>JAUPFT010000013.1:8802124-10167957 GCA_036936625.1 Parnassius smintheus behrii
TCTTTACTTTGAACATCGAAAGCACATTTTTTCATTCACCTAAGCTGAATAACTTGAAGCTGGAACTAAAAACAAGACTTACAGGGTGTAAAAGATTTTTGTAACGAATGTCATAAACTTGAATTCGGGGAATCGTTTTCAAAGAACGATTTGATACTGCTGCCATAGTGCGTTATACGAGATATAGCATCGCTCGTTTTCCTATCGATTTGAGAGAGATACAGTAAAATACAATACCTAGGCACCTTTACCGCTTTAATCAAGCGTGACCCGTTGTGTAAAGCTGGGCAGTTTCCGCAGGCTGTACATCAACGGGTGAATTTTATTGATCGATTGTACCCTTAGGAAGGAAGAAGGTTCTCAAATAATGTCTAACCAATCGAGCGGTCCAGTAATCAGCGTATGTCAAAAAGTGTCTCCAAGTGCATATCTGCCGAGCTATCAATTAACTAAAATTAACCCTTATCCAAAATCCACGATGTACATAATAGCTAATTGCATGGTCTACTAAGACATGCGGCTGTTTCTAGTTCAGACAACGTTTTTGTCAAAACACAAATTGTTGTCTTTCAGATCTTGTTTGTTAGTGACTTTACTCATATTTCTTTAACCTTAATAGAACTAACCTTTGATCTTATCGTACACGTTATATCGAACACGGGTAATAAAGAGTCATTACTTCCTGTCTCTACCTTTTTACAAATACATTAAGCATTAATTGATATTATATTTTTCGCCGTTGATAGCTTCTGATATGACAAGAAAATTGCTTTTGTGGCCGAAAAACGCTATTAAACTATCTCCCCAATTATTCTTATTCTGCTCGTATTTAATGTTAATATATTTGTAATGTTTCTTGTGTAACGTTCTTAAAATCTTTAATATTGTTTGTAGTGTCGCACAATTTGTCATATTTCTTTTCTACTAAAGTCATGTAGTTTATATTGTCCACGTATTAAAAATTGATTGAAATATCATAATGTCAAAATCCTACGAACGTACACAATAACGTAAAAGTACATATAACAGCTAAAAATAATCTAATTTGAAGCTAAGCATTCAGGTTATAGAATAAAATCAGATAAGGTGAAAAAGTAAAAGAATATGTAAAAATAAAAACAGTAACGTAGAGTTTAAAAAAATGTTAGAATTTTTATTATAACTACCCTCTTGGAGACAACTAATTTCAAGTTCCAACAATACTATAATTTTATACATACAAAAATCTGCAACTTTGTACCGCTAGGGACTTATCTTTTACTCTTTACGTACTTGATCTAATAGTTCTACGCCCATCGATGATATTTACTCATTATTTTATATATATTTATATTCTTAAGAAATTCAGATTCAAGTAAATAAGGAGCAATTTAATTAATCCGTATTTTTAGAATCAAACGAAGTTATACATTTACTAATATTATAATAAAGCAGCAACATAATAGTTAATTTTTTTGTAATATAAACTAGTGTCAGCTAGTCTTAAATATTAATTTATTTTAAGAAGTCAGAGAAAAAGCGTACCTGAATTGCATTATCACTAGAGTAATTGTTAGTGATACGTAAATACAATTAAAAACTATTGATCTCTATTTCGTCTTGAAAAAAATCACGATATAATTTACGTCTATTTTTTGAACATAAGCCACAACAACGTACTTTGTGAAAAAAATGATTGAAAATCAAAAAAGTGATTTATGAGTGTTATTATTAGGCACGGAATATTATTCTTGCGAACTTACGAAATTTACTTCACCATCAAGAAAATTTTATCCAGATAAACTTTTCTCTTTATAGCATGTTATTTTGACGCATAGTTAAGGTGCCTACGAACGCCTATTGAATCATATCGCGCGACACAAAGACGTAACATACGCGTGTAGAACCGCGAAGCACATCTAGTATATTTTAAATATCATTGTACAGAACTAAAAGTTCAATCCATTTAATTTCACAAAACCATTAATCGCAAATTAATGTGTTGACTTTTCTCATATGTATCATTAGACAATACTTGTACCACTTATACACGGGCAAATACAAGCTGAAAAATTATTTCACTACTTATTGCATGACTGATTTTAAAGGAAACACTGTCTTAAAACATCCAAGCCTGTGAAGTCAAGAACGTGTAATGTAAATTTTAAATCTCTAAGAAGTAGTGCAACGTACAACATTTCTCTTTGTTACTATACTTTTTGTACTTTACTTTATAGAGGATTTTTTTAAATAAAACAAAAATTATAGAGGATATCATAAAAGAAAGTAAGTACTATTTCTGTCATCAGACGTAATTTTTTAATGTACTATCCTTTTGAAAAACGTCCTTCTGATGAGGATAAACGCGGTAAAAAAAATACTATTTTGTGATTAATACAACAAAATTGTTTAAAACATTAAAAAATGTAACACATAATATGTATAGGTACTAGATTCTGTTAAAAACAGGATCTATTAATTTAGCGTTTCTTAATATAAATATAATCAAAAACCGTTAATTTTATCAATTTTGCGTTTTAATTTAAAACATACGATACTAAACGTTTAGATAAAACATACATCCTGATCACTCCTAACATTACAATTGGTTCAGCCACTCTGAAGATTAACCCGGACAGAAAACAAAAATTTTGAAATTGATTATTCATATCTTAAAAACATGCGAATAACCTCCCCACACCCCCACAGCTCTATATAAGACAGTGGTCTCAATTATACCAACAGACACTTCAATTTTATTTGTGTTTATAAATAAATCTAATTGGAGTTTACTAATACTACGGGTAATATTATTCTTTAATTCCTATTTTTTTTACAATCGTTAAAACTCCATATTTAAAAAAAATACTTATTTCTCATTATTCTTCAAGGAAAGCATACACTTTCTTGAAATTTGCTTTTAATAGCCAGAAACATTCTAAGGATGTTGTGCAATTTATTTGACACCTTTTTTTTTCAAGAAAACTAAAAATCTAATTTATAAGATTAAAATGTTTTAAAGATGATTCATGCCGCAGCTATAGTTGCTAAACGTATGGGTCCGCTACACGAAGGAAGAATCCCGCCCTCATAGAATACCGTGGTAAAATAACAGCATAATGCTGATATGTGACGTAAGGTGAGTGAAAATAACCGGATACACTTTTTACTGAAAACGAGGCATTACATTTAGTTATTTAGTTTTAGAGGATATGTGTTAGTGTCCATGATATTATATCTATGGTATGTCAGTGAATTAAAACAACTTATCATCAGATGGAATATGTGCTTGTTTGTCACCCTTAATCTATAAAAAAGAACGTTTTGGAATAAATTAAAATTGCCTCCAGATTTCGTCACTCAACAACAAGCAACATAGCAGCAAATTAATATGATGCTATATTGCACGATCGCATTAAAATAACCACATTAACCTTATTTAACTCACGTTTAACAACGCTTTTCATACCCAAAGAGGGTTGGTGTCAGGCAGGCGGCCGACTGTAAAACTTTTGCCAAATCCCATGCAGTAAACTTATGAATATTACGAGTTGTGGGATATATGACAGGGCTAGGGCGTACCCCGCAGGCGACGCGCAGGAGCAGCACCCGGCTCCTGTGGGAAGTGGGCAAGGGTTGTCGCACCTTACGGAGCGGGTGCGACGTAAGAGGCGAGCCCGTAGAGAGAAGAATGTCAGAGTGAGGTTTGCAAGCTGGAATATAGGTACGATGACTGGAAGAGGAAGAGAGTTAGCAGATGTTTTGAAACGACGAAGAGTGAATGTTGCCTGTTTGCAGGAAACAAAATGGAAGGGCAATAAAGCAAGAGAGATTGGGGAAGGATACAAGTTTTATTACTGTGGAAGTGACGGGAAGCGAAATGGAGTAGGAGTTGTGTTAGATAGTGGAATGAAAGAACGAGTGACAGATGTGAAAAGAGTAAATGACAGAATGATAGTTGTTAAATTAATGATTGAAAACAAAGTAGTGAATGTTGTAAGTGTGTATACTCCACAAACAGGCTGTGAAGAGAGTGTGAAAGAGAAGTTTTGGGAGGAATTTGATTGTATGATGATGGGAATACCTGAGAGTGAGGATGTTTATATGGGAGGAGATTTTAATGGACATGTAGGGAGATTGAATGACGGGTATGAAAGAGTACACGGTGGATGGGGGTACGGAGTACGCAACCGTGAGGGGGAAGTTCTTCTGCAAGCAGCATGTGCTTTCGACCTGGCTGTAGTAAACACGTGGTTCCAAAAACGAGATCAGCATCTTGTTACTTATAAAAGTGGCCACCACGCGACACAGATCGACTATCTTCTGTTAAGACGGAACCAAATCAAGAGTGTAAAAAACTGCAAAGTGCTTCCAGGTGAAGACTTTGTATCCCAGCACCGAATTCTGCTGGCTGACATCTGCTTAACTGTTCGCCTCAACAAACATAAGGATCGTCCCCCACCCAAAATAAAGTGGCATTTGTTGCATAAGGAGGAGTATGCAAGTGAATTTAGAGAGCTAGTTGTAAACAAGATGATAGAGATGGGTGATATGGAAGGAATGAGTGTGAATGAGTGCTGGAAGGAAATGGCTGATTGTATCCGAAGTGTGGCAAGGAAGGTGTTAGGAGAAACAAAAGGGAAGCGTATGATAGATAAGGATGGGTGGTGGTGGAGTGAAAGTATTAGAGAAGTTTTGAGAGAAAAGAAAAATGCCTTTAAGGAATGGCAGAGCGTAGAAGACCAGAATGAATCCATAAAAGAAAGTAAGAGAGAGGCGTATAAAGAATGTAAGAAGAGAGCGAAGAAGGAAGTTGCTATTTGTAGGGCAGAGGCGCAAGATAAATTATATCGGTCCCTTGAAAGCCCCGAAGGTCAAAAACGACTTTTTCAAATTGCAAGAGCGAGAGAAAGGAATGGAAGAGATGTTTCACATGTAAAATGTATAAAAGATGATTCTGGAAGGATTTTGACTGACGATGAAAGTATAAAGAAGCGATGGAAGGAGTATTTTGAGAAATTGATGAATGAGGAGAATGAATGGAATGGTATGCTTGAAAACCCACCAGTGAATATGGGCTTAGTGAGAGAAATTAGTGTGGAAGAAGTAAAAATGGCTGTTAGGAATATGAAGAATGGGAAGGCAGTCGGCCCAGATGGAATACCAGTAGAAGTGTGGAAGTTGCTGAGTGCGGATGGATGGAAGTGGTTGAGTTTATTTTTCGGTAAATTGTTGCAGGAAGAACAAATACCTGAGGAATGGTGCAGTAGTATACTGGTCCCCATTTTTAAAAACAAAGGAGACGTTCAAAACTGCAGCAGTTACCGGGGAATAAAACTCATGTCACATACTATGAAAGTCTGGGAAAGAATAATAGAGAGAAGAATGAGAGAAGAGTGTGAGATAACACAAAACCAGTTCGGATTCATGCCCGGTCGAGGTACGACAGATGCCATTTTCGCATTACGCCAATTGTGCGAAAAGTACAAGCGCGTGCATAAAAATCTGCACATGGTTTTTGTCGACCTTGAAAAGGCGTACGATCGGGTTCCCCGTGAGGTTTTGTGGTGGGCGTTAAAGATGAAAGGTATGCCTGGGAAGTATGTGAGGTTAGTCCGTGCTATGTACAGAGCATCCCGTACATGTGTACGATCTGCCGCGGGAACTACGGGCAGTATCGATGTGGCGGTAGGGCTGCACCAAGGGTCGGCATTGAGCCCTTACCTCTTCCTACTGATTATGGACGCTTTGACGTCGGACCTGCAGGATGAGGCACCCTGGTGCATGCTCTTTGCTGATGACATCGTGCTTGTCGGGGAAGAAGGCATCGAGGTACAGAGCAGACTGACGGGGTGGCAACAGAGGCTGGAAAGTGTTGGCTTGAAGATCAGCAGATCCAAAACCGAATATCTGTGCTGTGATTTCGGCGGTCTTTCCAGTCCTGTACCCATGTCGTTGGATGGCGCTATACTGCCTACCTGCTCAGATTTCAAGTACCTCGGTTCCCTCATTCAAGGCGACGGCGGAATAGATAGAGCTGTGCAGCATAGGATTAACGCAGGGTGGATGAAATGGCGACAGGTCACAGCCACAACGTGCGATCCCCGAATGCCAATAAGGCTGAAGGGGAAAATTTACAAATCGATCATCCGACCTGTCGTCATGTATGGAAGTGAATGCTGGGCCGTCAAGAAGAAGGATGAAAATAGACTGCATGCAAATGAAATGAGAATGTTACGATGGATGTGTGGTGTGACAAGGATGGATAAGATAAGGAATGAGTATATAAGAGGAAGCCTGAAAGTAGCGCCAGTGGTAGAAAAGGTGAGAGGAAGCAGATTGGCATGGTTTGGGCATGTGATGCGGAGGAATGAAAGTCATGTCACAATACGAGTGTTGAATATGAATGTGGAGGGACACACGGGCAGAGGAAGGCCGAATAAAAGATGGATCGATTGTATGAAGAGTGATATGAGAATGAAAGGAGTAAGTATGGAAATGACGGCTGATAGAGAGGAATGGAACAAGAAGGTTTACTGCGCCGACCCCAGATAATGGGAAATGGTTTAGAGAATGATGATGTTTAACAAGTTTTCGCTAAGCTTAATAAACAGAATAAATCTGTTGTAATATGTGGAGACTTTAATATCAATCTCCTAGAAGCTTCCTCCACTAATATTAAATTTAGATCATTGTTTAAATCCTATGGTCTTTTTAATTTATTTTTGGAACCAACACGTATTGCTGAATCTAGTGCAACATGTATAGATAACATTTTTACAAATGCTAAGCCGTTCAATAAATGTATTATTCAAAAATTGAGCTCTGATCACTGTGGACAATTTGTTTCATTACCTTATGTTCACAAAAAGCAAGTAGATAAAAAAGTAGTGTTTGTTCCAGTAAATGCACATCGCTTGGAGAAGTTTAGAAGTAACATAGTAAAAAAACTTCCATTACTTTCATATCAAAATAATCCAAATTTTTTGTATGCAAAATTATTTAAGCTCATTTGCAATGAATTTAATAACACTTTTACTTCTAAAACATTCTCCTTGAATAATCGTAAAGCATTTAATGAATGGGCGACGGTAGGAGTCCATAAGAGTAGACAAAGGTTATATGAACTTTACAATGAAAGGTCATATAATCCTAGCGTCGAATTTAGGGAATATGTAAAAAAATATTCCAAAATATTTAAAAGAGTGTGCTCCTTAGCCAAGTCATTGTATTTAAGCAACAAAATAAAGACTGCTTCTAATAAAATTAAAATGACATGGAGTATAATTAATAGTGAAACTGGTAAGGTCAACTCTCGCAATTCAAACTACCAGTTAAGTTTTAACAATAAATTAACTAAATCAGATCAGGACGTTGCAATGGTTTTTGAGAAATATTTTACTGATATTCCGATCTTAACCACTAAGTCACTGAATTCTTCTCCTACCGTCGCCGAATCATTACTTAAACAAAATGTAAATGTATGTACAAAGAATTTTACATTTCATAAAGTTTCATCAAAAGATATTGTAAAATATTTTAAGACTATTGATATTAAGAGAACCGCCGATCTGTGGGGGATTTCTGTTGAAGTTATTGCGTCTATAATAGATACAATCGCACCTCAACTATCTATTATTTTTAATAGTAGTATCAAATCTGGTGTGTTTCCTGATTTAATGAAGCATAGTAAAGTAATACCTTTATTTAAATCTGGTAGTACATTGGACCCCTCTAATTTTAGACCTATTTCTGTACTGCCAACACTTAGTAAAATTTTTGAAAAAATTATTCTTGATCAATTGTTAATTTTTTTTAATGTAAATAAATTACTTCATAAAAATCAATTTGGTTTCACAAGGGGTCGCTCGACAACTGATGCTGGTGTTGAGCTGATTAAATATATATTTAATGCATGGGAGAATTCACAGGATGCTTTGGGTTTGTTCTGTGACCTATCCAAGGCCTTTGATTGTGTTCACCATGAAACATTAATCAGGAAACTTCAACACTACGGTGTAAGAAATGATGCTCTTAAATTAATTATTTCATATTTAAGTGACAGAACACAAAAAGTTGTTATTAATAGTATGAGTTCTTCCGGGTCGATTGTACAAATGGGCGTTCCTCAGGGCTCAATTCTTGGCCCCTTTCTGTTTCTTGTATATATTAATGACTTACCTTACATAGTAGGGGATAACCATGATATAGTATTATTTGCTGATGATACTTCATTAATTTTCAAATTAAAACGACAGTTATTAAATTACGACGAAGTAAATAATGCTATAGCTAAGTTAGTCAATTGGTTTAATGTTAATAATTTGCATTTGAATGGAACTAAAACTAAATGTATGAAATTCGTAACTCCTAATGTTAAACATGTCAATACTAATGTAATTTTAAATGGGGAGGAGCTGAGTCTTGTCGATACCACCATTTTTCTTGGAATCACACTGGACGCAAAGCTTCAATGGCTCCCCCATATATCAAAACTAGCTAGCAGACTTAGTTCTGCAGCATATGCTGTAAAAAAGATTAGAACTCTTACCAGTGTTGAAACAGCTAGAATAGTTTACTTCAGTTATTTCCATAGCATTATGTCGTATGGTATTTTGCTATGGGGACACGCGACTGACACTGAAATTATATTTATTTTACAGAAGAGGGCCATTCGAGCAATATATAATTTAAAACCAAAAGAGTCACTGAGACAAAAATTTAAAGAAATTAATATATTAACTCTGGCCTCTCAATACATTTATGAAAATGTAATGTACGTACACAAAAATAAAAGTAGTTTTGCGAAAATAGGTGATATTCATTCTGTAAATACTAGGAACAGACACAAGCTGGTAGTACCTGTTACTCGACTCCACCGAGTCAGTAATTCATTCTTGGGGCGATGTATACGCTTTTACAACAAAATCCCAGAAAATATACAAAATTTGTCATACACAAAGTTCAAAAATGTTATTAAACTAAGTTTGTATAAAAAGGGTTATTATAATATTAAGGAATTTATAGATGATAATAACCCCTGGGAAGGGTGATCGCTACCAAGCTATTTCTAATTTATCTTGTGTTGTTGATTGTAAACATGATTGTAAGCTATTATTAAAAAAAAAGTCCCGCTGGGTTTCTTGCTGGTTCTTCCCAGGACAGAGGTTTTTTTTTGCGAACCAGTGGTAAATTAAAAAAGTGACGTTCAATAAGTATTTTTATAATCTACATTGAATAAAAAAGTTTCTATTTCTATTTCTATTTCTATTTCAACGCTTTTCATTTTAGTAGCTACTGCGGTACAGTAAGGTTCAGAATTACAATTGTAGTTATAATTAAAAATACTTTTTACCATAATGCTATTAAAATCCTGTTAAGAAAACTGTTTCATTTAAATTTATTTCCGATTTCATTGCGATAAAATATATTTAAGAATTTAGACGTTATAGGTATCATCATCATCATTACAGCCCTTTACAAGTCCACTGTTGAACATAGGCCTCCCCCAAGGTATGTCACAAAGCACGGTCCTGAGCCACTTGCATCCATCAACTTCCTGCATGTCTTACCAGGTCGTCACTCCATCTAGTGGGGGGTCGCCCTACACTTCGTCTACCGGTACGAGGCTGCCACTCGAGAACCTTATTTCCCCAACGGTTGTCGGTTCTTCGAGCTATATGGCCGGCCCATTGCTACTTCAGCTTACTAATCCGTTGGGCTATGTCGGTCACTCTGGTTCTACTGCGGATATGCTCATTTCTAAGTTTATCACGCCGATACTCCGAGCGTAGCCCTCTCCATAGCTCGCTGAGCGACTTTGAGCGTCCTCATACGGCCAGCAGTGAAGGACCACGTCTCAGTTCCATATGTCATCACTGGCAACACGCACTGGTTGTACAACTTATTTTTGAGGTTTTGAGGTAAACCTGACGAGAAGATGCGTTGTAATTTCCCGAACGCTGTCCAGCCGAGTTGAATCCGTCGATTGATCTCTCGGTCGAAGTTAGACTTACCTAGCCGGACTATTTGTCCCAGGTAAACGTACTCGTCAACAACTTCGAGCTTAGTGCTCCCAACAACTACCGGCATAGGTGTGACATGGACATTAAACATGATCTTTATTTTGTCCATGTTCATCTTAAGACCTATCCCTTGGGAGGCACTATTGAGGTCATTGAGCATAGTGCTTAAGTCCTCCAGCGATTCTGCCATAAGTAATATATCGTCGGCAAATCGAAGGTCCACAGCCACACTCAGTCTTCAGCTTTGACAGTTGGCTCTTACTGGCAGACAGATCTCTGGCAAAGACTTTGGAGCCCTGGTTCGGCTCGATTGCTTCTTTAATACGAGCAGTATTAAAGTTGCGTAAGTCTCGCCGCATGCATTTATTTTTTCATGTCAAATCTGTTGACGATTGCAGCCTCATCTCCCGTCTAACAGCCGTGAGATTAAGAGTGTGATCGGAGAGCTTTTGTGTTCTTCTGCGGCAGGTCTTGCAGAACTTAGCTCCGACCGCATGGACAGTTTCCACGAGCTTGTCATACGTATCGTCCACTGCATTGCAATCTTCTAGGCACTGAAAGCGGCTACGTAACTCGAGCTGAAAGGTTTCGGGATTCTGGATTAGAGCACGAGGGGGACTGAGCGTTGACTTCATTAGACGAGACCTCTCCAACGTAACGTTTAGGTTCAGTGTGCCTCTAACCATTTGGTGATCGCTGCCAGTTTTCACCCTTGCGATCACTGAGACATCACTGAACAGTTGGCGTCTGGTCGTCATAATGAAGTCAATCTCATTTTTTGTCGAACCGTCGGGGCTCGAACAGGTCCACTTCCTGTGGGGCCGCTTCTGGAAGAAAGAGTTCATCATAAAGAGTCCCTCTTTCTCCATAAAGTCGGCCAGCTGCTGGCCCCTACGGTTCCATTGCCCTACTCCAAATGTCCCTACCTTCAGCTCACCGCTTTCTCTTGTGCCTAGTTTTGCGTTGAAGTCTCCCATCAACACCGTGTAGTGGGTTGTGGAGGAATGTATGGCTCTGGAAATATCCTCATACATTTCCTTCACCTCCTCATCGGGATGTGCCGAGGTTGGTGCGTAAACCCGTATGACCTTCAGCGAATACCGTTTGGTGATTCTGAGTATCAGGTACGCGACACTCGTCGACACACTCCCAACCTTTACAACGTTGTTGTCGAGAGACTTGTGGACGATATATCCGACACATCCTTGGGACAGATGGTCGCCCTCAAGGTGATAGGACAAGTTGCCGGACTCGAGGATTACCGTGTCCTCCCCCTCTCTTCGGACCTCGGATAACCCAATAATATGCCAGCGCAACTTGTCTACCTCTTTTTCCAACTCTAGTATCTTCTCGTCAGTCCTCAGGGTGCGCGCGTTATATTTTGCCAGGTCGAGCCGTCGTAGGTGGCAACCGAACCTCCACCGAAGATTCTTAGCACCCCCTGCCCCGTCGTTACCATGGTCGCCACCGTAGCCAGGAATAGCGGGGCCGCCGGGGACTGGGGGCTGTTTGTTTGCGTCGTTACTCATGGGGGGATATTTGCCATAGTTGCCACGCTTGACGAGCGGGTTGGCAACCGCAGTTTTTTATTATCTCACAGTTGTTATCAGGAAGATGCTGCTGCCCATCTCCTGCCTCTATCCCTCTGTCGCCTCTTACGACACCCACGGGAAGATATGGGATAGTGGATATTCTCAACCGCCACTACACGACACGTTATAGGTATATTGTTTATCATATATCAGTCCGTAGAAGATCACGGCTGGACATGACATCTCTCGTTATAGGGAAATTGGCCTTGATCGTCAAGTTTTGCATGCGGATTGACATACCAAAACCATATTCGTCAGACTTGATGTTTTGTCTCGCTTTCACGCTGCTTTACATCGCGTTAACCAGCTACTTATACTGCTATTTATTGGAGGGCATCATTTTTTTAACCGTTCCTGTATTTACTTCTTACGATACACACACGGGAAACTATAGAATTTCTTATATCGCCACCGCATTACGAAGATAACTATGTATTTTAGGAAAGAATATGTTTCTATAATTCTGGAAGTTAGCGTTCACAAGATTACATTTAGAATTCATATAACGTTCGTTCTTAAAGAAATAAAACTCTTTTGTAGCAATGTAGGTTGCATTATTTCTTCCGTAAATCACAATTTTCCTTGTAGATTTGATAAAAAAATCACGAATATTATTGCGCTTTTAAGTTTTATATACAATTAGGGTGACCAGCACATAGTCCACCTAGTGATAAGTGAATGTTGTGGCCTATAGACATCTACATCATCATTGCAGCCCTTCACAATTCCACTGCTGAACATAGGCCTCCCTCAAGCAATGCCATAAAAACCTGAGTCACCTGCATCCATCGACTTCGACAGTCGGGAGTCGCGTTACACGTCGCCTACTAATACGAGGCTGCCACTCGATAACCTTTTTTCCCCATCGGTTGTCGGTTCTTCCAGCTGTTATTGCCACTTCAGCTTACTAATCCGTCGGGCTATGTCGGTTACTCTGGTTCTACTGCGGATATCCTCATTTCTAAATTTATCACGCAAAGAAACCCCAAGCATAGCCCTCTCCAAAGCTTTCTGAGCAACCCTGAGCATCCCAATACGGCCATCAGTGAAGAAACAAGTCTCAGTTACATAAATCGTTACTGGCAACACGCACTGGCTAGTTGTGCAGTCTCGTTATCCGGTTTTGCGGTATAGCTGATGAAAAGATGTGTAGTAATTTCATGAACGCGAATCTGCCATAAGGACTATATCATCGGAAAATCAATGGCGAGTGATTTACTGGCCATCGATGTTAATACCGTATTTTTTCCAGTCTGGTAACATGAAAATGTCCTACAGCCTGGCCACGGGACATTCGCCGTAGCGAAAATTCACGCGGCGCGAACGGCAAGGCGTCTGGTGACTAAAACAAATGTATAGAAATGTATGGAGTAAGCCACGTGTAGCGGCGAGTGGCGACGCGACCAGCGAAATTTACCGGGCGAATCGCTCAGGCGACTGGCGGCGCGGCGGGCGAATGAAACAAATGTATGAATCAGTACGGTGCAAGCCACGGAGTCGGGCGGCAATCGCGGCGGCAGACGCGGCGAATAGTATAGGAACAAAATATTTTAGTTATTTCGCCGCGAAAAATGCCGGGCTGACAAAATCAACTTAAAATTCCATCCACATTGACTTTTATCTCTAATTCTGGTTGAATATTAACAAGAATATAATTGCAGGTTTCAACACTCATTCTGGTATTTACTCAAAATTTTTTTTAGATGCATTCTATTTGTTGTGGAATTCTCCATCTATAACCCGATCCCAAATCAAATCTCATCCAAATATTATGTCTTGAATCAAAAAACAATTACGTTCTAAGCATATCAAGATAACTTTGATAGACATTTCACTCTCGGCCTATCTGGTCGCGGCGGCAAATGTGACTTCCCGTGGCACACAAGTCACGCCGCGCGAATTTTCGCCCCGCCTGTCGCTTCGCCGTTCGCGCCGCCGATCCCCGTGGCCAGGCTATTACAATGCAGCGGTGACGGGTGGTCAAATTTGGACTTACCTAGTCGGACTATTTGTCCCAGGTATAAATAAATACTCGTCAACAACTTCGAGCTCAGTGCTACCAACAACTACCGGCGAAGCTGTAACATGAAAGCTACACATGAGTTTCGTTTCTTTCATGTTTTTCTTAAGACTTATTCGTTGGCAGACACTTGAGATTATTGAGCATAGTGCTTAGGTCCTATAGTGATTCTGCCATAAGAATTTTATTGTCAACAAATTGAAGGTGAGTGATTTACCCGCCATTGATGTTAATACCGTATCCTTTCCGGTCCAGTAGTTTGAATACGTCTTCCAGTGCAGTGGTGAAGAGTTTCGGGGATACTACGTCACCCTGTTTTACACCTCTCTGCGTTTGGATAGGTTTCGTACTCTGGTTCTGTACTCAGATAGTCATTGTAGCCCAAACAAACAAACAGTAGTACAAACACTTAAGCACTTCGAATCTCTATTCGATTTCGAATCTATATGAAGTGACAGTAGCCTAATGGCAGAGCGTGGACCGCGAACTCAAAAAGGTCGTGGGTTCGAATCCGCCATTAGACTACTGGCAGGAACCACTCAATTTCAATGTCTTTTGTTAGGACATATTTCAATGGCTGCCACCTTTTTTAGTTTTAAATTACTTGTGTATGTTGCTCTATTATTTTTGCTTTAGATTTTTTTTTATAGGATAGGGTGACAAACGAGCACACAGTCCACCTGATGGTAAGTGGTTGCTGTGGCCCATAGACATCTACATCTATCCTCGATTACGAATCAAAATGCAGATGCGTTGTCACCCGTGAGGACTAAGATGTAATGCCTCGTTTCCAGTAAAAGGGGTCTCCGGTTCTCTACACTCACCATATGAAAAACAGCAGCATTAAGCTACTATTTCACGCTGGTATTCTGTGAGAGCGTGGTCCTTCCCCGGTCGAGCCGACCCATTCGTGCTACAACTATACTACTAATATAACTGCAGCATGGCTCTACCACGTTCATTTCGTACATTTTGTATTAACATAAACTTTTGGCTAATGTATATAAATACAAGACTGTGTACTTTCCCAGTTCATTGTTTTTTGTATATAACAATTTTTATTTGCTTTTTTCTGTTGTATATAGGAACTTTTGACGCACATGCCGACCACATGGTAAAAGTCTCATAATACCATGGTATGCATTGCTATAACGAGTTTTGTCATTGAAGTGTTTGACCTATATATACCGGCTTCGATATATACCAACAGTCAACTTGGCACTACTGAAGGGATTTTACCTTTGTTCAAATTTCTACGAAATCGAAGGCTTTCTCATAGTCCACATACGCCAGACAACGTGGCAGATTGTACTCTTTGCCTTATGTGCAATTGACCGAAGGTTATGTATGTGGTCTATGGTACTAAAGCCTTTTCGGATACTGGCTTATTTGGTAGGCTGGAAGTCATCGACTTTGTGTGCGAGATGATTCACAATGACTCTCGAAAACAACAACAAAGCGCTACTCACAAGGGAAATCGGTCTATGGTTCTTCAAGAGAGCGTTGTTGCCTTTCTTGAAAAAACAGACCACCGCTTTTTGCTACAAACCTCCATAGTAGTGCCACCATAGATGCTGGAATTAAAGAGATTCTAATGTATTGCAAGTACCGGATTTCTACCCGCTGTTAGAAGCTCCGCAGTTATTACATCCTTGCCCGGGGAGATGCCATTTGTGAGGTGCTGTAGATCTGTGGCGGCGTTGTCGTCGCACCGCAAACGAAACACACTGCAGCATAAAATATTCTGAATCATAAACAGTAGGTATATATAGAACATCTCCGAACTATTACACGGAGCGTTGGCCGCTCCCCGGGCAGAACACCTTGCCCGGCGGGAGATCTCCCCTTTCCTAACACTGCCACAGTGGTGACCACCCGACATGATCTGAACACACAACGAACAAACTTCGGAAACTCCAAGCTTCATCATCGTCATAAAATACCCCACCCATTCGCTCCTGAGCAGATATCGTTTGCAGTCTTCATATCTGCAAGCCATCTAGCTTTATAAGGTTCATTGCAGCACTGGAATAACAATGCTTCCTGTTCCTTCAAGCTACTCTCTGCGCTATACAGTGTTCGGCACGGCTCTGAGCCTTACTGCTCGCCTGTGCTTCACGGCACTCTCGTAGATAACTTGCCTTCTTCTCGAATCACCGCAGACTACAAGGCAATCTCCTGGTACTTGCACATTCTTCGGCAACGAGGCTGCACTATAGACCTCCGGTCTGAACATGGGGTGATGTGGCGGCGCTGTCGTCGCGCCGCAAGCGAAACACACAGAAGCCTAAATCACGCTATCATTATACATAATACATACATAAACACTCACGCCTGTCACCCAGAGGGGTAGGCAGCGACTACAGACTTCCATTTGGCACGATACTGACACACCTCTCTCGCCTCCTTCACATCCATATACCTACGCATACATGCTCGTCGGTTAAGGGTACTCCTAATTTGGCCTGTTTTCAATAAATCGCCAATTCGGTCGATAAATTTTCGCCTAGGACGTCCCTTTCCGACTCTGCCATTCACTTCTGCAACATAAATTTTCTTTGTCACTCTTTCCTCATTCATTCATTCGATTATACGTGGGTTCAGTACGTGCCAATAGATTATATCGTATTTTCATATTGTGACGGCCCAATATTATTATTAATAATTAAATTCAATATAAAGGGGCGTCAAAAATAGTCTTAAAAGATATATATTAAGCAATTAAGTCAAATTAATAAACATAAAGTTAATATATTTCAGACATTATCCCAATAACATAGCAAATTAAGGGCAAAATTATTGTTTCTCGTAATAAGTAAATTTATTATTAAAAACTTATTAAAATATTTAAAATAAGATAAATAATAGAAATACAAGTCAAAAAATATTATAAAATTAAGTTAAATAACGTTTATAAGATAATTAGAGAATTTGTTAAAAATTGTTTAAGTCATGGGAGGTGTTCATGTATAAAAGAAAATTTTCCTAAGTTATTGAAGGAATTCACGTATAAAAGAAATTTCCTAAGGTGTTGAAGGAGTTCACGTATAAAAGAAAATTTTCCTAAGTTATTGAAGGTGTTCATGTATAGATGTCTTGTATGGATGAGCTGCCGGAGATACATTCCTGCAGTTCTACATATATATGGGGTGGTCGGGAGCCCGACTGCCTGAAGTACTGTAGCACAATGACTAGTCCTATATTAGGGACTTATGATATTAAACTCAATGATACAAAAGCAATACTATAGAAGGTCTCCATGATGAATTTGCAATACAATAGTAGGGTCGTGGGTTCGAACCCTACATATGAATGACTTATGAAAGTAAGGTCTATGATTCAAAAGCAATACTATAGAAGGTCTCTGTGATTAATATGCATTACAATAGTAGGGTCGTGGGTTCGAACCCTATATATGAATGATTTATGAAAGTAAGGTCTGTGATTCAAAAGCAATACTATAGAAGGTCTCTATGATTAATATGCATTACAATAGTAGGGTCGTGGGTTCGAACCCTATATATGAATGACTTATGAAAGTAAGGTCTATGATTCAAAAGCAATACTATAGAAGGTCTCTGTGATTAATATGCATTACAATAGTAGGGTCGTGGGTTCGAATCCTATATATGAATGATTTATGAAAGTAAGGTCTGTGATTCAAAAGCAATACTATAGAAGGTCTCTATGATTAATATGCATTACAATAGTAGGATCATGGGTTCGAATCCTATATATACATGACTTATGAAAGTAAGGTCTATGATACAAAAGCAATTTTATAGGAGGTCTCCTTGATGCATAAGCATTGTATGGGGTGGTCGGGTGACTGACTGCTCCTAGTACTGTAGCAAAATGACTAGTCCTTATTAGGGACTTGAAAAGGAATATTATGGTGGCGTGTGTGCTGCTTCACGAGCAATTGGTCCGAGGTAAACTTGGACTCGCTAACCGATGTGCCCTAGACATATCATCTTAGTGCCGGTGGTAAGCGGGTTTGTTGTAGCAATACGGCTTTCCCGTGGACATCGCACACCCATACCGGTTGTGGGCGGCGTAGTAGCGCATAGCGATGCGTCGTCTATATTTCGGATTGGGATGATGAGTGTGTTTGGTAGCACTTTTAAGTGTAACAGGCATACTCAACTTCATGTCTTAGTGCATTAGCGCTATGATACGTGAAGTTTTGTCCATTGGCGTCTTAGTAGCGTGCTACTATGATACGTTGGTGCAGTTTTATATAACAACAATCTTAGTGCCGGTGGTAAGCGGGTTTGTTGTAGCAATACGGCTTTACCGTGGACATCGCACACCCATACCGTTTGTGGGCGACGTCGTTGCACATAGCGATGTGTCGTCTATCTTTCGGATGGGGATGTTGAGTGTGTTTGGTAGCACTTTTAAGTGTAACAGGCATACTCAACTTCATGTCTTAGTGCATTAGCGCTATGATACGTGGAGTTTTATTCATTGGCGTCTTAGTAGCGTGCTACTATGATACGTTGGTGACATTTTTTATATAACAACAATACTAACTTTGTTGCCAAAGTCGATAGGAGTCATGTGGGTGTGTTGTGAGGGTGCGCCGCCCGTATGATAGTTGCATTGATGCTTACTGCTACTTGCGGTATTGCGTCTTGTGATGGATCTGCGGGTGTGCTGCGCCTGATTCGACGCATTCTTCTGGTTCTGGTCGATGGAGGTATACAATTAACATCTTAGTGCCGGTGGTAAGCGGGTTTGTTGTAGCAATACGGCTTTCCCGTGGACATCGCACACCCATACCGTTTGTGGGCGACGTCGTTGCGCATAGCGATGTGTCGTCTATCTTTCGGATGGGGATGATGAGTGTGTTTGGTAGCACTTTTAAGTGTAACAGGAATACTCAGCTTCATGTCTTAGTGCATTACCGCTATGATACGTGGAGTTTTGTTCATTGGCGTCTTAGTAGCGTGCTACTATGATACGTTGGTGATATTTTTTATATAACAACAATACCAACTTTGTTACCAAAGTCGATAGGGATCATGTTGGGTGTGTTGTGAGGGGGCGCCATCCGTATGATAGTTGCATTGATGCTTACTGCTACTGGCGGTATTGCGTCTTGTGATGGATCTACGGGTGTGCTGCGCCTGATTCGACCTTCTCTGTGGTTCTGGTCGATGGAGGTATACGGGTGGTGATATCTGCTGGGATGTATGGGGGACCTTGGAATGGTGTAAGCCCGACGATAGTCGTATTGATGCTTGTTGCGTTCTACAGCATTACATCTCTGCGATGGTTGTTTGGTGGGACGCTATTCTCAATGGCGCTCTCTGCGTCTTGGTTTGACTCACACCTAAGTAGCTTTGCCCAAGTCGGGTCCCTTCATTGCGGGGCTACAGACTGTCTGCCCTCCACGATGTTTTATATAACAACATAATATTATATCTCTGTAACTTTCCCACCTTTGAATGATTGAAGGCAACTTGTTGGTGGGTGAGACAAACATGATCGAAAATGCATTTACTCAACGTCAGTGACACAAACCCTTTTTGATGGCGAATTATTACTCTTATCTTATAACTGCCTTTTGGCTATATCTGCCGTTGTATTGGTTGGTGGAGCATATGTGTCGACCTCATGCGGGTGGTAGCTGGCGGGAGGATCTGAGGAGACTCTCAAGGCTGCGGCCGAAAGCCGTACAACGTGGGACCCCATTCCCTTGAGGTGAGCGGTAGACTCATGACACGATCTGCGGATAGTAGCCGTGCTGATCATGCAATTGGTGGTGATGCCATACACTTACATTACGTCTGCAGGAGCGGCGGTCTGGCAGGTGGTGGCGCTTACGGAGGGTTTACGGCCAGTGTGCCTATTTGCCTAAACCGTGTGACGTACATTCACTGTGGCTGGATTCGTTCGTATTCTGTATGGCGTTTACACGCTCAATGCATGCGCGACTTCGGTCGATGTTTGTGCTTACGCACTAACAAGGGGCCAAGCCTCTTTTACTGGTTCACCAGTTATTTTGCTGTGGACTACGGTCCAGTTCCCGAATTAGCGTTCCCTTCGGGGGGAGTGCATCAAAATGGTTGGCACTCACCGTGCACGGCGTGTGTGGGGCCGTGTACCTCCCCTACATTTTTTTTTCAATAAATGTAGGAGAGCGAAGCCCTTGTATCGGGTATTTTGTATAAATATATTGTGAGCCTTTACCAAGCGGGAAGGGATAAATAATAATAAATTAATAATGTAAACCTGATACGAGTGGAATAGGGACGTTTTATGTTCTTAACCTTTTTCGAGCCCTGTCTTCGCGAACGGGGTTCACTTAGCTTATAAGGCACTACCAACAGCTTTCAATTGCTCTAGTGAATATTCATTCTTCCAAACGACACCTAAAAGAACTAAGTTACTAAACAAACACGACGTAAATAAGGGTCCTAACTAAGTCGATTACGCCAAAATATTAAAAACGGCCTATTAATAAACCTTTTGAAAGATCATTTAGGAAGATCAAAACATATTTTATTAATCCTGGTCTCTTATATATATATAATGTTATTTAAAAGGGGATATTTTTAATATTATAAAATTTTTATATAGAGGGGGGGAATCGTTACAATATCAAGTGCAATTTTTTATTTTTTTTATTTATTTTGCATATAATATATGCTAATGTAATACAATGTTACATAATATTATGTCACAATTACATTATAATGATATTTTATTTGAATATTTTAAAGATTAACTATATAAAATATTAAAAAATCATACTAAATGTATGTCCTTATTTCTTCAAAAATATATTAATTTAGATTGGAATAAGAGTAATTGATAAATGCTGGGCACGCAGGAGTTAAAATGGACAAATTTATTCCACATATCCCTGTTTTCATAACATAGATGTGGAAACCTAAAAATAAAAGAATATAATACCAAAAAAAATTGCATAATATAATCGTCCTACACTTAAGTACACATTGAAAGTTCCCATCTGAACAAATTAATTACATAATCTATATTTCATGACACAAGATGGTGTGTTAGGAATAATTTTTATAATCATTAATCTATAATAGTTTATTATTAAGTAAGTATCTTTGGTTGCGCCGACGGTGGTTTCGAAAATTCACCATTAATAGGTACAGCTTGATGAGCTGTTAGAAGTTTCTGACCACAGATCTACCCCGGTTAATTTAGAACTGTCGGTGCTTACTCCTATGCCGTCTCCTACTAATGTGCATTCGATCTGCGATAGCACATTTTGCCCTAATCATGTAGACAGTTCCTCTGTAATTTCTTCGTTGTCATTTAGCAACACGAATTCACCTGCTACTTCGCACTCAAACGATCGCACCGTGACTCCTAAAACGACTAGAAAACGACAGAGGTGACCAAAAGAATGGACAGATTTTAAACGTAAATGTCTTAAGAACTTAGGTAGGAAATATGTAACGAAAAAGGGTAAAACCGTAGGCGATAAAACGATGGAGCCATCATGCAAATGCCGTTACAAATGCCGTGATAAAATATCTCACCAACAGCGGTTGGACTGCTTCACAAAATTTTGGCAACTGGGAGATCGAGCTATGCAGTGGAATTTCATTATCAAATATTCGGATAAAATGAAGAAGAAAAGATGTATGAATCAAGATATTCCTAATAATAGGAAACATACTTTTAAGTATTATCTGCCGCTGATTACAGGTTCTAGCGAATCTCACTGTAAGAAAGCTGAAGTATGCCAAACTATGTTTATTAATACTCTCGCCGTTTCAACTCGTATCTTAAAGACTGCGTGGAAGAAGTACGATGGAAGTGCTATTTTAGAGGAGGATAGACGGGGTCGCCACGACAATCATAAGATCGTTATAGATGACGCAATGAAACAAAGTATTTGTGACCATGTTAGGGCATTCGTCCCTGTTGAATCGCATTATATACCCAAGAATAGCCAAAAGCTCTACCTAAAAGGAGATTTAAGTATTGCCAAAATGTTCAAGTTGTATCTTGAATGGTTTGACCCTGAAAAATAATTCCGTTGATTATGACATACTTCTTGGTATTCTTGCGTCCTTAAACATTTCACCATCAGTAATCTCTTGGTTTAATTCTTACCTTAGGGGTCGCTCGCAGTGTGTCCGCCATGAGGAGGATTTCTCCGAGTGGTGTGATCTTACGGCGGGTGTTCCTCAGGGTGGTGTTCTTTCCCCACTTCTCTTCTCTATTTTTATCAATGCTCTCACTACTGTTCTCTCCTCTCATTATCATCTCTATGCTGATGACTTGCAATTATACCGTCATTTCAAAGTCCAAGATATAGATGAGGCTATTAATAAGATGAATGCTGACTTAAGTAGCATAAGCAGTTGGGCAAAATCGTTTGGTCTTCGTGTTAACCCTGCTAAATCCCAAGTAATGATTATCGGCAGCTCATATATGCTTAATTTATTAGATCGTTCGAAGATCCCTGCAGTTACGTATGATAATACTCAAATTCCATATACAGAGACCGCTAAGAACTTAGGTGTTATTTTTGATAATAATTTGTCTTGGGTCGCTCACATTAATATGATTAGCAGAAAAGTGAACTACTCTTTTCAATCTCTCAAGCGTCTCCAGACGTTTTTACCGTTAAAAACTAAGATAACCTTAGCTCAAGCACTTCTTCTTCCTCTCATTGACTACGCTGATGTTAGTTTTTTGGATGCTTCAGAGGAGCTGTTGAACAAACTGGAACGTGTTCAAAATTTGTGTATACGTTTTATTTTCGGTCTTCGTAAGTTTGATCATGTTTCAGAGTACAGGGCTCAATTAAAATGGCTTCCTATCCGTAGACGTCGAGACTTACATGTGTTATCATTTCTATACTTTCTACTCTTTAATCCTCTTGCACCTCCATATCTCCGCGAGCGTTTTGAGTATCTTGTACCCCGTGAAACTCAGTGCCGGACCACTAAACAACTACTTCTCAAAACTCCTTCTCATTTCACAAGCCGATGTGGTGGATCCTTTACAGTAAGGGCGGTCAAGCTATGGAACTCACTCCCACATGACATACGTGCTAGCTCTTCTCTTGATATATTTCGGAGCAGAGTAAAGAAATATTATCTGTCAACTTAGAATTATAAATATTTACATATTTTATGTATTTATATGTATAATTGTATATATATGTATGTGTACGTATGTATGTATGTGTATATATATATATATATATATATATATATATATATATATATATATGTATATAGATATATATGTATATGTGTGTGTATATGTGTATATATGTATATATTTATTGTCTTTATTGGTATATATGTATGTAAATCAATAGAAATAAGAATAAAAGAAATAAGAAAATAAATTATACTTATATGTTATACACTTATATGATAATTGTTAACTGTAACTTATAGCCAATTTCTATTAAGTAGCGTTATGTTAACACTCCAGTAGTCGCGCGTTCTACCATTGTAGAACGCGTGTACATTTTGTTGAATTTTGTCGCAAGTTGAAGGTCACTCACGCACAAATTCTCAGTATTCCTCTATTACTAGGCAATAAACAATTGTAGTGTCCTTGCAGCAACGGACGCGGCCGCATGTCTGTGAAATTTGGCGCCAAAAGGGAATTTCTACGATTGTAGAGCGCGCGACCACTCGCGTGACATTTTTCTCGTAAGTTGCCGTTCATAGTTTTTGTTGTAATAATGTTTATTACCTTTTTATTTATTGTTATGTATATTTATTTTTATTGTTATGACATGTAAAACTTATTGTAAGGTTAGCCGTAACAAGACTGGCCCTTTTTTTCAGAGAAATGGCTTCCCGGAGTGAAGAAGAGAGAATTAGTAGATGGCTGGAGGAAGAAGACACTGATCCTAGTGATATAGCAGAGAGTGACCCTGAAGATCGATTGTTAGAAGAGGAATGGTTGGAAGAATCCCAGCACGATACGGACACGGAACAGGAAGGAAATAGCACAGAGTCCGACCTGGAACGAGGTATGATTACCACCCATGAATCCGATTTAGATTCCGATGATGATATACCCCTAAGTTCACTTAGAGACCAATATTATACGTCCAAAAATGGTACTAAGTGGAGGAAAACGCCTTATCCTGTCACAAGAACACGTACTTGTAATATTCTTAAGGAACGAGCAGGGCCTGAAGACGCAGCCAAAAATGCGAAGTCCGAGCTAGAATGTTTTGGACTGTATTTTGATCAATCTGTTATAGACATCTTAGTAAACTCCACTAACATCTATATTGAGCAGGTAAAATCCAAATTTTATAGAGACAGAGATGCTAAATTGACAGATATTTTAGAGATTAAAGCATTCCTTGGCATGCTCTTTGTGATGGGTGTCCATAAATCCGGAAGACGGAACTTGGAGGATTTTTGGAATACGAACCGAGGTACAGGTACCGAATTAATTTATCTCGTCATGTCACTAAAAAGATTTAGATTCTTGCTACGAACAATACGATTCGACAATATAAGAGACAGAGACGTACGTAAACAGCATGACAAGCTAGCTCCTGTGAGAGATATTTTTGAGAAACTGGTCGCCAATTTTCAAAAACACTTTGTGCCGGGTGAATATATGACATTAGATGAACAACTTGTAGCTTTCCGAGGACGTTGTCCTTTCAGACAATATATTCCGAACAAACCTGCTAAATATGGTATTAAAATCTTTTTACTAGCAGACGCTAAAGTACCGTACTCCTACAACATGGAAATATATGCGGGTGCCCAGCCTCCCGGTCCATATGAACACTCGAACAAGGTTGTGGATATTGTGAATCGAATGGTTACTCCCGTGAATAACTCGAGTCGTAATATCACGATGGACAATTGGTTCACGAATATAGAGCAATGCACAGAGCTTCTAAATAAAAAAATTACCGTTGTTGGCACTTTGAAAAAAAAACAAACCACAAATTCCCGAATCCTTCAAGCTTACTAAACATCGATGTGAGAATGATTCAATATTTGGTTTCCAAAAAGAGGGGACTTTAGTATCATACGTGCCAAAAAAAAACAAGGTGGTGCTAATGTATTCTTCTATGCACTATGATGGAAATATCGATTTGACAACAGGAGAGAAACGTAAGCCAGAGATAATAACATTTTATAATAATACAAAATATGGCGTGGATATTGTGGACAAAATGTGCGGTTCTTACGACGTTTCCAGAAACTCCAGACGTTGGCCGCTCACTGTATTCTTTGATATGATGAATATAAGTGCCATAAACGGATATGTTGTGTATACAATAAACAAGGGCTACAGTAACAAGCCACGAAAAGATTATTTGTACGAAATTGGATTTCACCTTGTCGCTCCGTGCATAAAGCGCAGAATAACTGTCGAAAGCATTCCAAAATCCCTGAAAATAAAAGGAAAACTTCTTTTGGGTCTAAATGATCCCTCCGAGTTGAACCCGGGCCCAGCACAACCCTCAAACACCGGACGTGTTGGTAAATGTTCTTTCTGTGGCAGAGCGCGCAACAAGTCCACCAGGAAGCTTTGTTATATATGTAACAAGTGGATTTGTCTCGACCATCAGGTTCTTCTGTGTCCCGACTGTGCCAAAAACGAAGAAATGGAGGTGGAAGACATGACAGATTAAGAAATATGAGACTTATAATGTTAAGACCAAAAATTTGGCGTTTTTTTTGTTATTTTCAAAAAGGCTGTTTTTTTAGTTCCTATTATTTTTAAATATGATTATGTTTTGTTTATTTTAGCTTTATAATAATAAAGTTTATCTCAATATTATACAAATACTTTTTATTTATGCAACTTTGCTTTAAAACTCCATCATTAAATATGTTCTACAATTGTAGAGCGCGCGACTACTAACGTCCCAAATAGAGGCGCGCCTACTGGAGTGTTAATTATTAAGTACGCACGCTGCTACCTACTTGCTTTATATATAAAACTATTTCTCTCTCCCAATAGGTTTGCTGGAAGAGAACTCTTATTAGGGTTAAGCTCGCCTTTGTACATTTATTTAAATATTTAATAATTGTTACCAACTTATTGTGTGTACAATAAAGAATAAAGAATTAAAAAATACTCCTCTAAGGCTACAAAAGAACGCCAGTATCGTGATATTATCAACTTAAACTTCAATCTAGTTTTCCATATTCCCAAAAAGGATCAGTACAACGAATGTCACGTTTTCCGGTTGAAAAAGAACCCAAAGGACCAAGAAAAAGAATCCTTTCAACAGCACCAGATTAATAAAAAGGTCGCAAGGAATTTAAAGAGCCAAGATAAAAAAACGCAGAAGAGTCAAATGGAAAAATGGTTACTGCTGTATTTGATTTCGAAAAAGTATTGCAGTATCCTCACGGCAATATAAACATATTTTACTATAAGAGAAAGCTATCTTCTTTTAATTTCACAGTTTTTGACATGGGGAAAAGGAAAGCCATTTGCTATTTGTGGGATGAATCTGTGGCAAAACGTGGCGCAAATGAGGTAAGCAGTTGCCTCTTAAATTTTATCCAGAGTAATGTTGACCAAGGAGCCAAAGAGTTTCGCTTTTGGTCAGACAATTGTGCTGGGCAAAATCGTAACCGCTTTGTATTTTCACTGTAAAAATGTTCAACATATGCATAACACACCGGTTTTTAGAGAAGGGACATACCCAAAATGAGGGGGATAGTGTCCACTCTGTCATCGAGAGAGCTTCTCAAACCAAAACTATCTACACCCCTCATGAATGGCGTTTATTAGTAAGATGGGCCAAGAATGATGGAGAACCCTATGTTGTCCACAACGTAACCTAGAATGACGTGTTTGACTTTAAATGTCTTGTAAATAATAAGGTTTGGATGAAAGACATTAAGGGCAAGAAGATTAACTGGAGTAACATTCGAGTAGTTCATGCAGACGGTAGTGATCCAAACAAATTGTTTTTTAAATATGACCTGTCTGAGTTTGATTATAATATTTTATTGATTCGCAGTAACACGAGAAACTCGGTACAAACTGAACTAAAACCTGCATATTCTGAGCCTATTATGGTTCCTGCTGCTAAATATAAAGACTTAATGGACATGTGCCGCTCAGAAGTAATTCCCTCAGAGTATCATCAATACTTTAACTCCTTGCCACATCACACCAACGTTGATGTTTCTGAAGAATCGGATGATAATCTATCGGAATAAGAAATATTTTAGATACACTATTTCCATTTTTTGCTGCTTCTTTTTCGAGCTGTATTGTTCTTACTGAATTAACGAAACAATGTTAATTATAATAAGTATTTAACTAAGTAATTTAATATTTGTCTACGTACAATGTCATTGCTATTAAGTATGTGCACCCACGTCTAGGTCACGATGTAAGACTGATTTATAATATTATGCAGGCTGGTTGTAATATGATTTATTTTGAATTAAATAACTAGTTCGAAGTTTAAATATCTTCATATTCATATCGTACATTTTTCATTGTTATGTTAATATTTACGTACATTTTATAAGTTTAAGACTGCTAGTTTAAGAGGAAATGCGGGTGGTTTTTTTCTCCATAGAAACGCTCTCCCCTGTTTTTTTCTTGGTTTATGACAATATCTATTTAGAATAGTCTCTCAGCCTATATTTTCTCTTAAGTCCGTACATAGTCGTGTAGGTTACCCAGTTACCATGTTATGATACGATAAGCCATTTAATTACTACATTATGATGCAACTATTACGCCGAAAACGCAGTTTTACGTATTTGTACAGTTTAATTGTTGTTATATAATATAATCTCGTCTAGGTCATGAAGGTCTAATAGGTAAAACTATAAAACGGAATGTTATTTAAAAAAATATTGTGTTACTGTTGATTTTATAACTAACACAAAGTTTAAGGTTCTTCACGCGCGTCTTTTGAATTGTTATAATACAGACATAGATCTGTAGTTTATAATTTTATAAATTTTAAGTCCATACCTAACTGTGATATGATTGCTGTTGAAAGTGATATTCTATCTAATGATTCTGTTATAGTCATAATAAGGCTAACATTATGTTTAAATATTTTAAGGTGGATATTCACAAAGGACTCATAAGGGATGATTAATTCCAACAAAAAATGACCCATTTCAATATAGAACGCTACTTAATTCAGACGTCTCCGTAAAACAACGTATGATGTTCGATACGGACCCCGCTGTTTTGCGTATAAAACGTCCTATGTTGATATGGAACTCACTGTCTCATGAAATAAAGGGATAATAAATATACACTACATATCATTAAACTAGGCTAGGGCGTTGTTACAACATACCAAAAAATCTAAAACTTAAGTCTCACCGTTAAAGAGTTGCACAAGTTAAAAACTTCTCCAGCCTCTACTGAAAACTATCAACACTACAGATCGGACTTTATTCTACGGATGAGTCGATATATATATATTTATATTTATATATATATATATATATATATATATATATATATATATATATATATATATATATATATATATATATATATATATATATATATATATTGTTTTTTTTGTTTACAACGGCATCTAGTCCCAAGCTAAGCAGAGCTTGTGTTATGGGTACTACTTATATATTTCTAAATACATAAATATTATAGATAAATTACACCCAGACGCAGAACAAATGATCGTGCTCATCACACAAATATTTGTCCTGGGTGGGAATCGAACCCACGACCTCCGACATAGCAGTCAGGGTCACTAACCACTAGACCAACAGGCCTGTTAATAATGTTGAACTGTATCGTAAAGATGCAAGTTTTGTAATAGTAGTGTATTTGTATTTCAATTGTATGTATAATCCTCCAAATGTATGGATCCCCCACTTATAATCAATATCACAGGGCTAATCTTGAAACTGAATCATTTATAGCACTCACAGTTTTTAAGACACTAACATAATTTATATATTAAACAAAAGGCCGAAAAATTATGATTCGATTTATATACTCCGGCTACGTGGCGCATTGGCTTAGCAATGAGTTACAGCGCTAAGGGCCGCGGGTTCGAATCCCGCACGGAACAAATATTTGTATGGCCTACAAGTAATTGTTCTGGGTCCGGATGTTTGTCCTTTTGAAATTTATGTTTATAAACTGCCCCCACGATACGGAAGAAAATCCTAGTGTGGAGGTAACGTTAATATAAAAAAAATATACGACTCGATGACGTTTTAGAACTTTAACCACGAATATCAAAACAAAATTACGGAGCTGATAATAACACTACCTGATATATATCTTAGTTGTTTTGGATGCACATATAACCCCTCACCTGATACGCGCGCCGAGCGCTGCATAGCTTAACTTGATACGGCACTCGAGCCGTGGGCGCGCCGTTTGTTAAGTGTTCCACTTTATTGGTTTTTTTGGTCTTTCCCTTTATAAATACCCCACATATTATATACTGTTGAATTTGTGGATAAATTATCTACAACATGATATTACTTTCAATAAAAAATATTGTACTATAATCAAATAGTATGCAAGTGAAAGTGAAAAAAGGTTTATTTCTGACTTTCCTATCGAATTAAAACAAAATTAATCAACTTATAGATTTTATTTTGCATTTTATTTACCCTCTTATTATATAGTAATACAAATATTTAAAAACATTTACATCTTTTAAAGTCAAATGTCAAGAAAAACAATGATTTCCGCATACAGATATTTTTGGCCGCGTAAAAACATCTCTAAAATAGCTCAACTTTGTACCTTGATTTTGTTTAACTTACTGAATTAAATCTAAGTAATGTATATATTTTTGAAAAGCTTATTTCATAATTAAAGGAATAAGTTTACAATTAGGACACAACACTGCGTTTATTTCATACAGTAGGTAAAATCTCAAACCCTTCGCTTTGGCGGTGGGAAGAACGACCTTTAAAACTACGCTCTTAAGAAATAAACAAAGCCAAAACACGAAACAATGAACCTTTATTCTAAAATTACATGAGATATGCTTTCTATACCATACAAAAAACACTGAACACTATTATAAAAAAGTATAAAAAAGTTGCTTGCTTGCGTGCTTGATACCAGTCATAATATGACCGGCCAGTCCCAGCAGTACATTTGCCGTAAAATATTCAAATTAAAATGAATTTAAGGAATTCTGCATATAACTACTGTTTGTTTATATAATTATTCAATCAAAACAACAAAAACATTTCCAACAAATCAAGAATTATTATGTAAAATATAAATAAATATTATGTCGGCGTACCGGCGAATTGATGGCAGTAATCAATGAAAATATTAGTTTACCCTGAATTACAGCCACGAATATGTATAACTTTGAGTTAAAACGAAAAAACACTTACCTTGGCATGATGTTAACATATTTTAATAAGATACAATATCACAAAAAAAATAATTCGGAAGCACTTCACGCACACCACGAAACTACGTCCTCTAAAAGATTAAACAAACATATTTTTTTTCTTAAAGGAAGTCTGGTCACTGACTTAAATGAATAAGCACAGAATATAGAGCCATACTGCCCTACTCACACGATCCAAAACATCAATTGGTTTAAGAAAACAGACTTGAATTCGGAGCTTGCGACACGGTCATAATATGACCGGTATCACGTAAGGGCTTACATTTTGCGGTCATATTATGACCGATATCAGGTGAGGGGATAAATGATGAAGATATGGGTAACAGTTTGTTGCTAGCCATTGCGGTATTATGATCACTGTGCGTAATCAAATAGACAACTTTAGTTATTATATAAGCAATGCCGTAAATGTAAACCGTGAGTAAAACATTCAACGCCACTTTTACATATTAATCCAGACGAATCAAACTGGGATATATGGGGTTGGTGTAATACAGTAAATAATATTCCACTAAATCTAAATTTTCGCCTAGGACGTCCCTTTCCGACGCTGCCATTCACTTCTGCAACATAAATTTTCTTTGTCACTCTTTCCTCATTCATTCTTTCCACATGACCAAACCACCGAAGCATTCTTTTCTTAATCCTGGTCACGACATCATCTTGCAAACCACACTCTTCTCTTATCACACAATTTCTTACCCTGTCATTCAGATTCAGCCCTAACATACTTCTTAACGACCGCATTTCTACTGCGTTCATTTTACTCTCGTGCTTCTTCTGCCACACCCAACTTTCACTACCATACGTTAAAGTAGGGACCAACACAGCATTGTGAATTGCCATACGTGCCTTTTTCGACACATGCCATTATTTCGAACCATAAACAATATTTATAGAACATCTCCAAACTATCACACGGAGCATTGGCCGCACCCCGGGCAGAACACCTTGCCTGGCGGGAAATCTCCCCTTTTCCTTTCACGATCACAGATCCATTCCAATAACGATTAGACTAGCATTCGGGATGTGATCCAAATAGTGATAAGACTTGCTCTTAGATCGTTATTTACATTTTCGTATGGCCCCAACGATGACGCGTAAAGCTGCCCGTGGAACCTCAAAATCTCACCCAAAATCTCAGGTGTCCCAGAAACGATGCTGCCACACCTAGTCGAGCGAGGTGGGGCGGCGAGGTCAGACGACTATGGTAACGGTGGGGCAGGGGGTGCTAAGAATCTCCGGTGGAGGTTCAGTTGCCACCTAAGACGATTTGACCTGTTGACATATAATGCACGCCCCCAGAGGACTGACGAGAAGATCCTGGAGCAGAAAGAAGAGGTAGAATAATTGCGCTAGTATATTATAGGAATTTCTGAGTTCCGAAGTGAGGAGGATGACATGATAATCCTCGATTCCGGTAACTTGTTCTTTCACCGGAAGGGGGACGATCGGTCCCAAGGTAAAGTTGGCTTTATCGTCCACAAGTCTCTTGTCAATAACGTTGTAAATATTGGAGTATGTCGACGAGGTTTCCATACCTGATACCTGGAATCACCAAACGGTATTTTTGTATTATGTGCAAGCGGCTGTGCAGGTTTAGGGAAGGAGACCAGTATCACTGCGACCTAAAAGATCTATTCGTAATATCCTTAAAACTCTCTTAGCCAATCAAGCTCCAAGTAGTCGGATCCGACAAAGGCGATATTACGTCAAATTCCAAGTGGTCGGATTAGACCGCGCACACCCATAGCACTTTAAAGCTCATATTTAGAGACTAGTTAACCCGTGACCATGGGTGCTGTAAAATAACCAAAACGTCGGGAATTAGAAAATTTAAATTAAACGCGGTAAAATCCATAAATTTAGTTTCTTTTAATACGCAGAAAATATTTATATTATCAGAAATTCTTTCAGTGATATGATTCGTTTGGGATTTAATTTCATTAACTCTATAATCTCAGCAGATGCTAGCACCATCCACTATCTTCTCTATTGAAATGAGGATGTTTTTTTTTATTTCAATCGTCTCGCGAATTGATAGGAATCTGTGTTCTTTTGCGAGGATTTCTGGCCTATCAAATCTGGTGTAATGGCGGAGGCGATCCTATTCAGATACTGGAGACTTTCGGAAGAATCTCCCTTTCTACCTGCTCTACTGTCATTTGTCGGAAGGATACAGAGAGTGAGTGCAATAGCAGGATGTGAAGCATTCTATCATAGTCTTAATATATATCACATCTGAGCATTCTTTATTTAAAATTGATTAGTCTAGAGTGGCCACTTAACATCATTTTTATTTTAGTTTTGTTTGTCACTTCAAACACTTGGTAACTAAGATTTCCTTTTTTACAAAAAAGAAATCTTGAATCCAAATTACAGATGCCGAGAAATCTGAAAGTGTCTTTCTATAGAAAATATTAAATATATAATGATCGTCCGGCACAAGACAACGTTTTCACATACCGTGTAGTGGCGGTATAAGAATATCCCCTTTCCCATATAAACAATCCAGAATATAGGCTAGAGCGTCTTCCAAATAACAAATAAAAATTAAAGGAACTGCGGTTATCTAGACTTTCGATAACCTATAACGGTATAATCCATTTAATTATCGCAAAGAAATAATGTGTAAATATATATTAAATTTAATATGAAGACACATATACGACATAAAAATTTGTATAGAAAATTTCTATGTGAAATCACGAACAATAAAATTAATTGGTAGCAAGCAAGCATTACTTATGTCATTTGACGAACCTATGTAGATCGATAACCGATTAATAAAGTAAATACGAACATCTCTGTACTAATAAACAATAGTAAGCGAGAAAGTCCACAGACACTAGACTCCACAGACTCAATAATTCATTAATGGGGCAATGTATACGCTATTACAATGAAGTTCCAGAAAATACAAGATCTTATAAAAACGTGTATAGTAATATAAATTATTACATGGTTGATAATAACTCCTAGGGATAAGGTAATCACTTCTAAACTCTTTCTTAAATGAGTTTTGTAAATAATTGAAAAACCTACGTAATTTTAATAATAATATGTATAGCATACATGATGACAATCATCGAACCATAAAAATCAAACTAAAACTATAAATATGTACTTTATTCTAAAAATTAATATGAAACTCCTTACATCTAAATAAGGCAAAGCCTGTCGAAATAAAAACAAACGAAATAAAAAGGGGTAAAATTGTTATTACTACTATTCTACAATTTTAATGGGGTAAAACAAGGTCATGCTAGGTTTCTTGCTAGTTTAGGACAGAGGTTTTATTTTGACATAGAAGTAAAAAATAAAAAATGAATTTTAATAATTACCGTGCGTAGCCCATATTAAATAAAAAAATCCTTTTCCATTCGATGAGAAGCCATCAATAATTACATCCTATCAAAATCGTCTAGATTCTGTGTTAGTGCTGTTATTCAGTTGGCTTTTACAGTCTCTCAAAAATTCGAAATCCACTGCTGAACATGGGTCTCACCACGGATTGCACCGTAAGGTGGAAATCTTTCATAGTTTCCATTTGGAAGATAAATTGGCAACAGCACTCTTTTATTGATTTATTGGCTTTTCAGCAAAATGCTGCTGTCCATTGCCTGGTTCAGTTTTCCTCTAAATTCTGCGCTCCCAAAAATATTTTGAATACTTATGATTAAGTCCGTATGCAAGCAGCGCGGCAAATTATTTTCTCGTTCAACCTCCCAACAATTAAAGGAGACATGTGCCAAGAAGTGAGACGTATTATGCTGTAACTTTTCTTTCTTGTTATTTGGAAACAGTTCTTTTGTATTAAAATAATGTTTTCCATACCCGTTTATTTTTATAGATGTCATCCCTGAGATTATTATATTTTTCCTAACGCCGAGTGAAGCTCGGTTGCCCATGTAACAGCCTCATGCTTGTTTACAAAATAGTTCTTAGATTACATTTACCTTCAAACAAGGGTACACTAAAGCGGCGACACATTTCTACACTACTTTATAAATCCCCCTGCAATGAATTACTAAATACTAAGAATTTCACGAGTAATAAATTACTTAGAAAGGGTTACGACAGCGACAGCGATGTGTCATTGAATGTACATTTAATGGACGTTTACCCCGTGTGAAGGCTTATGGGGGTCCTATCTTACTTTATCTTGTTTTAAAAATGTAAGAAGTGCTAACTTTTTTTATACAAGTAAGACAAATGAGCATACAGTTTAACCTGATGGTAAGCAAATACTGTTTCCCATAGACTCCTATAATTTTTATGTGTTCATCGTATAAATAAATTTGTATTTATTATTAGTATTTATTGTAATAAGTAATATTAAAATATCTGCATTCTTTTGTGCTGAAGAGGACATTTGCATGCCATTAAGAGATAAATAACTATTTTTTTAAATTGTCTATATATCTGCATGTACGGAAAAATTTTCTGAATTTTTGAACTGATTGCAATGAAAATTCATGAACGGATAAAAAATCGGGTCAGGTTTTATCCGGGCTATATTTTGTCTGGTCTGGTCATTGATCTTAAATAGTGTTTTGTGTTTAAACCAAAAGTGATAAGAACATCGTTTGAAATTTCTGTAAGTTAGTGTTATTTTTGTTTTATAATAAAGTTTATAAAAATGTTTAATATTTTAAGACTCACCATTTAAATTAGTGCTGTTTCGGATTCCAATTTGAATTATTTCCCTGATAATTTAATTTCACATCTGTAACTAGACTCATAGGTCTGGATATTAGCTTACTCTGTTTCTTCGGTTTTCTTTCTTTGTTTTCTTTTGCTGTTTACACATAATAGTAAAATGAATACACGCAACGGCAAAACGCACCAAATGGAGAACCAACTTCAAATAGCGCTTCTAGAACTTATGGCGTCAAAAGAGCAGTGTGAGCTGTTGCTTAAAGAAAGGGATAACAAAGAAAAGGAAATAATAAATATAATTGCCAAAAATACTTAACTAAAAAGTAATATGTTTAAGTCGCTTATAAACTATACTAATGTTTTAAAAGAAAGTGATCAGCTTCGGCGAACATTCGATGAGTTTGACCGATGCAGCAAGGAATAATAATATGAGGAATCCCTCAGATTAATTGCTGCATTGCAGTTAAAGTTAAGTGAGGCAAACGAGCAGATTGTGCAACTAAAACAATACTTAGATCAACTAAAGTGTCCCAAACTCAAAGTCTGTTCATTGAGCTCATAGATTTTAAATCTTCGAAAACATTGCAACCCTCCACAACAAACGATTCATCCACAACAAAAGATCATTTTATCACATCAAGAACAGCGAATAGGATTACACGCAGTAGAAGAAAATTAAATAAATACATAAAAATAATAAATATGAGAGGAAAGTGCAAAAGTTAAATAAAACTTTATATGAAAAAAAAAATTAAAGTATGCATCGGGTCAGGTTGGGATAAAAGAACACATATTGTCCATGAATGATCGGGCAAAGTCATTTAAATATGAGGAGTGCTTTGACTCCTTAATAAAACATCAGGTTGAGAATCAGCGCTCCATGCCATGTTCATCGGAGATAATATGTGTAAATGACTCCTTATTTTCACCAACACTATGACGGTGCCATAACAAATAATAAAAACTTAAAAAGAAATTTAAATATTAAAAAAAACATAAAGTTATTATGTATTGTGATGACATAGGTAAAAATTTGGACACGATGTTAAATACCCATTTAAAAGGACAAGTTATTAGTAATTATTGTATGCCTGGGGCATCCCTTAGTCATATAATGAATAAAGTTTTTACTAGAAAGTTTCGTCCTAATAGCACATTAATAATTCCTGTTGGGAGAAGATGCAATGTAAACAAAAATCAATTATTAAAATGTATTGATTACCTCAATACCTTAAATGTACACAAAATTATCTTGTTTGCATTGCCTTACACATAGAGTTGGCCACAGGAGTATAAAATAAGATATGATTTAAATTTATTAGTGAATAATTTGTCATGTAAAAATAATTAAAATTTGACATTTAATTGTAATAATTATACTTATAGAATTAATTTAATAGACACTTATATTTTAATAAAGAAAATTTTTAACTACTGATAGGTATTACTTATCCAAATATAATTTAAGACAGATAGCAAACGTACTATAGGTACTATTATTTATATATTAACTCAGCCATGGACTTGGCTACCCAGACATCTCTTCCAATTAAGCAATATAACGATTTGACATGCAATTTGGAATCCATTCCAAGTAATTTAAATTAGAAAATGAGACAATAGTGGTAATCTCTAGCAGTTATAATAATTTAAATAATTTAAAATGTAGTAGTTTACAAATCCTTAATAGTTGCAATTATATGATTCCACAAAATGATAATAAAAATTGTTTACACCTGGTGCATCAGAATATACAAGGCATGATAGGCAAAGAGCTAGAAATGGAATTGTTCTTAAAGAGCAACAATATTCATATTTTATGTATTACTGATCATTAGTTAAAAGCTCATAATTTAATGTTTAACTTCAGTAATCACCAGGTGGTTCTTTCAATAGAATAACGGTTTTAAGATGTGGCTCCTTAATTGGCCTCTAAATACATTTATGAAAATGTAATGCACGTACACAAAAATAAAAGTAGTTTTACAAAAATAAGTGATATTCATTCTGTAAATACTAGGAGCAGACACAAGCTAGTAGTACCAGGTACTCGACTCCACCGAGTCAGTAATTCATTCTTGGGGCGATGTATACGCTTTTAACAATAAAATCCCTGAAAATATAAAAAATTTGTTGTTCACAAAGTTCAAAAATTTTATGAAACTAAGTTCGTATAAAAAGGGTTATTATAATATTAAGGAATTTATGAATGATAATAAACTATTATCTATATATATATTAAGCTAACAAACTATTTCTAATTTGTCTTGTGTTGTTAATTATAAGCATGATTGTAAGCTATTATTTGAAAAAAAAAATAGTCCCGCTGGGTTTCTTGCTGGTTCTTCCCAGGACAGAGGTGTTTTTTGCGAAACAGTAGTAAATGAAAAGTGACTTTCAATAGGTATGGTTTATAATCTACAATGAATAAAAAAGTTTCTGTTTCTGTTTCTGTTTAACTCAATAGAAGGTAGTTATTCCTATGTTATAGACAGAGAATCCAATTTTATTATAATGTATTGATTATTATATTGTATAAACGTGCAAAGCTCATATTTTGGGTTTCTATTAAAATTTTTGAGTACCAGTTATTGTTATATTTTTTTTATTCTTTAGTTATATATATATATATATATATATATATATATATATATATATATATATATATATATATATATATATATATATATATATATATATATATATATATAATGCTATTATACGGACTAACTATGATATTGGGACGTCAAACATTGATTGAACATTGACGACCCCCCGTGACCATGGGTACTGTAAAGCACCCGAAATGTCGGGATAATAAAAATAAATAAAAGTTGTAACTAAACGCGATAAAATCCGTAACTAATAGTTTTATTCAATGTGTAGTTCTCGCGTAAATATAAGAAATCATTATTGTGTGATTTTGATGTAGCCGTGATTAATTTTATTTATGGTCTAAACGGTATTATTTCTAATACTTGCCTGCTTGTCTGTCAGCCTGTCTGTCCGGTCTAATCTTTGAAATGGCGGAATGATGAAACTTTACGGACAGATAGAGAGTAATTCTGGGGATCGCCCTGGCTATGGTCTCTCTAGGCTATACTTTCTGCGACAATCTAGAAAAAATTATTGAAAAGAAATAAAATTATTAATTCATAAAGTAATGGTGTTTTATTAACTTAAATATTTAGAAACCTTTTTTTTAACTTACAAAACGTAACTATAAAACTAACTATATATATATACACACATATATATATATATATATATATATATATATATATATATATATATATATCGAGCTTATATATAGTATCATGTAGTCTTGCAGCGGTATGCTTGGGTTTGGGTTTCCCACAAATCCGTGTCCCACAACACTGATTCATTCACCGATCATTAAAAAAAGATCATAATTTCAATAAAGAAGATGGATGGGTGCTGCCATCTGCTTGCATACCTATAATTAACAAAATTAAACCTAATATAATATAATAAGCTTGTTTTGCGTAAATCGGACCAAAAATTAATATTCAAAAACTGAAGGTAGCCGGACTAACTATGACATTGGGACGTCAAACATCTCAGTCCCACCGTGACCATGGGTGCTGCAAAGCACCCGAAACGCCGGGATATAAAAATAAATTAAAGTTGTAATTAAATGCGATACATAAACACTCACGCTTGTCACCCAGTGGGGTAGGCAGAGACTACGGACTTCCATTTGGCACGATCCTGACATACCTCTTTCGCCTCCTTTACATCCATATATCTACGCATACATGCTCGTCGGTTAAGGGTACTTCTAACGTGGCCCATTTTCAAAATATCGCCAATTTGGTCGATAAACTTTTTTCTAGGGCATCCCTTCCTGACTCGGCCGTTCACATCTGCCATATAAATTTGCTTTGTCACTCTTTCCTCATTCATTCTTTCTACGTGACCAAAAGAAGAAGAAGCACGAAAGTAGAATAAATGCTGTAGAAATGCGGTCTTTAAGGAATATGCTAGGGTTGAATCTGAATGACAGAGTGAGAAATTGCGTGATAAGAGATAAATGTGGTATGCAAGATGATATTGTGACCAGGATGAAAGGAATGCTTCGGTGGTTTGGTCACGTAAATGCGATAAAATCCGTAAATAATAGTTTTATTAAAATCACACAATACCAATAAAAATATATACTAACATTTTTTCATTAAACGCATAACAAAGTTCAAAAGGAAAATATATTACATAAATTGAATTGAATAAAATCGCTTGTTTCAATTCCCTCTGTCGCCTTCTTTTACGACACCCATGGCTGATATGGGGTAGCGGATATTCTTACACCGTCCATATATTATTATTTAATATATATGTATAGATAAAAGCAATTTTGGATTCAGTGGCAAAGAAAAAAGCCAATGTTATTTCACGAACGGCCCATATTCTGCTATTAGGGGCCTCTTATACTCATTAATCGCTCCAACACGTAGTACTGAATTGCCGGTTCTAAATTGAACGTTCGGTCATTAAATTTGCTAAATTTTTTACGAGAATATATTTTTATAGAAGTGAAAGTACTCAGCGACGCTATGTTGTAAGGGTTATGGAGAAGGATAGGCTCGAAGTTTCTCTACGTGACAGAGTTCTTCATGAAGATATCCGCAGAAGAAACGGAGTAATCGATTTAGTCCGATAGATCAATAAGCAGAGTTGGCAATGGATCGGTCATATATCTCAAATTACGACCGAGGTTTCGAGTTTCTGATCGGCTCAATTTATGGGTGCTGCGAAGAGACGTTGCATTTTTTGCATTATATATTGCATTTACCACGGCTATTGCTCTGAGGAATTGTTCGGATTAATTTTAGCCACCAAACTACATTACACACATCGCGAAACAACTCACCTTACCACTACATTATATACACATTGCCATCGGCAATTTTTTATGATCCATAAAATTTAGGGTCCTTTACTTTATTAGAAACTAGTTTACTCCTTTTTAAAAGGACCGCGATGTAACTGCAATTCTCCTGCTGTTGCATGTGAGCCGCATGCTCATTAGATCCTCTTCTATAAAAAAAACCCGACAACCTGTGGAGAGAAGGTTCTCGAGTGGTTGTTTCACAATAGTAGGCAAAGAGTGTGTCGGTCCCCCACTAAATGGAGTGACGACCTTAAAAGACTCGCATGAAGTCAATGGATGCAGGTTGTTAAAAAATCAGCACAGAGTTTTTTGGCTTTTCTTGAGGAGCTCCATGTTCAGCAGAGGACTTGTGAATGGCTGTAAAAATAATGATGATGATAAAAAGTGACAAGCAATTACGGGGTCTTATTAATTATTTAATATTAAGACGTCTATCATCCACATCCACAAAAATAAATCCATAAAAATAATTCGTTTGAATTCAACGGACGTATTGTTCTATTAAATGTGAAACTCTTACTACATCAGAGTAAACGTTAGAGGGTTAACTACCACTTTCAGGGTTTCAGGGGTTCATTCTGATACTCACTAAAGATACTTTTAAATAAATTGATATCTGAACTGTTGCTTTGCAGTTCATACTGGTTAATACTATGTACGCTAGAATTTTTTTTTATATAGAATAAGATGACAAACGAGCACACAGCCCACCTGATGGTAAGTGGTTGCTGTGGCCCATAGACATCTACATCTATCCTGGATTACGAATCAAAATGCAGAGGCATTGTCATCCGTGAGGACTTAGGTGGAATGCCTCATTCCCAGTAAAAAGGGTCTCCGGTTCTCTGCACTCACCATACGAAACACAACGGCATTAAGCTACTATTTGACGCTGGTATTCTGTGAGAGAGTGGTCCTTCCCCGGTCGAGCCGACCCATTCGTGCTACAACTATACTACTTATATAACTGCAGCATGGCTCTACCATGTAAAAAATAATTATTTTAATACCTTTCTTTACTAAATGACTGATGCCCACAGCTTTATCAATTTATTTAATAAATATTCTTTATTACAAACTTTACGAAACATACAGAGATAATTTACATAAAAGACGTATACAATGGGTGGTTTAAGAAATTAAACTAAGCAGGCTCTCCTCTATTTCGTAAAGTTAAATGGTAAAGGGAGAAATATCTATTTTTTATAGCAGTGGGTGACAAACGAGCACTCAGTCCATTTGATGGCAAGTGGATGCAGTGGCCCATAGACATCTACATTTTTAACCTCGCTTAAGCGGTAGAGCCACGATGCTACTACTATAGTTATGTTTTTTTGTTATGGTCGGCTGGACCAGGGGAGGATTACGCTCTCACAGAATACCAGCATAAAATAGCAGCGTAATGCTGCCGTGTTTCGTAAGGTGAGTGTAGAGAACCGGAGACTCTTTTTATTCCACTCCATCTTAGTCAGCATTTTTACCCGACTGCCCTAAAAGGAGAGTAAAGTATTGTCAAAGTGTTTGCAATGCGTTATTATTCCTAAGGGAAAAGATGTTATGGTTCTCAACAATTATAAGAGTATCTGGTACACAGTAATTACTACATAGCAGCATTGAGCTACAGAATCAGAATCAGAATATTTATTGCCATTATACTGTGTACGTACAATTTGACATTGCAATTAAATGTTTTACGGTAGTATTATGTGTGAGCGAGACCCTTCCTCAGTAGAGCAGTCCATTTGGTGTTACAATTATTATGTAGGTGTAGCGTGGTTCCACCACCAGATATAAATTCAATTCAATTTTCAACTGGAAATTAATGAAAACCTTATCATAATATTAGAGCTTTGCCATTGTATACTGGAATGCGACGCTAATGGTTCCTCAATGATATAAGTTATTTATGTATCTTTTATTTAGAAAGATAGATAATTTTTTATTTAGAAAGATATTATACTTTTGCTATGTAGCTTTAGTTACTAGAGACGCGCCCTGGTATCGCCAGGCTCAATTATATTAATGGTGTGTGATTTAGATTTAAGATAACCAGAGACTATTACTTTTATCAGTTTTTTTTTTTAAACATATAATGTATAGATAAATATAGCCTAATTTCTTTCTCTCTGTTCGTAAAGTTTCATCACAGTTGATTTTACCATTCCTAGGATTAGTCCGGACAGTTAGAGAAATATTTTCAAAACCATTGTTTATATCTTAAAATAAGTCAGGTAATAGATTTCAATTATTTCAATATAGCAGCTATCAATTTTATTTATATGATATAGATAACATCATCGCAGCAGTGCTAACAATAATATTATGATTATTATACACAAAAATTGGTATTGTACTTAATTAAAAAATTAATCGAATTTATAAATTTTAACTTAATAATCAGCCCTTTTGAAGAAGTTTTCAATTAAGCACTGTTGGTGACGCGAGATAAACATTCCATTAAATTTCTTCTCTCAATGTTTCTTATAAATTAAATGTCAGCAATATTTAATTTTATTAAATGCTAATTTCTGTATAGAAAAGAATAAAAAGATAAGTTATTGCTTCAACTTAAAATCATGCATTACATAGTATTCGGTTATTCTATACGATTAAAAAAGAAAAACATTTAATGCTTTAAGCACATTGATTGCTTACATAATATTTAAATACTAATAAGGCATTTTAATGCTAGATAAGTACAGTTTAATGTTAGAGTGAAAAGGTCTTTATGTATACAAAAGGATGGGTATAAAAATAATAAGAAATTGATGGCAAGAGCCTCCTATAGGATTCACAGGTTCGTGGGAGAATCAGTTATACACCTCGTAAAGTTAACTAACACAAAAATGGGTTAGCTTGAACCGTTTCATGAAAATATTAAAGGTATTAAAATATTAGTTGAATTACTTTCTTATCTATCTATATATATATATTATTTTTCTTTATTTCTTTAGTTTTCACAAATGTATGTAATAACTTTTTATTAATGTTTTGGCTGAACTTGTTAGTGGAATAAGATGAATGAAATGTTAGTAGGATCCTGTTAAAGTGATGGTATAGCAAAATAATGGAAGTATTAAGGTTGCAATATTTCTTAAAGTTTTGCTTAATATCTATTTAAAGTTTTAATTCTTGCATTAAATTGTTGTATTGTTTATGACAGGTATAATTATTGATGAAAAATGTATTATGAAACCTGAATTTAGTGTTTTAAGATATTATAAAAGTTGTATTTAGAGTTTTCAAGGTTTATGATCATACGAATAAAAAAAAGTTTGTAAAAAGTGATATTACGTCTTATATTTTATTGATACCTTATGTAATGTAAATGTTTTATTGTTTTATGATGTGTTTAAATCTGTATTTTTGGGAAATATAATTGTTATGTGTGTTTATTATAGTAAATAATAAGTTGATGCAAATTATAGAAATATGATTATAGAAAATTATGTGCAAAATAGGAGTATTTTCGCACCTGGCACACTGTAAAGGTCTTTCAGTCGTCAACCATTTTCTTTTGAGAGAGCGGTCGAGTTTCTGAGTTAAGAGTTTTATCAGGGGTCACGCCTACGGCGTTGATTCCCGAATCCAATAAGTTGTGGCATAGGAAATGGGGCCTGTAACTGGTTGATCACTGTTAGGGCGTGATATGAAGAACTCGACGTTCATCTACATGCACATTTCTGGAAAACCTGTAGCACAGTGGAGACATGCTGTAACCGTAATGTATTTCAGCATAAGATAGCACTTAACTGATGTTGTGTTTTGTATGGTAAGTGTAAAGAAACGGAGATTCTACTAATGGAAATTAAGCATTCTTATTTGGTCCTCGAAGGTGACAACGTTTCTGCCTCTTGATTCTTAACCGAGAAAAGACGCAGATGTCTCTGGGCCACAGTATCTACTTACTACCAGGTGCTCTTTAATGTAACCCTATTCCTTAAATAAAATGAATTGATATACCATGATCTATAAAAACCATTAATGATTTTTTAGCATTTCGCATAGTCACCCTTTACGAAACCCACGGTACGAAATGAGGTGATTGATTCCTTGGGCCGCCATGACACTACAAATTTAAACAGAAACTTTGTCACACTGAGGAGATACCATTTGAAATTTAAACTACAACACAAAGACAAAGGTTATACGAGTCTTCAATGCATGGTGTGATTACACACGGAAACATAATCTTGAAAGTTTATGTGAAACAAGGCAAGAAAACGCGCCGGGATGTCGTTAGATTTACATATCACTCGTATTTTAAGGGATTATTATGCTTTCAAGTGTATGCGTTGTTGCTAAATAACGAATTTCTTGATAATATATAGATGCGATGGTGGTATTAGAGAATTGTAGCTTAGGGCTATGTACTCTCCCTACTACAATAAAATTGTTAATTGAAATTATAAAAGGTTGCTTTACCACGTGATCGTCGATGAGAGAAACATCGTAGGGAAATCTGCATGTCATAGAAAATAAATAATTGTGAATTCCGCTACCATTTACCGTTACCATTGGGGCGCGGCGTACATTTTGTTGCCCTGAAATTTTTTCAGAAATGTCAGGAGAGATTATTCCTTCAAATATACTATTTTTAACTTCTTTTAACCACATTAGTTATTTTCTCGTATTCTTGTCCGGCTGTTTGTTCGTGTGTTCGGTGCAAAGCTTAAAATCAATTTTAAAATGACCTGCCGATGAGCCAGAGTATTGATACTTAAAAAAACTCAGAAATAAAAATTTGGTGATAAAATTAAAATTTTACAAGTATGAAGGCTTACTTCAAAGAATTAAATTATTTCCAATAATTTATTCTGAACTCTTAGTCTTAAAATAAAATGTTATTTTAAGACTAAGATATAAAAATTAAAGGCCCTCCTTTGGAAGATGTTAAGTGGAAAATATTTATTAATTTATACTTCTTTGAAGTCGGGATTTCTTTCGAATAAACTTAAGAAAATCACAAGTTAGAAGTGTTTTAAATCTTTATCACTTATTGCTATTTAGAGAATTAATTACACAAAAACGCGAAATTAGAAGGTTTCCTCGTTGAAATTGTATGTTTTTTTTTTCGTTGCTTGCAATGACAATAACATAGTAAAATAGTTAGTTTTCTCTACTGTATTAAGTTTAGAGCAAATTTTAGAAAACTAATTTATTTAATTAGCAATAACTCTCAAGGACATGATTTGGGAGTTAATTTGTACATTCTATTGATCATCAAAAATATTTTTATCTCACAAATATCTACACTATAATAACCACAGTATATATTTTCTTTATACGCTTTTCACGTAAGAAAAAAATCGAAATAATTCAATAAACGACCGAAAAAGCTTCGATACAAGCCCCAATATCTCCAAGTTCTAAATCATTTTGACGTAAAATTTATACCAAAATAATCACTAACATTTGCTTAAGCTGAACTATGATTGTTACTTTTTGAATCGTTAATTTTATTTTCTAATTAACTAAATAAAAGTACCACATATTTCACTGCGCTGACAATCTGCGATCATGATCGCCCAAGCGCTTGTCGAGGTTGGTCCGGCGTCATTTGATTTCGCGCGCTGCGTCTTTTCGGTACTATCGTGTTATGCGTTGAATGCCGTATAGGCGCTGCTATTTCGTGCATCCTTGAGTATTTTCAACTACGACCATAATTTTTGATCACAAGTATTTACTTCCGTACAGTATTTCAATTAATATAAATTTCGCAAATTATTATTATATCAAATAGTTAATTCATTATAGTTACTTTGATTGTAGCTGAACATTCTTACCAGTCGGAATAGGGAAAAATAAATACAAGTATCAATGCGTCACTAATCGTAATAAAATAAATATCCTATCTAATATATATAATAAAATAAATATAGTGTTGTTAATTATAAGCATGATTGTAAGCTGTTATTTGAAGAAAAAAGTCCCGCTGGGTTTCGTGCTGGTTCTTCCCAGGACATAGGTGTTTTTTTGCGAAACAGTCGAAAATGAAAAGTAATTTTCAATAGGTATTGTTTATAATTTACATTGAATAAAAAAGTTTCTGTTTCTGTTTCTGTTCAACTCAATAGTAGGTAGTTATTCCTATGTTATAGACAGAGAATCCAATTTTATTATAATTTATTGATTAAAATATTGTATAATAGTGCAAAGCTCATATTTTGGGTTTCTATTAAAATTTTTGAGTACCAGTTATTGTTATAATATTTTTCATTTTTAGTTCGCTACTACTACTATTATATATATATATATATATATATATATATATATATATATATATATATATATATATATATATATATATATATATATATATATATATATATATATATATATATATATATATATATATATATATATATATAGTTTGTGTTAGTTTAACCCTTAACCACTTACTTCTTCTTCTTGTCTTTCTGTCACGTAACCACTTACGTGCGGTCATAGTAACCGCTCCAGATAGTCAGGTTAAAATTGGGAAGAATATATGAACACTATATATATATATATATATATATATATATATATATATATATATATATATATATATATATATATATATATATATATATATATATATATATATATTAGTTTTATAGTTACGTTTTGTAAGTTGAAAAAAAAAGGTTTCCAAATATTTAAGTTAATAAAACACCACTATTTTATGAATTATTCGTTTTATTACTTTTCCATAATTTCTTCTAGATTTTCCGCAGAAAGTATAGCCTATAGGCCGTCAACGTCGTGCTGTCCGCGCCCACGGGGTACAGGGTGGAGAGGGACGAGGAAGCACGCGGCTCGTGCACGAGGCCACGTCCACGGCTACACACGTAGGGATTTGGGATCGAGTTATCTTGAGATTAGTATGGATTTATTTAGATTTATTACGAAGTATTGTGTGATGTAGTGACGAAGTCGATATAATATTAAATCACTTTATATTATAAAAAAAGTCCCCCGCCGCGTCTGTATGATAGCCTCAAAAACAACTGAACGGATTTTCTCCAATAGACGGAGTGATTCATGAGGAAGCTTTGCAAAATCTAGTATAAAATGTAATGCACGCCGAAAGAAGATCGAAAGGAGAACGGAAATTGGAAAAATAAAAGATTAAACACCGAATAATAGTAATAATATTTTTTCTAAGTAAGAAAGTAATTTAATACCGTTTTTTATTTACACTCATATTTACAACGAAAACTAATTATAGTCGCAATCCATATCTATTTCCTCATCGTCGTCGTGGTCATAATCTGTGTCCGTGTCTTCACCTAAGTTAATAATCAACCTGCGAGCAAACAATATTTCATTTTATTATAAGTCTTAAAGTACGTGTGTTTTGAAAAGGAAGAATTAAGTGGTGTGCTAGGATCGCGATTCTTGGCGCTCAATTCTCTCTGCCTACCCTGCAAGGGAAAGCGTGATGTAATGTAATGTCGAAAAACATACTTACCTGTCAATTTCGACGTCGAATACTCTGTCTGTCTCATAATATTCTAGTTCATTTCTTATGACGTGGTCGTCGCATTTAAACCATTTTTCAGCCGAATAATTAGTAAAAAGTGAAATTAGCACTTCCTTCTTTTTATCTAAATTTGAATCAATGGCTGTCCTAGCTAATTCACCTTTGAGGTCTCTCCAAACTAATTCTATAGGGTTGAGGTCCGGGTGGTACGGTGGAAGGCGTAGAACGGTATGTCCTTCCGCCCTAATGATTTCATCAATCCGGTATTGCTTCTAACATTCTGCTGATTTATTTAGTTCATCAGGTAACATTTGCGTGCAGATTCGTCAAATGGAACATTTTTTCGAGTCAACCATTCCTGCATGTGGCTGCTCTTATAAGTGAGCTCATAGTAGGATTCCTATCGATTTGGGTGCTGTGGTATGCCGCATTATCCATAACGACGACCGAGTTCTGGGGAACATTTGGCAGAAGGTTTTCAGTTGCCCATTTTTGGAAGTTCACGGCATTCATTTCACCGTGGTAGTCCCCAGTCTTCGAATGTGACTTGAATATTAGTAAAGCATTATTCACAAATTCATCACGGCTTCCAGCATGAACTACGATCAGGCGAGGTCCCTTGCCGATCGCATTTGCAGCACCACGTTCTTCTTTAGATTGCCAACATTTTCGTACATTATGTTGACATATGTTTCATCCAAAAAAATTATTGGCCTTCCATCGGCTCGATATTTTTTGTCTCGAATATAATACCATCTCAGAGCCATAATATCTGGTCGCTCGATTATTAATGTTCTTTTCGATTGGCAGCTTAGAAATCGAAATCCCAATTCGCGAAGAATCTTTCTTAAATGCTCATGTGAGCATTGTATGATGTTCTCTTCTTTCAATTCGGCTGTTAGTTTTCTTAAACTTGGAATAATTTTTTTACACTGTAGTACTGGGACACTTTACGTCGTATCACTCCTAAAGTGAAACTATCTACTTAAATTCGCTTTTCGGGAAACAAGTTTTTTCTGGGAGATTTGAATTTGGAAGGTCCTGCAGTGTCATTCATTGTATTTTTTTCACTGAAAATTCTTCTTATTATTCTTTCCGAGAGCCCTGTTGCTACAGACACGGTTTTTGCCAAATAAATATCGTTCTGGTATTCTTGCGATGATTTATCATTTTTACGCTCTTTAAAATACAAGTATACGTTATACACAATTTCTTTCGATTGTCGTCCAATCGGTTTGCTAATCTTTGAATCGTAATCTCGTGTGCGTCTAGTATACAAGTAACCGTTGCAAGCGACCACCGGCGACTGGCGCTCCTAAGCACGCGGCATGCTCGCTAGCCGTCCCGCATACCGCTCGTTTCCCCTTTAAGGCCGTTTTACCTCGTCCTTGCCAACCCCTGTAGCCCCGCGGGCGCGGACTGCACGAAGTTGACAGCTTATAGAGAGACCATAGCCAGGGCGATCCCTGGAATTACTCTCTATCTGTTCGTAAAGTTTCATCATTCCGCCATTCCAAAGATTAGACCGGACAGACAGACTGACAGACAAGCAGGCAAGTATTAGAAATAATACCGACTGCCTTGCTCAATATTTTTACCCTAAAAATTTTATACAAAAATAAAATTAATCACGGCTACATCAAAATCATAAATCACACAATAATGATTTCTTAAATTTACGCGAAAACTACACATTGAATAAAACTATTATTTACGGATTTTATCGCATTTAATCACAACTTTAATGTATTTTTACTATCCCGACTTTTCGGGTGCTTTACAGTACCCATAGTCACGGGGGGGGGGGGACTGAAATGTTTGACGTCCCAATATCATAGTTAGTCCAGCTACCTTCAGTTTCTCGGACCAAAAATTAATATTCAAAAACTGAAGGTATCAGTTTTTGAATATTAATTTTTGGTCCGATTTACGCAAAACGAGCTTATAGTATCATGAAGTCTTGCAGCGGTGTGCTTGGGTTTCGGTTTCCCGCAAATCCTCGCAGAAGAATACCGAATCATTCACCGATCATTAAAAAAAGTTCCTAATTTCAATCAAGAAGATGGATGGGTGCTGCCATCTGCTTGGAATCCTATAATTAACAAAATTAAACCTAATATAATATAATAAGCTTGTTTTGGGTAAATCGGACCAAAAATTAATATTCAAAAACTGTAGGTAGCCGGAATAACTATGACATTGGGACATCAAACATCTCAGTCCCCCCCCCCTCCCCCGTGACCATGGGTGCTTTAAAGCACCCGAAACGTCGGGATATAAAAATAAATTAAAGTTGTAATTAAATGCGATAAAAACCGTAAATAATAGTTTTATTAAAATCACACAACACCAATAAAAATATATACTAACATTTTTTCATTAAACGCATAACAAAGTTCAAAAGGAAAATATATTACATAAATTGAATTGAATAAAATCGCTTGTTTCAATTCCCTCTGTCGCCTTCTTTTACGACACCCATGGCTGATATGGGGTAGCGGATATTCTTACACCGTCCATATATTATTATTTAATATATATGTATAGATAAAAGCAATTTTGGATTCAGTGGCAAAGAAAAAAGCCAATGTTATTTCACGAACGGCCCATATTCTGCTATTAGGGGCCTCTTATACTCATTAATCGCTCCAACACGTAGTGCTGAATTGCCGGTTCTAAATTGAACGTTCGGTCATTAAATTTGCTAAATTTTTTACGAGAATATATTTTTATAGAAGTGAAAGTACTCAGCGACGCTATGTTGTAAGGGTTATGGAGAAGGATAAGCTCGAAGTTTCTCTACGTGACAGAGTTCTTCATGAAGATATCCGCAAAAGAAACGGAGTAATCGATTTAGTCCGATAGATCAATAAGCAGAGTTGGCAATGGATCGGTCATATATCTCAAATTACGACCGAGGTTTCGAGTTTCTGATCGGCTCAATTTATTGGTGCTGCGAAGAGACGTTGCATTTTTTGCATTATATATTGCATTTACCACGGCTATTGCTCTGAGGAATTGTTCGGATTAATTTTAGCCACCAAACTACATTACACACATCGCGAAACAACTCACCTTACCACTACATTATATACACATTGCCATCGGCAATTTTTTATGATCCATAAAATTTAGGGTCCTTTACTTTATTAGAAACTAGTTTACTCCTTTTTAAAAGGACCGCGATGTAACTGCAATTCTCCTGCTGTTGCATGTGAGCCGCATGCTCATTAGATCCTCTTCTATAAAAAAAACCCGACAACCTGTGGAGAGAAGGTTCTCGAGTGGTTGTTTCACAATAGTAGGCAAAGAGTGTGTCGGTCCCCCACTAAATGGAGTGACGACCTTAAAAGACTCGCATGAAGTCAATGGATGCAGGTTGTTAAAAAATCAGCACAGAGTTTTTTGGCTTTTCTTGAGGAGCTCCATGTTCAGCAGAGGACTTGTGAATGGCTGTAAAAATAATGATGATGATAAAAAGTGACAAGCAATTACGGGGTCTTATTAATTATTTAATATTAAGACGTCTATCATCCACATCCACAAAAATAAATCCATAAAAATAATTCGTTTGAATTCAACGGACGTATTGTTCTATTAAATGTGAAACTCTTACTACATCAGAGTAAACGTTAGAGGGTTAACTACCACTTTCAGGGTTTCAGGGGTTCATTCTGATACTCACTAAAGATACTTTTAAACAATTTGATATCTGAACTGTTACTTCGCAGTTCATACTGGTTAATACTATGTACGCTAGAAGTTATTTTAATACCTTTCTTTACTAAATGACTGATGCCCACAGCTTTATCAATTTATTTAATTAATATTCTTTATTAAAAACTGTACAAAACATACAGAGATTATTTACATAAAAGACGTATGCAATAGGTGGTTTAAGAAATTAAACTAAGCAAACTCTCCTCTAGTTCGTAAAGTTAAATGGTAAAGGGAGAAACATCTATTTTTTATAGCATAGACATCCACGTTTAAGCTCAACTAAGGATCAAAATACAAATATATTGTCACCCTTGAGGACTAAGATGGAATGCCTCGATTCCAATAAAAAGAGTCTCCGGTTCTCTACACTCACCGTACGAAGCACAGCAGCATTATGCTGCTATTTTATGGTATTCTGTGAGAGGTGATCCTGCCCTTGTTAAGCCGACCCATTCTTGATACAACTTTAAATATAGCTGCAGCGTGAGTCTATCGCTTAAGCGAGGTTAAAAATGTAGATCTCTATGGGCCACAGCATCCCTTTAACATCAGGTGGACTGTATGCCCGTTTGTCACCCTTATCCCATATATAAAAGCGCATGTACTGTTTGATTATGTTCATTTTTACCAGACTACCCTTAAAGGAGAGTAAAGTATTGTCAAAGTGTGTATGCGTTATTATCCCTAAGGGAAAAGATTTCCCTTAGGGGGTTGTTAACAATTATAAGAATATCTGGTACACATAGCAGCATTGAGCTACAGAATCAGAATCAGAATATTTATTTCCAGTAAACAGTAAATGTTAGTAGTTAAATGATGTTTTGGTGGTAGTCCGTACCGGTATGGTAGTATTATGTGTGAGCGAGATCTTTCCTTAGTAGAGCGGTCTATTTGGTGTTAAAGTTATTATGTAGGCGCAGCGTGATTCCACCACCAGATATAAATTCAATTCAATTTTCAACTGGATTTTAATAAAAAACCTCATCAAAATATTAGAGCTTTGCATTAGTATACTAGAAGGCGACGCTAAAGTTTCCACAACCACATGAGTTATTTATGCATATTTTATTTAGATAAATACATAATCGTCCCGATTTGCACAGATATTATACTTTTGCTATGTAACTTTAGTTAACACTAGGCCTGGTATCGCTAGGGTAGAATATGTTAATGGAGTGTGATTTAGATTTAAGATAACCAAAGACTATTAATTTTGTAAGTTTTTTTAAACGTTTTCAATTTTTACGGATAAATATAGCCTTATTTCTTTCTCTCTGTTCGTAAAGTTTCATCACAGTCGGTTTTACCATTCCTAAGATTAGTCCGGACAATTGAACAAATATTTTCAAAACCGTTTTTCATATCTTAAAATAAGTCAGGTAATAGATTTAAATTATTTCAATATACATATATATATATATATATATATATATATATATATATATATATATATATATATATATATATATGATTATTATACGCAAAAATTTGTTTTGTACTTAATTAAAAAATTAATCGAATTTATAAATTTTAACTTAATAATCAGGCCTTTTGAAGAACTTTACAATTAAGCACTGTTGGTGACGCGAGACAAACATCTCATTAAATTTCTTCTCTCAAAGTTTCTTATTAATTAAATGGCAGAAATATTTAATTTTATTTATTGCTAATTTCTGGATAAAAAAGAATAAAAAGAGAAGTTATTGTATTAACTTAAAATCATGCATTACATAGTATTCGTATCATGCATTAATAGATACAAAAAAGAAAAAAAATTTATTGCTTTAAGCACATTGATTGTTTACATAATATTTTAATGACTGATAAGGCATTTCAATGCTGGATAAGACAGTTTAATGTTTGAGTGAAAAGGTGTTGATATATTGAAAAGGATGGGTATAAAAATAATTAGAAATTGATGGCAAGAGCCTCCTATAGGATTCACAGGGTCGTGTGAGAATCAGTTGGACACCTCGTAAAGTAAACTAACAGAAAAATGGGTTGGCTTGAACCGTTTCATGAAAAAATTATAGGTATTAAAATATTAATTGAATTACTTTCTTATCTATCTTTATATATTATTTTTCTTTATTATTTTAGTTTTCACAATTGTATGTAATATCACTCACAACTTGGTAGTGGAATAAGATGAATGAAATGTTAGTAGGGTTCAGTTTAAGTGATAATATAGCAAAATAATGGAAGTATTACGGGAGCAATATTTCTTAAAGTTTTGCTTAATATCTATTTAAAGTTTTAAATCTCGCATTAAATTATTCTATTGTTTAAGACAGGTAAAATTATAGATGGAAAATGTATTATGAAACCTGAATTTAGTGTCTTAAGATATTATAAAAGTTGTATTTAGAGTTTTTAAGGTTTATGATCATACGAATACGTTTGTTAAAATGATATTACGTCTTATATTTTATTGATACCTTATGTAATGTAAATGTTTTATTGTTTTATGATGTGTTTTAATTTGTATTTTTTGAGAAATATAATTGTTATGTGTGTTTATTATGGTAAATTATGAATTGATGCAAATTATAGAAATATGATAGTGAAAATTATGTGCGAATATTATTTTCGCGCCTGACACACTTAAAGTTTAGCCCGGTAGTATTTAACTAAATCGCTTAATTTGCAATTCATTCGGGAACAGCTGCAGTTTCCAGCTTTAAATAAAAAAACGTAAATAGGGAAAGTAAAATAAAAATTGTTAGGCTTCAATATCACATTTCCAAGGGGCAGTTTCGAGCAATTGCTGTTTTGTTTCACCAGCCTCCACTCTATGAGTAGAGAACAAGAAGATATAAAAGTAAAGTAAAGTTACGGCCTATTAACGTCCCACTGCTGAGCACAAGCCTCCTCTCATTTCTGATAGGGTTTTAGAGCAAGGAATTGTTCGCCGCGCTGCCCCAATGCCTGTTGGCGAACTTCACATATCTTCGAAATATTTTTTATTTACAGCGAGCGCTAACCATCTGAGCTACCATCGCTCTCTGAGCTACCACGGCTTAAAAACAAGAAGATATACAGTCGACTAAATTCATGTCTGACGTCTATACCGGAACCATTCACTGGGGTCTGTAGTCTCAGTCGTCAACTACTTTCTTTTGAGAGCGGTCGAGTTTCTCAGTTAAGAATCTTATCATGGGTCACGCCTACCGAGTTGATTCTCAAATCATTTGGTGAAGCGATAACCTGGTAAGAGATGCAGAAAGTCAATCGATACAGATTGCTCCGCACCAGGTTTTGTGAAATTTTATAATCTTTCAGTCACTTTATACGGAGAACTGTATTTAAAACGTGACCAACAGCAGTGTAAGTATGACAACCAGCATGTTCGGCAGTGGACAGTGGACTTTTGAAAGGCTATAACTAATAATATATCAGTCTAATGACTATAAAACTAAATCATATATCAACATAAATAGCGTAGAACTTTTCTTAAATACATTAAAAAATTTTTTTTACTAATTACAGAAAATAATGCATTCCACGGTTGTAGAATTGAAGTTATGCCACTTTGAATGTGTAATTGTTGAGGCTATTGAAATCGAAAAACATCCTAATTTCAATAGAGAAGATGGCTGGGTGCTAACATCTGCTTGGGATCATATAATTAATAAAATTAAATCCCAAACCAAGCATACAACTGCAAGACTTCAAGATACCATAAGTTCGTAATGCAGAGATCGGAACAAAAGTTAATAATTTTAATCTATGGTAACCGCGGTAAACTATTACATCTAGACGTTGAACATCTCAGTCCTCCCCGTGGCCACAGGTGCTGTAAAGTGCTCCAAACTAGATAAATAGATAAAATCCGTAAAAACTAGTATTATTTAAATGTGTATTGTTCGCGTGAATATAAGATATCATTGTGTAGCCTTTTTGTTTGAAATTGAGTGCAGATTACTATGGACTGCAGTAGCCACTTACCATAAAGTAAATTGTAGATACGCTTATCATTTTTTGGCATTATGTTAGGTTTAGTTTAAGTTAAGTTCGTTTGTCATTTTAATTTTATTTTAAAAACAATCATAGCCTTAATGAAATTAAAATAATAAAATATCTTGGCTCATCTCCAATTTATTCTACTTATCGTACATAGCCTAATGCATGTTCCCGTAAAAACGTGTCTTTAACTTCGATTGAATTTGGTGGCTCACCATTTATAATGCTTAATCAAGAAAAAAGTTTTCATGAAGAGCTTTAACTACTACTAAAATTTAGTCAAAGGGGACAATCATTTTTGGGCCCACTAGAAATATTAACGACGTTTAATGGTATTTACACCAAAAAAAAGACACCAAATTATAATAGTAAACGGTCTATAGATTTTTCGAAAATGTAAACGGAAACAAGAAATCTGAAAAAAAATTAGTTGTTTTGACATTCGTGTTCTGATCATTGGCTAAGGTAATGTAATATTTATAAAATTATTGTCTTAGAGATGTCCCGTGATAACTCGGAAAAAATCGACTCGAGTTGAAATTCATCGAGCTCGATTTTGAGCTCGAGTTAAACAATTCAAATTAGATGAACGAAGCTGTGTCAATATTTCACAAATTATTTTTATAATTGTTCTTCCATACAACACAATTATTATTACTACACTTAATAGGTTTAATTATTTTTGGTATGCGTATCGACATGTTCATAAAATAATATCACTCTAACGTTATGACGTAAGTTTTAATGTTATTAATAATTTGACTATCCAAAGTATATATAATCAATTCATATCATATATAACATATATAACATAAATTGATACAACATTATATACATATTACCTAATATCAATTTATTTATTACATAATATATCAATAAATTGCTCGAATTAGTAAGTCGATTTCATCACTAAATTGTAGACAAACACTGCATTGGCCGTAAGATAAAGATGCGATTCGAGTAGAGTTTTGTGACTCGAGCCACTCGGGTTAATTTACGAGTATGTATGTATGTCATTCTAGTTGTACACTAGTTTTTGAGTAAATCAACTATTTACAGAAAAGTTTATCACTAGAGTTGAGATCAGCGATTACTTTAGTTAAACCATTTTTAAATATGTACCTTTATAAATAAGTAATATGTGGCAACATGAAATTAAAACTATAAATCAATATCATAAATAAAACTAAGTTCAGGTTTGTTTACAACATGCCAGATGCAAGTTTGAATTTGGATGCAACTTGTGATGTCACCCGCAGCGACTTATAATATATACAAGTAAATTAATATCTATATAGCACCCTCTGAATCTATACATTGCGCCGAGTTAACTCGGTAACTCGGTAAAATTTATTTTCTATCGATTATCGAGTTGGACAAATTCACTCGATTCACTCGAGTGACATAAAACATAGTTGGAGTCGCATCATTATGGTAAGAACAAAATGGAGTTTTTTATTTACAAGCATTATTAAACTAATGTTTAAGAAAATATGGATATTATCAATTATCAGAAAGGTTAGCCAAATATTAATTGACACAAGTACGTATGTTTTTCTCTTTTTTGTTTTTGTGGTAAAATTCGCAAATAGAATATAAGAGTTTATTAATTTACAATATAATAGAATAGCTAGGTTGTGAAAATCTATTATTAAGTTTGTATATTTTACCTCAAACAAATACAAATAATAAACAGGTCTTAGAACCTTATTAGTTTGTTATAAGTGACCAAGTATTAAGTTTATTTTATTAGTAAAATCTAAATTAAATAATAAATAGAATAAATGCACAAAAGAAGTTATTATAATGTTAAAAGAAAATTAGAATCTTTGGGCCGAGGGACTTAAAGAGGGTTTTGAAGAGCAATTCATATAACTGCATTTGTGTACAAATAGGTACCTTATGTATTCAGCAAGTTGCTTAATACTAAATGGCTTTTTTGTTAAGCCAGACACAGATCCTGGATTTATACCAGCCACAGTAGATAGGCAATATAAATGTTACATATATTTATGTGTAAAAAATGTAGTAATTATTTGTACTAGAAGCAAATATAAAGTTTAATAATAATAGTTTGCATAAAAAAAGTGTAATGGTTGTTTCTATTATGCTTAGACAGCTGCGTTGTTCACTGTGCAGAAAGGAATATTATTTTGTCATCTCGAATCAGATATACTTAATATAACAATAATATCTTTGTCTACTATGTAAGTACATGAAACCGGTAAAAATAAAATGTGAGACAACTTTTACATGGTTGAATATCATTGATGTTAATCAATAATTACTGCTTCTGTATTTGATCAGCTGGAGCTGATTAATGCTGTATAATTTATAATAATTTCTTTATTATTTAACATATGAAAAGGCAGATATAAGAAAATGCTCACAGAAATATGTAAATACTGTTTATTGATATTGAAGGCATAGTCTTATCTCATATCTCTTATTATTAAAAATGTCCTTTTAATTCCTATATAATATAGAAAAAAATAATATATTGATAAGAATTATTATTTAGTTAAGACACCTTTACAATTGTCATTAACTTCTTTTCAGGTGGATCGCTTAGAACAAATCTGTATGCCGTGCAGGCTTGCAGAAAAAAAAGTGTATGGATATTGAAGACAACAGTCTTATATCATATATCTTATAATTGAAAATTCCTTCTGATTGCTTACAATATCATAAATGTACATGTTACCATCAAGTTATTTTCAAAAAACCTTCAGAAATATATCTAACACTAAAATGTTTCTACCTATGTCCGTTATAGACAAAAAATAAGAAACCTTCCAACCAATTTAAATGAAAATGTTTGTGTGTGTTTGGATGGATCCCTAGATGGTTTATATTTACATTTAGACTCGGTAGATGGCACTGTTGTCGAGATCCATTAATCACCAGTGCACAGCTGAGGCGCATCGCTAGTAATAAATACATTTAAATTAAGCCTGTGTTTTTGTAATCCTTACACAAACAGTTTAAAACATCTTACTTCCTCACTATTTATCATTGTGTAATAACATAGATAAGGCATGTTAATTCCTAGTCATTGTATTATGATGTATACTACTTACTAATCAACCAAAACATTTTAAAATAATGTCTTGACCCCGCTGCTGTCTATATATGTCAGTCAATCATCAAAGTTCAAAAAATGTATTAAATTAAGTTTGTATAAAAGGGGTTATTATAGTATAAAGGAATTTATGGCTGACAATAACCCGTGGGTAAGGTGATCGCTACCAAGCTATTTCTAATTTGTTCTGTGTTGTTAATTATGACATACATGATTGTAAGCTGGCTTTTTTTTTAAAAGACCCACTGGGTATTTTGCTGGTTCTCTTCAAGTCAGAGGTTTTTTTCCGAACCAGTGGTAAATTAAAAAAGTGACTTTCAATAAGTATTATTTGTAATCTAAATTGAATAAAAGGTTTCTGTTTCTGTACCTACTACTGTTAATAGAATACTTAAATAAATTATGATTTACAATAATAAATAGAATTACCTACATTATATTTTCTTTTTTGTAATACAATCAGTTTAAAACGTATCTTACTGTGTGTTGGTAATATCATAAATATAAATAGACATTATCCCTTAGCCATCTTGGTATTTAGAATTACACTCACAACCAATCAATACATGTCAAAGTTAGAATCCATACGACATTTGTACATAGACAGGCACTATGTTTTGCCCGAACTAGTGAAAGGTTTTACATCGATTATAAAATATTTATAAATGCTGAATATACCTACAGCTTAGTTTTATATGTACTATTACTCAAGACATCCCTTAGCCATCTTGTTATTTAGAATTACACTCACAACCAATCAATACATGTCAAAGTTAGAATCGATACGACATTTGTGCATAGACAGGCACTATGTTTTGCCCGAACTAGTGAAAGGTTTTACATCGATTTTAAAATATTTATAAATGCTGAATATACCTACAGCTTAGTTTTATATGTACTATTATTCAAGTGTGCACTATTTTAACTTATAGTACCGATGAATACTACTAGAAAATCGCTTTCAGTTTGTTTTTAGGTTATTGTTAGATTCATATTTTATTTGTTAATTTCTTAGGACTCCGTTTAGATGCAGTAAAACTAATAATTTTATCGTAATCTATGGATTATAAGGAATAAATCGACTTGCATTTCATTGATAATCTTTAAAATTTGTAGTGGGCCCATTCTCCATAGAAAAATTGATTGTCTCCTTTGTATGGAAACTTTGACCACTGACATTTTTCACTGGTAACCATGATATTCATCCTAAGCTTAGGAGTGATAACGGATCTGCAATTCCATTTTTAATCAGATATGTTACAAAATGCATTTACTATAAGGTGGACACTGCGAATGTTTGTCTCCTTACTTAAAAAAATAACTAAACGAACTAACTTTATTGATATTTGCGCATGTACCGTTGTTTTAATATCATTACAATTTTTAGCTTTAGTATAGTTTAATGTTTAAACTTTGGCCGAGGGAGGAAAAGGAGAGATCTCTCTACGGTCAGGGTGTTTAGTCAGGGGAGCGGCAAATGCTCTATTTTTCATAGGATTTAGCCGTATCGAACTTTATTTATTTAATGTGTAAGAATATTCACGACACAATATCGTTCCGTGGGTTTCTTAAGAGGAAAATACAACAAACGATGTAGCACAGCGTCTTCCTGATAATAATTTAAAATATTAAAAAAGTTTGTAGTCAACCCGCCTGTCATATATGAGCCTGCTGAAAAGTGGACGTTATGACTGTCATGGGTGGACGAATGGATAATATGCCAGTACACAGAGCTTAAGAATTTGCGATAAGCCGTGATGATAATGACGGGTTAACCGTGAAAAGTGGAATATATGCATAAACGCAAAAGTTTCAGACTTCAAAATTAAAAAAAGAATTACGCAATGTACTAAATTATGTTTCCTCTATTCTAGGTTTTTTATTGAAACGATTTAAGGATAAAACTATTCTACTAAATCCTCTGCTAAGTTGTATGAAGACGGTAAAACTATCTTACTGAGTCTATTACACAAGAAAATTACTACTTACTTCTTGCATAGTTTATATACATAGATAGATAAAAGTGTTTATTTGTTTCTCCAATCACACAAGTAAATTCAGTGATTAAACTAGATATAGAGTTTCTCATCTCCGGGTATTATGATGCGTTAAATTTTTCAATTACATCGTTAGGTATTTCGGCATCTTATCAGCATTTCTATTTTTAACAAAATATTTATTATATTTTAAGGGGGTTTACTCAGATCTCTAGTATTTGTCTGTTACCAATACAGCCTATCAAAAGTAAATTCTCTTGATGACACTACAAATTTAAACAAAAACTTTGTCACACCGAGGAGATACTATTTGAATTTTAAACTACAATACAAAGACAAAGGTTATACGAGTCTTCAATGCATGGTGTGATTACACACGGAAACGTAATCTTGAAAGTTTATGTGAAACAAGGAAAGACAAACGCGCCGGGATGTCGTAAGATTTACATATCACTCGTATTTTAAAGGATTATTATGCTTTCAAGTGTATGCGTTGTTGCTAAATAACGAATTTTTTGAAAATATAAAGATGCGATGGTGGTATAGTAGAATTGTAGCTTAGGGCTAAGTACTCTCCCTACTACAATAAAATTTAAATTGAAATTATAAAAGGTTGCTTTACCACGTAATCGTCGATGAGATAAACATCGTAAGGAAATCTGCATGTCATAGAAAATAAAAAAAATACGTGTGAATTCCGCTACGATTTACCGTTACCATTGGGGCGCGGCGTACATTTCGTTGCCCTGAAATTTTTTCAGAAATGTCAGGAGAGATTATTCCTTCAAATATACTATTTTTAACTTCTTTTAACCACATTAGTTATTTTCTCGTATTCTTGTCCGTCTGTTTGTTCGTGTGTTCGGTGCAAAGCTTAAAATCAATTTTAAAATGACCTGCCGATGAGCCAGAGTATTGATACTTAAAAAAACTCAGAAATAAAAATTTTGTGATAAAATTAAAATTTTACAAGTATGAAGGCTTACTTCAAAGAATTAAATTATTTCCAATAATTTATTCAGAACTCTTAGTCTTAAAATAAACTGTTATTTTAAGACTAAGATATAGAAATTAAAGGCCCTCCTTTGGAAGATGTTAAGTGGAAAATATTTATTAATTTATACTTCTTTGAAGTCGGGATTTCTTTCGAATGAACTTAAGAAAATCACAAGTTAGAATGTTTTAAATCTTTATCACTTATTGCTATTTAGAGAATTAATTACACAAAAACGCGAAATTAGAAGGTTTCCTCGTTGAAATTGTATGTTTATTTTTAGTTGCTTGAAATAACAATAACATAGTAAAATAGTTTTCTCTACTGTAATAAGCTCGGAACAAATTTTAGAAAACTTATTTATTTAATTAGGCAATAACTCTCAAGGACATGATTTGGGAGTTAATTTGTACATTCTATTGATCATCGAAAATATTTTTATCTCACAAATATCTACACTGTAATAACCACAGTATATATTTTCTTTATACGCTTTTCACGTAAGGAAAAAATTGACATAATTCAATTAACGACCGAAAAAGCTTCGATACAGGCCCCAATATCTCCGAAGTTCTAAATCATTTTGACGTAAAATTTATACCAAAATAATCACTAACATTTGCTTAAGCTGAACTATGATTGTTACTTTTTGAATCGTTACTATTATTTTCTAATTAACTAAATAAAAGTACCATATATTTCACTGCGCTGACAATCTGCGATCATGATCACCCAAGCGCTTGTCAAGGTTGGTCCGGCGTCATTTGATTTCGCGCGCTGCGTCTTTTCGGTACTATCGTGTTATGCGTTGAATGCCGTATAGGCGCTGCTATTTCGTGCATCCTTGAGTATTTTCAACTACGACCATAATTTTTGATCGCAAGTATTTACTTTCGTACAGTATTTCAATTAATATAAAGTTCGCAGATTATTATTATACCAAATAGTTAATTCATTATAGTTACTTTGATTGTAGCTGAGCATTCTTACCAGTCGGAATAGGGAAAAATAAATACAAGTATCAATGCGTCACTAATCGTAATAAAAGAAATATCCTATCTCTGAAGAAATAATAATAGAGCATAAAAATGTCTGCATACTTGCCGTATGGATTGGCCCAGATTATGCAGTAAAAGTATTAAAAATCTACATAAACGACCAAATTTGGATTTTGTATATGTTATCCAAGTTACAACCGTTTTACGAAAAGTGCGTAATGGCTGAATTCGATGAATGAACGGTCTATGCCGTTGCGAAAATATTTTATCATAAATAAAATTGGGACTGTAAGTATCGACTAAAAAACCTATTAGTTACATTTGATTGTTTCGTTTATTAAAACGGGTTGCAACCGTACTATTTATTTATACCACTATTCTTCTTCTTCTTAAAGTGCCATTTTCTTTCGAAGGTTGGCGATCATTAAGGCAACTTGGATCTTTGAAGCCGCGCTCTGAATAAGGAACGGGTGCTCTTTCCAAACGATTGGCGTAGGTTTTTCGGCCAACATGTTCTTCTTCGACCCACACTTCGTTTTCCTTGGATCTTGCCCTGTATGCTATGATACCGTTAATAGATATAATCGACACACACGAACGACACATCGAAGCACACGCACACGCTTACGCACACGTACAAGCACACACACACACACACACACACACACACACACACACACACACACACACACACACACACACACTCACGAATGAACACACAAACACATATTTTAAATATTACCAAAATGTTAGTAGCCCCGGAGCTATCACCGCTCTGAGCCGCCTGAAAATGAATAAAATAATAAGTTAGACGCAGGAAAGCGTCCCAAACAAATAGTTTTGATGCTATATTCTAACATATTGGCTATTTTTTGGCAACTGCACGCACTGGTGAACCTTCGAATTAATATCACCTGTCGACAGTACAGTTGAAACGTCATTTTTAAAACATAAAGTTTCGCAACGTACGATACTAATATTTAAATTAACATTCTAAACGTACGTGGTACTGCTATTTTGCAACTATGTTATGGTTGTATTATGAATATGTCGGCCACTGACCTCTATATATACAAGTACACTGGACTGGCTATACCATAGAAAATGACTGTGCCAATTTGAAGCGCCGCTAAAGGATGCCTTGAAAAATAAAATTGACATAATATGCCAAAGTCTTTTGTCTTATTTATATTATCTTATTTCAAAAGTCTGTATTTTTAACTTTTAAACTAAAAAACGAAAGTATTTTGTTGTTTGATTGTGTATAATATTAGTTACTTAATAAGAATTATTTTTATTAATAATGAGAGTGTGCGTGATCTGTAAAACTCGTTACCAAAAGCGAAGTGGTATAACATTTCACAAGTAAGTGATTTTGCAGCAAATATTAAACAAATTAAAACTATTTGATAATATAAGTACTTAAAAATTTGTTACTAATCTTAATATCGTATATACCAACATGTTTGGGTGTATATTACTGAGTTTTGATAAACAATAAATTCAACAGGGTTGTCGAGTTCCTTGTCTATAATACTTATCGATGTTCTTTCCTACCCATATCTTTTAACAAACAAAATCGCCAAAAACGGATGATTATCAAATGTTTATTTAATTAACAGGTTTCCAACTGAACATAGACTAAAATTATGGCTTAAAAGCATAAATATTATGAATTGGCGTCCGAAATAAAATGATCGTATTTGTTCCAAACATTTTACAGATGACTGTTTTATAAGACATGAGAACTGCACCACTTTGAAAAAGTGCAGTATACTGACAATATTTTCCGGTACCAGTAACCAGTAAGTATAAAAGTATTAAATTATTATTTCGAATGTTTTTTTTTATTTCTTCTTTCCTCATTTTCCACCAAACTCAGGGGCCATAGACAAGTGTCGAAAGATCGCCTGATGATGTCGAGCCACGTTGTATGTGTGTTAGTGGGCTCCGGCTAGAGGAGATTCCTCTCCCTGGACCGCTGTAGTCGAGGTGGAGTCGTAAGGGAAGAGGAGTGTTGGTATGACGATTGGCGATGCGCCATTTGACTATTTTTCGCGACTTTGGTGAGGCTGCACCACTTGCTGCTTCCAAGTGCTCGTTTTACCCTGGCTCTATTCACATATCGGGCTCGGGGAGTCCGTAGTGCAGCTCGTATCTCTATAAATGTTTCCTCGGTTTAAGATCTTTGTAGAATATTTAGAGACGATACCAGAAGACCCGGCGGTATGGGTATGGTTGCTTGAGAGAGAGAGAGAGAGAGAGAGAGAGAGATAAAAAAGCTTTAGCGTGGGATACTACTTGCGAACACTTTGACGGCATCCCATCTCAGGGGTACCTCGTCTAAAGCAGGGAAGGCATTAGAGGCAACTGAATCAAGTAAAGAGCCCAGAATATCTGGAAGATAAGTACATATTTGTGCAATTTGCTGTAGAGACTATTGGTTCGTAGGGTGCACGTGCGGTGTAGTTCCTAAAAAACTGTATCTGCAACTGATCATCGCTGCTAGTAATAAGAAGTTGTTTAGTTTGTTGTTTCCTCGCTTGAAGGCCAAGTAAAGCAATTCAGTGAGGATACGTAGCCAGCATTCTTGGGACGATACCACAGAAAGTAGTACTTTATGATAATTTCAGCTATTTTTTTAAATATTTTAATTTCAATTTCGAAAATGACGTTGTAAATACTGACAACTATGTATATATAATTCTAAGTTTAAATTTTCTTATATAATCGTACCCGGCGCATTGCTGCCGCAGAGGAAATAATTGTGGAATTATCGTTAAAAATGTGGAACGTTTATTATATTATTTAATTAGGAATGATAATACGATCATTGAATTAAAATGATATATAACTTTCTTTAACTTTCAAATAAATAGTCGGTACAATACGCACGCCACCTAGGCTCATTTAATTGTACCATGCGTATAACCTTCGCACAAGTGCAACCAATAAGTTGACTAAGTTTGACCGCAATGTGATGAACGGTATGGCGTCGTAGAAAGTACGAACAAACATACATTTTATATAGTATAAAATATTTTACTGTATATAGACAGACCTGTAGTTGATTAGAATAGTAGTTGATTTGTTTTTTATAATACTAGAATTAAATGAACAGTTGACAGTAAATTATTCTAGAAATTATGTTTTTATTTTTATTTTCTGTAGTTCGTTTAATCTTTATAATTTTTTGGTTGAATGGTTAAGGGCTATGATGGCTATCCGAGTACAGAAGAGTACAAGAGAAGAGTACAAGAGTACAAAACTAATCCAACTGTAGAGAGGTGTAAGACGGGGTGACGTTATATCCCCGAAACCCTTCACCGCTGCATTGGAAGACGTTTTCAAGCTACTGTACTGGAAAGGATACGATATTAACATCAATGGCGAGTATATCACTCACCTTCGATTTGCCGACGATATAGTCCATATGGCAGAATCGCTGGAGGACTTAAGCAATGTGCTCAATGACCTCAATAGTGCCTCCCAATCGATGTGTCTTAAGATGAACATGGACAAAACAAAGATCCTGTTTAATATCCAAGTCACACCTATGCCCGTAATTGTTGGGAGCACTAAGCTCGGAGTTGTTGACGAATACGTTTACCTGGGACAAATAGTCCGATTAGGTATGTCTAACTTCGACCGAGAGGTCAATCGACGGATTCACCTTGGCTAGGCAGCATTCGAGAAATTACGACACATCTTCTCGTCAGGCCTATGTTCAGCAGTGGACTTGTGAAGGGTTTTAATGATGATGAATGATAATGGCATTATATTAATATGATACATAAATAGAACGTACGTTATGGGTAAAGTCCATCTATCCATAGAGTCTATTCTATTTATTTAGGTATAGGTAGGGTATAGAATTTTTATCGATATAATTTAGTACACTGTCTTATCCCTATTATTACTTTCGTGGACGTGTACTTCTACTGACAGCGCCAAAATAGCGGAAATCAAATCGCTTCAGCATGTAACCGTGTATAGCCAGTCCAGCGTACTTGTATATATAGAGGTCAGTGATGTTGGCTCAACTGGGGAAATGAAAATCCCTCATCCAATATATAATAATAACCCAATTATTATTAGCTTATTATTTTTTAATAAAGTTTTGCATTGTATTGCCTATATTTACCACCTTTGATATATATGTTACATGTTGTTTAGTATTTATATGTATGGATATTCTTAGGGTTAGTCTCATATAAATTTGGGTAAATAATTCCGTCCGTAAAGGTAGCAAAATCCCATCCCCTGAAAATTTTAATAACCATTTAGACGAAACTCAAGCGAATTAAAAATGTTGGCTTTTAACTTAAAGTGAAAGGGCTTTTAATTACCCACTCCATAATATGAAATTATTTTATTCTTTTTAGTTCTTTGAATTTGGCGTTTACTTTATTTAGAAGTATGTTTTTTTATTAAGATAATCATGTCGGACTCGAGCTGCCTTAAACCTTTTGTCCACGTTCGCTGCAAATCACCAAGATCACAGTAATATACACACATTCGCAGTTGTTCTAATGCCAGCCGCCTTTTGATGAAAGTGAAGGTCAGGAAATATGACGACTTGAAGGTACTAGCCCTCCTGACTCCAGTTGTCAATCTGATTTATAGCTACTTAGTTTATACTTCAATGATATTATGTCTTCTGATTTGTCACCGAGTCTTAAAGAAAAAAGACTGATGATTTTTAAAAACTAATAAGAAATTTATATGCTTGTATTAGGAGGAGGACACCCTATCTGTTTAGGACTCCATCTGGGTATATATTATTCCCCTTACCTGTACTACCGCCTAATAGCATTGTCTGCGCTGATGTGTTTCTGTCTAAAGAGTTAATAGTCCAATGCATAGGCTGTAAGGTCACCTTTTTTTTAAAAAGGTCAAAACGCATATGTTCATTTTTTAGGGTTGCTGCTCATCGCTGGCTGTCCATGGAAACATTCCATGAATTTACGTTTTATTTATTGCGCTATACGTAATATTTTATCGCGTTTTCCTTCACTGCCAAGCAAATGCTAAATCTGCACATAAAATTGAATTAATTACTTTCATTGGTGCCGACGGGGATCGAACCGGGGTTCTTATACTGTAACATTAATGGCGCGTGCCTAGTTGGTAGTAATCACGGTTCTTAAAATAAAGAATGCTCTACAATCTATCTATCTGTGGCACTACACAACTTTGTGGGCCATGCATTCCTCCAGAATATTCCTTCTTTTATCGCGATCCTTCTACTCTCTGCGCCAGTTGGTGTATTTACACATTCTTCTCACATCCTCTTTCACATTTTCTACCCAACGTTTTTTTGGCCTGTGTTTTGGTCTCTTTTGTTGGGGAATCAACTTGGTCATGATTTTCACGGCTCTAGAATCTGGTATTCGTTCCAGTTGGCCCGCCCATCTCAGCCGCTGTGACTTACAGAGCTGACGATGGTCTCACGTCCTATAAAAGCATCAAACTCGTGATTCATGCGCTTACGATACGTGCCATTCTCGGATTGGTCCAGATATGTTTCTGAGCACTTCCCTTTCAAATACCGCCAGTCTCTCTCAATGTGTTAAAATATTACCAGTATCGCAGTCCATTTCTAAGAATGGGGAATCGGTGGTTTTTTATAGATAAGGGGGCAAAGGAGCAATCGGTTCACTTGATAGTAAGTGACTACTACCGCCCATGAATAATCTCAACACCAGGGAAATTGCAGGTGAGAATGTAGAAAAGAGTAAGCAAATATCCCTCTTATGAAGCAATTATGAGGGAATGTACAGCACTGGAGTAACTGTATAAAATAGGATGAATTTAGATTCATTTAAAATGAAATTAAAATATTTTATTAATAAATTTCATTTTTCTTGCAAGAATAAGTAAATTATTAAGAGACGTTATTTGCGAAAGAAATCATCCGCTATTTATAGTTACGGTTATTAGCTCCAGTCGACAGGAAATCAAATTAGCTGCAGACCATGTTAGTTTAAATTGCAATTTACCAGTAATGAGGGTGCAGTGTAGATAGAAGCACTTTAATAATTTTTAAAAAATTGATGAAAAATATAGTGATAAAGGAATAATTAATTTAAAATTGAGAAATTAAAGAGGATATTTTCATGATATAGACGGGTGTTTATTTTGTGGCCACGCTGAATAATGAATGAGTTTCCTGCATCATATATAGGCACTAAGAATAGATTAGGTAGTCGGTGGTCACCAATTTTCATTCTTAATTGTACGTAATATAATTCATTTGAGCAATAGCAATTTAATTCTGTGGCTAAAGTCTATCTACATCTTTCCTAAATTAAAAATCTGTACCTTGTTTTTCAGGAAAAAGGGTATCTGGTTCTCAACACTCACCATACAAAAATTATTACACTTTCATTAAGCTGCTATTTCACGCCGATATTATGTGCGAGCGTGGTCCTTCCTCGATCGAGCTGAGCTTTTGATGATTGTAACGTATACATATTAAACGAAATCTCATTTTGTTTGGTTAATATTGGGTAATTGATGAAATTTGATATTCATAGAAAAATGGGCAATAAATTGAAAAACTCTCGTATTTGTTATTTCGTTTTGAGTACAGAAAAAAATTCAATTTATATTTTTATTAAAAAAACTTACCACTATATCAGGATTTCCTTGTGGTGAGAAATTAGTTTAAATAGAAAATGCACAGGAACAAACTCCCGACCCCGACAAAAGTACTAAGCTACAGAAAAGAAAATCAGTGCAAGCTTCAAACCTGCAAACCTCAATGCCTCAACTGAAAGTGAAGCGTGTTGAAAAACGCAGTGTAAGTTACCGCCGTGTGAATATTTCTCCCTCACCTCAATCTAGAAACACATTGTTTTCTTAGTGAGGATAATAACCTCACAGCTCACAAAAATTTCACTGCTGATGATAGGCCTTCTCAATAGTTTCTTAGAGGGAACTATTTACCATAGTTGCCTCGGTTGGCAGACGGAAAAATGCTGTTTCTCTTCTCCTCTATTATTTCCCTTGGTCGCCTCTTAAGGCTTTAATTAATAAAAGAGGAGAAGACCCCATATCGTCCCGTGGCGTGGGTGTAGTAAGCTACACCCAAGCCACGGGTAATATGGGGCATAGGACTTACAGAACAACTACATGGCACTACAAAAGTTAATTTAATGTTATTTTTTTAAACTTTAGCATAAGCAATTTTTTTATAAGGAATAAAACCTTTATAAATTTCCTTGTATAGCTTTCGAATTTCCATAATGGCACATTTCACTTTCAGCTTTGTGTAGGATAACGAGTGAGGTTGGAGGATAAGCCTGTAATTTCCTTTGTTCATGGTATTTCCCTTTAGAAGAATTGAAGAAAGCTTTACGAGACTGCTATTTCGTCACTACGCGCCGGACCTATTTTAATAAACGGAATAATAAAATTATTAGAGGACGTTATTCTTTTTTTATACAAGTAGTTACGTGGGTTTATCTATATCTATATTTATCGTTGATTTGAAATGCAGATATTAATAATCTCCATATAAAAAAACTGATGTCCGTTAATCTCGCAAAAACTCGATAATGATAATTTTTCGTAGATATTGTTGAGATCCGGAAATCACCCGCGCAATGCCGATGTATATGTATATATATATATATATATATATATATATATATATATATATATATATATTATGACATAATTACATTTCATGTACTTTATTACAGACATAATTACTTTCCATACATTTAAAAACCTAATAGTCAAAGTTTTTGTATAGTTATAAGGTATAGTAAAAAAACGACATGTAAGTATATAATGTTTAGAAAATAATGTCATATAGTTACTTTTACAATTTATACTGGTTGAGTATGGTTTATTAATCATCATCATTTTCATCTAAATCTCTTACAACTACGTCATCCAGAAATTCTGCTAGAGCAGAGATATTTTGTTGATACCTAGCCCATTCAAGGTACCACACTAACGTCATAACGTAAGCGCAACATCCGATGGTTCGTCAACCTGCCAAACAATTACAAAAATAATTAACTATATCAGCATCTTTCTGTATGATACTTATGATGATAATGCTTATTGATTAAAACATATTTTTTACAGCACCTGTGGTAAAGAACCCTAAGAGCACGAGTGCTGTAAAGCACACAAAACGTCGGGAATTAACACAAATTAACGTTAAAACATCCGTAAAATAACCTTAATTGAATGTGCTGTATTCGCGTAAATAAAAATTAAGACAAATAATGTTTCTTTATGCCATAAGAATGAATAAAAACATTCTTGTTTTACACAACCGTTAACAAAATTTCTACATACGAACAATTTTTAAATAAAATCCCTTGAAATGAGATTCCCTCTGGATAATATTTGCATTGTTAATTCGTACGAGTTCCTGATGCTTGTTAGTTAGAAAGTGATCCAAGTTTATAATATCTTATGGTTAGAAATAACCAATTACCTGCTGCTAAACTTTTAATTGTTATATAAAATAACATGCCAAGAGTTTGACATAAATGTGATTCCTACTATGTAGTAGGTAATAATGTGTATAAACATTTTATGAAATAATGACGACAAAGAAACACACGGTCCACTTTATAACAAGTGCGAGGTGTGGCCCATATACATCAACATATATTACCGATTAAGAATCAAAATGCAGATACGTTGTCATGTTAACACTGAAGACTATAATGGAAGCTCCGTTACCAATAAAATGGGTTTCCGTTCTCTACACTCACCATTAAGCATTTGAGTATATGAGTATATAATGATTAGTAAATATATACGATAGAACGAGATTTTTTCTTTACCACACCGTGGAAGTCTATTGTAGGACATTAACCACCCCATTCGAGGAAGTAATCGCCAAGCATGGAAGGTGGATTAACGATCACGCGCCTTTGACACTGCTGCTTGTTACCGGTTAGAATATACACTTTGTTTTCTTATACTAATTATAAGCCAGTGCTTAACCACAATCCCACCAGGTAATAAGTGGTGATGAAACCCTAAATGGAAAATCATACTGTCTTAGCATAACAAAAGTCTATTCAGTCATGCCATTAAGACGCCGAGATTGTATTCGTACGGAAAGGCAGACCTCGACAAATTATTCTATACTTTTGCTGTATGCATTACAAAAGACAAAGCAAATATTTAGTTATAATGTCTGGATTATTTACAACAAATGGGTGAAGATCCGCCGAGCCTGTTTGACCTATGGTCGAAAGGAGAGGGAGGCATTAAAGCATGTAATCCTGCGCAAACTCTCCGAAATGCGTCCTATAGAATACCGAGAGATGGCTATTCTGCGCTAGTGCTCGAGGTTTCAACCAAAGCAAAGTTAACAGTGATGTTCTAAGTACGTTCAACGCATCTAGGTGGTATTTTATAGCACCATCCAATATGTGACATTAGTACTCTATGCTGACCGTACTTGTGCTTAATAGAAACTAAGAACCTGCGCCGACGTGAAGTACCGCCACACCCTTGCAAGAACACATAGTTTCCTCGCGCCTGATGTGATGAAACGAGATAGCTATATAATAAAATTTAGAGCAACAATTTTAAATACATTTCGGAAATTCTAATCTCGGTCGATCTATTATCCATCCGTCCATTACTTACAGCCTATAAATATCCACGGCTGAACATGGATCCCACGCATAGTTACTTCATAGGAGGGATTTTGTCATGATTGCCGCGCTTGGCAGGCGGATTGGCAACCGTAGCTTTTTTACGATTTTGAGTTGTTATAAGAAAGAAGGGGGTGCTAAGAATCTCCGGTGGAGGTTCGGTTGCCACCTACGATGACTCGACCTGGCAATATATAACGCACGCATCCTGAGGACTGATGAGAAGATACTGTAGCTGGAAAAAGAGGTAGACAAATTGCACTGGCATATTATTGGATTATTCGAGGTCCGAAGAGAAGGGGAGGACACGGTAATCCTCGAGTCCAGCAACTTGTTCTATCACAGGGAGGGCGACCATCTGTCTCAAGGAGATGTCGGATTTATCGTCCACAAGTCTCTCAACAACGTTGTAAAGATTGGGAGTGTGTCAACGAGGGTCGCGTACCTGATACTCAGAATCATCAAATGGTATTCTGAGTATCTTTCTTCCAGAAGCGGCCCCACAGGAAGTGGACCTGGTCGAGCCCCGACGGTTTGACAAAAAATGAGATTGACTTCATTATGACGACCAGACGCCAACTGTTCAGTAATGTCACAGTGATCGCAAGGGTGAAAACTGGCAGCAATCACCGAATGTTTAAAGGCACACTGAACCTGAACGTTAAGTTGGAGAGGTCTCGTCTAATGAAGAGCATGCTCGGTCCCCCTCGTGTTCTAATCCAGAATCCCAAAAACTTTCAGCTCGAGTTACGTAACCGCTTTCAGTGCCTAGAAGATTGCAATGCAGTGGACGATATGAATGACAAGCTCGTGAAAACTGTCCATGCGGTCGGAGCTAAGTTCTGCAAGACTCGCCGCAGAAGAACACAAAAACTCTCCGATCACACTCTTAATTTCATGGCTGTTAGACAGTAGATGAGGCTGCAACCGTCAACAGATTTGACATGAAAAAATAAATGCATGCGGCGAGACTTACGCAACTTTAATACTGCTCGTATTAAAGAAGCGATCGAGCCGAACCAAGGCTCCAAAGTCTTTGCCAGAGATCTGTCTGCCAGAAAGAGCCAACTATCGAAGCTGAAGACTGAGTGTGGCAACATCGTTTCCGGGATACCTGAGATTCTGAGTGGGATTGAAAGGTTCTATGGGCAGCTGTACACATCATCGTTGGAGCCACACGCAAGTGTGAGTAACGATCCAAGAGCAAGTCTTATCCGATACTATTCCGATGATATCCCGGACGTCAGTCTGAGCGAGATTGGAATGGCTCTCCAGCACCTTAAAAACGGCAAGACTCCGGGCGAGGATTGAATTACAGCGGAGCTTCTGAAAGCGGGTAGAACACCGGTACTTGAAGTCCTTCAGAAGCTCTTCAATTCCGTCCTCCATGGTTGCACTACTCCGGAGGCGTGGAGCAGAAGCGCTATTACTACAGATTGTTAGCCAGTGGTTCACCCACAATTGGAATTAAGTGTTAATTAATTCAGTAAACTTAACGGTATAATAAATTTGTTTCTTACTTAGAATCAGTTCTTTCTAGAAATATTAAGGAAAAAATAACGGATTAAAAATAATATAACAATAAATATATGTAGAATCGACGGTTTAGATATATTTAAACACTCTTTATAACTTATTTTACAGGCTTTATGTTTAATTTGTGCCTTTCAAAAACAATTGTTTCCTCGTGGCATCCAACGCTCCCGTTATTTTAAACAAGTAGAATTGCACGCGGTCTGTATTGGAACTAATGTTGCCGTGAAATAGATTCAACACGATCTCTTGGGACGTGGAGTGTTCAAGTTGTGTTGTACCACGTGTAATTGAGGACTAGTTTAAATGCGAAAATTTTAATGCAAAAATATTTTACAGGAAATTGTAAATTTTGTAAGGATACGTATCCTTACAAAATATACAACATACATTTATTTTAAAAGCACAACCATAGTATTAAATCAAAATAAAGTCATGTGTTTGAAGTCATCCTTAAAGATCACAGTCTAATGAAAAATTCTCATAGTCTATTGAAATATTATACTGAAACCTATTCAAATTCTACTACTGAACATAGGGCTAGATACTCCCCCATAGATTGCCTTTAAGAGGGAGTTCTAGTGGAATTTCTTTACATCTAAATCTATCCACAGCAAATAATCAAAATGTTGATGCGCTTTCGTTCCTGAGGACTAAGATGGAATGCCTCGTTCGGTAAAAGGGGTCTCCGGTTCTCTGCACTCACCATACGGAACACAGCAGCATTAAGCAGCTATTTTACGCTAATATTCTGTGAGAGCGTGACTTTCCCCGGCGAGTCTACCCATTTTTGCAACAAATAATAATAATGTTAATAATTTTTGTTTCAATAAACTTTACAATTAATACAAACAATGTCTTAATTTAAAATAGTCTATAATAACAGGCAGCTGCACTAGGATACACCTGTATCTCAGGTACATGTGCTATATAGAAGTATACATTAGTAGATATTTTCTATTTCTTGTATAAAATGAATAACTAACCAAATAATTTGGGTTTTTTCGGTAAAATGTATTATCATTAATGATTTACTTATGATATTAATTAACTTAAAATAATCAGCAACTTTTCTGTATCATCATATGACAAATTTAGTAACCATGATCGAATTATATTTTTTACAGTTGACCATTTTAATGGATACATGTACAAAATTGCATTGATTTGATCATACAGAAAAGGGCAAATAATGTATAAAATCTATGCATGAAAGAGTATCTTATTCTAATATTAATATCAATTACTTCAACTTTTTATCAGTGACCTATCTTATCTCGATCAATTTTAAGTGCTGTTTAGCAACGTACTCATAACGAATAACTGGCTTATTCGTAGGACTTAAATAAGAGACGGAACGGAAGTAGGATAGGGCGGAATGTTCCGACTTTTAATACAGCTCTTTGTGCACGTTCCGGTGGTAGCAGTGTAGTTTACGCAGCTCCACCCCGTTATACAATAGGTGAGAATTAATTGACATAATGCAAAATATACTTGCTCTACTAAATTAATATAAGAAAAAAAGACGGATATTTCTAAAAACGGACAGTAGTTTACGGACTCTATTGCACAAATGGTCTATGTGGTTTTTAAATTTAAAAGTAGAATCTATAATAATTCCAAGGTATTTAATAGTTTTTGTACTAAAAATAACCGGGCAATTACATTAAGACTCTGCGGCAGAGCAACATTTACGTGCATAAATCTCTGGAATGGTTATATACTGGGTTGAGCCTCGCATAGAAAAATGAATTAAATTGCTTTTGTCCGTATTCAAGGTTAATGTATTTTATTGGAGCTATTTATTAACCTTGTCAAAACCTTACTGTGCCCATAAATAAACTTTGTCTACTGTATTTGCGAAAAAAGGAGCACGGTATCATCTGCGTAAGAACAATCTCTTTATTTTTTATGTGAAATTTGTAAAACAAAATTAATTAAAGAATATTTTGCTATTAGTATTATGAGTATGCCCCTATGTTGCCCGCACCTAATTAGACAAAGTGTAATCTAAGTCTTTAAGTTGTTATTTTTTAGCCATTGTGTTATACGATGTATTGCTAACGATGGCTATTCGTACGTTATTTATTAAGTAAGGTAAAGAAATGTTTACGTCATTGCTTTTATAAACTAGAAAATCCTATACGTGTTCACAGATTTTAAAATTCCCGGAGCGTCGATTCTTCACATAAGCTATGTGTTTTTTAACGCGGGTTTTTATTGGTCTTTTAGTTTGTCCTATGAAAGAGAGACCACATTCACAATCAAGCTTGTACACTCCTGCATCTTGCAGAGAGGCATTACACTGATGGTACTGATGGACACTTAACTGATGGTAAAAACTGACTAATTTTCTTCAGCGACTTGAAGTATGTTTTAATGGAAGCATGCTTCGAGATGTAGCCAATCTTGTCAGTGACATCTCTTACATATGCAGAACATCAGGCACACGCTTGCTTGTGGCCGACTTCACTTTTATACTGCGATTCCCGAAGCTTTCATGAAAAACTTGCTTGACGTGTTGGAGGGCCAGGTGTTTACAGTCACAGATCCTGCGTGCGTGCGTGCGTGCGTGCGTGCGCGCGTGCGTGCATGCGTGCGTGCGTGCGTGCGTGCGTGCGTGCGTGCGTGTGTGCGTGCGTGCGTGCGTGCGTGCGTGTGTGTGTGTGTGTGTGTGTGTGTGTGTGTGTGTGTGTGTGTGTGTGTGTGTGTGTGTGAAAATCTGATACATCATCCACCTACTTGGAGGTGCTGTGTCCTCATTTGTCATTTATTTGTCACATATTGTCAAATATTTTTACATACGAATATTTAGCTACGGTATAGGTAGCTATTTAGCTTAGCTACGGTTCCCTAAAAATTTGAAAAATAAATTACTAAGTTAGGTAGGGTTGCATGGAAGGCTAACCTTCGTCTATCAAGGATATTTTGATAAGATATTATCGATAATGTCAATTGCTACAAAAGTGAGGTTCAAAGTAATAGAATTTCACGTGCTTTTAAACATTTTACATTCAATTGGTTTACACATGAATAATAACTATTATAAAATGTGATAATTTTCCCTATCCATTTAAATACAAATTGCTTATACCTGTTCTAAAACGAAGCATTTAGACAGCTTAACATTTCAGTCGTACCTACGGGTTAAGTCTATAAATAATGTGGGATTTCTTTCTGAAGTGAGCGTCTATTTATCATTAATTTTTACTTCAAAACCTAAGATTGTACAAATTCAAATGGGATTTGTTTTGTTCACGAATGATGCCATGTTAATACAGGCCGATGGGGTGTATGTAAATGGTCTAGCCTGTTTTACTCGCTCTAAAATACGCGTGCCCCATGCTCTTTCTCTTTTTTTATTGCCAACCCATTCTAACGTCAATTAATGCTACATCTATAGAACGAAAATAGTTTTAATAGTGGAAGCAAGTTTTTTATCGACCTTCTGACTAACTGGTGATATAAAATGTCATTATTTTTGTTCTGACGTCAGGATGACTGACCACGTTTTTTATTATTTTTCTATCTATTTAATAAGGCTTCCATAGGGAAATTGACATATACGTCAATGTTAGTAGCATTAGCAATCGTTTCCGTGACAGCCAACAGCACGGCTAATTCACTAGGGTGTAAATAAGTTCATTTTGGATCTGGATCAATTTGGATTTGGATTTGAATCTTTAATAACGTTTTATTGTTCAAAATTTAATATTTGGTAAATTATTAATTTTGGTTTTTAGGAATAGTAGTTTATATTTCTCACTATGTAGAGGCGGTGCTAGAATGTCCGCTGCACCATGTCGTCCCGTGTCCTAAGTGTTTGCCAAGTGTGACAAGCATGGCAAAATCCACATTATGGAGCAAGCTATGGGGTAGGTATATATTAAGCAGTAGTCTGTTATAGGCTGCAATATATAGATGGATGGACTTTACATTGCTGGAGAAGGAAAATGTGAAATTAAACCAACTTTCGAAAATTGTAATTCTTGTGGCTTTATTCTTGTAATATATACAAAAAGACATAAAAACATAATGAAAATCATATAAATTTTAAAATAATTTATTATTAGATAACACAGAAATCTACCTACTATACAAACTAGCTTCGGATTTAATTCCTCTTTATTACGTTTTATTGTGGAGATACGGGTTTCTGGAACGTAAGGCATGTAATATCAAGTTGACCACAAGCGTACATAATGCTGTAGCCTGAGTTACAGCATGCAATTAATTGCGGCCGTTAAGACCTAAGTAAGGAATGTGAATGCCTACCATCCTTCATTTGACAGCATTATTAATTTAAAATAGAGGTTTTGTTAATGTTTGATACAACTAATGATCCAGGCACATTTATTTGCTTTCGCTTTTCATTTCTGATTCATAAAAGTTGGTTTTTTTTTAAACATTACGTCCACACTAAGATTTCTCCTGTATCGTGGGGGCAGTTTACGAATTTAAATTTCACAAGGACAAACAACCTGAATCGGAACAATTACTTGTAGGCTATACAAATATTTGTTCTGTGCGGGATTCGAACCCGCGGCCCTTAGCGCTGTAATTCATTGATAAGCCACTGCGCTACAGCGCCGTCAATTATTTAATTAATGATAGATTTTGAAGTAAATCAGAGCTTTAAGCAGGGCTAAATTGAAAAAAGAAACTTGAGTTTGACTTTTGACATCATAATATATTCATTTTATACCGTTTTAAAAGTATTTTTACAACATTTTCGTAAACTCGCTCACTTCTTTGAATTATATCATCGTAATTATCAATAAAGGCATTCGCAAGTCCACTGATGAACATAGGCTTCTCACAAGGAATGCCACAAAGCACGGTCCTGAGCCACCTACATCCATCGACTTCATGCGTGTATTCCATATGTCATCACTGGCAACACGCACTAATTGTACAATTTCTTTTCAAAACTTATTTGTCCATGTTACTATTAAGACCTATTTATCGGGAGACACTATTGAGGCCATAGAGCACGGTGCTTAGATCTTCTAGAAATTTTGCTTTTAGAAATATTTCGTCGACAAATTGAGTGAGTGTTGTACTCGTTAATACCGTATCGTTTGAAGTACTGTAGCCTGAAAACCTTTTCCAATGCAGTGGTGAAGAGTTTCGGCGGTATAACGTCACACTGTCCACCTCTCTGTAGATGGATAGGTTTCGTCCTCGGTTTTTGTATTTGGGTACCCATCGTAGCACTACTGTATAAAATACTTAAGTACTTCGATATAATACGGTAAAAATAATTCAGTATTCGATATAAGATCTGTTTGTTCAGTTGCTCGTATGCTCTCTGATCTGCTGTAAACTGCAGTTTTATTTACCGTCTAATAGCCATGAGATTAAGACTGTGATCGGAGTATTTTTGTTTTCTTCTGCGGCGGGTCTTATAGCATTTAGCTCCGACCACATGGACAGTTTCCACAAGCACGTCATTCATGCCGTCCATTTCATTGCGGTATTCTCGGCACTGAAAATGATTTTGTTACTTGAAATTAAAGTTTTCGTGAATCTAGATAAGGGCATGAGGGGGACGGAGCATTGACTTCGTTAGACGGGACATCTCTAAATTAACATTTAGGTACAGTATGCCTCTCACCATTCGGTGATTGCTGCCAGTTTTCACCCTCGCAATCACTGAGACATAACTAAACAGTCGGCGTTTGGTCGTATTAATGAAGTCAATCTCATTTTTTATCGATTCTTCGGGCTTGACTGGGTCCACTTTGTATTTCTTGAAGAAAGAGTTCATCATAAAGAGGGACTCTCTTTCTCCACGAAGTTGACCATCTGCTGGCCTCTTGGGTTCCGTTACACTATTCCAAATTTCACTATATTTAGCTTACCGTTTTCTCTTGTGCGTAGTTTTGCGATGAAGTTTCCCAGTGACACCGTATAGTGCACTTTGGAAGAATGCATGCCTTTAGATGTATCCTCATATATTTCCTCCACATCCTTATCGGGATAAGCCGAGTTTGGCGCGTAAGCCTGTATGACCTTCAGCAAATACCATTTCGTGATTCTTAATATAAGCTACGCAATCCTCGTTGACATACTGCCAATCTTTACAACGTTGTTAAGGAGATACTTGTTGAAGATAAATCCGACACCTCCTTGGGACAGATGGTCGCCCTCTTGGTAATAAAACAAATTATCGGATTTCATGATTACCGTGTCCTCCTCCTCTCTTTGGACCTTGGATAATCATTTAATATTACAGGGCAACTTTACTTACATATGCATTTATTAAAATGGTGTTTCTATCCTTTACAAACATACACTCCAATTTTATTTAGTTGTATATAATTGTTATTAGATTAAGTGCAAAAGCGAGCACACAGTCTACCTGACGGTAAGTGTAAACAAAAGTAGAAAAAAAAGTGGTGGCCCATAGATATCTGTCCTCCTACCAGTTAAATGGGTCTCACACGCATGTTAGCGATTAAGTTCCTTACGTTACGGAATTTTCACTCTCTAATAGCCTTTAGCCCATATAAAAATTGTAACATTGCTTTGGCTCACTGCCATGTTGCCATGTTATAATTCTACTAAATACGTAACGTATGCATTAATCATAATCCACACTCTGAAACATAATATTTAAAGGATATCGTCGTTTTGATGTAATCAGATATTGTCCTATGTTACCTCCTTGGTTATATTGTTGCAGTAATTGTTGTGTGAGTATACATTGTAGGCTATAAATTTCTCGAAGAGGAATGCGAACTTCTGTGTAATGTAAACTAGGATTGTAAGATTGTACCGTAAGTGTGTTCCTCATAAATTGTCATCGTCATCATGACCATTACAGCTCTTTACACTTCACACTATAGAAGAGATCAAACTTTTCCCCTAGAGGGAATACCTGTCGTCACTCCATCCAGTGAGGGGCTGCCAAACACTTCGGTTGCCGGTGCGAGGCTGCCACTTGAGAACCTTTTTTCCTCATTGGTTGTCAGTCCTTCGACATATATGGCTGGCCCACAGCCACTTCAGCTTACTAATGCGTTAGGCTATGTCGGTTGTTCTGGTCCTCCTGCGGATGTACTCATTTCCAAGTTTATAATGCAGAGTACGCTCATACGTAGCCCTCTCATAGCTCGCTAAGCGAACTTGAGCTTCGTCAAAAATGCGAGATTTCTGTATCGTATACATCTGTTTATTAGAAGCTATTTTTACCAATGTATTAATATAGTTACAAAATTTTCGTTAATTGCGCTGTTTTACATGAAAAATAATAATAAAATTATCTACTTAATAAAAACATACTCATAAATACACATCTGGATATAGATCTGAGCATGACCGTCACATGATTTCAGTGCTTTTCCCATCTCAAAAGTGCCTAACGTGTCTAAAAAAGTTTTCACTTTGAAAAAAAAAAGAACTATATTGTTGATACATAAAAGAATCGATTTTTGTATCAACAATATAGTTCTCGTAGAGGTTGTAGACCTCACGGTTCAATACATAGCCAGTGTTGCCATTACACAAACTGTGAACCATGGAGGTATAGAACAGGAGAACGATCTCCGTAGAAAATAGTGTCCCAGAAATACGGACACCATAATTGAGGCGCTGCGATCGCTAAGTTCAGTCAATAAAAGTCATTTTCGTTCTATTTTTCCGATCAGATGCTAAACCACTTACACGCACAATAAAATATTTCTCCATTTTTTAATGTTTCTTTTTGTCGAAAATTACAAAATTACGGAGCATGAAAATTTTCTCACCAATGCCGCCAACAAAATGTGAACATTATTCAACTAAATTCACCTACTTGTTCTCTATATAAACAGCTAACTTCGCAGTCATTACTCACCGACGTCAGCGCCGCTATAAATTCTACTATTTTCAAGGACAGGAGGGCAATGCTTTAGTACGTAGCGATCGTTCTCATGCTGTGAACTATAACTATATAGTGTTTAATTGCAATATAATGCTTATCGATATTGCAAAAAGTTGATAAAAGGCTCCCTTTCCCACATCCGCACATGGTTGTCGTCCGTTGTTGGGTGGATTTTTATTAATCGTCATGCTTGGTAGCCGGATAGATAATATTCCACAACTATCACACAACGCCATCTAGTCCCAAGCTAAGCAGAGCTTGTGTTATGGGTACTAGACAACTGATAAACATACTTATATATTTCTAAATACATAAATATTATAGATAAATTACACCCAGACACAGAACAAATGATCGTGCTCATCACACAAACGTTTGTCCTGGGTGGGAATCGAACCCACGACCTCCGGCATAGCAGTCAGGGTCACTAACCACTAGACCAACAGGCCTGTCATGATATCAATACCTGTCGTATTGCACGTCTGGCGTAAGCCAAATTTTTAGACCGCCATCTATCGGTAGCCATATGATTCTCCTAGTATTTTTCATAATCGCCTCTAACGACACCTACGGGATTAACGAGAGAATAGATTCCCTTACGCCATCACCACAAAGTAAGATAATTGTTTTTTGATAAATTATAAACTCAGGTATCTTTCCGGAAATCCAAAATAATAAAAGATTTTTTGTATTATTTAGCCAAGTTACACGTAAAAAATATAAATGATGTCTCTTTTCTTAGTTTAAACAGCACCTCCCGTCGTACCTCACGCTGCCATTCTCTTATAGTGTACGCAACTGAGGGAGGGCTGGAGTTGCTCGTAAAACTAGGTAGTTAGAGATATCTTTTTTATGTCTTACGCGGATATTAGTTTACTAATTTTTAACATCATAACTAATTGTTTTCTTCTTTAAAAATACAAACATTTTGTTTCCCTGTTAGTTATTATGAACATTACCTTACACAGTAGAATTAAGTATTGATTAAACTGAACGAAGATTGTACAAAGGATTGCTGGTTCTGTAATTTTAAAACTCAATTATAATGATCCTTATTCTTCCTTTGATTTTTAATTTTATACAAATAATCAAGCCAAATTGCTTTTTTGTTTTTTTTTCTTGTACGAATACAGTAATTTTTTTTAAGAATAAGGAACAATTTTTATAATATTTCATATGAAAATAGTTTTCTATTCATACATCGTGTTATAATCCGAAAGTAACACTGTTACTATTGCTCAAAAAGCAAGATTGGCCTTAGGATTTAGGGCTACAAATTGTTTAATAAGAGAAAAATATGGCTTGCATAGAGAAGTTAGATGGTTTGATGGGGTTATTATAATATAAATGCATACATGTTTGATAAAGCATAATAGCCACTGCGAATGAGGAGGTCGCTTGTACGCTGTTTATAATATAAGTTTTGTACAACTTTTTTACGGTATAATTTACTTTGAAAAAAATCCCACTTGTTTTATACTGGTGCTTTCTAGAACAGAGGTTTTATTCTGAACCAGTGTTAAAAGTAAAAAATTATTTAATTAAAGATTACTTGAAATCCTTATTTAATAAAAATATTTTGTTCTATAAAACATAAGTTTGATTGAAATTAATAAAACGAATAAACAATTTCAACTGATTTTTCTTCTTTTTCTTCTTCTTCTTCTTTTTTCTTCTTTATATAATCTTAAGAGTTTACAGATGGACAAGGGCCAGTTGCAGTAGAATTATTAACCAACCACGCAGTAACGCTAACAAAGCCGCAAAACCTGCGCTCGACCATCAAACCTAAACACAAGATAACTTAGACCAATTTAGCTTCAGGGCTCATCCAACGAAAAAACGCGACTAGAGATTTTAGGACCTACCGTTTTTACGCCACGGGGAGTAGGACTGTATAATAGTTTAAGTTTTGAGTTTCATTATGTGTAAAAATAAGAATATTTTACATTTTAATATTATGAAATAAATGCCAGCTCTTTTAGTCAGAGAAATTCAGTCCTAGATTTGCAACCGGAACCAAAAATTTCAATGTTTCAAATCAAGGTGTATAAAAAACAACCCATTGATTTGCATAATCGCCAAGTTTCGCAGCTGTTTAACAATCACAGTATCAGAAATATCGCAGTTTTGACACTGTTTTGTATGCACGTGATGAAAATAACGTTGTCTATCTAAACTCTAAAAAAATAATTTTTTAGTTATTTCCATCAGTTGCCTCTTATGATACCCTAAGGAGGAAATGGGTGAACGACTTATGTAGTCGAGAGTGGTAATCTACGTGAAATATCATATTCGTAAATTACTCTGCAGCACTCATATTTTAGATGATTTTATTAGCTAACCTGTACGTATGTAGACTTATCAGATACCGATAATGACATGGCCAAGATTTTGTACTCTCCCCGTTATCTTCACTCTATACGTATTCTTTGTAGTTTATATCATCTAAGCGTATTCTATAATTTCTTTAACACTAATAGTATTTTCTAACACTGATACTTTATTACATAAACAGCATACAGCAGATGTTCATTCTAGCATCGTATATATATATATATATTATATGTATATATATATATATATATATATATATATATATATATATATATATATATATATATATATATATATATATATATATATATATATATATATATATATATATATATATGACAGTACATATAGGTATATTTATGAGCAATGTTTAATTTCAATTTATAAAAATAAATATGGAAATGTATTTCATAAGATATATCCAGGCGAGTCGTGCGTGTATCCGAGGTTATGACAGAATCATCAGCGCAGTAGGTTACCCTACAGCATTACGCTGAGTCATAAACTTTTCACTGGCGCGATATACACCCCATCACTTTTAATATTAATTTACTTACTTTTAACTGTTTATTGTTTTATTTTTGTGATGTGTACAGTTCTAGTGAATAAAGGTCTTTCCATTGAGCTATTATGTGTTACGTACTAGAGGCAACACTGCATACAGCTACTGTGTTCCACTCAACTGCGGTGCATACACCGCACTTTAATCAGTCACTCGCTAGGCGCTTATAGAGTTGTCACGTGTTGTGTTGATTTAAAAAAAATCTCTTGATATAAATATGCCGTCGTGTGTACTTAGATATTGCACAAATAATTCAAGAAATGTCATTAAAAACCAAGGAAATACTTTTCATCGGTTAAAAAGATACTTAATCAATAAAAACGTATTATGTACTAATAATTCAACAAATTATTCCGAAGACGCCATCTCGTGTCATGGAATATAGATTATGAAATCAATATGTTCAGATGCGACATTTCTGTGAGTACTTAAGTATAGGACGAATATATTATTATACACATTTTTTTTTGTAGAAACATATGTAAGTTATTATAATTTGGCAAAGTTTTTCATGTTTAAATCTGCTTATTATTCTTTTATTTTATTTTTAGGTTTCCACATCAAAGTCAAAATTATATAAATTCGTCCATTTTTAATTCTCGCGAGCCAGCATATATTTATGAACGACTTTTATTCTAACTTAAATAAATATATTTGTAATTTAAATGTTATGTTAATAAGTTTTGTTAAACATACATTAAGTATGTTTTCTTTATATTTGACTTAGATACCTTTTAAAATATTCAGACAAAAATATGATTAAAATATAATTATGATATAATATAATGTAATATTATATTAAATAAGCAAATATAATACACAAAATTGTTCTCAATATAGTTTACCTATTTAACAATACAATGAGTAGATTGTATTGTTAAATAGGTTAGTTTTTATCATACATAGAATAAACATATGTAGAAGGTACCGTAGGTAATAGTAATTACCTACGGGACCTTCTACATATGTTTATTCTGTCATAAAAAAGCAACCGCGCGAACACAGATTAGCGCACATTTTTTGTTTGAGATAGCTGTTCTTGTACGTAAGTACATATTACTTCAATGGGTCTTTTTTTATTTCTTTCTAAACAAATGTTTTTATACCTTTTATAATATTTCGTTTTGAGTATTTAGTAGTTAGAACAAACATAAAACTTTACTGCAAATATTTTAAGATTTTTATGAAGTCAAGCGCTCTTTACTTGATAACTAATCTATCTCAGCCGGGCTAACATGGGCCGGAGAGAATATATCCCCGGGTAAGGGATAAAATTTTTATCCCTTGCTTAGTTTTATCCACCCTGCGAGCATGGGCACGAGACAAAAATTATATCCCCCGATTATATCCCCTGACAAGAGATAAAATTATCTTATCTATAGTATATCCCCATTTGACGTAACGAGTAGACATATATCTTCCCGTCCGTAGCATGAGGCCAGGGGAAAGAGAAAAAATTATCCCTTTTTGACATTTGAAAGGGACAATTTTATCCTCTTTCGTGGACGTGGGTTTAAGTTTACCTTCAAACCATTTTAATACAAAAAAGATATCTCGAGACTATTGCAACTAAATTTTCGTGTCAGAAATTGAAAAACAAGAAAGAAAATTACATCAGCGATCGATACGTGATCAGAATACTGAATCTATTGGAATTCTCTTACAACGAATTTCTACGCCGGTTTCGGATGTTCAAAGATTGTTTTGTATTTATGTAAAGAACTCTATGAGGATTTAAAGCCTATTAATTCTGTATTTGTATTCTCTATTAGTTCTGTATGTAACTTCAATATGCACTGGTAGTCCAACCTACCAGTGCATATTGAAGTAAGCATCTATTACAACCACCTTGTCCAAAAAAGTCTCAGTAGCTCATTGACATGATTTAATTACATAGGTTGTGCAAACAATACCGAAGGCGAGTCCATGGTCAAATCATATTTAATGATAATAGAATCGGTCTATACTATATTTTAGGTAAGTATTATAACGTTTTAAAATAAAGTTATCAAACTTAGTAAAGTTACAATTCAAAGCTTTAAATTAAGAAATATGTTAATTCTTTAGCAAAGCTTGCTAAATATACTATACTCATGATTATAAAATTATTTATTCCTTGTTTTGTTTGAAATCATTACATTTTTGTTCTTCATGCTTCATCATTTTCAATTAAAATTAAATCTTTGTGACTTAGAGTAGACATCAATTTTGATGTATTTTGTAATTTTCTTATAATGGCAGTAATTGCGGGGATATTTTTTTTTTAATTTCTTCAAGAGGTTACACCACCTCCAAAGGGTCTGTATTGTGCAGTTTCACAATTGGCTTAATTTTAAACACATATTTTTTAATAAATGCTACCACAAGCGAAGTAATACCTGCGATTTGATACAAGCAATGTATATTTAACTTAAATATTATACAAAAGAAAATAAAGAAAGAATTAGAATAATAGAAAAAATAAAAACAAGGCAGAAATACGCTTAAAATAAATATAACAAATATTATAAATTATACATTGTTTAACAAAAATTATTAACAGTCTAGCAATATAATAAACAAAACGTAAAAGAAAATATAAGTTAATGTAAATCTACTTATTCTTAAAACTAGTTTATAGTTAGTATAGTTTATAGCTTTATACTATGGTATATTATCTATGCGCGTGGATAAGTTTATCCACTGTCGATTACGTACGCTCTGACAGCGCGCGACATGTTATACTCCCGTTCACTCGGGATCTTAATGGCAGGAAAATTTGTAAGTTTGAAAATTTTTTGCTATATTGCAAATTTTGCTATATTTTCACTTTGAGACAATATTTATGGATAAAACTTACAGGAATTCTTCTTGAATGTATAAACTATCGAATAAAATTATTTTTGGTTGCTAGAAATTGTAACAAAATACGTAAATTACCCTGTATAGCATAGTAGTAGTATATACTTCAATTTTAGTGACAAAATTACTACTAATTTGAATTCTACACTTTTGTTTTTGGAGAAATTTATATGCAAATGTTTGTAGATATGTATATTTTTATGTTTTATGTGTTTCCATTCGTTACTCATACCAAAATATAAAAAAATAAAAAAAAAATAATATTTTATCTGTATGACATTTCGAACAATATTTCAAAAATATTTTTGTGTTAATTTGAAATAAATATAACGTTAAGTTATTTGAAATATGTAACAAAACTATTTTTACTTACATTTTACACTAAAAATAAATGATAATTTGAAAAATAACACATTTATAACCCAACCGCCAAAATGGACCTTCCGGATTTTGAGAGTACATTTGGCAATTTACTTTTCACTTTTTATACCACACATTATATATCTACGTGTTTACTATATTACAAGGAATATAAAAAAGTATAATACTTTCGTTTTTAGTCCAGACACAAATATAAAATTCTATAAAAAAGACGGAGCACCTTCATCAAAACGACACGTGGAATGCCGAAAGTTCAGAGTGATTTCTTTTTTTTTTTTTCTAAGAAACATTGCCAGGTTATGGTTTAAAATAAAAGAGCATATCTTTGTCTTTGATACTATTATCTATTGCATAGTGTCTTTGGTTTTGTTTAAAACTAAAAAATAGTTTTTTTCATAATCACAATTTTACATAATTCTGATCTAATTAGTGCTCTTTTGGAGCGGACGTAAGGTAGGTATTGTATGATCTAAAGTGCGCATCTCTTGAAGCACAGGATTATGTCCACCATAGACCTATGCTCGCCGGGTGGATAAAGCTTTGACATAGGGATAAGACAATTTTATCCCTTGTCAGTGGATATAATCGGTGGATAAAATTTTTATCCCCTGCGCATGCTAGCCCGGCAGCAATTCAACGTCGATAAGCGTTGTCAATATCTGTTAATAGTTATTAATAGCTTTAAGTACTCAAAAAGAAAATCAAATTTTAAATTCAAGATAGAGCGGAGTTACAGTATCAAATCTATTTCTATTTAAAAGAACCCTACTTTAAACATTTTCTAACATTGCTAGTAAAGTAATTACATTATATTTATTTTATTTATTAGTTGATAGTAGACATTGTTAAAAATTTTATCCATAAATTTTTAAGACAACCGTATTGTTCACAGTATGTACTGGATTTTCTTACCCAGGTTATATTGCTCAGATAGTCTAATGGTTTGATCTGATTGCCTTATGTTGACGTTATAAAAGAATCTATTATCTCATTCCGTCTCATGAATATTATAAGCAACAAATAAGGGAAACACAAGAAAAATGGTTTACGTGAACGTATACCGCCACTCCACCAGTGATGAAGATTAAGGTAAAATCCCTCCCGGTCGAGTTCCAAATGAAGATTCCGAGACATTGTGTACGCGTTGATGGTAAACATTGTGGGGTTTTAGCTGATCATAACATTTTCGTTTTATACGAATAAAAGATATAACCTCCATAAAAAGGAGAAAAAAGCACAGCAATGGACATTTACGAGCCTGAATTAAGTGTTATAAAGGAGCAAATGGTTCACCTGATGGTAAGTGAATGCTCTATCTAATAGACATTCCTCAATTCTCTTCTAAGAATCAAAACGTCGATACGTTGCCACTGTGGAGACCTTAGATAGAACGCCTCCGTTACAGCCTATTAAAAGTCAAAGTCTATAGTTGCCGGGAGTAGTGGTGTTGGGAGTAGTGGTGCTGGGACTAGTGGTGACGGAGTTAGTGTACGCAATTGAGGGAGGGCGGGAGGTGCACTTCAATCCAGGTAAGATACATCATTGTATTTGATGTATCTTCAAAACACTCACAAATGGTACCATTTTCAGTGTATAAATGCACGGTAGTGTCAATACTTTAATCTTTGGAAATATCAACCTACAGCTCTTGGTTTGTTTCATTCAGTATATAGCCCGAACGCATCTCTTAGGCGCCCTAAAGACCAACTCTTTTCCTACAGAGTTGCCCCAAAACCTAACACCATACATCAAAAGAGGAGTAACATGTCCATGGTGAGCCATTAAAACTGTGGAAATACTGGCAGTTTGGACGACATGTAGAGCGCATATCAATATTTATTAAGGTAATCGAACTCAACATCTCCGTATGTGACTTCCAGTTTAGTTTAGAATCAATGTTTAGTCCCATGGATTTTGTAGTCTCTACTCGTTCAATTTTTGTTTGTGTGTAATGTATTTTCATGTCCTTTAATTTATAAACTTTGTTTCGAAACGTCATTAATTTAGTTTTTTTCCAAATTTATTTATAAATGTTTTAAAGTCAACCATTTTATAATATTTTCTAAGGTTATGTTTAATTCTATTTATGTTTTTTCTTTTCCTGTAAATATAATTGTGCTGTTGTCAGCAAATGATATGGTGTCATTGCTGGTTACTTTGCGCAGATAATTTATGTATATAATACACAATGATGGACCTATTACACTGCCTTACGGCACACCAAAGTTATTGAGTTTGTACTCCAATTCATAATCACATACTACTTTTGTGAGGGAACACAATTTCGTAATGTGTGTGGACTATTTTTTATTACCAAGATAACTTTACAAAAGATCATGCGTATTTCCCCTCAATCCATAGGCAAATAATTTATGTTATGTTTTACATTAATCACACCTCAATAAATTTACACGAACGTACTCACACGATTTAAATAAACTTTTTACGTAAATCCGAAGAATTATGAAAAATATCTATATTTAGTTACAATGTGTATAATTTTTTATCACTAATTTAAATACGAGTCTTTCAAACAAATTAAATTATTAAAAAATAACAGGTATCAGCTTTTTTACTTGAAATTGTTTCAATGATATGTCGCTATGTACCTCACCGTATAATAATAATCATTAAATTTATACGCTATGCTTATGGGATCGTTAATTATAGTGTTTTTGATAGAAATTTGTTGTATTTCCTGATTTGGTAAATTAATTGTTCTATTATTTATTATAGTCCAAGTAGTTTTACATTTGTTACGAGAGTTATTTATGAAATTATCGTTTTTAATCTTTTGCGTAAGTTTGATAACGCAACTCAGACTTGATGAAAGGTCTACAAAACTCCTTATATTATTTTGTGTTTGGTACTTCCTATACTACCAAAGAAGCTGACGTTTACGCTTACAGTATTTTTTACCTTAAGATAACTTAAGGTAAACTTCAAAAAAACACTTCGGCTTCATTTTGATGTTTTTTTTGTATATTTTACAGGAAAACATAAATAATAGAAAAGACAGAAAATCATAAAACACTTTAAACAAAGTATTTGGTTCATTTTTATTGAGCACATTATTAATATTAATATACATTAAAAACATTATTAATATTAATATTAATTAATAAACATTATTAAACGCAACATAGAAACTACTTGTCAGATACCTATGCAATTTACATGGCGCCACACGAGAAGCACCAGCTTTCAAATAAAAGAAAAGATTCACCCAAATCGGCTCACCATCGGAAACATCTAGAATGTTGAGTACATAACGGCCTCGACTGGCTAGCTGTAGAAAGTTCTAATATGGAATTTTCTAGAAAGCTCTTCTAGATCTGCTACTTGATACTAGATGGCGCTAGTGAGTACTCTTCATGTACCGGGAATTAGTTATGGCGCATAGTAATACGTTCAAAGCCGAAGTCTAACACAACTTGGTTTACATAGCTGAATTTTATCAAAACAAAAAAAAATGCAAAAAGAGCCGTGCAGGTGCGACCCTAAAGGTCCACACGATTAACTTCCCAGTGAAAAGATTAAAAAATATCATGTTTTAATATTTTATACAATTTTTCATTCAGCACAAAAAAAGACTTGACCGATTTTACTCAAAATTTTATGAGGTCTAAGTTACATAATTATGCGTTAAATGAAACTGATCCCATGTCGATATCACTCATTGTTCTCGAGATTCACGAGGCAGAAATTGAATCCGAACATACATACATAAATGCGTACATGTGCACACACGGACATACCCTTAAAGCTCCATAATATTTGACTCCAAGGACCTTGAAACGTGGAGATATGTTAAAATTTCCAAATTTCAAAACCGGACCCATTACAATAACTTCCCACTGGGAAGTTAAAAATATCAGTTAGAGTAAGTATGAATATCTTTCACCGACTTCAAGAAGGTGGTGGTGTTTTATTCGACTATATGTTTTGTTTATTGATGATTCTTTTCTTTTAGTTGCTTAAAACTGGTGCTTCTTGTGTGGCCTCATGTAAATTGAATAAGTATCTGATAAGTAGTTTCTAAGTTGCGTTTATTAATGTGTATTTGATTGACTTGGAATACAATGATGATGTTCCCATTTTGTTTATATAAAAGTCGGTTGTGCAAAAATTTTAATTTTGCCACTTTTATCAGTTTTCTCACAATATTACATGTATCATTATAACTGTATGAAATTTAGTAAATTAGTTGTTTATTTTCAAAACTGCTTAATATTCTTTCAATAAGTCAGACAGCTAGTTAGGTAAAGTATTTTAACAAGAAAGTACATTATGTTTTCCGTACATAGTACCAGGCATTCATCCCCTTGTCATCCTAGAGCCCTACGGGCCTAGGGATTCTTGAGTCCGGCCCCCAGGTCATGTTTTGACCCTTTTTTGCGAAATTTTCCTTCTCACCTAGTAAGGTGGATTGTATGTGCGGTTTCTTGATACCCCAAACCAAGATGGCTGACGTGGCACGCGACAGCCTTGGATGATCCACTCGCTCTTCCAAATCTACTACCTCACCTATGTCAAGATAGAGGCCTACTTGAACTGGTAGGAGAGGAAATGTGACGGGGAAAACAAAAAAGGCTCAAGTCAAATAATAAAAAAAGAAGGAAGTCACCTTTGAGACCCCCATTTAGTGCGTACGGAAGGAATACGAGGATACAGGAAGGTTGGACACTGGCGAGCAATATAAAACCGAATAAAATATATGGAGTACCTGATTCTTTTTCCGCGCAACCACTGGATGAAGTGGTATTGATATTGAAAATGTTAGAAAGACAACAAACTTACGTAGGCGGTCCCATAATGAATTGGCCTAACTATGAACCAACGAAGGAAATGAAACGAAACCAATTTTATTTTTCAATATAATCACCATGAATACTAACACACTTCTGACATCTGTGAATCAACATCTCTACACCTCTATAGAAATAATCACATGTTTTATCCTCAAAATGACTGAAAACGGCCGCCTGCAACTCTTCATCGCTTGAAAATTTTCTTCCTCTTAAGTCCCGCTTTAAATTTGGAAATAAATAATAGTCGGACGGGGCCATATCTGGACTGTAAGGTGGATGTTGAACTTCTGTGAACCCGCATTGACGAACTGCATCCTTCGAAACACCAGCGGTATGAACAGGGGCGTTGTCATGGAGCAACAGGACACCTTTAGACGGCTTGCCTCTTCGTTTTTCCTTTATCTTATCTCGTAATTTATATATTAAATAAGCATAATATTCGCCGTTCACGATTGTATTACGTTCTTTAAAATCCACCATCAAAATGCCTTGAAAATCCCAAAATATTGTGCACATCAGTTTTTTAGTCGATTGTTGCACCTTTGCCTTTCTAGGGGGCTTTTCACCCTTATAACGCCATTCCATTGACTCGCGCTTGCTTTGAGGATCATAATACAAGATCATAGTTTCATCACCAGTCACTAGCCGCTCGATCGCAGTCTTTGGATTTTCGCCACAAAGATCCAAAAACTCCGAAGCGCAGCGCACTCTTTCCTGTCTCTGACCGCTGAAAGAAGTTTCGGTACCCATCTTGCACTCACTTTTTTCATGTGAAGATGTTCATGGATCGCGTGATGAACGGTACTCTTAGAGAGCCCAGGCCTTGCTGCAATTTCTCTAATCTTCAAACGGCGGTCACTCAGAACCTCCTCTTCGATAAGAGCAATCGTTTCGGGAGTGAGCACTTCCACAGGTCGACCGTCGTGGCCAAAGTCTTCGACGGTTTCTCTCCCGAGGCGAAACTCTTTCACCCAATTTTTCACTGTGCTATAGGAGGGGGCAGACTCCTTGTACACGCCATCCAATCGTTCTTTTATTTGGGCAGGGGATAAACCTTCTTTAAACAGAAATTTTATGACACTTCGATACTCAGTTTTCGACATTTTGAAAAAATACGCGACTCTCGTTATTCAAATGCCTGTTAAACTAAGACAGCATTTCATGTCGATGCATGTTTCTTATATAAAGTGCACGATAAACGTACTATTTAATGCAATACAACATGTAGCGACATGTCGCGTTGAACTATATCAGGCCAGTTCATCATGGGACCGCCTGGTACATCCGAAACTTTTTCCTTTTTGTGATATTAGCGTATATAATTAAGAGTAATACAGTGTTCGCGTTTGGAATAGCATAAAATAAATAAACATTAATTCATAACGGGAAATATTGGTCTCTAAATTTATAAATTATGTTTATGGTTTTTTAATGCAAATTGTTAATTATGATAATTTACGTCAGTTACTAACTAAAATGAAGCAATTAAATCTTTTAACGTCTACAAAGTACACAAACAAAGAGGAGGCGTCAACTTCATATAATTTTGATTCATTAATTCCAGTGGATATAAAATTACAATGACATCAGATGTATAGTGTTGCCATTGGGAATTCATATAGGTTGGGATACCACTAAATTTCTTATTTTTCCCCCGGAAGGTTAAAACTCGTGTGATTCGGTGTGTCAATTCACGACTACATAGTACTCAAACACACAGGAGGCGTCAACTTTATATAAATTTGATTAAAGGACACTTACATGTAAGTTACTTTGATCGAATAATTATACTTGCATTAAATTTTATACCCACAGTGTATTTTTTATACTGAAAATTAAATTGTTCAATAATATTTTGTATGTCACTCATCAACTGATATTTAAATAACATAGCAGAGTTCTATAATTTCTAATATCATAACAGAGTTTTACTATATGGTATTTCATATTACGTATAATAAATTTTTATCCTTATTTGTTATGTTATTTTATTAAGAGGCCGCATAATGCTGTTTTGGTGATATTGATCAATCTGGATCTCGGTATCTGTAAGACCTAACAGTTTGCTATTTGGACACATTAAACCTGGACTTATAATCTTCAAATCTGTTGAAGCAAAAACACGATTCGATAAAAAATTCTCGATAAAAAAAATACGAAAAACCCTCGTTTTGCACTTATTTTTAGTTAGATCTCTGAAACCTTATGAAATTGAATGATGATTTTTAGCTAATAGATAGATAATAATGTTATCTCAAATCGTGACGATTTATTTTTTTATTTTTCTACGTGGTCTTCTCGTAATTAGCAATTATGTGATTTGGCGCTTGCGTTATTTAATTCTAAACGAGCACACTCTCTTTCTGTCTCTTGTTTTGTACGTGGTAGCAATAGCGCTATCCTTTTCAATTTGTTCAATCATTCTGCTGCGGCATCTATTACGGGACGAACCTATGTTTGGCGACATTACGGAGAGACGACTATTTATTTCCGACATTTTTATTTTGTACTGTGGTAGGTGTTACTGTAAAAAGGAGTTTAAAACGTTTTGTGTAAATATATTACCTATATTTGAAGTGTAAATAAAGATGGGCAAAAAGAAAACTCTCGGAAAAAGAAAACAATTGAAACGTCTAAGTGAACAACTCCGTATTTTGAACGAAGGAAAAAAAAAGTAAGTACCTATCTAACTACCGATATAAATAACGGTATCATTTTTAATTTTTTTTTCTTAAAAAAACGTTACCCCCACTCTAGGATTTTCTCCTGTATCGTGGAGGCAGTTTACAAACATAAATTGCACGAGGACAAGCACCCTGACCCGGAACAATTATTTGTAGGCCATACAAATACTTGTTCCCTGCGGGATTCGAACCCGCGGCCCCCAGCGCAACAACTCATTGCTAAGCCACTGCGCTACGGAGGCCGTCAAATTATTCTTTTGTTTACGTAGCTTCTTAGGTATTTCGAATATGTATAGAGCCGAACACGAAGGATCGGTTTGCGAATCATTTTTCGAGTTTCAACCTTATTGCAACGAGATAAAGCTCATGTCTAGTGTCACGTCACGTTGCTGCTGGCTGTTGATAAAGTTTAAATTCGTTTGATGTGTTGCAAAAACGTTTTGTAATTTTATTGTTACATAAGTTTGTTTATGTTTATATAAGATCAATCGGGGTGTTATGATAGGTACCACTCGTAGTTTCTGATACCCACGATACAGGGAATAGGTATCACTGTGGGGTTAGGGATAGGTTTTGAATGTTGTGGGTTATGTTATGTTACTTTGACTGCCTCATTGGTCTAGTGGTTGTAGTAGTGCGACTGCTGATCATGAGGTCCTGGGTTCGAATCCCGGGTCGGGCCAAAATTTTTTTTGTAAATAAGTTGAAATTTATAAAAGATCAACCGGTGTATTATGAGAGGTACTACCCGTAGTTTCTGATACCGTCAAGAAATTTTCAGTAGCTGCCCGGAGTCAGGAAGTTGGCGGTGGCCCACCTCCTTGTCTCGGAATGCACGTAAAGCCGTTGGTCCTGCACCTGATCTCTCTCCGGTTGTGTCGGTTTACCGTCTCATCGGATTATGAGGGTGAGGGAATAGAGAGTGCACCTATGTTTGCGCATACATTTGCGCACTATAATGCTATCCTGCGTCGATGGCTAGTCTCCGTTGAGGCAGGCCGCCGTGACCGAAATTTGGTCTGGAGAATAGTATGTTACTTTATTTTATTATGACTATACATTTGCAGAAAACCAAACATTTCATTCATTGAGCTTGAGAATGTGACGAATAAAACGGCGCCCACGGTATTAGAGAATGGACTGCACGAAGACGGATCGGCACGCGGCGCGAGCGACTCGAGCGGCGCGCCGGCGGTGCCCACGTCGTTGTCGGCGGCGGCGGCTGGCCATTTGGAACAGGGAAAAGGGGACTCGTCGCTATCTATTGACAGTACGGACAAGTAAGTATTTACATAAATAAATACATATAAAATAAATAAGTAAGTAAATTTTGAATCCCTGTTAGTATTTCTTTCTCTAACTGCCTCGTTGGTCTAGCTACTGCTGAGCGAGAAGTCCTGAGTCGGGCAAAATGGTATTGGGTTTTTCCATTAGTAATTTCTCAGTACCAGTCCGGAGTCTGGATTTGTGCTCGATTAGTGGCAATATGCTCGCACTTTATTACATGAGACTTATAACATAAATGGCGAAATGTGGGTGCACTATGCACCTCTACCTACCCTTTCGGGGAATAATGGCGTAATGCTATGTATGTATATATGTATGTAAATTTTAATGAAACATGGTTCAATCTTTTCAACCATGTTTCATTATTGGAATGAAAATTTTACAATGCTATAAGTACTCGTATCCTACCTAAATGCGAAGACTTGGTTTATGAGAATCAAAGGTAGACCTAATACAAATGAATGCATCGATAATATTGTACTCGTATTTTTACTGACTTCAAAAATGAGTAGGATATTCTCGATCCGACGTTTTTAGGGTTCTGTACCAAAATGGTAAAAAAGAAACCACTATGGTGTGACTTTGTCTGTCTGTCACAGCCGTATATTTCAGAAACTACTAATGTTATTATTATTGTCTGCTTTATAGTTTATGTAATAATATGTATTACTGTTGTAGGTTTCCAGACGAAGAGCACACGTCAGATAGAAATCATGCAGAAATCAATGAAGAATCAGACGAAAGAAGAATCATAGACCTTAAATATTTTCTAAAAGAATTAAAAACAATTTCGAACCACTCAACAGCCTTCGGTTGCGGTATAAATAATTTGGAGTTGATAGGGGAGAAAAGGTTAGGTTTGATTTCAAAATTAAAATTCAAATGCAATATGTGTAATGTTGAATTTACTACACATACGTCCAAACCTAGTCCAAGCGACAATTTGAATGTAAATACTGCCGTAGTAACGAGTGCTGCTATTACAGGTGTAGGATATACACAATTGCAAGAAATATTTACATCAATAAATGTTCCGTTTATGACAGAAGTTTTTTATAAGAAAATTGATAATCGAGTTAGTGAAGAATGGGAAAAGTTAGCCACAATTGAAATGGAAGCTGCGGCTGCTCGTGGGAAGCAAAGTGCATTGGACGAAGGCAGAGTCAATTCAAATGGAATCCCCGTCATAGACGTGATCGTTGATGGTTGCTGGGCTAAGAGGACCTACAAGAAAAACTATTCCTGGTTATCAGGCGCTGCTGCAATCATAGGTAAAAAGTTTGGGGAAGTGCTATATCTCGCCGTAAAAAATAAATATTGTTGCATATGTGTACGCGCCAAGAATAAACAAACTACACCATCAGAGCACATGTGTTTTAAAAATTACACTGGTTCATCTACAAACATGGAATCGGAAATATTAGTGGAAGGATTCAAACAATCTTTGCACATGTATGGTCTTATATACGGCAAAATGGTTGCTGATGGAGACGCTTCCACTTATTCTAAAATTTTAGCAGCCCGGCCATATCCTAACTACACTGTTGAAAAGATAGAGTGTAGAAACCATTTATTACGAAACCTGTGTAATAAATTACAAGCGCTTACCAAAGATACCAAATATAAACTGCAGCATAGAAGGTATCTGAATACACAAAGAATCCTGGCTATCAGAAAAGTTATTTGTTCTTCAATAAAACACCTGAAGAAAACAAGTGATACCCGCTCAAAACAAATAAACGATCTTTATGTAGCAATTTCCAATTCATATAATCATGCTTTCGGTTGTCATACCAATTGTCAGAATTTTTATTGCGAAAGAAAAAAAACAAGTGAAGATGTCACTGTCAAACTGAAAGATACGGCGTTAGAAAATCAAATAAAGTTTATAGTCTGCTCTATTGCAGCTAATGCACGAAGTCTTATTGAAGACGTGGACAGCAATCGTTGTGAACAGTTTAACGCCATAATTGCAAAGTGTATCGGTGGTAAACGCATAAACTTTTGTCTTCGGCGTTCATATCAGACCAGATGCGCTACGGCAGTCGTATCATTTAATACAAAAAGACCTTTGTATAAGCTCCAAAGATCTATTCTTGGTGTGAGCCCAATGTCAAATTCAAAATACCTGGAATTGCGAAAACTAAAAAGAAACGGTTCCAAGCCTAAAATGCAACCCAGAAAGCTTGTTTATCAACAGAAAGAGAAAAGGGCTGAAGATGAAAATTACGGTCAAAATTGTATGAAGCCTGATTTGCATACAGAAGATTTAGAAAGAATGAAAAAAACATTTTTAACAAATTTGGAGAAATCTGACGAAGAAAGAATTAATATTGAAAGGGAAACAGTCCTCCAGAGTGATTGTAGTAAATGGATGGAAATACGAAGGAATTTGTTAACGGCTTCCAATTTCGGCAAAATTATAAACAAGAGGAGCACGACGTCAGGTAGTATAGTTAAAAGTTTACTGTATCAAAAAGATCTCTCTGGTGTTACCTCCATCAAACATGGTAAAATTAATGAAAAAATTGCTTTGAATCAACTAGAGCAGCAAGAAAACATTAAAATTATGCCCTGTGGGCTATTCATCGATAAAAACCATCCATTTTTAGGAGCAACTCCTGACGGTGTGATAGATGACAATAAGATTGTAGAAATAAAATGTCCAGTATCAGGCTACAGAACTAGCTTGGAAGATGCTGTGAAAAACAGGAAAATTACTTTCTGGAAGTATGATAATGGCCAAATGTTGATCAATAAGAAACATCACTGGTATTTCCAAGTGCAAGGACAGTTAAATATTACAGGAAGGAGAGAGTGTCTTTTTGCCGTGTGGGTTAGTTCAAATCAACAGATAAAAACAGAAATAATACAATGCGACCAAAGACTGTGGAATGATCATATGGTTCCCAAACTAAAAACATTTTACTTGGAATCTTTACTGCCGGAATTGTTGGATCCGCGAAAAACACGTAATATGCCCTTGAGAAAAATAAGTCTTCCGACCACAATCAAAGAAAAACCCAAGAAAAGAAAACATAATTCAATAAATTCTCATTTTGCCAAGGTCCCAAAAACGCAGGAAAGAACCGACAATTACGACATGACAGATATACAACAATGTAAGCAATCCATTGTACATTTCAATAATATGTAAAATAAATTGGTAAGTCTAGTTGGGCATGCCTTAAGCGCATTAAAAAATTTACGTATAACATGATTATATATGATTAACATATATATGATTATACGGAATTTTTAAAGTAGTTTAAATACATTTCGACAGCACTATCGGCTTCAACACCCTCGAAAACCAATGAAAATAACACCCATGATGAAAAAATTTATACCTAATTCAGCCGCCATCTTGGATTTACATTTCGACAGCACTATCGGCTTCAACACCCTCGAAACCCATGAAAATGACACCCATGATGAAAAATTTATACCTATTGCAGCCGCCACCTTGGATTTACATTTCGACAGCACTATGGGCTTCAGCACCCTCGAAAACCATGAAAATGACACCCATGATGAACAAATCAATACCCATTGCAGCCGCCGTCTTGGATTTAAATTTCGACAGCACTATCGGCTTCAACACCCTCGAAAACCATGAAAATGTCACCCATGACAAAAAATATTGATACTACTTACTTTTAGTCTGTACTACTATTATTTATTCTGTGCTTTTAAAATATTGTAATGAAAAAAATCTCTTATTATTACCATAGTAATGACGCGCTCTCGTGTAGTGTTTTACATATCTACCTAGTTATTTATGATGAGAGTTTATTTTTGTTTAGGAAGCATTACTTTTTGTTATAACGGTAATATGATATTTGTAGTGGGTACTTACGTATGAATATTGCGTGTCGCGTAATTTGTTGAAGCCTCTTTTTTGTCTTTTTTTTTTACGGATTTTTTTTTATTATTGTAATTGTATTGTATATTCTGAATATAAGTACATATTAAACTGTTTAATAAATGCATATTTACATATAACATTTTATTTCGTGCTAATCTTTTAGGTTTATAAATTGAATAGGTATCTACGCGAGGACTGAATGATGGATCAGTCTAGATAGTCTCGAGTCCACGAAAAAAAAACACGAGCCTCTAAATTTTGAAACTCGAGTCTCGGAATGGACCCTAGTACCTATTTACGTACTATATTGGTGGTATGTCAGCTTGTAGGCCTATGAAAGAAGCTTCTAAATGTTACTCTTTACACATCGTGAATTTGAAATTTATTTGAATAACATATTTTTACTTATACATTTTTATTGCCACACGAATCAAGTTCACATTCACGAAACGGGGTGTTATTATTCAAAGCTAAACGGTATGTTTACGGTCCGTCTCCGGCACAGATCGCTGTTCATCAGCTGGGCGGCCGGGATCGGCGCCGTTCAAAGTCGAAATCGACTCACGCACTAGATCAGTAAAGTGCTTATCTGAACACATTTCTAAAGACGCAAACTTCGACACGAAATAAATAGCCTATTCACAGATATCATGAATTCTTACAATCATGCATTCGGAAACGTAGGTACTTGCATAGACCTACTACCTACATAACTACATACCCAACGGCTGTTACATTACATACATACACGGCGAAAACTACAAAACGCAAACTTACTAGCATTATTATTAGCAATACTAATAAAACTAAGGTTCTGGTATTTGAAAAGGACGAAGAGAGAACGAAATGTGAAATATGGGTAAATCAGGAATGTCTAGAACAGGTAAATGAAATTGTATACTTGGGGAGTGCTTTCAGCCGGGATGGAAGATGTGATTTAGATGTGGATAGGCGTGTCGCTGCCGGAAACAAAGTCAATGGTGCCCTGAATGCATTAATAAAAAGGCAAGGCGTGGTGAAGAGTGCACGCCTTGCAATACATAACGCAGTGTTGGTACCGACTTTGTTATATGGCAGCGAAACCTGGGTATGCCAGAAGAAGCATAAAAGCAAGTTGAATGCAGTGGAGATGCGATCTCTTCGTAAAATGTGTGGCGTTACCATAGCCGACCGAAAGCGAAACGAAGAGATTCGCAATATGGCAGGATTGAAAGATGACCTTATCACAAAAATTGATAGGGGCGTACTCCAATGGTTTGGACACGTTGAACGAATGAGTGAAGACCGAATGGTGAAGAAAATATATAGAGCGAAAGTAAATATTAAAAGGTGTCGAGGTAGACCGAGACTAACTTTCGAAGACCATGTGAGCAAATTGCTCGAAGAGGGGAGGGTCAAGAGTACTCGGATACCTAGTTGTCCATGTATGAAGAAGTTAATGAACCTGAAAGAAGCGAAAGAGGTATGTAAGGATCGTGACACTTGGCGATCTGTTCTCTCTGGCTACCCCGTTAGGGATTGTGCGTGACGATAAGTAAGTAAGTAAGTAAGCAAACTTACTACCTGCTAAACCAATGGGCGTATCCTTCCAGTATTTGGAATTTCCAGTATAAGCTGATCTTGCATTGTATAGGCTTTCAGTACAATGAAGAGTCAGCTTATACTAGAATATTAGTTTGAGTAGCCCTTAGTATGTACAATGAAATTAAATTTGCGATATATAATTTTATGTTCATATAATGACAAGTTAATAGTAAATTATGATTCATAATTTTATTACTTACTACGCGTCCGATTATAGTTTATTTTCCTCTAACAAAATCGCTTTGACCTCGTGTTCCCGCGTGACCGCGAGCAGTGTGCGAACGAATGGCGCGGGGAAGTGGGGGCGAAATTAGAATTTGAGCTGAGGTAGTATAGGCTCTTAATTATTTATTTCAAGGAATAGAATAGTATAATAGAAGAAAATATTTATTTAATTCAACATAGATCACATGTGTGTAGATCTTATTGAAAGTATTATTTTACTATACAACTGGTTTGGAAAACAACCTCTGTCCCGGAAAGAACCATCAAAAAACTCATGGGACTTTCTTTTTTTAAGTAAATTTTTAAATATGAAAGCTTGAACAAACTGTTTATATTTGAGAAACAGTTTGGAAGCAACCACCTTATTTTCAGGGGTTATTATCAGCCATATATTCATTTACATTAAAATAACTTTTTTTTAACTAAATATTTAGTTAGGTAACAGAGAGACCTTGTATATTTTCTGTGACTTTTTTGTAACAGCGTATACACTGAGAATACCCCAAGAATGAATTACTGACTCTATGGAGTCGAGAAACTGGAATCACTAGCTTGTGTTTGTTCCTAGTGTACAGAGTGTATACATATCACTTTGTTACTAAAACTGCGTTTGTTTTTGTAAACATACATAAAATTTTCGTAAATAGTATATTTAGAGAGTTCATAGCTAACGTATTTATTTGTTTAATTTTTTTCTTTAAGAGACCCTTGGATTTAAGTTTTAAATAGCCCTTATCTCCCTCTTACGCAAAAAAATAGTTTCTAAATCATTCGGATTTTCCTATATAAGGGCTCTGGTTCATAATAAACATGCTATGTTAAACACAAGTGACAAAACTATTTAAAAATATAAACGCTGAGACATAGACCTTCTCACCTTTTGGATTATGGAATTTGTGAAGCGTGTAGATTAATTAACGTAGCTATCGTCTTTGAGTCTCTGTTTGGGCTCCCCCGCACGCATTTTACAAGAGCCTTCACGTTTTGCGCATGACTGTGTAGAAATCATCTCTGTTTGCTTTAGCATACCTACTTGATGCACTCCAATAGCGAGGGAGCCCCAACAAGGTCCTAAATACATTATTTTTTTGCAGTCTACTTATGCTATTTGGATGAAGTTAACCTAAACACTGCTCGAGTAAAACTTTTGGAAGTAGGTTTTGAAAAGAGAAATTTTAACTACAGCTGCACATCGAGAAGACATATAAACCAAAGTATTACCACGTACAGACAAAGCCCTACACTCTCTTTCTTTATCTAGGTAGACGCTCAAATACTATTTCAATTAGCACCGTAGAGATTGTGGTCAAGCACTAAGCTATGACCACTAAAAAATTTTACCTTTTGTACGTTTTAGGATCATATAATTCGTACAGATTCTATGATCCTAAAACGTACTAATTATATAATATGAGGTTTTTATAATAATCCTAGAGCTCGTTTTAAGTTTCAAACCAAATGTTGACCACATAATACTAATAGAATTATTCATATACTGATTGCAGATTTGATATATCCCGTTTCAAATAATCAAAATAAATAAAATAGTAGAGATTACTATGCACATTTAAGACTAAGAGCGCGCTGCAAAAGTTTACGACTTGCTTTAAGGAGACACCGGTAAAATTATGAAAGCTGGTCCCCCGTTTCCTTTTCTTGCAAAATGTATTACCGTCACGTGGCTCGGAAATACGTTTAAAAGCAGTTTAATATTTAAATATTGTTCATGCTACGTTAGTTTTGTGTCTACTTACATAAAGCGACTCCAAGCCTGAGTAAATAACATTATATTTAGTTCTTTTTAGGGTTCCGTAGTCAACTAGGAACCCTTATAGTTTCGCCATGTCTGTCTGTCCGTCTGTCCGTCCTCGCTTAATCTATGTGACCGTTAGCACTAGAAAGCTGAAATTTGGTACCAATATGTGTATCAGTCACGCCGACAAAGTGTTAAAACAAAAATTGAAAAAAAATGTATTAGGGTAGCCCCCCTATATGTAAAGTGGGAAGTGATATTTTTTTTAATTTCAACCCTAACTTGTGATATATTGTTGGAAAGGTATTTAAAAATGAATAGGGGTTTACTAAAATCATTTTTTGATAATGTCAATAATTTCGGAAATAACCGCTCCAAAAGTAAAAAAAAAATGTGTCCCCCCTCCAACTTTTGAACCATACGTTTAGAAAATATGAAAAAAATTTGAAAAGTTGAACTTCATAAGGACTTTCTACGAAAATCATTTTGAATTTGGGTGGAAACGACAGTACCCACTATCGGTAGCAGTTGCAGGACCGCGGAGCGCTGCTGGAGCGCGAACATAATGGATGTACCCACCTTTAAACTCATAAGTGGTCACGGGCGGGACTGAGATGTTCAACGTCCATATGTCATAGTTAACCGCGGTTACCATAGATTAAAATTTTACTTTTGTTCCGATCTATACATTATGAACTTATAGTATCATGAAGTCTTGCAGTTGTATGCTTGGGTTGGGATTTAATTTTATTTATTATAGGATCCCAAGCAGATGGTAGCACCCAGCCATCTCTATTGAAATTAGGACGTTTTTTATTAGCGATGATTCCTTCCAAGGATGATTCGCGAGGCTATTGCCACACTACAGCACAGCCCACTGCACCAAGTTTGGCCTTATTATCTTTGCAGCCCTACACCAGTCCCCATTACAAGGCATTCGTAGGTCGCTGAAAGAATTCAAGGCCGAAGTCTTATGCGACCCTGGGAAATGGGTCGACGCTAGTAACTCCAATGTTTCTGTTTCACTGTTAGTGAAGTTACTATCAGGCTTTTTAAGAAGCCCGATCTGATTAGGTTTGGTTTTCGATAGCATTTTATTTAGTCTTGCACTGCGAGGCAAAGACTCAACTTCCTCGCATAACTTCCTCTACGATGATCTCTTGGCTTTTCTTATATCTTTATTATACTCAGTTAGGGCTGCACTGTAAATATCCCACTCTTTATTTCTTACTTCACTTCTTCTTTCTTTGTTTTATTAGCACTATTAAATAGTTTCCTGGTCTTTTCCTAAAGTTCTTTTAGCAAAGTATTCCACCAAGAAACTTTTAGGTCTGGGTTTTGACGGGACAACTATCCTTGAAGGCTTCACGGACACCTATGGTTACTGTCTCCGTCGCTAACTCCAGATATTCAATTGTTTTGATGCCTTTAGGAAACGTTTCCAAATTTCTCCTCTACCTCTGTAGATATAACAGGAGGTCGCTTTTGGATCTCTAAAAGTAATGGTTTTATAGGTTGGTGATGCTCGCTCGCAGCTGATATCGAGTTTTCTCTACTAACGTGCCAGTCATGTATCCGCCTGGACATGTTATTGATAGCTAATGTTATGTCTAAGCACTTCTTGCCTAGCACACGTTACAAAGGTTGGTGTACAACCTAGATTTAGGCTTACCGGGCGGTTGGAGATGAGAAAATTATAAAATATCTCACCTCTGTCGTTGATGTTAGTGCTTCCCCAGGCTGTGTGGTGAGAATTAGCATCGCGGCCAACCACAAGTTCGGCGTTGCGTTTTCGTTCCAACTCGTACTGACAAGAATCTTACCAGCAGCCGCCAATCCTAGTCCTGGGTGCCAAAGACAATTGTTGGCAGGTGGGAAAACACAAATAAAGTGTACATATATCCATAGTACGTACATACAATTATACATACATATATCATAAGTATACATATAATAACATGCATATAAACTTATATATATATATATATATATATATATATATATATATATATATATATATATATATATATATATATATATATATATATATGTGTAATAAATGAATTGTAATATATTATAATGAAATAAATATTACAAGCAAAAAAAGGAAATTTAATGTGAGTTGGTAATTGCCCTCAGGTAATGTTGTCTTAGAAGAATTTTGAAGAAGTTTTTATTTGTTGCATTCTTAAAATCATTGGGGAGTGTGTTCCAAAGTTATATATACTGTACCGTAAAATACGACTTGAAACCTTAGCCTTAGACGGTTTTTAATGTCTGGATTTTCAACCGTCGATCAAAGTAAGAAAATGAAATTATCGTTAAGATAAAAATGCGACCTAGTATCGTTTAAAATTGAATAAAGTACAAGTAAAATTGGTTATTTAGTCATAAATGTAGAGGCGTTTAGCATTTCGTATCACCTGATTGCATTTATTCTTAGCATTTTAAAGTAAGACCAATTTAGTTCAGAACGATCCTTTTTAAACTTTTGGGAAGCCTGAAGTCGCCATTCCATAGTCACATGTACCCTTTTAGTCATACAAGGAGCAGGTAAACGCTTACTTTTTTAAAGTGTACAGAAACATGTATATTATACAGATTCAAGATGGTATTATTAAGAAAAGATATTTATCATCGTCGTTAGAAGCCAAAGAGTCAATTGATAATGCGTCTCTACTGAGATTCTCAATATTTATTCAAGACAAATTGCATAACTGCGGAACAATAGGTTCCTGTTATGAAATAAATTCGTCACTTGACGAAGAAACAAAGAGCAGAGAGCTGTCAAAATTTAATCACGTGATCAGAAGAGGAAGTAATGTTGAGATCAATCAATGAATCATCAGTTTCAGTATTTCTATGAGTTGTCGCCAATGAGAAAATACCGAATTTCATTCAATGATTGATCGCAGTTTATGGGAGCGAAAAATAATTTTTAACAAATCGGTGTTGAAATCCCCATTACTTCTCAGTGCATGTACTCAGATGCAATAGTATCAAGAGCTGTCTCAAGTGAGGTAAATTAATATACAGAAGGAGGACAATATAAACACTTTAAAATGTCCTAGCACCCACAATCTTGATTTCTAGAAATAAAATCTCAGCATTGGCAGAATAGGGAGAGGGGGAAGATAGAGCAACTTTACGAGGAATATTTGATCGAATGTGTATAGCTCCCTCACCTCCCCCCTTCTTATTCCGATGGGTACAAAGTGTTTACAAAGTGTGGTTACAAAGGGTGAGGGATGGGGAAAAGTATTTATCATTAAAAATAAAAATATTTATTCTTCAAATAAACTGCATTATCATCGAAGCTGAATGAATCGCGCGCTCCGACTGTTTTCTGAACTTTATGATAAATTTATTGAAGCCACAAACGGGAAAATGTCTGGATAATAATTTATCGTTGAGGCTTCATCCTTTTACAGTCGATACTTTTGCGTTGATGTTTTTAGTTCTTTTCCTTAAACAGCCTTTCAGAGTCTCGAGCCCGTAGTCCTCTTTTTTATTTGAAGGAAAGTATTACGAATATTGCAATTCCGAAAAATAAAACTTCCACTTAGGTGGTCTAAGTACAGCGAGCACGATTTTCTTTGTGGTATATGATCAGCCAATTGCTAATTCAGCTTGCTGACCCTACTTATTTTTTTTTGTATTGGGGATGTCCTTATTAAAAATGTCTATCATGCCGATGAATACCTAGGATAGACTCATCAATAGCGGCTCGCTGATAGACTTTGAATTTCCTCATACGGTCAGCAGTGAAGGACCACGACTCTGATCCATATGTTGTCACTGGCAACTTGTACTTATTGTACCTTTTAATCTTTAAATTTTGAGGTAAACGTAAACGGAAGGTATCTACTACTCAGCTTAGTTGAATCCGTCGAAGTTGAATATGCAATTATGAAATTAATATTTATTGATTTTAATCTATTTTAGTAAATAAATATTGATTAAATTTATTTATTTTAATTAATTAAATTTAATTTAGATACAAAATGTCGCTTAATAAAAGTTCTTGTACAAATTCCCACTTTTGCACGAATTCAGTTTTAACTAAGTTTTTTTTACCGTTACACACAGTGATATTCTTATGAGATTATATTATAATGAAGTACAACCTAACCGGGCATCCGTAATAGGGGCATCGTTGGCGAGTACAAGTGATGCCAACTTTACGGCCACCCGGCCAGAAATTGTTACGCCAGGCCTAGGTGACCACGGCGGCAAATGCCTAGGTGACAACGGCACTACCGACTGCACACGCCCGCGTTAATTACAGCAAAGAGTGACACCCAGCGAACTATCGCGGGTATTTCAAAGCACCGCGACGCTAACAGCGCGGAGGTAAAAGCCGTCCAAGACGTGTGGATCAACTCAGCCTGTCGCGCTCTCAGCTACCTGCTACCAAACCTGCACCATCTACGGTGCACTCTTCAGCACCCCAAACTGCCGCCAAGCCCATCCCCCTCATCGGTGTTTCCGCGCAAGATAGTAGAACTCCCGCGCCTACCGCGTCGGTATCCAGTGCATGGGTAAACTTTTTTTGTATAGAATAGGGTGACAAACGAGCAGACAGTCCATCTGATGGTAAGTGGTTGCTGCAGCCCAATAGACATCTACATCTATCCTCGATAACAAATCAAAATGTAGATGCGTTGTCACCTGTGAGGACTGAGATGGAATGCCTTGTTTCCAGTAAAGAGGGTCTCCGGTTCTCTACACTCACCATACGAAATACAGCAGCATTAAGCTATTATTTTCACGATGATATTCTGTGAGAGCGTGGTGCTTCTCCGGTCGAGCCGATCCGTTTGTGCTACAAATATAGTACTAATATAACGGCAGTATAGCTCTACTACGTATAGAAAACCTCCGGCATTAGTCGCCTCACGGCCATTGTCGCCTCTTTATCAGCAACATCAACTACGCTGAATTATCCTCCTTGACCCGCAAACTTCACGGAGAAGTTATCCCTCAAAACAAGCTCAACGCCACGATTGAGAACATTGTATAAATCGACGTAATCTATTCTTTCAAGTGCGCCTAAATACCTAATTTAAAACTAATAATGGCAGTATAACCGTTAGTTAAACTTAAACCACGCTCTCTGACTATCGCTTTTTTTAATAGAATTGGGCTCAGGAATCAAAAAGACAAGATCGCGCTCTTTCTCCGCAACAACGATGCATACATTATGCTAATGCAAGGAACTTTCTTGAAGCATAGCTTTCGCGATCCCAAAATCGCAAGTTACACCTTACTAAGAAATGATAGCTTTACACGCCGCTTGGGCGCAACCTTGATCTACTACAAGAGGTATTGATCGACGCTCCCCCGTTAGCTAACAAAAACGTTTCTATATGCAAAAAAGCCCTGTCTGGCCATCTGCTACTCAACATCGTTTTTGCATACTAACTGTCAATGAAGCGTAGAATCAGACATTTTAGAATTACTAAACCTAAACTCCAGTGTCATAACAGCTGGAGACCTCAATAGTAAGCATTCTTCCTGGAATTCGCTTACAAACAATCTTAACGGTAATGCATTGTTCGAGCTCGTAGACCGACTAAACTTCGATGTTATCGCGCCTGAGACTCCAACTCATTACCCATTCACTACGAGACATCGACCGGATATTCTTGACTTAGCGTTACTCAAAGATGTCCAATTGTCGACAAAATCCGTTGAGACCATTTTAACCTCTAAAATGGTCTCGGCCCAGAGATCGTCCTTTTGCAGCTGGGTTAGCCCGCAGGTGAGGTACTTCAGACCAAAATCATCGTGGACTGGCGTAAGCTCGAGGTCAAACTCGAGTCTCCGGTACGACGGCTTGCTTTACAAGCTGCTCAAATTTAACGTGGTTGGTAGGCTCACTTACATTATCAGAGCCTTCCTTGCCAACCGCCATTTCCGTTTCTGTGTAGAGAGAACTTGCTCCTCCATGCACCCTCTCAAGGCTGGAGTCTATCAGGGCTCCGTTCTCTTCCCGCTCCTCTTCATACTCTACGCGAATAACATCCCAAAGAACCCAGTTGCCAACATCGCTTTCTTTGCAGACAACACGGCACTTACGTCTCTCATTTAAGCAAGAAATATCTAATAACCATGTTCCATAGAGCTGCCAATCGCGTAGGCAAATGGTTTCGCTTATGAGAATTGAAGTGAACTCTGAAAAAAAGTATATCAATATTATTTCAAAAGAAACCCTCCCTCAACTGTCGTAATCTAAATCCAAAAAAATCTCTAGACACGATCACCCTATTCGTTTGCCAGTTCCCGTGGCAACCAACCGCCAAATACCCTTGGTTTACATTCGACCACTCCATGATCTTCTCGAAACACATTCGTGCCGTCTGAAATCGTGCCAAATTCATCACTAGTCGACTCCCCCCTCTCGATAACAATAGTAGCAAGTTGGCCTTAAGACACAAGCTCCACATCATGTCCTACGCGAGCGAAGCATGAACATTTGTACGACCTTCAAGTTATCCAAAATAGATTCATTCGCATCGCCACCGAAGCTTGGTGGTACCAGCAAAACTCGGACATAGAGATGGTCAGCTCGTGACGATCTCTGAATATTTCAAGGAAACGTCTCGGTGCTACTTTGAGAGCACTGACACACATCCCAACCCAATGTTATGCAAAGCCTCCGGAAGCCCCGCAACGTTTTAATTGAACCCCTAGTTCCGCTAGATTCCAAAAACACAAATGTTGCCGGCCCATCACACATACACATTATGTGTACTTATTCACCTAGTACCATAAACACTGAAAGGACAACAAATGATGAGCACGAATGGGTCGGCTCGACCGGAGAAGGACCACGCTCTCACAGAATACCAGCGTGAAACAGTAGCTTAATGCTGCTGTATTTCGTATGGTGAGTTTAGAGAACCGGAGACCTTTTTTACTGGAAATGAGGCATTCCATCTCAGTCCTCACGGGTGAAAACGCATCTGCATTTTGATGGAAGATAGATGTAGATGTCTATGGGCCGCAGCAACCACTTACCATTAGGTGTACTGTGTGCTCGGTTGTCACCCTATTCTATAAAAAAATGAGACACAGTGAGTCCTCAGACGGACGTGCCGTACACCCCTCCACACTGTACACTCGCGTCCCTGGGCGGTTCTCACCGCCCAGAACATCGAACGACACAAGTTAGCCGTCAAAGACGGGGCCCGTCACCCCCTGTTCGGACGACCGTTAGATGACTCAACCACGTGCACTGTACACTGACATAGGAGTCATCCTTACGCAAGTAACGTTACGGAATTATTTAAATTCACTTTTTACACGGCTTCAAAAGCCTTGAGCCCTGAGACTTATGAGGCTGTAAAAGCCAAAAAGCTAAGAGCATTAACATCATCATATACCAGTTATTATAAAGCAGTAAACAAGTTTTTTGAAAATACTGAAGTGTAAAAGCGTCGACCGAGTAAACTTGGAATGTATAACAAAATATAAAAATGTTTATCGTAGGAAATAATAAAATGAAAACCTTTAGGAAGCCCCGTTCAGACGTCCGTAATTCGTCAAGTAAAACGATATTATTACAAAGCGTTTCAGTGACCCGTATTGTTAAAATTCGTGATCAAGTTAAGTAATACAGCGCAATTTATTTTCAATAGTAAAATTGTATTATATCCGAGGTGTAAGCCGTTTTTTATAAAATATAACCTCGTTTTAAACAACAACAAATTAACCTATTCAAGATTATTTTCAATGCTTAATTGTATGCCCGCACTTCTGTAAGTAACTAAAGCCGTCTATTCTACCATGATCTCTCTCCAGTCATTTTGGATTAATATACAATGGGACTATGTGTACTAAAAGAATAAAGAGTGCGCCTAAATTTGTGCACACACTCGTGCACTATAATCTAGTCTGCGCCAATGGCAAGTCACCGTAGAGTTATGCTGCTGAGGCCGAAATCAGTGTTTTTTTGCGCCCGAAGCAAATATGGGCAACCCTCCGGAAAGCGGGGGAGGGAGGTTGGGAATGCTCATAGCATACCACGCAGCTGGCTGCGTGGTTATGTGGTGACTTTTACCCACTAAACCCAACCTTTTAGGAACTGGCTTTCTGCGTATCTGACTAGAGATCTCTAAGCCGTATACGAACGCGACCCTCCTTGGCAGAAAGGAGGGCGCAAGCGAAATCAGTCTGACGGGCATAATTATTACGGTAGTATATTTGCTTCATAGTGTTACATTTATTTGAAATTAATTTCCAATAATATGGTTACTTTTAATGATGACTTATATTCATTTGGTTTTTTGTAAATATAAATGATAACATTGAAGGTAATTTTGTAATTTTTATTAGGAGTAAATTAAGATTTAGCAATGTGATTTCGGTGTAAGATACTCTATTACCCAATCGAATTTCTAGAAAAGGCTATACATGTAGGAGGTAAAGTTATAGCGTAAATGGTTCCTAACCCTGAGCACCGGCCCCCTGTTATTTCCAAAAATGTTTCTAGAAAGACACTTCATTGTCGTACAATACATTTATTAGAAGTGCCAGAATCTTATGGCTTCCGAGTGATGGCGATATAAACATCTTGATCACTTCAAGCGTAAAATACCCAGATCAGGGACGGGCAGAAGCGTCAAAGGTGCGAGTCATCTGGTACTGCTATCGCCAATCTCCCTGCCAAGCGTGGTAATTATGGCGCGTTCTCCTACAAGGGGATTTAAAAAGAAGAAGTAAAATACGAAACAGGGTAAAGTAGAGTGATAATAATATCATCAAGCTATACGCCAAGGAGACAATTTGTAGACTTTAGAGATATCAGGCAGTGAACAGTTTATTACTTACAATAAACAATTAAATATTTAATTTTAACTCATGTGAAATACTGAAGTAAATAGAGATTTAAATACTAAGGTAATATTAGCTGAAGCAACCATTTATTAAATCGGTTCAAAAAAATATTTGACGTTTTTTCTACTAAGAGCATCACACTAAAATATAAGTCTAGACGAGACTGCCATTAGAAACACAAAGTATAGCATATTGCTCGATAAAAAATCTGAATCCACGTATTTCTCTGATAACTTTTTATATTTATTCAAAATAAAATTTTAAAGTTATAGAAATACAAGTTATATAATAAATTTACTCTTTAAAATTTAATTCAGCCATTGATTTCGTAAATAAATAATTATTCCACCCACAACTCAAAATGTGTACGGTATTTATATAAGAGGCATAACTGCGATGTTGAGAATGAGCTGAATGCCTTAAATGCTGTAGTAGAGTTAGTCATTTGGAAGTCATACATATTATAATATTTTTTAATTAAAATATAACGTTTAATGAATGTAGAGAACGTAAAAAGTGCCTCAGACACATTTTCTAAAAAAGAGTAAAGTAAATCATACGTACATATATTGTACAAGCTTGTAAACCAAATTAAATGAACGCACTTTACTAGGAAAGATGTCTCTCATAAGCTTAAATGTATACCAAGATTTTTTTGCATCCTTAAAACATCTTATCAATATGATACCTACATATTTCTCGTTTAAGCGACATTTATATTATGTTTAATATGAAAAAGTATTTTAAGACACAATTTGTCCTAATACATCATTTTACCAGCTTTCACTTTAGACAAACTGGTCTGAAAGTTATTATCTGATCGACATTTTCTCTATAATATTTGATCTCACGACATTTTGATCAAATATATTGCGATGTTTTTATATCTTTTTATGTTTTTGTACATAATCTGATTAAGAAATGAGTGAGACATACATTAGGTAGGGTTCCACTAAAGGGATAATATTACTTTTAATGTACAACACTAATGTTCCGAAAACTAAGTTAAAAAAATGTGTGCGAAAGGTACGGATGAGAGGGAAGATATTGCCGGCTAATATAGTAAACGAATATTCAACTATGAATTCATAATGCAAGGGTGTGTTTCGGCGCAACCATCCCCTCCCCCCCCCCTCCAGCTTGAAAGGTTCCCTTTAAACTAACTAAAGCTACTATTAAGACCTAATTTAAACTACTAACCTGACCTAGAGAGACAATTCGAAAACTATTGCTTCGGTAAAGGATGGAGACGGACAACAGGACGCATGTATGACCTGGTTGTGGTCTTAACACTGGCAATCCTCGTTACTCCATCAGATCTAGGAAAAACCTCTTCAACGATCCCAAATGGCCAACAAACGCGACGCATTCTCTTTAGTAAGAATAACTACAGTCCCAACCGTAAAATTGTTAGCTGCTGTATACCATTTCTGACTGCAACGTATGCAGATAATCCTCCAACGCTGTTCAATAAGCTATACGTTTGAATAAAACTACATTTACGGATTTTATTGCGTTTAATTAACTATATTAACCTATTTTTAAATTTCCGACTTTTAGGGTGTCCTACAGTACCCATGGTAACGGGGGGGGGGGGGGTTATATCATATATCTAGTAGTTATATCATAGTTATCCTCGCAAAAGAATATAGAACGAAGGATGATACGCGAGGCAATTGAAATTAAAAAAAGAGCCTAATTTCAATAAAAAATGTAGATGGGTTCTGCTATCTGCTTAGGATCCCATAATTAACAAAACTAAACCCAAACCCAAGCATACCACTGCAAGACTTCAAGATACTGTAAGCACGTTCTGCGTAGATCGGACCGAAAATTAATATTTAAAAACTTAAGGTAGCCAGGGTAACAATGACATTGGAACGTCAAACATCTCAATACCCCGTGACCATGAGTTTAAAAATAAGTTCGGGAATTTAAAAATAAGTTAAAGTAGTTAATTAAACGGGATAAAATTCGTAAATTTAGTTTTATTCAATGAGAAGTACTCGGCGGTGAAGAAAAACATCGTGAGGAAACCTGTATGTCTGAGGAATAAGAAAAAAATATTTCGAAGACATGTGAATTTCGTCAACACGCATTTGGGCAGGACACTTCCTTGCCCTAAATCCTCTCAGAAATGAGGGGAGGCTGGAGCCCAGCAGTGGGACGTATATAGGCTGTTACTTTACTTTACAATGAGTAGTGTTCGCGTAAATTTAAGAATTCATTAAGTTATGACATTAGAAAACATGGACTTTATCATCGTCTAAGTCTAATGCGGGTAGGTACTTCAAAGGCGTAAGATTCAAAAATGGGGTCACTAGATAGCATACGGCATAAAAGATGGCTGTTCATAACGCACTCGATTTGTGCGTGTACAGTGCTTAATTATTCAAGCCAAAGTGATTGGTAATTCACCACATAATCAGGTTTAACTTGCAGTTCAAGACTAATAATTTTGTCCAATAAATTTTTATAATCTCAATGCAACGAAACTGTTGTTTCTATTAAACACAAAAATGTCTCCCAAATCGACACTAAATGGATATAAATATTTGTGTGATCGCAAGTATTTTGCATACGAGAAAACAACACGTATCTTTTTGCGTAAAGGACTTTAAGTCGCGTTTCATTTGCATTTACTGCCATTTTGCAGTACAATAATGAATATTAAATAAAACAAAATCAAAAGAAAAACAAATCGCGCAGCGGTGGAGAACAGAAATAAAGCAACGTATTTATGTACGAAAGGTAAACTATTACCCGACATTTAAATGTATTCTAAGCAACAATAAGTCAAGCAATGTTTAGCAAATGACACGTTACTGTCCCACGAAATAATATTAAATCAAAATGCTTTAACACAAGTGAACTTTAAAAACAATATGCAACGTCAACGTGCAATCATAAAAAAGAAAATAAGTTTTACTATCGATATTATAATGAGAAGGAATGTAGAAGGAGTTTTTATAGCGTGCACTAACTAAATCAAATCGAGTATTTATGCGAGAATGCTCTAATATATAAATATTATGAATTGCAGTGTAATATAAGTAAACAGGTACCTACTGATCGGATCACCATTTACCTACAGTATATGCGAGTGTAGTTACAAATCGAAAAATAAACTATTTGACGATAAATTCCACAATATGGCGTACTGTACCCCAGTAGTGCTAAGCGAAACTAAATCTATTTAGGAACTTAGGCGTTACCAAACTAGACTATATTGTCCAAATCTCAGTTCAGCAATTCGATACCTCATTATTAACAGCGGAAACCTAAAAATATAGGTATAGTGCAACTAGGAAACTATGGCAAAATCTCCCCTATGAGGCAAGTTGTACGCAAGTCCTACGTTTTACAGTGGAGTTTTATAGATTGCTATGAGTGAATGAACATAAATTCAAAAAAGGCGGAAGAGAAAACGAAAAATATAATTTTTAAAATTGAGTATAATATTTTTACTGTTTCTACCAAGTTCTGAGACCATTTATTTAAATAGCTTTCAAACATAAAAATATTTATTATCATTATAAAAAAAACATAAATCACCATATAGCCCTACTCCCCGCGGTATAATATCAACAACGCTGGTTGTGTTTCACAAACGTATACTTGCGAGTAACCTGTGTTGTGGTACCCAGCGATGTGCATATGTGGATATTAAGGTCTTCATAGAAAGCCCCAGACACCACACCTTCATTTGTCTTAGAACCATCCGTGAAAACTTTGAGCTCTCTTTGACCCAATCCTTCCAGATGGTCAGTTTTCTTCAATTGTATCCTGTACTTCTTATCGAATACAAATTGTTTTGGGATCCTATCATGCTTGGCTTGTAAGATAGGAATTTTTGAGTAAATTCTATCAATTATATCTGTATGGGGGACTGCACTCTTACTAAAAAGATTTAGGGTCTTGAGTCTAATGGCAGCTAAAGTTGCGTCTTGTTGTATATGTAGATGAAGCGGTGTTAGCTCCAGCATGGCCTCCAAAGCTGCTGTTGGTGTAGTCCTAGTTATGCAGCCCGTGGCAGCCATACAAGCCAATCTCTGGTAACGCTGAAGCTTTCGTATAGTGGTGGTTTTAGTGGTTTTGGTCCACCGTATCGGAGAGCCATATGTGATCATGGGCCAAGTTACAGTTTTGTACAGCCACAGTATAATTTTTGGCGTCAAACCCCATCGTTTGCCAATCATGTTTCTGCATTGCCAGAAAATTAAACTAGCTTTGTTTATTTTGTTTTCTATGTGTTTATTCCAGTTAAGTTCACTGTCCAAGGTAAAACCTAGATATTTTACTTCGGAGGAAAGAGTTTTGTACTGAAAAGACTTGGAAGATGATAGTTATTCAGCATTCGTTTTTATGTGAACGTTAGTATAACTGTTTTGTTTGGATTAATGGTTAGTTCATATTCCCTGCAACATCTCTCCACAATACGGAGAGTCGCTTGAGTCAGGTTGCACACAATGCTTGCTGTCTTTCCAGAGACCAGTATTGTCAGATCATCTACATAACCGACTGTGTAGAAATGGTTAGCGTTTAATTTGTAGATGAGTTCATTAACGACCATATTCCACAGGAGAGGTGAAAGAATCCCACCCTGCGGGTATCTTTTCATGATCTGAATTGTCTGAGATTCATCATTAATTTTTGTTGTTCGTGTACTGAGCATGCTTACTATCCCGTCAATCAGTGCCGGTTCAATGTTATGTCTACTTAGGGCACCTTTTATGCTGGAGAAATTTGTTCTGTCAAAAGCACCTTCTATGTCTATGAAGAACCCTAGACATATTGCTGTGTTTTGGATGGCCTCTTCAATCTTTGTTATTACATGATGAAGTGCCGATTCTGTCGATTTACCTAAGCTATAGGCGTGTTGTTTTTCGTGTAGCGGTAATTTAATTAGCGCCGACCCTCATAACTCACGTTCACACATCCTCTACATCGTCTTTAGGAGAAAATATGTGAGGCTAATAGGTCTGTAGGATTTAGGGTCTTTATAGTCGTTCTTACCTGGTTGGAGTATTAACGTGACTTTAACTTCCCTTTATCTCCTAGGAACATATTTAACAAGTCTGACTGTTAGAACTTTACCCCCCCCTCACTGCAGAAGTGCCGGGAATAAGCCGTCAGGTCCTGCTGCCTTAGAGGGTTGGAAACTATGAATGGCCCAATGGATTTTGTCCAGCGTCACCACTTTTTGTGCTAAGTTAAGTTAGTAAACAGGCCCTCTTGTCATTATTAGTGTAAGCAATTTCACCGCACGTTTCTGATGAATAATCTCGGGTTTTTCTTAAAATAAGTGAAAAACAAACTAAACGTCTACTTGATTTTATGTGGCTCCTGCTACCCAAGGACAACTCCAACCAGCTTCAAACAAAGAAGTGATGTTACCTCTGAGGCCTTACTGCCTAGAATTATAATAGCTCTCTATACTCTTATGACTGGAACACAGCAGTGCAAACAGTTATTTAACGGCAACATTTGGTACTTGTACTATGTACTTAACAAGAGAGGTAAGACTTCCTTTCTAGGCAGAAATGGAAGCTAGCTAGCTAGTAACTTAAAAACTTAAAAAGGATCGATCCTGTAGGCTCCCCGAGAATTTATTTGTTTAAAAATTATAATACAGTTTATTAATAATATAATTTTTTTAAATGAAAGAATATTACCAATGCTATAAACATTCCTAATATTCCCCCCTTAACCACTCGTGGTAAGCTTAAATTGCTTGTGTTACGAGTGGTTCACGCCAGTAGTCGAACAGCGAATTCGAACCCACGGCCTTTTTTGAGTTCGCGGTCCGCGCCCTGCCATTAGGCTACTGTCACTTCAAATCAATAATAGTTGATTTACTGGTTGTTACTAAAAATTCTTAAATAGTACGACGTATTGTTTTCTGTCTGGGAAAGATCATTTTGATACTTATTCGAGGAAAGATGTCGATGTCTATGTTTTACTTATAAGCATAACTTCTATAAAAATCTTATTAAAATTTACCTTAACACCAGTGTCACCATTTCATAAAAACAAGTGATTAAAATTCAAACTTTTATATTTACGTAACATGTAATAAATATTTAATCTTTTAAGAAACAGATATGGTGAATGTTGCGAAGGATCAAACTACAGAACGACAAGCAAGGAAAGTTTTAATGAATGTTTGCAAAGTTTACGCTACTCCTTCCAATAAAGTTATTCTCTGTTCTCGGAAGTATAAAATATTAAACGGTATCAATTGGAATCATTTTACAGATTTATTAATATAATTATCCCTTCCTTATCATCGCCTACAATCGTCCTAAACTCGATTTTTACGATTAAAACTACTAAATGGCGCTAAAATTGATCTATTACAATGAAAATTTGTAAGGCATTTCAATAATTTTGTTGAAATATGTTTATTTTTCATGAATTTAATTGTTTGAATTTTCTCATACATTTCGAGTCCTTTATATGTTTAGTTATGTTTACTTAGCTTAGTAAGTTTGGTAACGGATCCGGCCATATAGCTTGACTGTCCAACAAACGACGTGGAGGAAAATGTTCTCGAATGGCAGCCTGGTACCAATAAACGAAGTGTACGGTGGCCCTCTATTAGATGAAGTGACGACCTAGTAAGACATGCAAATATTTAGTGGACTTAGGTGGCTCCATACTTTATTTTGCAGCATTCATTGTGATAAATCTTTGTTCAGTGGTGGACTTGTAAAGGGTTTTGATGATGACAATGATGAAAAAGTCATATTTATCTTTCTCACAGTCGTATTAATCTGAAAATACTGAATATACTTCAACAAAAAGGTTTCTATTAATGCAGTTCTTTATTACATAACCATAAATCCTATCTTAAGAACTTTCGTGTTAACAGAGGCTTCCATAAATTTATAACAGAGTTCGAAAACAGCTGTATACTCTATTTAGCTCTCGTGACAGCGTGGTCTTAGAAAGTCACATTTATGACAATATGGCCACGATTTTATGTTGAAAGTGACCTTTTTAAAACCCTAAAACATGGTATTTGAGACTTCCTTCTACTTTTTACCATGTTTTTATTAATTTACTAATTTTTACGTTGGAGTTGTTAGTTGGAATTTAATAATCTATTAGATTTTAAACTAACTTCCCCATGAGATGGAAACTTGTAACTTTAAATATATCTCAAATTTGGATGATAATTCAAGAATACATATTTAAAAAAAATCACTTGTTTGTGTATTAAGTATATTGATTTCTAATTTTCTATTTATTAAGATTGAAGCTTCGAAGATCGTAAGAGGACCGACTGTCCTCGTACAGTTAGGACACCCGCGATCATCAAAACAGCGAAGGAGTGAATCCAACGAAATCCTGTTTGTAAGCAAGAAAAATCTTAGCTTTTCAGATGGGCCTGAGCAGAACCAAAAGAATGATCAATAAAGACCTAGGACTACGATCTTATCGTAAAGACTGGATTTTTTTTGAATGAGCGTTTGAAAAAAAATTAGGCTGGATGGATCCTGCGCTTTGTTACGGCGGTATGCAAAAAAATACCGCGAATTTTTGTATTCGGATGAAAAAATTTTCAACATCGAAGAAAGTTATAGTAAACAAAATGATAAGGTATATGCCCACAGCAGTGAAAAAGCCAACACGCGTATTCCGAGGGTTCAAAGAGCACATTTTCTCTCCTCAATCAGGCTTGGAATCTCATATTCAGGCTTAACTGAGGTGTTTTTCTGTGAAAAAGATGTAACAGCCAGTGCCAAGGTCTACTAAAATACCATCCTAACAAACACAGTGGAACCTTTTTTTCGAACAATTTTCACAAACATACATTGGATAATCCAACAGGACTCTGCACCAGCTCATAGGGCACGAAACACGCAAAACTGGTTAACCGCCCATGGAATTGACTTCAGACACAAAGACTAGCCCTCTTCTGGTCAAGATTTAAGCCCACTGGATTATTAGATATAGCAACATTTGGAGTAGAAAGTCTGCGCTAAACTTCTTCAAATTTTGAAATCTCTCCAAGCATCTTCGGCTAAAGCAGCGGCGGAAGTAGGTGTGAGTGTGGTACGTGCTGCGACTGATGATTGACGCGTAGATTAAGGGCATGTATTCAAAATAGGGGAGGTAATTTTGAAAAATGTAAATATATTTGTATTTTTAACTAAATTACCTTTCGTTTCATAATATAAGCGCTGGCTTGATACAGGCATTGGAGTCTCGTTCGTACGGACTCTAGTGCTTGTGTTAGGATCAACGGGGTCTACTTGGACTGGTTTGGTATCCATAAAAATGTCAGACAGGGCTGTGTAGCTTCCCCGTGGCTGTTCAACCTATTTTGGACAGTTGTTTTTAAAATTTGAAAATTGAAGAATGCGGATTAAGAATGGGTGAATTAACCGCCTTTTGTACACCGATGATCAAGTTATTCTTGCGTCGTCGGCGGCCGAGTTACAAATTATGGATACATTAAAGAACAGATCATTAAAAGAAAGTGGTATGAAAGTGAACGCCAGTAACATGAAAGTTATTAGTTTTGTAAGAGAAGAAAGTAAAACGATATGTGAAATAAGAATAGAAGGGGAGTTTATCGAGCAAGTAGATGAGTTTGTATATTTGGGTTTCGTATTTCGCTGGGATGGGAGATATGATAAGGATATATAACGACGAGTGAACGCAGAAAATATAGTAAATAGGGCCCTACACTCTATTGTGAAGAGTCAGAAAGTGTCAAAAAAGGCACGTATGGCAATTCACAATGCTGTGTTGTGTGGGAGAAGCACAAGAATAGAATAAACGCAGTAGAAATGCAGTCATTAAGGAGTACAATTTCTCACTCTGTCAGATATATGCAATAATGAAATAGCGAGACAGAAGATTCATGGTACATATATTTTAACATTAGACGATAACTGTGCAGCCAAAATTAATGATATTAATCTAACAAGGTATCCTACGGAAATGGAAAAATTTTCAACCCCTATATTACCTATTATTAACTTGCTTGCAATAAATTTATCTCTTGAGATGTCAGCCCCAGCGCAGCTGAACCTAGAAGGGATAGATCTTACGGACTTCAAACTCTTATCAGTTGCATTGAGAAAAAGTGAAATAAAAAATGATAAAGGTGACAAGACAACTGTGGTGATCAAAAGTGTTAGCCTATGGACAATTTTATTGTATGGAATGTTAATCAATAATATTACCTGTGTCTTAGTTCATGAGTATAATTAAAAAAAAGAACTTGAAAGAAAGAAAGGAGGTAGGTGTTACGGGTGGCGATACACACCACGATGTTCACATCAGCAGAATATTCTGATTGCAGACAATGGGAAATGCGAGTATGCTGAGAAACTGCTGAGCTCCTGTGTGCTTGGCTCTCATGCACTTTTGTTTTAAGAATATAATTTTAAGTCAGTCCTAAGCGAGTTCTTGTAGAGATGGAGCATCTTTTAATTAATAAATTAGTATTTTTAAAACGTTCTTCGGCCCCTGCATAATTTGACTATTTATTGTTAAAAAGGTAAACAACACGATAAATATTTCAAAAGTTAGAACGTAATTTAATAAGTCGGAAATAAAGAAAAAATGAAATCAAACCTATGATGATATATTATATTCTTTGGGAGCATGGTCCTTCACCGGTCGAGCCAACCCATTTATGCTACAACTATATAAGTGATATAGCTGTAGCACGGCTCTTACAGAATTTCGGCGTCAAATAGCAGCTTAATTCTGCTGTGTTTCTTTTGGTGAGTGTAGCGTACTGGAGACTCTTTTTACTGGAAACGAGGCATTCCATCCTAGTCCTCACGAGTGACAATGCATCTGCGTTTTGATTCGTCATCGAGGATGGATGTAGATGTCTACGGGCCACAGCAACCACTTACCATCAAATGGACTGTGTGCTCGTTTGTCACCTTTATACTATAAAAATGCGTATATATTACAAATTATTAAAATTGAGATCTAAAAACTAGACTGAAGGAGAAAATTTACACGTTTAGTCTTTTTAGGCAGTAAAAAACATTTTAATTCAAATACGGGTAGTTCATTTCTTGATGCTCAAAATGATTGCCGAGATTCCTAACATAAGCGCGGGCTAGTCGTCTCATTACTTTCGTGGTTTTTACTTTCAACATAATCTCCAGTTTCATTGTTTCAAACACTGAAATAATTCTTCATTTTAATACTGCTTTTGTGTTTATTTCTACATTTGCGTAAATTATGAATGCAGATTTTTTATCATCTTATTATTTATTGTACTTTCACGTCGTTTCTTTTTTTTGTAGATGTGCTGGATTAAATTGAATAAATGGTCGTACGTTAAGCATAACGAATGCAGATTATTTCTTGATATAAAAAAGGTTAAAGGTAAAAGTATAGATAAGATATAGATAAGAATATAAAAGGAAAATTAATGAACTGAGTGACGAAAACAAAACAAACGAAACGAATGAAGTAATGAACGAACTTATTCTACTTGATGCCTATTGGGTACTGCAGTCTATGGACATGTGCACGTGCAGCCAACTTAAAACAAGGAACTAAGTTGAAATACCTCACTGCTAGACAATACACCGACTCTGTACAGATGGGAACACAGCAGCATGTACTGCTGTTTGGTGGCATAAATCGATAACGCTTGTACTTATCTAGACGGACTCCTAGGGAGATGATTTACCACTTAGTAAAATTAATGCGTCAAAATTATAAAATATTTTACTTCAATTAAAGTGAGGCTGAAATAGGGTATTTCACACTGGTTTCATGGAAAAAATGTGTGCTCTCACATTTTGTTTAGTTGGTTATTGTTTTGCCAGTGTCCTTCTCCTTCACATCCACGAACTCAATTCCACACGCACTGAAAGGGGGGGGGGGGAAGCTAAATTATGTGGCATTATTTTGTCGCCAGTGAGAAACGCGTCCCGTCGAGATGGAAGTGAATGGAGTGATGGAAAAGAGATGGCCGACTAATAAAAGGGGCGTCCTTTTCACTCATTACTTATTGTTTTTGACCATAAACAATAATAAAAAAAGCTGAAGGTACTCGGGGTTTAACAATTATATCGGGACGTCAGTCACCTTAGTCCCCCGTGACCCAAAACGTTGGGAATCAAATCCAAAAATAATTAAAATTAAAATTAAATGCGATAAAATCCTTAAAACAAGTTTTAATTAATTTATGAAAAATAAAAAGTGTGTGGCCGTGGAGGGAAAAGGGGAGATCTCCCGCCGGGCAAGGTGTTCTGCCCAGGGAGCGGCCGACACTCCGTGTGGTAGTTCGGAGATGTTCTATATATGCTGTTTATGATTCGGAATGTTCATAGCGTGATTTAAGCTTTGGTGTGTTTCGCTTGCGGCGCGACGACAGCGCCGCCACATCACCCCCCTGCTCAGACCGGAGGTCGATAGTGCAGTCCGATTGCCGGTGTGTCCTTTTAATGCCGGTGGGGAATGCATGCTGTGTGCGTAAGGGCAAGTGACACCGGTGCGAATAATATGCCGATGTGTAATGCATGCCGTACTACGCACTGGCAAGTGATGCCGGTGAGAACGATGTGCCGGAGCAAGTGCCAGAAGTCTGCCTTATAAATCTGCGGTGAGTCGAGATGAAGACAAGTTGGACTGGCTTGCAGGATATGAAGACTGCAGACGATATCTGCTCGGGAGCGAATGGGTGGGGTACTCTATGACGATGATGAAGCTAGAAGTTTCCGAAGGTTGTTGGTTGGGTGTTCAGATCACGTCGGGGTCACCACTGTGGCCGTGGAGGGAAAAGGGGAGATCTCCCGCCGGGCAAGGTGTTCTGCCCGTGGAGCGGCCAACGCTCCGTGTGATAGTTCGGAGATGTTCTATATATGCTGTTTATGATTCGGAACGTTGATAGCGTGATTTAAGCTTTGGTGCGTTTCGCTTGCGGCGCGACGACAGCGCCGCCACAAGTGTATATGTGTAAGTAATAATCGTTAACAACAACTTATTTATGAAGTATTTATAAAGAGAAAGAGCAAATTTAACCGTTTCTCAAATGGATGCCGATGTTTATAAAACACGCCAGGCCGATATTTATAAGTTTCTACAGCGGTAGACACGTGGCAGCTTTTCCTATCACACGGATGAGCCAGCTCGAACCGGCGTGGTACCACGATCTCACGAAATAACATAGGGTGAAGTAGATGTTTACCTCTGCGTTTCGCTTCTTACGTGCAGGTGGCCGGAATCCTAATTCCCCCCCGACCCTCACTTTAACATGGTAGTGGAATCAATTAAAAAACAACCCCAGGACCCCCGTTGATGGAAAATCAATCGCTAAGCATCCACAATCAAGCTATCCCACTCCTCTTGAGCCTGAATGCTCAGGCTGGTACGCGTATTTTGTGGGAGGGAGCGAAATTCCACTCGCACCTAATAAACTGCTTGGAGCAAGCGGAGCATTAAGATTACGGCGACACCTGTCACGCTTTCCGTGAGTTTCTGCAACATCAGGTGACTCTTTTCCAATCTTAACGCTGTCAAGTGTCAACTACCGTCTGGCGATGGCAAAGCCGGCCTTGCTGTTTTGAACCGAGATTTAAGTGTTCTCTCCGAATGATACTTTTATGTCTCTTACCTAAGGTACAAAAACACTCCATTGTTGAGGTTGGTTGGGCTGGAGTTTGCGTATACGTCAGAAAGGACATCTGTTGTCGATGCCTCAGTAGTCTTGAAGGTACGGACCCGTCCATCCTACGGCTGCACGTTGATGACCATCCGCGAGTTTACGGGTGCCTCTATAGGTCCAATAGTGGTAATGCAGAAACAGACCGATTCGTCGACCACGTCAATATGGCTACAGCAGATCCCATCCTCAGAGATCGTGATCCTTGAAGATTTTCACACCCACTACGCCGAATGGCTCGGTTTATGTTTAACCGATCATGCGGGGATATCTGTTTATGACTTTGACTTGCCATATAGTCTTACACAGCTAGTTACTTTGCCTACGCGAATTTCGTATGTGGAGGCTCATGTACCTTCCCTGTCAGAACTTCTGTTGACTTCTCGACCGGACGAATATCACGTTTCCGTCAATGCCTTTCTAGGCTCGTCAGACCATTGTCTTGTCCGGAGTGTTTTGCTACTCACACTAACGTCACGGTTGCATTTTGCAGGCCACCTAGTTTGGCACAATAAACCGGTCGCTCGAAATAGGATGCGGTCGTATTTGCATCCTGTCCTTTGGGACCGGTTCACTTCTCGGCGGACGATCCCAGTGTTGTTGCTGATTTTGTCGCCGATGTGATACTTCAGGGTATGAAACTTTTTATTCCATCTTCTGAGGTGACCATCGAAGGCAGTTCCCAGTCATAGTTCACTTTAAACTACCAGCTCAAAAGGTACCTTAACGATCACCAGCTGATTAGTGACCGCCACTATGGTTTTCGTCGTGGACGATTAGCTGGTAATCTTCTGGTCTACATGATTCATAGATGGGCACAGGCAGTAGAGTCTAAGTGGTAGGCATTGTCCGTTAGTTTGGACGTAACTAATGCCTTTGATTGGGTCTGTCACACGGCGCTTCTATCGGAGCTCCCTTCGTATGGGCTTCTTGAGAAATTGTGCAATTGGATCACCAGTTTACTTGCTGAATGAAGCATCAAGGTCGTAAAAGACGGTGCATGTTTTGATTACAAGCCCACTAACGCTGGTGTTTCACAACGCTGCTTGCTATCCAAAGCAGTTTCATCTGCATTTCACTGATATGTTGCAAAATGTTAACATTCATCGCTTTGCAGACGACAGCACTGGTGATGCTGTTTACACTGGCCGTACCAGTATTCCTCGGGAAAACGTCGCCAAGTACTGGATTTTATCTGAAGTCGAGTCTTAGAACATACAAGTTTGCGCATTTATCGCTAGAAAGAACCCCTTTCACATCAGCTAGCGTCGGAGCCCTTGGCGTCGACATATCGAAAAGTGTACAGTTTTGTGTCACTTGGAACGGAAGGCCAAATTAATCAATAAAAAGCTTGGCGTGCTCAGATGATCGAGACAGTATTTCATGCCGGAACATCGCTTACATCTTTTCAAAGCGCAAGTTCGGTCCCACATGGAATATTGTTCTCATCTCTAGTTCAGAGCACAGCTCCTTCCACTTGAACACATGTACCTCAGATTTGTTGGAATCGTCAACGATCGATCTCTTTTTGATCACTTCGATATTCACTGGCGCTTCGTAGGGAAGTTTCATCCCCTTGCATTTTATATCTCATCTGTCAAGGCTGAGGAATTGTTCGAATTAATTTCAGCCGATAAATTTCACAAACGTACATCGCGTAAAAATTCACGATACCATCTTTACCATCTCAATGTTTGGCATTGCACCACTGTGCGTTTTTTAGAAATTACAAAATGAGACAATATAGGTAATCTCTAGCAGTTATAATAATTTAAATAATTTATAATGTAGATTCTTAATGATTGTAATTGTGTGACTTCACAAAATGATAATATTTTTTTTTACCTGGTGCATCAAAATAAACAAGGCATAATAGGCAAAGAGCTAGAAATTTAATTGTTCTTAAATAATAACAACATTCATATATATAGTACTGAACATTGGTTAAACATTTATAACTTAATGTTTAACTTCAGTAATCACCAGGTGGTCAGTTCTTTCTATAGATTTACGACGGTTAAACGATTTTAAGAGGTGTCTTCTTAATTTTAGCAAGTAAGTTATTATCTTGAATAGAACGTTAGGATATTGTGATTGTTCCCGCGCTGGGCTGAAGCAACATTTTTAGTTTATTTGGATTTTTGTGTAATTGGAAAATTATTAAGTCGGATATTACATTTTATAGGAATTGATGACCCATTCCAATAAAATGTAATATCCAGATCATTGCCTCAAAATCCACCCAATTCGACATTAATTTTGATTATAACATCTGTTATTGAATATAGGGTCGTTTACACACACAGACGTATCGGTACGTTTACGAAGCTAGGACACTAGATGGCGTGTATGTAAAAAAACAAGTTTTTAATTTTTGTGTATGTGTAGATTGGGTAGGCAGAACTACAAAACGCTATGTAAGATTGTTATAAAAATAAAATTTATATTTATTGGCGTAAACTTTTTAATTGATTTACAACTTTGGAAAATAAATTATGTCAACATTGATTACAATATAACGCTATATAATAATAATTATTTTATTACATTAATTAATTATTACAATAATTAGACATTTCATAACGAACACGTAAGAAACTATAATGCACAAACAAGAGATAACAACAAATCTATAACACGACTTATTTTGTGATAATAACCAGGAAGTTTGAAAATAATATTTCCTCAAAAATATAAATCATATACCTACGAGCAATTCTTGTATATATATATCGTATAATATATAATTTTCAGGCAATGAAAAACTGCTACAATATAAGAAGTTAAATTTGAACACTATAATAATGATCGTAATAGCTCAAGTGGATAACGCACTGTCGCGAAATCATAGTTCCCTGGTTCGCGTCTTGTCTTAGGATTGACTTTTTTCCCTTTTTTGTCAAGTTCCCTTCTTTTGCGTAAAAATCTATTATTTCGAGCCCTTTTTGTAGTATTTTTTTAAAAATACGAAAATTTTATTGCACTCATGATTTTTCATTCCAGTTCAGATTTTTTCTTATATGTCGGTAAGATCAAAAAATATTCTTCATATTTTATCAGTATGTATTTTTAATCTAAATATAACTTCCAAAACACACGATTTCCAGAAAAAATATCGAGAAATGCGCGGTCATCCAGGTACTATACAATTGTTGATGATGTAGGCCGCTGGTGTCGTCTGGGAGAAAAATATACAAAAAAAATTTGGTGAGCGCGTGTACATCCGCGGGGAGGGAGACATAGGTGTCACCTCGTATGATGTTCTAGTGCAACTAACTCGAAACGCGGGATCATGTACTCAGCGGTGCAACACCGTTGTTGCAAATATACCTTCACCCTACTGATAAAAATCGCGGTAAGTGCCACCGTCCCCGTATGCACACGTACTTATTTATTATAGAAAAACAGCAAGTACATAAGGTAAGTAACAATGTTTTATGAGTATATTTTTTTACATATTTTATTTTTTATTGATTAATATTATTTATATTTCAGGTGTTCGAGAAGCAACGTGAGCGTCGTCAACATCCTCCCCCCAAGTGTCGGTTCGCCGACACTCATCATCAAGCTGGAGATAGGCCACGCGAGCAGCTGATCGCTTCATCACTCCTGACTTAGTCCTAACGTCAACTACTCTGACTCTGCCGTCTGAACCTGGATAAACCTTTTCAATAATACCTATTGGCCAACAGTTTCGAAATAATGATGGATCGACTACTACTACAAGATCTCCTACTTTTAATTGCGGACCTTCCCTATCCCATTTACGACGAGGAATTAGCTCTGGCAAAAACTCTTTTACCCATCTGCTCCAAAATAAGTCTGTCAACCGTTGGGCAATACGCCACTGTCGTCTAACATACATGTCGCCATCATCAAAGACCCCAGGTACAGGTAAGTTCGACGAAGATCCTAGTAAAAAATGATTTGGAGTTAATGCCTCTTTACTTTGAGGGTCCACCGAAACATGGGTAAGCGGTCTACTATTAATTATATTTTCGACTTCAGCGAGAAGCGTTAATAAAACTTCTTCTCGAGGAGCCCTCTCTCTAAGAACGACTTTCAGTGCCGTTTTCACACTTCTAATCAGACGCTCCCAAGCTCCCCCCATATGAGGACTGGCTGGTGGTATAAACTGCCAGGAAACTCCTTTGTTTAATGCTTCGGCTATAACTTGCTGCTGCTTAATTTCTTCAAAAGATTTTCGAAGTTCAGCATCAGCACCTCGCATGTTAGTTCCGTTGTCAGATATGACAGTATGAGGCCACCCACGGCGTGCAGCCATCCTCCTAAGTGCCATTATAAGTGAGTCTGCGGTAAGCGTCGATACTATTTCAATATGAACAGCTCGTATTGTTAAACATGTAAAAAGAACACCATATCTTTTGGGTCTCTGCCTGCCCACAGTTACTTCGATCGGACCGAATAAGTCTACACCACAAACGGTAAAAGGTCTTTGATGATGAACCAATCTTTGAGATGGCAAGTCCCCGAGGCGAGGCGGTCTTGGTGCTGCTTTTCGTATTCGGCAAACTAAACACTGTGAAGCTACGGAGCGAACTGTAGGTCTCAGATTTACAACCCAATATTTTTGTCGTAGCTCGTTTATTACAAGTTCATTATACGAATGAGCCGCACGTACGTGGAAGTCCAAAACCACCAGCCTTGCTATGCGATGTTTACCATCCAGAATCACCGGGTTTTTCATAGTTTCAGTGACGTTTGCAGCCGCGTTTATACGCCCTCCTACACGCAATCAGCCGTCTTTATCTAAAAATGGTGTCAATGAACGTAAACGACTATCACGATTAATTTCTTTATTTTGTTTCAGCAAATCAATTTCAGTCTGAAATGATTGTGATTGTGAATAGCGTAACAAAAGTACTTCGGCTCTATTCATTAACAAATTATTAATACGCCGAGTACCGGTTTTTCTACATTTTTCTATAAATAATAGTACAGATGCGGTGCAGCGAAGCAAGCGCAGCCACACGGAGAAACGGTTTGGATCCGGAATAGGTAAATCATAAATACTATTACAATTCTCCTTTGGTGATTTTATTACTACATATATTTTATCTAACAGCTCATTGTTGCTCTTTTCGTTATTTTCAGGCTCTCGGGGCCAATACTTTTCTTCCGTGTACAGAAAAGACGGACCCGTTAACCAAGAGGAGTCCTTGTTGAAGTCGTAATCATTATTTTTTGTAGCTAAATCCGCTATATTTAAATTTGTCGGCACATAATGCCACCCATCAATTTTACTTAACTCATCAATTTCACCTAACCTATTTGCAATAAAAACTTTGTAATTTCTATGCTCGTTACGTATCCAATAAATAACAATCATTGAATCAGTCCAATAAAAAACACGTGACGGTTTAATTCTATGCTCCTTTTTTATAGTCTCTGCCAAGCGACATGCTAATAGCGCGCCTTGAAGTTCGAGTTTAGGCATAGTTAACGGTTTTAACGGCGCAACGCGACTTTTACTCGCAATGAATGACACCTGCACGCCGTTGCTGTCTTGTTTACGCCAATAAGCAACACATGCGTATGCGCATGGAGATGCATCACAAAAAATATGCAATTGCAACGACGTCTCATCGTCGTTTACGGTGTGGCCGCTCTTCTCATTCACACCGACAGAATCGTTGCTATAGAAATACCACCGCGGGATTCGAACGTAACTCATTTCTTGTAACTGCGAAATCCAATCTTTAAATAAAACAAATAAACTATCTGTTATTTCCTGATCCCACTTTATACCTACATTCCATATTTCGCGCATTAAAATTTTGGATTTTATCGTAAAAGGTGCTAAAAAACCATGAATATCATATACAGACATTATAATACGAAGAACTTCACGCTTAGTCGGTTTTCGTGATAGTTGTAAAATATCACTCGGTATACGCTTTAACGAAAGATCGAACCCGAACATATCACTCGCGGGAAACCACAAAAGCCCAAGCGTTCGTTCCGGCTGGGATTCAACATTAAACCGTATCGCCATGTCATTTAAAGTCTCTTTTGGCATATCATTAAGAACATCTGACTTGTTACTTAACCAGTTACGCATCACGAAACCACCTTGCTGATTAATATATGAAACATCTTTTATCATTTTTGTAGCAGTAGCGACGTCTGGTAAACTATCGATAAAATCGTCCATATATTGATTTTTCCTAATTGCATTAACTGCATCCGGCATTTTATTCTGAAAGCGCAATGTGTTTTTATTTTGGTTAATATATTGTGCTATAAATGGGGAGCAGTTAGCGCCAAAAATTAATGACGTCATAATATATTTCTTAACAGGATGTTGTATAGGTAATTTTGAACCTTTGTTACTACTTCCGAAGCCTAATTGTTCATTTTCATTGCTTAAATAGATATCTTTCCACAAAAAACGCAAAGAATTAACATCTTCTTTTCGTACATTAATCCTTAAAAACATATCTTTTATGTCCCCTATGATACCTACGCGGTTTTCTCTAAATCGTAACATTATTCCTAGTAACGATTGTAACAAATCAGGGCCTTGTAAAAGAAAATCATTTAAAGAATAACCGTTCGACTTTGCTGCCGCGTCATAAACTAAACGCAGTTTTTTCTTATTTGGATTATCTACACCAAAGTGCGGCAAATACCATATTATACGTTTATTAGAGTTTTCATCGGTCTCATTAAGTTCTCTAGCATAACCATTAGAAAATAAGTATCTCATTCTTTCACAATAACGAGTTGCATACTCTTTGTTGAGCAAAAATTTTCTTTCTATTGACTTTAGACGATTAAAAGCGTTAGGGTAAGAGTCGGGTAAATGTAATTCATCGTATTTCCACGGTAAGCCGACATTCCATTGACCATTTACTAACTCTGCAGTGTCATCTAAAATTTGTAAAGCGCGTATTTCGTCTGGGTTGCGGCGTGGCTTCGAACCTACACCAATAGACTCTAACGCGAAGGATCTACGAACCGCATCGTGCAACTGCGCGCATGTGCATTCACCGTTATCGTTATCGAGAGAGAGATCGCTAGCAATCGATTCTACCGTGTGTAAGTGAAAGATACACTGCGACTGTCCCGCCTTTTCGTGGCAACTATTAATGAAAGAGACAAAGCGATCAGTGCAATTAACATCACTTACCATATGTCCGTGCACACACCATCCAAGCGCAGTTTGAGTTATGTACGGCTCACGCTGCTTACCACGAACACAACGAATGGGAGAAATTAAATGATGGTTGTCCTGACCTATTAATAATTTTGGCTTAGAGTTACAATTACATAACATAAGATCTTCACTTAACAATCCATAATTATTAAAGTCCATATTCGGCACTTTTTGTGTTGGTAAATTTAATTCTTTAATTTTACGCGCACGGAAAGTAAACATTTCGTTATACGAATTGGTAACACTAACACTCACTACTTGAGATTCACACACAAGCTCGCCCGAGTCCCATGCGCTGCGCGCGCGCAATATTACGTTTGCACCGTATAATCCGAGCTCATTTGCGATATCAGAGGATATCACCGTCACGGTAGCTCCATCATCCAGTAGTGCATGCGTATGCAAACTGCCATTCGGTCCGTGAAGAGTGAGCGGCACCACTTTCAAAAGCACCTTGTGACAGTGGGATGCCACCGTATGAGTCACTGTTTCATTGGTGCTGGGATGCTCATCCTCACTTCGCTCCACAGTTTTTAAGCTTTCTTCCAATGGTTTTATCCAGTGCAGTAAACGATGATGCGGTTGATTGCAGCCGTCAATGTCGCAATTACTGCCAATACAAGACATACCATTCGTATGGCGGGGGGCAAGACATTTGAAGCAAAGTTTATTTACGCGTACAAATCGCCAGCGATCTTTGCGTAAGGCGCGCTTAAACCGTGAACAATCTGCGACACCATGAGCCCATTTTCGGCAAAATGTACACTTTTCCGCGTTTTGTAATTGATTACTATTTGTGTACAACAACGAGTGTGAACGGTGTTTACGTTCATCGGGCTTCTTTAAATTATATTGAGCGTGAATATGACTTACTCCTGATGCAGCTGTTTTAGTGGCTTCCTCATATAAAAAATCACTAAGCAATTCTAGCTTCGGTAAATTACCCTCTCGCTGTTCATAAACGTAGTCGGTCCATTTTGCGACAAGCAAAGTTGGAAGCTTAGATACGACAATCGATGCTAACTCCGGGCTGCGAAGATAATCACTTTGTTGCATTGCTTTGGCAGCAGCCACATAATTCTTTATTTTTATTGCAAAATTAATGATATCATTATGATAAGTTAACGGCAACGGACATAGTTTTTTAAGCTGTAAAACTATTTTACTCATAATTGTTTCTGGTTTGCCAAATCGAAGTTCTAAGGTGTCAATTATTAAATCGGGTGTAGTTCCACCAATCAAGAGTGAAGTCACTGCTTCTTTAGCATCGCCACGAAGACACTTACGTAGCCGCCATAAATTCTCTGTGTCACTATATTTGCATAATTGGGTAGATTCTTGGTACGCCTGTTTAAACTGCAACCACTCCATTGGATCTCCAAAAAATAAAGGCAGGTCTTTAGACGTTGCTAATCTTGTTAAGAGCTCCTGGTTCTGTATTTTATATGATGAGGCAGCTACTGCATCATTCAAGGCATGTGCCAGCTTTTCTAGGCCGATTTTTTCACAAGAGTACTCTTCTCGGTTCTCCTCATGCTGGTTTCCTGGAGCATTCAGCCAATTTTCAACTTTGCTGGTCGAAGATTTCATAACCGACTTGTGGGAAGAGCGTGAATGAGACTCCAATTCTGCCATCTCAGCTGCAAGCTGTTTGTTTAGCAGCTTCGACTGAATATTTGCCTTAAGCTTGGCAGCTTCTGCCTGAGCACTCTTAACTTTGGCTTCTGCTTCAGCTTCCGCTGCTTGCACTTCAGCTTCCGCTGCTTGTATTTCCACGAGAGCCATAGATTTAGCGGTTTCGTATTCCAATTGCCGTTTGCGTGCCGTACTTAACGACGTGCCTGCGGTCTTTGATGACTTTTTACTCTTACTAGAGGCACTTAGCGCATTTCCAGGTTTTTCCAGCACTTCATCCTTTAAGCTGAACGATGGTAACACATCTTGGTTGTTCTTGCACTCCGATTTTGCAGCGGTGCCACGTGGTCGTCGCTTTTTTTGCGGCGTAGCCGGCGCGTGGAACATAACTGGTACTTATTATTATTATATTTTTTGCAGACGACGTAAGGATTCGGCCGAAGGACCACTATGTTGATGATGTAGGCCGCTGGTGTCGTCTGGGAGAAAAATATACAAAAAAAATTTGGTGAGCGCGTGTACATCCGCGGGGAGGGAGACATAGGTGTCACCTCGTATGATGTTCTAGTGCAACTAACTCGAAACGCGGGATCATGTACTCAGCGGTGCAACACCGTTGTTGCAAATATACCTTCACCCTACTGATAAAAATCGCGGTAAGTGCCACCGTCCCCGTATACACACGTACTTATTTATTATAGAAAAACAGCAAGTACATAAGGTAAGTAACAATGTTTTATGAGTATATTTTTTTACATATTTTATTTTTTATTGATTAATATTATTTATATTTCAGGTGTTCGAGAAGCAACGTGAGCGTCGTCAACAACAATATAATATACACAAATCTTCCTTCAATTCTATATGAATAGGGTTGCGTTCGGAACACAAGATCTAGAATACTAAAATGTACAAAAATTTACTTATCTTTTATTTCAATGTTATCTTTATATTCCTGGTAGAATTGACCGACGAATAACAAAAATATAACTCAGATTAGAATAAGCTATTTATTTATAAACAATAAAGCGCAGAACAGAAAAAAGGATTTTATGTAACTGAATTATGTTTGTTTCTGAACGCACCATAAGGTAAGGTATAATGACGTAGTGACGAGTGAACTTGAGCTCTACAAAATATAACAAACTCATAATGTGTGTCTGTCTGAAACTGTTTGCAAAATGCATAAAGGGTGTAACCCGGCAAAACATTTACAGACATTTAAAGAGAACTAAAACAAAATGTACGAAATTTGTAACTCCGAATGTAAAACATGTTAAAACTAATGTTATTGAAAATGGGAAGGAGCTGAGTCTTTTTGATACCACCATTTTTCTAAGAATCACACTAGACGCAAAGCCCCAATGAGGCCCCCACCTTCATATATCAAACTAGATAGCAGACTTAGTTCTGCAGCATATGCTGTAAAAAAATTAGAACTCTTACCAGTAATAAAATGACTAGATTAGTTTCCCTTAGTTATTTCCATAGCATAATTTCGTATGTTATTTTGCTATGGGGACACGCGACTGACACTGAAATTATATTTCTTTTACAGAAGAGGGCTGTTAGAGCAATATATGATTTAATTAAAATGGGTTTAAAAAAACGACATTATTTCAGAAACGTAGTTTTTTTTCATACACTGAGAAAACAATTATATTTCATTTCATCAATTTAATAAATAACTACTTTTTTGATTTTCAGAATAAAAGCCATTTACAATATATATTCAAAATTTAAACATTTTATTTAGTTAGTATAGAAGGAGTATTCATAAAGCCGATGTATAATAAAACGTAAGCACTTTAAATGCGTCGCTTTTATATTTTCTATTTTTTACTCAAGTAATGGAATTTTTTTAATAACATCTCTAAGTCTTTAAATTTCAATTTAATACTCAAAAACACATTTATTTGATTTCAAATATGAACATCTTTTACCATAAGATATTTTGATATTTTTTAGACTGTCCGACCTTGGTAAGCACCTTTGGATTAATTGATTTATTTCGTCATGCTATTTTGTAAATAATATTAAAGGGAATTGCTAAAATATTTTATGATAGAAATTATCAACTGGTGATGGCGGATTTGTTTTTTTTATAGTGGCGGTGTGAGAAAAACATAATAATATACCGTGGGTGTCTAGGGCGATAGAGGACCATGAGATGGGCAAAAGCGTCAATCCTTACCATTACAGCCTATTAAAGTTCACTGTAATATAGTGTATAATTATTATAACATATCTTGACGACAAAGCACCCGCACCGCCGCAGACTACAAAAATTGTTAAATAAAGTGGGAAAATAATTAAAATGTATAATAATTGAAAATATGAAAAAAAATACAAATAAAAATAAAGGAAAAATTTTCTCTATAATTATTGAATTGACACACTACTGGATGTGACAAGAAATTCGAAAACTGTGATGTGAGAAGAGGCCACAAGATCTTTGTTTATTTAAGCAGATAATGTCAAGTCTATATTGAAAAGAAAGCAAAATGTTAATAAAAAAGTGAAGATAAACTATAAAAACAAATATTAAAATGGTTTCAAAATTAACGTGAAGGTTATACGAATTAATTAAAGAGACCAATAATTTAAGAAAAATAGAGGAAATTTAAGTCCTGCAAGCATTAGATGATAACAAGATAGAAAAAATTGAGCCGAAAAGAACAAAGGAAAATGTAGAGGTAACATCGCACCAGTGTGATTTAAAATACTATTTAAAACTTCATTTGTTTAAGATTTTTCTTTCAATGTTATTTTTGCTACTCTATTTTTAAGAAAACTGTGTATTAAATGTTCTGTATTTAATTTAAGATAAATTAATATGTAATTGAATAAATTAATTTCGAAAATTTCGAAAAGAAATAAAACTAGGTAATGGCCAAAAATATTAAGAAAGAAAAGGAAGTACGTACAAGGATTATGAAAAAAAAAAGTAAAAAAAAAGGCCAACAATTAAAAACAAAGAAAATAAGGGTAGTGGTAGGTGAAAATAAGTAACTTATACAAGGATATGAGAACGATTGAAATGAGTTTCATACAAGGTAATAAAGGGATCCCCGACCTACTTTCCTGCAATTTTTTATATGATAAACACATTTTCGCATAGTTATTTTAACATATTTTATATGGAATTACAAGGCTTTTCGTATTTAAACAATTGACCCATATTTACAATAATATTATTTTTTTATAAACGTTTTTTTTTGTTTATGTAAAATTTCTAATATTATAAACAAAATTTAGCTTATGTATTGCTTATTAAAAGAAAGTCTAAAGTGTACGAAATTATTATATCATAATTTAATAGTCGTTTTATTATAGACTACAAAACCTAAAATTATGTTAATACCAGCCTAAAACATTGTTTTTTTAAATGTTAATAAATATTTTGTTTTACAAATGTTAGCTCTGTAATAGAGTATTTTTTTGTTCAATATAATAAACATTCTTATTAGAAGTCTTGAAATCTTTAAAAAAAGGTAATACGTTTTCGACTATTAATGAAAAATAACATAATATTGGGTCCTTACATATGAAATTAGCGTTTTGTCGTACTGAGCAATTTGATGGAAATGCATTTTTAGATCACTTTAACTCCATAAAATTTGAAATAAAATTCACAATGGAAAAAAGGGCAAATAAATTTTTTAGTTTTCCTAAACGTTTTAGTTATTCAAAATCCTTATAACACTATTGGTCGCACTATGTATAGAAAGGTAATAGAAGTTTGGCGTTATACGTGGTAGAGCCATGCTGCAGTTATATTAGTAGTATAGTTGTAGCACGAATTGATCGGCTCGACCGGGGAAGGACCACGCTGTCATAGAATACCAGCGTGAAATAGTAGCTTAATGCTGCTGTATTTCGTATGGTGAGTGTAGAGAACCGGAGACCCTTTTTACTGGAAACGAGGCATTCCATCTCAGCCCTCACTGGTGACAACGCGTCTGCATTTTGATTTTTAATGGAGGATAGATGTAGATGTCTATGGCCGCAGAAATCACTTACCATCAGGTGGACAGGGTGCTCGTTTGTCACCCTATTCAAAAAAAAAATCTTATAGCGAGCTTCTATTAAAACATACTACACAAGGCGGCGAAGAACAAAAGTAAATTTTTACCAACCATCAAGTGTAATATTCCACTACAAGATACAGAAGTAACAAAAAGAGATAGAGGAAGGACGAACAAAAGATCTATAAAAACCCGCGTGAAAGAATATATAGGTGATTTGAAGCACTGACACTCTGGGAATTCTACAGTCTGTGAACGTGTTCAAGATTGTCTTCAACATTGTATCAGATTTAATAAACCACAAATCCTTGCAAAAGAACACCGATTTCAACCACGGATGATGCGCGATGCTATTGAAATTAAAAAAAATATCCTAATTTCAATAGAGAATATGGATGGTTTCTGCTATCTGCTTGGGATCCTATAATTATTAAAATGAAATCCAAACCCAATCATACCGCTGCAAGGCTTTAACATACTGAAAGCTCGTTCTGCGTAGATTGGACCAAAAATTAATATTCGAAAACTGACGGTAGCCGGCCTAACTATGACATTGCGACGTTAAACATCTCAGACGCCGTGCTGTAAGGCACCCAAAACGTCGGGAATTAAAAATAATTTAAAAGATAGTGAATTAAACACGATAAAATCCGTATAAGTGGTTTTATTCAAAATGTAAATTTCAACGGGCTACAGCATCCACTAAACATCAGGTGGACTATGTGCTCATTTGTCACCCTTTTTCTATTAAACTATGGTCCTAATAAAACTGCAGACTTAATAAAGTATAGAGCTTATAGAGTTATATAAAATATATTACTATTTTCATGAACTTATTTAATAAATAAAAACCACATATAAAATATTTCAATACATACTTACGTTTCAGTTCAATTTTCAGTAAAATTCGAATTTACAGTTACTGTGATTGCTTTTCGCAATATTGCGTAGAAATTATTTTATTTCTTGGTTTTCGAATTCACATTTTACTTTTCATCAAAAGTTTAATTTTCTCTGTTTGCAATTATTCACTCATGTTTGTCTGTATAAGACTCATAACATATTTATATGCATGGATAAATTAAAAATTGAATATATTTATTTGCATGAATATAAAATTTGAGTTGCAAAATAAAAAGTCAAAATATAACAAAGTTTAACGATTGTAAAAGCCTGCAGAATTTATGAAGAAACTAAACAAATATTATTGATAATATATACCTACACGTACGTCAATCCATCGAGATTCTATATTGTAATAATTACAAATTTTAATAATTAAAAAAGCATTTGTTTAATAAGTATTATCTTAATTTATTGTTAAAACATATAAATCGTATTATTCTGGAAGCTATACCAATATGTAACTCCGAAGTAAAGACCTTTAATCAAATTGCCAATTGTATTGGTAGTTTTTTATTGGCAAAAATGACGTCATATGTACCGATGAAAATCAATAAGCACGCTTTTGACAGGTGGTTTCGTATCGATGTATTGATAGTCAATAATAGGTTTTGGGTAAGTTACGTCGACTTCACACCTATCACTTTATACTTTAAAACAATTACAAATTATGTCGATTTTTTTCTGAGAAATCGGTCATGTAACATTTTATTTATTTTTGCTGCAGAAAGGATTAGTGCCGAATTTGGAATGTGCGGATGCTAAAAATAAATATTTTACATAATTGTAATTTTTTATAAAATATTGTTGCAGAAAGTAACTTTGGGTGTGGGGCTAAAGTTACAGCCTATATACGTCTCAATGCCAGGCACAGGCCTACCCTCATTTCTGAGTGGGTTTTAGGGCAAGGAAGTGTCCGACGCGCTGCCGAAATGCGTGTTAATGGACTTCACATGATGTCTTCGTTATATTTTTTTTCAGAATGAAGTCATGAAGGTTTCCTCGCGATGTTTTACTTCACCGCCAAGCACGTGGTAAATCAGCACTTAAAATTGCAATTAACAATTTTATTGGCGCCGGCGGGGATCGAACCCGGGTTACTCGCGTACTGTGATATTTACAGCGAGCGTTAACTATCTGTGATACCATGACTCTCGCGATTAGTAGATATTAATCGCGGGGGTCAATTTTATCCTAATTCATACATTTCTAGTAGGACTAGACTAACGTATTCTGCACTCCTGTCCGTCGAGCTATTTGACGAATGGCTCTGGCAGCGAGCTGGTCGTGTTGATCCCCAGAGTAAGTCTGAGGAGTTCTTACTTCACGTGGTTGCTGCCTGTAATTTAGTCTATTTCAATAAGAAACTGGCAGACTAAAAACACTCCGATGATTTTCCTTTTCTTTTCTATTTATCCCATCCTAACGCAATCCAAGTGTGTTAAGTGTACCGTGCTGATAGAGATGTGGCTATTAAAAAGGTGGACGACAACGAGATTTTGAAAAAATCAATTCCTCTTTAATGGAACTATCTGTAGGTGTGGGAGAGGCTCTTTTAGCCTCACCAACACCCTGAAATTAAACGCTTCAACCTGGGACTAGCCGTGAAGTGTAGACCACGTCTGCAGTCAAACCACAATCGGAAACGAACCAGGTAAGGGACAAAAAAAAGTTCACTAGGGCTTACAAGCTTAGTAAAGCAACACGGAAGTGTTACAACAGCTGAGGTAGGAGCCGAAGAAGACCTCTCTCTCTCTCTCTTTCTCTCTTTCAGAAGGCCTAGGACGAAATTCCTTTTCCCAAACCTCCCCCGGGTGCCCAAAGGCGAAAAAACACAGTCGGTCTGAGGAGGTGTCTCCAAAAGACCAGCCCAAGAAATCTGTGAAGCTGGCAATGGTGGAGAAGAAGGTTAGCTTCAGTGCAGTAGCTGGCTCCGTGCGTGTAGGTGTTCGTAATTCACATCCTATATGAATGTAGAGCAGATGCGTCTGATCCACCGGGTACAAACACAGGCTATCGCTAAGACAGCCTGTGGGGCGCAGCCAGGAGCGGGATCAAAAGAAGTCGGAAAACTGAAGCCCTGACCGAAGGCAGAGCTCTAAATAATACCAAAGGGCAAACTGCCTAAGTAACTACCTTGCAGTGAGGCTGACTCTCTAGAGGAGGCGGCTGTGCTGTTGGGCGCACACAGTGAAGGGCTACCTAACGAGCTCTAGAAAATCCTCCATCATAGGGTCTAGGAAAATGGGTTTCTAATAACCTTTTATTTGGACGACCCATCGGCGGAGGCTCTCCAGCGCAGGCGATACAGTCGTTATAGTACGTTACAGTTGATTATAATACGATAACTTTTAGAATCAGTGGCTCTGATGCGGTAATGTAGCCTGAAATACCCCAACTATAATCCCCCCAGCCCTTAACTTCGCGGGGTGAGCCTTGAAGCGTCATCAATGAGAGTGACTTAGACCCCAGGCGCTGATCTTACTTCGGGTCGAAGGCTTACGCTGATGTCAGCCAGGGGTAAGGGAAAGGAAGATGGGAGCGGCAGAGGGATAGGTGTGGTGGGGGTCAAGACTATCAGTAAAGGACGACTTCATTCCCAGCCTGCAAAAACGACGCATATAAATGGCTAACCCTATGCAGCAGATTCTGCTGTGGTGGAGGTTTGCTTTGCAGAAGACAATAATGGCCTCGCTCTCATCAAAGGGTCTTGGGTGGCTAACGGTCATGTTTTAGGATTGTGTGCTGCTGGTAAGCTTTTATTCAATACTAGAGGGCAGTAGAACTGCTTTGTTAAAAATATTGTTGATACAGAGAATGCAGTTTATAATTGTTATTGTAAAATCTGAATATCCACTCCACGAATTTACCAGCGCGTGTTAGAACCAGTGCTTAAAATACAGTTAGGGGGCGCTTTTCAACTGCTCAATATATCATCTTACATGACGCGTCACCTACACGTATGATGAACGCGCGGCGGTCCGGCCTCGACGTGTGCTCTATTTATTTATTACCCCACAATCTATGTTATTGTAACTGTAGTATTTTAAAGAATTATGAAGTGTACTTTAAGCTTGATCATATTAGTTGATAAGGCGGGTCTTCCATGGGTACAGTTTTTTTTAAATTTTCTTTCTTATTTAAGTCTTAATGAAGAATCCTTATTCAAAGCTCTTTTAATATCATGGGAATGGGCATTTTAGAGCAATATAGTCTTTCTCTTATAAGATAGGGTGAGAAACGAGCACATAGTCCACCTGATGATAAGTGGTTGCTGCGGTCCATAGACATCTTAATCTATCCTCGATTACAAATCAAAATGCACATGCGTTGTCACCCGTGAGGAATAAGATGGAATGCCTCGTTTCCAGGAAAAAGTGTCTCTGGTTCTCTACACTCACCATACGAAACACAGCAGCACTATGTTACTATTTTACGCTGGTATTCTGTGAGAGCACGGTCCTCCCCCAGTCGAGCCGACCCACTCGTGCTACAACTGTACTACTAATATAACTGCAGCATAGCTCTACCACGTATAACATAATATGAACGGTGAAGCTTGAAAATCCGCTGTGTTACGACGGTATGCAAATTTTTAGACTATTTTAAGTGCGACGTATTAATTTGAGTACATAAAGTTGATATTCCCCAGGTGACTTGGAATAAAGAAGAAGTTATATTAACATTTAACACTGACTTTAAAAACTAAAAAGAATATAGTAACTTCTGCATAAAAGCTTAACAATTTTGATATCGGATTTTATTGTTTAAAGTCAAATTTTTCACCCATTTTAGTGAAATTAGGAATATCATAAGCTCACATGTCACCTGTAGGTTTATATTAAAAACTTCATTCTCTATTTATATTCTTGGGCAAGAACACATTTATAATACTACTTTTCTTGAAAAGTTCAAAATACCATTAAATTATAGTCAGGTTACAATTTTAGTGTGTTTTTTAAGAATGATAGTAAGTAGCTACTGAAACCTACTAAGATGGATTAATAGAAACGCCTTAGAGCTTGTAATTATACTGGTTTTCTGATGTTTTAAATTTGGAACACTTACGACTAGGTGAGTTCACTGTTATTAGGCGTCAGAAACACATATGAGGGTGCCAACAACACGGATTAATTACTATTTCATTTTCAATACGATTAAATTACAACCGAGTTTTGTATTTAACATATTCAACGACCTAACTCGTTAATGCAAAAGAACGAACAAAGCATGTGTGCTCAGCAGTACAATATGCAATTGGTGACTATAATAAATTTATTAAAACGTGAACATTGAACATTGAAAAACCTTTACTCGCTTTGCCAAATAAAGAGCCAGTGTAATTAAAGGCCTTGAGGCATTCCATCTTAGTACTCAGAGGTAACAACGTATCTGTAGCATTTGTTTGAAGTTGGCTGTAGCTGTCCATGGACTGAAGTAGCCACTTATGATCAGATGGACTGTAAGTTCAATTATTATTTCAGATTTATAATCAATAAAGAGACAAAAATGTATTAAGCGTAAATTATGCAAATTATTCGGTGTTATGATTTGAAATATTGTCTTAAAAGAACTATTAGTTTTCGATGTTTTTTGTGCAGAAATTAAAATAAGGATAATAATTTGAGATTCATAGCGATGGAAAACCAGTCACTCAAAACAACAAGATGCGAATATAAACAAGATATACGAGCGTGTAGTGTTTTGTAATGAGATCGCACTTTCGAAAAATCTGGGATTTTATTTCCTTCTATATAACGCGAAAACTATATATTTCTATAATCAAGTAAAAAAACTTGTAATATTATTGGATTTTCTTATTATTATTTAACTATTAAAACTGTTAAAGTCGAAATAATACTAGTTTTTACGGAATTTATCGCGTATATTTACTTTTTAAATACCCGACGTTTCGAACGCTTTACAGCACTCATGGTCACGGGCGGGACTGAGATGTTCAACGTCCATATGTCATAGTTAACCGTGGTTACCACAGATTAAAATTTAACTTTTGTTCCTGTTAATCTATGGTAACCGCGGTTAACTATGACATCTGAACGTTGAACATCTCAGTCCCGCCCGTGACCATGAGTGCTGTAAAGCGTTCGAAACGTCGGGTATTTAAAAAGTAAATATACGCGATAAATTCCTTAAAACTAGTATTATTTCAATGTCTAGTGTTTGCGTGAATATAAGAAATCATTACAGTTAAAGTCGTTGTTACAGCCTATATAAACGTCTACTTCTGGGCAGAGACGTTCTGTCATTTTTAGGCGGGTTTTATGGCAAGGAAGTGTCCGCCGCGCCGCACCAATGCGTGCTGGTGAACTTCACATATCTTCTTAATATTTCTTTCTTATTTCTTAGACATGCAGATTTCCCAACGATGTTTTCCTTCACCGCCAAGCACATGGTATATCGGCACTTAAAAATGCAATTAACAATGTCATGGGTGCCGGCCGGGATTGAACGCTGATTGATCACTTACGGTGAAATTTACAGCGAGCGCTAACCATCTGAGCTACTACGGCTCTATTCAAAGAGCAGCAGTATTCAGTTAATTATTATTATAAAAATATGTACGATAACTCATACGTTATTATACAGCCCATCAAAAGTTCACTGCTAAACATAAGTCTCCACCAAAGACAGCCTCAAAAGAGGGATATTTGCCAAAGTTGCCAAACTTGGCAACCTAGTTGGAATCAGTAGTCTGTTATTTTTATACAGTTGCTATCAGGAAGATAATGCTGCCCATCACAGGTTTAGTTTCCTTCTGTCACCTCTTTAGACATGTCACGGGATGACATTCTAATAAATATATATTGATATGTAATATATGAGTATATATAGTCATTGGAGCCGTAGTAGTTCAGGGGCTAAGCGCTCTATGTAACATTTACAGTTCGCGAGCAACCCAGGTTCAATCCCCGCCAGCACCAATGAAATTGTTAGTATTACAATACGTACTATTTTAAGTTTTAATTTCCCACGTGGTCTGCGATGTATTAAAACATTGTGAGGAAATCTGCATGTCCGAAAAGTAAGGAAAAAATATTTCGAAGAATAGTTAAGTTCGCCAACACGCATTGGGGCAGTGCGGTGGACATTTGTGGATATTTCCTTGACTTAAAACCCTCTCAGAAATGAGAGGAGGCCTGTGATCAGTAGTGAAAATGATGGAGTATTCGTTAATAATATTTCAACACATTATTGTTTACTGATAACATTTTTTACCTATTGTAGAATTATAAATCCAGAGCCTTGCAACAATCCCATCAGATAATAAGTGGTGATTAAGCTTAAGATGGTTAATCGCACTAGGTTTAGTTGGTATTCAAAGGTAATCTGGAGCTTAAACTAAAATTCCACAATGCCAAAATTCGGGTCTAGACCGTTATACGTATGTTTCCCTAAATTTAATCTAAGTTTGAGTTTATGCCTAAGTTGCCTTTGCATACAGAACTTAGTGTAATAAAAGCCTATTCAGCCTCATCCACTTACCATCAGGTAGACTGTGTGCACGTTCGAGGCCTCATTTTATGTATTTTAATTAAAAAAAATATTTGTAATATAAGGATGTGCAGAAAAAGTATGGAGTTACGAGTGACACTGGAAAACAGTGAACAAATTAATAAAAGTACTAAGTGACTGGAATTTTGAAGATTTCAAATAAAGTCGAGAACAGTGCGCTAAATTTCTTACTAACTTCTTTACTTTATAGCTCAGTAGTTTACACGTAGTGTTGCGAGTTCGTGCGTTACGGGTTCCTAAAGTTTTCATTCCGTAAAGGAGTAAGAATTGATCTATCTGTTTTCTGGATGTTAGCGCTGTTAGTCTATACGACTCTTACAACTTCATCTGACTCAGGGCTCGCGAGCTAATTAAAAAGGGAAAGGCAATGAGGTGAGGATGATGATAAGTGATTTTTTTTATTTATTAATTTATTTCAGATAACATAGGACCCATATCATTAAAATTTATTGATTTAAAAACATTAATTAATTGGCAATAAATAATAATAATATGTCATGAAAATACAATAACTAACATAGGTACATAACATAACATATAAACACAATAATAACTAACACATAATTATTATTTAGTATCTTCTCACTCCCACAATTGCTGGGACATGTTTGTTACAGCAATGCCGGAGGATAGGACAGTTCAATCTGTCTCCTGTTATTTTCAGAATAATATTGGAGGTGGCCCGCACTCTGCGCACCAGTGACGCGCACTGCTTACGCATGGTCGCGTGAAAACAGGCAGTGCGCGCCTCCGCAAACATGCCAGAGGCACTCCAGAAGCGGGGCAGCCCCAAAACCACCCTGAAAGCGTTATTGTATAGGACGCGGAGATCGTTGTAACTTCGTTTATTATAGTCTGCCCATAGGCTTGATGAATAGAGTGACGTACAATAAGCTCTAAACAGTGTAATTTTTACCTCCTGTGAGCAACGCGCAAATCTGCGGGCTATCATGTTTGCTCTGATGGACAACGCTCTCCGCTCCCGCTCATTGTCCGCATTGTCCTTGAGGTCATTAGTTATTATGTGTCCCAGGTACTTAAATTGATTGACAACTTCTAGTGGCACCCTATTCAGTAAGACTGGAGGTAAACCCTGGGGACACTTGGTACCTGCCTTGAAAACCATACATTGACTTTTCTTCACATTGTACTTTAGACCGTGTCCACTCGCATACTCTTCACAAATGCGTATCAGTTTTCTTAAGCCACAGATCAACGCACTCAGCAAAACCATGTCGTCAGCGTAACTCGGATTATTAACACATACGCCGTCGATATGACAGCCGACGCGCTGGCTGCTGAGTGCGTCGATCAAATCATTTATATACAAATTAAAAAGTGTCGGAGATGTTAATCCGCCCTGTCTGACTCCACATTCGAGCCAATACGGATCCGACACTGCTCCCGCCCAACGTACGCTGCTAGATTGGTGTGAATACCTATACTGGAACGCGCTAATGCGTTCCTCAGATAAGTTTATGCTTTTCAGCTTATCCCATAAACGGTTGTATCGGACTAAATCAAAAGCCCTTGATAAGTTGAGGAAGCAGGCATATACAGGCGTCTTGCGGTTTGTGTAGTATTTAACGGTATGCTTAAAACACAGTATTGCGCTTTCAGTCGACAGCTGCGGTCGAAACCCGAACTGGTTATCATTCAGCTTTGCGTGTTTATTTAACTGTGCATTAAGCAACCCGTCAAACACTTTTGCTATGACAGTTGCAAGGGAGATTGGCCTGTAGTTATTTTTGTCGGTAGGATCACCAGTTTTATTTTTCACTACAGGCACCACAACTGTCTTCATAAAATCGGCTGGTAAGTAAGAATGGCCTACGCACAGCGAATAAAACATAGCCAATACCCTCGCGACATGTGGCCCGGCGTACTGCAGGTGCTCAATACTAAGACCGTCATGTCCCGGTGACTTCCCTCTTGAAATACTTTTTATGGCTTTTGAAACATCTTTTGCCAAAAATGCGGTAGTTACCACGTGACTACTTACGTTACTATTGATCACATCCCCGGCGGGACCCAGTGGCGACGTCACAGAAAAGTGGTCCCTAAAGACATTTGCAATGTCCTTGGGGTCGTTCACACCATCAACGCTCACAGGAAGGCCAGGCCGTACATTAATTTTACTAGTTTTTTTCCAGAAGCCCTTAAAGTTACTCTTTGAATGCTTTTCCGCAAGAGAGTCCATTTTTATTTGTTCTTGGTGGTCTTGGAACCATTTTAATCTGGACTTGAAAACTCGTCTGCTTACGCACATTTCTCGGTAAACAGGACCCGATTTTGGTTTTCCGCCCATCACCCATTCATATAACTTGGACCTAGGCTCCTTATGAGCAGCGCTGACGTGCTCGTTCAAACCCACTATACGCGAGCCACTCCCTCCCACTTTCATGCTTCCCCGACTTACCACTGCTGCGTCACGAAGGGCGGTCACAATGTCGGCGTAAAGCTTATCTAGAGTATGCCAGTGGCCACGGTCATTACAAGCATAATCAGCACAGCTCACACAATCCGAAGGAAAGTCAATCAATCTTAGCCTCTTATGACACTCAATGGTATACATGGAGATTATTATTAGATTTATGATTTGGTATTGTTACCAATCATCATGTCACCTTTTTAGACGTTTCTTGAGCTATCTAACCGCAGTTCGAGGGGGGAGTGCGGACCCCCGACTCTGACTGCTCTGCTCGTGTCGGTCGCTGGGCGGTGAGAACCGCCCAGGAACTCGGGTGTACGGTGTGTACGCGGTGTGAGCTGGAACGCGTCGTGCCCGTCTGCAGTGAGACGCGCCCCATTCGTTATTCTAGTAGTGTTTGTCCCATTTAGTGTGGGTGTAGTGTCATTATGTGATGTGCCTGCGACGTTTAGGTCGACTGGATCGAGCGGTTGAGGTGGTTCTATTAACACATTACGCGGTCTACGGAGATAGATCGCGACGTTTGTTATCGAAACGTAGTTAGCTGCGTTTGTCACTAGCGGGTTAGGGTGGGTTTCTACTCTATCAAAGTAGCGTTGGGACATCACCTTAAAGTATTCGGAGATAGATGGTAATTTACATTGTGCAAATCAGAGTTTCGTTGGTACCACCGTGCACCGGTGACTTTTCGGATGAAAAAGTTTTGTACTCTTTGGAGTTTTACAATGTGGGTCTTATATGTATAGGCGAAAACTACACTGCAGGTTTTGTACAGCCGGAGTTTGTGTCTTAGTGACAGCTTACTCTTGCTGTTTACGAGAGTGTGTAGACGGCCAATTACTGACTTGGCTCTGTTGCGTACTACACTTACGTGCGTCGCAAAACTCATGCGGGAGTCGAACGTGACGCTTTGATATTTCGCCGGTTTTTCCCAAGGGATTGGGCGGCCGTACAGCGAAATCGTTTTTGGTTTAGAACCTGCTGTTGAATTCAGCTGAAAGTATACTGCTATACTTTTTTCAGGATTCACATCAATTCTCCATTGGCAGAACCATTCGCCTAGGCGATTGGTGGCTTTTTGGAGCTTTAATGAGAGGCTATTTTTGTTGTAATATGAGACATAGAGTGCCGTATCGTCAGCGAAGAGTGCGGTGTTGACCACGGGGTCTTTAGGGATATCACTCGTGAAGAGTGTGAAGAGAAGTGGAGATAGGACGGAGCCCTGTGGGACCCAGGCCTTGAGGAAGCGCTTCGAAGGACGGGTTCCCTCCACTCGATATCGAAAAGTGGAGTAAGAATTACAATATCTAAATCCTTTATATCCATTTGCGGTCGAACAACTTGACGCATGGTTGGGAATAATATTTACGTGATTATCATAAATTTGATGCGTACAAAGTATTTTAGCCGACTGCAAAAAGGGGAATTCTCAATTTGGCTCTATGTTTTGGTTGTTACTAATTTCTCCAAATCGGACATCATTGATCATTATCTACTACCCCATTTTGTTACACAGGTTTAGCAAAGAGTGATAGTGGGACACAAACCAGGATATGGCCGACAGTGACTTCCTAATATCGGCTATCCGCTATAAATTAAAAATCTGTAATTACCAGCAGCAATTAATTACAAGCGTGGCAGTTATGGCAAATATATCTCTTATAAGATACTCTATGTGGAGTTAACTCAATATCGGATGTCTATGGGCAGTAACGATATTGGTAATTATTGGATTGTTACAAGCCTACTAAATATCGAACGAATATCCATTTTAGTTTAAAATACCATGAAAGAACCAACTCAAATTTCCCATACACCGAAGTTTTAGTGTAATTTTACGGAAAGTATAAAATAAAAAACCGGCCAAGAGCATATCGGGCCACGCTCAGTGTAGGGTTCCGTAGTTTCCCGTCCATCACAATAAGTGTTCCCACCTATGAGTTTGAAGGTGGGTATCCATTATGTTCGCGCTCCAGCAGCGCTCTGCGCTCCTGCAACTGCTCCCGGTAGTGGGTACTGTTGTTTCCATCCAAGTTCAAAATGATTTTCCTAGAAAGTCCTTATAAAGTTCTACTTTTGAGATTTTTTTCATATTTTCTAAACTTATGGTTCAAAAGTTAGAGGGGGGGAGGACACATTATTTTTTACTTTTGGAGAGATTATTTCCGAAATTATTGACATTATAAAAAACTGATTTTAGTAAACCCCTATTCGTTTTTAAATACCTTTTCAACAATATATCACACGTTAGGGTTGAAATTAAAAAAAATCACCTCCCACTTTACATATAGGGGGGCTACCCTAATAAAACATTTTTTTCCCATTTTTATTTTACCACTTTGCCGGCGTGATTGATACACATACTGGTTCCAAATTTCAGCTTTCTAGTGCTAACGGTCACAGAGATTAAGCGAGGACGGACAGACGGACAGATAGACATGGCGAAAATGTAAGGGTTCCTAGTTGACTATGGAACCCTAAAAAGAATAGGAAAATTTTGAAAAGAAAACATATCCTTTAATTATTTTAAGGCGTCTCAAAATTGAAATACAAAGATTTAGTAATGATATTCAGAGGGATTTTAGTATTAAATTTATCATCTCACTTCTAAATACTAGAAAAACTATGTAACGATTGCCGAAAATATTGTAAAAATTTTTGTGATAAATGAGGCCAATGCACTAAATAACCGCAGATGTTCTTTTAAAGTAAAAGCGTTATTAAGAGAGTGCATGTTGCTTTGACTAGTCGGGTGGTTTAAAACCGCACAACCAAATATTGGAAAAGCTTACCAGAGATAGAACGAATGCTATGTTTGCAAATATAAGTAGTGCAGTAGCTAATATTCAATACAAATAGAATATATGTGTACTGTGTTTTTTCTGAGACTCTGGTTGCCTAGTTGGTCTAGTGCTCATAAGCGTGACTGCTGTGATCAGCCTTGATAGGCAAAGGATATTTATGCTGCAGAAGTTAGTGGTAGGGAAGTTTATCGACCGAATATGGCGATATTTTAAAGATGGGCCAAATTAAGAGTACTCTTATTCGATGAGTATGCATGCGTAGATATATAGGTGTGAGTGATACGAGGGAAGTGTTCAGGACGTGCCCATAATAAAGTGCCCGTAGCCTTCGCCCACCTCCTTGGGTGACAGGCGTGAGAGTATAAGTTTACATTTATTTTACATGAAGTACACATTGTTTATATAAAGCATTCGGACAAATACAATTTCAAGTGATTTTTTAACAATATCATTTTTAAAATACCCTTTTATAAGTATTTTACGAGTAAATGGTATCTGATAACCTTTTTGTAAATAAATTGCTAAATTATCTTATTCCGTACACTTAAGCTAATATTTGGGTAGGAAAAAAGCGACTAAGCAAAAATATAAATTTTATTTATATTTGCTTTAAAATTATTAGATTTTGACCTATATTTAATGATGTTTGGAAGTCGGAGTGAATGGACTTCTTATAGGTTAATCTGCTTATTATGATAGAATTCGATGCTACGTCTTAGATAGGTCTGTGATCAAAAGTTAACCTATTTGAGAATTATAATAAAAAATAAAAATATCAATTTCTTTGCAACTTTCCGCTAAACATATAAAATGATGTGTCTTACCTGGATTGAAGCGCACCTCCCGCCCTCCCTCAATTGGATACACTAACTCCATCACCACTAGACCAAGCACCACTACTCTCAACACCACTATTCCAGGCAAGACACACCATCGACGATAATACGACACGTGTTTCGCCTCTACACGAGGCATCCTCAGGTAATATAGACTCTACGGCGGCTGACCGCTAAGTGAGCGGCGAGTCGAAACAGTTGCTATTTATACACGCTGACACAATCGCTCCCTACCAAAGTAGCGAGTGACCGCGTCGTGCGATAACAAACCTGTCAACAGTTATTATTATTGTTATGATTATTTTTAAATACTATTATTATTATTGTTTTGAGTGACCGCGTCGTGCGATAACAAATCTGCTACTAATTATTATTATTGTTATGATTAATATTTTAAATACTATTATTATTATTGTTTTATTGATATTATTATAATTATTTATTATTATTAATCTTAAAATTATTATTAAAGATTGGCCTTAAAGATGTTTAACAAAGGTGAATTAGAAACATTTGTTTGTTCATTCAGCAGTGTATAATTACCATTATTACTTTTTAAAATCTCCAACTGCTCCAGCACACACAGTCGCAGCCCCTTATTACAGGTATGTAAGACTTCAAAGGAATGGTCGCTAGCTAGGTTGTGTCCAGTGTCCAAGAGATGTTTAGCAAAATGGGATTTATCAGGATTGCAATTTCTGTACGCGGCCATACGTTCTTTATAGCGCGTCCCGAAATTACGACCAGTCTGACCCACGTAAACGGCGTGGCATTCGTCACAAACAAGTTTATAAACACCCGATTTTTGACTAATATTTAACTTATCTTTATTGTTACAAATATTCCTAAGCGAATTGTTTGTTTTGAATGCCACGTTAATGCCGTTTTCCTTAAGACTATTAGCTATTTTTTCCGATATGGGGCCTAAGTAGGTCAAACTACCCACATACCACCGGACACTTTGAGATCGAACCGCGTACAAAGAATTGCGAACAACATGCTTTTGTTTCTTTTTAATAAGATTATCAATGAGAATTTTTGAAAAACCGTTAGAGACCGCAATTTGATAAATTATATTAAGTTCTTTTAAATAATTTTCTTTATTTAATGGAACAGTGGACAGACGGTTAATGTAACAATAAAAAGCGGCTAATTTATGTTGCCATGGATGACACGATGATGCGGGGATGACCGTGTCGGTATGAGTTGGCTTTCGATAAATTTGAAAAACATGTAACGACTCTTTTCTTGTTATTGTTAAATCAAGGAAATTAAGGGAGCCATCTTGTTCCAATTCAAGTTTAAATTTAATTTTTTCGTGGACTCTATTTATTTTATTAAGGAAAACATCTAGTTGTCTCCTTGTGCCTGTCCAGCAAATAATTATGTCGTCTACATATCGATAATAGTATAAGATATTTTGGTTAACAACTATATGTTGTTTTTCGAAATCATCCATGAAAATCTCCGCCATAAGTGGACTTAGAGGGGACCCCATAGCTAACCCTTCTTTTTGTAGATAGAAACGGTTATTAAACCGGATATAATTTTGTTTCATACAGAGAGAGGTTAAATTAAGAAGATCATTTGTTTCCCCGGGATGCAGACGACGTTTTTTAAAGAGATTTGAGAGTATACGCAAACAGTCAGGGAATGGGACGTTTGTGAAAAGACTATCAACGTCTAAAGACAACAACACAGATTTAGGTGTTAGATTTAGGTTATTATTATCGTCGATGGTGTGTCTTGCCTGGAATAGTGGTGTTGAGAGTAGTGGTGCTTGGTCTAGTGGTGACGGAGTTAGTGTATGCAATTGAGGGAGGGCGGGAGGTGCGCTTCAATCCAGGTAAGACACATCATTTTATATGTTTAGCGGAAAGTTGCAAAGAAATTGATATTTTTATTTTTTATTATAATGGATTTCCGCAAAGTAACGCCTGATTCTATCAATTATTTGAGAATTAAAAAATAAAAATCGTACAGGTGTTGTAAACAGTTAATATAAACCCTTTTAGCAAACTAAATGTAATTACTTACGTCGGGGACGGCATGTGCTTCGCAGTTCGTTAATTTTATCAGAAAATTAAATTGAAAATCGTGCAACTTTAATAACTATCTTATAATCTACCAGTTAATATTTCCTAGTCACTACAATTTGGTTTGATATTTTAAGGAAAAAGAAAATTAATTATACCTGGTAGAGCCACACTGCAGCTCATTTATGGTTGTAGTACAAATGGGTCGGCCCGACCGAGGAAGGACCACGCTCACACATAATGTCAGCGCAAAATAGCAGTTTAATGCTTTTTCTTATGCTAAATGTAGAGAACTGGAGCTCTTTTTTACTGGAAACTGTGCATTTTATCGTAGTTCTTGGGGGTGGCAACGCATCTGCATTTTGATTCACAATTGAGGATAAATTTAGATGTCTATGGGCCAAGCTCCAGCTGATGTTGACTGGATAAACACCATCAGCTGGAGTATGAGCTCGTGTCACTCTTATTTTATAAAAAAGACATTTCCTGGCAGTTACTTACATAACTATCTAATCTAAAAATACATACTTATCTTAAAAAGAATGTGCTAACTGTATTACTTACCTAACATGTTGTTAAAGGCGACTAATGGGATATCGGGTCAGTTATTGCATGGGATCTTTCACAATTTTATATCTACACACATAAATTTGGCTAGGCGTAGTCCGAACAGCTCGCTGCTATTTAGACTATGCTTACCCTGTAAGAAAGTATAGGCATGACGCTATCTGTCGGGAAATTAGTGAGATGTTGAGATGAGAAATTTTGTCGTATTTTGTAACAACATCATTTTGTAAAAAAAAAAACAATTACGTGAAAGAGCCAGGTTTTTGCAGTTTTTTTTAATTAATACAGCAAGAATGACTAGCTTTGACAAGGTAAGCAAGCTCTCACAGAATGCCAGTACGGAATGAGTGCTGCTTTGTTCATGCGATGAATTAATGTTGAAATGAAACGAATTAAAAGGGAGTGTGAACCAGAGGAACATTTTACTGGTAACGAGGAATTTCATCTTAGTCATCAACTGTTTTGATAAAAACTTCTTTTTCTACGTCTTATATATTAGATATTATTTTTGTCAATGCATCCAGGCTCAAGCAAGGTAACGTTTTATTTTACCACCAATATGTCATAGGACAGTATGGTTATTCTCTGAGTTCTGTTACGGTATAAAGAGAGAGAGAGAGAGATCCAGTACAATTACAGACTGTGAGGTATTCCATCTATATCGTCAGAGGTGACGATGCATCTATAGCTTATGCTTTTTAGGACTGGTCTTATATAAATTAGAAGTAAAAATTCGACTCCCTAAAGGTGAATTTTTTTTATGTTATTGGACGAAGATTTTAATGTCATTACTTAAAAAGCATCTAGTAGCTTTTATTTAATACTAAAAACCGACTTCAAATACTAAAAAGAATAAAATTTGTGTACAGCAACGACTTTAAGGCTATAATTGAACTTTTTATTCTTTTTTGTTTTTTAATATAGGTTTTTCACTTATAGATAAAAGTTTACTATTTGGAAATTTTTATAAAAGATCTTTCATAAATTGAGCGCTTTGGCGAGTTTTTTTACACAGCATGAATAAACCAATCACTAGGAAGCGGGAACAGAAATTGAGGAAACAATAAATTTTAATCAAAGCGTTTATTGCTTTGCGAATTGAGACTTCTTTGTTTTTCATTAAGCTGTGAGAATTTCGATAGGCGTAACTTAAATATATTGCACGATCAAAGCGACGGCTTAAAAAAATGTGTTTAATGTGCTTTTATGTAAAGTTGAAAATCGAAATATAGAGTTAAAAAAGTGATAGACAGAAATCCTCTAATTTTTGAGGATTTTTCTGAGAGCAAGGAAGGTGCACGATGAATTCATATGACTGCTAAATATTTTTTTTAAACATGTGAAAAAGTGAAATATTATTTCATCTTTAGCTATTCCCAAATTCACTGCTAAGCATAGGCCTCCCAACAAGAAAGGTTTTTCTTTGTTAATCGCGGGTGACCAGCTCACTGTCTCGTTATCTTTAAAAGAACTACGGTACTCGTTGCGAAACGAAGCATTAATATGCTATTGTTCGCGATACTATTCTGTGAGATTGTGTACACTCCTCGGCCAAGAAGATCCATTCATGCGCAGCCGTAATGCAGTTACAGTGTGGCCCTCTTTCTTATACCAAGAATAGCATAAATTTTGAGTTATACCTTACATTTTATTTTAGATTTTATCGCGTACCTAGAACACTGAAAATAACTAAAATTTAATATAGGTTGATGTAATATAGGAGAAAAACATAATAATATACCGTGGGTGTCTAGGGCGATAGAGGACCATGAGATGGGCAAAAGCGTCAATCCTTACCATTACAGCCTATTAAAGTTCACTGTAATATAATGTATAATTATTATAACATATCTTGACGACAAAGCACCCGCACCGCCGCAGACTACAAAAATTGTTAAATAAAGTGGGAAAATAATTAAAATGTATAATAATTGAAAATATGAAAAAAAATACAAATAAAAATAAAGGAAAAATTTTCTCTATAATTATTGAATTGACACACTACTGGATGTGACAAGAAATTCGAAAACTGTGATGTGAGAAGAGGCCACAAGATCTTTGTTTATTTAAGCAGATAATGTCAAGTCTATATTGAAAAGAAAGCAAAATGTTAATAAAAAAGTGAAGATAAACTATAAAAACAAATATTAAAATGGTTTCAAAATTAACGTGAAGGTTATACGAATTAATTAAAGAGACCAATAATTTAAGAAAAATAGAGGAAATTTAAGTCCTGCAAGCATTAGATGATAACAAGATAGAAAAAATTGAGCCGAAAAGAACAAAGGAAAATGTAGAGGTAACATCGCACCAGTGTGATTTAAAATACTATTTAAAACTTCATTTGTTTAAGATTTTTCTTTCAATGTTATTTTTGCTACTCTATTTTTAAGAAAACTGTGTATTAAATGTTCTGTATTTAATTTAAGATAAATTAATATGTAATTGAATATAATTAATTTCGAAAATTTCGAAAAGAAATAAAACTAGGTAATGGCCAAAAATATTAAGAAAGAAAAGGAAGTACGTACAAGGATTATGAAAAAAAAAGTAAAAAAAAAGGCCAACAATTAAAAACAAAGAAAATAAGGGTAGTGGTAGGTGAAAATAAGTAACTTATACAAGGATATGAGAACGATTGAAATGAGTTTCATACAAGGTAATAAAGGGATCCCCGACCTACTTTCCTGCAATTTTTTATATGATAAACACATTTTCGCATAGTTATTTTAACATATTTTATATGGAATTACAAGGCTTTTCGTATTTAAACAATTGACCCATATTTACAATAATATTATTTTTTTATAAACGTTTTTTTTTTGTTTATGTAAAATTTCTAATATTATAAACAAAATTTAGCTTATGTATTGCTTATTAAAAGAAAGTCTAAAGTGTACGAAATTATTATATCATAATTTAATAGTCGTTTTATTATAGACTACAAAACCTAAAATTATGTTAATACCAGCCTAAAACATTGTTTTTTTAAATGTTAATAAATATTTTGTTTTACAAATGTTAGCTCTGTAATAGAGTATTTTTTTGTTCAATATAATAAACATTCTTATTAGAAGTCTTGAAATCTTTAAAAAAAGGTAATACGTTTTCGACTATTAATGAAAAATAACATAATATTGGGTCCTTACATATGAAATTAGCGTTTTGTCGTACTGAGCAATTTGATGGAAATGCATTTTTAGATCACTTTAACTCCATAAAATTTGAAATAAAATTCACAATGGAAAAAAGGGCAAATAAATTTTTTAGTTTTCCTAAACGTTTTAGTTATTCAAAATCCTTATAACACTATTGGTCGCACTATGTATAGAAAGGTAATAGAAGTTTGGCGTTATACGTGGTAGAGCCATGCTGCAGTTATATTAGTAGTATAGTTGTAGCACGAATTGATCGGCTCGACCGGGGAAGGACCACGCTGTCATAGAATACCAGCGTGAAATAGTAGCTTAATGCTGCTGTATTTCGTATGGTGAGTGTAGAGAACCGGAGACCCTTTTTACTGGAAACGAGGCATTCCATCTCAGCCCTCACTGGTGACAACGCGTCTGCATTTTGATTTTTAATGGAGGATAGATGTAGATGTCTATGGCCGCAGAAATCACTTACCATCAGGTGGACAGGGTGCTCGTTTGTCACCCTATTCAAAAAAAAAATCTTATAGCGAGCTTCTATTAAAACATACTACACAAGGCGGCGAAGAACAAAAGTAAATTTTTACCAACCATCAAGTGTAATATTCCACTACAAGATACAGAAGTAACAAAAAGAGATAGAGGAAGGACGAACAAAAGATCTATAAAAACCCGCGTGAAAGAATATATAGGTGATTTGAAGCACTGACACTCTGGGAATTCTACAGTCTGTGAACGTGTTCAAGATTGTCTTCAACATTGTATCAGATTTAATAAACCACAAATCCTTGCAAAAGAACACCGATTTCAACCACGGATGATGCGCGATGCTATTGAAATTAAAAAAAATATCCTAATTTCAATAGAGAATATGGATGGTTTCTGCTATCTGCTTGGGATCCTATAATTATTAAAATGAAATCCAAACCCAATCATACCGCTGCAAGGCTTTAACATACTGAAAGCTCGTTCTGCGTAGATTGGACCAAAAATTAATATTCGAAAACTGACGGTAGCCGGCCTAACTATGACATTGCGACGTTAAACATCTCAGACGCCGTGCTGTAAGGCACCCAAAACGTCGGGAATTAAAAATAATTTAAAAATTAGTGAATTAAACACGATAAAATCCGTATAAGTGGTTTTATTCAAAATGTAAATTTCAACGGGCTACAGCATCCACTAAACATCAGGTGGACTATGTGCTCATTTGTCACCCTTTTTCTATTAAACTATGGTCCTAATAAAACTGCAGACTTAATAAAGTATAGAGCTTATAGAGTTATATAAAATATATTACTATTTTTATGAACTTATTTAATAAATAAAAACCACATATAAAATATTTCAATACATACTTACGTTTCAGTTCAATTTTCAGTAAAATTCGAATTTACAGTTACTGTGATTGCTTTTCGCAATATTGCGTAGAAATTATTTTATTTCTTGGTTTTCGAATTCACATTTTACTTTTCATCAAAAGTTTAATTTTCTCTGTTTGCAATTATTCACTCATGTTTGTCTGTATAAGACTCATAACATATTTATATGCATGGATAAATTAAAAATTGAATATATTTATTTGCATGAATATAAAATTTGAGTTGCAAAATAAAAAGTCAAAATATAACAAAGTTTAACGATTGTAAAAGCCTGCAGAATTTATGAAGAAACTAAACAAATATTATTGATAATATATACCTACACGTACGTCAATCCATCGAGATTCTATATTGTAATAATTACAAATTTTAATAATTAAAAAAGCATTTGTTTAATAAGTATTATCTTAATTTATTGTTAAAACATATAAATCGTATTATTCTGGAAGCTATACCAATATGTAACTCCGAAGTAAAGACCTTTAATCAAATTGCCAATTGTATTGGTAGTTTTTTATTGGCAAAAATGACGTCATATGTACCGATGAAAATCAATAAGCACGCTTTTGACAGGTGGTTTCGTATCGATGTATTGATAGTCAATAATAGGTTTTGGGTAAGTTACGTCGACTTCACACCTATCACTTTATACTTTAAAACAATTACAAATTATGTCGATTTTTTTCTGAGAAATCGGTCATGTAACATTTTATTTATTTTTGCTGCAGAAAGGATTAGTGCCGAATTTGGAATGTGCGGATGCTAAAAATAAATATTTTACATAATTGTAATTTTTTATAAAATATTGTTGCAGAAAGTAACTTTGGGTGTGGGGTTAAAGTTACAGCCTATATACGTCTCAATGCCAGGCACAGGCCTACCCTCATTTCTGAGTGGGTTTTAGGGCAAGGAAGTGTCCGACGCGCTGCCGAAATGCGTGTTAATGGACTTCACATGATGTCTTCGTTATATTTTTTTTCAGAATGAAGTCATGAAGGTTTCCTCGCGATGTTTTACTTCACCGCCAAGCACGTGGTAAATCAGCACTTAAAATTGCAATTAACAATTTTATTGGCGCCGGCGGGGATCGAACCCGGGTTACTCGCGTACTGTGATATTTACAGCGAGCGTTAACTATCTGTGATACCATGACTCTCGCGATTAGTAGATATTAATCGCGGGGGTCAATTTTATCCTAATTCATACATTTCTAGTAGGACTAGACTAACGTATTCTGCACTCCTGTCCGTCGAGCTATTTGACGAATGGCTCTGGCAGCGAGCTGGTCGTGTTGATCCCCAGAGTAAGTCTGAGGAGTTCTTACTTCACGTGGTTGCTGCCTGTAATTTAGTCTATTTCAATAAGAAACTGGCAGACTAAAAACACTCCGATGATTTTCCTTTTCTTTTCTATTTATCCCATCCTAACGCAATCCAAGTGTGTTAAGTGTACCGTGCTGATAGAGATGTGGCTATTAAAAAGGTGGACGACAACGAGATTTTGAAAAAATCAATTCCTCTTTAATGGAACTATCTGTAGGTGTGGGAGAGGCTCTTTTAGCCTCACCAACACCCTGAAATTAAATGCTTCAACCTGGGACTAGCCGTGAAGTGTAGACCACGTCTGCAGTCAAACCACAATCGGAAACGAACCAGGTAAGGGACAAAAAAAGTTCACTAGGGCTTACAAGCTTAGTAAAGCAACACGGAAGTGTTACAACAGCTGAGGTAGGAGCCGAAGAAGACCTCTCTCTCTCTCTCTTTCTCTCTTTCAGAAGGCCTAGGACGAAATTCCTTTTCCCAAACCTCCCCCGGGTGCCCAAAGGCGAAAAAACACAGTCGGTCTGAGGAGGTGTCTCCAAAAGACCAGCCCAAGAAATCTGTGAAGCTGGCAATGGTGGAGAAGAAGGTTAGCTTCAGTGCAGTAGCTGGCTCCGTGCGTGTAGGTGTTCGTAATTCACATCCTATATGAATGTAGAGCAGATGCGTCTGATCCACCGGGTACAAACACAGGCTATCGCTAAGACAGCCTGTGGGGCGCAGCCAGGAGCGGGATCAAAAGAAGTCGGAAAACTGAAGCCCTGACCGAAGGCAGAGCTCTAAATAATACCAAAGGGCAAACTGCCTAAGTAACTACCTTGCAGTGAGGCTGACTCTCTAGAGGAGGCGGCTGTGCTGTTGGGCGCACACAGTGAAGGGCTACCTAACGAGCTCTAGAAAATCCTCCATCATAGGGTCTAGGAAAATGGGTTCCTAATAACCTTTTATTTGGACGACCCATCGGCGGAGGCTCTCCAGCGCAGGCGATACAGTCGTTATAGTACGTTACAGTTGATTATAATACGATAACTTTTAGAATCAGTGGCTCTGATGCGGTAATGTAGCCTGAAATACCCCAACTATAATCCCCCCAGCCCTTAACTTCGCGGGGTGAGCCTTGAAGCGTCATCAATGAGAGTGACTTAGACCCCAGGCGCTGATCTTACTTCGGGTCGAAGGCTTACGCTGATGTCAGCCAGGGGTAAGGGAAAGGAAGATGGGAGCGGCAGAGGGATAGGTGTGGTGGGGGTCAAGACTATCAGTAAAGGACGACTTCATTCCCAGCCTGCAAAAACGACGCATATAAATGGCTAACCCTATGCAGCAGATTCTGCTGTGGTGGAGGTTTGCTTTGCAGAAGACAATAATGGCCTCGCTCTCATCAAAGGGTCTTGGGTGGCTAACGGTCATGTTTTAGGATTGTGTGCTGCTGGTAAGCTTTTATTCAATACTAGAGGGCAGTAGAACTGCTTTGTTAAAAATATTATTGATACAGAGAATGCAGTTTATAATTGTTATTGTAAAATCTGAATATCCACTCCACGAATTTACCAGCGCGTGTTAGAACCAGTGCTTAAAATACAGTTAGGGGGCGCTTTTCAACTGCTCAATATATCATCTTACATGACGCGTCACCTACACGTATGATGAACGCGCGGCGGTCCGGCCTCGACGTGTGCTCTATTTATTTATTACCCCACAATCTATGTTATTGTAACTGTAGTATTTTAAAGAATTATGAAGTGTACTTTAAGCTTGATCATATTAGTTGATAAGGCGGGTCTTCCATGGGTACAGTTTTTTTTAAATTTTCTTTCTTATTTAAGTCTTAATGAAGAATCCTTATTCAAAGCTCTTTTAATATCATGGGAATGGGCATTTTAGAGCAATATAGTCTTTCTCTTATAAGATAGGGTGAGAAACGAGCACATAGTCCACCTGATGATAAGTGGTTGCTGCGGTCCATAGACATCTTAATCTATCCTCGATTACAAATCAAAATGCACATGCGTTGTCACCCGTGAGGAATAAGATGGAATGCCTCGTTTCCAGGAAAAAGTGTCTCTGGTTCTCTACACTCACCATACGAAACACAGCAGCACTATGTTACTATTTTACGCTGGTATTCTGTGAGAGCATGGTCCTCCCCCAGTCGAGCCGACCCACTCGTGCTACAACTGTACTACTAATATAACTGCAGCATAGCTCTACCACGTATAACATAATATGAACGGTGAAGCTTGAAAATCCGCTGTGTTACGACGGTATGCAAATTTTTAGACTATTTTAAGTGCGACGTATTAATTTGAGTACATAAAGTTGATATTCCCCAGGTGACTTGGAATAAAGAAGAAGTTATATTAACATTTAACACTGACTTTAAAAACTAAAAAGAATATAGTAACTTCTGCATAAAAGCTTAACAATTTTGATATCGGATTTTATTGTTTAAAGTCAAATTTTTCACCCATTTTAGTGAAATTAGGAATATCATAAGCTCACATGTCACCTGTAGGTTTATATTAAAAACTTCATTCTCTATTTATATTCTTGGGCAAGAACACATTTATAATACTACTTTTCTTGAAAAGTTCAAAATACCATTAAATTATAGTCAGGTTACAATTTTAGTGTGTTTTTTAAGAATGATAGTAAGTAGCTACTGAAACCTACTAAGATGGATTAATAGAAACGCCTTAGAGCTTGTAATTATACTGGTTTTCTGATGTTTTAAATTTGGAACACTTACGACTAGGTGAGTTCACTGTTATTAGGCGTCAGAAACACATATGAGGGTGCCAACAACACGGATTAATTACTATTTCATTTTCAATACGATTAAATTACAACCGAGTTTTGTATTTAACATATTCAACGACCTAACTCGTTAATGCAAAAGAACGAACAAAGCATGTGTGCTCAGCAGTACAATATGCAATTGGTGACTATAATAAATTTATTAAAACGTGAACATTGAACATTGAAAAACCTTTACTCGCTTTGCCAAATAAAGAGCCAGTGTAATTAAAGGCCTTGAGGCATTCCATCTTAGTACTCAGAGGTAACAACGTATCTGTAGCATTTGTTTGAAGTTGGCTGTAGCTGTCCATGGACTGAAGTAGCCACTTATGATCAGATGGACTGTAAGTTCAATTATTATTTCAGATTTATAATCAATAAAGAGACAAAAATGTATTAAGCGTAAATTATGCAAATTATTCGGTGTTATGATTTGAAATATTGTCTTAAAAGAACTATTAGTTTTCGATGTTTTTTGTGCAGAAATTAAAATAAGGATAATAATTTGAGATTCATAGCGATGGAAAACCAGTCACTCAAAACAACAAGATGCGAATATAAACAAGATATACGAGCGTGTAGTGTTTTGTAATGAGATCGCACTTTCGAAAAATCTGGGATTTTATTTCCTTCTATATAACGCGAAAACTATATATTTCTATAATCAAGTAAAAAAACTTGTAATATTATTGGATTTTCTTATTATTATTTAACTATTAAAACTGTTAAAGTCGAAATAATACTAGTTTTTACGGAATTTATCGCGTATATTTACTTTTTAAATACCCGACGTTTCGAACGCTTTACAGCACTCATGGTCACGGGCGGGACTGAGATGTTCAACGTCCATATGTCATAGTTAACCGTGGTTACCACAGATTAAAATTTAATTTTTGTTCCTGTTAATCTATGGTAACCGCGGTTAACTATGACATCTGAACGTTGAACATCTCAGTCCCGCCCGTGACCATGAGTGCTGTAAAGCGTTCGAAACGTCGGGTATTTAAAAAGTAAATATACGCGATAAATTCCTTAAAACTAGTATTATTTCAATGTCTAGTGTTTGCGTGAATATAAGAAATCATTACAGTTAAAGTCGTTGTTACAGCCTATATAAACGTCTACTTCTGGGCAGAGACGTTCTGTCATTTTTAGGCGGGTTTTATGGCAAGGAAGTGTCCGCCGCGCCGCACCAATGCGTGCTGGTGAACTTCACATATCTTCTTAATATTTCTTTCTTATTTCTTAGACATGCAGATTTCCCAACGATGTTTTCCTTCACCGCCAAGCACATGGTATATCGGCACTTAAAAATGCAATTAACAATGTCATGGGTGCCGGCCGGGATTGAACGCTGATTGATCACTTACGGTGAAATTTACAGCGAGCGCTAACCATCTGAGCTACTACGGCTCTATTCAAAGAGCAGCAGTATTCAGTTAATTATTATTATAAAAATATGTACGATAACTCATACGTTATTATACAGCCCATCAAAAGTTCACTGCTAAACATAAGTCTGAACCAAAGACAGCCTCAAAAGAGGGATATTTGCCAAAGTTGCCAAACTTGGCAACCTAGTTGGAATCAGTAGTCTGTTATTTTTATACAGTTGCTATCAGGAAGATAATGCTGCCCATCACAGGTTTAGTTTCCTTCTGTCACCTCTTTAGACATGTCACGGGATGACATTCTAATAAATATATATTGATATGTAATATATGAGTATATATAGTCATTGGAGCCGTAGTAGTTCAGGGGCTAAGCGCTCTATGTAACATTTACAGTTCGCGAGCAACCCAGGTTCAATCCCCGCCAGCACCAATGAAATTGTTAGTATTACAATACGTACTATTTTAAGTTTTAATTTCCCACGTGGTCTGCGATGTATTAAAACATTGTGAGGAAATCTGCATGTCCGAAAAGTAAGGAAAAAATATTTCGAAGAATAGTTAAGTTCGCCAACACGCATTGGGGCAGTGCGGTGGACATTTGTGGATATTTCCTTGACTTAAAACCCTCTCAGAAATGAGAGGAGGCCTGTGATCAGTAGTGAAAATGATGGAGTATTCGTTAATAATATTTCAACACATTATTGTTTACTGATAACATTTTTTACCTATTGTAGGATTATAAATCCAGAGCCTTGCAACAATCCCATCAGATAATAAGTGGTGATTAAGCTTAAGATGGTTAATCGCACTAGGTTTAGTTGGTATTCAAAGGTAATCTGGAGCTTAAACTAAAATTCCACAATGCCAAAATTCGGGTCTAGACCGTTATACGTATGTTTCCCTAAATTTAATCTAAGTTTGAGTTTATGCCTAAGTTGCCTTTGCATACAGAACTTAGTGTAATAAAAGCCTATTCAGCCTCATCCACTTACCATCAGGTAGACTGTGTGCACGTTCGAGGCCTCATTTTATGTATTTTAATTAAAAAAAATATTTGTAATATAAGGATGTGCAGAAAAAGTATGGAGTTACGAGTGACACTGGAAAACAGTGAACAAATTAATAAAAGTACTAAGTGACTGGAATTTTGAAGATTTCAAATAAAGTCGAGAACAGTGCGCTAAATTTCTTACTAACTTCTTTACTTTATAGCTCAGTAGTTTACACGTAGTGTTGCGAGTTCGTGCGTTACGGGTTCCTAAAGTTTTCATTCCGTAAAGGAGTAAGAATTGATCTATCTGTTTTCTGGATGTTAGCGCTGTTAGTCTATACGACTCTTACAACTTCATCTGACTCAGGGCTCGCGAGCTAATTAAAAAGGGAAAGGCAATGAGGTGAGGATGATGATAAGTGATTTTTTTTATTTATTAATTTATTTCAGATAACATAGGACCCATATCATTAAAATTTATTGATTTAAAAACATTAATTAATTGGCAATAAATAATAATAATATGTCATGAAAATACAATAACTAACATAGGTACATAACATAACATATAAACACAATAATAACTAACACATAATTATTATTTAGTATCTTCTCACTCCCACAATTGCTGGGACATGTTTGTTACAGCAATGCCGGAGGATAGGACAGTTCAATCTGTCTCCTGTTATTTTCAGAATAATATTGGAGGTGGCCCGCACTCTGCGCACCAGTGACGCGCACTGCTTACGCATGGTCGCGTGAAAACAGGCAGTGCGCGCCTCCGCAAACATGCCAGAGGCACTCCAGAAGCGGGGCAGCCCCAAAACCACCCTGAAAGCGTTATTGTATAGGACGCGGAGATCGTTGTAACTTCGTTTATTATAGTCTGCCCATAGGCTTGATGAATAGAGTGACGTACAATAAGCTCTAAACAGTGTAATTTTTACCTCCTGTGAGCAACGCGCAAATCTGCGGGCTATCATGTTTGCTCTGATGGACAACGCTCTCCGCTCCCGCTCATTGTCCGCATTGTCCTTGAGGTCATTAGTTATTATGTGTCCCAGGTACTTAAATTGATTGACAACTTCTAGTGGCACCCTATTCAGTAAGACTGGAGGTAAACCCTGGGGACACTTGGTACCTGCCTTGAAAACCATGCATTGACTTTTCTTCACATTGTACTTTAGACCGTGTCCACTCGCATACTCTTCACAAATGCGTATCAGTTTTCTTAAGCCACAGATCAACGCACTCAGCAAAACCATGTCGTCAGCGTAACTCGGATTATTAACACATACGCCGTCGATATGACAGCCGACGCGCTGGCTGCTGAGTGCGTCGATCAAATCATTTATATACAAATTAAAAAGTGTCGGAGATGTTAATCCGCCCTGTCTGACTCCACATTCGAGCCAATACGGATCCGACACTGCTCCCGCCCAACGTACGCTGCTAGATTGGTGTGAATACCTATACTGGAACGCGCTAATGCATTCCTCAGATAAGTTTATGCTTTTCAGCTTATCCCATAAACGGTTGTATCGGACTAAATCAAAAGCCCTTGATAAGTTGAGGAAGCAGGCATATACAGGCGTCTTGCGGTTTGTGTAGTATTTAACGGTATGCTTAAAACACAGTATTGCGCTTTCAGTCGACAGCTGCGGTCGAAACCCGAACTGGTTATCATTCAGCTTTGCGTGTTTATTTAACTGTGCATTAAGCAACCCGTCAAACACTTTTGCTATGACAGTTGCAAGGGAGATTGGCCTGTAGTTATTTTTGTCGGTAGGATCACCAGTTTTATTTTTCACTACAGGCACCACAACTGTCTTCATAAAATCGGCTGGTAAGTAAGAATGGCCTACGCACAGCGAATAAAACATAGCCAATACCCTCGCGACATGTGGCCCGGCGTACTGCAGGTGCTCAATACTAAGACCGTCATGTCCCGGTGACTTACCTCTTGAAATACTTTTTATGGCTTTTGAAACATCTTTTGCCAAAAATGCGGTAGTTACCACGTGACTACTTACGTTACTATTGATCACATCCCCGGCGGGACCCAGTGGCGACGTCACAGAAAAGTGGTCCCTAAAGACATTTGCAATGTCCTTGGGGTCGTTCACACCATCAACGCTCACAGGAAGGCCAGGCCGTACATTAATTTTACTAGTGTTTTTCCAGAAGCCCTTAAAGCTACTCTTTGAATGCTTTTCCGCAAGAGAGTCCATTTTTATTTGTTCTTGGTGGTCTTGGAACCATTTTAATCTGGACTTGAAAACTCGTCTGCTTACGCACATTTCTCGGTAAACAGGACCCGATTTTGGTTTTCCGCCCATCACCCATTCATATAACTTGGACCTAGGCTCCTTATGAGCAGCGCTGACGTGCTCGTTCAAACCCACTATACGCGAGCCACTCCCTCCCACTTTCATGCTTCCCCGACTTACCACTGCTGCGTCACGAAGGGCGGTCACAATGTCGGCGTAAAGCTTATCTAGAGTATGCCAGTGGCCACGGTCATTACAAGCATAATCAGCACAGCTCACACAATCCGAAGGAAAGTCAATCAATCTTAGCCTCTTATGACACTCAATGGTATACATGGAGATTATTATTAGATTTATGATTTGGTATTGTTACCAATCATCATGTCACCTTTTTAGACGTTTCTTGAGCTATCTAACCGCAGTTCGAGGGGGGAGTGCGGACCCCCGACTCTGACTGCTCTGCTCGTGTCGGTCGCTGGGCGGTGAGAACCGCCCAGGAACTCGGGTGTACGGTGTGTACGCGGTGTGAGCTGGAACGCGTCGTGCCCGTCTGCAGTGAGACGCGCCCCATTCGTTATTCTAGTAGTGTTTGTCCCATTTAGTGTGGGTGTAGTGTCATTATGTGATGTGCCTGCGACGTTTAGGTCGACTGGATCGAGCGGTTGAGGTGGTTCTATTAACACATTACGCGGTCTACGGAGATAGATCGCGACGTTTGTTATCGAAACGTAGTTAGCTGCGTTTGTCACTAGCGGGTTAGGGTGGGTTTCTACTCTATCAAAGTAGCGTTGGGACATCACCTTAAAGTATTCGGAGATAGATGGTAATTTACATTGTGCAAATCAGAGTTTCGTTGGTACCACCGTGCACCGGTGACTTTTCGGATGAAAAAGTTTTGTACTCTTTGGAGTTTTACAATGTGGGTCTTATATGTATAGGCGAAAACTACACTGCAGGTTTTGTACAGCCGGAGTTTGTGTCTTAGTGACAGCTTACTCTTGCTGTTTACGAGAGTGTGTAGACGGCCAATTACTGACTTGGCTCTGTTGCGTACTACACTTACGTGCGTCGCAAAACTCATGCGGGAGTCGAACGTGACGCTTTGATATTTGGCCGGTTTTTCCCAAGGGATTGGGCGGCCGTACAGCGAAATCGTTTTTGGTTTAGAACCTGCTGTTGAATTCAGCTGAAAGTATACTGCTATACTTTTTTCAGGATTCACATCAATTCTCCATTGGCAGAACCATTCGCCTAGGCGATTGGTGGCTTTTTGGAGCTTTAATGAGAGGCTATTTTTGTTGTAATATGAGACATAGAGTGCCGTATCGTCAGCGAAGAGTGCGGTGTTGACCACGGGGTCTTTAGGGATATCACTCGTGAAGAGTGTGAAGAGAAGTGGAGATAGGACGGAGCCCTGTGGGACCCAGGCCTTGAGGAAGCGCTTCGAAGGACGGGTTCCCTCCACTCGATATCGAAAAGTGGAGTAAGAATTACAATATCTAAATCCTTTATATCCATTTGCGGTCGAACAACTTGACGCATGGTTGGGAATAATATTTACGTGATTATCATAAATTTGATGCGTACAAAGTATTTTAGCCGACTGCAAAAAGGGGAATTCTCAATTTGGCTCTATGTTTTGGTTGTTACTAATTTCTCCAAATCGGACGTCATTGATCATTATCTACTACCCCATTTTGTTACACAGGTTTAGCAAAGAGTGATAGTGGGACACAAACCAGGATATGGCCGACAGTGACTTCCTAATATCGGCTATCCGCTATAAATTAAAAATCTGTAATTACCAGCAGCAATTAATTACAAGCGTGGCAGTTATGGCAAATATATCTCTTATAAGATACTCTATGTGGAGTTAACTCAATATCGGATGTCTATGGGCAGTAACGATATTGGTAATTATTGGATTGTTACAAGCCTACTAAATATCGAACGAATATCCATTTTAGTTTAAAATACCATGAAAGAACCAACTCAAATTTCCCATACACCGAAGTTTTAGTGTAATTTTACGGAAAGTATAAAATAAAAAACCGGCCAAGAGCATATCGGGCCACGCTCAGTGTAGGGTTCCGTAGTTTCCCGTCCATCACAATAAGTGTTCCCACCTATGAGTTTGAAGGTGGGTATCCATTATGTTCGCGCTCCAGCAGCGCTCTGCGCTCCTGCAACTGCTCCCGGTAGTGGGTACTGTTGTTTCCATCCAAGTTCAAAATGATTTTCCTAGAAAGTCCTTATAAAGTTCTACTTTTGAGATTTTTTTCATATTTTCTAAACTTATGGTTCAAAAGTTAGAGGGGGGGAGGACACATTATTTTTTACTTTTGGAGAGATTATTTCCGAAATTATTGACATTATAAAAAACTGATTTTAGTAAACCCCTATTCGTTTTTAAATACCTTTTCAACAATATATCACACGTTAGGGTTGAAATTAAAAAAAATCACCTCCCACTTTACATATAGGGGGGCTACCCTAATAAAACATTTTTTTCCCATTTTTATTTTACCACTTTGCCGGCGTGATTGATACACATACTGGTTCCAAATTTCAGCTTTCTAGTGCTAACGGTCACAGAGATTAAGCGAGGACGGACAGACGGACAGATAGACATGGCGAAAATGTAAGGGTTCCTAGTTGACTATGGAACCCTAAAAAGAATAGGAAAATTTTGAAAAGAAAACATACCCTTTAATTATTTTAAGGCGTCTCAAAATTGAAATACAAAGATTTAGTAATGATATTCAGAGGGATTTTAGTATTAAATTTATCATCTCACTTCTAAATACTAGAAAAACTATGTAACGATTGCCGAAAATATTGTAAAAATTTTTGTGATAAATGAGGCCAATGCACTAAATAACCGCAGATGTTCTTTTAAAGTAAAAGCGTTATTAAGAGAGTGCATGTTGCTTTGACTAGTCGGGTGGTTTAAAACCGCACAACCAAATATTGGAAAAGCTTACCAGAGATAGAACGAATGCTATGTTTGCAAATATAAGTAGTGCAGTAGCTAATATTCAATACAAATAGAATATATGTGTACTGTGTTTTTTCTGAGACTCTGGTTGCCTAGTTGGTCTAGTGCTCATAAGCGTGACTGCTGTGATCAGCCTTGATAGGCAAAGGATATTTATGCTGCAGAAGTTAGTGGTAGGGAAGTTTATCGACCGAATATGGCGATATTTTAAAGATGGGCCAAATTAAGAGTACTCTTATTCGATGAGTATGCATGCGTAGATATATAGGTGTGAGTGATACGAGGGAAGTGTTCAGGACGTGCCCATAATAAAGTGCCCGTAGCCTTCGCCCACCTCCTTGGGTGACAGGCGTGAGAGTATAAGTTTACATTTATTTTACATGAAGTACACATTGTTTATATAAAGCATTCGGACAAATACAATTTCAAGTGATTTTTTAACAATATCATTTTTAAAATACCCTTTTATAAGTATTTTACGAGTAAATGGTATCTGATAACCTTTTTGTAAATAAATTGCTAAATTATCTTATTCCGTACACTTAAGCTAATATTTGGGTAGGAAAAAAGCGACTAAGCAAAAATATAAATTTTATTTATATTTGCTTTAAAATTATTAGATTTTGACCTATATTTAATGATGTTTGGAAGTCGGAGTGAATGGACTTCTTATAGGTTAATCTGCTTATTATGATAGAATTCGATGCTACGTCTTAGATAGGTCTGTGATCAAAAGTTAACCTATTTGAGAATTATAATAAAAAATAAAAATATCAATTTCTTTGCAACTTTCCGCTAAACATATAAAATGATGTGTCTTACCTGGATTGAAGCGCACCTCCCGCCCTCCCTCAATTGCATACACTAACTCCATCACCACTAGACCAAGCACCACTACTCTCAACACCACTATTCCAGGCAAGACACACCATCGACGATAATACGACACGTGTTTCGCCTCTACACGAGGCATCCTCAGGTAATATAGACTCTACGGCGGCTGACCGCTAAGTGAGCGGCGAGTCGAAACAGTTGCTATTTATACACGCTGACACAATCGCTCCCTACCAAAGTAGCGAGTGACCGCGTCGTGCGATAACAAACCTGTCAACAGTTATTATTATTGTTATGATTATTTTTAAATACTATTATTATTATTGTTTTGAGTGACCGCGTCGTGCGATAACAAATCTGCTACTAATTATTATTATTGTTATGATTAATATTTTAAATACTATTATTATTATTGTTTTATTGATATTATTATAATTATTTATTATTATTAATCTTAAAATTATTATTAAAGATTGGCCTTAAAGATGTTTAACAAAGGTGAATTAGAAACATTTGTTTGTTCATTCAGCAGTGTATAATTACCATTATTACTTTTTAAAATCTCCAACTGCTCCAGCACACACAGTCGCAGCCCCTTATTACAGGTATGTAAGACTTCAAAGGAATGGTCGCTAGCTAGGTTGTGTCCAGTGTCCAAGAGATGTTTAGCAAAATGGGATTTATCAGGATTGCAATTTCTGTACGCGGCCATATGTTCTTTATAGCGCGTCCCGAAATTACGACCAGTCTGACCCACGTAAACGGCGTGGCATTCGTCACAAACAAGTTTATAAACACCCGATTTTTGACTAATATTTAACTTATCTTTATTGTTACAAATATTCCTAAGCGAATTGTTTGTTTTGAATGCCACGTTAATGCCGTTTTCCTTAAGACTATTAGCTATTTTTTCCGATATGGGGCCTAAGTAGGTCAAACTACCCACATACCGCCGGACACTTTGAGATCGAACCGCGTACAAAGAATTGCGAACAACATGCTTTTGTTTCTTTTTAATAAGATTATCAATGAGAATTTTTGAAAAACCGTTAGAGACCGCAATTTGATAAATTATATTAAGTTCTTTTAAATAATTTTCTTTATTTAATGGAACAGTGGACAGACGGTTAATGTAACAATAAAAAGCGGCTAATTTATGTTGCCATGGATGACACGATGATGCGGGGATGACCGTGTCGGTATGAGTTGGCTTTCGATAAATTTGAAAAACATGTAACGACTCTTTTCTTGTTATTGTTAAATCAAGGAAATTAAGGGAGCCATCTTGTTCCAATTCAAGTTTAAATTTAATTTTTTCGTGGACTCTATTTATTTTATTAAGGAAAACATCCAGTTGTCTCCTTGTGCCTGTCCAGCAAATAATTATGTCGTCTACATATCGATAATAGTATAAGATATTTTGGTTAACAACTATATGTTGTTTTTCGAAATCATCCATGAAAATCTCCGCCATAAGTGGACTTAGAGGGGACCCCATAGCTAACCCTTCTTTTTGTAGATAGAAACGGTTATTAAACCGGATATAATTTTGTTTCATACAGAGAGAGGTTAAATTAAGAAGATCATTTGTTTCCCCGGGATGCAGACGACGTTTTTTAAAGAGATTTGAGAGTATACGCAAACAGTCAGGGAATGGGACGTTTGTGAAAAGACTATCAACGTCTAAAGACAACAACACAGATTTAGGTGTTAGATTTAGGTTATTATTATCGTCGATGGTGTGTCTTGCCTGGAATAGTGGTGTTGAGAGTAGTGGTGCTTGGTCTAGTGGTGACGGAGTTAGTGTATGCAATTGAGGGAGGGCGGGAGGTGCGCTTCAATCCAGGTAAGACACATCATTTTATATGTTTAGCGGAAAGTTGCAAAGAAATTGATATTTTTATTTTTTATTATAATGGATTTCCGCAAAGTAACGCCTGATTCTATCAATTATTTGAGAATTAAAAAATAAAAATCGTACAGGTGTTGTAAACAGTTAATATAAACCCTTTTAGCAAACTAAATGTAATTACTTACGTCGGGGACGGCATGTGCTTCGCAGTTCGTTAATTTTATCAGAAAATTAAATTGAAAATCGTGCAACTTTAATAACTATCTTATAATCTACCAGTTAATATTTCCTAGTCACTACAATTTGGTTTGATATTTTAAGGAAAAAGAAAATTAATTATACCTGGTAGAGCCACACTGCAGCTCATTTATGGTTGTAGTACAAATGGGTCGGCCCGACCGAGGAAGGACCACGCTCACACATAATGTCAGCGCAAAATAGCAGTTTAATGCTTTTTCTTATGCTAAATGTAGAGAACTGGAGCTCTTTTTTACTGGAAACTGTGCATTTTATCGTAGTTCTTGGGGGTGGCAACGCATCTGCATTTTGATTCACAATTGAGGATAAATTTAGATGTCTATGGGCCAAGCTCCAGCTGATGTTGACTGGATAAACACCATCAGCTGGAGTATGAGCTCGTGTCACTCTTATTTTATAAAAAAGACATTTCCTGGCAGTTACTTACATAACTATCTAATCTAAAAATACATACTTATCTTAAAAAGAATGTGCTAACTGTATTACTTACCTAACATGTTGTTAAAGGCGACTAATGGGATATCGGGTCAGTTATTGCATGGGATCTTTCACAATTTTATATCTACACACATAAATTTGGCTAGGCGTAGTCCGAACAGCTCGCTGCTATTTAGACTATGCTTACCCTGTAAGAAAGTATAGGCATGACGCTATCTGTCGGGAAATTAGTGAGATGTTGAGATGAGAAATTTTGTCGTATTTTGTAACAACATCATTTTGTAAAAAAAAACAATTACGTGAAAGAGCCAGGTTTTTGCAGTTTTTTTTAATTAATACAGCAAGAATGACTAGCTTTGACAAGGTAAGCAAGCTCTCACAGAATGCCAGTACGGAATGAGTGCTGCTTTGTTCATGCGATGAATTAATGTTGAAATGAAACGAATTAAAAGGGAGTGTGAACCAGAGGAACATTTTACTGGTAACGAGGAATTTCATCTTAGTCATCAACTGTTTTGATAAAAACTTCTTTTTCTACGTCTTATATATTAGATATTATTTTTGTCAATGCATCCAGGCTCAAGCAAGGTAACGTTTTATTTTACCACCAATATGTCATAGGACAGTATGGTTATTCTCTGAGTTCTGTTACGGTATAAAGAGAGAGAGAGAGAGAGATCCAGTACAATTACAGACTGTGAGGTATTCCATCTATATCGTCAGAGGTGACGATGCATCTATAGCTTATGCTTTTTAGGACTGGTCTTATATAAATTAGAAGTAAAAATTCGACTCCCTAAAGGTGAATTTTTTTTATGTTATTGGACGAAGATTTTAATGTCATTACTTAAAAAGCATCTAGTAGCTTTTATTTAATACTAAAAACCGACTTCAAATACTAAAAAGAATAAAATTTGTGTACAGCAACGACTTTAAGGCTATAATTGAACTTTTTATTCTTTTTTGTTTTTTAATATAGGTTTTTCACTTATAGATAAAAGTTTACTATTTGGAAATTTTTATAAAAGATCTTTCATAAATTGAGCGCTTTGGTGAGTTTTTTTACACAGCATGAATAAACCAATCACTAGGAAGCGGGAACAGAAATTGAGGAAACAATAAATTTTAATCAAAGCGTTTATTGCTTTGCGAATTGAGACTTCTTTGTTTTTCATTAAGCTGTGAGAATTTCGATAGGCGTAACTTAAATATATTGCACGATCAAAGCGACGGCTTAAAAAAATGTGTTTAATGTGCTTTTATGTAAAGTTGAAAATCGAAATATAGAGTTAAAAAAGTGATAGACAGAAATCCTCTAATTTTTGAGGATTTTTCTGAGAGCGAGGAAGGTGCACGATGAATTCATATGACTGCTAAATATTTTTTTTAAACATGTGAAAAAGTGAAATATTATTTCATCTTTAGCTATTCCCAAATTCACTGCTAAGCATAGGCCTCCCAACAAGAAAGGTTTTTCTTTGTTAATCGCGGGTGACCAGCTCACTGTCTCGTTATCTTTAAAAGAACTACGGTACTCGTTGCGAAACGAAGCATTAATATGCTATTGTTCGCGATACTATTCTGTGAGATTGTGTACACTCCTCGGCCAAGAAGATCCATTCATGCGCAGCCGTAATGCAGTTACAGTGTGGCCCTCTTTCTTATACCAAGAATAGCATAAATTTTGAGTTATACCTTACATTTTATTTTAGATTTTATCGCGTACCTAGAACACTGAAAATAACTAAAATTTAATATAGGTTTATTCAACGTATGAGGGTGGAGTTAAATATTAATAAATGTCCTCTAGACCGAATTCCGGTCACAGCACGACGATCAGTCTCAACGGAGACTTGAAATCTGCACAGGCCAGCATTGTATGCCCGAGTGTATACGTAAGTACAGGTGTAGTCTCTATTGAGCCAGATCAGATGCAATATCAACGACTTTACGTACGTTCCAAAGCACTGGGATAAAAGTGAAACACCGCCAACATCCTGACTCCGTCTTGACAGAAAAACTGATTTTTGGCTTAAGTAGAAATTCGATTTCAGGCGCTTATTATATACACAATTAGCAATCGAACTTAAAACCACTAGACCCATGAGCCGGTCAACATATAAAAACCGAGGGTTTATATTATTACCCTCTCAGAAATGAGGTGAGTGTTTGCGCTCAACAGAGGGACGTGTATTATACAGTATTGAAATAAAAATCATTTCTTATACTTTTGCGAATACCTTACTTTGATTAATTAAATTTGATTAAATTAGACACCTTGTAGTTGCGGCGCAAGAATGTCCACTACAAACCTAACAACCCACCTGCCAAACGTGGTAACTGTGCCTAAATAAAAGCTCCCTATGAGGCTATCTATTGGGGAGGCATATTATAAGCAGTAGATTTAGTCCACTGCTTAATATAGGCCCCTAGTTAAGCCCAACCGACACAACAAGTGCAGGATCCATTGACAGGAAAGAGTAGGAAAGAGTCCTACTTGATAGCCCGACGTGATTTAGCGTATTTCGTAAAAAATATACACTTTGAGTAGGAGAACGGGATAAGAAGGGGGGGGGGGGGTTCGACTTGCGTTAGTCGTGCCGGGGTTTTTATTTAGCGCATAATGAAAACTAAGTGATTAAATTTGTTATCGAGGCATCTCCCTCAGTTTTCAGGGATGAAAACGTATCTACATTTTGAATACTCGTATTATTCAAGGAAAGACATTTTCAACACTCACCATAGGAAACACATAGCATTGAAGTGTTATTTACGTTGGTATTTCTGCTACAACCGTACAAATATAGCTACAACATGGCTCTACCACTTAAGCTCTGGTGACTCTGGTTACACGAGTGTATATTAATACATTTTTACGTCATGATAAAACTGTGTATGCTGTTTCTGTTGTAAGCCTAAAGTACAAACATTATGCTGCTGTGTTTCGTATTTTGAGTGTAGGGAACCGGAGATTCGTTTACTGGTAACGAGATATTCATTTAAATTATGATTCTTAATCAATAAGAAATGGAAATTTCTTATTCACACAATAGGAAGAATAGGTCACAAAATCCACTAACCATCACGTGGACTGTGTGGTCTTTGTCACCTTTATAACATATGAATGTAAAAAAAAACTTTTATAACTGTTACTCAATTGGCAGTTAAAATTTAATATGATGCGTATAAAATACTTGTTTTGTCCGGAAAGTTTTTTATGAGGCCTAAATAAAAAAGACTAGGACAAAGTCATTCTGTGTAAATAATGTTTAGGCTAATATTTATTTTGGAAATGCCCAACCAATATTTAAAACTGTTGAAAACATCGCTATTAATAATTTAATGTAACACAATGTTATCTTGATTTTAACTAAATTACACATTATTAGGGGCCGACTTTTATATCATCAAATAAATGTTATACTTGAAGTAAATAATTCTACCGGATGTAAAAGTCAAACTACTAAACTCTTTTGTTCATAAAAACTGTAATTAATCAGTCAGTCAGATCATATATGCCAAAGCAAAGTCATAATTAGATCTACCCGCATGATTTCTTAAACGTGAACTGAGCCATTCGGCGTGGTGGGCGTGAAAATTGCCAAGAGTCACGATTTCTGCGTATGGGATTTTTGTAGCACATTTGGATGTAGTCGATGAGTCTGTCTGTTTCGGTATCACCGCTATGAGACCTATAGAGGCACCCGTGGTCGCGTGACTTCGAATACAGATGTCCTCTCTGACATATACGCAACCTCCAGCCCGGAGCACAAAGATAGGAGTAGGAGAGATATGAAGTATCAGCAGGAAAGGACATTTGAGTCTTTGTTAAAAAGTGCAAGCCGGCTTCGCCGTTTCCAGATTCAGCTGGAACAGCGTTAAGGTTAGAATAAAGTCCCATGATGTTGTAAAAATACAATACGCGGGGCAGCCTGAGCACTCACGCTCAGGAAGAGTAGGATAACTTGGTCGTGGATACTCAGCGAGGGATTCTTCGTCACCATGGGTGCTGGTACCCTCCCAGAATTATTATTCCCCTAATTCTGCTACCATGTTAGGGGGGAGGGGGTAATTGAGCCTCCGGGTCTCTCAATCTAAATCTCGACTTTACGCTGGTATTCTGTGAGGTCATGATACCACCCCGGTTTGAGCTGACCCATCTGTGCGACAGCAAAACTGGGTCTACCACTGTTAAATGTTTGGCTTTCCGTCCCGTTTTGAGTACTTTTGCAGATCGAAGTAAAAACTTCTTCTTCAACTTCCTTCCAAAGGTTTCTCTACGTTGCTGCATTAAAAAATACTCCACCCTTTAGTTTTTTTAGCCCTATTGAATAGTTTCCTGGTCATTTCCTAAACTCGCTTAGCTTATTGTTACACCAAGGAAGTTTTCGTCATAAGGACTTGGTTTTGACGGGATAACTGTCCTCGAAGGCTTCTCAGATGCCTACGTTTAGAGCTACCCTTGCCAACTTCAGGTATTTAATCGTTGTGATGCTTTTAGGAAACATTTCCAAATTCCTCCTTAGACTATCTCTATAGACATCCTAGGAGGTCGCTTTTGGATTCCTAAAAGCAACAGTGTTAGATCCAAAAGCGACCAACTTACGAAACTGTTGCTTTCAGACAACAAACACAGCCGTATTAAGCTGCTATTTTACGCTGGTATTCTATGAGAGTGCAGTCCTTCCCCGGGCCCATTCGTGCTACAATCGTAATATAGCTGCACCATGGGTCTACATTATATAAATGTGCAAAAAATTCCATAAAACACTCTCCATGGTAATAGATGGAATAGAAAATGCAAAGGGATGAATCATCTTATCGCAGCGCTAGTGAATCAAGATAATCGAAGACGACTCGTTCGTCAACGATTCGAGTTGCTCTGCGCCGGATGCAGTCAAGTGGAAGGAGCTGGCATTGGCGTACCCCGGCCCATAGGTGGAATCAGTATCCTATGTGTAGCCGTGCCTTGTAAAGTTGTAGGCGTTTTGCTGGCATTTAATACGGCCACGCTTTGCCAAGCTTTTTAGAGGCATCGTCAGTACGAGGCTGCCACATGAAAAACATCGATTTTGGTCTAGTTGGGTGCCTTTGATTAGAAAAGTACACATTGATACTATGATTTTGTATATGATTTTACATGGTAAAGTCACGAAACAGCTGTGTATGTTGTTGATGTAGTGGCTGCATCGTATTGCATGGTTATACTCGACTGCGGGAGGACGTCACGGTCTTACAAAATACAAGCGTAAAGTACAAGCATAAAGATTCTGTGTTTGGTATGCGTACAAAACTGGAGAACCGTTTACTGGTAACGAGGTATTCATTTAAATTTTGGTTTTTAAATAATAATAGATGTACTCTTTACACTTTGTACACTTACCTTCACGTGAATGGTGTGCACATTTATCACCCTTACATCTTAACATAAAAAACTTTTATAACATTGTGACTCAATCAGCAGTTAAAATTTAATCTGAAACGTATAAAAATACTTGTTATGCCCAGGCAAGTTTATTATGAGGCCAAGTAAAAAAAACTAGGCAAAATCAATTTCTGTGGTTAATGTTCAGGTTAATATTTATCTTGGAAATGTTACAATGAAAATTTCGACCCTTGAAAACATTGCTTTTAACAAATAATGTAACATAGTCATATCTTGATTTAAACGATTTGTATACGATCTGAAAAAGGAGAAATAACGATCTTACGTTGTAGAGTTACGCCGCTATAGGCTATGTGTAGCACGAATGGGTCGGCTCGACGAATGACCACGCTATCACAGAGTATCAGCGTAGAAAGCGCTTAATGCTGCTGTTTCGTACGGTGAGTGAAGAAAACCGGTACTAGTTACAGAAAACGAGGCATTCTATTTTAGCCCATAGGTGTGCAAACGTATTTAGATCACTACACCATTCGCACATACCACAGCATCCACTTACCATTAGGAGCACTACGTTTTTCAGACTTTTAAAGAAAAAAGAATTTAAAGAATACGAAATTCCTGCAGCATTAGTGGCCGACTTCAAATGCCAATTAAAATTTATACCTGAAGTAAATAATTGTAACCGAATTTAATATAACCTGTAGGTAAAAGTGAAACTAGTGCTCTGGAAGTCCTTGCCCGATGACGTCAGAAAAATATCTAATAAGACTGCCTTTAAAAGATCGGTACATAATCACAATATGAAGACATTAGATGAGAGTTAATATGGTCAATTTGATTACCTTTGTTGTTATTTTATTTTTAGGTTGATTTTATATATCTATTTTTATTTAAAATATGTATATATTGAGTTTTTGCGATATATATATATATATATATATATATATATATATATATATATATATATATATATATATATATATATATATATATATATATATATATATGTGTGTGTGTGTGTGTCGTTTGTGGTTTAAGAACTTTATTCTCATTAAGAATAAAAAATTCACTTATCATGAGAGCATAAAAATTTATAAGTTATAACAATATCTGGAGAAACACACATATTGTTATAACTTATAAATATAACAATATCTGTGTTACTATCTTGTGTGTATACATATTGCATTTTTTCATTGTTCAATTTATTTTGTCACCTATCACATAATTTCCACACGTCCCGGGTAGAACGGGGGAGAATGCCTAATGCTTATTATTAAGGTGCAATAAAGTGTATTATTTACACTTTGTTGCACAAATAAACTATTGAACTCGTTTGTTCATATGGACTGTAATTATTGATTTGTTTATATATAATATTTTATATGATGACAGCATGTATTACAGATTATAAAATTTAAGCTTTTAGTCATATGAAATATTTTACTACGTCTACAATGGGTAGTTTCATATTTGTTCGTTGCATCATTATGCTACCGTGTAAAACATACATCAATAAATATAAATAAAATTGACGTGTCTGTTAATAATATCAAAATAATTAAGCTGTGTGGGCTATTTGCATGCCATTTTGACATGAATTGCCACTTAAAAATAGTTTGACTGTCCGCCTGTTTATCCGCGCTAATCTCCGGAAGGGCTGAAATCATTGTAATGTGAAATCAAACTTCATGAACAGATAGAGAGCAATTTCAGTAGTGATCTGGGTTATATTTGACCAATAATGATTTCTAATAATTATATTTTCTCCATATTATTAAATATTCTTTGTAACATTCTATACACCAATAATAGCACAGTACCCACTGCGGCTTGGCCACAGAAATAAGTAAGAGTAGGTTACTACGTAGATTCCTAAGTTTTATTGTGCATTGTAGTAAAGCAAAAGTAAAGTTTTATTAATTGTAAGCACGCAATTTTGAATTGCATCACCAAGCAAGGGCAGCCCTCGAAATGCGATTTGAATATATTTGACGTCGTATCTGGAATTCTTATCGAAGCTAGGAAGTTTTATCAGCCGTAGATTATTGAGAAAATTTAAAAAACTCAGATCAACTAACTTAATGTTACATATTAACTTTTCGAATACAAGATTGACTACCGATTTAATAATCCACCTGATAGTAAGTGACTACACACAGCTGCCACCAATTTCAAATGGAAAAGGAAAAAGATACATTTGCACTCTTGAGGATTATGATGAAATGTTCTAGTCCGATGTTATTCTGGCTCTTTTATCCTTTAACTGTAAATCGGTATTTTTTGTATCATTATTTGGCGGCAGAATATGGTAAGAGTGGCTTTATGGACTTATTATGCAGGAAAGTAGGACTATCTCCTACCAATATAAAAGTCCACTGGTAGGTAGGTATCTCTCATAGTAGGAAGGATTTGAATCGTCCCACTTGGTAGGCGGACTGATGATCGCAGTATCAAACGTCTCACACCTAGGATGCTACTGTCCATTAAACATCTGGATATTACACGTCTGGTGTAAACAAGGTTTTTACAACGCAATCTATTGGCATCTAAAATATTTTTCCAGAAATTCCCATAGCCGTCTCTTACAACAATCACAGATTGAAATAGAGTGATGGTTTTCACACCACTCCACCACGCCACCACATAGCATGCGTACCCATAGGATAAAATGATTCCTTACCATTTGCCGTTACAATTACAGCTTACCAAAATACTCCACTTAATATAAAACTACCCCATATATTGCCTTGTTGCACCATATTTGCCGCAGTTACCTCGCGTGGCGATCGGATTGGCAACCGCACTATATATTTAATTATTGTGAGTTGCAGTTATCAAGAAGATGCAGCTTTCCATGTCCTGTTTCATTACCCTCTGTCATCTCTTACGGTACCCACGGAAGGATATGGGATAACTGATATTCTCACACCGTCACTACACGGATGTTCCTTAAAAGTTTTTATAATCTATACTAGTATGCATATCTCTATGTATACAATATTCGACCGTTGGTGACCGCAATTTCGATATAAATTTATGGATTACTATTATCGTTTACTTCCTGTATATATTGGAATTCCTTTCAACTTTTAGTTCAATGGAATTCCAATATGAGTCATGTGAGAGGATTTGATTGGGTTTGTTGCGAAAACTTCCAAGTGAATAGACTTCCGCTTTGTGTATTTAATGCTTTAGATGTTGATACGGTAAGCGCTTTACAGACTAGCTAGAAGTGGTCTTGATTATTTGCGAAACTAAATATAATAAGAAAGAAAATAGGTTTCTAAGAATAGAAAATTTTGATAAATGTATGAAAAATCAAATTGTTTATCGCTTGCAGAAGAGCGGCTAGCCTAGTGAGATAATTTGCCACATGGCTATGTGATAACACGATTAGTTAATTTAAACTTACATATAAATTAAATTGAAGTTTCTGTCGGTATTATCTGATTTCTGTTAACCTGATTGCATCTTATTTGCATATTATTAAAATGGGAACATCACCTTTTAAAATTAAGTTTCCGTGAGTTTCTGCAACATGGGGGGACTTCATTCAAACCTTAACGCCGTCCACTACCATCTGGAAACTGCGAAGTTCTTTCTAACCGAGACACAGGTGTCCTCTCCGGCTGATATTTTGTATCTCACCTACCCGGGTTATAAATTAGAACACTCTTTTGTGCCCCCAGCTGAAATTTGCGTGTATGTCAGAGACGACATCTGTTTTCAACGCTCTCGGCAGCCTTGAAGGTACGGACTTGTCCATTTTATGGCTGCGCGTAGACAGCGACGACCATCACCGCGTCTACGCGTGCCTCTATAGGTCCCATAGCGGTAATACCGAAATAGACCGACTCATCGACCACGTCCGGATGGCTGTGGACTCCGTGCTACAACAGATCCTATCCGCAGAAATCATGATACTTGGAGATTTTAACGCCTACCACGCTGAATGGCTTGGTTCTTGTTTAACCGATCATGCGGGTAGATCTGTTTATGACTTTGCTTTGGCATATGGTCTTACAAAACTGTTTACCTCGCCTACGCGGATACCAGATGTGGAAGATCATGTACGTTAACTGTTGGACCTTCTGCTGACCTTTAGGACAGATATTAGGTCTCCGTCGATGCCCCTCTTGGCTCCTCAGACTCACTCTCTCATCGCGTTTACGTCTGCAGGTTCCCGCCGTGTTTGGCGGGATTATAGGTCAGCAGACTGGAACGGGATGCGATCCTTTTTTTGCATCCTATCCTTGGTAGGCGGGTTTGGTTCTCACCGGATGATCCCAGCGTTGTTGCTGATTATGTTGATGATATGATGCTACAGAGAATGGAACTTTTTATTCCATCATATGTGGTACCTATCGGAGGCAGAACCTAGCCTTGGTTTGGTCACTCCTGCAAAATTGCACTACGTCATAAGGTGGAGTGCTACCAGGCCTGGGCTCGCTCATCGACGTCTCGGGATGCAAATACCACTGCTCTTAAAAAGAAGTACAATTCTGCCTCCAGTTCCTTCAAAATTTTCATTGTCAAGGCAAAGTCAGAGCATATTGGCATAATTGGTAAGAAACTAGTTCGTCTTCCATCGGGAATACATGCATTCTGATCTCTTCCCAAGGCTGTCCAAGAGAACACCTGCCGGCCATCTCTCACATCTCTGCACAGGGAGGACGACTCGCCAGCCCATGTCGCAAAGGACAAAGCCGATCTGAATCCGAACAGGAGGAATTTCAGGTGCATTGCCAGTTTTTTAGAAAGATGTAAGCTCTTTTTTTAAAGGTCCTGAAGTCGAATCAGTCATATTGTCTATTGTGTCTTGGAATTTATTATCAAAATGAATAAAAATATCTACTAATCATGATTAATTACCGTAATTTAATAACATTAATATTTTAATTTTCTAATTCAGTTAAGAGTAAGTAGCTTGTTTTCATTTCGACATCGCTTGAATTGGCTTACTTTACGTTTCAGTGAAATGTTTCTGATATTGTCTTTCGAAGTGCACGCCAGCAAGAGACGGACCAGAGACGATATGGTGGTGCAACGCCGCAGATTTCAGAGGACCAGCTGACGGCCACGTAGGCCGGCCTGTCAGCAGCTTCTACATCTGCTGCACCTAACTTATGTGCTCTGATGATGATGCTGCAGTAACAGACCCGTCAGTTGGAAGAGCAGCTGCAGCGCAGATAGTAGGAGCAGGTCCGTCAATTGGAAGAGCAGGAGGAAGAACATGACCGCCGACAGCACGAACAGACACGCCGCAGGAGGAACAGGCTCGTTGTTTGGAAGAGCAGCTCAAACGCGATAGGAAAGAGCAGATACTCTTCATAAAGGACCTTCACGCCATATTCGGAAAAGAAATAATGGAGGTAAAGACTAGGGTTACTCAATATGACAACTGCCTGTCGGAATCTGAAACAAGACCGACCGACCGAGTGAACGATCGAGTTGAGAACGTGATGGCAGACTGAAGAAAACACTGAACGATCTCATACTTGAGAAAAGAATTAGAGCTCCCGTAGTAGTTACAATACCTTCGCTACATTGATTAAAAGGACCATCGTTCAACAGGAATTCTTCCTAGTCAGCCTACAAAATTCAGTTTAAGGCTGTCAAGAAGGCGAACAGCTGGAAAAAAGTCAGGCCATGACTGCTTTTGCAATAAGCCTCCGCGATCAGGCCTTAACTGTTCTGGAATATTTCGGTAGAAAGTGACTTACGAGCAGCTCATTGAGGCATTTGAGGCGAGATATGGCGACGCTAACTTGGAACACGTTTTTTCTGAGCAGCGTAAAGATCGCGTGCAACGCAGCAACCAATACTGGTAGCGGTGGGACCTCATGGTGGAGGAGCTCGTTCGAAAAAGTTTCTACCTGCGCACATTTAAAGGAACTTGGTACAGACATTCATCAACGGCATCTGCGAACTTGAAATCAGAGCTGCTGTAAGGCTCGAACACCACGAGATGCTTAAGGGCGCCTTGGCCCATGCACTGGAGGTGGAAACCGTGGGGCACAATCCAGGTTCCCATCGCGTCAGGGAGGTTGCAGCAGCGGCTACAGTTTACGACTGCAATATAGGATACAGCCATTGGTGCTATGGCTGTGGGGAAAGGAGCCATCTTCGATCCAGCTGCCCTTAGTGAACTGCAGAAAAAGAAGGTGATCAATCTCGAGACGTTAGTGCGATTAACAGCATCGCCCAGTAGAAGCAATGAAACGAGTAAATGCCAGGACTGCGGTTACTGGTGTTAAAGAGCCCCTAGAATTTTGATCTCACAAACGCATGATGGGGACATTCTAATCTTCAAGAGAGAGGTCAACGGAATGCAGTGTAATCTGACCATAGATACCGGAGCCTCTCGAACAGTTGTCAGTTTCCAACTTATAAGTCAGTTCCTTGGGGACTCCGCATACAACCGATAACGCATTAATTTGGTGACAGCCATTTGAAGCTAGTTAACATGATCTACTTACATAGTGTCATTGTGTTAGTAGTTATAAGTTTGTATCATCGTATTAATAGTTGCGTAGCAACAACTGGAGTTATTATAGAAATAATAACTATATACGAAAATAAAGTAAAGTTAACAGCGTATATACGTCCCACTGCCGAACACTGGCCTCCTCACATTTCTGAGAGAGTGTTAGGTAGAAGGCGTTCTATAAAAAAATGAAACACTGAAATACAGTAAAAAAAATTGTGTTTCCTTAAATGTACTAAATATCTTTAAAATGCGTTAAGCGTTAAATAGGTGTTGAATTTTCTAACGTAACTATTAATACTACATTTTAGTTGTGTTTAAATCGAAAGTGGTAAACAAATCCGCAAAGAAGTTGTACTTCCTATGTTTTTGAAAACTACTAATAAAATGCACAGTGGTGAACCGCCAAGCATCCAAATTGTGAGGATGTTATCTTGAATTCTGACGCAATATGCGTTCGTGAAATTTGGTGGCTTGAACTAATCCGAACAATTCCTCAGAGTACTCCCCGTGGTAGATGCGAAAGAAAACGCAAAAGGATGCAACGTTCCTACGCAGCGCCAATGAATCGAGCCGATATTTGGGTGCACGTGGACAGAGCCGGTATTTGGGTGCCCTGCCCCAGAGATGAGAGCAGAATTCCATGTGAGGCTGAACTTGTGCTTTGTAAAGTTGCAGGTGGTGTGCCGGAATGAAATACTGTTTCGCTCTACTGAGTATGCCAAGAATTATAGAGGCCAATTTGGCCTTTATAAATCTTGGCATTCCTCTACTATATGTTTTATCAAAATACACTCTCACCTGGTATAGCGTTTTGTACAAACAAAAGTTTGTGATAGGTACTTACATTGATGTTTTAACATTTCTTAACTCAGCGGAACAAAAATAATTGCGATTGCACGCAAAAAAATTTGCCATCAATTTATTTATCCTTGGTATATTAGTACTTTCTGTTTTTGCGAATTCATCTTCCATGATGCCTTTTCAATAAAAATCGTAATAAAAATCAATGATCGTATTGATAACTTGAAAATTTTTGAAATAACACAGCACGTTAGCTAGTTCTCTTAATCAGTGATACAGAACACTAATATCTTTAGGCTGGATCGGTGACGTCACGATATGCTTAATATGGCGGACACCGTTTTACAGATTTTAGGCACAGAAGAAAAAAATATCCTAAAAATTAAAATATATAATTTATAATGCAATTTTATAAACGGAAATCAATATTTCTCGTTTACTTTTTACAAAATCTATTATAAATATATATTTTTTTATTTTATTTTACATGGTGTGAAGTACCCTGTTGTGTTTTATGGTTAGTGTGTTTTAAGTTGTGAAGTGTCAATTTTGGTAATTCGATCGGCAGGTTTTCATTGTCACAAACCTCAAACTCGTAAAAATATCATACTGTTACGATAATTACACTTAAACTAGGTTGCGTAATTTTTAAACTTTCCGCTACTAGATCCCGTTCTTACTCTGTTTTTCGAAAATTGAGTTTTAATTAAATCTTGACTATTTGAGGTCACAGGAAGCCACCATAACCATTTTTCGATGGTGTCTGTGTATCTTTATGTATGTGTGTATGTGTGTGGATGTATGTAAACCCCCTATAACTTTTGAACGGCTTGACCGATTGAAATGAACTAAGTGGATTTCTAAAGTGTTTCGTCAAACTTAGATTTGCTATGAATTTTAACCAATTCGGACTGTTAAATTTTGAGAAATCTCAAAAATAAAAATTTTGAAAAACTTTTTCTAAATAATTTTAAATGGCTTTATCAATCGATTCCAAAACCTAATCAACTTTTTACCTTGAAAAATCACGTCAATTTCTTCCGGTCCAGTCAAAATCGGTTGATTCGTTCGTGAGATATCGTTAACGAAAATTTTTAAATAATTGTTTTTTTTTTTATTACTTCAATATTTCATATTAAATGTCATAATTTAGTGAAATTTGGAGCGCTTTGCGTTTTAAATTAGCGAGGAGTTTCAAGAATGACCTGCAGGGTCCACGAATTTTTTTTAACTAGTTTAATCATTTGTACTTATTTCACAATATTATCTTAAATTATAAATTTATTGATTATAAAAACCGACCAGCATCGTCTCACAGCATGATAATGCTATTTACGAATTACAAACATAATTATGTTCGTTATTTAAAAGGACCGTTTCAAAAGCTTTTAACAAAGTCACTTTATGCCTGGAAATGACAGTAGTTAAGTCTTTAAATCCTTCGGACTACAATAATCTTAACCACTTCAATTAAGACTGGCTTTCGCGCAGAGATTTTATCTACCAAAGGAATTTTATGAAGGGAAATGAATGACTCTGAGGATCTTTATTGTTTTATTTAACTAAACAAACAATAATTACACACTGCATATATGTATATTGCGATTGAAGCACGGGTCGGATCGACTGAAAAAGATCATACTTTCAGAGAATATCAGCCTAACTTATTATTTAAAGAATGTTGTTTATTATTTAAAGAGTGACGAAGACCAGGTACCTTTTTTGGTAACAAGGCTTTCCATATTCCTCAGTGGTAATAACGCACCTGCTTTAAATTTTTTATACTATGTCGACTGGGAAGGATGTTACACTTTTACACACCAGCGTAAAATAATAGCATAATGCTGTAATGTACAATACATTGCTGCATTATGCTACAATGGTATCTTGTCTAGGGCAAATGAGTATACCTTTGCAAGTCCACTGCTGAAAATATGCCTCCCCAAGGATTGCCACAAACCACGGTTCAGAGCCACCTGCATCCATCGAATTCCTGCATGTTTTTCCAGGTCGTCATTCCATCTAGAGGAGGGCTGCCCTACACTTCGCCTACCGTTACGAGTCAACCACTTGAGAATTTTTTTTGAGAGGGTTATAGTACATAGACCACTTAGTATGCAGCGTCTTATTGCGTGCGGACCTCACATGTCTCCGAAATATATAAGTATTTTCCACAGACATGTAAGATTTCTCGCAAAGTTTTCCTTTACCTTTTCATTGGTGTCAGTTGGAATTGAACCCAGTTTCGTAAAAAAGTCACCTCCACTCTAGGATTCTCTCCTGTATCGTAGAGGCAGTTTACATGCATAAATTTTACAAAGACAAACAAATAGTTGTTCCGTGTGTGATTTGAATCCACGGGCCTTAAGCGCTGCAACTGATTGATAATCCACAGCGCCATGGAGCCCTCATAATATTGTTTTACTTATTGGACGCCAGGTTCATATTCGTACGGGTTAAATTGTTTTACAGTGACATAGATATATTAATAATTTCCTCCAGACCGAATTTCGGTCATAGCAGCTAGTTTCTGTGCAGCACAAGATTAAAGTACCCAAGTGTATGCACAGACACAGGTGCACTCTCTATTCCTTTACTCTCTCATAGTCCACTGGGACGAAATCCGACACTAGCGGAGAGATACTAGGCGCAGGACCAACGGCTTCATGTGCTTTCCAACTCGCGGGGGTAAAATACCACCAACTCCCTAACTTCAGGCTTATACTAAAAATTTCTTGACAGAAAACGTAACAAATATATTTGGCCTGTCCCGGGATTCACACCCGAGATGTCACGATCGTCAATCGCGGTTACGGCCACTAGAAACAATAAGACGTTGGCGACAAACATTTTCTCCTAACTTAATTCACTACGTACCGTTTATACTCAGTTTCTACTTGACTTACGGAATTTTAATACACAGTAAACTTTCTAAAAAGATGCAGGTCTTAGGAGTGAAAACCGACAAGAAACTCGTTCAGATTCAGTTCTTGAGATTAGCCCGGTCAGAGAAGGACAGAGATTTCCTATCTCCCTTTTATACTATTATAAAACAATGGAAGAGCAGCGAAAGACAAAGGTTTGTTTAGTCCTGAAATTATCAAAGTAGACTTAAATAGTACTTATAATATCTAATAATAATATTTACTTAAATAATATTTTAATATTTTCGTAAAACTTCACTAATGAAATAAAGTTTTCGAACTTCGGTTGTAAAGATTTATGACCGCTAGACGTACTTGGGTCTCTCCAAAATTGAGACAATGAGATAAAATACCACACTTGGTAGACGGATTGATAATTGCAGGACAAGATATCTCGCTGAAAATTCTGTTAATGTTACACAAGGAAAAGGCTAAATATTTCACAAAACACACAGAGGCTGTCCAAGGAAAAACTCTTACAAAAACTTATTTAGCTCCAACTCTCATCATTGAGGACATTTTATTTCGCTATTTATCATAATAAAACACACACACACACAGAAATAAGGCGCATCTTAATTTCTTACATGCCCTCCATCACGAAATCATGGGACGAAATGAGCACTCGGAAACACCAGTCTTTCCGGCCCCAGTAGAATATCCGGTCTACAATGTGCTGTGGCAGGTGTGCAAATATGGAGATGTTTATAGTAGTAGTAACGAGAATAAGGTGATATATAACTAGACCCACCTAATAAACACACGAACAAAACATAAGTGCTATCTACCTACTCCACATACCTATCTTATCCTAAACCCAGTTATCTTTAATTTTAAGCGTACCTACCTACCACACTATAATAGCTTCGGCGTCAGCCATTTTGTTGTTTCATCGTAATTACGGAATTCTCGTCTCGTGACTTCAGCACAGGCAGGCAAGGGGAAGGACAATTTTTCCCGCAATCTATAAACTAGAATCCGCAGCGGGGTCTCGGAACGGCGAGGTAATTAAGAGTTAATATTAAAAGCTTTCAATTCAGCGCTTCAATACTCTTTCCATACCAAGCAACTAATTTAACATAGTTTACTGAGTTCAAAAGCGGAAGATTATACGTGGATAAAATTAAGTCGCAAGAAAACTATAGAATAAAGAATAGAAGAATCTTTTAATTCTGGTTCAAGAAAAATGATTAAGATCGTCACTATTTATAAATATATTTTATAAATCTGTACCGAACGGATTTCCGTAACATTTGGTACCTAGTCAGTACAGAGCACAGACACAATAACAGACCTTGTATAAAATATGGGTATTTTTATTCTCCTACGGAAGAATTGAAAAGAAGAGTTGTTACCCGTTTTTTCTAAAATTTATTTTTATAACGTCTGAAAATTCTATAGAGGACACCGTAGATTTTTTTTAAATGTATGCATAAGCTATAAATATAAATCTTTAGAAAAGTCAGTATGTGTGTGTGTGAAAATGAAATCTATTTTGTCTTTTACTAGAAAGGGCAAAACAACGTCTGCTGAACCACTTAGTTATTAATATTAGTTTCCATGACAAGAAAGTGAAATATTAATTACTAGACATCGTTCGCGTGGAATTAGTACATTTTATATAATATTGATCATGATTAATTTTACTTTTTAATTGCGCCAATATCTAGAAAGACATTGGAGTTAGTCATTTAATCCAACTAATAAAATAATTGGAAATACTATACCATACACAATTTTGCGGCCTAATTTCCTTCGGTAATGAAGCTGTACTTGCCGCGAAAGCATGGTGGACGTTGCTTTCTGAGCGCGCTCACCAAGCATAACCGCGAAGTGTGCAGTCTCCGTCATTACTTCCTGACATGATTGGATGACCCATTTTATAATAACGTCATTTCTTGTGATAAAGGGCTTACCCCTCTATCCTTAGCCAGCTAGCAATAGCAGAACCAAGCAGTACATAGCATTTCCAACCGGGAGACCGTATAGAACGAGAAGAAGCTCCACGAGCGGAACTACAGGGCTCTACATAAGCGCTTCGTAGATACGGTTGCCCTCAACTGGCTATGTTTTGGTGACCTCTTCGGGTAAACCAAGAGTTTTTTCTATGCAATACAGGATCTAGTTATTAAGACCAACAACTATCGGAGATATATCATAAACGATGGCACCATAGACGTCTACCGATCATGTAGCCATCCCGGTGAGGCACTTAGGCATGTCATCGCCGGGTGTTCGGTGCTTTCTTAATCTGAGTTTGCACAGGCACAACTTAGTAGCCAGATTTCAACACCAGGAGCTCGTTCTGAAATACGGTCTCGTAGATCAGGACTATTCTTTCAAGCCCGATATTGTGCTGATGAACCGGGCACAGTCAAGGATATTTTTGGTCGACATTACCATTCCGTATGACAAGAACCTCGTGAAAGCCGAAACAAACAAAATATCTGGATCAGGCTCACGAGGTTACCGACATGTGGAGTGGTCTGCCGACAACTGGTCCACCCTGTTGATTGATTAACAGTGTTACTTCTATGCAACAGACTACTATCCTACTTGTCTATTCATGCTCATGGATTTGCAGGAAAACCGGCATTCCCCCAAATTGTATTTTTTATATTTACGAAAATATCTCCAGCTTTTATATTCCTCACTTACTTTATTTTAACAAATTAAGATTGAGTACCGTCAGGAAGGCCGTATATATCAAGAGGGTCAAAAAGTCGGTGGGAAAGATGACCTATTCATTTTACCAACATTGAGTGCAATTCTTAAAAGTATTTATTTATGTGAACACTATACGTTTGATAGTATATAATTATTAAAACGGTAATATGATATATCATCATTATAGTTTTGTGATATTATGATACTATATAAACATACATCCATTAGTTAATATGCAGAACCTATTTCTATCAAAAAGCTTAGTTTTACCAAGCAAAAATTGTTTAATAAGAATTATTTAAAAAGTAATAGTCCATGATATATAATAGCCCCCGAATTCTCTACCCTACTGTGCCCACGGGATACTACTTCCGGGGCTGCTAGAAAAAATCTCAACGAAGGAGTCTGTTGAATGTCGTTTTTGTGAAGTAAATATTGACTTTTTTTAGGAATTTTCAAATAAAATACCTTCTTAATTATTGAAAAAAAACTTTTATTTTATTGGCAAAAATAGAATAATCGATATTTTCAGTGTCTATTACAATATTGTCCCAGGCACTAGCTGGCCCAAGGAAATTATCTGTTTACCTTCCCATTACATAGCACCATATGATACTAACTATAAACTACTTCAATCCTAGGTTGTGCCAATAGTTAATGGGTAAATCTGTCAAGAAGTTCTCAGTAGTAACCCAAATACAAATCGAAAAAGAGAGTCAAAATTTGGCAGTGTTTCACCCCCGTGCCTTTAAAAATAAATTAATCTGATGTCACTCAGGTCGTGTTGTTTCTCAACCGTCTATGAGAGTAAGCGAATACGGAGTGCACCTGTACTAGTGTTTTTTTTTTTTTTTTTTTTTTTTTTTTTTTTTTTTTTTTTTTTTTTTTGCGCCCGAAGCAATTAAAGGGCTACCCTGTACGTAGGGAGGCGGAAAATGCATTACGCATACCACGATAGCCGGTCTATCGTGGTTATGGGGGACTCACTGTCCTACCGGGGACCCTAAGTGATACCCCCTAAAAACCGCCTTTGGGGACAGGCAGCTGGCTGATTAAGCTCTATTGTGCCTTATCATGAGCGACCCTCTTTTGGGAAAAGAGGGCGCAGGCGGCTAAGAGCCGCTGAGGGAGTGCCTACGAAGGCAAAATAATATTAGTTGATACAATAATAATTAATTTAATTAGAACTGGCCTGAGCCGCCAGGAGGCAGTTCAGGTCGTTTGACAGTTTATTTGGCGGGTCCGAGAGAGAGTTTCTCGGCCTGCGGACACGATAGCGAGAGGGGGGTGGGGCTGCATAAGAAGCCGCCTCACGAATTAAATTGTTTGGGTGCGACTCTGAGGCTTTGAAGAAGTTCTCAGAGAGTTTTTTAAGGAACTGTTGAATTGTTGGGAGCTCTAAGTCCCGATGAAGGTCGGCATTACGGACGGACCAAGGTGCGTTCGCAGCTCGACGACAGAAGAGGTTCTGAACTATTTGGAGTTCATTTAATATGTTAGGGTTTGCGTGGGCAAAGACGGGGCCCGCGTAGGTCATGACGGGTTAATGTTACACTCAGGCACTATAAAGCTGTCCTCTGCAGATGGCTAGTGACCGTTGATACTGGCTGTCGTGAAATTCGGTCTAGAGGCTATTATTGTTATGTGCGAGACATAATCTTCATGATTCTAAAATATTTTATTATATGTGTAAAGCGCATTCAAGATATAGTAATTCCAAGTAACGTAAAAAAATATTTAAAACAAATTTTTAGAAAGCTTTTGTTGGACCTATTCTAAAGTCTTATAAGAAGTAAAAATAAATATAGAATATATTGTGTAGTGTTGTAACCCGAAAACAGCAAAGTCCACAACAAAGCAAAGTGGGTGCAGTACTTTGAAGAATGAACAGGGCTTGAGAAAGAAAAAACTTTCTACCTCAAAACTTTCGAGCATTCGTTGTACAAGCAGTGTGAATTGTACAGTTAAACACGTCCATGCAAGGTATTAAGATTGTTTAAAATAATTACAAAAAAAAACCTAAGTTCGTATTAATTTTTATTTTAACAATAACTAAAACCTGTTTAGTGACAGTGTGAGAATATCCACCACCCTTATCATTCTGCGGTTACCTTAATGCGGTTATGTTTCAAATGGTAAGTGTAGAGAACAGGGAAACCATTTTAACTAGAAAAGACGCATTCCATATTAGTCCTTAGGTACAGCAACGCATCCGTATTTTGATTCTTAATCTTAAGTGTGTTAGGTTTTCACTTACCTAAATGACTTTTGTTAGTAAATTTACTTATTAGAATGGCAACACTATAGTAAGGGAGGGGATGTAGTCAGTTGCATAAAGCAAAAACGGCATTAAGTAAGGAGGAGCGGATGAAAACGGTTGTGTCAATTACTAAACATAGATGAAGGTCAAATAAGTATAAATTATAGTTTTAAGATCCCCTTTCAATAAGTATTGTTTATAATGTATATTGAATAAAAAAATTATATTTCTAGTATAAGACGTATATTATATAGACGTATATATATATATATATATATATATATATATATATATATATATATATATATATATATATATATATATATATATATATAAGACGTATTGATGCTTGTGGCGTTCCGCAGCATTGCGTCTCTGCGATGGTTGTTTGGTGGGTCGCTTTTCTCAATGGCGCAGTCTGTCTTGATTTAACTTACAATTAAGCAGCTTTGCCCAAATCGGGTCTCTTCATTACGGGGCTGGAAACTGCCTAACCTCCATTGTTTTATATAACAACAATAAAGTAATATCGCTGTTAATTTCACACCTTTGAATGGTTGAACACAACTTGTCGGTGGATGAGACAAACATGATCGAAAAATGCATATAATCAACGTCAACTTCACAAACCCTTCCTGATGGCGATATTTGTTTATGCCGATCGTGTAATTTTTTTATATTTTTATACACGGCTACATTTATATAATTCTATATACAAAGGAATAGGGGGCGAGCCCTATAGAATGCCTCATAGGCTGCCCTATACAATGCCTTATAAGGAAAAAACTAACAATATCAAACATAATATATCGCAAATATGAAAATAATTTCAATGAGTTTTAGGAATTAGATTTTTATATAACTCATGATTTATTTTTAAAGCTTAATACTAAGGACAAACTATTTTTAAATGTAAAGACTTTTCGTCTTTTAACATCAGAAGAAAACAAAGGTTGGATCTGTAGTTGTAATGTTCGAGTAATATTACTCGAAATTATTTACGTAAAAAGATAAATTATTACACAAAAAACTTTCATTACAATTTTTTAATAAAACACTAGAAAAATCCAAAAATCAACACAATAACATTCAGGCAAAAATGGCGTAAGAAATGTACGTAGATAAATAAATATTCATAGGATAATAGTTCTTTTTATTGCATTAGAGTATAGAGTATTCCATATTAAATATATAATGCCAAACTTCTTCACAGAAAAGTAGTCTCTATACATAAGTTTTTATGGGTTAAAGTGCTATGGGTGAGTGCGACCTTATGAGACCACTAGGGATTTGACGGAATGTGGCCGCGGTCTCATGAGACAGCTAGGGGTTGAGAGGTTAAAGATAATATTACTGTAAGTTAAGGTCGTTCTCTGATTATATGTAAACCATAGGGCTATGAAGGTATAGAAATTGAATAAATTACCAAAACTATGAAGTGGTCTGTGTGAGATCATTACAATAAATTTTTAATATGATGCTCAGGGTACACTCAATGAACTGGAATATAAATTTATTGAAGTAATTTTTTTTATTCAAACAAACAAATAAACAATTAAATTAGATACGTTTTGTAAGATTTAAATAAAAAACTAGGAATAATAAAAGTAAAAAGTAAAGTTACAGCCTATATAAGTCCCACTGTTGGGCTCAGGCCTTCCCTCATTTCTGAGAGGGTTTAGGGCCTTGCCCTAAAAGTGCTTCGAATGTCTTCGAAATATTTTTTTCTTATTCCTCAGACATGCAGGTTTCCGCACGATGTTTTCCTTCACTGCCGAGCAAGTGGTAAATCAGCACTTAAAATTGCAATTAAATATTTCATTGGTGCCGGCGGGGATCGAACCCGGGTTACTCGCGTTCTGTTATATTTACAGCGAGCGTTAACCACTGAGCTACCACGGCTGAATAATAGTGCTTCTATTATTCCTAGTTTTTAAAATTTTTAAAATTACAACTTACGAACGCTGTTGGGTACATATTTATTTCCAAGAGAGAGTGATATTTTTAGGGTCCCGTACCTAAAAGTTAATTAACCGTACCATATTACTAAGCCCCCGCTGTCCCTTCATCCGTTTACGTCAGCGTTTCTGTCAGCGGGCTGTATCTCATGATCCGTAATAGGTACACAATTAAAATTTTCACAGATAGTGTATTTCTTTGGGCGCTATAACAAAAAGTAACAAAAACAAAAATAATTAAACATAAAAGAAGGCTATCTTAACAGAAACGTGTTATTACGATAGTACTCTTCATGAAGGATCCTGACTCGCATTTGGCCGGTTTCATTCGTTTATATCAAGTTATTGAAAATAAATAAAAGAGAATATATAATATAATTCCGTAAACTTTTAAGATTTTATATTAAGTAAGCCATATTTTACTTTTGGCTCTCGATAAAATACATAATATTTATAATCTAAGCTTTTTTAAAATTCCGAAAATCTATATTGACCACAGACTTTTATGTGCTTTTTCAATTTGCAAAATGATCAATCTGGAGACATTTTCTCTAAACAACTCATTGATCTTGGCAATGGCAATACTTATCTATTGATATACTGACTGGCTGCATCACCTTTCCTGCGAGTTTTTGTCAGTTAATGCAATTAAAAGCTGAACTCATTCAAAAAGGGTTTCCAAATATTGTACAAAATTACTTATTCCATGATTGGTTGAGCGAACGAGCTATACTGGCTGCCAAAAACGCTGATATAAATGAATTAAATTTCAAAATTCAAGATGACATTCCTGGCGAAATGAGGACATAAATCCGTTGATACGACAACTAATGAAAATGATGTCGTGCAGGAATTTTTAAACTCACTTGATTTGCAAGGATCCAGTTAAAGGTTGGATCTGTAGTTGTGATGTTGCGAAATATTATTTATTTATAATCACTATTGCGCAACTTGCATAAAAAGGATTACAAATGATGGCTTACAGCTTTATTTTAGTCTCTACTCTAGAATATACTCTTCTACTGGTTTTCTAATTGGTGTCGAAGGTATAATTTATATCTATTCGTAAAAATATTAAAGAACATAATATAACTAGATCAGTACATCACATTAGTTGTGTCGAGGAATATATTAATTCATTTTATCGATAAATCAAATGTCGGGTCTTTAAGTTACAGATAAATTAAACTGAACATCAAATATAATTAAACACATAGCTTATTTTTCAAGTCACATAAATAGAGACATTTCTAACAAATGAGACTCACTCTGTTATATTACAAGTGTAATAAAGACACGATCGGTAAGCAATCCTTTACTTATTAGTTCAATTGACTTTTATTTCATTCTGTGTCATATGAAAACTAACGAATTGGAATGAAATTTTATTCCACTACTCTACTCGAGTAGAAATTCTCATTGGAAGTTGATACCTTTAGCTAAAAGATATTTTACAACGACGCTTTTCAATTGAAAAAATATTTTATAAAGTTTTAAAGTAGACTCCAAACATTCTAAAAGTCGTTTTATTAAGAAACTTTCAAAATAATGAGACAAAATAAGCGATTTAATTCTGAAACTTATGTTTGTTTTGCGATGTAGTAATAGCGAAATAAAAAGTATTCATAATCACTGTTTGTGACTTGTGATGTGACACTTGTGATGACGTTCATATAAAGGAAAAGAGCCTACTCTTTTTTAAAGCAACGCAACTGCAATTCGTCTGGTATAGCAGTTGTTAATGAGCGGCGGTCGACACTTACGTCACATGCTCGCTAGATCTCTTTGTCTATAAAAAAAAAACGACTGGTAGAAATAATTCAAATAGAGCGATGAAAAATCGAATTCCTTTATTGAAATTTATACAATTTTATATATTATTTACAATTATTTTAATACCAATACAATAATTGAAATAACGAATGCAATATCTGAAATTATTAAAAATGTAAATGAAGTATAAGTAGTAATAAACTGTGGTGCGATGAGAGCGTTGCAGTTGAAAGCCTAACGCTGATTGGCTGGATAGAGAGCTGCTTGTAATAAATGGGCAAGTAATTTCATCGCACTTTATTAAAAAAATTCTATATTTTCAATGTACTAGTCTTTGGGATGTACCGGTGTGCATGCACGTACTACTGCACTTATGTTAATTCAATTTAAGTAAGAAGTCTTCATGCCAACCGCGTTCAGATGAGAGTTCAGACAGTCGGGTGGGACCCTTTTCAGAAATGATGATCTAACCTCCCAAGGGGTGAGTAGTAACTTGAGGCTTCTTGTTATATCTTCTTTGGGTTTTCTCTGTAGTTCCCAGCTTTTGCATTTTGAACATCGGAGCTCTTTCGGCTATTCCCTAAAATCATCTATCTAGGAAGGGAGAACTTCAAAAGATTGTAGGGTATGCCGTTATGCTAAGCTCTGTCGAATGTTTTTGCAAAATCGTATAACAATATATTAAATTATTAATATGGCCAGTGTTTGTGTAAGTTAGAGTGTGAAGCATAGAAAATATACGAATGATTCAAGACGTTTTCTTATATTTAAAAAAAGTCCCCTTGATTCCTAGGAGTCCATCTGAGGTCCAAAAAACTCCTACTATAATATAACTAATACGAGAATTTCTGTACATTGATTTTTTTTTAATTTGATTTACGAGAGATACAGAAGCCAAACAACGTGTTTTTGGAAACGTTGTCTGTTAGTCTGTCTGAACACACATCACGCAAACATATGAAAACCGATTTGAACGGAACTTTCACCACCGTAATGCATAGAGACCTAACCGTTAGAAAAATTATAAAATCTCCACCAAAGCTCCACACTCGAATTTTTTGCATCTGGTCGGTCGAGGGCCTGTATTTGCCGGAATATTCTGGATGTTTTGGTGGGAAAAGCGTATATTAAGCCCATGAGGACCGCGACTGGGGCAGTATTGAATTGGCGATACAAGCGAAGCTTTCGGACCAAAATAAAGTGAACTAGTGTTAAGTGTGATAATTATTAGTGTGATTTGAGCTTTAATTGGTGTTCAGTAACAAAAGTGTCAATGTTGGTAATTCAATCGGCAGTTTTTATAGTCACGAACCCAATGCTTGTAACAGTATGTACCATTGTTATCTATGCACTTTTACCATCTCATAGGTTGTTCATTGCTCCCTTTACTAAAAACAAACCATGGGGCGAGAATCTATAAACTATTTGAAGGCGGTTTGGAGTGCCGTACCGGAGTTGAATTATTTCCTTTTTTTGTTGAACTTTGTAAGAAGTTGTTCAAATTCCGGAAAAAATGGTAATCTGTTGAAGCAAGGTCCGGGGAGTGCGGTGGATGTCGCAAACAATCCAATTGTAGCTCATCTTACTTAGTGATCGTTTGTTGTGCAGTGACCTTGCGTTATCGTGAAGCAGCAGTGGCCTAGAGCGATTGACCGATCTTGGTTGTTTAGCAGCTAGTTCTTGCTTCATGGTTTGCAGTTGCTGACAACAGATATCTGCCGTAATCGTTTGGCCAAATTTTAGAAAGCTGTAGTTGATGACACCAGCGTTAGTCCACCAAACACTCACAAGTAACTTTTTCTGAGTCATTGTACGTATAGGGCAGGATTTGGCTGGGGCTTCAGGGTTCATTCATTGCAAGAAGCGCTTCCGATTATCGTACAGTATCTACTTTTCATTACAAGTAAGGATTCAATTTAAAATACTTTCATTTTTGTGTCGGTTGAGCAAAGTAACACAGCAGTTGACGTGTGTTTGCAAGTTTGATTCACTCAATTCATGGGGTACCCATCGTTCAAGTGTTTTTTAATTTCCCGATTTAACTTATAATACTTTAAAATTTTTATGTTCTTACTTTTTCCAACACACCCGTCAAACCTTTTAGGCCGAATTTCGATCATGGCAGCCAGTCTCAACGGAGACTAGCCATTTGTACATGATATATATGGACCATTCGGTAAAGAGTACCTATTTTCTATTATATTATGTACTTATGTGTAAAGGGAGTGCATTACACTTAAATAACGCAGGATTATGTAACATGAGTGTGTATGCAAGCATAGGTGCACTTTCGGTAATCTGACAATGTTCCTTAGGACGGTAATTTGACACAAATACGTATATAGAGATCAAACGCAGAACCAACGGCTTAAGTGCTTTCTGAGGCACATAGATGAAACCTCACGACAATCACCGCTACGGACTGCTACTGAGAATTTCTGGATAGAAAACATACCTTAATTGGGCCTAATCACGAGTATTATTTAAGGGTCTAAATAGTTTTTTCAGTTGAGTTTATTTTTGATTTTCATTCTTTTATAGGTGGCGACGAAATTTTATATTTACGTTTTTTCATTTATTTTGTTAGTTTTATTAGGTACTTCATTTTAGATGTGCATTGAAATGTAGTTTTCGTTTCAAATATTTTTAATAATAAAATCAGTATAGTTCCTCACACCATAGTACCAATAATTAGCAATAGACCTTGCTTATTTAGGGCAATCTCTTATTTGTTATAAAGAAACCAAGTATTGACAAGAGAAATTCGATAGCAAATTGTTGCGTTTTATCGTAAATCGAAACGCAACAATGACAGATGGCCCGGACCAATCGGGGAGTTCGAATTAAATATATAACGGTTCGAGACTTCTTCAAGACACGATAGCATAGTTTAACTTAAGATAGTAGTTCACCTTTTATATACATTTGTAATTGTCTTTCAATATAGAAATCTTGTTTTCATCCTTTACTTCTTGAATTATATGCATTTAATACAATTAAAGTCAAGATTTTCATTTTGGGAATTCGACGACATCAATTTATTATATACATCACCCAAGAGCTCCTGCCGCATCCAGGAACAGGATCTTGGGCAAACAAATGGTCCTTCGATCCTCTATAAGACAACCAGCCAATTAAAAATCAAGAATTCAGAGCAATCCAGGTCTTCGGGTCTCAGGCGCAAAATTAAGAAGTCGTCGTCAACGAGCCTTCAATACTCAGCAGCGATTCCTATTTTTGCAAGCAGACTTTGTTCAAGACCGCACTTAATTCGAAGCCCGAAACCGTTTGAAGATCAATAATATCAACTGAGTGAGTCCGTTCCAATATTTATTCCTTTTCCATTTTTCTATAATTCCCACTTCCTATAATTTAAACAGCTTTAAAGTGGCAGGCAACTTGATATCATTGTTACAACATTTAAATAATTGCATTTTCTTAATAATCAAATTCACTTAATAATTAAAACTGCTACATTGTTCATCCGTCCCTTACGTGATAAAAATACTATACCGCGTTAAAATAATTTCTTTCTTGTTTGTTTACCTACACGCATGACCTTTGCATCATTTAAAACAGCTGTGAGTTGTGAATAGTGACATAGTTTTATTCAAGTGGCTCCGCTTGTCCTTCGTTCGGCCGGCAAGGTCAACATTGCATCTGTAGTAATTAGTGAGTAACGTACTTCACTGCATAACAGTTAAATCTTATAACCCTATTAGAATTACTTTGTTTCTAGTGAATTACTTTTCATTTTCTGAATTCTTTGTTTGTAAATTTAGTCTAGTAATCATGGCTGATGCAAAACTAAAGGAGCTGGTGAAAAAACGTGCCACCTTTAAAGCAAAGCTGACTCAATTTGTGAACGTTTTGAATGTATACAAAAGCTGTGCGAAATTAAGTGAGTTGCAGGCATCTGAATTGGAGTGTCGTTTAAGTCGAATTGATGCGATATATAGTGATTACGATGCGTTACAGGCCAACATCGAGTTACAGTCCGAACAACAGGAGGATCAGTTTGCTGAGCGCGAGCAATTCGAGACACAATATTATGGCGCCGTGTCGCTGGCGCGTACCTTGCTCGCCCCTACGCTGCAGCCACCTTCGGGACCCGGTGAAGAGTCCGTGACAAGTCAGGGTTCCACTAGTTGCAGACATGACTTTGTGCGGTTGCCCAAAATCGACCTGCCGCACTTTGACGGCGACTATCAGCGCTGGCTTGCATTTCGAGATACGTATCTTTCACTTATACATAATAACAATAGCTTGAGTGATATAAACAAATTACATTATTTGCGCGCTGCTTTAAAAGGTAGTGCAGCTTTAATTGTGCACAGTTTAGAACTGAGATCCGATAACTATGCCATTGCATGGCAACTTCTATCAGACAGGTATGATAATCCACGACTGCTCGTAAATAACCACCTACAAGCCCTTTTCGATTTTGAGCCTTTACAAAAAGAATCTAGCGTGTGTTTAAGAAACATGATTGATGTCACCAACAAAAACTTGAGGGCCCTTGCTACTCTGGGTGAGCCCACCGACCATTGGGATACGCTTATTATTTTTATGATGTCTCGCAAGTTAGATGGTATATCGTGTCGCGAAAGGGAGGAGTATCGTAATACTCTTACCGGTTCTCCAACATTACAACAATTTTTAAAATTTTTAAACAATAGAGCAGATTTACTTGAAACATTGTTTAATAATAGCAAACATAATATACAAAAACAAAAAACACTTGAACCGCCTAAGTCTAAGAGCTTCATTACCACTACAGATCACACAAACAGTAAAAATGCAATGAATGAGATTAGCTGTCCCATGTGTAGTGATAAACATTATTTATACTTATGTCCCTCTTTTAGAAGCTTAAGCGTTGATTCACGTATAAAAAAAGCTACAGCTGCTCATGTATGCCTTAACTGTTTGCGCCCAGGTCATTCCCAAAAAGGTTGCCGTTTATCTCATTGTAAGTATTGCAATATTAAGCATAATACCTTGCTACATAAGGAACCTGACGCGGAAAATGTATCATCTTCTGCTTTTGAAAACAGTGTTGCCCTTTCCACAGACATTGTTTTAGCAAACATAAATACTAATCAAGGCAATGTCTTGCTTTCCACAGCACTAGTGAAGGTGAAGGATATTCATGGGCACCTACACACGGCTCGTTTGCTTCTTGACAATGGCAGCACTGCGAACTTTATAACGCAGAGCTTGTGTGGAAAGCTGAGTCTGGTAAGACGTGCAACGAACTCTACAGTCTCAGGTATTAATAACCAGTCTTCTAGTACGTCAGAGTCATGTGATCTTACTATCCAATCGTACTGCGGTAGCTTTACGACCAACATAAATTGTTCTGTTTTACCACAGATCTCTCAGTCGTTACCATCATGTTATATACATAATATTCATATACCGAAAGGAATACATTTAGCGGATCTTTCCTACAACGTTCCTTCCGCAATTGACATCCTAGTTGGAGCAGAGGTCTTCTGGGATGTTTTAGGTTCCACCCATATTAGCTTAGGAAAAAACCAGCCAAGGCTACATGAATCAAAACTTGGTTGGATCATATCTGGCTGTATTCCTCAGCCTACGCAGGCAACATCTTCTATCTGTCATTTTACTCACACTCAAACAGATGACTCTCTTCTTACTCGCTTCTGGGAGCTGGATTCTGTACCTGCGAAGTATCACATGTCTTCCGAAGAGCGACTATGTGAGCAGAGCTTTGAGGAAAATACAAGAAGATGCAAAAACGGTCAATTAATTGTAAAAATACCGTTGAGAGATTCACCCAATGTGCTTGGTGACTCGTACAATATGGCAAAAAACCGTTTTTTGTGCTTGGAACGCAGACTTGAGAAGGATTTTAATTTTAAAGAACAATATTTAGAATTCATGAAAGAGTACATTGAGTTAGGTCATATGACTGAAAACAAAATAAAACCAGTGTTCACACAACCTTCTTATTTCTTACCTCATCATGGTGTCGTACGTGAGTCAAGCACAACTACGAAATTACGCGTAGTCTTCGACGCTTCGGCTTCGAGCACCTCGGGTAAATCTTTCAACTCTATCCAAATGGTAGGCCCAACCGTACAAGATGATCTTATGTCCATCTTGCTTCGCTTTAGAGAGCATAAATATGTTGTTACAGCTGACATAGAGAAAATGTATCGTGCTGTCTTAGTCGAGCCTTCTCAACGCTCACTCCAGCAAATCGTATTTAGGTTTGACCCCTCAGAACCACTTAAGACGTATACTCTTAATACAATTACATATGGGACTGCATCGGGGCCTTATTTAGCCACAAAATGCTTAACTTCCCTCGCTAATCAATCCCCAGATATCAATGTTCAAAATGCTATCAAGCATAATTTTTACGTTGATGATTTTTTGTACAGTGGCTCATCTGTAGAATCCGTAATAAAGACTTGCAGAGGTGTCATTAAAACCTTAGAATCTGCGAAGTTTAATCTACGTAAATGGCAGTCAAATTTCGGTGAAATTTTGGAATCAGTTTCTTCCATTAAAGGCGACTCAGAGAAGACTCTAAATCTTGATCATTCGTTGAGCAAAACTTTAGGTTTATATTGGCGTACTGAGTCAGACAATCTTTTTTACACCATTAATATAAACAGCAATATAAGAATCACTAAACGCAGCATCTTGTCTCTTATTAGCCAAGTTTTTGATCCATTGGGGTTAGTTGGACCTTGCATATTACTTGTTAAAATATTGCTTCAACAATTATGGATTAATAAAAGTAACTGGGACGAAGAAGTTGGTACGGACATAAAAGAACAGTTTAAAGATGCCATGCACTCAATTTCTTCTTTAAACTCCCTTGAAATACCTCGTTGGATATGCCATATTACAACCCCTACTAAAATGGAAGTCCACGTATTCACAGATGCTTCAGAGAGCGCATATGGAGCGTGTGTCTACATCAGATCAATCGGACAAGATGGATCTGTGTGCGTTCGCCTTTTGACATCTAAAAATAAGGTGGCTCCTCTCAAACCAACCACAGTACCACGTTTGGAGCTTTGTGGTGCTTTGTTAGGTACGAGACTCTTTAGAAAGGTACTGGAGTCACTTACTACACCTATACATTGTTGCTATTTCTGGTCAGATTCGACAATAGTCCTGGGATGGCTATCGACTTCTTCGAGTCGACTAAAGCATTTTGTTCGGAACAGGATATGTGAGATACAAGATAGTACAACTGGCTATAAATGGAACTACGTACCCTCCAATGATAATCCAGCGGACCTAGTTTCGCGCGGGATGAAGGCTGATGTCCTCAGGATTTCCTCTTTGTGGTGGTCCGGACCCGATTTTCTACAATATGACCCAATCAAGTTTCCAAAAATTCCCTCCATTCAAACAAATCAACTTCCAGAAATATCCTTACATACAGACATAAATACGCAAACAGACAATGTCATTTCAAACATAATCAATAAATCATCCAATTTCACAAAATTAATTGGAATAATAGCTTATATACAAAGGTTCATTAACAATTGTAGAAGAAGTAATATTCATAACACCAATTATTTTTCATGTTCAGAATTAAATTTTTCGAAATCAATACTAATACGTATAGCTCAAATGGAAATGTTTCCTAAAGAATATGCTATTCTGAAGTCGGGTAATTCCCTACCAAAGAAAAATAGACTATTATCCCTCTCACCTTTCATGGATAATAGCGGTGTTATACGTGTGGGAGGTCGTCTTAGCAATTCGAACTACACTTATGATATTAAGCACCCTATTATAATATGTAGCAAGCATCATTTAACCAAAATCATATTTGAAATGAAACACAAATGCTTAATGCACGCAGGTCCTCAACTGATGTTGGCGGACATCAGGCAAACTTACTGGCCTTTAGGCGGTAGAAATCTAGCGAAGGCTATTGTTCATGGTTGTATACGTTGTAATAGATTTAAAGCAACTTTCGTGCAGCCTGCTATGGGTGACTTACCTACCGATAGGACTCACTTAGAATTCCCTTTTTTGAGCACCGGAGTAGATTATTGCGGGCCTGTGCTGATAGTCAATCGTAAAGGTAGAGGCAGTACCTTAATAAAATCTTACATTTGTATTTTTGTTTGTTTAGCAGTGAAGGCTGTCCACTTAGAACTCGTCACGGATCTCACGAAGGAAGCATATCTCGCAGCCTTAAGTCGGTTTGTGGCTCGACGAGGAAAGCCGCAGCGCATTTATTCAGATAACGGTACCAACTTCGTAGGTGCCTGCAACGAACTCTCTTCCTTTCTTAGGCACACGTCAGATCACATAACTTCAGACACCGCAGAACAAGGTATAGAATTTAAATTTATCCCAGCCTATTCTCCTCATTTTGGTGGATTGTGGGAAGCTGCCGTAAAGTCCGTCAAACATCATCTGAGACGCATTATGAGCCTCACTCACTTCACATTTGAAGAGCTTTCAACTTGTCTGACTCAGATTGAAGCTGTCCTAAATTCCAGACCTCTTACACCCTTATCATCCGATCCCACTGATCTAACATATTTAACTCCTTCCCATTTTCTTATTGGACGGACAACTACCTCAGTTCCGTATCCACAAATCGAAGACAGGCATATCCACTCACTATCTAGATTTGCGCGAGTGGAGAAGCTAAAACAACATTTTTGGAAGCGTTTTGTTAATGATTATATACATCTCCTACAGCAAAAGAAGAAATGGCGCATCTCTTGCGGGGACCTGACTATAGAACAAATGGTTTTGGTGAAGGAAAACAATCTTCCTCCACTGTTATGGCTTCTGGGGCGCGTCACTAAACTCATTCCGGGAAAAGATGGTGTTGCCAGAGTAGCTGAAGTCAAGACCAAGAGAGAAGAGGGCATCTTCTTCGGGCCTATAATCGCCTCGTCACATTACCAATTGAAGCGGAATAGACCACTTCAACGCCGGGGAGCATGTTGCGTTTTATCGTAAATCGAAACGCAACAATGACAGATGGCCCGGGCCAATCGGGGAGTTCGAATTAAATATATAACGGTTCGAGACTTCTTCAAGACACGATAGCATAGTTTAACTTAAGATAGTAGTTCACCTTTTATATACATTTGTAATTGTCTTTCAATATAGAAATCTTGTTTTCATCCTTTACTTCTTGAATTATATGCATTTAATACAATTAAAGTCAAGATTTTCATTTTGGGAATTCGACGACATCAATTTATTATATACATCACCCAAGAGCTCCTGCCGCATCCAGGAACAGGATCTTGGGCAAACACAAATTTCTATTGCGGTTGTTTTGTTATTTAGTTACAACATAAAACACAAGCGTATAGTTTTCTTTTATTTGTTCGTTAGTCTGATTGACTGACTCACTTAGTGTTTTGATCGAGATTAATGCCTTCCTAGATCTTCGCAATCGTTAAAAGTAGGTTTTTGCATGATGCTTGTACAGACAAACATACAGGCGGACAACGATTCCAAAAAAATTGTTTTGGCTTCTGTATCGACGACAAAGAGTATGTACTACAATTAAAAATAAAAAAAAATCACTGTACGAAAATCGTTGTATTCGAGTTTTATTAATGTGTAAGTTCTTTGAATACTACTTATATAAATGAATTTTCGAAGCGCTTAGTCGTTGGGATATATGGCTCCAACCATAATATACCAGATTTAAAATGTACCTGGCGCAAGTAGCATTATTAAAGATGTAACATGACTATTATTGCGATTACTTATATATCTAGAAGCGAGGAAGTCACCACAAAATCCTCTCTGTAAGGAAAGGGCTCATTTTGTGTATTCAAACTTACAGCCCACACAGCTTTAAAGTAGTTTTACGCGAAAAGATAGCCTTCTTACTTGAGACGGTACCAACAGCCTTCTAGTTTACATATATGGAAGCAATATTGTGCCCTGTGGTGAGGAACTGAAACATAGTGCATAAAGGTTCCAGGACAGGTATATTTAATTATAAATAATAATCTCTCAATAAAAATCCGTAAATAATAATAATAAATTTCACGAATAAAGCACAAAACTAATTTAAGTTTTCTAGCAGAGACTTTCTGAGCGAAATTTTTTTGCTGAACGCTCGTGAGAATAAACATATTTTAGCGAGCATCCATCAAACTGAAATAAAAACTCGCGCCGACGTTGATGTATTACTTTGCTGCTCTTTTGATTGTATTCAATTACCTTCAAGTAAAAACATATGATTGACTTTTCGAAATAAATACAATGGTTTGTACATTAATTAACTTAGAAAATATGAATTCTTTCATCATCATCTTCATTAAGTGCGTTATCATCGTCATCGTCATCAAAAGTCTAGTACCGAACATAGGCTTTACCCATAGTTACCGTTAAACGGAAGATTTTGCTAAAGTTGTTAGTAGGCAGTCTGGTTGATAACCCCATTTGAGATGAGCAATAGCGCCTTCCTAATAACTACTCAAAATCTCACCCGCCAAGCATGCCAACTATAGCAAAATGCCATTTATGAGGCAATCTATGTGGCAGGCCCATGTTTTTGCAGTGAAATGTTATACCCTGTACTGGCTTGTATTGGAAATAAATTAACACCATACTTAATACTATTTTGTGATGAGATGGAATTTTCCATCATTTTTTTCCCATTAGTGAAAAATTAAAATTTCGTTTTCCAACGTTGTTTTTATTCTTATGACTGATTTTTTTAAATAGAATAATGGTGACACACGAGTACACAGTCTAACAAATGCTAAATGGATGCTATGGCCTATAGGCATATGTATATCTATCCTCGATTAAAAACAAATGAAGTTGTCACTTCTAGGCACTAAAATGGAATTTCTCGTTTTCAGTGCAATAAGGTCTCCGGTTTTCCACATTCACCTTTATTACAGAAGCATTAACTTGCTATTTTACATTGGTATTCTGTGAGAGCGTTCATACTGCAACCATATTAAAGCGACAGAGTAAACACAATAATTACTTTAAGTTACATACTTACTGAATATATCTGTGGCATCCAAAACTTGGTAATCTTGCAGTATTTTAATTGACTTTGAAAAGAAAGAAATTCTTGTTTTCACTGCCTATTTTTGCGTATATTACGCGATATATTCGTAAGTTACTTTAGGCCCATTTATTCCGTATTCTTTGCTTACTCCGTTTGACAAATATATGTTATTATGAACCGACTTAAACGGATCATTGTTATTAAAACCGTTGTTCTTTATAAACACAAAAAATTATAAATTTCTTTATAATCAAAAAAAAAATGTATTAGTACTCGTATACATATATAAATATATATATATATATATATATATATATATATATATATATATATATATATAATCTTCTTCGCTGGCTTGTAGTATGTTTTAATGGAAGCACGTCTCAATTAAAAAATTAAAGATTTGTTAATTTTTACCATCCGTCAGGTGTAATATGCCTCCACAAGATGCAGGAGTGTACAACTTAGATTGTGAATATGATCTCTGTTACATATCATCATAATCATCATTACAGCCCTTCACAAATCCACTGCTGAACATAGGCCTCCCCCTAGTAATGCCCAAAGCATGGTCCTGAGCCACCTGCATCCGTCGACTTCCTGCATGTCTTACCAGGTCGTCATTCCATCTAGTGCGGGGTCACCCTACACTACGCCTACGAGTACTAGGCTGCCACTCGAGAACCTTTCTTCCCATCGTTTATCGGTTCTTCGAGCTATATGGCCGGCCCATTGCCATTTCAGCTTACTAATCTGTTGGGCTATGTCGGCCACTCTGGTTCCACTGCGGATATGCTCATTTCTGAATTTATCACGCACAGAAACCCCGAGCATAGCCCTCTCCATAGCTCGCTGAGTGACCTTGAGCGTCCTCATACGGTCAGCAGTGAAGGACCACGTCTCAGATCCGTGAGTCATCACTGGCAACACGCACTGGTTTTACAATCTAGTTTTCAGAGTTTGAGGTATTCCTGACTAGAAAATGTGTTTTAAATTCCCGAACGCTGTCCAGCCGAGTTGAATCCGTCGATTGACCTCTCGGTCGAAGTTGGACTTACCTAGTTAGACTGTTTGTCGCAGGTAAACGTACTCGTCAACAACTTCGAGCATAGTGCTCTCAACAACTACCGGCATAGGTGTGACATGGACGTTAAATATGATCTTTATTTTGTCTATGTTCATCCTAAGACCTATCCGTTGGGAAACACCATTGAGGTCATTGAGCATAGTGCTTAGGTCCCCCAGCAATTCTGCCATAAGGACTACATCGTTGGTAAATTTGCAGTAAGTGATGTACTCGCCATTGTGTTAATACCGTATCCTTTCCAGTCCAGTAGCTTGAAAACGTCTTCTTATGCAGCGGTCAAGAGTTTCGGGGATATAACGTCACCCTGTCTCACACCTCTCTGCAGTTAGATAGGTTTCGAAATCTGGTTCTGTACTCGGATAGTCATCATAACCCTACTGTACAAACTCTCTGTTACATAGGACATAAACAGGCCTGTTGGTCTAGTGGTTAGTGACCCTGACTGCTATGCCGGAGGTCGTGAGTTCGATTCCCACCTAGGACAAATGTTTGTGTGATGAGCACGATCATTTGTTCTGTGTCTGGGTGTAATTTATCCATAATATTTATGTATTTAGAAATATATATTAAGTATGTTTATCAGTTGTCTAGTACCCAAAACACAAGCTCTGCTTAGCTTGGGACTAGATGGCGTTGTGTGATGCTTGTGGAATATTATTATTATTATTATTATTATTGTGGGGTATCTATATAGTTTTCTCATCTGGATGGGTTCTATAAATATATAATTATAAATGAAAATGAAAAGATAAATATACATAAATATCAATAAAAAAGAATAAATATAAAAATACATAAATAAATAAAAGCCCAACCAGATGGAGGCCCTCGGCAGGCGAGACCAAACGGCCGAGAGTTAGGGGGAAAGGGAAAGAAACCGGCGGACGATGCAGGCGGTATCGAGGAGCACCGCCTTCTGCATTTGAGCTTGGAGCGGTCCGCCACGTAGTCCCAGTCACCTCAGATGACCCGAGAGGCTGACTGGGATTAGCCCGTTTACGGAGACGACTACAGGAATAATTTCGGTCGGCAGACCACCCCACATGTCGGTCACCTCGTGAGCCAGGTCCAGATATTTTGTTTGCTTGTCTGTTTCGGCTTTCAAGAGGTTCTCGTCATACGGAATGGTAATGTCGACCAGAAATATCCTTGACTGTGCCCGGTCCATCAGCACAATATCAGGCTTATTCGCAAGAATAGTCCTGTCTGTGATGATAACCCGGTTCCAATAGAGCCTAGCGCGGTAATTTTCGAGCACGGCTTCCGGCAAGTACTTGTAATATGGCAATTTCCGATCCACGAGACCGTATTTCAGAGCGAGCTCCTGGTGAAGAATTCTGGCTACTAGGTTGTGCCTGTGCAAGTACTCAGAGTTAGAAAGCGCCGAACAACCGGAGATGATATGCCTAAGTGACTCATCGGGATAGCGACAAGCTCGACAGATGTCTACGGTGCCATCCTTTAGGATGTATCTCCGATAGTTGTTGGTCTTAATAACCTGATCCTGTATTGCACAGACAAACCCTCGGTTTCCCCGAAGAGATCACCAAAGCGTAGCCAGTGGAGGGAGGCTACTGTGTCTACGAAAAGCTCATGTAGAGCCTTGTAGAACGTCCCGTGGAGCTCCTTCTCCTTCCATACGGTCTCCCGGTCGGAAATGCTCTGCACTACCGGGTCTTGCCATTGCTCGTTGGCTAAGGATAGAGGGGTAAGTCCTTTATCACAAGAAATGACGTCCTTATAGAATGGATCATCCGACCTCACCAGGAAGTAATCACGGAGGCTGCACACTTCGCGATTATGCATGGTGAGCGCGCTCAAGAAGCCACGACCACCATGCTTCCGCGGCAAGTACAGCCTCATTACCAACGATCTCGGATGATGTATCCTATGGGACGTCATGGTTGTGCGGACTTTTCTATCCAAGGCATTAAGTTCCGTCTGAGTCCACCTAAGCATGCCAAAGGTATACATGAGAACAGGCATGACCCAGCCGTTATATGCGTGTACCTTATTCACACCGGACAAAAGGCTGTTAAGCACTTTGGTCAAGCGTGCATAAAACACGTCGCAAACTGACTGTTTCATACCAGCCTCATTGATACCGATGTTTTGTGACATACCCAGGTATCGATATGTTTCAGCCTCGGAAAGGGTTCTTAAGTTGACGGGCATAGATAAGTCTATGCCCTCAGAGTTAGCAACCCTTCCGCTTTTCAACATGGAGGACCGCACACTTATCCATCCCCAGCTCCATTCCAATGGAATTGCTAAATTCACAAGTGATGTTTAGCAATTCCATAAGATGGGAGCGACTGGAGGCGAATAACTTGAGTTCATCCATAGAGAAAAGGTGGGTCACTTTTGTCACTCCCTTCCGTAGCTGAAATCCCCTCTCGGAGCCCTACAGTAAGGTACTGAGAGGGTTTTTTTATTATTATTATTATTATATGATCGCTTATATTATCACAAAACTATAATATTATAAATATACATACAATCTATATAAATAATATTATTATTTCGGATATTATCCACCGCGACGAGGAATTCTAAGCCATCGGTGAAGTTAGGCATCCAAAGATAGGAACCTTCTTACTATTCGAGCCGTATTTAATAAGGCCGATTTTTGAATTAATGCTTTCAGCCATTTGCCCAAACCTAACTTGGACAGATAATCGTCCATATTTTTACCAATAAGTCCATTGACTGATACAACTATTGGTACAATAATAGTAGAATCAACGTCCCACACAGCGACAATCTCATGAGCGAAGTCGATATATTTTATTTTTTTATCATTCTCTGCTTTTACGAGATTCTCATCATGAGGAACACTGATATCCACTATTATTGCCTTGCGTGTAGTTCGGTCTATCACCACAATGTCAGGTTTATTTGCCACTATAAACCTGTCTGTGATAATTGACCGATCCCAGTACAGCGTGACACTTCTATTTTCAAGGACTGGCTTTGGTTCATACTTATAACATAGAACATCCTGTTGAGTAAAGCCAAATTTAATGGCAAGCTGTTGGTGTATTATTTTAGCTACTTGGTTATGTCTGTGCAAATACTCACCATTTGATAGTTGTGAACAACCGGAAATAACATGTCTGAGGGACTCTCCAGGGTGGTGACATGCGCGACATACGTCAACTGTGCCGTCCCTCAAAATGTATTTCCGGTAGTTGTTCGTTTTAATTACTTCATCTTGTATTGCACAGATAAAACCTTCAGTTTCTGCAAAAAGTTCACCAAATTGTAACCAATGTACTGATGCAACCATGTCTACATAAGGATTAGTCATAGCTTTAAAAAATCGACCATGCAGTTGTTTGTCATTCCAAACCTTTTTGCGTTTATCTATAGTCATAGTATGAGGGCTCTGCCAGTCCTTTGCCGACATATTAAGCGGGGTTAATGATTTGTCATTAATCACTACGTCATTATGAATGTGTGATGTGTCTTTTTTTTCATAAAATAGTCTCTGAGGTTGTATACTTCACGGTTGTGTAGGTTTTTAATGTTTAATAAGCCCCGTCCACCATCTTTTCTTGGAAGATACAACCTCATGACAGATGATCGTGGTTGGTGCATTCTGTGCGTAGTTATTAATGTACGGACTCGTCTATCTAAGTCATCCAATTCCGTTTGAGACCATCTTGTAACGCCAAAAGTATATAGAAGGCTTGGTGTTACCCAGGAGTTATATGCTCAAATTTTTTTTCCGCCGGATAAATGACTTTTGATGACTTTTTTTAATCTTGACATAAATTTTACTTTTGAATTTTCTTTAATATTTCTGTCATTAATTCCTAGCGCTTCTGCCATGCCCAAGTATTTATAGGTTTCTGTTTCAGAAAGAGAACTGAAATGTAAGTCATTTGTAATTGCAAAATTATTACAATCTTTAATTTTGCCCCTATTTACGTTGATGACAGCACATTTATCTATTCCAAATTTCATTCTAATATCATTGTTGAAACTATGTGTTAATTTCAACAATAATAGTAGATTACTCTCTTTTGATGTGAATAGTTTGAGATCATCCATATAAAGTAGATGTGAGATCGGTGAGTTTTCTTTTCGAAACCGAAACCCTAATCCGGATTCCTCAATAGCAGTGCATAAAGGATTCAGGGCTAAACAAAACAAAGCTGGGCTCAAACTATCGCCCTGGAATATACCGCGTTTAATATTTATAGAGTCTATCGAACTACTTTGCCACTCACCTGGTAGATTTAGGACAGTGTTCCACTGACCCATTAATTTACTTAAAAACTTACAAATTTTGTCATCTATTTTATATATTTCTAAAACTCTCTTTAGCCATGAATGTGGAACAGAGTCATATGCCTTTTTGTAATCCACCCAAGCAGCGGACATATTTTTGCGATTACGAAAGACTTGTCGGCAAATAGCTGTGTCAATGAGAAGAAGTTTTTTACAACCACGTGATCCTTTCCGACATCCGTTTTGTGCAGTTGAAAGAATGTTATTATTTTCCAAATGTTTATAGATCTTGTTATTCAAAATTGTAGTTATTAATTTGTATACAGTTGAAAGGCAGGTAATTTTTAGGTTCCGTGGTGTTTCCATTTTTATATAGTAAGTGGGTAATATCAGTTGTAAGATGTCTCGGGAGCTCACAGCATTCAATGGCTTCTTTAATCTGTGCAGCCAAACGCACGTGGCTACTTGTTATCCATTCCAGCCAAAAGTTGTGTATACCATCTGGTCCAGGTGATTTCCAGTTGTGTAATCTACGAGTAATTGAGTGTACGTCTTCAGCAATAATTGAAATAGAACCCATGTTAGCCAAATTAGAAAACTTACGTTCGGTTGCACGAATCCATTCGCCTTCATTATGAGAAACTTCGTTAGACCATATACTTTTCCAAAAATTTAGACATTCATTTAAGCTTGGGCTGCCATGAGTACAACTATTAGTTGTAGTGTTCTCCCAAGACCGATACACCCACTTTTGGTTACTTTTGAAAGTGCGATTCTGGAAGTACCGTTTAGATCTTTCTGAATATCATCTAATACGGTTGGCCCATTCTTTTAACTTTTGTTTTTGTGTATCGATGAATTCAGTAATTTTATCCGGAAAATGGGGATCTGATTGGCTAATATCATTTTCATTAGCGATTTGATTTACTAAAGTAATTATTTTTTTACGTCTGTTACCTGTTTGATAGCTTATTAATTTTCCTATAATTTTGCGAGTATTGTCAATTCGTTTTTGAATTCTTTGTTTCCATTTAGGTTCTGTATTATTTTTCTTAAAATTTTGTACTGAAATGACAGGAATTTTCATTATCATACATATAGCATGGGCATAATAGTATAGAAGAGACATAGTTTCCAAAATAGAGTTACTTTTTTCAAAATAATCTTTACATAGAATATTCATTGATGCTACTGTTAGAATAGTTTTTGTTGTTGTTAGGAAGTTTAGGTAGTTTCGATCTATTATCTATTGGTGTATTTTTATATTCCAGAAGGGAACATTCGAAAGTCCTTTTCATATATTCGCTGTCTTGGGAACTCACATCTATATCAAAACAATTTTGCTCTACTTTTTCGTTATTTAAATTAGTAATATTTATATTATGGTTACTGTTATTTACATTTAAGTCATCAGTCTCACCTGGAAGTGTTCGTTGGGAATCAGGAATTGAATTGATAGTAGATGTTGAGTACTCACTGCAAAGTTGTTCAATTAATCTGTCGTCCGAAATCTTACGACTTAGAATTACACGTACTTGATCTGAAAGTCTTTGGGCAGTTAAGTTTTTTAGGTTGGGTTGTAGCTGTTGGAATTCAGACAGCACTTTAGGGCGATAAGATGTAAGATTGGTTCCTCTTTTGGTAGCCTTATAGTACGCGCGCATAACACTTATATATTCTTTAGTCCAGCGCATGCGTCGTCGCACTACACCATCAGTAGCGGGGTCCTCATGTAGGATGGTAATTCCTGCAGGTCCCAAGCCAGCCGCTGCCGCTCTTCGTCCCCTCAAAGATGGTACGGGGGTTCTTCTTGCGCCTCTTGGATTACATTCCATGGATGTGTAGTCATCCGTAGGCGATGTTACGTGTGTGATTGTGGTATTGGTGGTATTTATTCGTATTTGTCGTCTCGTTCGACGCATAATGTAACGTTAAATTAAATATTTTATAAATCTGTTTGTAAAATTTCTTAGATGACAGTTGTCAATTTGAAAGAAATACATTTTTCTTGAAATTAGTTTCTTATCCACAGATTGTTAAAGTTTTATTTATATTGATATTGTAAAATCTATTTGCGTTGAGAATTTGTTATTTGGGAACTTGAAACATATGCTACAAAAATTCATTTTTAAGATTTTGTACTGACTGCATCATTTACTTTTGACAAAAAAATTTTTTTTATTATTATTATTATTATAGGACAAACAAAAAGATACATAAAACCCGCGTTAAAGAACATATAGCTGACCTGAATCACCGACGCTACGGGAAGTCTGCAGTCTGTGAACATGTTCAAGATCGTCCTCACCATTACATCAGATTTGATAAACCACAAATCCTCGCAAAAAACACCGGTTCCTACCAACGATGATACACGAGGCTATTGAAATTTAAAAAAATATCCTAATTTCAATAGACAAGTTGGATGGGTCCTGCTATCTGCTTAAGATCCCATAATTAACTTAATTAAACCCAAACACAAGCATACCACTGCACTTCTTCAGGATACTGTAAGCTCGTTATGCGTAGATCGGACCGAAAATTAATATTAAAAAACCGATGATAGCCGGGATAACTATGACATTGAGAAGTCAAACATCTCAGACACTCCCGTGACCATGAGTGCTGTAAAGCATCCGAAAAATCTGGAATTAAAAATAAGTTTAAGTAGCTAATTAAACGCGATAAAATCCGTCAAAATAGTTTAATTCAATGTGTATTGTTTGCGTAAATTTAACAAATCATTATGTTTGGTAGGAATTCTTGTCTCTACGGTATATAAGGTAAACATTTTTACTTATTTGAAAATCATATTTAGTTATACATTATTTTTATAAAAGGCTAAATAAAGTAAATACACATCATTAAATAATAAATTACTAATTTCGTCAAACTAAATTATAAATAAAAACTAAACGAAATAAATAAAAAAATTATGATATTATATTTTAATATATTATAAATGACATAAAGACTAGAGGAGCACCAAAATCACCGAAAAATAAAAGAAATCACTTGAATGTTATTAACAAATTAATATGATGATTTTACGAAAAGTGCTCTTGGAACTGTGATGCGCAAATTTTATTTTCAAAATGAAATGATTTTATTTAATGTAGGCACATTAAATAAAATCCTGAAAATCATAAATGAAGATTCTGATTTCCCGTCCATATCAATCAATATCGGCATTGTATAAAGCACTAAAAAAATTTGCGTTTTTCCTATAAAAATGTAGAAATAGTATACTATATCCAGTAATGTTTTATTGTTATTTATTTATGAAATTATTTAAATATAAAAATATTTTAATTTTCGAGATAGAAGTCCGTTTAGGTAGGCCTTTTCACCTACTTCTGCTCCCAATAGCAGTATTCCGCTTGCACCGTAGTATTACTGTCTGAAAGTTAAAAGAACCAGTATAATTACATGCTGTAAGACATTATGTGATTCAAACTAATAGCCTATTGTTCTATTCGAAGAGTATAATAGGTTAGTAAAGGTTGTATTGTAAGTATAGGGATACAAATAAATAAAAAACATTTATTCCTAAAAAAATAGAACCACAGAGCTAAACACAAAAACATTAACTTTTATAAAATTAATTTATTATAGAAACTATATTGTGGCTTATGTGCATGGCATATATGCAGTATGATCGTACGACTGAATAGAACCCAAATAGAGAAAAAATCCAATTAAATAGATTATGTTACAATTGGAAATTTATAGCTTCAGTGACTACTGGCTAACATTAATTATGAATCTGTTTTTACAAATATCATTTATTTTAAAATAAAAACCTGTTAAATGAATATGTAACCGTTATGATGCATATTCTTTTTAAGTAGGTATTTATCAAAAAATTAAATGATAAAAAGTATGTTTATTTATTTTTTCAACGTATAAAAATACAACTTCATTTACCCAATTTCACTTTTTCAAATTATTTTCCGTTTTAAAAATAGACAAAGCTGTCGTGGCCGCACTGACATTTCTTTCCAAGATATCGTTGAGATTGAACGTAAGTTTAATTTTTATAAAATGTTTTGCTCTTTAGGACTAATTTACTCGACAATTGCGGAAAGCGAGGAAACACTTTCATGCCTACGCATTTTACTATAACCCTCTTAATTCTTCTCTAAGTTAAAAGTGTAAGAAGAGCAACTTAATAAATTTATCTCTGTCAACCCTCCTACGTGAATAATTAGCAAATAAGATTGTCCGCTGTTACATAACCTCGCCCTACACACTGACAGAAATAAAATTTGCGCAAACGCTGTATTAGTGTAGCGCCCATCACGCCATTGATGTGCCCACCTAAATTGTGTCTGCGTAAGCACTAAAGGCGATACACATTGGATTACACCTATAATAAGTACCAGGGCATCAGAAGCATACACAAAATTTATACGTACTCGCTGTGCCGATTTTATGCTTATTATAATCATAAGAAACCCTAAAACTCCTGCTTTAAACAAGCCTAAAACAAGATACTCAGGCGGACTCCACCAATATAGCATCCTCGACGGAACCCAAGGAATCACCATTACCCAAAATTTCTACTTATATGTATGATCCTTTTCTAGGAGATTTCTCCGCTGATGTGAGTACGCGTGCATCACAACTACAAGCATTAAGAGTAGATATATAAAAGCTACAGACATTAAGAGCAGATGTCCTTAGCACCCCCCACTTTTGGAATAGTTCTCAAAATAATAAGATGGAGACAATTCTATTGACCATTAACGAACTTCGTAAGAAATGGACAGAATTGCACACAAGCGTGAAATTCATGAGCAGTAAATATGATGAAATGAGGGAAAAATGATGAATGGGGAAATGAGGGAGGGAATGAGGAATTTTCAAGTTGCCTAAAATATTCTTCTATAATTTGTGGAGATACTGCAGCCCGAGATCTTTTGATGTTCTGGCTTATTCTTTCCGAAATTTCCTTCTTGTTACGCTTTAAGAAACATTCTATATAATCTACGCCAGGTAAGTTATTTTTAATTTTTTTTACTTCTCTACCAACCCCATCTAAATATTATCCCTTTATTATTATCCGTAGATCATAATAATATATAATATATACTTATGATTTCATCAATTAGTGCTCTTTGTCCACCTTGACTCTTCATTGTTCTTGTAACATGTCGATGCAAAACAGATTTAGCAATAGTAATTTTTTTAGATATTTCAACTAGAGATTTATTTCCAGATTCATACATTTCTATTGCAGTTTTTAATATTAAGGGATTATACCTCTTATAAGGTTTTATACTTTTTGAGATATACACGCGAGGCATATCTGAAAAGATAAATGTGCATTATTGTAGGTATATAAATATTTCCACTCAATATATCTACACTTAAATAAACTTTCGGCTCCGCCCAGAGCAGGAGATGTCATTTAATAATTTCCAATCTCAAAAAAAACTGAGGCACGAATTAAATGTGACACCCATTTTTCGTCAGTAATCTTGTCAGTCTCAACAAATAGTGCGCGAGCCTATTAAACTGGACATAATTTAGAACTCTGTACAATATTTCGAAATTCCAACAAAACTAGGCCCGACCCGGAAATCGATCCCGAGACTCCCTGCTCGGCAATTGCACTTGCAATCAGTAGACTAAAGACGCAGTGGAATACTCGCTATTTTATGAAATAAAAAAAATCGATATAAAATATAAAGAAATAAAACTAATTATTACCTTAAAAATTGTTAAGTCTGCTTAGTGACAACCATATAAAGCTGTACCTATTCATACATAAGTCGTTCCCATTCATCCCATCCTCATCCCGATTCACCCCGCTTTCATTGTGACATAACTGAGACGTCCCTATTAACCCAAAAAATACAATATATCTCATGTCATTCTAAAAAACTAAATAATGGTAATATTAATTAATAACTGATGCTTACCTTTTACGTATATGATGGTCCAAACACTAAATAACGTATAAAACAAACACTCGTATTCGCTAAATACAAAATAACTTTTACAGAGCAAAGTTTTAAACACTGTAGTAATCGGCGTCTTGTTTATACTATTTTCAACTGACATTTTTGACAGTTTGCAGCTAATTTCACTTGTTCAATGTTGCCATAGAAAAGTTACAATAAACTACTCAAAAAATCCCTCCCTCAAAAAATGGTAAAAGTTGGAACGATTCGCAAACTAATATTTAGCGTCAAAAATGTTTCCTGGTTTTTTCTTATTCACCCCTGGATCCCTTTTCCCCCCATTGTACCGAACCTACCAGTTAATATGCTTATACATGTATATAGATGTTTGTAAACAAGTGTGTTGCTTCATTGTAAGTTCTGTAAGAGAGAAACCTAACTGGTCTCATGGGAAGTTAAAAGTGTGTTCAGTCTCATCTTACTCATAATCTTTCATTATTTTGTTCGCCATTATGTATATACGAAAGTAATGTAATATTTACTTCAATAATGACAAGGAACTGGTTACTTGCGGAGTTTATTTAGCCATTTATTCTACGGCCAGAGGATCAAAATTTTTAAATGGTAAATAATTTAAAAAAGGAAATTTATTTTCATTCGTTAAAAAAAACTTATTATCATTCAATTTTTGCAAAATACCTACTTGTAAAAAGAACGCGCATAATAACGCTTATATATTTAACAGGATTTTATTTCAAAATAAATGATATGCAAAAGTAGATTTATAATTAATATTAACCAGTAGTCTCTAAAGCTATTAATTTCCAATTGTATCAAAATCAGATATCACCTTTTAAATGAATTTTCCTCTATTTGAGTTCTATTTAATCATAGAATCATATTGCACATATGCCATGCACATATGGCCTACAGACATCTACATTTGTCCTCGATTAAAAAACAATTTTATAAAATTACTGCTTTTTTTGTTCAGCATTTTTAGGAATGAATGTTTTTTATTTATTAACTCAGATCATACAACCTTACTAACCTTTATTGTTCGTGGAATAGAAAAATAGGCTTCACATTACACTTAGCCGCGTACTTCATCTGATAATTTAATTATAATTGGATTCTAACGGATTTCATTAAATTTCGTTTGAATGAAAAAAAATATTGATTATTCAAAGACTAATATTTTATTATTTAATTTAAGGCATTAAAATTCCTTTCTCAATTATCTTTTTACGATACGCTGATAAAGTATAAAATGAAAATCATTAACAGTATGTCGATTGAATAATTCAAACTGTAATTGCATGTAGATCATCCAGATGATAATGACTTCACAAAGCATGTCACCACTCGAATCGATTACCAACGCATTTCAATCACATAATCCGAAAGCAATAACGACTAAGTAATGTCTTTATTCTCATGTTTTGGATTTGATATTATCGTGTTTTTAGTTCGCAATTATTTTTGGGAAAATACTAAGTTAAATTTTTAAAACAATTAGGTCATTGATTAAAACTAATTTTACGAATTTTATCGCGTCTAATTTAAATTTTAAAAATATTTTTTATTCTTAACGTTTCATGTGCCAAGCATATTACTGTAAGACTTCAAGATATTGTAAGTTTGTTCTGCGTAGATCGGAACAAAAATTAATATTCAAAAGCATGACGACCATGGGCGCTGTAAATCACTCGACAGGTAGGGAACCAAAAGTAAACTAAAAAGTTAAATTAAGCGCGATTAGTATTATGAGTTGTATATCCGGGTCGAGCTGATCCATTTGTGCTACAACTTTAATATAGGGATATCAACGCATGTGCATATTAATTCTTAATTGAAGATTAATGTATATGTCTAATTGCCACAGCATCCTCTTACCATGTGGTAAACTGTGTACTCGTTTATCTATCTCGTGTTCCCTATTCTATAATAAATTGAGTTCTAACACGAATCTATCTAACTTATCCTACAATGTAATAATAAACAAGTTTATTCAATACTTGAAAGTCGAATCAAATATTGTTTAAAACATCGTATCTTGTTAACGTTAGAACATTATACAAAAACCTTTCGTCAAAGCAAAATCATTATCGTGGAAACCTTAGATAAAGATTCTTTTTCCAGGATATATTAATATAAAAAAACCGCTTTACATTTTTCATAAATTGCGAATATAATTGGCGTGATTAGCAGAGCGGGACAGTATTTCATGCTGGCTCATCGCCTGCAATTTTACAAGGTGAAGGTTCGGCTACACTTGGAATACTGTTCCCATCTCTGGGCTGGGACTCCCCAGCCAGCTCCTTCCAATTGATCGTACTCAGCGCAGAGCAGTTCAAATCGTCGGCGATCGAGCTCTTTCCGATCGGCTTTACTCACTGGCACTGCGAAGAGATGTTGCATCTCTTTGCCTATTTTATCGCATCTACCACGGGGAGTGCTCTGAGGGATTCTTCGGACTAATTCCAGCCGCACAATTTAACCATCGCACATTGCAACAAAACTCGTGATACCACCACCATCCATACCATCTAGATGACTGGCGGTTTACCACTGTGCGATATAAAAGAAATTTTCTTCCTCACAAACTTCCTTGTGGAATTGACTATCACCAGAGATTTATCCGGCCCGATATGACTTAGGGACCTTCAAGAAAAGAGCCTGCTCATTTTTAAAAAACCGGTAACGCATCTGAAATTCCCCTGGTATTGCAGTTGCTCATGGGCGGCAGCAATTACTTACCATCAGGTGAGCCGTATGCTCGTTTGCACCCTCTCCTATAAAAAAATGAAGTGAATATAAAAATGACGCAGGATTTAATGGTTTTAAGATTTCTCTGTCGAGGAAAATTTTAAATAGTATGAGGGTCTGTGAATCACATTTCAACAAATACATTGTTTTTCGTTTTAGCAACTAGGCTTCCTTTTTACCTTAGTTGAATAATTTAAAAAGTTGAGGTAGATTGAAATGAGCACACAGAGTTTTGCTTGATGTTTCCATATAAACCTATACATAATGAACTAAATACATCAACTCAACCCCCGTAACTTTTTTTAAAATACTAATTAAAATTTATATCCATAGTCGTATAACCTTTAATACTATATAAAAATGTATTAGTTTATAATGTTTATGATAAATTTACTGCCTTGTTGGTCTAGTGGTTGTAGTAGCGCGACTGCTTGATGAGGTCCTAGGTTCAAAACCCGGGTCGGGCCAAGAAATCAATTATTGAGTTTTTCTGTCAAGATTTTCTCAGTAGCTGCCCGGAGTCAGGAAGTTGGCGGTGTCTCACCCCCGTGCCTCGGAAAGCACGTAAAGCCATTGATCCTGCGCCTGATCTCTTTACGGTCGTGTCCCATGACCCATCGGATTATGAGAGTGAGGGAATAGAAAGTGCACCTGTGCACTCTCTATTCCCTCACTCTCATACATTTTGCACTATAATCCTGTCCTGGGCCGATGGCTAGCCTCCGTTGAGGCAGGCCGCCGTAGCCGAAATTCGGTCTGGAGGACATTAATTATTAATAAATTTTGTAGCACCTATGAATTATCGAATATTACAATTAATTTGTACCGCTGAACCCTAACTTAACCTACTCGTACTCGTATGTCTCGACACGCGAACTGTGATTATTTATGATTGATACGCCGAAGCTCACAAAATGTAACAGAGCCGACTAGCGATTCATCGAAATGAGTAATTTCTCTCATTTTGTTTATTAATCAAATATGGAACAAAATACGGAAAGTAAAGCAAATATTTTATTAAAAATCTCCTGTAAACAAGGTACTAGAAATATATAATTATAAAAGTACATGTCATTTATTTAATCCAAACGTTAGTCGATAGGATTGCCTTTATACATAGTGTTATCGTCATCATTTCTGCCATTCACAGTCCTATTGCTAACCATAGATGTTTTTCGCCCAATGAATGCAGGTGGCTTCCGCAATTTCGATTAATTCCTTATAAAATATATTTCTTGATACTTTACAAACTCATAAGATGTTGATGTAATTAACAATGGAGGACCATCTTATGGTTCCCGGAAGCAGATTAAGACCACAGCTTTCATCGGTAGTTCTATAATCGTGTGCTAAAAAGTGCGATAATGTTGACAGTAATGGAGATTATTTCGTGAAAAAATAAAAATTTCTTATATTTATTTGATTTTATTTCCTAAAATCGTTGTGTAACTCACAAATGCGAAGTCAATGTCTTATATAAAATATATACTTTCTTGTCAACTACTTCTTACGTCAAGTTGCCTTTAAATAACAATAAAGACGTTGGATATTATGATCTCCACCTTGAGTATGTTCATCTTAAGACCTATTCACCACTTACCTGGTTATATTTAGTTATCCTTATGATAAGAAATATTTTTAAGATTTTGTTTCTTACTCAGTCATTTATTTATTTATCCTTATAGCATCGTATTCATACTGTTATGTATGTATATACATTTGTATACCTATGTATTACAATGCGTGGCTGTGCCCACGCGCCCTCTGTTAATAAACCAGTGCATAGCAAGCTACCGGCCGTTTAACTCGCTCCCAGACCGTATACATAACATTGGCGACGAGTACCCGCGTAAAAAGTAATTACAAATGGCTAATTCACATTTTGGAATATTAGCCAGTTTTAACCACGATATACAGGAGTGGAAAACTTATAAAAGCCGAATAAATCAGTGGTTCTTGGCAAATGAAATTAATAATACGACGGATCCGAGCGGGAAAAAGAGAAGGGCAATTTTGCTAAGCGCACTCTCGGAGGGTACCTATAGGCTCGCTGAGAATTTAGCCTTACCCAAGGGTGTACAGGAGGTGCCCTACGAAGACATCCTACGAATCCTTGACATCCATTTTAACCCGAAGATTGTCGGTTTCACGGAACGACACAACTTCTATGCAGCATCGCAGCAACCCGGTGAAACAAATTCACAGTGGCCCGCGAGACTGCGCGGTCTTACGTCACGCTGCGCTTTCCATGATATCGAAGAGGCCCTACGAGACCGGTTCATTATGGGAATGATGCCTAGTCTTGAGAAAGAGAAACTTTACGCCCAAGATATTACCAATCTAACTCTCACGAAAGCTGTAGAATTTGCTGAAAACGTCCGTTGTGCGAAATCAGCTGCAATCGCCAGTGCCAGTACGTCCGCAGCTTCTACTGGCGCTTTGTACAAGATAAGACCAAGAGATAAAGGTGCAAGAAGTGTAAAAAGTGATCTTTCGGTAAAACAAAAGTGTAAAGTGTGTGGTTATACGAACCACAAGGCTTCGGAGTGCCGGTATGCGGATTTCGTATGTAGGAAGTGTAACGTCGTAGGCCATCTACGTAGAATGTGTACGTCAAATAAAGTTAACTACGTAGATAATGGAGCCGGAGACGAAGACATCGGTGATGATGGTAAGGTATTTAAAATTCGTTCCTTGCGGGGTGAACCGATGGTCGAGACCGTGTTTATTCTTCGAATGGCGTTTAAGTTTGAAATAGATAGCGGTTCCGCCGTAACTGTGATACCGGAAAAATTATATAAATCTCATTTTAAAGATATTCCATTGATCTTTCCGCATAAAAGGTTGATGAGCTACACGGGTGATAGCATAACATGTGTAGGCACAATTCGGTTGCCCGTGTACTATACTAACCGCTCACACACGCTCGACGTGTACGTCGTCCGGGACGGCGGGCCGCCGCTCCTCGGTAGGGACTTTATATCTACATTCCAATTAGAGTTATCATCAGTTTTATCAACGGTGAATTACTGTTAGGGTACCCTTCCCCCCGCGGAAGAACTGCAATGTCAATTTCCAGTTCTTTTTTCGGATAAATTAGGTCGTTTTACTAAACATAAGGTGCACTTACAGTTAAAAGATAATGCAAAACCAGTTTTCTTTAAAGCGAGACCGATTGCACTTACCCTAAGGAATAAGATAAACAGTGAACTAGATAGAATGGTTGAGTTAAGGGTATTAAAACCGGTTGACCACGCAGACTACGCGTCTCCTATAGTCCCTGTTTTAAAAAGAAATGGCACTATTCGCTTGTGTGCGGATTACTCGGTTAGTATTAATAGGCAATTAATTATCGACCAGTATCCTCTGCCAACTGCCAAGGAATTGTTTGCAAAGCTTTATGGTGGAAAAAAATTCACCAAATTAGACTTATCTATGGTTTATAACCAATTTGAGCTGGATGACGAGTCACAAAGGTACACTGTAATTAATACTCATCGTGGATTATACAAGTATACTAGGCTAGTCTTTGGGTTTGCTCCAGCGCCAGCAATTTTTCAGCGCGCGATTGAGGGCCTAGTTAGTGGACAGGAGGGCGTGCTATGTTTGTTGGATGACGTGCTCATTACGGGGCGTGACGACGCCGAACACGCTGCACGCCTTCGGGCGGTGTTGCAGACATTACAAGAAGCAGGATTGACCTTGCAAAGGGAGAAGTGCGAGTTCTATAAAGATGAAGTTAACTACTTGGGTTATGTTATCAATAAAAATGGTTTGAAAAAGTCTCCAGATAAAATTAAAGCAATAATAGACTCCCCTGCACCATCAAATATAAGCCAACTGCAATCGTTTTTGGGCCTAGTAAATTATTATAGAAACTTTGTACCAAGTGCAGCGTCTGTTTTAAGCCCACTTTATAATCTGCTAAAAAAGGGGGTAAAATGGTCGTGGGGTCTAGATCATCAAGAGGCATTCACTAAAATAAAACTGGTATTAGCTTCAGACCAGGTACTCGCCCACTTCAACCCCGAAGCAAGGCTAATCCTAACTGTAGACGCGTCTCCGGTTGGCTTGGGTGCGATACTGTCGCAAGTAAGTTCCGACGGGCAAGAAAGACCGATTTCGTTTGCATCGCGAACCCTAAATACCGCAGAGAAACGATATTCACAAATACAGAAAGAAGCGACCGCAATTATATTTGGAGTTCGGCGCTTCCATCAGTATTTTTACGGTAGAACAAATCCGTTCGTATTAAGAACAGATCATAAGCCACTAATTTCGATATTCGGACCGTACAAAGGCATTCCGGAAGTATCGGCGAATCGACTACAGAGGTACGCAATGTTTCTAAGCGCGTATAACTATACGATCGAGTATATACGAAGCGCTGATAACAGCACCGACTATTTGTCTCGCTCAAGTATTTCGGAAGCGAGGCGCGCGCCCAACACGGGTGCAGGCGCACTCGATAAGTGCACTGCGGACGACTTCACTTCGAGCGACCGCGCGGCTTACGTGTGTTTTGTGGTCGACTCGAGTTTACCGATTACGGTTTCGGAACTACGAGATGAAAAAAAAGGGACAAAATTTTACCTAAAGTAACCGAATATGTTAAACACGGTTGGCCTAAGAAAATAACGGATTTGTACCTTAAGCATTATTTTTCATGTAGAACGCAATTCTCGGTTGAAAATGGATGCTTAATGAGAGGTCATAAGGTCGTGATTCCCGAGACGTTGCGTGTTACGGCTTGAATGTTTCGCAATGTGTTTCGTGGGTGGTTTTAGGAACCAGAGAACAACCAGACCAAGGGCTGGCTAACCCGATGATCCCAACCGGGAAGTAAACGAAGATAGCTTTAGAACTGGGTAGATAAGGAAGGGATACTCGCAAGACTGGAGCACTCCTCGTGGTTATGGTGAAGTCTGTATATTTACGCTGAAGTTCTCGTGTATACACAGATACCACACTGCACTTCGAATGTATATGGACACGAGCAATTGCACGATAGTCTTACAACTTATTTATTGGTTATTTTTAAACGAGCGGTAACGAACACGTCTTATGCGTGCGCGGCCATCTTGCTTCTTGTTTTCTCGACGACATAGGTGGCGCACCATTCTGAGCAGTGCGTATACGGGGGAGGCGGGAGGATAGGAAACACTTAGGAAAAGGATGTTATATCGGGACTGTTCCGAAGCCACAACATTCCCTCCCACCTGAAATCACCTAGGGATTTCACAAGACAACCATCGACCCGGCAGCTCTCCAGGTTCCCAGTTGCTCATAGAATCTAAATTAATATAAACTAAATAGATATCTGAGCTAAGTTGTGCATTGATAACCTTAACTAAACTACAAAAGAAAATCAAACTTATTTAATTTAATTTTAAAATTAGAACTTACAATCTAGCTTAATAAAACAATAAAAATAAGATTCAATCAAGAGGAAGAGGGCAGACTTTGACTACTGGTCTTGTAAGTAGGCCTCTTTTGGTCTTTAAGGTCACAACCCGGATAATATTGTCCTTTCCGGGGTGGATTTGGACTACTCGACCTAGGCGCCATTCGTTAGGTGATAGATTAGGTTCAATGATTGAAACGAGTTGACCAATATTAGGATGTTTGTGATCATCCTTAATCCACTTAACCTTTTGTTGAAGCGTATGTAAATAATCACTTTGCCAAATACGCCAAAAACTTTGAGAAAGCTTTTGAAGTAACTGCCAGCGTGTTCTAGGATTCATATCTTCAACGGACGGTTCTGGTAGAGCTACTAAAGGACGTCCTATAATAAAATGACCGGCCGTGAGAACATCAACTTCGCCAGGATCAGACGATAACTGACAAATCGGTCTTGAGTTCAGCATCGCTTCAACTTTAGTTAAAACTGTAGTTAGTTCTTCAAACGTCAGGACTTGTGAGCCTATGACCCTCTTGAGATAATATTTAGTAGATTTTATACCACTTTCAAAAATGCCTCCAAAGTGAGGTGCTGAAGGTGGATTTAATTTCCACGAGATTCCACGAGACGTTAATTGATCAGAAATATCCTGTTTTTTATCTATCAATAATTTAACCATTTCCTCAAGATATCGTTTAGCGCCTACAAAGTTAGTGCCACAATCTGTCACAATATGTTGACATATTCCACGGCGAGACACGAATCTGTCTAGGGCGGCTAGAAACGCTTCTGTAGACAGTTCAGATACGAGTTCTAAATGAACTGCTTTTACAGATAAACAAATGAACAAGCATATGTAAGCCTTACTGACCCGTGCGTTACGTCGTCTGTTTTCTTTTATAAGAAAAGGACCGCCAAAATCAATCCCTACCTGTTGAAAACAGTAACCTTGTTGAGATCTACAAGGTGGCAGGTTGCCCATAGACGGCTGATAGGGTATAGGTTTTACCCGAAAGCAAGTCACACACTTTGTTAAAACAGAACGAATAAGATTTCTAATTCCTAAAATCCAGAACTTGCGAACAATTAGTGATTGTAACGTGCGAGGTCCACAGTGCAAATACCGTTTATGATAATAGCTAATAATTAATTGAGATAAAATAGATTGTTTCGGTAACAAATATGGATGTTTTGTGTACTCAGGTAAGTTGAAATTGGTAAGTCGTCCACCCACTCGCATGAGTCCTAGGTTATCAATAAACGGAGACAACTTTTGTAAGTATTTAGGTAGAGGCTTCTGCGATTTTAATTTAGACATCTCTTGATTGAAGCTGCCCCGTTGGACATATTTAATAAGGCTAAGTAGAGAGCACTTTACCTCATTCGTAGTCAAGTGACCTTTCTCGCGTTGGCTTGGTTCTTTGCGCGAATTAGAAATGAAGCGAAAGACCCATGCCAAAATTCGCTGTAGTCGCGATAAGGATGAATACCGATTTAATAACACCTTCATAATATCTTTATCAGATTCTCGAGATTGAGCAGAGTGCGTGTTCTCAACTCTGGCAACTCATCCTGGGGCTTACACCGAATTTGAGCTGGCCAGTGATCTGGACTACTAAGCATCCAATCTGGTCCTGACCACCATCGCTTACAATTGACCAATTCTACACACGAGAGACCTCGGCTAGGAAAGTCAGCAGGATTGTCCTGAGTCGAGACATGCCTCCAGGTAGAAGGTTCAACTGCGTCAGTTATTTTAACTACTCGATGCGCAACAAAATGTTTCAATTTGTATGGCTCTGTATTGATCCAAGCTAATACAGTTGAGCTATCAGTGTAGGCTACAATATGAGATATATTTATTTTCGAAATAAGTAAAGTTTGCATGTGTTTGAGAGTACGTGATAACAAGAGCGCACCGCACAACTCCAAACGATTAACTGTTAGAGGCTTAATCGGAGCCACTTTAGATTTAGAAATCAAAAGAGAAACTTGGTTTTGATCATCGATACTTGATCAGAGATAGACACAGCACCCATATGCTTTGGTTGATCCATCGCAAAACCCAATCAGCTGGTGTGTAGCTGTTAAATCAATCACGGTTTTACGAGGGATTTTTATCGATTTTATATCAGACAAGTCAGACACAAATGAAACCCAATCGTCACACAGATTGGCGGGTATGATTTCATCCCAAGACAACCCAATACGCCATAAGTTTTGAAGAAGTAGTTTGGCTAAAAGAATAAAAGGTGAAAGCCAACCCAACGGATCATAAATACGAGCAACGTGGGACAGGATTGAACGTTTCGTAAACTCCACGTTCACAGGAGAGACGGAGTAAGTGAAATAGTCTTCCGCAGGATCCCATTGAACTCCTAAAACCTTAAGCGTTATTGAACTATCATCAGAAAATGTCTTCGGACACTGACAATGTTCCATGGGTAACGATCGAAGAAATAAAGGGCTGTTACTGCTCCACTTACGCAAATCTAGCTGAGCAAAATTAAGAAGATTGATTAAATCTTCTTTAAGCTGAGAGGCTGCTTCGACTGAGGAAGCACCTGTAGTAATATCGTCCATGTAAGTATGATGCCGAAGAGCTTCAGCTGCATGAGGAAACTGATCACCGTGATCTGCAGCTAACTGATGTAATGTTCGTATCGCTAAGTACGGCGAGCTTTTGACTCCGTATGTGACCGTACGAAGTTCAAATTCTTGAACAGGCAAGGAAGGGGATTCACGCCATAGTACGTGTTGCCACACTCGATCCTCAGGCCTTATCAAGATTTGCCTGTACATCTTAGATATGTCACATGTAAAAACTATATTATGGACCCGAAATCCAGTAATAATGTCAACCAAATCAGCCTGTAACTTCGGTCCAGTGTAAACAATATCATTTAAAGATAGTCCATTAGTCGTCTTGTGACTCGCATTGAATACAACGCGAAGTTTGGTCGTTGTGCTTTCTGGACGAATCACACAATGGTGAGGAATGAAATATCTACCAGGGGTAATATCCTTTCCCACTGATTGCATATGATTAAGCTGCTCATAATCACGCATAAAATCGTTATAAAGTGATTTAAGATCTGGTTGTCGGCAAAGTTTTTTCTCAAGATTTATAAACTGCGACAAAGAACTATTATATGAGCCTCCCATATTGACAGACGACTGCGTCAATAAGATAGGGACTACATATCGACCGTCTGATTCCCTATAAGTTTGAGTGGAATACAGGCGTTCGACCTCCTCATCCTCTGGAGCAGGTATATGTTGATGAGGCGGTTCCTCGACTTCCCAAAATCGTTTCATCATCATCTCCAATGAATTGGTGGAAGTAATTAACGAAGTGCCAACCGATTTTACCGGACTCTCCACATTGGTGGGTCCTGAGAGAACCCACCCAAAGACGCTATGTAAAGCAGCAGGATAGCCGGGCTCTGGTTGAATGACACGGGCGTCATAGATGTGATGAAATACTTCAGCACCTAGCAATAAATCAACATCAGACGGTTTGTCAAAGTCACGGTCCGCTAATACTAAATGTTTATAACAGTCTCGAACCGCTAGAGGAATATCAGTGGTTGGCATTTTAGAAGTAATGCTATCGAGGACTATAGGATTAATATCAAATTGTGGGTAATTCGAATCACACGGGCGTATAGAGCATTGAGTCACTCCCTTGACTTGACACACAGACTGTTGTCCAAGTCCAGCCACAGTTGTGGTGCATCGACGTAATTGAAAACCAAGTCTCTTTGCGCATTTCATGGTGATGAAGCAGTCCTGAGCGCCGCTATCGATGAGCGCTCTAACTTGATGGAACGTGCCACTAGAGTCCTGCACACGCACCATGCACGTCCCGAGCAGCACCACGCACGGGCCACGAGCCTCTCCCACGAACGCACTCGTGTTAGTGTGGGCACTACTCGAACCGGTGTTCACCGCGGTCGGTGATCGAACTTGGTTGTCGATGTGTACCAGAGTGTGATGATTACCACTACAGATAAAACATCTCATTTTTGAGACGCATTTATCAAGAGAATGTTTTCGTAAACAGTTAATGCATAAATTATTTTGTTTGACAATATTTATTCTAGCACTGGTGTCCAAAGATTGAAAAGTGGGGCACTTATAGATACTGTGTGCTGCGCCACAATAATAGCACTCTAGTGAAGCCAGCTGCTTCGAACTAGTAGGCTTAGACTGAGTAGTGAGCACGGAACGTTTCAGGTTCGGTGCCCGCGGTGAAACATTTTTGATCTGTTTACCGCCTAAAAATTGAGAAGATCGCGCCCTAATGTCAACACTAGCATTTATTTCTAAAACTTTTACATAGTTTTGAAGAAACTGCATAAGACTTTGAAAAGAAGGAATTTCCGATTTATTTTCAGATTCGAAGCGGTGGCGCGTATCGGAGTCCAGTGCGCGAAACGCTGCGTTAAATAAAATAAAATCGCCTAAGTCATCTAGCTCTAAGGCCTTAAGGGCATTGACTGACTCACAAAGAATATTAGTATATGTTTGTAAATCATTGAAATTAGGAGTTTTTAAATAAGGATAGTTATTTATTTGATCTAAATACGCCACTGCTAAAATGCGCTTATTTTGATAACGCTTAATAAGTTCATTGAATACAAGCTCATAATTATCGGAAGTTAATTTTACCTTCTTTGCGATCCCTAAAGCGGATCCCGATAAACAAGAAATGAGATAGTGAAATTTAGTAATATTCGCGATTGATTTATTATTATGAATTAACGTTACGAAAGTGTCGTAAAATGTTTGCCAATTCTCAATTTTTCCGTCGAACTTCAGAAGCTCAATTTGTGGCAGTCTAGCTTGTACCTTTTCCGCGTCAGGCGTAAAGGTGTAGTTAACGTCAGCGGACGTTGGGCTGCTGCCTCGTTTGCGCTCCGGTAGGGACATCTCCGCGGCAAAACTTAGAACTTCATAGTACATATCATAAAATGCAGACAACGCTTGCATATCTATTTTTTCTTTAGGAAACAGTGCCAGTTTTAACGAATTAATTTTTTCCGTAAGCAACACATATTCATCACGAATGTTCTCAATTTCAAGAAATCTAGATTTAAATTGGCTAACTTTAGAGGAACTGGAGTCTTCCCGTATTTGAGTGGATAAATCGAAAAGAGTTTGAATAGAACGAAAAACATACTCTCGCTGTGACGTATAAAGTTTAAGTTTCATTTCTTCTTGCGACATGATTATAAAATAACAGCGAAAAATTAAATATGAATGCTAAGGATAATGATTAACGACAGATATTTAAAACAATATTTAAGTTTCTCCAAACTAAATTAACATTCAAATACTGAACTTAATGTTAACGTTTTTTAACCATTTGAATTAGATAACAATTAACAAACGACCCAACATTCATAGATATGCAAGCATTCATACTTAAGTGCTATCATTCTAAGACCAAATTGATCATTTCCATAAACTGATTTAGTAATTTTTTCTAGCAATAATTATAAAATACCCTCAAATTATAATAATTTTCAAAGCGTAAGACTATCAATGCACATTCGAATATAATCGGAATAAACTTAGCAATTATAACGCAACCAAATAAGATAAGTCTACAAAGTCTGAGCATTACGAAACACTTCCCGAGCATTCAAGTCTAGCAGGATTATAATTGAAATGAATTAGTTACTTTCAATTATAAGAAAAATAGATTAAATATCAAAGTTTTCCTTAGAAATTGAACTTGATATTATCTTTATGAGGAGCGGACTGTATAAAATAGAAATCCATAGGTACCCGGATCGTATGGACCAGAAATTATGTTACGGCTTGAATGTTTCGCAATGTGTTTCGTGGGTGGTTTTGGGAACCAGAGAACAACCAGACCAAGGGCTGGCTAACCCGATGATCCCAACCGGGAAGTAAACGAAGATAGCTTTAGAACTGGGTAGATAAGGTAAGGATACTCACAAAACTGGAGCACTCATCGTGGTTATGGTGAAGTCTGTATATTTAGGCTGAAGTTCTCGTGTATACACAGATACCACACTGCACTTCGAATGTATATGGACACGAGCAATTGCACGATAGTCTTACAACTTATTTATTGGTTATTTTTAAACGAGCGGTAACGAACACGTCTTATGCGTGCGCGGCCATCTTGCTTTTTGTTTTCTCGACGACATAGGTGGCGCACCATTCTGAGCAGTGCGTATACGGGGGAGGCAGGAGGATAGGAAACACTTAGGAAAAGGATGTTATATCGGGACTGTTCCGAAGCCACAACATTGCGTAAAAGGGTGTTAGCTGAGTTACACAAAACACATCCGGGTATCGTAAAAACCAAGGCCGAAGTTCGATCCAGATTTTGGTTTCCGGGTGTGGATGAGGCTGTAGAACATATGATAGGGACATGTGAGGTATGCATCAACCTGCGGCCATCCCCTCCGCGCGCGCCGCCGGCCCCCTGGCCTCGGGCACACCGCCCTTTCACCCGCGTACATATGGATTTCCTGGGTCCCATAGCCGGTCGAATGTATCTAGTGGTCATTGATTCGTACTCTAAATGGCCGGAGATATACGATACAGCTAGTTCTACTTCCTCCGATACAGTCATTGAAAAGATGTACGAATTCATGTCTAGGTTCGGCATACCGCAAACGATTGTAAGTGACAATGGAACAGCGTTTACTTCACACGAATTTAAACGTTTCTGTGAAATAAACGGGATATCACACGTTGCGTCCCCACCGTATCACCCGGCAAGTAACGGTCAAGCCGAAAGTTATGTAAAAATAGTCAAAAAGGGTATAAAATCAAGTATTATGTCTAGCAGCAACACAAAACAATCAAAAAACAATTTATTAAAGTTTTTGTTTGATTACCGGAATTCAAAGCACTCGACCACCGGCATGTCACCCGCCGAGTTGATTTTCGGGCGAAAGCTAAACTCGCGCTTAGACAGAATGGTACCTACGTCATCGCTGTCTACGTCTGCGGCTTCATCCGATTTAATAAATGCGCAAAAATGTTCACAGAAGGAAGAACCAGTACGTATTAAACAAATGCTACCTGGAACTTTCGTTTTATATAAAAATATGTGAATAACAATTTTAACTGGTATAAGGGAACGATAACAAAAAGAATTGGCAAAGTTATCTACTTAGTAAAAGATTGGGACACACAAATATGTTATCGAAAGCATAAAAATCAATTAATTTTATATAAAGCTCAAAGTAACGACTGTAATGACGCATGGGACGTAGACGCTTACGAGAAAGGGAACAATTGCGACACCGGAAACACTTTTACACCACCGCCATCGCTGCCGACATACCCTCACATTCACCATCATCATCGTCACCACTTCATCCGGCGTCTACCAAAGACCCCGGCCTAGTTACCACGGCAGAACGAGAAGGTTCGCCACGTCGTGGGGAAAGTGATGAAGTAGAGAACCCTGTGCCGCCTCGGTCGGAGGAGGACGACGAGTTCCACGAAGCAGAAGCAGATTTTAATGATGGTCGAATCGAAGCCACTAGAAATAGACTGCGCCCCCGTCCCAAGGTTGATTAAAAGCGTTTCTTTTAGGTTATAGTTGTCGTCTTTTATTATAATTTATTTTATTCTTGTATTCTAAAATAGGGTGGGGAATTGTTATGTATGTATATACATTTGTATACCTATGTATTACAATGCGTGGCTGTGCCCACGCGCCCTCTGTTAATAAACCAGTGCATAGCAAGCTACCGGCCGTTTAACTCGCTCCCAGACCGTATACATAACACATACCGAAAAAAAAAACAGGTAGCGCTGCTCATGAATTAATCTTATTTTTAATAAAATAAATTTCGAAAAAAATGAGATACTTTACATTTTGTGACCCTTTTCTACGTGCTGCTCGTAAGTCCTAAGTATGAAGCTGGAAATTTATAAAGATATATTTGATTTTGTAACAATTTTATACCTCCCTTTTTAACCGCATTTTAAAAATTTCCCTGAGTTATGAAAGCATCCTACGTACATAAATTTTATATAGATAACCAATTATTTTAAAGCATACTTGCAACGTGCGGAATCCGTACGTTTGCTGGTGCGGTATTGGTTAGACGGATATTGGTCACTACGCTTACGATTATCTGACCACGTAAATTTCTACTAGAGAATAACAAAATAAGTATGAGCTTAGTCCTCATAGGAGGGGATTTTCCGTAGTTATAACACTTGGCAGGTGGATGCATACCACAGTATTTTAATTATTTTGAATTGTTACCAGGAAGATACTGCTGCCCATATCTTGTTTTAGTTTCCCTCCTGAGATAATCTATTCAGAGCCTTTGTTCAGCAGTGAACTCTTTAGGCTGTTATAGATGGATACCTGAGCTCAATCTGAAGGTCACAAATATTTAGTCAAAATAATTGAAAAAAATATAATACATAAATTAGATATTCAATTTTAATCATATTTTTGGTATATTATAGTTTAGTGAAGTAGCCGGCCTGCCACGAGATAGAGTGACAGCTTGGTAAGACATACATGAAGTCGATGGATGCGGGTGGCCCAGGACCGTGCTTTGTGGTATTCCATGGGGTAGGCTTATGTTTAGCAGTGGACTTGTGAAGGGCTGTAATGATGATGATGATTTTAGAAAATTAAACTTAAAGCCTAACCTCTATAATTCCCCTCATCCCTTTTGGTTTATCTATTTGATAACGCATTAGGTACGGTTCCCCTTCTCAAATTTCTGAAATAGCCCTTTTTAACATTATGTAAGAAATCATTTTTCTAACTAAAATTTAAAATATATTTTTACAAATAAAACATTTAAAATATATATGTATGATAAAAAATAACTGGAATCAATTCATCGTACCTTCTTACAGTGTATTTGAATCGCTTCAGGTTTGTCGATCATCAGCAGTGTGTAATGGTGTGAAAATTGAACAGCCTACGTGGATTAGCCTGCGCAAATGTTACATATGAGGGAGAAATCTTTGATATGGACACCGTTTGCACATTGCTCCGGAATGAAAGCTAAGGAACTAAAGCTATTTTCGATATTCTGCGAAAATCTTCACTGAAATGGTTTAAATATTATATTTTGTTCAGAGTAACATTATGTTGAAACATAAAATTAAAATTATATTTACGATACGTAATAATTTGTTGCTATAATTATCGATACATATTCATAAAATTGAAGTGTATGTCTATGAAATAACTGGCTTCCATTAAACCATGAGGATGGCCTAATGCTTAATGAAAGCCAGTTTTACATAAAAGAGATATTCCTGATATCTGCGATATTAGACAAAGACTAGTAAATCACTCAGAGACGAACTTTTTGTCGGCCTTAGCGCAGTGGCTTAGCTTTGAGTTTGGGGTCCGAGGGTCGCGGATTTCAAGCCCGCACGCAGCAAGTATTTGAATGGCCTACAAATATTTTTCCATGTCTGGATGTTTTTCCTTGTGCAATTTATGTGCGTAAACTACTTCACGACGTGGGAGAAAATCCTAGTGTGGGAGAACGTTCAAAAAAAGAATGAAGAAAAAAATAAGAAAAAGAGAGAGCTTAAAGAATTTAATATCCTAAAATTTTCCTATCAATTCATTTTGTTGTTAAAGAGGAGTCTTTCTAAAACTGGCTGCTTATTTAGGTACATATATAATATCTATTTATAACAAGATTCCCTGTTATATAATAAACTTGGCTTTGCATAAATTCGAGGCACATATTAAAGCCATTCATATGGAAAAAAGGATATTATAAATTATATGATTATTTTAAAGATGAGAAAATATGGACATAGTGAGGTTCTTTAGACCTTTTGTCACTAATTTATAAGAAATTGTTTTTCTATTTTTTTGATTTTCTTGCAACTTCTTTTCACACGGTATTTTCGCAGAAGTCACTTGTCAAAGCGATGATGTAGCATTTGACTTACAAAAATACGTTGTAGGAGCTAAATTATAATAAAAATATTTTGAATTTTTGACTTTGACACAACTAATATTGCTGTTAACTACTACAAGTAAGCCTAAAATATAGTTTTTATCAGCTCATTGCTCATCAAAGTAGTCGAATAATCGATCCGACTACTTTGATTTTTGAACTTAAGTTCATAACTTAAAGTTTGCGGTCTGTAGCCTCAACAATTCACTCCGTTATATTACGCAACTGTAGACTGTTGTGAAAAATGGGTGCCGGTGCAATTTGGCCTCAAGCTAAAGTAGACTAACCTTTTTTGGATAACAATTAAGCAGACAGTCCACTTGATGGTAAGATGTTGTGGCTCAAAAGACAAGTACATCTATCTAGGATTAAGAAACGAATACAGTGAAATGGTTCTCTATTTCACTACACTCGCCATACAGAAAACAACTTCATTAAGCTGCTTGCTAACTAATTTAACTAGTTGCTGCTATTTTACGCCGGTATTCTGTGCGAGCGTGGTACTCCCCGATCGAGCTGACACATTCGCGCTGCAGCCATAATGTAACTATCACGACTTAGTCAATATTATAATAATATTAACCACGCAAAAAAGTATCTACCTATGAAAATTTGTTTTAGACAATTTTATAATTTCTTTACGAGATATTGGATGGGCTCTAATTTGGCATTAGACTTTTGTCATAAATTACACCTAGCAAAAACATTTTAGACAAAATTTATTAAGAGGAGGGGAGCGTTAGCAGTATCATATTGATATTATTATTAAAAAATATTTTTAATAAAACCTTCACCAACTAACGAATGTACAGAAATATTATTAAAAGTAGTATTATCAGATCACATTCTTTATAAAGTCGGAGATCTAGTCCAGTTTAACCCCCAAAAACTCACATTTCCGAGTTTACCGCCAAAAAGTACCCCTTTGTCAACTTTGTCGTATCTCTCTAATCTGAAGGTACACCCCATGCTGCCTTAGCCAACAATGGGATCCTTGGCACCAACATATAGAGTGAAGAACAGTTCCACGGCCACTTGGAAGAGAAGGTTAAACTGTTGTCTTCTAAAACGATTGGTGTGCTCAGCAGAGCCGGCACGTTGCTTGCAACTTTACAAGGCGTAGTTTCGGCCTCTCATGCAATACGGTTCTCATATCTGGGCCGCATCTAGCGAAGAGCGGCTCAAATCATTGACAACCGAGTTCTTTCTGATTGGATTGATTCACTGGTGTTGCGAAGCAAGTTGCATTCCTTTACACTATGAACAAACCACGTAGTTGTCTTTATTATTACAGCCTAATAAAGTCCGCTGGACATAAGCCTCCACCATATTAATTGCCTCATGGGGGGATATTTGCCATAGTTGGCAGTTTGATTTTTATTTTTATTTTCAGACGTTATTAGGAAGATGCTGCTGCCCATCCCCTGCTTTATTTCTATAAGAAGCGAATTCTTACAACAACCACGGGATGATAAGAGGTAATGAAAAAATACGACTCCCCCCCCCCCCCCCCCCCGCAAGAACAACGCTTCTCGTCACAAAACTCATGGTATCATTTACACCATCTGGATGATGGACGGGTTGTGTGATACCACTTATTTTCTAGGAATTTTGTTCCTCGTATAGCTTCTTTGTAGAATTGTTTTCCACCGGCACTTTAGCTGAAATGATACTACTAAGGGACCTTCAATAAAAGAGTTTACTCCTATTGAAAAGGTCGTCAACGCACACAATTCGCCTGGTGTTGCAGTTTTTCATCGACGGCGATCGCCATATACCATCAGTAAATAAAAGATATCATTTTATACCGCCGACAACTTTCAAATGATAATTTGACTGAAACAACAATATACAACTGACGTAGTGAAGTAAACCATGGGCCTCTCCCCAGGAATGCCACTAAGCACGGTTCTGAGCCAGTTGCGTCCATCGACTGTTTTATATATGTACGTATATGCAAAGAATGAATGAATGAGGAAAGACTTACAAAGCAAATATATGTTGCAGAAGTGAATGGAAGAGTCGGAAAGGGACGTCTTATGCGAAAGTTTGTCGACCAAATTGGCGAAAAATTAAAAATGGGCCAAATTAAGAGTACCCTTAACCTACGAGCATATATGCGTAGGTATATAGATAATGTTAATATAAATGCAAGTCTGTAGTCTCTGCTTACCTCTCTGGGTGACAGGCGTGTATGTTTATTTATATGGAAAGGATATACATAGGTTTAGATGATGATGTATATTCAAAAGACAATTATCCTATTTCAAGTATTGGCATTGAAAAAAGGGCTGAGTTATTGATACACGCAATCGTTTTATGAAAGCTTTTATTAATAAAACGTACGATTTTTGTAAAGCTAACAACGGACCCAGCAGAGCTGAAAATTATATTGATATACTCATCAAAATGAGCCTAAAAACCAAAACGAGTGTAAAAGCTTCGCTGGCGATTTTCTGATTTCCATTTTATTGTCATCCATTGCCTTAAACGCGACGGAGATTGTGATAAGTTTTTTTTATACTGTTGTAAATTGATAACGTCAAAACGAATCATAAAGGGAATTAAATGTAAAAATATAAATTCTTACATTTAATTCCTTCAGTTATGGCTATAGAAAATTAAATTTTTATTTTTTTTGTTTTTAAAATAAGTTACAATAAGTACGAGTATCAAGGGCATCAATAAAAAGATCTTTGAAGATTATTTGTTAATTACAATAACATCAAATTTTAAGTTCATCATTTATCATCATAAATCACAAAAATTGTCGTCACGAAAAACGTCACACAATGCTAAACAAAGGTTTTCTCTCTCTGTTTCTCTATAAAGAAATAACCTGCTCATTACGATTTTCTTCAGTACCGTGGGGGAAAGTAAAAAAATACTAGTGGTCCACGCTTCTCCTTATCCATTTTCAGATCTTCGATGAGGTTGAGCGGTACTCAACGCGAAACTATTCTCTATAAAGAAATAACCTGCTCATTACGATTTTCTTCAGTACCGTGGGGGAAAGTAAAAAAATACTAGTGGTCCACGCTTCTCCTTATCCATTTTCAGATCTTCGATGAGGTTGAGCGGTACTCAACGCGAAACTATTCTCTTTAAGCGAACGTAAAGAAGGAAAGGCAAAATCACTTAAACACTTCCAGATTTATATATATTATTTTTTCCTTTTTTGCTATTAAAAGTTAAATATGTGTTAAATGAAATATATTTATTATACGATATTCGCCTGTTCTCTAGAATTAAAATGTTCATTGCTAGCACGCTTTCCTTCGTGAAAAATGTCAAAAGGGCAACCACTCCTATATTTATCTCTCAATGTTTCTTCGATTGTGCTTTTTGTTACACCAAAAGCACGCTATTGCTACCTGAGGCCTTTTATTTATAAATTCTATTTAAGAACGCTAAACGATTCGTCCGGATTTAGGCGCCACTTGTCGAAAATGAAACAAATTCATTTTAAAATGAAACATGATATTTCAATTAAGATCGTAAAAATATATGAAAGAAAATTTGAAATAAGAGCATTTGGAATTTTATTTGTTAATAATCGTATTTTAAAACAGGCCAGTGTCACATACACACATTTTGTTACAAAAACTATAAACTATCTTTTGTTCGTATAACTTATTTATGTCCAACTATCATTCAAATAGGCAAATTATAAACACTGCTATTGTTTTAAAATGATGTGTTCACGTATAAATTGGTAGTACATAGTAATTTATGGATGTAAAACATGTGGTAGAAGTAATTTTAAATAACTGTTGGATTTATACAAATAAATAAACAAATAAAACAAAGTACTATTTTTCGCAATACTTTCAGCGTGTTCGTACGTATGTGTTGTGTAAAATTCCTTCGGGATAGCGGGGAACTTTTATAGAGAAAACAAATTTTCTTTATAAAGGCCATAAAACGAAATCGGTTCTTTCTATAAAAAGTACAAGCACCTTCAACGACAACATATCAAAATAACATATATACCTACATATGTTATGTAGATATGTACATACATTAATATAATAGAACTGGGTTTTAATCTTAAGTTTAAAAAATATTTTCCTTAGAACTGATATTATTAGAAATTACGTACACCCTTTTTCTTATCTTATAATTATCCGTGTTTATTATTAAAATAAATATGGTGAATTGTTTCACGAATAGCAAAAAGGTAGCTTAATGGCTGCCTTGTGACCTGCAATAACTTAAACGAGTTTATGAAAAAATACAGAATCGCTTTCAGTCGTTTTGTTTTTGAAGTGTTGTTTACTGTAAAACTTATATGTTTATGTTACAGCTACGTTAAACAAGGTAACATTCTATTTGTTTGAATACACGCGATTATTTTATAACGATTATTTAAAAAATACATTATTTTATTTTGAAGTCGCGTCTAATATTGTACATGTTATTTAATAATATTTCAAAAATTTTAGAATATGGTAATGTAACGATCCTAATTTGGCCTCAAAACAAAAACGAAGTTGCTCTAAATTACACTGTGCCATTAGAATATCGTTGCTGTTACATGAAGAGAACACAGATGCGGCAAATGTTGTCTAAATTATAGTTTGTAATATTCTCCGCGTTGGTGTACCACACGACCGTGTCTTGAAGATATTATTGTGCTAATAGACAGGAACTAAAGAAACCTAATCACAAACTGGTTTTAATACAGTCCACAAATACCTAGCTTCACATTACCTACCTTTGAATACAAATAAACTAGATATATTCCCTTTCGTTTTGTTAGCACACCAGCATTAAAAGGCCAAGAGAACTTAAGCTTATATGTCTATAACTGCTCTATACCACTCGTTAGCTCCTGTACGTGTCGCTCTTTTGAATAGATCGCGAAAATAAAATACTTAGGTGTTATAATATATCACAAAATATCATTCGAAGAGCCTATAAACCACATTTCATCCAGAGTTCGTAAACTTAATACCTTTTTCAAAAGCAGCTTCGTCATCTTACTGATACCAGTATAACATTCGTTTAGACTGCTTTATGTCAGTCTATTATTAACTATAGCATAACGTCTTCGGGTGATGCAGCAATACTAATAGCAATAATAATAAAAGAAAACATAAAAAGCAAAAACAAAGGTTATCCGCATTTTCACATACGCTCTTTAAGGCGTGAATCGACTTTCGTGCGGGAAAGAGCGTACATGTAAAGATAAAAAAGGAGAACGAGAATGCGCGTTCCCTCATATCCCAGACATGCTTTCAAAACTGTGTACTCAAATGTAGTCTTGTGAAAACAACTGTGGTCGAAAAATTTGTCAAGTTATGCGAGGATAACGAAATGCCTCAAGTTAACAGATTTTGTATTAAAAAAATTAAAATTTGAAATGGTTGCGATCAATTTTTCTCGAAACTCATGTATCACAGATAAATGACCAAAAAACAAAAAAATGTATTACTTTACTCACATAGATCTTCTTTTTCTCACTTTGTACACGCTAAGACCAGCAAAATTTTTGTCTATTTCTTTAGAACTCTAGTCTTTAGAACGCGTGCACAACAAAACTGCGTGATTTTCATACTCTTCAGGTCAATTTGTCGTACTGACTCACGCACTATTAGCCTTCACACGACGCTATTTCTTCTCTGAGTAAAAATACTAGAGAGGCAACTCAAATAAAATTTTAATAAAAATAATCACTCTCGATTGCGCGTGCAAGCTTTCCCGCGTTCAATTGAGCACACTCCGATCGCGAGCGTGTCTTTAGAACGTGTCTTAAGAAATTTACAAATTCTGTCACTTACTCACCATACGTCAGCTCTATATTCTTGTGACAATAATATTATGTCATTCAAATACGACATCCAATCCTATATTAAGCAAAATACTTCCTCATCTTGTATGCACAATACTTGTTACCAACTTATTATTTGCTCGAAGATTTTGCAATTAGAGATGTTTTTTTTTCCTATTTAATCTTGCTAACAAATTGTTAAATATATACCCGTTAACTATAAGATATTCAACAATTTCCTTAATCAAATAGCTTAAATCATTAGACTACGAACGGACAAAAACTGTTTGAACGTATTGTTGAAATATATATTACACATTTTTGTATTTGTATGGGAGAAAATATTTACGCTCGCCAAGCCAAGAGGCAATTATGGAATGATACCCCCTAATGCCGTGAGTATATATATATATATATATATATATATATATATATATATATATATATATATATATATGACCTAGATAAATAAAAAATAAATAGATATTTCTCAATGATCTTTCTAAAGGTTAAGTAATAGGCCATTTGTAATATTTTTGGCGTGATCATCTTAAATAGAACCCTTATTTACGTTGTGTTTATTTCGTAACTAGTTCTTTTTGGTGTCTTTTGGAAGAACGAATATTCACTAGAGCAATCGAAAGCTGTTGGTAGTGCCTTGCACTTGTATCGGTTTACATTAGTAGTTTAATATTAATTATCCCTTCCTGTAAGTATATTTAAATATCCAACGCAAGGCCTTCACTCTCTCACTTTATGAGGTTGACACATATGCTCCACCAACCAATACAACACCCTCTATACCCTATGTCGTCCTCTCCTGAATATTTCCATCTACTCACTTCCGGTTACTTCCTCACACGGACGTGCTCTGGATACGATACCATCACCTGATCATACTTCAACTATTTTTAACCGGCTTAACAGATTTAAACAACTAGAAAAATACAGGGAAGTCTGCAGTCTGCGAACATGTTCAAGATCGTCCCCACCATTACATTCGATTTGATAAACCACAAATTCTCGCAAAAGAACACCGATTCCTACCAAGGATGATACGCGAGGCTATTGAAATTAAAAAACATCCAAATTTCAATAGAGAAGATGGATGGGTGCTGCCACCTGCTTGGGATCCTATAACTAACAAAATTAAACCCAAACCTAAGCATACCACTGCAAGACTTCATGATACTATAAGCTCGTTTTGCGTAAATCAGACCAAAAAAATTAATATTCAAAAACTGAAGGTAGCCGGACTAACTATGACATTGGGACGTCAAACATCTCAGTCCCCCCGTGACCATGGTTGCTGTAAAGCACCCGAAACGTCGGGAATTAAAAAATAAGTAAAAGTAGTGAAATAAACGCGATAAAATCCGTAAATTTAGTTTTATTCAATAGAAAAATACCATCAGCATTTTAGGAACAAATGGAAGCTAGATTATTTATCTGAAATGCAACAGCGACATAAATGGCGAGTATCATTTCGAGAATTACGGATTGGAAAATTTGTTTTACTCAAGGATGACCACGCTCCTCCACTACAGTCGAAACTCGGACGTATCATACAATTATACTCCGGACCAGACGAAATAAACAGTGTGGCAGATGTTTTGACGTCCGCCGTTGTCCTAAAACGTGGTATTAAATACCTGTATCCTCTACTGGATCCTCAATACGAAAACTGAAAGCTGAAGCTTTCAAGGGGGCGGAGTATGTTTGTGGAGTTTCTATATGTTTTGTTCTATTTTAGTTTATGAATAATTGTAAAGAATAAAAAAGACAGATGTCACGAGTATTGGGAAAAAAGAGAATGTTTTTTTGTTTTTTCTGTGAACGTTATTAATATAGTAATTTTACTGTGAAAACGAAGATTTTATTTAAACTGCAATCCTAACTATCACGCATTCTTCGCGTGAACAATAGTATTACATATAAATTTATTGATAGTGACTCGTGATATAATAAACTAAGAAAAGAATATTGAAGTAATATGTACTTACGTACTAGAACAGCTATTTCAAACAAAAAATGTGCGCTACTTTGTGTTCGAGCGGTTGTTTTTTTATCATAGAATAAACATAGGTAGAATTATCAGTAGGTAAAAAAGATAGTATTGTTATATAGGTAAGTTATATCGAGAACAATTTTTTAAATTTTGTCATTTATTTTGTATATTATATTTGCTTATTTAATATAATATTATATCACAATTACATTTTAATGATATTTTTATCTCAATATTTTAAAAGTTATCTATCTCAAATATAAAAAACATACTAAATTGTTAATAAAACATTTTAATTACAAATACATTTATTTAAATTAGAATAAGAGCCGTTCATAAATACTGGGCACGCAAGAGTTAAAAATTGACGAATTTATTCCGCTTTGACTTTGATATGGAAACCTAAAAATAAAATATAAGAATAATTAGCAGATTTAAATATAAAAAAATTGGCCTAATTATGACAACTCATATACGTTTCTACAAAAAAAATGTGTATAATAATATATTCGTCCTATATCCACTCGGATGTCGGGGTCATTTTGGCCAATATGGCGCATCTGTCGAGCACTTTCGAAGTACTTAGTACATAACAAATATACTAAGTATATATGTATATATATACTAAGTAAGTATATTGAAATCATATATCAATGGAAACGTTATTAAATAAGCTATAAGATTATATATATATATATATATATATATATATATATATATATATATATATATATATATATATATGAGTGATATATAAATCATATATATATGTTACAAATAGTTTGCTATCACTCGACGCCATATTATGGCGTTTGACAGATGCGCATATTATTTGAGACGCCAGAATATGGCGTTTGTACAGACGAGGGGTTATTTAAGTACCCACAGAAATGTCGCATCTAAACAAATTAATTTCATAATCTATATTACGTGACACAAGATGGCGTCTTAGGAATAATTTGTTTTATTACTAATTTATAATACTTTTTTTTATTGATTAAGTACCTTATTAACCAATGAAAAGTAATTCCTTGGTTTTTACTGACATTTCTTGAATTATTTGAGCAGTATCTAAGTACGCACGACGGCATATTTTTATTACGAGATTTTTTTTAAATCAACACAACACGTGTCAACTCTACAAGCGCCTAGCGAGTGACTGATTAAAGTGCAGTGTATGCACCGCAGTTGTATGGAACATAGTATCTGAATGCAGTGTCGCCTCTAGTACGTAGTACATATTAGCTCAATGGAAAAGAACGTTACTTTTATGGTTCAAACCATATCAGTGCATAAAAAACTTGAGCAGAGCTTTAACTCAAGTCCATTATAAGATAGCCTCACATTATGAATCAAACTCAAACGAGATACGCATATCATTGAGGCATTTTAGTCTTATATTCTGTTTTTTTATCTGGCAGTTGGGTAAACATGTGACGGTAAAGACATTTGAAAACAAGACGAATTCTGCTGTGAAAAAAGTAATAGAGAAGCCTTTATATAATTTAGTTTTTGTCTCAAGTAAATATATAAAATTTTGTAACTGTGGTTAAAGAAACATTTTACTTCATGTCAAGACAAAGTATATCATTTCTCCCTTTGTCTTGACATAAACAGAAACATTTTTTATACTAACTTAAATTAATGAAAAACTGTGTTTGCCTACTCATCTGTTAAGCGCGGTCACTATTCCAAATATCCGGCAAAGCAACTGCCGGCAACGCTTCTGCAAGGCGACAGTAGACACCTACTCACATCAAATAAGTCGCACGCTCGTTTGACCCTTCTCTCTGTATAAAACAAATATAGGACCTGGAGGACCTGGGCGGCAATCTCTGGGAAAGTCTATGTTCAGCAGTGGACTTTGATAGAATGTAAGGATGATTGATGTTTTCCTAAATATGTTACTATATTATATATTATTGGACATAATAAAGTTTTGATTTTAATTAGTTACTCGAGTCAGTCGCTTAGCCCAGATCAAATATTTGATCTCTTATTTAAAGAGGACAAATGAAAATATTAATTAAAAAGCTGGCGTAAAGGAATTAAAAGCCGTCGGTAAACATCGACGTTCCGGGAATTCTGTGTTTCTGAACATGTTCAGGAAATTAGATTAAATAAATAGGATAAAATAGAATATTTTTTATTCAGTCATTTTTTACTTTTATCACTGATTCTGAAAAAAAACCTCTGTTCTGGGAAAAACCAGCCAGAATTTTTTTAAAAGCACAATTTACAATACAATATTTTATACAATAGTCATGAAAACATAGACAACAAGGTTGAGCCCATATCACTCCCAGGGTTTATTAACAGTCGTGTACTCTTTAGTAGTATAATAACCCTTACTAAACCGTTTTTGCTTAGTAAATATTTTAAGCCTTTTGACAGGTAGGTTGTGCATATTTTCTGGGAATTTGTTGTAAAAGCGTATACATTGCCCTATGAAGGAATTACTTACTCTTTGGAGTCGCGTTACCGGTAATACTAACTTGTGCTTTTTCCTAGTATTTACAGAATGTACATCACTATTTTGAATTAAACTATTTTTGTGTACATATATTAAATTTCCATAAATATATTGGGAAGCCAAAGTTAATACATTCATTACTTTAAATTTTTCTCTAAGAGATTCTTTCGGACCTACGTTTAAATTGCTCTTATGGCTCTTTTGCAAAACAAAGATAGTTTCAATGTCAGATGTCAGTAATAGTTTCAATCTCCCAAGGATCTGCTGTTTTCTTAATATCAATAATTTTGAAATATTTTACAATATCGTCTGATAATATCTTATATTAATAATAAGAATCACTCTCAAAATGGATGTCGGGGCAGTGATCGTGGAACTAAGGAACCACTCCTCATTGATGCAGTCATTGGCAAAGCGATGAAACGCAACCGTCGGAACTTCCGCGCCACCTGGATAGATTACAAAAAGGCATTCGACTCGATGCCCAATAAATGGCTATATATATATATATATATATATATATATATATATATATATATATATGTATACCTGTGCCATTGAACGTGCAGCAGTGCGCTCGTGTCGATTATTACTCGTTTCGATTGTATAAAACGTACAAAGTAGCCGCCGTTCAGTCTTGGCGCTGGCGTGCACATTTTGTATCCCGCTACTAGCTCATCTTCGACTATTCGGATAATTAATTCGTGGAAACAAATTAATTATTATCCTCAGTTATTAAATTAGTGTTAGTACAATTTATAGTTAATTGTCTGTGATCTGTGTATTCATGAAGTCTAAGTATATATAAAGTATAATGTTAAACCCAGCGTAAATTACTAATCCTATAGAAAATTATTGGAAAAGATCAAAACATTACATCAATATATTTATTTATTCCTGTTAATAATGCAAGTATCTCAGACAATGAATTTATTGACTCTAGATATGTTATATCGCTCCGTAGGCATCGCTCAAGCGCTTTATGCACCAAGAAAGATGGTGGCTGGCGGAGTATTAATAGCAGTATCTTGTGAAATACCTTCTATGCGAATGTCTTACTGGGAAACTGATTGCGAAGACCTTTGGTTTAACATTGGATTCAGAATAAATGGCTGATATTCCACTCTTTCCATCTGTGCAGTATACTTACCGTCGCCACCCAGATTCGAGCAATAAAGGGTTTTCGTAGATAATCTGGACAGTGTGCTAAACCATATTGATAATGTAATTGTGATGGGCGACTTTAATCTAAGTTTTGTCGATTGGTAGCTCAACGATGACTGTAATCACACAATTTCTACAAATTATAATAATGATTTTGGACGCTGTCTGGTGGACTACTTGTCTATGAATAATCTGTACCATTTCAACCATATAAGGATTTGCATGGTAGAACCCTGGATTTGGCCTTAAGTAGTTCACAATGCCTAAATGTCTCTCAACCCTTAGGTTTGTTAAGTAATCTTGATCTGTACCATCCCCCTTTACTCATTTAAATATCAGAACTTAATTTTTAATATGACAAAAATCTGCTACCTAAGCCACGTGTAAAACATAACTACAACAAGGAAGACTTTGATTCGTTAATCCTGAAATTGAATCGCTAAAAAATGATACTGAAAGATTCGACTGCATCCTCAAGCACCGATATAGCAAATCTTTTTGCAAGTCGCTTTTCTTCCGTGTACTTTAATAATAGCATTACCGATGTTTCTCATAGTGACGATATTACTAATATGAGTAATTCTATTGTTACGCTTGAATTGAGCGAGTCTCAAGTGTACACAAAAATACAACACCTCAATGAAAAAAAATAACCTGGCCCTGAAAACAAATCACTCCTATTTGTGAAACGCCGTGGATCCGTTATTGCCTTCCCATTGACATTAATATTTAATCGCTCTTTAAGCAAAGAACTTTAAAAAAACTTTAAAAAAGACTTTTCAAGTGCCTTCGACAAAACATTATATGAAATTATATAAAAAAGTGGAAATAATATCATATAACATATAATTGGAAGAGGGGGGGATACGTTACAGTACGTGAACAAAAATAAATGTAGTTTTACAAAAATAAGTGATATTCATTCTGTAAATTCTAGGGACTGACACAAGTTAGTAGTACCAGTTACTCGACTTTACCGAGTTAGCAATTCATTCTTGGGGCGATGTATATATACGCTTTTAATTCAATCGGCCCAACCAACCGGGCAACCATTCAAAATTTGACGGGCACAAAGTTTAAAAAATTTATTAAACAAAGTTTGTATAGAAAGGTTATCATATTATTTAGGTATTTATGAATGACAATAATCCCTGAGAAAGGCGATCGCCAACAAGCTATTTCTAATTTGTTTTGTGTTGTAAATTGTGTAACATACATGACCGTAAGCTGTTTTATTTTTTTAAATTACCCTGCTTTGTTTTTTGCTGGTTTTTCCCGGGACTGTGGATTTTTTCCGAAACAGTGGTAAATAAAACCATGATTTTCAATAAGTCTTATTTATAATCTATATTGAATAATAAGTTTCTGTTTCTGTTTTCGCAGGAGCGTTACTCTACCACTTATTAAGACCATTTTCAACATCTTATCGTTTTCTGAAGAGGCTGGAATTCAACAACCTTTCAATACGTACATATTAAAAAACAAAATATTATTGCTTACAGATTGACGCCATCCTATGCTGTTGTGCTTCCAAACATTACAACGAGACTGATTTTTATTGGTTAAGGACCACTATGACAGGTTTAGCAACTTTTTTGAAATTTATAAATCGCAATAACTTAGGTATCGTAAGAGACAAGAGAGTGAAGTGAAATTGGAGATGTGCAGCACCATCTTCTCGAAAACAGCTTTTCTTTTTCTTGATTAAAACTACTTTTACGGATTTCTTTCGCGTTTTATTTACTTATTTTATTTTTAACCCGACGTTTCGGGTGCTTTACAGCACCCATGGTCACGGGGGACTGAGGTGACTGACGTCCTGATGTCAAAGTTAACCCGGAGTACCTTCAGCTTTTTTAATTATTGTCTTTGGTCCGATCTACGCAGAATGAACTAACTGTGGTTTGAAGTCTTGCAGTGGTATGCTTGGGTTTAGTTTTAATTTTATTAATTATAGGATCCCAAGCAGGTGGTAATACCAAGCCTCCTTCTCTATTGAAATTAGGATGTTTTTTAATTTCAATAGCCTCACGTATCATCCTTGGTAGGAATCGGTGTTCTTTCGCGAGGATTTGTGGTCTATCAAATCTGATGTAATGGTTGGGGCCATCTAGGATATGATCGCAAACTGCAGACTTCCCGGAACGTTGATGCTTCACGTCAGCTATGTGTTCTTTTACGCGGGTTCTAATTGATCTCTTTGTTTGCCCTATATATGAGAGACCACAATCACAATCAAGCTTGTACACTCCTGCATCTTGTAGAGGAATATGACACTTGACGGATGGTAAGAACTGACTAATCTTCTTCGGCGGCTTGTAGAATGTTCTAATAGAAGCTCGCTTCAAGATGTAGCCAATCTTGTCTGTGACACCTCTGACATAAGGTAGTACAGCAGGCACACGCTCGACTGTGGCCGGCTTCACTCGGTCACTGTGACGGAGGCGCGGGACCCGAAGCTTGTTGTCGTGCAGAACCTGCTTGACGTGCTGAAGCTCGGCGGCCAGGTGTTTGCTGTCACAGATTCCTCGTGCTCTCTGTAACAAAGATTTGCCCACGGTAGCTAACTGTGAAGGATGGTGGTGAGATTCACCATTTAAGTATCGGTTTGTATGGGTCTTTTTTCTGTACACAGTATGACCTATGGTGTTGTTAGGATTTCGGATGACTAACACATCTAGGAAAGCTAAGGAATTATTTGCCTCTAACTCCATAGTAAATTGAATTTTAGAGTTTATGGAATTAAGATGTTCTAAAAATGCAGTTACTTTGTCTGATGGTAAAATTGTGAAAGTATCGTCTACGTACCGCTTGTAGAACCTTGGGGTGACAGGTGCAGTAAGGAGGGCTTTCTCCTCGAAGTCTTCCATGAATATATCGGCGACAATGGGAGATACAGGTGAGCCCATCGCAACACCATCTACTTGCTTGTAGAACTCATCCTTCCACAATAGATAGCCAGATGTAAGGCAATGTCTTAGTAGTTCTGCATATTCTGGTGGCATGTTATTTTCATCTAGTTTCCTAGTTATAATTGAGATGCAGTCTTCAACAGGTAGACATGTAAATAGAGACTGAACATCAAAACTGACCATGGTTTCATTTTCAGCAAGACGTAGGTCTTTTATCTTACTGACAAAATGGTATGAATCCTTAGTATGTGCTCTTGTGTGTCCTCTGAGTGGTGATAATATTTTGGCTAAGTGTTGCGCCAATCTGTAAGTTGGCGAATCGATTTGACTCACTATTGGACGTAATAGAGCGTTAGGTTTGTGTATTTTTGGTAACCCATACAACTTGGGAGGTTTTGCACACGAAGGTATCATCGAATTGACGTCTAGGTTCAATTTCTCGGAGTATTTCTTAATTAGATCGCTAGTTGTTTTAAGCGTATTAGTTGTAGGGTCTGTTTTGACCTTACGGTATGTACTTTCATCCGACAAAAGTTGTTGTATTTTAAAATTGTAATCCGACGTATCCATTACAACCGTAGCATTTCCTTTATCTGCGCGGAGAATCGTAAGCTCTGGTCTGTTGCGTAAGGTTTTTAACGCGTTAAATTTTCTTTTTCTTCTTCCTGCCTTTATCTCGAGTTATTTAGGGTCAACATTTCATTTTATTGTCCTCAATTATTCGTCATCTCGCGTTAAAGAACATACAGCTGATGTGAAGAATCGACGCTCCGGGAAGTCTGCAGTCTGTGAACACGTACAGAATCGCCCCCGTCACTACGTCAGATTTGATAGACCGCAAATCCTCGCTAAAGAACACCGATTTTTTCCAAGGATGATTCGCGATGCTATTGAAATCAAAAAACATCCTAATTTCAATAGAGAAGATGGCTGGGTGCTACCATCTGCTTGGGATCCTATAATAAATAAAATTAAATCCCAACCCAAGCATACAACTGCAAGACTTCAAGATACCATAAGTTCATACTGCATAGATCGGAACAAAAGTTAAATTTTAATCTATGGTAACCGCGGTTAACTATGACATATGGACGTTGAACATCTCAGTCCCGCCCGTGACCATGAGTGCTTTAAAGCGTTCGAAACGTCGGGTATTTAAAAAGTTAAATATACGCGATAAATTCCATAAAACTAGTATTATTTCAATTCATCTCTTCACTCACTCCTCTCATCCTTAATACAGTCCAGACATCTTGTCTTAGGCTTCTTTCTACTTTTAATATTTTTACTCCTATTTTACAAACAATTTTGTAACTAAAGTTCACAAGTTGGCGATAGAACACTACCAATTTCGTGAATAAAATTCAGTCTGGAAAATATTTCAAAGCTCATATTTTTAAACACATTTCTCGAAACAAGTTTAGTTTGAAAAGAAGAAAAAGAAGCAGCAGCAACAATCTGATAACAACTCAAAATAATTAAAAACTGCGGCTAACAACGCGCTTGCCAAGCGTAGCAACTATAGTAAAATTCCTCCATGAGACGATCTAAGACGAAAGTCTATATTCTTTAGTGGACTTTTATAAGCTGTAATGAATAGAGACGGGAAAACAGTCTCAATCGTAATCCATTACCTTTTACTTATAGGTTCAGTCGTTTAGTCCAGTCGGATATGTGTAAGATAAGATTCGTAACTAATGCATGCAAAAAAAATGAATCATTTGCATATAATTGTTAATTCAAATGACAATTGACAATATATTTTAGAACAAAAAAAAAACAAAATAAATTATAAAACAAACAAAAAACTTAAAACGCCTTTATGAGAACTCCATATCTCGTATTCTTGTACAATAACTCTGGTTAAATAAAGTAAATTTCAACGAATATCGAATGGCCTGAAAATTGTTCGAATTATTTTAATTGATGCCATCAAAAACATAACTTGTAAAAAAAAAACAAGTCTCGCAACTCAGTTCTTCTATCGTAAAAAGTTGTGAGATCCATGTAATACCAAGTCAGTAATTTATTCAGTCCCTACTTAAGTGTCCTTCTGTTTTAAGTTTTTACGTAATTAGCTAACCTAACAACATTTTATGGTGACCATATCAATGTAAAAAAAACTTTCATGTTTTAAATATATAGATTTACTTGGCCATCGCATGAAAACACAATGTATCCCAAAAGCAATACATGTTGCTTAGTGTAACTTATATATGTGTGTAAGCGTAGTAACCTAACAAGGTTAGCTAATTAGGTATTAACTTAAAACAGAAGGGCCCCTAAGCAGGGACTGAATAAATTAACCGACTTGGACTTGGACATGGATCTCACAACTTTTTACGATATAAGAACTGAGTTGAGAGCCTTGGTTTTTTTAAAAGTTATGTTTTTGATGGCATCTCATTTCTTTTTGTAGATAGGTATCTAGGTACACCTATCTGTAATTCTATAATATATGTATGTAATTCTATATACATTCATAAATAACTAATAAAATAATATATATTCATAAATAACTTTGTAATTCTATATAATATGTATGTAATTCTAAATACATATATAGAATTACAAAGTTATTTATGCAGTTGGTGTATCTAGAAAACTGGACCGAAATTAAAAAATATTATAGTTTTTCCTTGATTTGTACACTAAACACTAATTGTATTCAAAATTTGAAGCTTCTATGTCTACAAGAAGTGCCTTAGAGTTATGATGATCGGTCAGTCAGTGAGTGACAAAACTAAGAAACTTTAACTGGTTATAATTCTTAAACTACTGGTTCATATTGAATGAAATTTGAAATATACCATGTATATACAATTTCTACTTGCTTACTGAAAATTCAGGCTTTTAGTTTTATCCAATACGAAGTTATAGGGGATCGAAAATGGCCCGAATTGCTTCGAGAAAATTATGGTAAGGCCGTGCCGCTTTTTGCTCGACTTGGCGGAGGCACTGCCGTGCCCCCGATTCATTGATATTTAAAGCGAGACACGTTACTGGCATATAAGATGAAAGTATTTGTATGACAATGTTCCCAATGTATGCTCTTAAAACTCTTCTACTTTTTGATGTGAACTAAAATGTAAGTATGAAATTTAACAGCAAATGTCAAATTTTACAAAGATTGTGACGTCACGGTAGAAGAACTTCTGTAGAAAAGACAAAGCTTAAGCCCCAGACTGTCAATTAACTAAGTTTTATAAAAATACTAGTAGTCTTCAAGACAAACACTTCACTTCTCACGGTTAGTGTGAATAGCAATGGCTACGTTTCCTCGCAAAATGGCTATACTTAGCCTTTGAGCGAGGAAAGAAAGATAACTCGCGGATACAGTTCCTTTGAGAACTGTATATAAGTTTATAAAATAATATTTATGTGTATAAAAATTTCTTTAGAACATCCTCTTTTTTAAGACGGCTAAAAACTGACTTTGTCAAGTTATAATTTGTACTGGTGGTTACAGAGTAAAGCAATTTACCACGAATTAGTTTGAAACTCTAATTGGGGAGCTGCATTGAGCTATATCACGGTTTAATTATGATGGAAAAAGTTGGTAAAACTTTCTATCTTAATCTAATCACACCGCCAAAGTTAAAAATTCAGGAACTTCATATTTCTTGTTTGTTATTTATTGCTAGATAGGTATACGCCTTTTTAGTCGCAGAGAATCGCAAGAAATTTACATACAAGTGAGATTGCGTAAATATTATGGGAGTGGTGGTTCGCTTCATTTTGACCTTTTGGTTTAATTGTTGACTCCGTGGAGCAGTGGCTTGGCTATGAGTTACGGCATTGAGGACCATGAGTTCAAAAACGGTTTTAGTATTTGTATAGCCTACAAATAATTGATCATTCTGGATGTTCGTCCGCGCGATGTAGGAAAAAATCTTATTAGATAAAACGTATTTAAAAAAAGTTTTTTTTTTTGATAAGTTTGGTGACTGAATAGTCATTATTGTCTTCTCTAATTGGATTATTATTATCTTCTTTATATAATAATTAATATATAAGAGTAAATGCTGTCTCACACGGGACAAACAATAATATAATATTATATCTTCCAGTATATGGGCATAAAACTTTTAAAATCCCTGAATCCCAAGGTATGTTTATATAAATAAATAAAATATATAAATAGAATCTAATTGGTCTCTATATGGATAGTTTTATGATTCCATATTGTTATGGAAACAATTGTATTGAGCGTGTTCTATGTGGCCGTTTTCAAAACACGGTTTCACAAAATTACCTAAATAGAAAATAATTGCAAAGTAGTCTCTGAATATATTTACATTTTTAACTTTTTCAGATTTCTATGAAACAATGTTGAGTTTATTAAGAACAATTACGTGTCACATGTTAATAAAGCTATTGGCCAATTTTGAATTTCAATAAAGTGACTTTCATTTAAGCAGTTCATATCGCACTTCTATACCAAGTAGTGTTTTTTTTCTGTCCCTCCTACTAAATTTGACAGTGCTCATTGTAATACAGCGTCTTTAGATGTATTTGAATTACGCTCTGAACCGGCTGTTAATTGACTGTGTTTAACATATAGCAAAAAATATTTATTTTCACTTTCATGCCGAAGACTATCTTGTCCTACATATTTTATTACGTTTAAATATTATCAAGCAAATATTTATAAATTTATTTTGTTATTCAATTGCAATTTATTACAATTATTATCACTATTTCCAGTATTATGACCCAAATATCATCAATAATATGTGCCTGACACACATAAACGTTTTATCAGATGGCTAAATGATTAACTATCATATTATATCGGATCGCATAATTTGTGATGTCACTAAATAACCATGCATCGCATTGTTTTGCAGTTTTTAGATCCGTACACTTTAAAGTGAAGTGGGCGCCAAAAGAAAATTTTCAAAGATCAATTTTTTATCATTAAAAACTACGAATTTACATTTTTTTTCTAAATTCATTATAAGAGTTAAAAATTTCGCTTTATGAACTATGGTGGCTAAAACACGATTGACACATTTTGACTCGATAGAAAAAGATCGCAAATTTCCTCAAAATCTATAATTTTAAGTACGTCCACTAAGTAAAAAAGCAGTTTCATTCGAATGTATTGAAATCAATTTCAATTAAATTGAGGCTTTGTATTCGCCAGTAAATACACGAGTGAATTATGGGTTTATTCTTCAATAAAATAGTATATATAATTTTAAAAAGAAATATCAAATAAATATTGTGCGATTAAATAGTGCGCGGGCCGACCAAACAGTCACGCCAGTCGTCCGCATTGTGGCGTAGAAAGCACCCGTGTACAACTTTACGCACGCCCGCAGTTGTCGTATAAACATAACAATATATTAAAAAAAATATTGATAACTGTGTGATGACATTGAGGGGTAGTGAAAAATTAGGCATCCAAACCGGTTTGAATGCCTTCCTTAGTCCTAGTATCCACTCAAACAGTGAGCTAGTAGTAAGTAATAAACATGTAAATAAGGGTACAAAGTATATTTATAATACAAACTCATAAGTAAAAATTTGTTATAGGTTTGAGTAAAGTGACCATTTAATTTTTCCTTAAAGCGGGACACCTTTAAACTTATTATATATTTAACACTTTTGACTGCCTTCTTGGTCTAACGGTTCTAAACGCAATTGCTGATCGTGTGGTCCAGGATTCGAAGCAAGAATTCTTTATTGAGTTTATCTGTCACAAAATTCTTGGCAGCAGCCCGAAATATTGATTTCTAACTTATTTATGTCGGCGGGGTTTCACCACCGTGCCTCCGGAAGCACTTAAAGCCGTTGGTGCTGCGCCTAAACTCTCTCCCGTCGCGTCGTCTCGGATTACTGTTTCATCAGACTATAATAATATTGAAGTAGGGTAGACCTGTGCTTGCGCATACACTTGGTATATAATCCTGTCCTGCGCAGATGGCTATTCTCCGTTGACAATGGCCGCTGTTACCAAAATACAATCTGTAACCCTTTATTATAGTTTTAAAAATAAAACACATATTTGTTTGAAAATTTTAATAATCAAAATAGAAAATGAGAATTTTGAATTATATAAAATCTGGCTGCAGGCTTTTTAATTTTTTCAGGACAGCAAATAAATACTTATTATAAATAACTTATGTTACTTTATAATTTACTGTAGATTAATTAAAATCCTTTCGCTTTTGAAATATACAGCGTAAGAGATAGCTCCTACTTACCTCTCTAAATGTGTGTTCTGTACAAAGAATTTTTTATAGATTTTATTGATATTTATAAATAGACTTTTGTATAGATTTTTATAGACAGATTTTAAAATGTTTCTTATCTTTGCCATGTTGGGCAACTTAATAAAAAAACACTACGGTACCAGCTACGGCAAGTAATTCCCCGGTGGGAAGGTGGCCTATGTTATGCTGTGTATTTTTGTTAGGCTTTAATGAATGAATAGGTCAAAGAAGTTAAGCGTAACCACCAATATTGTACTTCTCTACTGGTAGGCACAGATCTTATTGGTTTTTTTTTTTCAAGATTTGAATGTTTATTTAGGACTATAGGGCAAGAAATGGTTCGTTACCCCAATGCGTGTTGTGGGACTTAACATGTCTACGATTTTTTTTTTAAATTTCGGATATACGATTTATGTGGTAGAGCCATGCTGCAGTTATATTAGTATTATAGTTGTAGCACGAGTGGGTTGGCTCGACTGGGGAAGGACCACGCTCTCACAGAATACCAGCGTCAAATAGTAGCTTAATGCTGATGTGTTTCGTATGGTGAGTGTAGAGAACCGGAGACCCTTTTTACTGGAAACGAGGCACTCCACCTAAATCCTCACGGATGACAACGCATCTGCATTTTGATTCGTAATTGAGGATAGATGTAGATGTCTATGGACCACAGCAACCACTTCCACACAACAATCAGGTGGACTGTGTCGTAACCTGTAAAAGAAAAACACTTTTCCTCCAGATACTTTCCTTGACAGCCAGCTCATGGTAAATCAGCACTTAAAATAGGAATGAATAATTTCATTGTGTACAAAAAGGGCTTAGCCCCTGAGCTACCACGGCTCAATGAATGTGTTAACGAATAAATAAATTTACGCTATCAAGATAATAAACATTAATCTTTCTATAGGATATTTATGAAGGTTAATTATATGTTATTACTTATTATAATATAGCGTGATCGTCTCGTTACGTTAGATAAGAAAATTAGTTTTTACATTGGTGTTTCTTAGAAGAATTAATACTAATTAGAGCAACCGGTATTTTTTTTTCATTCCGCGGAAGACTTTTGCTTAATTTACTTATAATATATATATATATATATATATATATATATATATATATATATATATATATATATAAATTTTTATCATTATTTCCTTGAATACAAAGATAAGTTAAATAAATAACTAAAGCCTAAAATAATATGTACTGAATCTTACTGTCTAACTTTCTCAAGAAAACAGTAATGTAAGCAGTGTACATTTGCTGCAGCACTCCTTCTGCTTGAGCTCAGCGATTTGCTTTTTTTATTATTTCTGCTAAGTAAGAATTGCAATTAAGAACACTGACAGTGAAAATATTTGGAAAGAAAACTATAAAACTTGATTAAAAGTAGAAATTTTTATTGATTTTTGGTCTCTAAACCACTCAACTGTCCTCGTATCTTCTCTTCTACTTTTTCTACAATACACCAGATTATGTTTGTGATCACCAGTAATTTTTCCGAACCAATACGACCCTTCAAGAAAAATGGCCTCAATAAAAAGTGTATGTGGAAAATGGAAAATATGTAGCGTGTTATGTGGAAATTAATATGATGAAGGAATTTCTCGAATTAATTTCAGCCGTCAAATACCATCATTGCATATTGCGATAAAAATTCATGACACCATCAGCACCATTCGGATGCTGGGTTGTCCACCACTGTGCGATGCACATGCGATCCAGAAGTTTTCTTTCTCGCACGACTTTGATCGAATTGACATGTAGATCTTGAAGAAAAATCTGTAGGATTAGGCTTTTTTTCCCATTTGCAATTACTATTGTGTTGCAGTTATTATTGGGCGGTTGAAGTCACTTACCATCAAGTGAGCTATATACTAGTCTTTTGTATAAAAAATAAGTCTCCTTTAAATTGCACAATGAAAGACATATTTCCATAACTAATAAATATGCCGCGATTTTCTCCCCATGGTAATCAGAATTTGTTCACTCAACTAAACCTTGATTCCTTAGCCTTATCTTATATTACTACTATTCATAATTCAAAAATTTGTTCAAGAAGTAAAATTTTACAGTCTAGTTTGCCTTAGTGACTTTACGTCTGGTTGCTTGGCAGGGGTCTCCCCTCTTTTCTAAGAGAGTTAAAAATAGAGAAATAACTCCAGAAAATCCAAATTAGCTTTTTAGCAGTAGTGTTTCTTACGAGTGTTCCATTCATTAACATCAATATAACATTAAACTATGCAATGTTTATTACCATAATAAAATTATCACATTATTGTACCAGTTGTACTCCCCGCGGTAGTGTCAATAAAAATCGCTGCATTTCCTCGTTAAGAGAACTGTTCACGAAAATCAAATTAAAATTTTAATGAAAAGTAAAAGGAATGAAATAATGAAATAAAGAATGCTATAGAAACCCTTGGGGCGGATAAATTTTTAGACGATTTTTATCGCTTTATACGAGTGGAATTTTTTCTCATATAAAAGGATATCTAAAAGCGGAAATCATTTAGAGTAGGAAAAACGGAGATCAGTTGGAGTATTTCCAATACGATAGATAATGCAGCCAAATATCTTGTATCTTTATGGTGGTAGGACAACTTTTCTGCTTACGATACCGTCTGGGTTTCTACATCCCTCTTACCTCTTTATGTCGCCAAAAAGCCGAGCGTGCACTGATATTTTCATTCCATCTTATTCTTCAGAGGTTGAAAAGCATCTTTATTCTTCCTTTTTTGAAGTTAGCTGCAGGTTTCTTCAAACTATTGTAGTCACTTACCACCAGATGGATTGTGAGCTCATTTGTCTCTTTAATTTTTATATAAACAAGTGGTAAAATTAAAAAAAAATTGTGCTTCAATATAAATAAATCCATTATTGATAAAGAAGAATTTTCTTTTTAATATAATCGTTACGCCCGAGGATTATCTCCAATCTTTTGAAGGCATTTTTTATTTTCTTTTTATTTTTTATTTTATTTCAAACAAAATCCACAGCTCTTTGTTACGTCGTACGTACATCTTATGATCTTAAATTATAGCCAAAAATGGATTTACATTATTTAAATAGTATTTACAATTTATAACGGACATTTTGAAGACAAAGTAGTTGGGACTAAAATACATATTTTTAAACATCTAGAACACATTACAAGAAAATTAAAAGATTTTCAACATACATAATGCTCATATGCGCCTCCCTCGCACGCGGGCATGTGCGTGTGTGTGTGTGTGTGTGTGTGTGTGTGTGTGTGTGTGCGTGCGTGCGTGCGTGCGTGTGTGTGTGTGTGCGTGCGTGTGTTTGTGTGTGTGTATGAGTTAATGAGTTACCTAACTCACTACATCAGAAGTTTCAAGATATCCTTCTTAAACTTATCCTTACTGGAATGGAAAATATAAAAACTTTTTGTAAACGATTCACCAGAGAGTTTTGTGCATAGTTTGTATTTGTCTTAACAACCGCAAACAAAGGTGTATGTCTCGTTCTAGGTTTCAGAGTACAAAAGCAGAGAACTCTATCAGCTAAAGTTACACAATCAATACTTCCATTACATAAACCATGCAAAAATGCCATGTCCATTAGAGTACGTCTATCCTCAAGGCTTATTATATTGAAATATCTACAAGACTCTTCATAGTTATTAGTGTAAATAAAATTTCTATGCTTTAAATGTCTCAGGAATTTGTGCTGAATTCGTTCTAAATTATTTATATGAACAGTGTAATGCGGATTCCATACAGTACTGAATATTCAAGGACGCTTCTAACATATGAAAAGTAAAGTAATTTAATACAGTTAATATCAGTAAAGGGTCTGCTTACGCGTAGGATAAAGCCAAGGCTTTTGTAGGCCGAGTGCGTTATTGTTTCAATATGTACTGAGAATCTTAACTTGCAATCCAGTAATATCCCCAGATCCTTCACTAATTCTTTCTTAGTTATATTAAGGTGATTTATTTGGTAGTTGAAATTTGTAGGTTCTTTTTTCCTTGTGAAAGAAACGTAAGGACACTTGCTGACATTAACTCCTTTACGATTTTCTACATAATAAATACCAAGTCGCACAAGATCATCTTGAAGTTTCATGCAATCTACATGATCAGTGATTTTCATATATATTTTAGTGTCATCAGCGTACATCAGAAACTTAGCATTATGAAAACACTTGCCCACATCATATAGATAGCACACGTACAGTAGAGGACCCAAAATAGAATTTTGTGGAACTCCGGATATTATTTCCACGAAGTGAGAACGGAACCCTCCCAAGACTACTGCCTGAGATCGTTTCCACTGATATGATTCCATTCACCTGAAAAGGTTACCTCGTATGCCCAGCTCAAAAAGCTTACGTAGTAATATGATGTGATCTACGTGATCAAAGGCTTTCTCAAAGTCAGTGTAAATGACATCTACTTGCGACCCTCCATCCATATTTCAGGTAGTATAATCAATAAATGCGCCCAAGTTAGTTGCTGTAGAGCGCCCTTTCACAAAGCCATGTTTTTCTGAGGGTATTGAAGGTAATATGTGCATATGATGGGGTATATGTGCATATGAACGATTCTTTCTAGCAACTTACTTAACACATTGAGTATTGATATTGGCCGGTAATTCTCAATTATTGTCCTCAGCCCTTTCTTGTGTATAGGTACAACATGGGCTTCCTTCCAAATACTTGCAGTGTTATGCTACTTACATATCATTTTACACTATTTTAAATTTATTTTTCCATTCTGTTTTTGATTTTCTGCATTCACCTCAAAACTGGATATTTTTCATCACCTTTATTTCCATAGGATCCTGTAACGTTTTTAAACCATAAGAACACAATAACAAATCATTTTCACTTCGTATTTTTACGCTATCAGCACTTTTTAAATCGGTGTCGATGGAGTCTACCTTTTTCTATCTTTTTTTTAGTTCTCCGTAACTCTGCAATTTCAGGCTTCGTGCGCGCTGATGCGCTACTTTTTTTTCTAAATCAATAATATCTCATTTTTCACTTTAATCTTGCCGTTTCTCTATTACGAGCCTGAAAAATTTGACATGTTTTGACATCGTTGTTTATCTGGTTGTCATGGCAATTTTTATTCAAATTCGTTACCGGTTTGATGTTTTTACTTCAATACTTCCACAAAAATACCCTTTTCCTCTTGGCCATTTACAAAAATTTGCTTTTAATTTAAATAATTTCCCGTTCTTATCACAGATCCGTCGTCGAGCGCGGAGCTCTCTAAAAAAGTATAAAAGCCGAACAATCGGCCAATAAAGAGAGTCTCGCTTCAGCTTTCAATCTAGAAGCACCTCTTAAAGGCCTTATCCTGGAAGCGCACTGCCCCGGGATCCTGCAAGCCTCTGCCTTCACCTGAAGTCGTCGCCTAGCCACGCCTACGCCTCCACCTACTAGTGCCCGCGCTATCTTTAGCCGCTGTGCGTGCTTGCTCCAGGCGCAGCGAGCGCCTACATTCAGGCGCTCGCTGCGCCTACGTTCAGGCGCTGAGAGCATCTACTCCAGACGCTGCGTGTGTCTACTCCAGGCGATGCGTGTACCTACTCCGGGCGCTGCGTGTGCCTACTCCCAGCGCTGCGTGTGCCTAGATCAGGCGCTGCGCACCTACCACAGGCACAGCCTGTGCATACTCCGTGAGCGGTGGGCACCACTGCCAAGCGCGGTGTGCCACTTTGGTCTTCGGGCTCCATTTCAGTACTCATTTATCTTTACCATTTTTTTAAATAATTGTAATTCACGTCACCCATCATCATCTTCATATTTTTTTTAATATAAAACTGTATATAAAAAAAATATCTTTTAAAATTTTAAATAAATTATTCGGTTTTGTTCTATTTTTGTTGTTTCGTTGTTGTTAGGTTAGGTTCTTTTGTTTTTTAATTATCGCTTCACGACATACTTGGAAAGTAGCCATCGCGAAGACACCTATTGGATAAAAGTGCTATAGGAACAGATAAGGATTTTGCACATTTTACAAATAATACAGGAGGCAATTTATCGCTACCGGCACCTTTCGTAATGTCAAGCTTACAAATTAAATTCTTATCTTGGATTACATTTAAATTTAAATTATCAGATCGTATAGTCAAATTATTGTCAATAGATTTAGTAAAATTACTTTTAAAAAAAACGTTAAATGACGAGCAGATTGCTATTGGGTTATTCACTTTAGTGTCTCCTTATGTCATTTCTTGACGATAATCAGAATGGTTTTTACGCTTAGACTTTACATAACTCCAGAAAGCTTTGGGGTTATGTTTAATATTCTCTTGAGTGCGTGCTAGGTACAATTTATAACATTGTTGCTGTAGTATCTTTTGTCGTTTTCTCAGCTCCGAAAAGTCTGCGTAATCAATCGGATTTTTATGCTTCTTCCAACTAGAGAGCAATTTACTCTTTTCTTTTATAAGGTTAATAAGTGCTCTGCTGTACCATATTGGATAAGAATAATTACCAGTACATCGGATTTTAGGAACGAATTTTTCAATTAATTCATTTATTATACTGTAAAATTTATCAGTAACACGATCTAAACTGTTTCCCTTGTGATAAAAGCCCAGTCTTGTTTCAAAAGTAAATCATTCATACTACGGTAGTCTGCTCGCTTAAATTGATATTTAGTCCTAAAAGAAGGCCTACATGAAGGTACTAAGATGTCCGTCGCAGATATGTACAGAGCTGGATGATATACATCTTCTATAACAAGCACAAATTCAGATTTTGAACTTTTATCGGGAAAGATGAAAAGATTAAGTCTAGAGTGTTCTTGCTACTGTTTAAGAGTGTATTGTATTGAGAAAGGCCTATGAAAGAACAACAAGATCAGATGCTGCAGTTTGAACTTCGACTGATCCTTTCCTACGTACAACTGGGTCTCCAGAAGTCCCGTCAATACATGGTAAATTGAAATCTCCTGAAACAATTATATAGTCATTTGGGTATTTATCACGAACAGCTAACAGTGTGTTAATGAGATCCTTTATGCGCGTAGATATTTGATGATTAGGTGGTATATAAGCTACCAAAATGTGTATGTCATATGAAGAGCCTATGTTACTTCCTGGAATGGTAATCCAAATGCATTCCAGATCGGTATTATTCCATTCTGGTCTCTAGCTTTGATTTACAAAGTAACATTACACCACCTCCTAATGATCCTCGATCTCTACAAAAAATTTTGTAATTATTGTCACTTAGTTGTGCGTCCAAAATACCATCACATAACCATGTTTCAGAAATCATAACTACATCGATCTCAGACAGTAACAGATTATTATAAAACGAATTAGTCTTTGTTCGTATAAACTGAAAATAGCCCAACAAGAGTTCCAATCCATGCTAGATAATGGGATAGCCAGGCCTTCTGAAAGTTCTTGGTCTTCGCCACTCCATTTAGTTTCAAAAAAAGATAATGGTTGGCGTCATTGCGGGGACTACAAAATGCTTAACGCTCGAACAGTGCCCGACAGATATCCGATCAGGCACATTCAGGACTTTGCATATAATATATCTGGTTGCAAAATTTTTAGTACATTAGACTTAGTTAAAAGGCTTACAACCAAATACCAGTTAGTCCTGAAGATGTACCAAAAACTGCAATAACAACGCCTTTTGGACTCTTTGAGTTTCCATTCATGTGTTACGGTTTACGGAATGCTGCACAAACGTTCCAGAGGTTTGTGGACGAAATGAAAAGGGGAGATCTCCCGCCGGGCAAGGTGTTCTGCCCGGGGAGCGGCCAACACTCCGTGTGATAGTTCGGAGATGTTGTATATATGCTGTTTATGATTTGGAATGTTGATAGCGTGATTTAAGCTTCGGTGTGTTTCGCTTGCGGCGCGACGCAGCGCCGCCACATCACCCCCTTGCTCAGACCGGAGGTCGATAGTGCAGTCCGATTACCGGTGTGTCCTTTTAATGCCGGTGGGGAATGCATGCTGTGTGCGTAAGGGAAAGTGACACCGGTGCGAATAATATGCCGATGTGTAATGCATGCCGTTCTACGCACTGGCAAGTGATGCCGGTGAGAAAGATGTGCCGGAGCAAGTACCAGAAGTCTGCCTTATAAATCTGCGGTGAGTCGAGATGAAGACACGTTGGACTGGCTTGCAGGAACTGAAGACTGCAGAAGACGATTCTCAATAGTGAATGGTGGGAGTCCTTGAGGATATTAACGAAGGCTTGAAGTTGTAGTTTCCGAAGGTTGTTGGTTGCGTGTTCAGATCACGTCGGATGGTCACCACTGTGGCCGTGAAAGGAAAAGGGGAGATCTCCCGCCGGGCAAGGTGTTCTGCCCGGGAAGCGGCCAACACTCCGTGTGATAGTTCGGAGATATTCTATATATGCTGTTTATGATTCGGAATGTTGATAGCGTGATTTAAGCTTCGGTGTGTTTTGCTTGTGGCGCGACGACAGCGCCGCCACAGCCCTCTAACGTTTTGTTAAAGCAATGTAAGTTTGTTACTATTTTTACTATTTTCATCCATTTCTGACAGGGTAGTAGTGGTGAAATCGATAAACGTACACTCTATAAAATGTTAAATATTTAAAGTAAAAATAAACTATTATTTTTAACCCAAAGTTATTAATTAATATAGATAAATATTCGCAGACCTTAATGGTCAATGTATAACTATAAGTTAAGCCGTAGTTTTTAATAGCATTTAAATGTGGCACTACGAGAATTTGCTTCGGTTTAAAATAGGAGTGTAGTTCACATGGAAAGGATATACTTGTGAGGTACTCTTGCACTGCATAATCAATAAGTGTGTAAATAGAGTTGAGTGTAGAGAAGTGTAAAAATATTTTATTTAAGTGTAAGGGAGGATTATTGCATACATTGAAAGGTGAGTAACTATTAAATATGAAACAGTGTTTTACATTATTTTGGATATATCGGTTGATGAGGATATTGGAATAGGGGATAGGCCTCGTCCTTTCGAACGAAGATACGGCAGTTTTTTGTCCAAACAAATTTATAATTTATCTCCTTGGATTTTTGTTTGCATGTATTTAAAAGAATTTTATTTTCTTTTGTAAGGTGCTCATTGAAATAAACTCTGTTAGTCTCATCACTCATTCCCAAATCCTTAGCACTCTGAGTACGATACTTGCGACCCGCTGCTATAAGTTTGTCTTTGACGGCACTTTGTCTTAGATGCACAACAATGGGGCGTGCGCGGGCAGCACTCACAGCGCGCCGAGGTTGGACCCGGTGTGCGAAATCGATATCAGTCTGCTGAATAGGAGCCCCAATATGCTGCGAGAGTTTCAATACTATTTGTTTAGTATCTCCGGCCTTATTCTCGGGAATCCCTGTTATCTCTATATTCTGCATTCGTGTCCACTGTTGTTGTCTCAAGTTTTCGTTTTCCAATGCTTTAATCCTTGCAGCTTGTGCAGTAACACTATTTTTTAGACTTTTATTTTCTTCTCTTATACATTTCAATTCCGAAGTGGTCGTTGCACGCAGCTTTTTAGTTCTACGAGCTCTTTGCGAAAATCCTCATATTGCCCACTAATAAACATTGAAGACTCCTGATATCCGGAACACTGATTTTTTATTGTGGTTAACTGACCTGATAATTCCTTCAGGCTTGATTGAATAACAATTCTTAATTCTTGTCTTTCAGCCTCCAAGAGATCCTTTAACTTTTTTTCCGTTATGTAGTCAAATGTTAAAGCAGATTTTTTACGCAACGTTACATTCAAGTTATCTGCTTTATCGAGAACTGCCGACTCTGTCTGGTGCGATGGGCGTATAGGTGTGTTTGTGCTATCCTTCTTACGTATTTTACTATTACATTCCAGGCATCTCCAATTACGCTTATTCTCATCATTTAACGCTCTATACCGCTGTGGTGAGATATTAGCGCATTGAAGGTCGTACTTCTGTTTACAACCAAGGCAGGTCATGTATCTTTTATCAGATATTAATGCTCTACAAGCTCCACAGAATCCATTGTAGGCGCAATAGAATACTCTAAAAACAACTTTTAAAATTTTCTAGAAAAAGTTTGTTAACTAGTATATGCTAATTATTTTATCCAGGCGCTAAAAGATTAGCAAGTAAATATTGCCGTTCTACGTCACAAGCGAGCGAATTGCGAGTTGGGGTAGGTCCGGGAGATTGAAGATATAAGATTTTATAAATATGCTTCTTACTCCACAATTTCTTGATGTTTTATTGTAGTAATTACACAGACACAATCACCGTCATATAAGGTTCACACATGTATGTACTAGTCGCAATGTTTCGCACTATAAACAGATATTTTGAATTTTAAATAGCCACAAAATTCAAACGATGTTTTATCTTCAACTGCCCTCGTTCAACTGCAAAATGCAATTTAAATGCATTAATTTCACATGAACTAATAAAAAGTCCCGAAAAATGTTTGTAGGTCGTAGTTTTATCGTGTGGGATTCAAAGCCGCAACCCGCAGCTGCACCGACACGTCTAACACGTTTAATAGCTTTCATGACGTGATATTTATAGAACATGTTGCAGATTCGCTTCTCTCTTTATTTTTTATTAATTATCTTTCAAAGGCACAAAATACATAATAGTCTAAGGGCTAAAATTATAATCTGACTTAATATAAAAGTGGAATTATCTACTCATTTTGTTCATAAAACTAAACAAAATGTAATTTTCTATTTGCTAATGTTGTATTTTATCCTATGATAAAATTTTATCTGAGGGTAAAAAGACATTATTTTGAACTTATGATGTAAAGGTAACGATAAAGAATGCGTTTTGTCTGTAATTTAACTTTACATCTACATTTCAAACGTACAAAGAATTAAAATTACTTTTCCGGTACATTAACCGTACCTACCGAAGGATGAACTTTAAATTAAATTAAAATAAAATAAAAATGGTTCATCTATTAGAATTATTAACAGATCATTTCACTAGTTCAAACATTTATTCAAATCTATTATTAAGATCGCCTGCATTGTAATTAGTATTTATTCTTCAACAAATAGTAGTTTTTATTTAAATTATTAGGAAGTCGATGCATGCAGGTGGGTCAGGTTCGTGCTTTGTTGCATTGCTTGAGAGAGGCCTATGTTGAGGAGTAGACTTATGAAGGTCTGTAATGATGATGTAGATTCTATCATAAACATTTCTTACATTTCTGAGTACCTTAAGTAGTGCAAAAAGTGAATTAAGCTTTTTTCAGTTTGCCATATTCCATCATCTTGTCTAAAAATAACATTTATTTATATACAAATAATTTTTACATTGTCATATTCTTACGATATCATCCCATTCTGAGCTTAAAAATTTCAAATCTCTAGCTCACCGTGAGGTTAATTTAAAATCAATTGCTAAATTCGACCCAATACACATACACGAAAGCGAGTAAATAAAAACGTGGTAATAAAATACATTTCATTGTAATTCTTGGCTATAAACGCACGTTGAGTTAAAGATATATTGGTATATATCTCAAAAGGTATTAAGTAAACACAGAACAAAACAACTTCTGTTTCTGAGTTTTTTTGTTGGCGATAAGCGGTCGTGGCCGTACTTTTTGTTAGACTTGTTTCTTGCGTCAGAACAAACATACACAATAAAGCTTTTTAGAAAATTGCGTGCTTGTACTCCTAAATTTATATTTTATAATGGGATATGTTTATACCATTTATTCATTTTTTAGAGCCTATTAATTGTCTACTTCTGAAAATAGGATTCCCCCAAAGATTGACTCATATTGGGATTTTATTGCTATGTAGATTTTTATTTTAAGTTTTTAATATGAAGACGCTGCTACCAGACACCTGAATAGGAGGGAACATTTTTTTATACAACAGTTTTTAATGCGGCGCAAATGCATTACAATGCTTTTACTATATACGGTACAATATTAGATACCTATTAAAATACTAAAATTTATCAGCATGATTACAACCCTTCATAAGTCCCCAAAGCCACAGAGTACGGTCCTGAAATTACCAGGTCATCACTCCATCCAGTGCGGGGACACCTTACACTTCGTCTACTGGCTACCACTCGAGAACTTTTCTATACATTAAAATAACAATAAAATAACCTAACACCCACACTAGGCTTATGCCTGTTCTGTGGGTGTTTAGAGCGCTGTGGGTCGGTGCGGTCGCATGCGACTGCTCGGGGTTTTTACGGAGGCATGCCATAAAAACTTATATTTATATACTACATTTCTATTAAGAAGTTTGGTATTACAGAATCTATACAAAATTTTCTACTCTATAGTCTAAACAAAATTCAGCTGCTCTATGGGTTTTCATTTTTAATTTACCATAAGTTTGCGCCATTTTCTCATGGTCGGCAAATGTCGTAAATTGAAAGTAGCCGACGGTATAGTCTTTATGGCAGAATCGCTGGAGGACCTGAGCACTACGCTCGATGACCTCAATAGAGGCTCCCGATAGATAGGTCTTAAGATTTACATGAACAAAACAAAGATCATGTGTAACGTCAATATCACACCTATATTGGTAGTCGTTGGGAGCACTGACCTCGGAGTTGTTGACGAGTAAGTTTATCTGGGACAAATAGGTAAGTCCAACTAGGTAAGTCCAACTTCGACCGAGAGGTCAGTCGACAATTTCAACTCGGCTGGGCAGCGTTCGGGAAATTACGACACATTTTCTCGTCAGGTATACCTCAATCTATGAAAACTAGATTGTATAACCAGTGCGTGTTTCCAGTGATGACTTACCGACCTGAGACGTGGTCTTCACTGCTGGCCATATGAGGACGCTCAAAGTCGCTCAGCGAGCTATGGAGAGGGCTATGCTCGGAGTTTCTCTGCGTGATGGACTCAGAAATGAGGATATGCACAGTAAAACCAGAGTGACCGACATAGACATAGACATACACCGTGCTGCTATCGTGTCGGCTACGTTGCAAGATATCGGTCTGGTTACTGAGAGTGACACCTCAAGTGTCATCGATCGTAGCAAAATTCGGCGCGCTTGCGCATAAACGAGAAGTTCAGGGGCTGCAGTTAACGTGCTAGATGGCGATGATTCATTGGTTTGTATATCGTTTGATGGCCGCAAAGATAAAACAATGTTTAATGAAGATAATCGCAGAAAAACCGTTGTTGAAGAGCACATAACCTTGGTAAAAGAGCCGAACTCGCAATACATCGGTCATATTACACTGGCCACAACAGATGCACTCACAATTTCAAAAAAAAACTTTACCTTTATTTAGCGTTGAAGTGTAATTTGAAGCGAATAATATCAATTTGCTGCGACGGTACGGCAGTCAACACTGGCAACAAGGCTGGAATCATTTGTCTTCTAGAAAAGAAACTTCATCGCCCTCTTCATGGCTCGTGTGTCTATTGCATACCAACGAACTTCCTTTACGACATCTGTTTGAGCATCTTGATGGGAAAACTACAGGACCAAGAAGTTTCACAGGCGTCATTGGTAAACCGTTGAAGGGTTATGAGAATCTTTCAGTGGTTCAGTTTACACCCATCGCATGTAAACTGCCAGATATTTCAAAATCACGTAGTGATCTCAGTACAGATCACCTTTACTTGTATGAAATATGTGACGCAGTTAACAGACGACAATGTGACGTAAGATTAGCCAAGCGAAACCCCGGAAAGATTGTTCAGGTGGCTGACAACAGCTAACAGAATACTTCGACTATATGTTTCCACTAGTGAACCCTCACATAATTTGCGTATCTTAGCAGACTTCGTCATCCGAGTGTATGCTCCGATATGGTGGGTCATACTCAGAAAAGATGTACATTTATTATCTTTTCTTGTCCCGCGAACTCATAGTTTAATAAATATTTAATTTTATAAATATGATAAAAAACAATTCCTCTTGTTGTTATGTTAGACTCTTAATGTAAAGAATTTTTGGTATTTTAACTTAAATTTTTAGCAAAGGCATACATTTTTGGAGACCATTCTTTTTGTAAAAATGCTATCGAACATTTTTTTAGCGTCCCAGTGACCATTTTACATTTTCAGAGTCAAGTTGTTACAAATATTAATAAGCTTTATTTAACGTGGTTATGGCCATATTACTCCAGCTAAATCGAGCAATTAAACTCGTTCTAATTCATTCGTAAGTCATTTAAAAAATAATTTATTTTGATTAAATTAATAATGTCCCAAAATTATTACGTTGCGTTACTCAGGTTTCGTAGCGCGTAGTAAAATTAGGAACGCATTTATTTAAAAGAATAGAAATATGATTTTCTATTCCGGCAATACTAGTAACTACGTCAAAATTATTGCCGCTGCGGCCATTGAATCTTAGTCGCAACCGTGGACTCAAGATTTGTTATCACGTGAATATTCACAAAAACTATCTCAGGGTGATAAACAGCTATTATTTTGGAAATTTTATTATAATTTTTGTTTACTAAATAAATCCTTTTATTATTTTTGTAATATCATAACGAATACATTCAGTGTTTATTTTTTGGAAAGTTTATTATAATTTTTGTTTACTAAATAAATCCTTTTATTATTTTTTGTAATATCATAACGAATACACTCGGTGTTTATTTGTGCAACACTTGGTGTACGTCAAAATAGTTTTAGAAGTAATAATTTCTCAGATTTTATTCTCAATTTCGTTATATTGCCTAACGTTACGAAACTGAGAAATTATTAAGCTTAGTTCACATAAACAAGTTTGTAATTATTTACTACTACTTAAATAAGGTTTAATATGTCGTTATATTACGTCGTTGTGGTGTTTACTCTTTTCTAGCAGTTTTTTTATTTACTGTAAATAAAACAACGAAGTCAATAAAATCAATTTAATTAATAAATAAGTAAAACTAGTCTAATTTGTATTTATTTCAACAAAAGTTGTATTTTTCAAAAAAAAAAGAAAGAAGATTATGATAGAAAAATTAAACGAAGAAAGAAGATTATGATAGAAAAAAAGTGTTGAAATGGAGGTAAAAAGAACATCTGATGTTCAGGATATTCAGAAACAAAAATTCATTTCTGAGAGGGTTTTAGGGCAAGGAAGTTTCTGCCGCGCTGTGTGTGTTGTGTGTGTGTGTTGTGTGTGTGATGTGTGTTGGCGAACTTCACGTCTTCGAAATATTTTTTCCTACCCATGATAATATATATTTATATAAAAATAATAATCATCATAATAATCAAAATACGAGTGAAAATTACTCAAATTTTGATATCTTTTAATAAATTATTAGACTTCATTTTGATCTGGTGAATATTCCTCCGACACCATTTTTTTTATACTGAGGAGTAAACATTGTGTGGAAAAATTAATATTTGTTAACATTCCGTTTATTCCTAGTTTTTTATCTAATTCACCGATGTTAACTTTTTAGAAAATTATAATTTTGGTTAGTTTAAAAAATCAAAGTCAATTAATACAACTAGGACTAATTAAACCAAGCAAGTTTTATAATTTATCTATAATATAATAATATACCAATCTATAATTTGTACTTAGTTTAATGTGTACTCTACCTTATGAGATTAGTTTCGTTACGAATATTCTCAGTATCGTTACATATCAGTTTAGTTACAAAATTTTAAATGTACACTTTTTCTGAGTATGACCCTGGTTTGAAAATAAAGCAAAACCATTTTGCGTGTACGGATCGAAACACCTGCACAAAATAATTACATTTTCGAGATAACTTCCTGCAAACCTTATGAAAATAGTTGACCCTGTGCTTCAACCTAATGGGTACTTAGGCCACAGCAAAAACATTTTGCTTAGTATGATTGCAGACGATCGCAACCATATTAAAGAATTAGCACTCCGGCGCATTGCTAAAATACGAGAGCAGACTTCGGGATTGGCGCCGATACGAGTGTTTAAATTACCATCATTTATCTTCTCTGCTGCTGAGTATCGATTTGATTGATTGGAGCTTTGTATAGGAGCCTACCCTGATCAAACAGATTAAAAAGCCAACGTAATTTATAGAGCTATTCGGAATATTGAAATAGTTGAAACGGAGATTCTCCCTACATTTCGCAAAATGTCATGTTACTCACAAGCTACGAGATGCATTAAGCTGGTCACCGAGTCATGTGCTACTGTGTGGACCAGATAAACGTGAAGGATAGACCCGAAACAAGTTAAAATCGTGCAATATCATGCCGGTCTTCAACACAAAAAAGATTTCGTAGCCTCAGTCGTAGCTCACCAAAGTTAAAATTCGTGTTTGTTGTCTCGATATATTCCGAATGTATCAGTACAGTAAAATATAAAAAAACACTCCACCCTAATGATGATGTAGGTATCTGTAGGTAGCATTATTTACTTTCGTGTAGGTAGACTATATGCTTGGCCAGCTTGCCAGTCTTATTTTAAATAGAAAAAAAAACATAATCTTAATTCTTTCTAAACTAAAACTTTGTACCGCGCACGAATTGGCCACGTTTTGTGGTAATGGTACGAAATGCAAGAAATACTTTCTAATTCAAACCGCAAATCTATACGATTGGTCAATCGACGGAAATTAAAGAGCACGCTAGCCTCGGTTCGTTCCTAGGATTAAAACGTATTACCTATATAATCCTGTAGTAGTACGTATCGCAGTGGATGGAACGATATATAGAAGCTTATTCTAAATTTCCTCTATCAAGGGATACCTATATACAGTAGTGGAGTTTACATTTAGTATTCGGTATAACGGAGTATAACAGAATAGAAAAGACTAGTTTTTATTAACACATATTATTAGATTACTTATTGAAAGTCATTTTATGTTTTACCATCTGAGAAGCCTAAAAAAGGGTCTCCGGTTCTCTATACTCGCCATACGAAACACAGCAGAATTAAGCTACTATTTTACGCTGGTATTCTATGAGAGCATGGTCCTTCCCCGGTCGAGCCAACCCATTCGTGCTACAACTATACTACTAATACAACTGCAGCGTGGATCTAACATTGCAATTAATAAAGTACGGTCTCCATTGGCTGCCGTATATTTTTTTAGAATATGGGTGACCACCGAGCACACAGCATACCTGATGGTGAATGCCATATGATATATAACCCATAGACATCTACTATCCATCCAATGCAGATGTGTTGTCACCCCTGAGGACTAAGATAAAATGCCTCCTATCCAATAAAAAAAATTTCGGTTCACTACAGTTACTATACGAAACGCAGCAGCATTCAGCTGCTATTTTGCGCTAGTATTATGTGAGAGTATGGTACTATCTCAGTCGAGCCGACCCATTCATTCTACAAACATAATGTAGCTGCAGCATGACTTTACAACATATAAAATGTATGTAGAAAAACATATGTAGAAGCTTAAAAACTCTCAATGAGCTTTGTGCTTTGATTTTATATTTGGGATTTCTTTGAGTGAAAAAATGCGTGTCAAGGATATGTAGAGCAGAGCAAGAATAAAACATATGGCAGCCTCATAATGGCAAGCGTATCAAGAAGGATGTATTGGGCGATCTTCTACCATAGGTAGTGAGAGCCAGATAAAATTTACAAGGAGTCTATGAATGCAGGTGGCCCAGCTTCGTGCTTTGTTCCTATTTACCTGAGAGGTTCATGTTCAGAAGAGAACTTGTGTGAGTGCGCTTTAAGAATAAGGGTAAAAGTCTTCCGGATTAAAGATGACTATAATCCGGAAGACTTTTAGAGTGCTTTCATATTATGGTCAGATTTTTTGTAGTGTTATATATTCAGAAAGGTTTTTCAAAGTGTATTCGATTTTCAAAACGATTTTTAATTAATTGATCGGTATTATTTTCACAACACTGCAACGAATCACGCAGATTAGTATTTATTTAAGAGGTAACAGTTTTAAGTCTAACGGGTATTTTGTTTCAATAAAAAATACTGACACACTTCATTCAGTACATTGTTAATATAATACTGTAAAACCTGAATGTCCACTTCTATGTTAATAAATATACCAGCGCGTGTTAAAAAACCGTTTCAAATACAGTTGGTGGTTACTTTTCAACCGCTCAATATACCATCTCGCATGACGCGTCACCGACACATGTGATGAACTCGTCCTCGAATCCATCAGATTCGACGCTCTTCGTGACGAATGCCACGCCGTTTACGTGGGTCAGACTGGTCGCAAATTTGGGACATGCTATAAAGAGCATTTATCTATTATTATTTGTTTATGCCTAATGTTTATTTTGATTATCTAGTACTAATTTGTTGAGAAATGGTCCTTTCTTTCATATAAATACAGTATAATTATAAACCAGCCATGGCAAAAAGTATCTTTGTGTCTGAATAATTATGATATTTTAGTATGTTATTTGAGTAGAATTGACGCTACATATTCATTTTCCGTCGAAGTTCCCTAAAATCATATTCTTCAGTCAGCCAACCCAATTTATAAGACTCAATAACCAACGTTCACTTGTATGGTACATTTTCATCAAACTTCCAAGAATATGAATGGATATAATTTATTTCATTAAACCGCTGGTTGTTTTCAATTTTTATTGTTATTCATAACTAATATGCTTACCGTACTTTAAAAAATGCGAGAAAGCAAAAGAAATTAATTTTGAAGAATATCATTGTGGATATATATATATATAATCGGAATCTCGGAAACGGCTCCAACGATTTTCATAAAATTTAGTGTACAGAGAGTTTCGGGGGCAATAAATCGATCTAGCTAGGATTTATTTTTAGAAAATGTCCCTTTGTCCGTGTTTTCAGGCAATAAAAAAAACTGCTACAATATAAGAAGGTAAATTTTGTCAGGTTACCAACGATCGTAATAGCTCAGATGGGATGTCGTTCGGCCGTGATATCGGTGTTCCGTGGTTCGCGTCCCGTCTTGAGTCCGACTTTTTTCCTTTTTTTTTCAAGTTCCCTTCGATTGTGAGAAAATCTATTATTTCGAGCCCTTTTTTAGTATTTTTTAAAAATACGAAAATTTTAATTAATCTAATTGCACTCATGATTTTTTATTCAAATAACCAGTTCAGTTTTTTCTATTATGTCAATAAGATCAAAAACTATTATTCATGTAATTTGTATATAAATGTAACTTAAAAAAACCGAGCAAAGCTCGGTCATCCGGGTACTATATATATATATATGTGTATAAATATAAATAAATGAAACTTAATGAATTTATAGTCATTCATCTGTTACAGCCTATAAAAAATCCACAGCTGGACATAGGCTTTCCCCCCATAAATATAGAAACTAATAAGTGGTATTGAAAATGAAATAATAATCTATAAGTGTTGTAGGCACACTCACATGTATTTCTGCTACATAATAATAGTTAACTCACGAAGTGTTCCAAATTTAAAACATCAGGAACCCAGTATAAGCTGTAAGGCATTTCTAATAATCCACCTAAGAGTGTGTTTCAGTAGCTACTTACTATCATTCTTAAAAAAACATACCAAATTTATAACCTGAATATAACTTAATGGTATGGCAATTTTTTAAACAAAAGTAGTATTAAAAAAATATGTTCTTTCCTAAGGATAAAAAATGGGGGATAAAATTTTTAATACAAATCTACAGACGACATACGAGCTTTTGATGTTCCACTCAAATAGTTCATAATATTATATATATTACATAAGGCTTATACTTTTAACAGATAGTATAAGCCGATATCAAAATTCTATAGCTATTATGAGGAAGTTATTTTATTACCTATTTAAAAGTTCTTTAAAGTGGTTTTAAAAGCTAATATAATATCTAGTTATCCTACCACTCCATGCCACATTGTGAATGGGTGTTCCACCTCATGTACTCAAAAATATCTCTCAAAATATTCTAAAAATTCGCATACCGTCGCAACGAAGTAAATTTTTCTCGTAACTCATGCTTTACCGTTCAGGCTATATTACTCTGGAATGTCCTTTCCAGTTATATCAAAAAAAGACTTGTGGCACTCGGGGACTGCCGCGGTAAAGCTATTGCATAGCATTTTGTATCAACTTATGCAATTATAATTATTTATTTATTTTATTTATGCAGTATTTCTTTTTCTTTGATATTAATTCAAGTTACACTTTTTGAGCGTGGTGACCGATAAGAAAACAATTTTTTTTCTTTTATTAAATAAATAAAAAATAAATGCACTTTGTTCATTCATATTCAAAACACTTTATACACAAATTTTACAAGTACAGCTATTCACTGTTGTACATAAATACCTATACACCTATATTCTTTCTCATAAACAGCTGCTTATGAATTCGTCCGATTTCGGAGCAGCTCGTCTCGATTCGTGCGAGCTTCGTAGAGTCGTACAATACGCCTAGTTGCACGCACACAAACACCGTGTCGAAGACTGCCGAAAAGAAACGACGTTAGACAATGCACGGCCTTCAAGCCACACCTCCGTGCCCGTCGGAGTGGGGAGCGTGAGGTTTTTTCGTTACCGAATTTCTGGATTCAGTCCCCGCGCTCAAGGCCCGCGATAGAAGCTAAGCAATAGCTTAAAAAGATTTAAATAAGAATTCTTCTTTAAGAATAAAATAAGAATGAAAATTTAAAAAAAAATATTCACGCATAGATAAGCTGACTCATCAACTAATATGACCAAGTTTGAAGTACCATACATATTATGATTCCTAATTTTTTTTTATAGGAATTGTGTGACACACAGTCCACCTGATGGTAAGTGGTTGCTGTGGCCCATAGACATCCACATCTATCCTCGATTACGAATCAAAATGCAGATGCGTTGTCACCCGTGAGGACTAAGATGGAATGCCTCGTTTCCAGTAAAAAGGGTCTCCGGTTCTCTACACTCACCATACGAAATACAGCAGCATTAAGCTACTATTTCACGCTGGTATTCTGTGAGAGCGTGGTCCTTCCCCGGTCGAGCCGACCCATTCGTGCTACAACTATACTACTAATATAACTGCAGCATGGCTCTACCACGTATAAAATTACGTATAAAATTCTTCAAAATACTACAGTTGCAACACCGTAGTGTATAGGGTAATAAAAAACCAGAGCACACGTTGAGCCCGGACCAACGCGTGTTCATCACACGTGTCGGTGACGCGTCATGCGAGATGATATTATATTGAGCGGTTGAAAAGTATCTGAAATATATTATACCAACTGTATTTTGAGCAGTGGTGGCGCTACCAGCGCGTGTTAAAACCACGTTATTCGTTTTTCGTTAACATAGAAGTGGACATTCAGGTTATACAATATTATAATAACAATGAACTGAATGAAGTGTGTTAGTATTTTATTTTTTATTTTAACAAAATACCTATTAGACTTAAAACTGTTACCTCTTGAATGAAGACTAATCCGCTTGATTCGTTGCAATGTTTTGCAAATAATACCAATCAAATAATTAAAAATTGTTTTGAAAATCACGAACTCACGAACACGAACACAAATCACGAACACGAACACGAACACACTACGAAAAAACTTTTCTGATTATATAACATTAAAGAAAAAAATGTGACAGTAATACGAAAGCACTCTAAAAGTCTTCTGAATTATAATCACCATCACACTCATTCTTACAGCGCACTCACACAACTCAACTTCTGGACATGGACCTCTGCGGTAAATAGGAAAAAACACGATACTGGGCCACCTGCATTCATCGACTACTTGTAAATTTTATCTGGCTCTCACTTCCTATGGTATAAGATCGCTCAATATATTTTTCTTGGCTGCGCTTGCCAGTATAAAGCTGCTATTATGTTTTCTTCTTGTTCTGCTCTACGTATCCTTGACATGCATTTTTTCACTCAAAGAAGCCCCAAAAATAAAATCAAAGTATAAAGCTCATTGAGATACGTTAAGCTTCTACGTATGTTTTTCTCCATACATTTTATATGTTATAAAGCCATGCTGCAGCTATTATATGTTTGTAGAACGAACGGGTCGGCTGGACTGAGATAGGACCACACTCTCACATAATATAGGATAATAGGATTGTAGATATCTATGGGCTATTTATCATATGGCACTTCCCATCAGGTGGGCTGTGTGCGCGCCTGTCATTCTATAAAAAATGTACGGCCACCAATGGAGACCGTGTTTTATTATTTGCAATGACTCTTGAAAAATTTATTAATAACTGTACATATGTCACCGCATTTCCTTTTGCAGCAAAAATAATTAAAAAATAACATGTTTTGAATATTTGTGAAGTATAATTGAGAATATATTTTCCACTAAAAATTCCACATACGCGCGAAAATACTCGCATCGGCATATTTCAAATTCGATACTAAACAATTCCGCTACAAAAATAAATAAATTATTACGTGACCGATTTTTCGGATAAAAATATCGGATAATTAATAATTGTTTTAAAGAATTTATTGATGAGTTTGATGAGATTGATACTATGATAAGAGATTTGATAACTTACACAAAACCTATTATTAAATATCGAATACGAAAACACCTGCCAAAATTGCTTGTAGATTATCGATTTCCGTCGGTGCCCATGACATCGTTTTGTCAATACGAAACTAGTTATTGGATAGTTTTTCAATTTACAATTTTATTGATAGTCTTTACTTTGGACTTAAGTGTGGTATGGCTCCCAAAATCTAAAATGAATTGCCTTCAAATGTATAAAAACATAGATTATATAGATATCTTTCAAAGAATATTCATTACATAAATGCTTATTTGCTCTTTATTTGGATCACCAATTGATTATACAAAATACAGAGACAAATACATGACATGCTTTTATAAAATTAGATGAAATTTGTATTTTTTACGATAAAGTATTTTAACGGCTTGCTGCTTTGATTAATAATATTAATTTGTTTATTTCTTTATAAATTGTATAAGCTACAACAATACGCTTTATTTTAATTTATGTTTGTTTTTTAATTGCCATCTTAAATGTTAACAACACAATTTATAAGTGTGCAAATAAATATATGCGAGTTTCAGCTTATGTAATAACTCAGTTTCGTTCATATAATTATTGTATGTGTCTCAAACAGTCAAAACAAGAGTGGACAATTTGAAACAGAGAAAATCAAACTTTTGATAAAAAATGAAAGCTGACTTCGAAAATAATAAAATAAATAAGTTTCACGTAATGTTGCGAAAGGCGATACACTAACCGTAAATTAGAAGTGGTTGTTAAGCTGAATTTTACTATATAATTCCAAAATTTTATTTGATTTTTTTTCATTTATTAAAAAAAGCTGATTAAAATAATACTGTAACTCTATAAGCTGCATACGCAATAGAGCCTGCAGCTATTTATGGGTATAGCACGAGCAATGGAGTAAGACCACGCTCTTATACAACACCGGCGTAAAATAGCAGTTTAATACTGGTGTTTTTCACGTAGTAAATACTGTTACCCAAAAGCCTTTTTTACTGAAAACTAGACATTCCATCTTAGTCCTCAGGGGCGACAACGTATCTGCATTTTGGCTAGATGTAGAATTATATAATACACATGATCCACTTGCCACCCTTGTTAAATAAAAAATACGCTTATAGAATTTAACTGTGGTATAAATACCCATATGTGCCTATCGGCGGTGGTTACGCTCATTTTTTCATCTTGATTTTGTTATATATATTATTTTAGTTCAATCATAATTATAGAAGCAGCATCAATAATTTTTAGAAGTGGTGTGTTATTAATCTTAAGGATGTAAAGATATTTATTGCGGTATTTATATAGTTTTCTTGTCTGATTAGGTTGTATAAATATCTTTATGAAAATGATAAGTATACATATATATCATTACAATAAAACAAATGAATAAAAACATAAATAAATAAAAACCAAACCAGATAGAAACCCTCGGCAGGGGAGACCAAACTACCAAGGGTGAGGAAGAAAGAGAAAGAATAAATATATTAATATTTAATATTATTGTTAATATTATTACAATATAAAGTTCAATTATTTATAAAACTCATTCAAGAAAGAGCTTGCAAGTGGTCACTTTATGTCCAAGGTTTATTATCAACCATGTTATAATTTATATTACTTTATACTTTTTATAAAGTCATTGCTAAAAAAAATCGTGTTAATAGAGATACATTGTATATTCTGAAACTTTATTATAAATTAAACTGCCCCGTTAATGAATTACTGACCAGTTAGTGTTAAGTCCTGGTAAGATTTGCCGAAAGTCGATGGATGTAGGTGGTTCAGGAACTTGTTTTGTGTTGATTCCGTGGGGGAGGCATTATGAGTCTCATAATTATTATATTACAGATTTAGAGATTAATCTCAGAATTATATTACATCATCAGCGGCTCATATACTACGAGTATATGAGCCGCTGATGATGTAATAAATGTACAATTACCTTTCTAAATGACATTTATGGTTGACATAAGAAGTTACATAAAATCCCCAGACGAGTTCTATTTATCGCTTATTTTTCTTTCTCCGTACAGAAGTGATCGTATTTACTTTACTGATCGGTTATCTATCTGCGTAGATTCGTCAAATGACGTAAGTAATGCTTTCTTACTACCAATAAATTTTAGTTGTTGTTGGTTGTTTCACATGTTTGCGAAGTTTTCTCGGTATTTTTTCTATATCATTGTGTCACATCAACATACCGGTCACCTGATGGTAAGTGAATACTGCGGCCCATAGACAACTACATCTATCCTCCTTAAGGAATCAAAATGCAGATGCGTTGTAAGCCTGAGGATATAGATGGAATGCTTGATTACCAGTAAGAAGAATCTCTGGTTTTCTAAATTCACCATACGAGACACAAGAGCATTAAGTTGCTATTTTACGCTGGTACTCTGTTAACATTATATTACATTTTATATACATATATATATATATATATATATATATATATATATATATATATATATATATATATATATATATATATATATATATATATATATATATATGTGTGTGTGTGTATATGTATATATGTGAGTGTGTGTATGTTTACATAGTTCTGCAAGAGTGACCACCACATTTTGTGTCTAAGTAGCCACAAAATGTCTGGTCACTCTTGCAGAACAATGTTCGGAGCCAATGGTAAGCAACGCTATTCGTAAAGACTTTTATGTCGACGATTTTATTAGCGGTGGTAGGTGGTGGTAGGTAGGTGGCATATTCAATAGGTTTGCTATGTCAAAAGGTGACTACTACCTTGCAATCGGCAAACTTTTATTTACGAAAATGGCGCTCAAATAACTTAGAAATATTAAATTCTTTGGTGATGAATTCTCATGAGAATACCGTAGAGAAATCGTTGAGTTTAAGTGTAACTCTTCCTATCAAAACTCTTGGTTAATTGTGGGACTCAAGCACGGATAGCCTATTGTTTTTATTTGACATAAATTTAGATTTAAAAAAGGTAATTAAACGTAAAATTTTATCGCTTGAAAGCCAAGTGTTTGACCCTTTAGGAATATTAGGTCCGTGCACAGTTGAAGCAAAAATTCTCATACCGCGACTTTGGTTAGAAACTCGTGGTTGGGACGATGAAGTGTCATTGGTAATAAAAAATAAGTTTTTTAGTATTACTAAATCTCTAAAATTTTTAAAAACGTTTGGCATTCCACGGTGGTTTTCTTTTGACATGTCTGCGATGCACGATATTCACACTTTTTCGGATGCCTCCGAACGGGCTTATGGCGCATGTGTTCGTCTTTTAATCTCTAAAAACAAAGTAGCACCTTTAAAACCAGCTACTATTCCTCGTCTCAAACTATGTGCCGCATTGTTGGGTGCAAGACTCTGCAGTAAAGTATTACAGTCACTTACATGTAATTTCAATCATTCTTACTTCTGGACAGACCCGACCATCGTCCTAGATTGGCTAAAATGTCTTCCAGCAGTCTAAAAACATTTGTTCGTAACAGAGTGGGGGAAATTCAAGACAGTACTGCTGTATATGAAGTTACGTACCGTCGAAGGAGAACCCTGCAGACCTGGTTTCTCTTGGGGTAAAAGCTGAATTCCTCATACATTCCGACATATGGTGGTCTGGGCCAAGGTTTTTACATAAAACCGAAACACCATTTCCAACACACTAAAACATAAAATAACTTTCAGAAACATCATTAAATTTAATAACAATACACAATGCAGATAAAAATACAAATATAGTTTCTAAATTAATGCACAAAATCTCAAATTATTTACGGTTAATCAGAATAATTGCTTATATAAATAGATTCATCCGCAATTGTAAAAATCATAATAAAAAATATTCTTATGTACTATCTTTATTAGAACTTCAAAATTCGGAAAATTGCATATTCTACATAGCACGACAAGAGATGTTCCCTGAAGAGTATAAATTAATTAAATCTGGACAATTCTTACACAAGCCTAATAAATTGACCTCATTAACGCCTTTTATGGATGATAAAACCATTATGCGCGTTGGTGGACGTCTTAATAATTCACGTTATTCCTACGATGTTAAACACCCCATTATTTCATGTAGTAACATAAAATAATGGGGTGTATGTAGTAACATGTAGTAACATCATCTTACAAAAATCATTTTTTACAAGTATCACTACAAGGACATGTTACACTCAGGCCCACAGTTGCTGTTATCTCAAATACGACAAAAATATTGGCCACTTGGGGGGAGGAACCTCATAAAGCGCGTAGTTCGTGGTTACGTTCGTTGCATTCGATTTAAGCCAAAATCTATCCAGCCAATCATGGGTGATTTGTCAAGCGATCGAACTCAAATAGAGTTTCCTTTTCTTAACACAGGCATAGACTACGCAGAGCCAGTGCTGTTGGTTGACCGTAGAGGTAGAGGTAGCAAACTTATAAAGTCTTATATATGCATTTTTTATGTTTCGCAGTCAAAGCTCTTTGAATTTGTTACAGACCTTACAAAGGACCACCAGCTTTCTTGCAGATCGGGGCATCAAGGTCGTTGTAGACGGTGCAAGCTCCGATTGCAAGCCTATTAATGCTGGTGTTCCACAAGGCTGCGTGCTATCGCCAACGCTGTTTCTTCTGCATATCAATGATCTGTTGCAAACCCGTAACATTCATTGCTATGCAGATGACAGCACTGGTGATGCTCTTTACACCGGCCGAGCCAATATTTCTCGGGAAAACGTCTCCGAGTGCCGGGACAAACTTGTGTCTGAAGTCGAGTCTTTGCTGAACAGAGTCTCGGATTGGGGGTGACTAAATCTAGTCCAGTTTAACCCCCAGAAGACACAAGTTTGCGCATTAACCGCTAAAAAGAACCCCTTTGTCGTATCTCCTCAGTTTGAAGGCACTCCCCTTTTTGCGTCAGCCAGTATCGGAATCCTCGGCGTCGACATATCGAGTGACGTGCACTTTCGTGGTCACTTGGAAGAGAAGGCCAAATTGGCCTCTAAAAAGCTTGGCGTGCTCAGCAGAGCGGGATAGTATTTCATGCCGGCACACCGCCTGCAACTTTACAAGGCGCAGGTTCGGTCGCACATGGAATAATGTTCCCATCTCTGGGCTGGGGCTCCCCAGTACCAGCTCCTTCCACTTAACCGCATCCAGCGCAGAGCAGCTCGAATCGTCGACGACCGAATGCTTTACGATCGGCTCGATTCACTGGCACTGCGAAGAGATGTTGCATCTTTTTGCATTTTCTTTCGCATATACCATGGAGAGTGCTCTGAGGAATTATTCGGATTAATCGCAGCCACCAAATATCGTGAACGCACTACGCGGCAAACGTCCCGATACCATCCGCACAATCTGGATGCTTGGCGGTCCACCACTGTACGTTTCAAGAGGAGTTTTCTTCCGCGTCCAACCTCTCTGTGGAATAGTTTACGAACAGCAATTTTTCCGGACCGATACGACCTGGGGATCTTCAAGAAAAGAGTTATTCCTTTCTAAAGGGCCGGCAACACACCTGCAATTCCTCTGGTGTTGCGGTTGATCATGGACGGCGGTAGTCACTTAACATCAGGTGAGCCGCATGCTCGTTTGCCCCCTCTTCTATAAAAAGGACGCCTTTTTGGCAGCACTCTATAAGTTCATGTCACAACGCGGTAAGCCTCTAACTATTCTACTATCTATTCTGATAACGGCACGACGTTTGTAGGTGCTAGCAACGACATCAATAATTTTCAATTGTATTCCAAAGGTATTCAAACATATATGTATAATAAAGGAATAGAATTTAAAAATATTCCTCCTTACTCTCCACACTTCGGCGGCTTATGGGATGCTGGAGTAAAATCAATTAAGTACCATCTAAGACGCATACTAACTTTAGCACATCCAACATATGAGGAGATGACAACTTTGTTGATCCAAATAGAGGCTATTCTGAATTACAGACCCTTAACACCTCTATTCACTGATCCTTCCGACCTGTCCTGTCTAACACCTGCACATTTCCTTATCGGACGCTCACTTATATCATTACCACAACCTCTGGTCATTGACACGAAAATCAATTGTCTTCAGAGATACGAGAAATTCGAAAAATTGAAGCAACATTTTTGGCAGTGTTTTTCATAATAGAATATGTATCCTAAAATTAAAATGGAATTATTCATCAGGTGACCTGCAACAGGGATCGTTGGTCTTAGTGAAAGACAAGAACCGACCACCATTGCTTTGGCTTCTCGGCAGAGTTGTGAAGATGCATCCAGGACGTGACAACGTCAACCGTGTAGCAGACATATTGACCAAGAAAGGTATTATCCAGCGGTCCTACAACAACATATGTCCTCTACCGGTCACCACTTTGTCATATTGAAGTGAAATACTTCAACCCGGGCAGCATGTTGCGGCAACACCGACTAATAATCAGCAGTATAAAACAAGGCGCCAGAGGGCGCCCAGTGGCAATCTTCTTTTAGAAAGGTCTTAGCATTGTACCAGCAAAGATATTAGCAAGTCATTTTAGCAAGCTTCAAGAAAATATGTAGTAGTTATGGGCGCATTGAACGCGAAAGTAGGGAAGAGGAACTTCGAAGAAAGCAAACATCTTGAAAATTACGGTTTTGGAAATAGAAGCCCTAGAGGTCAACAATTCATACACTACGCGCAAGAATATAGCCTATCCAATATGAACACTTTTTTCCAGAAAAAGAGCAGTCATAAGTGGATGTGGAAGTCTCCTGACCAAATCTCAACCTCACCTCACAAACCTCACAAAGTTTGCAAACCGATTCCAAGATGTGCATGTTTTAAATATCAGACCATAGAATGGTTATATCAAAAATATCCTTCAAATCAAACGAAAAGATTCATCTGAAATTCAAAACTCATATCTGCACATTGAGAAACCAAAGTGAAATAAATTATTACCTAGAAAAACTAGAGCAGAATTTAAAATCTATAAAACTGGAAGAAACATACACGGTTTAAACCTTATACAATAATCTAGAAAAATGTCTATTAGAAAGCATGAAAACAGACAAACAAGTAGAGAAACGCAAACTTTACAACATTCTTACCGAGGAAACATTGAATCTAATTAAACAACGCCATGAACTACAAAATCTCAGACATTCAACAAACTTTCAGCAGTGACGACAAAATAAAACTCAGCTTTATCTGTAAAATAACAAACAAAAATATCAAGAAAGACTACAACTGCCACAGATTAAAAACAATAGAAAAGTATATAATGACTATCGGAAGCTCCAAACGCGCGTACAAAGAACTTTGATCACATAAAACTTGGATACCCAGCCTATTAGAAAACTCTATTTCATCAACTAACGGAGAAAATATCCTCAAAATAGCAACAAAGTTCTACGCAAAACTCTACGACCAAAAAGACCTTGGGAATTTCGAAACCATAAATTTTTACTCTCAAAATCAAACGATTAACGATTGGACCGAAACTGAAATATATAGAGAAATACGGAGGCTAAAATCAGATAAGAGCCCAGGACCAGACGGTGTTCCCAACGAGGCACAAAAGCTGGCAAGAACACTGCTAAAACCGGTGATAACTTATTAATTCAACATTAAAAATAAAGAGCAGAGAGTTCCCGAGCAATGGACTAAATCCAGTATTATATTACTCTATTAGAAAGGCGATCTAAAAGATATTGGAAATTATTGACCCAACAGTTTACTACATAGTCTTTAGAAACTTTTCTCACAGTGTGTTTTAAGTCGAATATCTGCAAAAATTGATAGAAATCAACCAGGAGAGCAAGCGGATTTTCGTAGAGGATATTCAACCGTAGATCACATACAAACTCTGGCGAACAAAGTTGAGAAATATAAGGATGTTCAAAAGCCTATCTATTAGGCATTTATAGATTACCAAAAACATTCGACTCTATCTCACATTTTTCAATATGGGAGGCGCTGAAGGCGAACAACATAGAAGACACCTATTGTAATATAATAAAAGACTTCTGAGGTTTCTAACACATCATGGTCATCCCGATCTGCCGACCGATTGCCACATACGAGGCGTCTGTTTTGGCGGAACATCCGCCTGCGCCGCGCATATCTCGCACTCCCGGCATATCCGCTCCACCACCTCGTCCACAACGGCCCACCAAACATAGCTTCGAGCTACAGCCTTGGATTTGACAATGTCCATATGAGGTTCGTGAATCAAAACTTTTTCTTACAGGCCTCCGGAACAACTAGTCTATGCCCCCACATCACACAGCCTATTTCCTCATATAATTCATTCTTACGATTAAAAAACGGTTGTAAACCCTTAACATTACATTCTCCTGGCCAACCATCCCGAATATAGCTAATAACCTTCGTGAGAATTGGATCCCGAGCGGTTTCACTTTTAACTTTATTATAATCTAACAACAATGATTGCTGAACAAAATGCAAATACGTTTGCTCGAGCGCCGCATGAGTCGTCTTACTAGACGACAGCGGCAGACGCGACACGCCGTCCGCTCCATTCACATCGGTATGTATGTACTCAATATCAAACGAATAAGCGGACAAAATAAGCCGTTGCATCCGACTCGCTACCATAGTTGGTATACCTGTGTTAGGTCCAAAAATGGACACTAGTGGCTTGTGATCGGTGCGCAGAGTAAAATGCCGACCTTACAAATACTGATGGAATTTATTACAGCAAATATAATCGCTAATGCCTCGCAGCGTATCTGCGAGTAGTTTTTCGTTAATCGTGCGCGACGCATAGGCTACGGGGCGCTCGCGATTGCCGTCGTCGCTCGGCTGCGACAACACGGTCCCTATTCCTCTGGCGCTCGCGTCGCACGTTACTATAACCGGCCGCTGGGGGTTGTAGTGAGCTAATACTTCCGCGCTGATTAATACATTTTAGACTTCAACAAACCAACGACCAAAACTAATTTTGACCTTTCTTTAGTGATTGGCATAATGGTACGAGCCTACTACTCATGTTTTTAATAAATTTTGCGCAGAAATTTATTAAACCCAAAAAAGAAGAGCTCGGTCAAGTTACAAGGCTTAGGTAGCTTAGCAATTGCTTCTTTCTTTTTCGGGTCTGTTTTCACTCCATCTTTACTAAGTACGTACCCTAAAAACTGCACTTCGTTCACAAAAAATATACATTTATGATTTTTTAATTTCAATCCGCTCTTATGTAAGTTGCTAAAGACAGCTTCTAGGGCTTGAAGGTAGTCGAATTTATTTTTCCCGCCGATTATGACGTCGTCTAAAAATACTTCGACATTGGGGATGTCCTTTAACGAATTATACATAATACGTTGAAATATTCCAGCACTCGATGCTAGCCCGTACACTAACCTATTATACTGAAATAAGCCGCGGTGCGTACTAAGGTTAACTTTTTAGTATCGGCTAGCTCTATCTGAATATAGGCTTGAGACAGATGAATTTTTGAAAAATATTTCGACCCACTCAACCTACAATTAAATCCTCAACTCTACGTAAAGGATATCGATCAACTAACAAAACAGGGTTTATCGTCGTCTTATAGTCAGAACAAATTCTCAACGAACCGTCAGCTTTGTTTACCGGTACCAGCGGCGAGGCCCAGTCGGAGCAGTAGACGGGCTCGGTGACGCCGTCGCGCTGAATCGCTTCCAGCTCGGCGGCGACGCGCTCGCGCAGCGCGTACGGTATCGTCCGCGCGCGATGAAACACCGGCGCTGCCTCCTCGTGGATTCTTAACGTCACCTTGCCGCCCGTGTACCGTCCCAGCCCTCCATCAAACAATTCTTTATATCTGGAAAACAATTTTTTCAATTGATCATCTAATTTACCTCGGTTACTTTCCAAGTTATGGCAGCTGGTGAATAATGGTAATTTTATTTTTAATTCAGATAACCACTGCCTGCCCAACAAGGACGTGGTTCCTCCTTTGACAATAAACAATTCTAATCTTTTTTTTTTCTCCACCGTAAAAAACTTCCGGTGTGATTAATCCTAAAGGTCTAAGTGACGAACCGTCGTAGAAGTTCAAACTAACACTTGTGCGATCTAACTTAATGGTACTAAAATATATCTTATAAGTTTGTTCACTAATGCATGACACTGCCATTCCCGTATCAACCTCCATATTGATGACTTTTGTTATTTACAGTCACTGGCAAACTCACCGCCTTATATTCACCTATACATAGGTGATGAAACTCCTCTAATTGACCCCCGTCTTCATCATGCCGTGCTACGTCTGCCTGATGACAAGCGGTATGCCTGGTTGTACGAACACCTGCCGCGCCCTGTCGCGGACACACGCGTCTTAGATGACCCGTGCGCTTGCACCTGCTGCACACGTATTCCCGAAACCGACAATCCTCATAAACGTGGCCTGTCCCTCCTCATCCACTGCAATTTTGACTGCTAATTGCATCCAGCCTCCTTACAACTGTAGCCGATCCCGTCCGATTGTGTTGTGGTTGGCGCCCCCCCCCCCCCCAACGCTCTCCGCGACCCATTTTTCCCTATCGCCAGCGAGTGCACCCCGCCATATCTCTTCCTGATGTTGCCGACCCGGTTGCATCTACCGCCGCAGCGTCCCGCTCCGCGGCCTCTAACGAGCTGGCAATTTTATCGCATTGGTGAAACTTAATGTGTCATCCTCCGCAAACAGCCTCTGCCGAATAACATCGGTCCTTAATCCGCAGACAAATTGATCCCGTAGACTTTCACTAAGACCGAAGCCCAGTTTGCAGTGACGTGTTAATTTTTTAACTCTGCTACATACTCTGCTATATTCTCATCCGCTGCTTGCCCCCTTTGTCTAAAACGATACCTTTTCGCTAACGCGGATGGTGCCGGTTGTAAGTGGTTGCGCAATAGACTAATGGCGGCGTCGTATTTTAATTCCGACGGATTCACGGGGCTAGCCAGGTTCACCAACAACTCGTAGGCCTCATCGCCCATGACCGCTATTATCGTGGGCAACTTGAGATCACTATTTATTTTATTTGCCGCAAAATACATTTCAAGTCTATCGACATATACGACGACCACATCCCGGTTTTCACATCGAACTCGTTTACTTTTCCAATCGACATTGTCCTCGAATTAACTTGTAAACTTTTACTCACTACGATTAAAAACACAATAAAACTATGTGTTTATCCTCGTCACCAATGTAATGTTTATAAAAGTCGGAGATAACACAAAGAACGTAACACAATCTCTAACCGTTTATTCCACACTCAATTCGCTGTATTATCTCCATATACCCACCACCTATATAATCAGTCTTAACCTACTACCTTACAATGACAATGACAATGACAATGGTGATGATGTAGATATCTGTAGGTAGCATCATTTACTTTCCTGTAGGTAGACTATATGGTTGGCCAATTCGCTAGTCCTATTTTAATTTAAAAAAAATATCGGATCGGAATCCTGATAAAACCTTGAGCCATACTGTGTATAGAAAAAAGACCCATACAGATAGATATTTAAACGGTGATTCTCACCACCATCCTTCACAGTTAGCTACCGTGGGGAAATCTTTGTTTCAGAGAGCACGAGGGATCTGTGACAGTAAACACCTGGCTGCCGAGCTCCAACATGTCAAGCAAGTTTTGCATGACAACAAGCTTCGGGTCCCACGCCTACGTCACAGAGAACGAGTGAAGCCGGCCACAGTCGAGCGTGTACAGGCACTGACAAGATTGGCTACACCTTGAAGCGCGCTTCCATCAAAACATACTTCAAGCCGCCGAAGAAGATTGGTCAGTTTTTACCATCAGTCAAGTGTAACGTCCCTCTGCAAGATGCAGGAGTGTACAAGCTTGATTGTGAATGTGGTCTCTCCTACATAGGACAAACTAAAAGATCAATTAAAACCCGCGTCAAAGAACATATAGCTGATGTGAAGAATCGACGCTCCGGGAAGTCTGCAGTCTGTGAACATGTACAAGATCGCCCCCGTCACTACATCAGATTTGATAGACCACAAATTCTCGCTAAAGAACACCGATTCCTTCAAGGATGATTCGCGAGGCTACTGAAATCAAAAAACATCCTAATTTCAATAGAGAAGATGGCTGGGTGCTACCATCTGCTTGGGATCCTACAATAAATAAAATTAAATCCCAACCCAAGCATACAACTGCAAGACTCCATGATACTATAATTTCATACTGTGTAGATCGGAACAAAAGTTAAAATTTTAATCTATGGTAACCGCGGTTAACTATGACAGCTGGACGTTGAACATCTCAGTCCTTCCCGTGACCATGGGTGCTGTAAAGCTCTCGAAACGTCGGGTAAAAAAGTTAAATATACGCGATAAATTCCGTTAAAACTAGTATTATTTCAATAAAAAAATATTCTCATTTTTTTCTAAACTAAAACTTTTTACTTCTCACGAATTGGCCACGTTTAGTTGATACGGTACGAAATGCAACAAATATTTTTTTATTCAAACCGCAATTCCGTACGATTGGTCAATTGACGGAAATTAAAGTGCACGTTAGGCATGGCACATTTCTTATATATATATATATATATATATATATATATATATATATATATATATATATATATATATATATATATATATATATATATATATATATATATATATATATATATATATATATATATATATATATATAAGAAATGTATTTATAAATGTTACCAATGTTTAAAATGGATGGCAACGGAATGTTTTTATATTTTAAATGAATATGTTATAACTTATAAAGAACAATAAATCTTCAATAATGGTGAAATATGGTAATACCATTGAATTATGTGCATAACGTACTAGAGAAGCCATTTCAAAAAATAAATGTGCGCTACTCTATGTCTTCGCGCATTCGCGACAGACAGTAGAGTTGCGCATGCGTAGATGATATAAGCGCGCATTGCGCCTGCTTCGGCAGTTACTGTCATAATCGAGTATTCTACGTAGGTAGAATTATTAATATCCATAAAGTATTCAATTAGATTGTATTGTTAATTGTACCCAGTACAATTTTTAGGGGGAGGGGGGGATCAAAATCGTTAAAACCGTCCTTACATTATTAATGAATGGCCCTTATCGGTACTCTTTGAAATTATTATATCATATCTAAAAACACAGCGGAATTTACATGTTGCTTGTTATGTATACCGATCTAGGTATTAGGTCAAAATATAATGGTTCATTCATTCGAATTATGACCTGATGTTTCGATTACTCGACTCATAAATCATCAGAGTGAACGACAGTACAGAAGTCATACAAGCATTATTTTTATAATGCCGACGGGCGTGGAACACTTACTGTCTGCTAAGGTTGTTCAAAATGACTGTAAATCAATAGCACGCTACAGACTATAAACTACAAATTTCTAGCGCGCTATTAAATACGCTATGTTATAGCGCGCTATTTATAAAAAAGCGTGTAGGGCGGCAAGCGCGTTACGTTTTGCAGCACGCTATATTTCGTTACATTACATTGTATAGACCGCGTTCATTGGATAGACCGCGTGCTATATAAAACATTATTTCGTAATAAGTCGCATTTTAGACTAAAATAAAATAAAGCGGTAAATAAAACCAACTTTTTTCATACTTTTCAGGCTTACGACTTTCTATTGTAGCGGCGCTGTCGTCGCGCCACAAGCGAAACACACCGAAGCACACCGAAGCCTAAATCACGCTATGAAAATTCCGAATCATAAACAGTATAAATAGAGCCGTGGTAGCTCAGTGGTTAACGCTCTCTGTAAATATAACAGAACGCGAGTAACCCGGGTTCGATCCCCGCCGGCACCTATGAAATTGTTAATTGCAATTTTAAGTACTGATTTACCACGTGCTCGGCGGAGAAGAAAAACATCGTGAGGAAACCTGCATGTCTGAGGAATAAGAAAAAAATATTTCGAAGACATGTGAAGTTCGCCAACACGCATTTGGGCAGCGCGGCGGACACTTCCTTGCCCTAAACCCTCTTAGAAATGAGGGGAGCCCTGAGCCCAGCAGTGGGACGTATATAGGCTGTAAAGTTAACAGCCTATACACGCTATGAAAATTCTGAATTATAAACAGTATATATAGAACATCTCCAAACTATCACACGGAGCGTTGGCCGCTCCCCGGGCATAACACCTTGCCCGGCGGTAGATCTCCCCTTTTCCTTCTACGGCCACAGTGGTGACCCCGACGTGATGCGTCTTCACGTACAAATACGTGGTTGCTGTGGGCAAGATCTTTAAAAATGAAGACGTTTTTATTATTATGGTGAGACATAGGCACTGGACGTAATTTTTGAGCAAACGTGCGAATGCGGGATGCAAATTCGCTTATGTCCGTTGTACCGCTGGCACTGGACTAAAAAAATTTTTCGGCCAAAGATAAAGATTCACCATACAATAATTCAGCAGAGGATGATTTTAAGCCCTCTTTGAACGAACTGCGTAACCCTAACAATACCCATGGCAGTGACTCGGTCCATTTTTCTCGTGTATGATACATTTGGACGATTTGGGCTGCCTATGGAATCATTCCACCAGTCCATTACTTGCCGGATGGTAAGCCGTCGTGCGTTTGTGCTGGAATCTGGCTATTTTGGCGGGTTGTTGGAAAAGGGTTGACTCGAATTGCTCCCTCCCGTCTATACTCTCCCGGGTATAAAAAGTTTTTCTAGGCGTAGTAAAGAGCCTTCTTTTACGAGTTTTTCAAGCTCAGGGTCAGAAGCTTGGTTTTTAGCTAATGCTTCTAATTCAATAGGTGCCTTCAATGCCTCTACACGTGAAAGTGTATCCTAGCCTAGGCGAAAAGTTGGATTTCCTTGCATGAAATGCGAAACTGATTGGCTTGTGGTCCGTATATACTGTGAAATGTCTTGCTTCTAACATGTAGCGAAAATATTTAATAGCCTCATAAATTGCTAGGAACTCCCTGTCGTAAGGGGAATATTTTGTCTGAGAAGTGTTCAGCTTTCGGGAGAAAAATGCTAGTGGCTGCCATACGTCTTCTTTTAACTGCTATAGGACAGCTCCAATTTCTTTATCCGAAGCATCAGTGACTAAAGCCAATTTGCGGGCGGAACACCTTGCCTGGCGGGAGATCTCCCCTTTTCCTAAAAGCTTCATCATCGTCATAAAATACCTCACCCATTCGTTCCCGAGCAGATATCGTCTGTAGTTTTCATATCCTGCAAGCTATTCTAGCTTCACAAGGTTCATCGCAGCATTGGAATAATAATGCTTCCTGTTCCTTCAAGCTACTCTCTGCGCTGTACAATGTTCGGCACGGCTCTGAGCCTTACTGCTCGCCTCTGCTTCACGGCACTTTCGCAGATTACTTGCCTTCTTCTCGAATCACCGCAGACTACAAGGCAATCTCCTCGCATTTGCACATTCGTCGACAACGGGACTGCACTATTGACCTCCGGTCTGAGCAGAGGGGTGATGTAGAGGCGCTGTTGTCGCGCCACAAGCGAAACACACCGATGCACACCGAAGCCTAAATCACGCTATGAAAATTCTGAATTATAAACAGTATATATAGAACATCTCCGAACTATCACACGGAGCGTTGGCCGCTCCCCGGGCATAACACCTTGCCCGGCGTGAGATCTCCCCTTTTCCTTCTACGGCCACACTATAATTCTAAAAATATTTTTAAGACATTCACTTTTTAAAACGAAATAAATTAAATTATTTTTATTAAAATTGATATAAACGTTATTTTAGCCTTTATATAAATTATAAATTAAATAACTGTGTATTTAAAAGTTTATTTATTGTATTTATAAAATCAACTATTTACATACAGTATTATATAAACTTTTGTATCTATATTTTATTCACATTTTAAAATATTAGTTTGGCTTCTTTTATAGCAGACAACTTGTGTCCTTCGATCACTTATAAATATACAGTATGCACTAACTAAACAACGTCTAACACTAAATTAGGTTGCGCGCGATGAATAGCGTGCTACTAGATCAAATTTTCGTCACACGTCCTCTCCCAACAGCGCTGCTGCTAGAACTAGTTGCCGTTGATATTAATACTTAATAGCGCTAAAGCGCCATAGCGCAATAGCGCCGTGGCGACTACTTACATGGCACGCGCTATGTGTAATGGAGAGATAGCGTGCTATAGTATGGCGTTATGTGCTATATTAACCACCATTACTGTCTACCGGGAAGGCATCACTTTATTTCATTTTTTTGCTACTGTACGGTGAACCCCTGTGCTTGTGTGCGTGCCTTGCAAAACATTTATATGGAGCTTACGCACCCTCATTCACTCTAGTCTTATTATCGTGCTTCTTTTTGTATTCTATTTGGTCCGACAGTAATCGCATACTTGTGTATCCCACATTGTTCTTTGAAATTAAAAGGAAGCGGTTTTTGATTGTTTTTAATTTATTCGTGGTAGGCCATGATTCAGCTTTATAATGGTTGTAACAGAAATAAATCAGCTCGACTTCGGAGGGACCACGCTCTCATAGAATAGAAGCAGGGGACATGAGTGAGGATATACTTACCACTGTCAAAATCAAAACGTCTACTTACCTGCAGGTGGACTGTGTAAGGGTGTCATTCGTCACCCTTATTGTATAATAAATGCTTCGGTTCTGGTAGTGAGGTAAATGTATGTATAAAATAAGTCTATAAAGTATTTTACCAGCCTGTAAAAGTTCCCCGTAGTATGGAAGTTCTCGTACGGTAGCAACTAGCCGGTTTCATTATTTTACGTATGTCATAAGTGACATTGCGGTATAATCATTTTTGTAACGCTACCTATCATAAGTCATGAGATTTTTCTAGAATTTAGTAGTCGCAAAAAAAGGCCTTTGTGTTTGCGCATACGCTATGTTCAAACAACAATAATTCTTAGAGTAATAAACATACAGCTGTAAACTTTATGTTTTATTGTAGCTTAACTCAAAATCTGTCGATCTAGTAAAAAAATAAAAAGAGTAAACGGGTTGTTTTTGCAGTAATTTACAATAATTTTCCGATTAGCATAATTTTTTGATATTTATTTGAAGTAATTTTTTTTCTTTAAAGTTTCGAGTACGTGAACAATTTGTTGGTAACGGAAATGATAGGCAATATAGCTTTCCTTCGAATGAGCTCATTTTTATCTTAGTAAGACCAAAACTTTGAGAGATATGAATATTTTTGTAAACACGTAGAGAATATCTCAAGAAAAAAAACAAAGTGGCTGCCACATAGAGGGGGGGGGGGATTATACCTCGGTGTGTAGTGTATTTTTGTATTAAAATAGCTGTATTATAAGTACCTAGAATATCGCTACACTGTATAACGATTAATTGGTTACACTTAGACAAACACCCAAATCTGAAACAGTTATTAGGAGGCCAAGCAAACAGTGGTTCGGTTTAGTATTTCACGTGAAGTTACGTTACGTCCATTATTATAGACAAAATAAAATACGTGCTAATTGGCACGCGCTGAATTCTTTTTCTTTTTAACTTCTCTTTATTTTTATTTAATTTAAAAGAGAGGAGATTCTCCATTCAACTCACCATGTTTTTTTGAACGTAACATGATTCGGGGAGGTGAAATAGAAGATAAGCAGCAATATCTTTTTGATAATAATAATAACCTAAAGTAATATAAATAACTGCGGTTACTAAACCAAGCGAATCAACTATTGATTTTCCTATTATTAATTTTCCTATAAGGCAACTTATGGGGGAAGCCTATGTTTAGAATTGAAATTTTATAGGATTAATCAACTTAATATGGGCCAAGCGATTATTTTCCTTTCGAGTGTTGAGTTTAGTAGATTATAGGGATATAATATATATCGATATTATATTTTATCAATATTATTTTCTATGTTCCTATTCCTGGAAAAGCCCTATAATCCTTATGTGATCACTTCTCATTGCACAAAAATAATGGGGTCAGTATGTTACCAGTGTTCAGTAAGTCATCAGCATAGATTTTTAGGGTTGGACAACATCATTGTAAATTATTCACTGACCTAATAAAACAACGCTTGAACCTGAAAAAATGTTTATTTTTTTATTAATATTTTTGATAATTATAGAAACGAGGTGCAGCATAGAGCAACACTTGACATACTTTGCATATTATTTTGGATCTTTATGGTTGTCATGTACTGCAAAGTATCTGCATTGTTTCTTGGTACTCTCGCCTATCATATGAATACCAAGATTTTCGTTTATCATGTAATGTCTAATTGAGACATATGTTGAGAAGTCATCTAATGTTTTGTGGCGGCGCTGTCGTCGCGCCGCAAGCGAAACACACCGAAGCTTAAATCACGCTATCAAAATTCCGAATCATAAACAGTATATATAGAACATCTCCGAACCATCACACGGAGTGTTTGCCGCCCCCCGGGCAGAACACCTTGCCCGGCGGAAGATCTCGCCTTTTCTTTCTACAGCCAAACTGGTGACTCTGACGTGATCTGAACACGCAACCAACCGGTCTGAGCAGGGGGGTGATGTGGCGGCGCTGTCGTCGCACCGCAAGCGAAACACACCGAAGCTTAAATCACGCTATTAAAATTCCGAATCATAAACAGTGTATATAGAACATCTCCGGACTATCACACGGAGTGTTGGCTGCTCCCCGGGCAGAACATCTTTCCCGGCGGGAGGTCTTCCCTTTTCCTTCTACAGTCAAAGTTTTATTAATATTGTTAAGAGGGTAATTCAAGAGTATACCTCTATCTCCTCAGATGAACCTTTTTCCAATGAAAAGGGATCATTTGAAGATTAATTTTAAATATCGACAGATAAAAGGTAATAGGACATAAGCGACATTTTGGCTTAAAATGAGTCTTGAATGCCATCCTATTATAATTTTCCACTTTTTCAAATGCGCTTACTCCCATGGCTCTGCAGTGACTTTTGTTGCATATTTGCAGTGTCATTTTGGTATAACTGACCGAGTTTTAGGCTTTTTTTTACACTAAAGGCGCTTTTACCCCTGTAAAATAGCATTTTTTTTTTGGTTTAAAGTCGGTTATGTATTTTTACTTCTCACTATTGTAAAGATTCCAGACGCTTATGGCTATACTCCATTAGTACCTGTTTTAAAAATTGGAACTAATGCTCCTATATCTTTGTCGTCAAAAATATTAAGCGCCGGTTATACCCCACTACCATTTACAAATTTACCATACAATTGTCGCTTATACGCAAATACTAAAATCTATTTTAATATTGAACTGTCAGCTAAGCCATACTATCATTTACAAAGGGGAACGGCAAGCTTGTATGGAAGTTTCGTACAGCTAATAAAATTTCGTGTTTTGAGATATTTTTGGTTTTAATTGGTAGATAGTAGGATAGACAAACCCCTTTTGAATTTTTAGATTATTAGAACTTGGACATAAAAGTTATAACTCGTTTTAATTTTTAAGATTACCTGCATCGACCATAGACTAATATATAATATTACGAACTAGTGTCACAATTTTTTTTATTTAACTGGCTTTACGGCTTTGGGTTCTAGCCCTTCTGAGCCTATCATTTCTACCGTAATATTCGTTTTTATATATTTTTTTCATCACAATATGCTAATGCGTCACTTTTTTTACACTTTTTTTTTGATTGCGACACGACACGGGAGATTATATCAACGTCAAACCACTTGTTTCGTCATTTTCTCTAATAGCTCACACGCGCAAACTATTCAAAAATAGTATCACTTTTACGAATCAAAATCTACTTCAAACCATTATTCAAGCAACAAAACAGGAGCGACAATCCGTCGACGGCCAAAACCTCTCCTCGTGTACCTATGTAGATAGTCGCATATAGGCAAATAAACGTTTTTGTGATAAAGTAAATATTCTATATTGCCTTTTGCTACTCTGTCGTGCTTTACTAACCATTATTTTTTATAGAATAAGGGTGACAATCGCACCTGATGGTTAGTGGATGCTGTGGCCCATAGACATCTACATTTATCCTCGATTTAGAATCAAAATTCAGATGCGTTGTCACCTCTGAGGACTAGGATCGAATGCCCCGTTTCCAGTAAAAAAGGCTCTCCGAATCTCTACACTCATCATACAAAACAGCAGTATTAAGCTGCTATTTTACACTGGTATTCTGTGAGAGCGTGGTTCTTCCCCGGTCGAGCAGACTCATTCATGCTACAACTATATTATAGCTACAGCGTGGTTCTACCATTAAGTAGGTAGACTGAGATGAGGATCGGTATCTACTCAGCGTTGTGAATTAGGAGATACCTATATTCAGCAGCGGACTGCAACAATTTGATAATGATAAAGTTCTGATGGGGTTTTCAGTGTAGGTAAATAAAAAATATTTTGTTTTTTAAGTTCATTTGTTTTATTGTACTTATAATTAATGAATTCTTTATAAAACTTCATCTAAGAAGGGAACAGGCCGGGTAATACCCTCATGGCGAGCATGGCGTAGGTACCAAATAATACTAATAACTTGTGAGTAGCATCCCACTGTTCTTAAAACTACAACGCAGTTTGCAGCAATAACTGCTGATTGCGTCCCGCTCAATCATGTTTGTTTTCGTTTTACACCATCTATTCTCTCTCGAGATATCTATAGTGTATATGTTGCATGAAAGCGGAAATTCTTATATTGGACAACACAATATGCTGGGGTTTTTCTTGTGGTCCTTCTGGTACATGTATGCGCAAATCTCGAGCATTGTCCCAGCAAACTTCATTCATGGATGACATCTGTAAGTAATTTATTTCATAAGATGGCTATAGATATAAAAATAGCATTGATGAAATACAAATTAAAGACTAAGTTCGATAGACATAAATTGTGCCCAACATTTTCAAGTATAAAAGAAACACAAATAAGATAATGGGTATGACACAGCTAGATTCCTGATTGAATTTGAGCAACCCAAACTGGAGAATGGTTCTTGAGATACAATAATTGGTTGCCTTCACCTTACAGGAAATCGTTTCCAAATAGCTATATCGTATAATATCTGTTGTGTGAATAATTTGTAGAGGATAAGGGCTCTTTGTTGTTAGTAGAACCCACCTCATGAGTGTCCCAGCGCTAGCAACATTTAAGAGTAATGCCCTTTGCATGGCAAGCATTAACCGTATACCGTTGTGCGGAAACTGCAGACATCCAGAATTATTTATTTATATTATCGCTTAAAAATATATAAGAGCCATACGAAACAGCAGCATTAAGCTGCTATTTTACGCTGGTATCGCTGGTATCGGTCGAGCCGACTTATTTGTGCTATAACTATAATACAGCTACAGCGTGGTTCTACCATTAAGTAGGTAGATTGAGATGAGGATCGGTATCTACTCAGCGGGGTGCATTAGGAGATACCTATATCCAGCAGCGGACTGCCACAGTTTGATAATGATGGAGTTCTGAGGGGGTTTTGAGTAAAGGTATTTTTTTGCGTCTAGGATCAAGTAAAGGGCTACCCTCCGGGAAGCGGGGGAGGGAGGTGGTGAATGCTCTTAGCATAGCAGGCAGCCGGCTGCGTGGTTATGTGGGACTCACAGAGAAACCTCCGTGCCTACCCACTAAACACCACCTGAGATTGGCTTTGACCTGGTAAAGTCTTTCAGCCGTATTGGAAGCGACCCGGCTTGGGGAAAAGGGGCGCAGGCAGCCGCTGAGGGCGCGCCTAACTAAGTCAGCTTACGAATAGGGAGATGACTAAATTATAGGGAACACAAAAGATTGTGATGCTCAGCAAGAGCAAGGAGACGGTTCGGAGGGGACTGAGTAGCACGCAACTTGCGTGCTAGGATGGCAATCTGCCCTATGTCGATGCGCCGAATAGCAGTATAGACCGTATTCAGGTCATCAGCCAAAGAGGGTTGTGTCTAGTGTGGGGGCCCTTAAGTTCATTTATTTTATTGAACTTATAATTAATCAATTCTTAATATTACTTCATCGAAGAAGGGGGCAGGTCGGGCGATACCCACATGGCGAGCATAGCTTAGGTACCAAATAATACTCATAACATGAGAGCAGCATCCCACCGTTCTTAAACCTACAATGCAGTTCTAGCAATAACTTCTAATTGCGTCCCGCCCGTTCATATTTGTTTCTACAACTATAAATACAAAATAGGTTTTAACGGAAAAATGGCGGTGCTTTATTTAAGCACGAAGCAACATTGGGTTTATTCCCTCTAAACCATCTATTCTCTCTCGGAATACCTCTAGTGTATATATTCCATGAAAGCGGAAATTTTCACCCACATATGAACAGACCTGGCAAATTCCGTATACACCAGATGCAAATAGTCTCAATTCCTCCATGGATAGCCGTGGAAAAGATAGGGTTGTCGCGTCTATGAGTACAAACCAGGCACCGTGCCTGTTTAAATTATGTTCTCTAACTAACTCGGCTATAGTGTTGGTTAAAAACAGGCGCTTATATATACTAGATACTAGCAACTTATAGTTCTAGTAAGACATACGATAAATCTCACTAGAACTTTAAGTTTCTTGGTCACATCAGTTTTACCAAAAAGCCAGCAAACTGTGTGTTACTTTAATTATTAGAAAATAGAACTTACGATTACTAGTGTGGGCAAATCTAAAAGCAAACAACAACAAGTTACTAGTGTGGGCAAATCAAAAAGCAAACAAATCAAATCAAAAAAATAATGAATTTTACCAGCGCATATTGATGCAAAACTCCTGACAATATCCCTACCATTTGTATGCTTGGCGGTCCACCAACTCTACGTTTAAATAGAAGTTTTCTTCCTCGAACGACCTCTCTATGGAATAGTTTACCATCAGCGATTTTTCCGGATTGATAAGACTTAGGAACTTTCAAGAAAATAGCTTACTCCTTTCTAAAACGGTAACGCCTCTGCAATTCCCCTGGTTCTGCTGTTGTTCATGGACGGCGGCAGTCACTTACCATCAGGTTAGCCGTATGCTCCTCTCCTATAAAAAAAGAATGAATCTATTACCAAAAAAAACACAAAGCTCATTATTCATCTTTATATTTTAATCATTTAAAAAAAATACTTCTCAACCCCCTAGCGGTCTCATGAGACCGCGGCCATATTCCGTCAAATCCCTAGCGGTCTCATGAGGTCGCACCAACATACAGCACTTTAACCCATAAAAACTTATATATAGAGACTACTTTTCTATGAAGAATTTTTCCATTATAATCAATATGAAATACTTTATCATCTAGTCCAATAAAAACTATTATCCTATGAATATTTATTTATAATCTACATTCATTTCGTACGCCATTTTCGCGGGAATGTTATTGTGTTAATTTTTGGATTTTCCAGTGTTTTATTAGGGTTTTAGTAAAGTGTTTTATTATAAAATTGTAACGCAGGTTTTTGTGTAAATATAATTGATCTTTTAACGTAAATAATTCCGAGTAATATATTTTAAAATAATTGTGATTTTCACTCTGCCGACATTCGCTTGGTATGTTTTTTTCTTATCAAAATACAATAAAATCTTTTTGTAATGAAGTAAAACCTGACTTTTATTTAGACCACAAGATGGAGAATTTTATATAAATTTTATAATACTAAACTTTTTTATCGAAAAGTAGTCTCTATATATAAGTTTTAATGGTTTTAAGTGCTGTGGTTGGGTGCGGTCGCATGAGTTAAGGCTGAGAACCCCTGCCAAATCTCATTCGTTCGCACATCATTAACAATCCCATCTGGGTCAAGCGTATGCAGTAAATAAGCTTAGTAAATAGTTTTGTTGGATATAATTTAAGTATAAATAAACGATTGTGATCATTTAATATCGAATATTGCAGTAATAAACTTCTTACTGTTACTCTGTCAAAATAAATAAATATATTTTTTATTTTGACAGAGTCAAGCGGGTTTTAGAAAAAGAATGGGGTGTACAGATCAAGTCTTTTCCATGCGCATGATTGCGGAGAAGTTTTTGGCCAAAAACCAGAAAGTTTTTTGTGCATTCATGGACTTGGAAAAGGCTTATGACAGAGTGGACAGGAATGTGTTATGGCAAACACTGAACTCATATGGGTTGAGCGATGGTTTGATACAGGCATTAACGTCTCTTTATAGGGACTCTAGTGCTTGTGTCAGGATCAATGGGGTCTACTCGGACTGGTTTGGCATCCAAAAAGGTGTCAGACAGGGCTGTGTAGCTTCCCCTTGGATGTTCAACCTATTTATGGACCGGTGTTTGCAAACTTTGAAAGATGAAGAATGTGGGTTAAGAATGGGCGAGTTAACCGTCAAATGCCTTTTGTATGCCGATGATCAAGTCATATTTGCGTCATCGGCGGCTGAGTTGCAAATGATGGTTACATTAATGAACTGGGAATCAAAAGAAAGGGGAATGAAAGTGAACGCATGTAAGACGAAAGTGATGGTTTTTGAAAGAGAAGAAAGCAAAACGGTATGTGAAATAAGAATAGAAGGAGAGTTAATTGAGCAAGTGGATGAGTTTGTGTATTTGGGATGTGTATTTAGCAGGGATGGTAGATATGATAGGGATATAGAACGACGAGTAAATGCAGGGAATAGAGTGAATGGGGCACTACACTCTATTATGAAGAACCAGAATGTGTCAAAACAGGCACGTATGGTAATTCATAATGCTGTGTTAGTCCCTACTTTAATGAGTGGTAGTGAGAGCTGGGTGTGGCAGAAGAAGCACGAAAGTAGAATAAATGCTGTAGAAATGCGGTCTCTAAGGAATATGCTAGGGTTGAATCTGAATGACAGGGTGAGAAATTGCGTGATAAGAGATAAATGTGGTATGCAAGATGATGTTGTGACCAGGATTAAGAAAGGAATGCTTCGGTGCTTTGTTCATGTGGAAAGAATGAATGAGGAAAGAGTGACAAAGCAAATTTATATGGCAGATGTGAACGGCCGAGTCGGGAAGGGACGCCCTAGAAAAAAGTTTATCGACCAAATTGGCGATATTTTGAAAATGGGCCACGTTAGAAGTACCCTTAACCGACGAGCATGTATGCGTAAATATATGGATGTAAAAGAGGCGAAAGAGGTATGTCAGGATCGTGCCAAATGGAAGTCCGTAGTCTCTGCCCACCCCTCTGGGTGACAGGTGTGAGTGTTTATATATATATATATATATATATATATATATATATATATATATATATATATATATATATATATATATATATATATATATATATATATATATATATTTTATTGAAGTTTGGTTCATTATCTTAATTCGTGCGACTGCTCGGGATTTACCGGGCGCATGCGACTGCATGGGAATTTTATGGCGCTTTGAAGGTCAAAATGTTTTTTATCATACCAGTGCTGAATATGAGCCCCTTACGTTAGATGAATATACTTTCGCTAAGCTGGTTCTTCACATAATATCAGGTGGGATTGTAGTCAAACAATGACTTTAGAAAGTTGATAAATTGGCCTAATCACCATGGTTTGTCGATCGTAGTACCAGACGTCTCGCACCTTTGACGTTGGTTAATAATCCACTGCCCTATTTCACCCCGTGAGTGTCGTAAGAGCCCGACTATGGAATATACAAGAAATATCTACGTATATATTATGTAGTAGAGCCATACTGCAGCTACCCCGGTCAACTACTTATATACTTATATATAAGTAGTCGACCGGGGAAGAACCACGCTCTCACAAAATACCAGCGCAAAATAGCAGCTTAACGCTGCTGTGTTTCGCATGGTGAGTGTAGAGAACCGGAGACCTTTTTACTGAAAATGAGGTATTCCATCTTAGTCCTCGCAGGTAAATTCGAAATTAATAGGCAACTCGTTTAAATGTGGCCCTTCTTTCGCTTCGTAGTACAGTAATACGAAGCGGAAGAGGGGCCGAATTTAAACGCTTGAGCGACATCACAGCGGCAGGTGGCTAGTCAATCTCTATAGTAATCTATAGCCAATCTCTAATAGTAGACTCGTCGATAGCCCTGTGAGCAATTCGTATTCATGTATATAATTTAAATTTAGAAGTGAAAGCGGAAGAATTGTCTTTTATTCATATTTGGTCACTTTTTATTTTTTATTTTAAACCAGTGCTTGGCTACTACCCCATCTGATGGTAAGTAACTTAGCTTTAAAATCCTATTCACTCTTGCTTATAAGGCCCCCACATTATAATTGGACAGAAAGACAGATACTGGCTTACAATTCTACTTCTTTGTTATACGTATTACGAACGACGAAGCAAACTGTTTAGTTTAAATGCGTGGTATGTCAACAACAAAGGGATGGAGAGCAGCCGAGCGTCTGTCGGTCCGATGATGGAATGGAAAGAGAGGTAGGTCGGCTCGACTGGGGATGGACCACGCTCTCACAGAATATCAGTGTAAAATAACAGCTTAATACTACTATGTTTCATACAGTGTAGAGAAGCAGAGACCCTTTTAACTGGAAACGATGACGAAGATGTCTTTGGGCCACTGCTACTACTGCACACACTAACCGTCAGCAGTGAGACTGTGTAACTTTGGTGAGAACCGTGTTTGTCGATGAGAATCACTCCGCAACTTACATTTAGCTTTTCAACCAATAGCTATGAAACGAAACGTCAAATAACAAAACGGAGCCAACAACGATTCCCACTAGAGTTACTCAATTGCAAAACCATTAGTGGACGAAGGACTTAGGTATAGGAAAACCCCAGAAAACCGCACCCTTCGAGTGATCTGAGGAATTGTCCACTATAGGCTAATTTTTTTTATTCACTTATTTTTATCTACCTAATATCTATTATTTATTCTGTACAATTAACTTAATAGCAATATTTAAAAACATCTTTGCTGTAAAAGCTTATTTTATCTATTTCTGTCGTCAAATGGCAGTGCGTGCAAAGAAGTATCCTAATTCGAAAAGTGTAAAGAAGAGTCAGTATAATTACGGGCCGTGAGCCACGCCATCTAAGTTTTCCGCGGTGCCTACGTAACTGTAGCTTTCTTTATTGAAGGTTAGCTGCAGGTTTCCATGGGCTGCAATGTGTACTTGCTACCAGGTGGACTGAAAATTCGATTTTCACAATATACAGATGTATCGTCACACCTGAAGACTAAGATGGAATGCCCTATTTCAAGTGAAAATGGTCTTTGGTTCTCTACACTCTCCCTACGGAATACAGTAGAAAGAGCATGGTTTTATCCCGGTTGAGCTGACTCATTTGTGCTACAGCACTGATATAGCTGCAGCGTGGCGAAAATGTTAGACAAGAAGGCAAGAGACCCAAAGTCAAACCTTGGTATCATAGACGAGAGGTAAATCTTTTGGCATCCTCTGATATCAAGAATATCTATAAAAGGTTACTACTATGCTACCGCGCCGATTTAATGATTTATGTTTTGAAATTGTGAATGAGTATAAAATGAATGCCAAATTTTGTACATTTAACCTTATATATTACACCGAAAAATACATTTAACTTATATTTTTATTGCGTTAGATCTTATTTCAATCTTCTTATTAAACATACTCATAACTTTAAACCAATCTGGTCCCGAGGATGTCTTCGGTTATACTAGAGGAAGTATAGCCATTCGTGTTGGTGTATACCAAGTGTTAAATAATTTATACCGCAATATTCCAACCTCAGTCTAGCCGACCCACTTGTACTACAACCATAATAGCTGCAGCATGGCGCCACCACGTAAAATATGTTTGTAAATATGTGCATGAAATATGCGATGTGATATCTTCTATACAATTCCCTGCCAATAAAATAATATTCAGTATTAGTAAGTATTTATTATTCAGCCATCTGGCTACTACGATGATTTAATGTACTTAACATTTTCGAGCCCTTTCTTCGTGAACGGGTTTCCTTAGTGTAAAGTAATTATAAGACATTACCAACGGCTTTCGATTGCTTTAGTAAATATAAATTCTTTCAAGACACACCTGAAAGAACTGAGCTATTATCAAACACAATGTTAATAAGTCCTAAGACGGCCATGCCTTAATTATAACAAAAGGCCTATAACTAAACTTTTAGAAAAATCCTTGGTAAAGATCTATATTTATTAGTCTGTTCACGTAATTTGTATTATAATTTATAATATTTTATATTTCAACAGGCGAGCATTATCATTAATAGAGCGTTACATCATCAACAGAGTTATGCAATCACACTGTAAGTTGAAAAAAATATTACCACACTGAATTATCCCGTATTTTTTTTAAAAAAAAACGTTACCCCTACACTAAGATTTTCTCTTGTATCGTGGGGGCAGTTTACAAACATAAATTGCACAAGGACAAACATCCAGACCCGAAACAACAATTTGTAGGTCATACAAATACTTGTTCCGTGCGGGATTCGAACCCGCGACCCCCAGCGCAGTCACTCATTGCTTAAGCCACTGCGCCACGGAGTCGTCATTGTTCTTTGTTCGTTCGTCATATTGTTCTTTGATATTGATTGTTTTTTATTTATACGTGGTAGGCAACGATTCAGCTTAATATTGGTTGTAGCGCAAATGATGAGGATCTTGAGATGAGATGAGGTTCTGGTGGTGAGGTAAGTGTATCTATGAGCTAAGTCTATAAACTATTTTTACAGGCATGTAAAAGTTCACTGTTGTACATGGGTCACTCCCGTTGTAGTGAAGGTATGCATTTGCTTGGCAGGTGGGTTGACGATCGCAGTACCAAATATTTCGCATCCTGAACGCTGCTGCCACTAGCCGGTCTCATGATTTTATGTGTGTTGTACGCGACGTCGCGGTATAATCATTATTGTACCACTAACTATCGTAAGTCATAATTATTTTTTACACCCACGAGCCGAAGTAGAGAAAAGGTTTCTCCTCTTATTCTGTTACCACACCGCTGTGCAAAATAAGCAAAATAATAAAATGTCAAATAACAGTCTGAGTTATATACGGATATGGAATCCGGACACACAACTGAATGCTAGAGTTTCACGCTAGGGAGATTCTATTGTGCTAATCCGTCTTAGTGTTCTTTAAATAATTTAGAAATTTATTTAAATTTTGAAATTCTGATTTTATCAAACGCAAATTCTTTCTGCTACGAAGGGAACCGTATTTAGCGTTCAGCGTACATTTGAAGTGGCCGGTACTCAAAATACTATGATAGAAGCTCACGTTATTGTTATGCAGGCCAAACGCTACGCTTAACCAATTGTTCTCCACTTAGGCTAACCCACAGGCTTACTCTTACTATTACTTAAGTCTTTTTATAAATTATATAAATGTTACATATGGACTTACAGTTCATTTGATAGTAGGTGACTACTGCCACCTATGCAGACCTGCAATCAACATCAAACAAAAAATATCGAATGACTCAAAGGCGGTCTCCCTACTGGCTCTTTACTCCCTAGTAAGAAAGTGGACGCACGAAAGCGGGCTTCTAGTCAGAAAAGGAAACTTATTATCTAGTGCTCTAATTTAGATCCGACTGTCGTTCTCAATTTCAATACAATCAAAATTATGCAAATGACATCTTTACAAAAGCGCTCGCTGGAATTTAGCAATAAATTTGAGTTACGCCTATCGAAATTCTAACAGCAAAATAAAAAACAAAGAAATCTCAATTCGCAAAGAAATTTACGTTTTGAAGTTTATTGTTTTCTTAATTTCTATTCCCGTCTCCTGGCAACTAAACCATCAGAATAAAAAGTTATCAAAAGCTTTAGTAAATTAAAAAAAATTAGTATAACACTGGAAAGTATTTTTTCTTTTTGATTCTATATGGAATGGTACGCTTTAATTCCTTTTCCTCCTTTCCACCATCAGACAATCAAACGGTTTGCTACGTCCTTCGTAATGCGTACATCAAAGGAGTAGGATAATTTGCCGGCGTCTGTCTTTCCGTCCGAACAAACTGGTCATCTTCAGACAAGAGTGACTAGGCCTTTGTTACGCTACGTCAGTGCGCCATCTAGGGCTTCATCATCACTTGTCACGGCTCATAATAAATATGAAAAATTTGTCTGTGTAGGTACCACCCTCTTACCTATATCTGTCGCCAAGCATAATTGCATGCTCTGCTGCGTTTTAATTTGAAAGGGTATACCTTACCAGTATTAGTTACAGGCTAATTTTTTTATAAGGATAGGGTGACAAACTAGCACACCGTCCACCTGATGGTAAGTGGTGGCTATGGCCCGTATACATCTACATCCATGACGAAAATTTACCGCTATTAACCCTACTATAAGTAGTATGTAATTAATAGTCTAAATATAGTTTTATATTATTGTGTTAGGACATTTAAAATATATAAAGTAAAACAGCGTGTTTTGCTTTGCAATCATTCATTTAAAACTCTTTATTAAATTATCTAAAATGGTAATAAGAAAATTTAATATTTTTTTTTTTTTTTTTTTTATAGAAGAGGGGGCAAACGAGCATGCGGCTCACCTGATGTTAAGTGACTACCGCCGCCCATGATCAACCGCAACACCAGGAGAATTGCGGGTGCGTTGCCGGCCCTTTAGAAAGGAGTAAGCTCTTTTCTTGAAGGTCCCCAGGTCGTATCGGTCCGGAAAAATCGCCGGTGATAAACTATTCCACAGAGAGGTTGTACGTGGAAGAAAGCTCCTTGTGAAACGTACAGTGGTGGACCGCCAAGCATCCAGATGGTGTGGATGGTATCGGGACGTTTGCCGTGTCGTGCGTTCACGAAATTTGGCGGCTGGGATTAATCCGAACAATTCCTCAGAGCACTCCCCGTGATAGATGCGATAAAATACGCAAAGAGATGCAACATCTCTTCGCAACGCCAGTGAATCGAGCCGATCGGAAAGCACTCGGTCGTCGACGATTCGAGCCGCTCTGCGCTGGATGCGGTCAAGTGGAAGGAGCTGGTACTGGGGAGCCCCAGCCCAGAGATGGGAACAGTATTCCATGTGCGGTCGAACCTGCGCCTTGTAAAGTTGCAGGCGGTGTGCCGGCATGAAATACTGCCCCGCTCTGCTGAGCACGCCAAGCTTTTTAGAGGCCAATTTGGCCTTCCCTTCCAAGTGACCACGAAACAAAATAATAAAAAAAAAATAGCTCTTATAAGATAAATCTCACGAGGACTATAAGCTTCTAGGTCACTCCAGTTTTATAAAAAGCTAGCAAAAAGTACATTAACTTTAATTATTAGGAAATACAACTTATGATTAGTCACTCAATTGGAAGTGAATACTGTGTGCAAATAAATTGCAATCGGATTGAAATTATTGTTATGATAATATTAAATTTATCATAATCACACCATTTCGATGCTTGACGGTCCACCAACTTTACCTTTAACTAGGAGTTTTCTTCCTCATACAACCTCTCTATAGAATAGTTTACCACCGGCAATTTTTCCGAACTGATACAATTTAGGGAAGAAAAGAGCTTCCTCCTTTCTAAAACGGCAACGCATCTGCAATTCACCTGGTGTTGCTGTTGTTCATGGATTAATCGCCAAAATCTTGTCCTGTAATCATCAGGGCACACAGTGAGTTTGACATTTATAAAAAAATGGTTAATTGTATAAATTGAAATAAAAAACATACATACTTTATTCCCAATGTATTTGATAAAGCCCATAGACGCCTGCAACCAATTTTAAACAAAGAAGACTATACAGATGCGTTGTCACTTTTGAAGATCACGGTGTAAAGTATCATAGCCTTTGTACGTGGTGGAGCCATGCTGCAGTTATATTAGTAGAATAGTTGTAGTACGAATGGGTCAGCTTGACCGGGCAAGGACCACGCTCTCAAAGAATACCAGCGTAAAATAGTAGCTTAATGCTGCTGTGTTTCGTAAGGTGAGTGTAGAGAACCAGAGACACCATTTACTGGAAACGAGGCATTCCATTTTAGTCCTTACGGGTGACAACGAATTTGCATTTTGAGTAGTAATCCCCCGATTACGACTTATTTAAATAACACACGGAGCATTCACATAGTGACGAGTGTCGATCACATAGTGACCACATAGCATTTTCTTTCTAAACGAGCTCATGTTATATATTAACCACAAAACGTAATTTCTATATTTTCTATAGAATAGTTGTTTTTGGAAACAAAAATAAAGGTTTCAGAACAAACTTCTTGACATATCTCTAGTGAAATAAAAATTGTCCATATACATTTCAACTTTTTATTTGATAATGTTGTAAATAAATATAGTGAGTGCTGTTTTTTTAATTTTAAGATAGTATATAAATATATTTGGTTGTATAATTTTTACTTTATCATAGTATTATTATTTTCGGAGATAAATACTGTCAAAGCTTGTTGTCCTCACATGACCTCCATGCAGTTGATAAGAAGATATGTGGCCTCTATTTGGCCACTGTCCTTCAAGCTATCTGCATTATTATTAAAGATAGACTACATCACTATAATGGCATTTAATGTAAAAATCCAATAAAACTGAGCAAAGTGGTATCTTAGATATCCTTTTTAAACTGATTTTTTCAGAAGAACAAGAAAATAGAAATTGATGAAGCTTCAAAAACATTATTTAATATCATATTATATTATGTATAATTAATGAAATATATGATATATATATATATATATATATATATATATATTAATATTACTCATCTGAGGAGGGGGTTTCAGATTATGTATATATTATTACATTTTTGAATTACCCTCTTAAGGACATCACCAAAACATTAGATGACTTACAAGATATGATGGGTGCTGATCTTATGAAGACTTACAAATGGTTCTCCACATATGTCTCAATTAAACATTAAATTATGTTGGTCTTCATATGATATGCGAGGATACCAGGAAACAATGCAGATTCTCAGTTCAGTACAAAACAACAACAGAGATCCAAAATAATATGCAAAATATGTCAGATACCGCTCTATGCTGCACCTCGTTTTGAGGTTTATTTTTTCAGGAATAGAAACACAGAAAAACTTCATTTTATATCCCTACAATCTACCAAACTCTACACTCAAAACGAAAAAAATAGCTAGGCCTGGCTAAAGGCCTTTAATCCCATGAAAGTACCTTTCTAAACAAAAGCTTCTGCCATAAGTTGCCTTATAAGGAATATTTTGAAATAGTCGACTCGTTTAGTTTGGTAACCACATTTTTTATTGCTTTAGGTTATTATCAGAAAGTTTCTGCAGCTTATCTTCTATTTCACCTTCCAGAATCTTGTTACGTTCAAAAACGTGATTAGTCGAATGTAGAATCTTTTTTAAGTTTAATAAAAGTAAAGATAAGTTAGAAAAGAAAAAGAATTCAGCACGTGCCAATCAGCACGTTTTTTGTTTGATTTGTAATAATGGACGTAGCGTAACGTGAAATACTAAACCGAACCACTGTTTGCTTGGCATACAAATAACTGTTTCAGATTTGGATGTTTCTCAAAGTAAACCCAATTAATCGTTATGTAACGACACAGAAATTGCAAATTACAGGTAACAATATTTTCAAAAATGGGCAGAAATAAAATATTTGTCACAATTTTCATGTCTTTTAGGTTTCATGACTGAACCCAAGATCTTGCTTTTTATTCCGTATTCAGACATTACAAACGAATAAAAATACAAGCATTCGTGGGTAATTCCTTAGACTAAACAAATTTTTTAGTCTCATTCACAACCCCTACAAAAATGTTACTTTTTTATACATTTAAGTGGGACAAATGTACACATTTAGTCCACCTAACGATAAATGAATGCTCTCACAATACGTAATACAGCATTATGTTGCTGTTTTACGCTGATTTTCTATGCTACTGCGGTGTAAACTTCCTTAACCTTCGTGCTGACCCATTTGCGTTGCAACCTTATGTTTGCTCATACTTACCAAATTGGGCAGGTGGGTTGGTGAGCGTAGAGCTAATACCCTCACATTCTATTATACTGCTACCCAGCACCAGTGTGTTACTACAAGAGGGGCTTCATCGAGGTGCCCATTAATTTCGAAGGGGTTGTAAATTTTTTTATAACGTCGATCCCAACTTTTAATAACGTTGATGCTCTTAAATCTTTTCAGAATGAACTTTTTTGCATAACTCCGTAACAACATCTCCCTAAATCAAAAAACTTATAACGAAGCCCATTATTTATTTTCACTTTGTTGGTTGGTCTGGGTGTTTTACGTCTGGACTAAATGAGTTGGTTATATTGGGTGGTGGATATTAACCAACGTCAATGATGCAAGACGTCTAGTACTGTGATCGACAAACCATGGCTATTAGGGCAATTTATCAACTACATATTTAAATACATTGCTTGACTACTATCCTTAATACAGATATTAAGTGAAAAATCAGCTTTAGCAAAACAATATTCAATATTCAGTAAAGAAATTGAATCATTCGTCGTAAAACTATTTTTAATGATCAAGACCTGAGACATCAATAATTGAACTTCTTTTTATCAAAAGTTTTTTTCTTTTACAATTTAGAGTAGACTATAAAATATTACAAGAACAAGATTACTGCGTGACCAAAATAGTTAGGCGCATAACAGCTAAGACATCGTTAGTACCAGGGGAGGAACACCGGAAAGGTGATTGGTCAGTAGGGGAAGCGCAGGAATAGAGGCAGGGTGCTGGCGCTGAAACCCATTCCTGTCATACGCCTAATTGTTTTGGCTAAGTTGAAATGTCGTATAAATCGTTACATTAAAAATTTTATTCCATTTTCTTAAATTTTTAAGGTTCCACCACTCTCAAGTATAACCTGTAGAATAAAAATAATTATTTACTTCAGTTTAGCCGTTTCCGAGAAGTCAGTGAACATACATAGAAAACATTCGCGTCGAGTATCAAACCTACTCATTTTTGAACTTGGTTAACTTCGATCGATGTAAAAGATCAGTATGTTTATTACAAAATTTATTTAGCCAAACCATAACCACTCTGTTATATAATGGGTCACTTCGGCATAAACGTTGTTCATGGAAACAAAACGATGACCGTTGAGCATCAAATTTACATTCAAATTATCCCTGGATTATTTACCGAAATTCATTGATACAACGAATGCAGATCAGGCTTGTATTTTCAACTGGTGTAAGTCTTACGGATTATCAATTCATCTCACTAAAACTCAAGCAACAATCATTGGTAGTTCTAGATTAGTTGCTAGGGTTGACTTTTCCCTCATACTACCTATTCTTCTCAATGGCATTCACATCCTTTAAAGGGATAATGTTGAAAATTTAGGAATATTTATCAACTCCTACCAAACATAGTACCACAACAATTTAATGAAGTCAGTAGGAAAATGTTGGCATCGCTAAGCTCTCTACGGAGACTTAGAAATTTTCTCCGTACTGGCTCTAAAGTTGTTTTGACTATTTAGTTGTTTGATATCTGGACTTTAACAATACGCAGTTAAATATACTCGAGCGAATTTAAAATTTAAATTTAAAATTCTCATTTGGACTCCATAAATATCATCACATTTCATAATTTCATAAACGTCTTAAGTGGCTGCTGATTCGCCTTCGTAGGAATACTCACATCCTTTCTGGTTTATACAGCATACTGTTCAATCCCTCCATTCCACGTTACAGAAAGACCGCTTTGAATTTATCTCTTCATCTCACGATACTCATCTACGTTCCACTAACAATTATTATATTGACCTTCAAGAAGTTGACGCACTAACCTCGGCACATCCCGACGAAGAGCTGGAGGAAATGTATGAGGATATTTCCAGAGCCACGCATTCCTCTAAAACCCACTACACGGATTTGATGGGAGACTTCAACGCAAAACTAGGCACAAGAGAAAGCGGTGAGCTGAAGTTAGGGAAATTTGGAGTAGGGCAACGGGACTTAAGGGACCAACAGCTGGCCGACTTTATGGAGAAAGAAGGACTTTTTATGATGAACTATTTCTTCCAGAAGCGGCCCCACAGGAAGTGGACCTGGTCGACCCCGAAGGTTCGACAAAAATGAGATTGATTTCATTATGACGACCAGACGCCAACTGTTCAGTGATGTCTCAGTGATTGCAAGTGTGAAAACTAGCAGCGATCACCGAATGGTTAGAGGCACAATTAACCTAAACGTTAAGATGAAGAGGTGTCGTCTAATGAAGTCAACGCTCCGTCCCCCTCGTGCTCTAATCCAGAATCCCGTAACCTTTCAACTCGAGTTACGTAACCGCTTTCAGTGCCTAGAAGATTGCAATGAAGTGGACGATATGAATGAGAAGCTCGTGGAAACTGTCCATGTGGTCGGAGCTAAGTTCTGCAAGTCCCGCCGCAGAAAAATCCAAAAACTCTCCGACCACACTCTTAATCTCATGGCTATTAGACGGGAGATGAGACTGCAATCGTCAACAGATTTGACAGCATACGCGTAACTGAACCGTGAATTAGCGGTTAAGAATATCCACTACCCCATATCTTCCCGTGGGTGTCGTAAAAGGCGACAGAGGGAAACAGGCAGGAGATGGGCAGCAGCATCTTCCTGATAACAACAAATGTACGACAAAAAAACACAACCCGCTCGCCAAGCGTGGCAATTATGGCCATATACCCCCCACGAACAATTATACAAATAGACGGCCCCCAGTTCCTGGCGGCCCCGCTATTCCTGGCTACGGTGGCGACTATGGTAACGGCGGGGCAGGGGGTGCTAAGAATCTCCGGTGGAGGTTCGGTTGCCACCTACGACGACTCGACCTGGCAACATTTAACGCAAGCACCCTGAGGACTGACGAGAAGATCCTGGAGCTGGAAGAAGAGATAGACAAGTTGCGCTGGAATATTATAGGATTATCCGAGGTCCGAAGAGAGGGGGAGGACACGGTTAATCTCGAATCCGGCAACTTGTTCTATCACCGGGAGGGCGATCATCTGTCCCAAGGAGGTGTCGGATTTATCGTCCACAAGTCTCTCGTCAACAACGTTGTAAAGATTGGGGGTGTGTCGACGAGGGTCGCGTACCTGATACTCAGAATCACCAAACGGTATTCGCTGAAGGTCATACAGGTTTACGCACCAACCTTGGCGCATCCCGATGAGGAGGTGGAGGAAATGTATGAAGATATTTCCAAAGCCGAAATATGAAATGCAAATACGAAACCTCTTCAACTGCAGAGAGGTGTAAGACATGGTGACGTTATTTCCCCGAAACTTTTCACTGCTGCACGCTGATACTATCGCTCACGCACGGCTGATACGCTATAAACATAAATATCCTACATATAGAACCTCCCTTACCTTTGATTGGCCGACGTATTTCGTCATACATACATAAACACTCACGGCTGTCACCCAGAGGGGTAGGCAGAGACTACAGACTTCCATTTGGCACGATCCTGACATACCTCTCTTGCCTCCTTCACATCCATACACCTACGCATACATGCTCGTCGGTTAAGGGTACTCCTAATTTGGCCCGTTTTCAATAAATCGCCAATTTGGTCGATAAATTTTCGCCTAGGGCGTCCCTTTCCGACTCTGCCATTCACTTCTGCACCATAAATTTTCTTTGTCACTCTTTCTTCATTCATTCTTTCCACATGACCAAGCTACCGAAGCATTCCTTTCTTAATCCTGGTCACCACATCATCTTGCAAACCACACTCTTCTCTTATTACACAATTCCTTACCATGTCATTCAGATTCAGCCCTAACATACTCCTTAACGACCGCATTTCTACTGCGTTCATTCTACTCTCATGCTTCTTCTGCCACACCCAACTTTCACTACCATACGTTAAAGTAGGGACCAACACAGCATTGTGAATTGCCATACGTGCCTTTTTCGACACATTTTGACTCTTCACAATAGAGTGCAAGGCCCCATTTACTCTATTTCCCGCATTCACTCGTCGTTCTTTATCCTTATCATATCTCCCATCCCTGCTAAATACGCAGCCCAAATATACAAACTCATCTACTTGCTCGATCAACTCACCTTCTATTCTTATTTCACAAATCGTTTTACTTTCTTCTCTTTCAAAAACCATAACCGTCGTCTTACTTGCGTTCACTTTCATACCCCTTTCTTTTAATGATCCGTTCATTAATGTAACCATCATTTGCAACTCGGCTGCCGACGACGCAAGAATAACTTGATCATCGGCGTACAAAAGGCATTTGACGGTTAACTCACCCATTCTTAATCCGCATTCTTTAACTTTCAAATTTTGCAAATAACTGTCAATAAATAGGTTGAACAGCCACGGGGAAGCCACACAGCCCTGTCTGACACCTTTATAGATGTCAAACCAGTCCGAGTAGACTCCGTTGATTCTAACACAAGCACTATAAAGAGACTCCAATGCCCGTATCAAGCCAGCGCTAAACCCAAATGAGTTCAGTGTTTGCCATAGCAAATCCCTATCTACTCTGTCATAGGCCTTTTCCAAGTCCATGAACGCACAAAAAACCTTCTGGTTTTTGGCCAGAAACTTCTCCGCGATCATAGAAAAGACTTGATCTGTACATCCCATTCCCTTTCTAAATCCCGCTTGCACATCCCAAATTTTTCCATCAGTTTCTTTCATGACCCTTTCACTCAGTACCTTAGCATACAGTTTTCCCACAATGCTAAGAAGGGACTATTACGGCTTTGCACCAGTCTACCGGTACCCGCTTCAGTTCCCAGCATAAATAAAACAAGGTGTGCAGCAGGCCTGCCACCACTTCCTCTCCAGCCCTTAGCATTTCGAGTGAAACTCTATCATATCCGGCAGCCTTACCTGCTTTCATGCTTTTCATTGCTTTCATTGTATTTCGTCTTTAAGGCAGAATCGCTGTAGGACCTAAAGACTATACTCAATGACCTCAATAGTGCTTCACAGTGATTCCAACGGATAGGTCTTAAGACGAACATGGAGAAAACGAAGATCATGTGTAACGTTCATGTCATATCTATTCCGGTAGTTGTTCGGAGCCCTAAGCTCGAATTTGTTGACGAGTATGTTTACCTGGGACAAATAGTTCGACTAGGTTAATCCAACTTCGGCAGAGAGGTCAATCGATGGATTTAACTCAATTGGGCAGAATTCGAGAAATTACGACACATCTTCTCGTCAGGTATACCTCATAACATGAAAACTAAATTTTACAACCAGTGTGTGTTGCCTGTGGTGATTACCTGGTTAGTCGGGGGCCGGTATTTGATGGAATATAATATTAAGTGTGATTAGTTAATAATGTGAATTAAGTTTTAAATGGTGTTCGGTAATAAAAGTGTAAATTTTGGTAATTCAATCGGCTGTTTTTATAATCACGAACCTTAAGCTCGTAACAATTGATGTCAGAGGTGGGATAAAATCAAGCCAATTTTACCTAAGGACTAAATGGAGGGTGTCCGTACCCAAAGCCAACGCCAGCAGGAGACGGACCGGAGACGATTTAATGGTGCAAGGCCGTAGACGTCGGAGGGCCAGTCACAAGCCACGGAGGCCGGCTCGTCAGTAGCTCCTGCATCTGCAGCACCTGACTTAGGTGCTCTGATGGTGATTCTGCAGGAGCAGGCCCGTTGGTTGAAAGAGCAGCAGGAGGAACAGGCCCGCCGACACGAGGAACAGGCCCGTCGAGAGGAGGAACAGGCCCGCCGACACGAGGAACAGGCCCGTCGAGAGGAGGAACAGGCCTGTCAGTTGAAATAGCAGCGGGAAGAACAGGCCCGTCGCTTAGAAGAGCAGCTCAAACGCGATAAAGAAGAGCAGTGATTATCATGAAGGACCTTCACGCTACCTTCGAGAAAGAGATAAATGAGGTGAAGGATAAGGTTACTCATTATGACCGTCGCCTGTCGGAAGCTGAAACCCAAATGAAACAAGTGAAGAAAACGCTGAATGAACTCAGACTTGGAGATAGAATTTCAGCTCCCGTAGTAGCTACAACACCTTCGCTACGTGTATTCAAAGTACCACCTTTCGACGTACAGGCCCTGGTCAGCTTACAAAATCCAGTTCGAAGCTGTTATGACGGCGAACGGCTGGAATAAAAGTAAGGCCATGACCGCTCTCACACTAGGCCTGCGCGACCAGGTCTTAACTGTTCTGGAAGCTCTCGGTGAGGAAGTGACTTATGAGCAGCTCCTTGAGGCATTGGAGGCAAGATAAGGCGACGCTCACCTGGAACACGTCTTTCGCGCGCAGCTTAAAGATCGCGTGCAACGCATTTATGAAAACCTGCAGCAGTGAGCTCTTGAGGTGGAGAAGCTGGTGCGAAAAGCATACCGGTCTGTACCTGCGCTCATTAAAGGGAACCTGGTGTAGACATTTATCGACGGCATCCGCTACCTTGAAGTCAGAGCTGCTGTGAGGCTCGGGCATCACGTGACGCTTAAGGAAGCCTTGGCCCATGCACTTGAGGTTGAAGCCGTGCGGCAGGATCATCGTTCCCATCGCGTCAGGGAGGTTGCAGCAGATACATTTCGCGACTCCAATAATGGATACAGCCCTAAGTTAAAAAAGGGGCCATCTTCGACCCAGCTGCCCTAAGCGAACTGTAGAAAGGGAAGGTGATCGATCTCGAGAGGGTAGTGCGGCCAACGGCATCGCCCAGCAGCGGCAGGATCATCGTTCTCCTCACGTTAGAGAGGTTGTTTTAAAATTAGACGTCGCTAAATTTTCGTTTGAAAAATTGAACTGCTGGCTCTCCCTTTATGCCTATGTATATATGGTTATTTCAAAGTTCATAATTTTTTTTGTAAAGAGTTATAACTCATACCATGAATATGTAATAAAAATAATATTAAATCGATTCAATATTTATGTATTTTTATTTATTCATCCTTTATGCGACACACTTTCAGCTAGGAGTTACAAATGGCGGACTTAATGCATTCTCTACCAGTCAACCCTATGAAAGACGGAATAAATAAAGGTGTTGAAAAACAGTTACACTATTCATTTTTCTTCTACCTAAATATTATATTATATAAGTATGAGGCATATAAATAGATGCATACATACACACACGCGTTAAATGTTTTTATAAATGTAAATTTAATAAAAACAATAACATATTATCCATAAGATTGAGTTTGTTAGGAGTAAATTATGTGGTAAGTATTTTATCTATATATAATAAATATATTACATTACATATAATATTTTGTTACAAATTATTCAAAAATATATTTATAAATGCCAATATTGTATTTAATCAGTCATGCCTATACGTGGGGGAGTAATTCTGCAACCATATCATGGTCGTAGCATGAACGAATGGGTACGACCGGGGAAGGACAACGCATTTATATTCATAATCGATGATTATTGTAGATTTCCATGGACCACGTCTTCCATTTACAATTAAGTGGACTGTGTGCTCGATGATCACGTTTGTGATGTTTATTCTATAAAAAATCTTTCTACTTTATTCTACACAAAATCAATTTTGTGTGTTTATATCATTAGTTGGGTACATAAAAGTATATAATTTGCAATATATATATATATATATATATATATATATATATATATATATATATATATATATATATATATATATATATATATATATATAACACAAAAACATAAACACTCACGCCCGTCACCCGATGGGGTAGGCAGAGACTACGGACTTCCATTTGGCACGATCCTGACATACCTCTTTCGCCTCCTTTACATCCATATATCTACGCATACATGCTCGTCGGTTAAGGGTACTTCTAACGTGGCCCATTTTCAAAATATCGCCAATTTGGTCGATAAACTTTTTTCTAGGGCGTCCCTTCCCGACTCGGCCGTTCACATCTGCCATATAAATTAGCTTTGTCACTCGTTCCTCTTTCATTACTTCTACATGACCAAACCATCGAAGCATTTCTTTCTTAATCCTGGTCACAACATCATCTTGCATACCACATTTATCTCTTATCACGCAATTTCTCGCCCATTTTTAACCCACATTCTACTATAACTGCTTTACACCAGTCATCCGGTACCCGTTTTAATTCCCAACATAAATTAAACAAGGTGTACAGCAGGCCTTCCACCACTCCCTCTCCAGCCCTTAGCATCTCGAGTGATACTCTATCATATCCAGCTGCCTTACTTGCTTTCATGATTTTCATTGCTTTCATTATTTCATCTACACTTATCTCCATACTCCACTTCTTTCGGAATTTCTAGTTCATTTAATTCAGACGACTCTTCACTCATAAACACGCTTTCAAAATATTCCTTCCATCTGTTTAAATTCGAAACTTCATCATTCAGAATACATCCATTCTCATCTCTTATAGCATTTATTATAGGCTGTTTTGTATTTCCCCTGGCAGTTCTTACGAGTTTCCAGAACATTTTTATGTCAGCCTGGAAATTATCAGATATCCTTCTATCATTCTTATCCGTTCTTTCTTTCTTTTTCCTTTCAACAACTTCTTTTACTCTCTTATTTAGACGTCTAAATTCTGCCTTTTTTCTTTCAATCTCATCATTCATACCAGAAGAATTACCGGCTTTGGTTTCTAGTAAATCTAACCATGCTTTCTTCTTTGATTCAACTTTCACCCGTACCTCATCATCACACCATAACGTATTACTTTTCCTTTCATTTGTTCTCTTACTTACACCACATACTTCGGTGGTGGTATCCACCAAACCTTTCTTAATATTATCCCACACAGTATTCAAGTCTAAATCATTCATACACAACTCATTCAAACATCTAATATTTTCTCTCAGTCTACATTTATACTTCTCTATCACATCTTCATCTTGTAACTTCTCTATTCTTATACGCTGTAACGCAGTGGTAGACACAGATGTCCGATGCCGCCAACGCTTGAAAAGACCATTAATTCGACATAAGACCAAGTAATGATCCGTCCCTACGTTGGACCCCCGGTAAACCCTTGTATCTACGACTGCGCTCCTCATTCTTTCATCCTCCCTGACATGCCCCAGACTCCCTGGCATGCCCGTTCGGTCTCGCCCACACCAGACCAATACGCGGTATACGTGCCATGTGCAGTTGCATCCTTTCCCTTTCGTTTCGTCTCATTCACACATAACACATCTATTCCTCTGTCATTCATCATTTCGCATACTTCATCCATCTTATCATTCATTCCTCCACATACATTCAGCGTAGCAAGAAGGGTTTCCGCAATCCACCTTTCGCAAAGCTTCAAAGGCTCCCCCATATATCAAAACTAGCTAGCAGACTTAGTTCTGCAGCATATGCTGTGAAAAAGATTAGAACTCTTACTAGTGTTGAAACAGCTAGAATAGTTTACTTTAACTTTAGCATTATGTCGTATGGTATTTTGCTATGAGGACACGCGACTGACACTGAAATTATATTTATTTTACAGAAGAGGGCCATTAGAGCAATATATAATTTAAAACCAAAAGAGTCACGGAAATAAAAATTTAAGGAAATTAATATATTAACTCTGGTCTCTCAATACATTTATGAAAATGTAATGTACGTACACAAAAATAAAAGTAGTTTTGGGAAAATAAGTGATATTCATTCTGTAAATACTAAGAACAGACACAAGCTAGTAGTACCTGTTACTCGACTCCACCGAGTTAGTAATTCGTTCTTGGGGCGATGTATACGCTTTTACAAGAAAATCCCAGAAAATATACAAAATTTGTCATACACGAAGTTCAAAAATGTTATTAAACTAAGTTTGTATAAAAAGGGTTATTATAATATTAAGGAATTTATGGATGATAATAACCCCTGGGAAGGGTGATCGCTACCAAGCTGGCTTCTATTTCTAATTTGTCTTTTGTTGTTTATTGTAAACATTATTGTAAGCTATTATTGAAAAAAAATATATAGTCCGGTTGGGTTTCTTGCTGGTTCTTCCCAGGACAGACGTTTTTTGTGCGAACCAGTGGTAAATGAAAAAAGTGACTTTCAATAAGTATTGTTAAAAGCTGCATTGAATAAAAAAGTTTCTGTTTCTGTTATATATATATATATATATATATATATATATATATATATATATATATATATATATATATATATATATATATATATATATATATATATATACTATACGCATCTCCAACTCATTTCCCTTTATATACTGACAGGTGATTACATGAATATAATATGTATCTCTTTTTTCCGGTTTATGTTATTTCTACTAAATGAACCTTCTTACTTTAAAGGTTTAGACGTTATGTAAATTCGAAATTTTACGAATATTTATTTTCGGCGTCATAAATTCGTGTCGTGTTCGTTCGTCGTTCGTAAGTTTTAACATACGGAATTTTATGCCTTAGAATTGTTGACAGTAAGTCAAAACATCGTTCATAATAATGAAGAACTATGTTTAAGAACACAGAAACAAACACCAAGCGGAGAGCGTTACTTGGGCATTTGCTCAAGTAAGTAACGTGGGTTACTCAACCTTACCTTAAGTAATGACTTACTTAACCTTAAGTAATGACTTAACTAAGTAATTACTTAGCAACAAGTAATTACTTTTTTATAAATACGGGTATAAAGCTAACCGAGTGATTGGCGGTAAATTGAAAGGCTTTCAATATTATCCCTTTTCTGGGCCGCTAAACCTTAAAAGGGTTTAATCGGTTGCTTTGCAATTCGTTATACCTACATAAAAAATAATATAATGTGGAAGAAACTTCAAGTAATGTTTCCTTATTGTTTTGAGTATTTATTTTTTATATGGTAGTAATAAAAAAAGCTCTATTGGTTGCCTTACATTGCTTTTACAGCCTCTAAGTAGTCCACTACTGAACACAGGTCTTTACCATTGATTTCTTCATTGGAGAGATGTTTGCCTTTATCTTTATTCAGCTATTATCAGGAAGATGCTACTGCATACCTCTGGGCTCAGTTATCTTCTGTCTCCTCTTGTTACACTCACGGGATGATATGCTTTAATTTTTTTATCTTGAGTATTTATCAGGAAGATGCTGCTAGTATGCAGGTAGTAGACATTTTTACACAGCCACTACACTGGTGTCGGTTGCTCATAGAAACAAAATTTATGAGAGACAAAACATAAGACAAATAACATACAAATAACAAGCTGTACAGATAGATTTAATTATAACTAAAATAAATTAAAACTATAATGGCAAAAGGCACAATATAATTTTTTAGTAAAGCAACATTTATCCTATGTGTTGTAGTATGGCACAACAAAAGAGACTATGCTCAGAAAAAGTTGTAGTGAGCCACAATAATGATTTTCAGCACCGCACATAGATCTTAAGCGGGTAGTAATAATAATGCCCTTTAGAACGAATTTGAGCCATTCCGCACTGTCGATTGGTTGCCAGCAACTGAGTCTCTCGGGAACAACATCGGCCAGGAGACCAAGCCGAGCGACAGTATTCCAAGTACATTCGTGCAGTCTCTTGTGCGTCACCACTGCGCGGCAAGTCGTCGAGTCGCCCGGGAAACCAACAACTTTAGGTGAGTAAAAACCTATTTAAATTATTAAAAGTCACTGTCGCCGTCGAACGATTCGCCGGCGACCAGTCGACAGTGCGTATAGAGCCTTTAAGTCACGGTAGAGAGTCTCAGCGAAGACTAGCAAGCCATCTACTCAGTTTTATATTGTACCTACTATTGTATATGCAAGCTCAGTTACACTCCCTATTCTCTCACTTTTGATTGGGCGGTATTCTGACATAACCGTATAGAAACCAGGCGTAGAATCAACGGTTTTAAATGCTTTATGAGGCACGGGTGTCAGTTAGATGGTGGAGGCCACCATCTAACTGACTCATCATTTGATCTTGGATCGATCCGGGATTCGAACATGGGATATTATGATCAGCAGATGTGCTGACGACTACTAGATCAATTAGAAGGTTGTTGCACTAAGTGGATTGTGCATTATAAGATACTATATTATCTTATAAAAAAGAACTGTTTAGCATGTAATATTTAAACAAGACATTGCATTTGCATACTAGCGTGTTATATCATAACGACAACGGCAGTTTAAGTATTGATATTAAGTGTTATATAATTCAAGCACGTGGTGAGTGCTCAGAGGTTAAAACTGCATATAAAAGTAATAAAACAATTCGAGACATAATATGAGGTCAGTCGTCGTGCCTTGGGAAAAGGCGGCGAACTAATTTGATCTTTAACTCTCACAGTAATGAGAGTTCTGTGCTCACAGTGCTTATATAGGCTGTAGGTTTTGGTTTGTTAATGCTACCCCAATAAATAAGTGACTACAAAATCTCACCAACTTTGAAGAGTTTTTTGTTCTTCGGTTAACTTATTCGGACTTAACACGAAATGTAACTTCTACGATACGGTTGATAGCTACACTTATTGTTAGTTAATTGTCGTCATCTACTTCTATTTCAGTTTATAGTGAGATAGATTAGGCATTTATTACTTACTGCGTAATGGGGTTGTAAAAAATCTGCTTCCTCATTTCGTTCCGTGGGAGGGGGGGGGGTATGAGGCAACAGAAGGAAATACATCAGAGAAGATAGGTAGCTGTGTATTACTAACAAAAAAAAAGTGACAAATGTAACAACTATGACAAATATCTCCGTTTAAAGCATTATATGGGGGAGGCCTATGTTTTGCGGTGGACTATTAGAGGCTGATGATTCGATGATAAATGATTTGGCGTTTATTGTTGAGTGGCCTTCAGACAGTTTAACAGTATAACATCGAAAGTGTCATCACCTAACTTGGATATAGTGGATATTACCACTTACTTTTTAGAGGTTTACCAAGACAATGTGGGAATGACTGAGTATACTGCAGTTCACAAAAAAGTTCACTAAATATGATGATAAATGAATATTTAGTGGCTCTAGTGATATGTACACAAAATAATTCACTTTTTTACAAAGATATGGCACTGTACAATGTATGATTATGTTAGGAACAGTGTAATAAACTATAGTTCTTCAGAGAAATCTTCCTTTGGTGTAAGCGGTGTGTTTGAAGTGGCTTTCTTGCATGGAATATCTAATGACCACGATTACCTTAAACTACTTAAATATGGCTTCTGCACTGAACGTTGTGAGTTTTATTTTCACCGAGGACAAACATTTGTGTGATGAGCATAGGCGTTTGTTCTGTGTTTTGTGTTTGTATGTATTTACATTTTAATTTTAGAAAATAAGTTATAAATTATCTCTAGTATGTACCCATAGTAAACTAGACAATGCTAATTTAGATGATTCTAATACGTATAAAGATGTAACTGTTAATAATCTTGTATTATATGAAATATTTGCTAGAACTCTTATACATTGTTTTGAGCGATAATATATATATATATATATATATATATATATATATATATATATATATATATATATATATATATATATATATATATAAATAATTTTGGATTTCTGGGAGTTTCCCCACAACGGTATACGGTTAACGCTTGCCATGCAAAGGGCATTACTCGTTCGTTCATCGACTAGTTCATAACATATATTAGCCTATGGTCTATGTAGATAATCTTAAAAATTAAAACTGGTTATAACTTTTATCTCCTAAGTTCTAAAAATCTAAGAATTTAAAAGGGGTTTGTCTATCCTACTGTCTACCTATTAAAACCAAAAATATCCCAAAACACGAAATATTATTAGCGGTACGAAACTCCGGATTTCTTTAATTCTATTAAACTTAAAAAGTTTTACTACAAAAAAACATTTAAACACTGGTCCAACATGACATACATTTAGGTAGACACGGACTTAAATGTTAAACACATGTTAAACAATGGTTTAAATTTCGCTACCACTAAACCGTGATTAATGCGTGCCTCTATAGACAACGTTTAACGTCGAATGCTGAACGAATGTATTGCAGTGTGAGCTGGAGAATAATGTTAAACGTTGTGTATAGAAGCACGCGTTAAGAGAAAATTATTACATGTACCGCAAATGTCTCATGTAATCTCTCGTCAACTTAATACTAAGGTGAAACTTCAGTTAACTCTGTTAACTATTTATTAAATGTTTACTAAACTTGACAGTTATTCAAAATTAATAATTTACTGTGATAATTGTAATGAGAATTATTATATACAACATATTGCAAATAATAGATGATTCCAGTGCCAACAAATTAACGCAACTCTGATTAATTTTCTTCACTTGACTAAATCTTTCATTAATATAGAACTAACTGCCAATATTGACTAGTGAGCATTGAAAGCATTGAAGTGTATTTCAAAGCGGCCTTTAATTATCGATGTCAGATTTTACCGAAATTCAATAAATAGCTCTGTATAACACATCTATATTCAGTCGTTTGAAATATTTAAACTTCATCATTACGTAAATGTATAAAATAATCCTGGTCGTTAATTTAAATATATAAGTATTTCATGAAGTTTCTTTAATTTCGACGTGTATTATGGGCAACTAATTTCATATTAGGATGTCTAAGCGTAATGTTATGTCTCTTTCGTATGTTATTTGTCGTTGCACTTTAATAATTTAAGATAATTTGTAATACATGTTGTACTTCCTCTATTGGTTTTATAAAATAATTAAAAACGCGAGTCCTTTATTAAAATAAGTCATAATATGTACATAGTAATTTTTCCATTCTAATAATATCTATTGCATTTTTTTTATGAATTTCAACTGCAAAAAGTAAAAAGCGACTTCGAAGATCAAAAGAATATAATCATCGAAAATGTTTGATATGGTAAAGAATAAGTCGCACGGCGTATAGGAGTTTCGTACCGCTAATAAAATTTCGTGTTTTGGGATATTTTTGGTTTTAATTGGTAGATAGTAGGATAGACAAACCCCTTTTAAATTCTTAGATTTTTAGAACTTGGAAGATAAAAGTTATAACCAGTTTTAATTTTTAAGGTTATCTACGTAGACCATAGGCTAATATATAATATTATGAACTAGTGTTACAATTTTTTATTTAATTGGCTTTACGGCTTTGGGTTCGTTTTTGTATATTTTTTATCACAATATGCTGATGCGTCACTTTTTGTGTCACAGTTTTTGGGAGATTATATCAACATCAAACCACTTGTTTCGACGTTTTCTCTAATAGTTCACACGCGCAGACAATTCACAAAATCGCATCACTTTTACGAATCAAAATCTACTTCAAACCATTATTTAAGCAACAAAACAGGAACGACAAATTGTCCAACAATCCGTCGACGGCCAAAACCTATCCTAGTGTACTTATGTTACATATAGGCAAATAAACATTGTTTTTGTGAAAAAGTAAATATTCTATATTGCTTTTGCTACTCTGTAGTCCTTTACTAACCGTTATTTTTTTATAACAGAATAACAGGAAAATGAAACGAGTTCTTGAATAACAGAAAAATGTTCGTAGAAATAAAAACGGTGAACGATAGTGTGTCTGAAATAGTGACGAAATCCAAAATGATTAATGTTGAAGTGGGTATACCTCAAGGCTCCATTTTAATACCCGTATTATTTATTACTTTCATAAATGAATTAAACCATTATGTACGTAGAACGACATACTTGAAAAACCTAGTCCTCTTTGCAGGTGCTATTATCTCGGCCTCCGAAATAGCGGCACTAGAAATTAAAATAAACCAAATATTGGAATCCTTTAGAATATGGTTTACTGTCAACGGCTTGTCGATCAACATCAATAAAACAAATGAGATGTTGTTCCGCAATAACGTCAGTAATAACACATCTCTGCAGGTCACACTAGGTGATAAAATAGTACAATCTGTAGAAGTGGCTAAATTCTTAGGAGTGAGGATAGACTTACTGTTAAAGTGGAAATATGAATTAGACGAGATTGAAAGTAAAATAAGCTCAGCTTGTTACGTACTAAGAAGCTTACGGTATGAAGCGGATCTTAAACATCTGAAATTGGTTTATTAAGCATTGGTGGAGTCAAGCCTACGCTACAGCATTTTATTGTGGGGAGGTAGCTTTAAATATAATGTACACAAAGCCTTTGTTTTGCAAAAAAGGGCAATCAGAACCATGGTCCGTGGAGATGCCAGTAACTTAAGGTATCTTCGATAAAGATTTAGTGGACTGTAATTTTGGTGCAAACGGCAAAGGGGAAAATAAATAGCACGCACTGACAAGGAAGGAGCAAGGAAGGAAACAAAATATATGCACTAGTCATGTTGATAAAGTAGATATAACTTTGGACGAACTCAATGCGATATGTAATGTAATGTTGATTTAAGGGCGGGAGGAAATGATAACGCCAGTTAACAATCTACTTTAGATTGTTAACTGACGTAACCATTTCCTCCCGCCCTTAAAGGGTCACCTTTAAAAGACAACCGTAATATAAAAAGAAAAGGAAAACAAATAACGAAATCCGTATGTAATCGAATTAAAAAACAGTTGTTGGAAAATTATGCCACGCCTTGCTGTAGAACGGCCTCCACTACAATACATTGACGATCTGGTTAGACATGCCATCGACGAATGTTTAAGGTGGAGCTTTCTGGCATTTATTGGTGGGAGCCTATGTTTAGCAAAGAACTTTTACAGTAATGTACAGATGATTAACACTAAGTACGGCTAAGAGACCGTTTCCTTTGAATGCGTAGTACAAAAATAAGGTGGAGAACTCTTTTAATATTGTGTCACACGCGTAGGTTTTTTTAAAGACTTATCCAACTTGCAATCCTCTATGATAAACGCAATGTGGGCTGGATCAGGCTGTTCATTTTCATCACACTAATATTTAATACGTGTGAGTGCACGCAAATACGCGTATGCACGTGCGCTTTGATGCGTGTGTGCGTGTGTGAGCGTGCGTGAGCGTGCGTGCTTGCATGATCTCGTGTACTATCACTCCCACCACTACAGCCTATTACTCTAATTTTTACACAAGGAAATAAACATGACCTTCGATAATAATATGCGTCTTTATCACTAAGCGAGCAGTAAGCAAATCCAGCTTACCATTTCAAATATTCACAATTTAAAGTTTTGTACTGTGGTTTCTGGTCTAATTTAATATTTCCATTAAGTTTAGTAGTTTAAATAGTAGTAGTAAAATTCGTTTCTCAGAACTCTTAAGGGTATTTACGTTGCTTAGGAGACATTAGTGAATTTTCGAAACGGTTAATTAAGCTTAACAAAGTTTTCTCCCCGATGCAACAACCATCTCTTTTATTTATTGATTTTGATTTTGTTATTAAAATTGTACACCTAAGAGAATGTAGATTTGGTAATTAAAAGTGTACTCGTATTCGGAAGCGCAAAACGCAATTATCGAGTAAAGTTATAAGCTTCGAGTTTACTGAAAAGTATTTAATGTGATTATCTAACTTAAAATAAATTTACAGCTTATCGCTTCTGAGAGGGTATAGAGCAATTATTAAGCCGCGCTGTTTCATTGCGTGCTGGCTGACTTCACAGCACGTTCTCGAAGAAAAAAGAAGTGGACATCTCCCGCCGAACAATATATTCGAAGAAGAAGAAAGAATAAGAGTGAAATAAATCTTCGGTTCGTTTTATTTGAAATGCGACAAGAGTGCCATCACAAGCCAAATAATATGCGGTAAAGGTTCGGTACACTGCTGGGACTGAGGTGGATAATGTTATCATATAACTTTTTAAAAGTTCGTAATACCCGAACGAGTTATAGAGCATAGAGAAGGGCTAGATTTTTTTTGAAAAAATAAAAGATAGGAATATTAAGTGATCCATAAGTTGTGGGTCCAGGGTTTTAATGTTTTTTTTTACCTCTTGAGTTCTGCAAATTTTAATCACCACGAGCCTACTCAATACTTTCATTTTAATCGTACGAACGACTCATCAGCGACCGATCGAATTATTTTTTATCGGCTTGACTAACTGTTACTGCGAACTGTATAAATAATTGTAACTACACTTAGTATAGTACCTATGTAATTGAATTGTGTGAACCTGTAGCGATCGGGCCGACTCTGATGTTACTTGTTACACGAGTAGTCATTTCCAATACACTACACATACATCAGTTAAAGTGGTGACCCCGTCGTGATCCAGAGCCGTGCTTTTTTGTGTCTGTGTAATGTATGCGGATATACTAGTGAATCCTCCAGCTGAGGGAAAGTACGAGCAGCTGAAGTCAACGTTACTCACTATCTTCGAGGAGTCCGAAACGCGTCAAATCACCAAACTTATTGGCGAGATGGACGTTGGAGACCAGCACCCATCCCAACTGCTGGGTAGAATGAAGGACCTCGCCAGGGATCGGTTCAAGGATGATGCTCTGAGCGTTTTATGGCAGATCCAACGACCGGCCGCAGTTCGTGATGTACTGGTGGTCAGGTACCAAAGACCTCAAGATGCTAGCTTCTGTAGCGGACCAGGTCAAGAAGACGATGCGACCTATCGGCATTGCAGGGGTAGAACCAACTTCGTAAATTGTTAATATTAATAAGCGCCTGGATAAAATGTTCTTGGGCAGATCGCGGTTCCAATCAGAGCCCGTTCGCGGGCCTAAGGTCGCCGCAGGAGTACTCCTGGGTACACCGTTTTTTGTGACAATTAGTTGTGTTTCTACCACTATCGCTGCAAGGCTATGGCGCATAAAAGTGTCCAGCCGTGCGCTTGGAAAACGGAGGAAACGGGAAACTAGATGCCGTGCAGCGGGAGGAGGCAAATAGTTGCAAAGACATCTCTAATCAACGCCTCAGCATACAAGACAAGTCCAACAACCTTATTTTTCTAATTGACACCAGTGCTAATATCGCAGTTTTACCGTGAAACAAAGTGCTTGTAATCGTGTGGTAATGGGTATTTTGAGTATATTTTATATGCAGCAAATGGAAGCAAAATAAACACTTACGGTGTTAAAACTTTAAATTTAGATTTAGGGTTGCGCAGAGCGTATCAGTTGACATTTGTTATCGCGGATGTGCGTAAGCCAATTTTAGGATCAGGTTTTAGCGCATTATAAATTGTTGATCGACGTAGCGTCTCGCAATCTTATTGACGAGGTAATTAAATTAAATGTTTTAGCTCCTAATATTTTCTGTCAAAACATTTTAATGATATATTAGCGCAGTATCCTGATATCATCAAGCCCGTTTTATTTAAAGAACCGCTCAGAGATTCGGTATGTCACCACATAGAGACTAACGGCCCACCGATGCGGATTAAGGCAAGCCAGGTACGAATCGATACGCAAAGGTCAAAGAAGAGTTTAGGCTTATGCAACAGTCGCAACAGTGTCAGGCCAAATACGACCATAACGATGACCATACGATTGTACAATATACAACGACAGCATGACTTTACATATTTATTGGAAGATAAAAAATATTCTCACGGATCGATATTAATCGCGCGCATCATGCTATAATGGTCAACCCTAACCTTGTAGAGAAAACCGCCATACTAACACCTTTCGGTCTATTCGAATTCCCACGCATGACCTTTTGATTGCGTAACAGCGCCTAAACTTTTCAACGGCTTATGAATAACACTGTTTTTGATGGCCTGAATTTTCTTTATACCTATATCGACAACGTTATCATTGCAAGCACGGATATGACGTCACATAGAGAGCATCTGAATTTCGTGTTCGAGCGATTAAATAAATGCGGTTAGACAATCAACATGAATAAATGCGTATTTAGACGGTCTAAAATACATTTTTTGCGTGTCGAGGTATCTACAGAAGGTATTCTTCCTCTTAAAGATAAAGTATTGATGATATTTGTGCTTTTCCGAAACCAGTAACTATTGATGAACTCAGGAGATTTTTGGGTATGGCCAACTTTTATCGTTTACATTTGCCCAATGCTGTTGAATTTCAAATGGAGTTAAACATTTTTTTTAAATTCTAAGAAAAAAAAACTGAAATTAATTGGGATGAGAATTCAAATAAAGCATTTATTCAATGTTATACAAAGTTGCAAAATTTTGCAAGCTTATCGTATCAGAAACCCGACGCTTGTATTCCATGTGTCCGTCATAAGTGCAAGCGGGTCACTTATGACGGACGCATGGGTTACTAGCGTGGGAGCGGTATTGCAGCAATAAGTAGGTAATTCATGGTCACGGTTAAAGTATTTATCGAAGAAATTATCGCCAACTCAGCAGAAATACAGCACCTGCGATAAAGATCTTGTAGCTATTTATCTTGCAACTTAGACTTAAGCTTATGTGTTAACGAACATGATTCACCATTTTATGATTCAGTTGCGCGGGGAACGTCGTACGTGAATTTATGTTATTATTATGGTGAACTGCAGCATAATAGTAAAAGTACGTAAACAAATAAATAAAATTATTTTTATCCACAAAAATTTTACGCAATATCAAAATAGCTCGTATCGTTTGTAATAATCTTTTATGATTGCAATTGCGGCAGTTTTGCATTGGTTCGTTTATTGTTACACGCATGGGCATTTGTATTATTATATGAATGTCTGAAATCCCAGTAGTATATATTAAAATTTTATTCAAATTATCACGGTAAAATGTTTTGGGAATGTACTAGTTTTGTGTTATTATAACTTAAAATATTTTAAATACAAAACACAAGTATAGGTATGTAAGTAGATACTTGGATAGTGAAGTAAATTTTAACTAAATTTTGTAATAAAATTCGTAGGTATTTGAAAAATTATATATCTATATCTATCGAACATAAAAATTAAATAAATTCATGTTTCAAAACTTCCTACTAAAATCCTTCGGTAAATTGTAGAATGATATATCTGAACCATTTTGTTGGTCATTTAGCGTCTATCCACGCAACAATTATAGTAGGTATTTTGTAACTAAACTTTATCAAATAGATGGGTAATATTATACACAGTAAATATAATTTTTAAATGACATTAAAACTTTTTAACTATTTTATTCTACATTTCAATATACTAAACACTGAACAAAAGCTATTTCAACAAGTATTTACGTAGACAGCGTTAAAAAACTTAACCATTCAATCGCCTACGACGCGCTAGCCCCGACTGCGTATTTCACCCTAGGTGCCTCGCGACTGTAGGTAATTATTTCACGCGTATAGCAAGAGTGACAGAGGCCTGTCATTATACAACAATTGTTTCAGGGGATCGAAAAACAGTTACTGCAGAGTGGTTTTTTACACTAACATTTGTTTGCCACTTGTCTATGAAATACGACCTCGCAGTAGAATCCTCCTTCACCACGACAACGCCTCGTTGCACACCGCCAGGCAAACAATCGACTACTTGGCGACGTCAGACGTGGAATTACTGGGTCACCCGCCCTAGAGCCCTAACCTTGCGATTTTTATTTATTTCCGAAAATAAAAGAAAAACGTTTTATGGACGCCGAGGAAGCAGTAGCTGCGTTTCAAAATGCCGTCTAAGAGACCCCTAAGGACGAGTGGGCAAAGTGCTTTCCTCAGGGGTTCCATGGGATGCATCGATGTATTGATGTAAATAAACAATATTTTGAAAAAAATATAATAAAACGATTAACTTGCAAGTTTGTTCAGTTTCTGATTTTATAAGAACTTTCAATGTCACCCTCGTATGTACATAATATTATCATACAGAAATCAAGTATAGTATTTGTAGAAAAATATAATAATAAACTTCATATAAACTCAGAAATTAGAAAATTAAATTGCTACATTCGTACAGAAATTTTATTTAAAATTCATGGAATAAAAATATTTAATCCTATAAATATTTAGGTTTTCAACAAACTATGAGAGCGATCCATAGCAGAGAGATCTGAAACTATTAAGAGTATATATTAGCAATGTCACCGATATAAAGCTGGGTCGTGCGAATTTCGGTCACTTGTAAATGGGATAGAACGAACCATAACTAATATTCAATAAAAACAGTTACGAGCTTGAGGTTCGTGACAATAAAAATTGCCGATAAAATTACCTAAATTAACACTTTAATTTACTTTACACAAATTAAAGTTAAAACACTAATAATTAAACACACTAATTCACTTAATTCCGCTCCGAAGCTTCGCTTGTGTCGCCGAGTTCAACTCTGTCTCGATCGCATCTTGCGCCACCTATTTATTTAAATTAGCAAAATATCTGGAATGTTCAAGTAAACACGCGCAAGGTACCGAGAGTTCGAGTATAGATTTTCTAGAAACTTAGTTCTTCGGGTGGCGCTGTCGGTCGAAAGATTTGTGATGTCATAAACTGCAACGCTCCCCTCGCTCTCGTTCCTGACACTAGATGGCGCTAGTGTGTCGTCGACTGGAGCGCGTAACACTGCCTCCTCCCGAGCATTATCGGTCCCATAATAACCACCAAGCGATCCACATGGACGATCTTAGGAGTCCCTCTTGCGCCCTTCTGTAACGGCTCCGCAATGTCAAAGGTTGTCCTAACCCGTGGTGCACCAACATTGTACAATTCGGTGCTCCTCTACTACGTGTCTGAGGTCCCCGCACGGCCGCACAACTTGTACATGTACGACACCAATCCTCGACATCGTCACGATAATGGACCCAGTAAAACTGTTCTCGGACCTTCAGTAGAGTTCGTTTAACTCCCAGATGGACTCTTGAACGACCATTATGGCACAGTTGTAGAACATTCGGCACTTTAGCTTTAGGGACAACCATTTGCAAACGACAGCTGTCTCCTCGACCATTGTCCAATTTACGGCACAGGACTCCATCCTGAAGGAGCAAGCTGTCCCATTGGGCCCAATAGCTTTTCGTGGTTGAACTCATCGCTGAGACGTCCCTCCACTTAGGCTTGGTAGCACGGGCCTTCATCCATCCCAGAATCGGCTTGATGTCCGGATCTTCCTGCTGTGCATGTCGTAGGCTGTCCTTCCACCCGTTGCTGAGGTGGTCTGTCCTGAGCATCCTCACGGATACCACTTCCTTAATCTCTTGCCTACTACAATGGTTGCAATCTTCAGGACAAGGTCTTTTTGACAATGCATCTGCGTTGCCGTGAGATTTCCCGCTGCAGTGTCTGATAGTAAAGTCGTATTCCTGCTGCTACTGGGCGGTGCTGTTAGCCGCACTTCCTTTCCGAGATCGTTCACCTTCCCTTCCTAGGGTGTGCTTAGGGCAGCTGGACCGAAGATGGCCCCTTTCCCCACAGCCATAGCACCTAGGGCTGTATCTTTTATTGTGGTCGCGAACCGTAACTGCTGTAACCTCCCTAGCGTGAGGTGAACGATGATCCTGTCGCCGCCAGGCAGTGCCGTTAGCTGCACTACCCTCTCGAGATCGATCAACTCTCCTTTCCACGGTTCGCTTAGGGCAGCTGGATTGAAGATGGCCCTTTTCCCCACAGCCATAGCACCGTGTGCTGTATGCTTTGTTGCGGTCGCGAACTGTAGCTGCTGCGACCTCCCTGACGCGATGGGAACGATGATCCTGCCGCACGGCTTCCACTTCCAGTGCATGGGCCAAGGCGTCCTTAAGCGTCTCGTGGTGCCCGAGCCTCACAGCAGCTCTGACTTCCAGGTCGCGGATGCCGTCGATGAATGTCTGCACCAGGTTCCCTTCAATGAGCGCAGGTACAGACCGGTATGCTTTTTGCACCAGCTTCTCCACCACTAGAGCCCACTGCTGCAGGTTTTCGTCGACGCGCTGCAGGCGATCTTTAAGCTGCGCACGAAAGACGTGTTCCAGGTGAGCGTCGCCATATCTCGCCTCCAATGCCTCAAGGAGTTGCTCATAAGTCACTTCCTCACCGAGAGCTTCCAGAACTGTTACGGCCTGGTCGCGCAGGCCTAGTGTGAGAGCAGTCATGGCCTGATTTTTATTCCAGCCGTTCGCCTTCATAACAGCTTCGAACTGGATTTTGTAGGCTGACCAGGAAGAAGTCCCGTCGAACGGTGGCACCTTGAACCCACGTAGCGAAGGTGCTGAAGCTACTACGGGAGCTGTAGTTCCATCCCCAAGTTTGAGTTCATCCAGCGTTTTCTTAACTTGGTTGATTTGGGTCTCAGCTTCCGACAGGCGGTTATCATGTTGAGCAACCTTATCCTTCACCTCCCTTATCTCTTTCCCGAAGGTAGCGTGAAGGTCCTTCATGAGAAGCATCTGCTCTTCCAACCGACGGGCCTGTTCCTCTTGTCGGCGGGCCTGTTCATCCTGTCCACCCCGCAGCTGCTCTTCCAACCGACGGACCTGTTCCTCCTGTCGGCGAGCCTGTTCCTCCTGTCGGCGAGCCTGTTCCTCCTGCTGCTCTTTCAACAGACGGGCCTGTTCCTCTCGTCCGCGCTGCAGCTGCTCCTGTAGCATGGCCATCAGAGCACCTAAGTCAGGTGCCACAGACGTAGAAGCTGCTGACGGACCGGCTTCCGTGGCCGGCGGCTGGCCCTCAGACATCTGCGGCGTTGCACCACCAAATCTCCTCTGGTCCGTCTCCCGCTGGCGTTGACTTCGGGTACGGACACCCTCCGTTTCCTCCTTGGGTAAAATCGGCATTATTTTATCCCACTTCTGACACCAATTGTTACGAGCTTGAGGTTCGTGACAATAAAAATTGCCGATAAAATTACCTAAATTAACACTTTAATTTACTTTACACAAATTAAAGTTAAAACACTAATAATTAAACACACTAATTCACTTAATTCCGCTCCGAAGCTTCGCTTGTGTCGCCGAGTTCAACTCTGTCTCGATCGCATCTTGCGCCACCTATTTATTTAAATTAGCAAAATATCTGGAATGTTCAAGTAAACACGTGCAAGGTACCGAGAGTTCGAGTATAGATTTTCTAGAAACTTAGTTCTTCGGGTGGCGCTGTCGGTCGAAAGATTTGTGATGTCATAAACTGCAACGCTCCCCTCGCTCTCGTTCCTGACACTAGATGGCGCTAGTGTGTCGTCGACTGAAGCGCGTAACAATATTATCTAAATGGTAATGAGTTGTATAAAAATTTTGTAGAAGGTTATTTCGCAATTAATTCAGGATCGTTAGTAGTCGAGTTTTAATTTGCAATTAAAGTATGAACAAGAACTCATGACTGTGTAGAGAAATTATTATGCTATTTACTACAAAAGTTGGTTGTTTAACGTAAACAGTGCGTGTTGCAGAAAATTGGTTATTTATATATCATACAAGAGAGCTCTTCTTGAAAATTGCACAGTTGTGGACTACCAATCATCCAGATGTTATCGCGATGATGGTATCGCGAGATTTGTCGCGATGTGCGATGATAAAATTTAGCCGCTGTAATAGGTCCAAACAATTTCTCTGAGCACTCCCCGTGGTAGATGCAATAGAATGTGCAATGGATGCAACATCTTTCCGTACCGCTAGTGAGTCAAGTCGATCAGAATGAACTCGGTTAACGACGACATTGCGCTAAATATGATTAAGTGTATGTAGCTGGCATTGTGGTAACCTGGTGCAAAGATGACAGTATTCAATGTGAAGTCAAAGTCTTGCGCCTCGTCCCGTTCTACAAAGCACGATAAGATTTTAGACGTCAATTTCACATTGCCTTCCAAGTGACCGCGGAACTGAACAGCATTCGAAGTATCGAAGAAAACAGTTATAAATATTTTGATAAACACACTCTGTGTTTGTAAATAAATTTCTCTGAAAATATTTTACTGCTTACTCTGAAAATATCATTTTGACTAAAAGTTTTAGGTAAAAGCAGTTTTGACAAAGACTGGATGTTATGATTACTTTTGAACACGAATATTCAGTAGGGAAGTGTTTGATATTTTTTTAAAGTTTGTTGTCAATTTATTTTATGACAAACTAGTTACTATTTGCATTGTCAGCATTATGATCGTCATCATCATTACAGCCTTTCACAAGTCTACTGCTAAGCATAGGTCACCCCGAAAGAATGGCAAAAAGAACGGTTGCCACTTGCATCAAACAACATGCAATAGGCATGTCTTTCCAGTTTTCCACTCCATCTAGTGGGAGTCGCCCTACACTTCACCTACTTGGCTTCCACTCATGAACTCTAATTCGCCATCGGTTTTCGTCGGCCAATTCTCACTTTGACTTACTCATTCGTTGGGCTATGCCAAATACTCTGGTTCCACCGCGGATATCCTTTTTTCTTTAAAAAAAAGGGCCCTTCATGAGAATAGTCAACTTATTTTTAAAATTTAGGCAACGCACCAGCGATTCCCTGGTATTGCAGTTGTTTAAGTTCGTTTGCTGCCTCCAATTTGAAAAGATATTAGAAAACCGTTCCCAGCCATAAATCCGGTCCTCTTTGGTTATCGTATTGCTTTATGATATTGAATTATCGGAATTGCGAACAAAGTAATTAGGGGCGTAAATTATACCTTTTCTGCCTCGAGTTTTTGCATGATAAATGATAAAGCGCAAATAATGACTTGCCCTATTAAATTTATTGAGTTTTTAATAAATTGAATACGCTAAATTTTTTTGAATACCTTAAGAGAAGGCAATAGTGGTTTGAAAAATAGTATAGAAGATCTAATCTAATCTAAAACTAAAGCTTCAATTATTTAATTTTTTACTATTTGCTTTATTGTGGTTGCATCAGAAATAGGTTAGCTCGATCAGGAAACGACAACGTTCTCACAGTATACCAGCATAGAATAACAACTTACCACTGCTGTGTTTCATATGTTGGCTGTAACCAACCAAAGACCCTCTTTGATTAGAAAAATGTATGTGGTAGAGCCATGCTGCAGTTATATTAGTATAGTTGTAGCACGAATGGGTCAGCTCGACTGGGGAAGGACCACGCTCTCACAAAATACCTATATATAATATAATAGTAGCTTAATGCTGCTGTGTTTCGTATCGTGAGTGTAGAGAACCGGAGACCTTTTTTACGGGAAACGTGGCATTCCACCTAAGTCCTCATGGATGACAACGCACCTGCATTTTGATTCGTAATCGAGGATAGATGTGGATATCTATGGGCCACAGCAACCACTTACCACCAGGTGGACTGTGTGCTCGCTTGTCATCCTATCCTATAAAAAAACCGAGGCGTTCCCTCTCAGTCTTTAGGGGTGACAACGCTTCTGCATTTTGATTTCAACGCGAGGATAGTTGTAGGTGTCTATGGACCACGGCATCTACTTACCATCAGTTTGGCTTGCTATTTACCCGCATTCTATAAAAAATAACTAAGTGCTAGGACTCTTTTTTACCTATATTTGCCATCAAATAGCAGTTCTTGCACTACTGTGTTTCAATCTAAATGGTATATGGAGCTAATATAATTACAGGATTTGGGGCATTCCATTTTAGTCCTTGAGGTTGACAAGCCATCTGTAGCCTTTTTGATGTTGTTGTGATTGGTAGTTGGCTGCAGGTGTCTATGGACTGCAGTTGTCACTTACTATCAGGTGAACTATAAGTTTGCTTGTCACTTAAGTTTTATACAAAAAAAATCGACAACACATTTGAATGCGTTAAATATTGTGTTTTTTGGTAGATATCATCTGTACAATTATGTTTGTTTTAAAAACGTGCCACTCTGTCAATGAATCAAGTCAATCTGGACTTAACTGACAAGGTACGTGTTACCTTTAGTATTTTAATTGAAAAATAAGTGTATGATTTCATGATAGCCAAATATAATGTCTCTACATCAAAACACGGGCTCATAATGAAGACGTTGCTGTTATTACTACTGTTGCTTATACTATTGTATGTAACTAATGTATGTAAAGATGTCGCGGGGACGTTTAGTATATAATATATGTATAATGTAATTTATTTCAAACTCACTTTCCATTGGTAACAAGTTATTCTTCCTTTGTTCTCAGAAGTTATATGACGACTGCATTTTATTCTTAATTGACGATCTATATCAGTGGCTCTCCACCTTTTAGTGACGAAGGACCATTTGAGCGTTTTGTGTCTTGCCACAGTTCACCCAACTTATACGCACAAGCTTGGGGTTCGTGATAATAACAACTACCGATTGAATAACCAAAATTGACACGTTAATTACAGAACGCCAACTGCAACTAAAAACACACTAATAATAGAATATAATTGCAGTACTGATCACTTTAATTCGCAGTTATATCGCTTCGAAGTTATATCGACTCGATCACGGTCCTCACCGGTCTTATATAAGGCCTACTGAAACATCTAGAATGTTCGAGTACATACCGGTTCCGACTGATTAGGTGTAGAAAGTTCTAGTATGGAATTTTCTGGAAAGATCTTGACTTGAATTCTGCTACTCGATATTATATGGCGAATGAATTGTGGCCCTAAACAATACTTTGATATGCATTTTGTAAAGAGCTTTTATTGTTACATTACAAACAGATACTTCAATTTTATATATTTATATAGACTAGTAAAAGAGAGTACATAATACAATTGAAAAAGCGCAGTGGACTTAATTGCTTAGAAATGATACCAGCAGATATGTGACTTATAAATGCGGTTGTTATCTTACTTTACTAATTTTACGCAAAAATATCTATACAATATTTCATAAATGTACTGTAAATCATTATATATCGCTGTACCGAGTGACATGTTGTTTACCTTAATAGCCTGTTCTCTTTCACTTTATTCTGGTTCTGCTCTACTTTCAATTTTTAAATAAAATATGAGGCCAACTGTGTCACACAATACATCAACAAGTTGTGTTAAGAAAAGTGCAGCCATAACTCATATTATAATCCAAGGATAAACTTGGCAGTTTTGTTGTAAAAAGCTAAGTCGAAACTTGCCAACGAGCCGCCTTTACCTTATTTGTTTTAATACCGCACTTTGTTGTGGAGTTTGTACTTTGAGATTTATTACCTCCACACAATATTTTTTATTCTCATACTTATTTTATCTTATACTATATAATACGTGAAACAGACATTTTTATAAATATATATGGTCGTAGGTATATTTAATGTATTTTATTTATTTATTAAGCTACATTTAGCTCGATAATACTTTAAGGAAGTTTAGAATTACGCTTTGACACAACATAAACCTAGCACAAACTAAATTAACATTGCATTTAATGAGACCTATGTGACGTTAATTCTAACATTTATGTTTCATTTAATTATGTTTTATTTGTGTTTATGTTTCATTTAATTCAATTGGGAAGTATTTGTAACGTGTGTTGAATACGTCGTATATGATATATTTTACAATGCTATACCACTTTAAAAAAAGTGTGAATGTGTATGCACGTGTGTGTGTGTGTTTGTGTGTGTGTGTGTGTGTGTGTGTGTGTGTGTGTGTGTGTGTGTGTGTGTTGTGTGTGTGTGTGTGTGTGTGTGTGTGTGTGTGTGTGTGTGTGTGTGTGTGTGTGTGTGTGTGTGTGTGAGTGTGTGTATGTGTGCGTGAGAGAGCGAGAGAAAGAGAGAGAGTTACGTGAGTGCGTGCTTGCGTGCATTTTTTCGTACATGCGTGCGTGCGTGCGTGCGTGATATTGTAAAATATTTTAAAACTATTTAACTAATTTCTGTGGGGTAATTACACGACTACAATATTTTACAATAGTACCTTAATCATCGAATCTAGAGTGCTTCCTGATTAAATTGTGTATAGTAAAGTAATACTTTTTTTTATCTGGTGGAATGTTAGACCTTCCTTGCATATTTTGGCACTTATATTCTTTATTTTTATCCATTTTTTTTATAGAATAAGGGTGACAGACAAGCACACAGTTCACCTGATATTAAGTGGATGCTGTGGTTCATAGACATCTACATCTATCCTCAATTAATAATCAAACTGCAGATGCGTTGCCAATCCTGAGGGCTAAAATAAAATGCCTCGTTTCCAGTGAAAAATATCTCCGGTTCTCTACACTCGCCATACGGAGCACAGCAGCATTGAGCTGCTATTTGACGCTGATATTTTGTGAGAGCGTGGTACTTCTCCGATCGAGCCGACCCATTCATGCCACAACCATAATAGCTGAAGTATAGCTCTACCACGTTGCTGGGATGAAAGTTGCGATATCGAGCTCCATTCCAGGAGCTCAAATACCGTCTGTGCAAAACACCAATTTTGAGGTTCCCTGATGCGGGCAAAAAATTTATAGTTGTTTGTTATTAGTTTAATTATTATTTTTTATTTGTAGTTAGTTAAATTATTCTGTGAGAGCGTGGATCTTCCCCGGTCGAAAAAACCCATTTGTGCTGCAAACAATATAGCTGTAGCGTGGCTCTATCACGTAAAGATTAATGATTCCATTGAAAATGATTGTTTGTATTATTTTCTCTTTCATATTAGGTAACTATCATTATTTCTCATCTTGATGATATAATGCTGGCCTTGCACAAATTGTCCAACCCCTTATCGGTCCTTTCAACATACGACATTTGACTCTTTTATTTCCACACATAGTTAACAACTGCCGCCTTCTTTTTGGTGCTCTATATTTTTTGCCATAGTTCTGGCAGTAGCAAGATTCTATGCTCATAAAACTTCTAAGCTTTGCTGGAAAAACACTAATCCAAGTAATTTTTGATATCCTAAACTGAAGAAAAAATTTTCCATCTAAAAAATTTGTAGATGCTGAATTTAATTGAAACTTATACCATATTTTTAGCCCACAGAAATGATCGATCATTTTTTTGAAGTTTGCGAACCAAATCACAGACGTCGTTCCAACAAAGCCAATTTCCTTCTGTAAGAATGCTGTAAGAAGTCACTGTTTAAACGTGTACCTTGTATAATTCCCAGACTACCTCGTAGGTCTAGTGGTTGTATTAGTTTGACTGCTGATCATGAGGTTCTGGTTTCGAATCCCGTTTCAGGCTAAAAATCAGTTATTGAGTTTTTCCGTCAAGAAATTCTCAGTAGCTGTCCGGAGTCAGGAAGTTGGCGGTGTGTCACCCTGCCTCGGAAAGCACGTAAAGCCGTTATTCCTGCGCCTGATCTCTCTCCTGTAGTGTTTTACCGTCCCATCGGATTATGAGAGTGAGGGAATAGGGAGTGCACCTGTACCTGCGCATACACTTTGGCACTATAGTCCTGTCCTGCGCCGATGGCTAGTCTCCGTTGAGGCTGGCCGCCGTGACCGAAATTCGGTCTGGAGGACATTATAAATTCCCATCCCATCCCAAAAATTATATGAAATAAATGTAATAATTTTTTATTGAGAAATATTTTAAAAATACGTTTTTATGTTTTCTTATAAAAATAATAAAATCAAACGATATTAAGCGCCCGCGGCTAGTTCCCGCTAAATCAGATTGACAATCAAAACATGTTTCAAATTAGCGTGTCGTTTTTAAAAAAAAATCACCGCTTTAGTAATTTAATTAATCGCTCGAAATAGGTTATGTTTACTTATTGTTAAAAACAAAGAAGTTTTAAGTAAATTATTTCCTTTTGCTTATTTTGAGGTAAATGTTTTGTTGATTTAATTGTTTTATTAATTCAATTGCCGCCTGCCAAGCGAGGCATCTAAAACCAAGTATATACGATAATATCTCCCCTACGAGGCAATCGATGGAGACACCTGTGTTGGGCAATGGACTTTGTTCGGCTGTGATGATAATGATGATCATGATGGCAATGAAGATAGTGTTGATGATGTTGATTATGTGGAAATAGGTTGCGTCATTTACTTAACTTTAGGTAGACTATGTGCTTGACTGGTTTGTCAGTCTCATTTTGATAGAAAAAGATAATGTTAATGATTTCTAAGCTAAAACTTTTACCGCTCAAGAATTGGCCACGTTCAAGCGGTCATGTTACGAAATACCAGAACCATTTTCTAATTCAAGCCGCAAATTCATACGATTGGTTAATCGACGGAAATTAAAGTGCACGTTAATCTCGGTTCGTTTCTAGGATTAAAAAGTAGTACCTTCATATATTCGTCTTAGTATCGTAGTGGGTTGATTGTTCCTGTTGTACTACGATAGAGTAGTATAGAAGTTTATTCCAAATTTCCTCCCTACAAAGGAGACCTATACCCAGTATTGGAGTATACATATTGTACTCGGTAGAACAGAATAGAATAAATTTTATTCAATTATCTGTATTGACAACAATACTTATTGAAAGTCATTTACGTTTTAGCTCTGTTCCAAAAAAAAACTCCTTCTTGAAAAGAACAATCACGAAACCCGGAAGGACTTTTTAAGACCTTAATTTATAATATAGTATGTTGTACAACTGAGTATGAAAACATGTAGAAACAACATGGTTGTGATAACTTTATTTCTAGGGGTTATTACCAATCATGTACTCTTTAGTAGTATGGTGATCCTTATATATATAATTTTTTTAGGAAAATTTTAAAACTTTCTTAGAAAGAGTATCTGCATACGAATTTGTTGTCTAAATGTAGTAGGTAGTTCTTACACTGCTGTATTCCGGTCTGAAAAGTATAAAGTCAGAATAATTAAATAAAATAATAATAATAATATTAATTTGGTTATAGCTATCCATATACATTTATTACTAATTTTCATAACTTAGTAAATAAATATAATAATAATATTAAAATAAGGATAAAATAAATTATATGATAGGACGAGTCCAATTATTTAAGAAACTTAAATGTCCCACCCAAATGCATTAGGATTCAATTTCTCTAAATGGGACTGTTAAGCCTATCTTGAAATATCTTCAAGACACCATTTGAGCTCTTCCGTAATCTGCATAACATTGACGCAATTTGCTGCCTTATGATGCCATAAAAATCATTAAAACCTGCTTCAGCAAACATGCTTGAAACACTACAGTGTCTAGAAAGGCCTATTAGTATCCTGATGGCATTATTATAGGTATTGAATCCGAAGCACATTGTAGGTCCTATACGTAAAGTCACACCATACGCTATAGATGTAAAATACATGACAGTAGGCCTTGAAGAGGTTAAGTTTTACGTCATATTATATAAACTAAAGTAAAAAAAGTAAAGTTACAGCCTATATACGTCCAACTGCTGGGCACAGGCCTCCCCTCATTTCTGAGAGGGTTTTATATGGGGTATGTACACTAGTGTGGAGCGAAAAAAATGTTTTCACCTTATCATAATGAAATAGTGCGCAAAAGGTGCCTTTAAAAATCAAATTAACTCGTGCAAAATATTATTTGGATTGATTCTGAGTAACTGCCTCCGCAAGGTCATTGAAATTTTATAAAAGGATGATTTTCGACCCAGAATTGCCTCTATGTAATTTTTTTATAGGATAGGATGACAAACGAGCACACAGTCTACCTGATGGCAAGTGGTTGCTGCGGCCCATAGACATCTACATCTATCCTCGATTAAGAATCAAAATGGAGATGCGTTGTCATCCGTGAGGACTTAGGTGGAGTGCCTCATTTCCAGCAAAAAGGGTCTTCGGTTCACTACACTCACCATATGAAACACAGCAGCATTAAGCTACTATTTGACGCTGGTATTCCGTAAGAGCGTGGTCCTTCCCCGGTCGAGCCAACCCATTCGTGCTAAAACTACACTACTAATATAACTGCAGCATAGCTCTACCACTCATAAAACGTCACGTAAGTATGCTATTATTAAATAAATTGTAACAATTTGTTTTATTTTTTAATTTAAAATATAGTATACATTCATTTTAAATCATGAGCGCCCTCTCTACAATTTCAGAAGCCCAAACCTCCTCAGGCATTATTATGTTGGATGTAGAAACAAGTATCTATAAATTTTATTAAAAATTCATGGAATAAAAATATTTAATCCTATAAATATTTAGGTTTTCAACAAAATATGAGAGCGATCCATAGCAGAGAGATCTGAAACTATTAAGAGTATATATTAGCAATGTCACCGATATAAAGCTGGGTCGTGCGAATTTCGGTCACTTGTAAATGGGATAGAACGAACCATAACTAATATTCAATAAAAACAGTTACGAGCTTGAGGTTCGTGACAATAAAAATTGCCGATAAAATTACCTAAATTAACACTTTAATTTACTTTACACAAATTAAAGTTAAAACACTAATAATTAAACACACTAATTCACTTAATTCCGCTCCGAAGCTTCGCTTGTGTCGCCGAGTTCAACTCTGTCTCGATCGCATCTTGCGCCACCTATTTATTTAAATTAGCAAAATATCTGGAATGTTCAAGTAAACACGCGCAAGGTACCGAGAGTTCGAGTATAGATTTTCTAGAAACTTAGTTCTTCGGGTGGCGCTGTCGGTCGAAAGATTTGTGATGTCATAAACTGCAACGCTCCCCTCGCTCTCGTTCCTGACACTAGATGGCGCTAGTGTGTCGTCGACTGGAGCGCGTAACACTGCCTCCTCCCGAGCATTATCGGTCCCATAATAACCACCAAGCGATCCACATGGACGATCTTAGGAGTCCCTCTTGCGCCCTTCTGTAACGGCTCCGCAATGTCAAAGGTTGTCCTAACCCGTGGTGCACCAACATTGTACAATTCGGTGCTCCTCTACTACGTGTCTGAGGTCCCCGCACGGCCGCACAACTTGTACATGTACGACACCAATCCTCGACATCGTCACGATAATGGACCCAGTAAAACTGTTCTCGGACCTTCAGTAGAGTTCGTTTAACTCCCAGATGGACTCTTGAACGACCATTATGGCACAGTTGTAGAACATTCGGCACTTTAGCTTTAGGGACAACCATTTGCAAACGACAGCTGTCTCCTCGACCATTGTCCCATTTACGGCACAGGACTCCATCCTGAAGGAGCAAGCTGTCCCATTGGGCCCAATAGCTTTTCGTGGTTGAACTCATCGCTGAGACGTCCCTCCACTTAGGCTTGGTAGCACGGGCCTTCATCCATCCCAGAATCGGCTTGATGTCTGGATCTTCCTGCTGTGCATGTCGTAGGCTGTCCTTCCACCCGTTGCTGAGGTGGTCTGTCCTGAGCATCCTCACGGATACCACTTCCTTAATCTCTTGCCTACTACAATGGTTGCAATCTTCAGGACAAGGTCTTTTTGACAATGCATCTGCGTTGCCGTGAGATTTCCCGCTGCAGTGTCTGATAGTAAAGTCGTATTCCTGCTGCTACTGGGCGGTGCTGTTAGCCGCACTTCCTTTCCGAGATCGTTCACCTTCCCTTCCTAGGGTGTGCTTACTCTGACTTCCAGGTCGCGGATGCCGTCGATGAATGTCTGCACCAGGTTCCCTTCAATGAGCGCAGGTACAGACCGGTATGCTTTTTGCACCAGCTTCTCCACCACTAGAGCCCACTGCTGCAGGTTTTCGTCGACGCGCTGCAGGCGATCTTTAAGCTGCGCACGAAAGACGTGTTCCAGGTGAGCGTCGCCATATCTCGCCTCCAATGCCTCAAGGAGTTGCTCATAAGTCACTTCCTCACCGAGAGCTTCCAGAACTGTTACGGCCTGGTCACGCAGGCCTAGTGTGAGAGCAGTCATGGCCTGATTTTTATTCCAGCCGTTCGCCTTCATAACAGCTTCGAACTGGATTTTGTAGGCTGACCAGGAAGAAGTCCCGTCGAACGGTGGCACCTTGAACCCACGTAGCGAAGGTGCTGAAGCTACTACGGGAGCTGTAGTTCCATCCCCAAGTTTGAGTTCATCCAGCGTTTTCTTAACTTGGTTGATTTGGGTCTCAGCTTCCGACAGGCGGTTATCATGTTGAGCAACCTTATCCTTCACCTCCCTTATCTCTTTCCCGAAGGTAGCGTGAAGGTCCTTCATGAGAAGCATCTGCTCTTCCAACCGACGGGCCTGTTCCTCTTGTCGGCGGGCCTGTTCATCCTGTCCACCTCGCAGCTGCTCTTCCAACCGACCAACCGGTCACTTGTAAATGGGATAGAACGAACCATAACTAATATTCAATAAAAACAGTTACGAGCTTGAGGTTCGTGACAATAAAAATTGCCGATAAAATTACCTAAATTAACACTTTAATTTACTTTACACAAATTAAAGTTAAAACACTAATAATTAAACACACTAATTCACTTAATTCCGCTCCGAAGCTTCGCTTGTGTCGCCGAGTTCAACTCTGTCTCGATCGCATCTTGCGCCACCTATTTATTTAAATTAGCAAAATATCTGGAATGTTCAAGTAAACACGTGCAAGGTACCGAGAGTTCGAGTATAGATTTTCTAGAAACTTAGTTCTTCGGGTGGCGCTGTCGGTCGAAAGATTTGTGATGTCATAAACTGCAACGCTCCCCTCGCTCTCGTTCCTGACACTAGATGGCGCTAGTGTGTCGTCGACTGAAGCGCGTAACAATATTATCTAAATGGTAATGAGTTGTATAAAAATTTTGTAGAAGGTTATTTCGCAATTAATTCAGGATCGTTAGTAGTCGAGTTTTAATTTGCAATTAAAGTATGAACAAGAACTCATGACTGTGTAGAGAAATTATTATGCTATTTACTACAAAAGTTGGTTGTTTAACGTAAACAGTGCGTGTTGCAGAAAATTGGTTATTTACTGCTGGCCGTATGAGAGAGCTCTTCTTGAAAATTGCACAGTTGTGGACTACCAATCATCCAGATGTTATCGCGATGATGGTATCGCGAGATTTGTCGCGATGTGCGATGATAAAATTTAGCCGCTGTAATAGGTCCAAACAATTTCTCTGAGCACTCCCCGTGGCAGATGCAATAGAATGTGCAATGGATGCAACATCTTTCCGTACCGCTAGTGAGTCAAGTCGATCAGAATGAACTCGGTTAACGACGACATTGCGCTAAATATGATTAAGTGTATGTAGCTGGCATTGTGGTAACCTGGTGCAAAGATGACAGTATTCAATGTGAAGTCAAAGTCTTGCGCCTCGTCCCGTTCTACAAAGCACGATAAGATTTTAGACGTCAATTTCACATTGCCTTCCAAGTGACCGCGGAACTGAACAGCATTCGAAGTATCGAAGAAAACAGTTATAAATATTTTGATAAACACACTCTGTGTTTGTAAATAAATTTCTCTGAAAATATTTTACTGCTTACTCTGAAAATATCATTTTGACTAAAAGTTTTAGGTAAAAGCAGTTTTGACAAAGACTGGATGTTATGATTACTTTTGAACACGAATATTCAGTAGGGAAGTGTTTGATATTTTTTTAAAGTTTGTTGTCAATTTATTTTATGACAAACTAGTTACTATTTGCATTGTCAGCATTATGATCGTCATCATCATTACAGCCTTTCACAAGTCTACTGCTAAGCATAGGTCACCCCGAAAGAATGGCAAAAAGAACGGTTGCCACTTGCATCAAACAACATGCAATAGGCATGTCTTTCCAGTTTTCCACTCCATCTAGTGGGAGTCGCCCTACACTTCACCTACTTGGCTTCCACTCATGAACTCTAATTCGCCATCGGTTTTCGTCGGCCAATTCTCACTTTGACTTACTCATTCGTTGGGCTATGCCAAATACTCTGGTTCCACCGCGGATATCCTTTTTTCTTTAAAAAAAAGGGCCCTTCATGAGAATAGTCAACTTATTTTTAAAATTTAGGCAACGCACCAGCGATTCCCTGGTATTGCAGTTGTTTAAGTTCGTTTGCTGCCTCCAATTTGAAAAGATATTAGAAAACCGTTCCCAGCCATAAATCCGGTCCTCTTTGGTTATCGTATTGCTTTATGATATTGAATTATCGGAATTGCGAACAAAGTAATTAGGGGCGTAAATTATACCTTTTCTGCCTCGAGTTTTTGCATGATAAATGATAAAGCGCAAATAATGACTTGCCCTATTAAATTTATTGAGTTTTTAATAAATTGAATACGCTAAATTTTTTTGAATACCTTAAGAGAAGGCAATAGTGGTTTGAAAAATAGTATAGAAGATCTAATCTAATCTAAAACTAAAGCTTCAATTATTTAATTTTTTACTATTTGCTTTATTGTGGTTGCATCAGAAATAGGTTAGCTCGATCAGGAAACGACAACGTTCTCACAGTATACCAGCATAGAATAACAACTTACCACTGCTGTGTTTCATATGTTGGCTGTAACCAACCAAAGACCCTCTTTGATTAGAAAAATGTATGTGGTAGAGCCATGCTGCAGTTATATTAGTATAGTTGTAGCACGAATGGGTCAGCTCGACTGGGGAAGGACCACGCTCTCACAAAATACCTATATATAATATAATAGTAGCTTAATGCTGCTGTGTTTCGTATCGTGAGTGTAGAGAACCGGAGACCTTTTTTACGGGAAACGTGGCATTCCACCTAAGTCCTCATGGATGACAACGCACCTGCATTTTGATTCGTAATCGAGGATAGATGTGGATATCTATGGGCCACAGCAACCACTTACCACCAGGTGGACTGTGTGCTCGCTTGTCATCCTATCCTATAAAAAAACCGAGGCGTTCCCTCTCAGTCTTTAGGGGTGACAACGCTTCTGCATTTTGATTTCAACGCGAGGATAGTTGTAGGTGTCTATGGACCACGGCATCTACTTACCATCAGTTTGGCTTGCTATTTACCCGCATTCTATAAAAAATAACTAAGTGCTAGGACTCTTTTTTACCTATATTTGCCATCAAATAGCAGTTCTTGCACTACTGTGTTTCAATCTAAATGGTATATGGAGCTAATATAATTACAGGATTTGGGGCATTCCATTTTAGTCCTTGAGGTTGACAAGCCATCTGTAGCCTTTTTGATGTTGTTGTGATTGGTAGTTGGCTGCAGGTGTCTATGGACTGCAGTTGTCACTTACTATCAGGTGAACTATAAGTTTGCTTGTCACTTAAGTTTTATACAAAAAAAATCGACAACACATTTGAATGCGTTAAATATTGTGTTTTTTGGTAGATATCATCTGTACAATTATGTTTGTTTTAAAAACGTGCCACTCTGTCAATGAATCAAGTCAATCTGGACTTAACTGACAAGGTACGTGTTACCTTTAGTATTTTAATTGAAAAATAAGTGTATGATTTCATGATAGCCAAATATAATGTCTCTACATCAAAACACGGGCTCATAATGAAGACGTTGCTGTTATTACTACTGTTGCTTATACTATTGTATGTAACTAATGTATGTAAAGATGTCGCGGGGACGTTTAGTATATAATATATGTATAATGTAATTTATTTCAAACTCACTTTCCATTGGTAACAAGTTATTCTTCCTTTGTTCTCAGAAGTTATATGACGACTGCATTTTATTCTTAATTGACGATCTATATCAGTGGCTCTCCACCTTTTAGTGACGAAGGACCATTTGAGCGTTTTGTGTCTTGCCACAGTTCACCCAACTTATACGCACAAGCTTGGGGTTCGTGATAATAACAACTACCGATTGAATAACCAAAATTGACACGTTAATTACAGAACGCCAACTGCAACTAAAAACACACTAATAATAGAATATAATTGCAGTACTGATCACTTTAATTCGCAGTTATATCGCTTCGAAGTTATATCGACTCGATCACGGTCCTCACCGGTCTTATATAAGGCCTACTGAAACATCTAGAATGTTCGAGTACATACCGGTTCCGACTGATTAGGTGTAGAAAGTTCTAGTATGGAATTTTCTGGAAAGATCTTGACTTGAATTCTGCTACTCGATATTATATGGCGAATGAATTGTGGCCCTAAACAATACTTTGATATGCATTTTGTAAAGAGCTTTTATTGTTACATTACAAACAGATACTTCAATTTTATATATTTATATAGACTAGTAAAAGAGAGTACATAATACAATTGAAAAAGCGCAGTGGACTTAATTGCTTAGAAATGATACCAGCAGATATGTGACTTATAAATGCGGTTGTTATCTTACTTTACTAATTTTACGCAAAAATATCTATACAATATTTCATAAATGTACTGTAAATCATTATATATCGCTGTACCGAGTGACATGTTGTTTACCTTAATAGCCTGTTCTCTTTCACTTTATTCTGGTTCTGCTCTACTTTCAATTTTTAAATAAAATATGAGGCCAACTGTGTCACACAATACATCAACAAGTTGTGTTAAGAAAAGTGCAGCCATAACTCATATTATAATCCAAGGATAAACTTGGCAGTTTTGTTGTAAAAAGCTAAGTCGAAACTTGCCAACGAGCCGCCTTTACCTTATTTGTTTTAATACCGCACTTTGTTGTGGAGTTTGTACTTTGAGATTTATTACCTCCACACAATATTTTTTATTCTCATACTTATTTTATCTTATACTATATAATACGTGAAACAGACATTTTTATAAATATATATGGTCGTAGGTATATTTAATGTATTTTATTTATTTATTAAGCTACATTTAGCTCGATAATACTTTAAGGAAGTTTAGAATTACGCTTTGACACAACATAAACCTAGCACAAACTAAATTAACATTGCATTTAATGAGACCTATGTGACGTTAATTCTAACATTTATGTTTCATTTAATTATGTTTTATTTGTGTTTATGTTTCATTTAATTCAATTGGGAAGTATTTGTAACGTGTGTTGAATACGTCGTATATGATATATTTTACAATGCTATACCACTTTAAAAAAAGTGTGAATGTGTATGCACGTGTGTGTGTTTGTGTGTGTGTGTGTGTGTGTGTGTGTGTGTGTGTGTGTGTGTGTGTGTGTTTGTGTGTGTGTGTGTGTGTGTGTGTGTGTGTGTGTGTGTGTGTGTGTGTGTGTGTGTGTGTGTGTGTGTGTGAGTGTGTGTATGTGTGCGTGAGAGAGCGAGAGAAAGAGAGAGAGTTACGTGAGTGCGTGCTTGCGTGCATTTTTTCGTACATGCGTGCGTGCGTGCGTGCGTGATATTGTAAAATATTTTAAAACTATTTAACTAATTTCTGTGGGGTAATTACACGACTACAATATTTTACAATAGTACCTTAATCATCGAATCTAGAGTGCTTCCTGATTAAATTGTGTATAGTAAAGTAATACTTTTTTTTATCTGGTGGAATGTTAGACCTTCCTTGCATATTTTGGCACTTATATTCTTTATTTTTATCCATTTTTTTATAGAATAAGGGTGACAGACAAGCACACAGTTCACCTGATATTAAGTGGATGCTGTGGTTCATAGACATCTACATCTATCCTCAATTAATAATCAAACTGCAGATGCGTTGCCAATCCTGAGGGCTAAAATAAAATGCCTCGTTTCCAGTGAAAAATATCTCCGGTTCTCTACACTCGCCATACGGAGCACAGCAGCATTGAGCTGCTATTTGACGCTGATATTTTGTGAGAGCGTGGTACTTCTCCGATCGAGCCGACCCATTCATGCCACAACCATAATAGCTGAAGTATAGCTCTACCACGTTGCTGGGATGAAAGTTGCGATATCGAGCTCCATTCCAGGAGCTCAAATACCGTCTGTGCAAAACACCAATTTTGAGGTTCCCTGATGCGGGCAAAAAATTTATAGTTGTTTGTTATTAGTTTAATTATTATTTTTTATTTGTAGTTAGTTAAATTATTCTGTGAGAGCGTGGATCTTCCCCGGTCGAAAAAACCCATTTGTGCTGCAAACAATATAGCTGTAGCGTGGCTCTATCACGTAAAGATTAATGATTCCATTGAAAATGATTGTTTGTATTATTTTCTCTTTCATATTAGGTAACTATCATTATTTCTCATCTTGATGATATAATGCTGGCCTTGCACAAATTGTCCAACCCCTTATCGGTCCTTTCAACATACGACATTTGACTCTTTTATTTCCACACATAGTTAACAACTGCCGCCTTCTTTTTGGTGCTCTATATTTTTTGCCATAGTTCTGGCAGTAGCAAGATTCTATGCTCATAAAACTTCTAAGCTTTGCTGGAAAAACACTAATCCAAGTAATTTTTGATATCCTAAACTGAAGAAAAAATTTTCCATCTAAAAAATTTGTAGATGCTGAATTTAATTGAAACTTATACCATATTTTTAGCCCACAGAAATGATCGATCATTTTTTTGAAGTTTGCGAACCAAATCACAGACGTCGTTCCAACAAAGCCAATTTCCTTCTGTAAGAATGCTGTAAGAAGTCACTGTTTAAACGTGTACCTTGTATAATTCCCAGACTACCTCGTAGGTCTAGTGGTTGTATTAGTTTGACTGCTGATCATGAGGTTCTGGTTTCGAATCCCGTTTCAGGCTAAAAATCAGTTATTGAGTTTTTCCGTCAAGAAATTCTCAGTAGCTGTCCGGAGTCAGGAAGTTGGCGGTGTGTCACCCTGCCTCGGAAAGCACGTAAAGCCGTTATTCCTGCGCCTGATCTCTCTCCTGTAGTGTTTTACCGTCCCATCGGATTATGAGAGTGAGGGAATAGGGAGTGCACCTGTACCTGCGCATACACTTTGGCACTATAGTCCTGTCCTGCGCCGATGGCTAGTCTCCGTTGAGGCTGGCCGCCGTGACCGAAATTCGGTCTGGAGGACATTATAAATTCCCATCCCATCCCAAAAATTATATGAAATAAATGTAATAATTTTTTATTGAGAAATATTTTAAAAATACGTTTTTATGTTTTCTTATAAAAATAATAAAATCAAACGATATTAAGCGCCCGCGGCTAGTTCCCGCTAAATCAGATTGACAATCAAAACATGTTTCAAATTAGCGTGTCGTTTTTAAAAAAAAATCACCGCTTTAGTAATTTAATTAATCGCTCGAAATAGGTTATGTTTACTTATTGTTAAAAACAAAGAAGTTTTAAGTAAATTATTTCCTTTTGCTTATTTTGAGGTAAATGTTTTGTTGATTTAATTGTTTTATTAATTCAATTGCCGCCTGCCAAGCGAGGCATCTAAAACCAAGTATATACGATAATATCTCCCCTACGAGGCAATCGATGGAGACACCTGTGTTGGGCAATGGACTTTGTTCGGCTGTGATGATAATGATGATCATGATGGCAATGAAGATAGTGTTGATGATGTTGATTATGTGGAAATAGGTTGCGTCATTTACTTAACTTTAGGTAGACTATGTGCTTGACTGGTTTGTCAGTCTCATTTTGATAGAAAAAGATAATGTTAATGATTTCTAAGCTAAAACTTTTACCGCTCAAGAATTGGCCACGTTCAAGCGGTCATGTTACGAAATACCAGAACCATTTTCTAATTCAAGCCGCAAATTCATACGATTGGTTAATCGACGGAAATTAAAGTGCACGTTAATCTCGGTTCGTTTCTAGGATTAAAAAGTAGTACCTTCATATATTCGTCTTAGTATCGTAGTGGGTTGATTGTTCCTGTTGTACTACGATAGAGTAGTATAGAAGTTTATTCCAAATTTCCTCCCTACAAAGGAGACCTATACCCAGTATTGGAGTATACATATTGTACTCGGTAGAACAGAATAGAATAAATTTTATTCAATTATCTGTATTGACAACAATACTTATTGAAAGTCATTTACGTTTTAGCTCTGTTCCAAAAAAAAAACTCCTTCTTGAAAAGAACAATCACGAAACCCGGAAGGACTTTTTAAGACCTTAATTTATAATATAGTATGTTGTACAACTGAGTATGAAAACATGTAGAAACAACATGGTTGTGATAACTTTATTTCTAGGGGTTATTACCAATCATGTACTCTTTAGTAGTATGGTGATCCTTATATATATAATTTTTTTAGGAAAATTTTAAAACTTTCTTAGAAAGAGTATCTGCATACGAATTTGTTGTCTAAATGTAGTAGGTAGTTCTTACACTGCTGTATTCCGGTCTGAAAAGTATAAAGTCAGAATAATTAAATAAAATAATAATAATAATATTAATTTGGTTATAGCTATCCATATACATTTATTACTAATTTTCATAACTTAGTAAATAAATATAATAATAATATTAAAATAAGGATAAAATAAATTATATGATAGGACGAGTCCAATTATTTAAGAAACTTAAATGTCCCACCCAAATGCATTAGGATTCAATTTCTCTAAATGGGACTGTTAAGCCTATCTTGAAATATCTTCAAGACACCATTTGAGCTCTTCCGTAATCTGCATAACATTGACGCAATTTGCTGCCTTATGATGCCATAAAAATCATTAAAACCTGCTTCAGCAAACATGCTTGAAACACTACAGTGTCTAGAAAGGCCTATTAGTATCCTGATGGCATTATTATAGGTATTGAATCCGAAGCACATTGTAGGTCCTATACGTAAAGTCACACCATACGCTATAGATGTAAAATACATGACAGTAGGCCTTGAAGAGGTTAAGTTTTACGTCATATTATATAAACTAAAGTAAAAAAAGTAAAGTTACAGCCTATATACGTCCAACTGCTGGGCACAGGCCTCCCCTCATTTCTGAGAGGGTTTTATATGGGGTATGTACACTAGTGTGGAGCGAAAAAAATGTTTTCACCTTATCATAATGAAATAGTGCGCAAAAGGTGCCTTTAAAAATCAAATTAACTCGTGCAAAATATTATTTGGATTGATTCTGAGTAACTGCCTCCGCAAGGTCATTGAAATTTTATAAAAGGATGATTTTCGACCCAGAATTGACTCTATGTAATTTTTTTATAGGATAGGATGACAAACGAGCACACAGTCTACCTGATGGCAAGTGGTTGCTGCGGCCCATAGACATCTACATCTATCCTCGATTAAGAATCAAAATGGAGATGCGTTGTCATCCGTGAGGACTTAGGTGGAGTGCCTCATTTCCAGCAAAAAGGGTCTTCGGTTCACTACACTCACCATATGAAACACAGCAGCATTAAGCTACTATTTGACGCTGGTATTCCGTAAGAGCGTGGTCCTTCCCCGGTCGAGCCAACCCATTCGTGCTAAAACTACACTACTAATATAACTGCAGCATAGCTCTACCACTCATAAAACGTCACGTAAGTATGCTATTATTAAATAAATTGTAACAATTTGTTTTATTTTTTAATTTAAAATATAGTATACATTCATTTTAAATCATGAGCGCCCTCTCTACAATTTCAGAAGCCCAAACCTCCTCAGGCATTATTATGTTGGATGTAGAAACAAGTATCTATAAATTTTATTAAAAATTCATGGAATAAAAATATTTAATCCTATAAATATTTAGGTTTTCAACAAAATATGAGAGCGATCCATAGCAGAGAGATCTGAAACTATTAAGAGTATATATTAGCAATGTCACCGATATAAAGCTGGGTCGTGCGAATTTCGGTCACTTGTAAATGGGATAGAACGAACCATAACTAATATTCAATAAAAACAGTTACGAGCTTGAGGTTCGTGACAATAAAAATTGCCGATAAAATTACCTAAATTAACACTTTAATTTACTTTACACAAATTAAAGTTAAAACACTAATAATTAAACACACTAATTCACTTAATTCCGCTCCGAAGCTTCGCTTGTGTCGCCGAGTTCAACTCTGTCTCGATCGCATCTTGCGCCACCTATTTATTTAAATTAGCAAAATATCTGGAATGTTCAAGTAAACACGCGCAAGGTACCGAGAGTTCGAGTATAGATTTTCTAGAAACTTAGTTCTTCGGGTGGCGCTGTCGGTCGAAAGATTTGTGATGTCATAAACTGCAACGCTCCCCTCGCTCTCGTTCCTGACACTAGATGGCGCTAGTGTGTCGTCGACTGGAGCGCGTAACACTGCCCCTCCCGAGCATTATCGGTCCCATAATAACCACCAAGCGATCCACATGGACGATCTTAGGAGTCCCTCTTGCGCCCTTCTGTAACGGCTCCGCAATGTCAAAGGTTGTCCTAACCCGTGGTGCACCAACATTGTACAATTCGGTGCTCCTCTACTACGTGTCTGAGGTCCCCGCACGGCCGCACAACTTGTACATGTACGACACCAATCCTCGACATCGTCACGATAATGGACCCAGTAAAACTGTTCTCGGACCTTCAGTAGAGTTCGTTTAACTCCCAGATGGACTCTTGAACGACCATTATGGCACAGTTGTAGAACATTCGGCACTTTAGCTTTAGGGACAACCATTTGCAAACGACAGCTGTCTCCTCGACCATTGTCCCATTTACGGCACAGGACTCCATCCTGAAGGAGCAAGCTGTCCCATTGGGCCCAATAGCTTTTCGTGGTTGAACTCATCGCTGAGACGTCCCTCCACTTAGGCTTGGTAGCACGGGCCTTCATCCATCCCAGAATCGGCTTGATGTCCGGATCTTCCTGCTGTGCATGTCGTAGGCTGTCCTTCCACCCGTTGCTGAGGTGGTCTGTCCTGAGCATCCTCACGGATACCACTTCCTTAATCTCTTGCCTACTACAATGGTTGCAATCTTCAGGACAAGGTCTTTTTGACAATGCATCTGCGTTGCCGTGAGATTTCCCGCTGCAGTGTCTGATAGTAAAGTCGTATTCCTGCTGCTACTGGGCGGTGCTGTTAGCCGCACTTCCTTTCCGAGATCGTTCACCTTCCCTTCCTAGGGTGTGCTTACTCTGACTTCCAGGTCGCGGATGCCGTCGATGAATGTCTGCACCAGGTTCCCTTCAATGAGCGCAGGTACAGACCGGTATGCTTTTTGCACCAGCTTCTCCACCACTAGAGCCCACTGCTGCAGGTTTTCGTCGACGCGCTGCAGGCGATCTTTAAGCTGCGCACGAAAGACGTGTTCCAGGTGAGCGTCGCCATATCTCGCCTCCAATGCCTCAAGGAGTTGCTCATAAGTCACTTCCTCACCGAGAGCTTCCAGAACTGTTACGGCCTGGTCACGCAGGCCTAGTGTGAGAGCAGTCATGGCCTGATTTTTATTCCAGCCGTTCGCCTTCATAACAGCTTCGAACTGGATTTTGTAGGCTGACCAGGAAGAAGTCCCGTCGAACGGTGGCACCTTGAACCCACGTAGCGAAGGTGCTGAAGCTACTACGGGAGCTGTAGTTCCATCCCCAAGTTTGAGTTCATCCAGCGTTTTCTTAACTTGGTTGATTTGGGTCTCAGCTTCCGACAGGCGGTTATCATGTTGAGCAACCTTATCCTTCACCTCCCTTATCTCTTTCCCGAAGGTAGCGTGAAGGTCCTTCATGAGAAGCATCTGCTCTTCCAACCGACGGGCCTGTTCCTCTTGTCGGCGGGCCTGTTCATCCTGTCCACCCCGCAGCTGCTCTTCCAACCGACCAACCGGTCACTTGTAAATGGGATAGAACGAACCATAACTAATATTCAATAAAAACAGTTACGAGCTTGAGGTTCGTGACAATAAAAATTGCCGATAAAATTACCTAAATTAACACTTTAATTGACTTTACACAAATTAAAGTTAAAACACTAATAATTAAACACACTAATTCACTTAATTCCGCTCCGAAGCTTCGCTTGTGTCGCCGAGTTCAACTCTGTCTCGATCGCATCTTGCGCCACCTATTTATTTAAATTAGCAAAATATCTGGAATGTTCAAGTAAACACGTGCAAGGTACCGAGAGTTCGAGTATAGATTTTCTAGAAACTTAGTTCTTCGGGTGGCGCTGTCGGTCGAAAGATTTGTGATGTCATAAACTGCAACGCTCCCCTCGCTCTCGTTCCTGACACTAGATGGCGCTAGTGTGTCGTCGACTGAAGCGCGTAACAATATTATCTAAATGGTAATGAGTTGTATAAAAATTTTGTAGAAGGTTATTTCGCAATTAATTCAGGATCGTTAGTAGTCGAGTTTTAATTTGCAATTAAAGTATGAACAAGAACTCATGACTGTGTAGAGAAATTATTATGCTATTTACTACAAAAGTTGGTTGTTTAACGTAAACAGTGCGTGTTGCAGAAAATTGGTTATTTACTGCTGGCCGTATGAGAGAGCTCTTCTTGAAAATTGCACAGTTGTGGACTACCAATCATCCAGATGTTATCGCGATGATGGTATCGCGAGATTTGTCGCGATGTGCGATGATAAAATTTAGCCGCTGTAATAGGTCCAAACAATTTCTCTGAGCACTCCCCGTGGCAGATGCAATAGAATGTGCAATGGATGCAACATCTTTCCGTACCGCTAGTGAGTCAAGTCGATCAGAATGAACTCGGTTAACGACGACATTGCGCTAAATATGATTAAGTGTATGTAGCTGGCATTGTGGTAACCTGGTGCAAAGATGACAGTATTCAATGTGAAGTCAAAGTCTTGCGCCTCGTCCCGTTCTACAAAGCACGATAAGATTTTAGACGTCAATTTCACATTGCCTTCCAAGTGACCGCGGAACTGAACAGCATTCGAAGTATCGAAGAAAACAGTTATAAATATTTTGATAAACACACTCTGTGTTTGTAAATAAATTTCTCTGAAAATATTTTACTGCTTACTCTGAAAATATCATTTTGACTAAAAGTTTTAGGTAAAAGCAGTTTTGACAAAGACTGATGTTATGATTACTTTTGAACACGAATATTCAGTAAGGGAAGTGTTTGATATTTTTTTAAAGTTTGTTGTCAATTTATTTTATGACAAACTAGTTACTATTTGCATTGTCAGCATTATGATCGTCATCATCATTACAGCCTTTCACAAGTCTACTGCTAAGGCATAGGTCACCCCGAAAGAATGGGCAAAAAGAACGGTTGCCACTTGCATCAAACAACATGCAATAGGCATGTCTTTCAGTTTTCCACTCCATCTAGTGGGAGTCGCCCTTCACTTCACCTACTTGGCTTCCACTCATGAACTCTAATTCGCCATCGGTTTTCGTCGGCCAATTCTCACTTTGACTTACTCATTCGTGGGCTATGCCAAATACTCTGGTTCCACCCGCGGATATCCTTTTTTCTTTAAAAAAAAGGGCCCTTCATGAGAATAGTCAACTTATTTTTAAAATTTAGGCAACGCACCAGCGATTCCCTGGTATTGCAGTTGTTTAAGTTCGTTTGCTGCCTCAATTTGAAAAGATATTAGAAAACCGTTCCCAGCCATAAATCCGGTCCTCTTTGGTTATCGTATTGCTTTATGATATTGAATTATCGGAATTGCGAACAAAGTAATTAGGGGCGTAAATTATACCTTTTCTGCCTCGAGTTTTTGCAATGATAAATGATAAAGCGCAAATAATGACTTGCCCTATTAAATTTATTGAGTTTTTAATAAATTGAATACGCTAAATTTTTTGAATACCTTAAGAGAAGGCAATAGTGGTTTGAAAAATAGTATAGAAGATCTAATCTAATCTAAAACTAAAGCTTCAATTATTTAATTTTTTACTATTTGCTTTATTGTGGTTGCATCAGAAATAGGTTAGCTCGATCAGGAAACGACAACGTTCTCACAGTATACCAGCATAGAATAACAACTTACCACTGCTGTGTTTTCATATGTTGGCTGTAACCAACCAAAGACCCTCTTTGATTAGAAAAATGTATGTGGTAGAGCCATGCTGCAGTTATATTAGTATAGTTGTAGCACGAATGGGTCAGCTCGACTGGGGAAGGACCACGCTCTCACAAAATACCTATATATAATATAATAGTAGCTTAATGCTGCTGTGTTTCGTATCGTGAGTGTAGAAACCGGAGACCTTTTTTACGGGAAACGTGGCATTCCACCTAAGTCCTCATGGATGACAACGCACCTGCATTTTGATTCGTAATCGAGGATAGATGTGGATATCTATGGGCCACAGCAACCACTTACCACCAGGTGGACTGTGTGCTCGCTTGTCATCCTATCCTATAAAAAAACGAGGCGTTCCCTCTCAGTCTTTAGGGGTGACAACGCTTCTGCATTTTGATTTCAACGCGAGGATAGTTGTAGGTGTCTATGGACCACGGCATCTACTTACCATCAGTTTGGCTTGCTATTTACCCGCATTCTATAAAAAATAACTAAGTGCTAGGACTCTTTTTTACCTATATTTGCCATCAAATAGCAGTTCTTGCACTACTGTGTTTCAATCTAAATGGTATATGGAGCTAATATAATTACAGGATTTGGGGCATTCCATTTTAGTCCTTGAGGTTGACAAGCCATCTGTAGCCTTTTTGATGTTGTTGTGATTGGTAGTTGGCTGCAGGTGTCTATGGACTGCAGTTGTCACTTACTATCAGGTGAACTATAAGTTTGCTTGTCACTTAAGTTTATACAAAAAAAATCGACAACACATTTGAATGCGTTAAATATTGTGTTTTTTGGTAGATATCATCTGACAATTATGTTTGTTTAAAAACGTGCCACTCTGTCAATGAATCAAGTCAATCTGGACTTAACTGACAAGGTACGTGTTACCTTTAGTATTTTAATTGAAAAATAAGTGTATGATTTCATGATAGCCAAATATAATGTCTCTACATCAAAACACGGGCTCATAATGAAGACGTTGCTGTTATTACTACTGTTGCTTATACTATTGTATGTAACTAATGTATGTAAAGATGTCGCGGGGGGGGACGTTTAGTATATAATATATGTATAATGTAATTTATTTCAAACTCACTTTCCATTGGTAACAAGTTATTCTTCCTTTGTTCTCAGAAGTTATATGACGACTGCATTTTATTCTTAATTGACGATCTATATCAGTGGCTCTCCACCTTTTAGTGACGAAGGACCATTTGAGCGTTTTGTGTCTTGCCACAGTTCACCCAACTTATACGCACAAGCTTGGGGTTCGTGATAATAACAACTACCGATTGAATAACCAAAATTGACACGTTAATTACAGAACGCCAACTGCAACTAAAAACACACTAATAATAGAATATAATTGCAGTACTGATCACTTTAATTCGCAGTTATATCGCTTCGAAGTTATATCGACTCGATCACGGTCCTCACCGGTCTTATATAAGGCCTACTAAAACATCTAGAATGTTCGAGTACATACCGGTTCCGACTGATTAGGTGTAGAAAGTTCTAGTATGGAATTTTCTGGAAAGATCTTGACTTGAATTCTGCTACTCGATATTATATGGCGAATGAATTGTGGCCCTAAACAATACTTTGATATGCATTTTGTAAAGAGCTTTTATTGTTACATTACAAACAGATACTTCAATTTTATATATTTATATAGACTAGTAAAAGAGAGTACATAATACAATTGAAAAAGCGCAGTGGACTTAATTGCTTAGAAATGATACCAGCAGATATGTGACTTATAAATGCGGTTGTTATCTTACTTTACTAATTTTACGCAAAAATATCTATACAATATTTCATAAATGTACTGTAAATCATTATATATCGCTGTACCGAGTGACATGTTGTTTACCTTAATAGCCTGTTCTCTTTCACTTTATTCTGGTTCTGCTCTACTTTCAATTTTTAAATAAAATATGAGGCCAACTGTGTCACACAATACATCAACAAGTTGTGTTAAGAAAAGTGCAGCCATAACTCATATTATAATCCAAGGATAAACTTGGCAGTTTTGTTGTAAAAAGCTAAGTCGAAACTTGCCAACGAGCCGCCTTTACCTTATTTGTTTTAATACCGCACTTTGTTGTGGAGTTTGTACTTTGAGATTTATTACCTCCACACAATATTTTTTATTCTCATACTTATTTTATCTTATACTATATAATACGTGAAACAGACATTTTTATAAATATATATGGTCGTAGGTATATTTAATGTATTTTATTTATTTATTAAGCTACATTTAGCTCGATAATACTTTAAGGAAGTTTAGAATTACGCTTTGACACAACATAAACCTAGCACAAACTAAATTAACATTGCATTTAATGAGACCTATGTGACTTTAATTCTAACATTTATGTTTCATTTAATTATGTTTTATTTGTGTTTATGTTTCATTTAATTCAATTAGGAAGTATTTGTAACGTGTGTTGAATACGTCGTATATGATATATTTTACAATGCTATACCACTTTAAAAAAAGTGTGAATGTGTATGCACGTGTGTGTGTGTGTTTGTGTGTGTGTGTGTGTGTGTGTGTGTGTGTGTGTGTTGTGTGTGTGTGTGTGTGTGTGTGTGTGTGTGTGTGTGTGTGTGTGTGTGTGTGTGTGTGTGTGTGTGTGTGTGTGTGTGTGTGTGAGTGTGTGTATGTGTGCGTGAGAGAGCGAGAGAAAGAGAGAGAGTTACGTGAGTGCGTGCTTGCGTGCATTTTTTCGTACATGCGTGCGTGCGTGCGTGCGTGATATTGTAAAATATTTTAAAACTATTTAACTAATTTCTGTGGGGTAATTACACGACTACAATATTTTACAATAGTACCTTAATCATCGAATCTAGAGTGCTTCCTGATTAAATTGTGTATAGTAAAGTAATACTTTTTTTTATCTGGTGGAATGTTAGACCTTCCTTGCATATTTTGGCACTTATATTCTTTATTTTTATCCATTTTTTTTATAGAATAAGGGTGACAGACAAGCACACAGTTCACCTGATATTAAGTGGATGCTGTGGTTCATAGACATCTACATCTATCCTCAATTAATAATCAAACTGCAGATGCGTTGCCAATCCTGAGGGCTAAAATAAAATGCCTCGTTTCCAGTGAAAAATATCTCCGGTTCTCTACACTCGCCATACGGAGCACAGCAGCATTGAGCTGCTATTTGACGCTGATATTTTGTGAGAGCGTGGTACTTCTCCGATCGAGCCGACCCATTCATGCCACAACCATAATAGCTGAAGTATAGCTCTACCACGTTGCTGGGATGAAAGTTGCGATATCGAGCTCCATTCCAGGAGCTCAAATACCGTCTGTGCAAAACACCAATTTTGAGGTTCCCTGATGCGGGCAAAAAATTTATAGTTGTTTGTTATTAGTTTAATTATTATTTTTTATTTGTAGTTAGTTAAATTATTCTGTGAGAGCGTGGATCTTCCCCGGTCGAAAAAACCCATTTGTGCTGCAAACAATATAGCTGTAGCGTGGCTCTATCACGTAAAGATTAATGATTCCATTGAAAATGATTGTTTGTATTATTTTCTCTTTCATATTAGGTAACTATCATTATTTCTCATCTTGATGATATAATGCTGGCCTTGCACAAATTGTCCAACCCCTTATCGGTCCTTTCAACATACGACATTTGACTCTTTTATTTCCACACATAGTTAACAACTGCCGCCTTCTTTTTGGTGCTCTATATTTTTTGCCATAGTTCTGGCAGTAGCAAGATTCTATGCTCATAAAACTTCTAAGCTTTGCTGGAAAAACACTAATCCAAGTAATTTTTGATATCCTAAACTGAAGAAAAAATTTTCCATCTAAAAAATTTGTAGATGCTGAATTTAATTGAAACTTATACCATATTTTTAGCCCACAGAAATGATCGATCATTTTTTTGAAGTTTGCGAACCAAATCACAGACGTCGTTCCAACAAAGCCAATTTCCTTCTGTAAGAATGCTGTAAGAAGTCACTGTTTAAACGTGTACCTTGTATAATTCCCAGACTACCTCGTAGGTCTAGTGGTTGTATTAGTTTGACTGCTGATCATGAGGTTCTGGTTTCGAATCCCGTTTCAGGCTAAAAATCAGTTATTGAGTTTTTCCGTCAAGAAATTCTCAGTAGCTGTCCGGAGTCAGGAAGTTGGCGGTGTGTCACCCTGCCTCGGAAAGCACGTAAAGCCGTTATTCCTGCGCCTGATCTCTCTCCTGTAGTGTTTTACCGTCCCATCGGATTATGAGAGTGAGGGAATAGGGAGTGCACCTGTACCTGCGCATACACTTTGGCACTATAGTCCTGTCCTGCGCCGATGGCTAGTCTCCGTTGAGGCTGGCCGCCGTGACCGAAATTCGGTCTGGAGGACATTATAAATTCCCATCCCATCCCAAAAATTATATGAAATAAATGTAATAATTTTTTATTGAGAAATATTTTAAAAATACGTTTTTATGTTTTCTTATAAAAATAATAAAATCAAACGATATTAAGCGCCCGCGGCTAGTTCCCGCTAAATCAGATTGACAATCAAAACATGTTTCAAATTAGCGTGTCGTTTTTAAAAAAAAATCACCGCTTTAGTAATTTAATTAATCGCTCGAAATAGGTTATGTTTACTTATTGTTAAAAACAAAGAAGTTTTAAGTAAATTATTTCCTTTTGCTTATTTTGAGGTAAATGTTTTGTTGATTTAATTGTTTTATTAATTCAATTGCCGCCTGCCAAGCGAGGCATCTAAAACCAAGTATATACGATAATATCTCCCCTACGAGGCAATCGATGGAGACACCTGTGTTGGGCAATGGACTTTGTTCGGCTGTGATGATAATGATGATCATGATGGCAATGAAGATAGTGTTGATGATGTTGATTATGTGGAAATAGGTTGCGTCATTTACTTAACTTTAGGTAGACTATGTGCTTGACTGGTTTGTCAGTCTCATTTTGATAGAAAAAGATAATGTTAATGATTTCTAAGCTAAAACTTTTACCGCTCAAGAATTGGCCACGTTCAAGCGGTCATGTTACGAAATACCAGAACCATTTTCTAATTCAAGCCGCAAATTCATACGATTGGTTAATCGACGGAAATTAAAGTGCACGTTAATCTCGGTTCGTTTCTAGGATTAAAAAGTAGTACCTTCATATATTCGTCTTAGTATCGTAGTGGGTTGATTGTTCCTGTTGTACTACGATAGAGTAGTATAGAAGTTTATTCCAAATTTCCTCCCTACAAAGGAGACCTATACCCAGTATTGGAGTATACATATTGTACTCGGTAGAACAGAATAGAATAAATTTTATTCAATTATCTGTATTGACAACAATACTTATTGAAAGTCATTTACGTTTTAGCTCTGTTCCAAAAAAAAAACTCCTTCTTGAAAAGAACAATCACGAAACCCGGAAGGACTTTTTAAGACCTTAATTTATAATATAGTATGTTGTACAACTGAGTATGAAAACATGTAGAAACAACATGGTTGTGATAACTTTATTTCTAGGGGTTATTACCAATCATGTACTCTTTAGTAGTATGGTGATCCTTATATATATAATTTTTTTAGGAAAATTTTAAAACTTTCTTAGAAAGAGTATCTGCATACGAATTTGTTGTCTAAATGTAGTAGGTAGTTCTTACACTGCTGTATTCCGGTCTGAAAAGTATAAAGTCAGAATAATTAAATAAAATAATAATAATAATATTAATTTGGTTATAGCTATCCATATACATTTATTACTAATTTTCATAACTTAGTAAATAAATATAATAATAATATTAAAATAAGGATAAAATAAATTATATGATAGGACGAGTCCAATTATTTAAGAAACTTAAATGTCCCACCCAAATGCATTAGGATTCAATTTCTCTAAATGGGACTGTTAAGCCTATCTTGAAATATCTTCAAGACACCATTTGAGCTCTTCCGTAATCTGCATAACATTGACGCAATTTGCTGCCTTATGATGCCATAAAAATCATTAAAACCTGCTTCAGCAAACATGCTTGAAACACTACAGTGTCTAGAAAGGCCTATTAGTATCCTGATGGCATTATTATAGGTATTGAATCCGAAGCACATTGTAGGTCCTATACGTAAAGTCACACCATACGCTATAGATGTAAAATACATGACAGTAGGCCTTGAAGAGGTTAAGTTTTACGTCATATTATATAAACTAAAGTAAAAAAAGTAAAGTTACAGCCTATATACGTCCAACTGCTGGGCACAGGCCTCCCCTCATTTCTGAGAGGGTTTTATATGGGGTATGTACACTAGTGTGGAGCGAAAAAAATGTTTTCACCTTATCATAATGAAATAGTGCGCAAAAGGTGCCTTTAAAAATCAAATTAACTCGTGCAAAATATTATTTGGATTGATTCTGAGTAACTGCCTCCGCAAGGTCATTGAAATTTTATAAAAGGATGATTTTCGACCCAGAATTGACTCTATGTAATTTTTTTATAGGATAGGATGACAAACGAGCACACAGTCTACCTGATGGCAAGTGGTTGCTGCGGCCCATAGACATCTACATCTATCCTCGATTAAGAATCAAAATGGAGATGCGTTGTCATCCGTGAGGACTTAGGTGGAGTGCCTCATTTCCAGCAAAAAGGGTCTTCGGTTCACTACACTCACCATATGAAACACAGCAGCATTAAGCTACTATTTGACGCTGGTATTCCGTAAGAGCGTGGTCCTTCCCCGGTCGAGCCAACCCATTCGTGCTAAAACTACACTACTAATATAACTGCAGCATAGCTCTACCACTCATAAAACGTCACGTAAGTATGCTATTATTAAATAAATTGTAACAATTTGTTTTATTTTTTAATTTAAAATATAGTATACATTCATTTTAAATCATGAGCGCCCTCTCTACAATTTCAGAAGCCCAAACCTCCTCAGGCATTATTATGTTGGATGTAGAAACAAGTATCTATAAATTTTATTAAAAATTCATGGAATAAAAATATTTAATCCTATAAATATTTAGGTTTTCAACAAAATATGAGAGCGATCCATAGCAGAGAGATCTGAAACTATTAAGAGTATATATTAGCAATGTCACCGATATAAAGCTGGGTCGTGCGAATTTCGGTCACTTGTAAATGGGATAGAACGAACCATAACTAATATTCAATAAAAACAGTTACGAGCTTGAGGTTCGTGACAATAAAAATTGCCGATAAAATTACCTAAATTAACACTTTAATTTACTTTACACAAATTAAAGTTAAAACACTAATAATTAAACACACTAATTCACTTAATTCCGCTCCGAAGCTTCGCTTGTGTCGCCGAGTTCAACTCTGTCTCGATCGCATCTTGCGCCACCTATTTATTTAAATTAGCAAAATATCTGAATTGTTCAAGTAAACACGCGCAAGGTACCGAGAGTTCGAGTATAGATTTTCTAGAAACTTAGTTCTTCGGGTGGCGCTGTCGGTCGAAAGATTTGTGATGTCATAAACTGCAACGCTCCCCTCGCTCTCGTTCCTGACACTAGATGGCGCTAGTGTGTCGTCGACTGGAGCGCGTAACACTGCCTCCTCCCGAGCATTATCGGTCCCATAATAACCACCAAGCGATCCACATGGACGATCTTAGGAGTCCCTCTTGCGCCCTTCTGTAACGGCTCCGCAATGTCAAAGGTTGTCCTAACCCGTGGTGCACCAACATTGTACAATTCGGTGCTCCTCTACTACGTGTCTGAGGTCCCCGCACGGCCGCACAACTTGTACATGTACGACACCAATCCTCGACATCGTCACGATAATGGACCCAGTAAAACTGTTCTCGGACCTTCAGTAGAGTTCGTTTAACTCCCAGATGGACTCTTGAACGACCATTATGGCACAGTTGTAGAACATTCGGCACTTTAGCTTTAGGGACAACCATTTGCAAACGACAGCTGTCTCCTCGACCATTGTCCCATTTACGGCACAGGACTCCATCCTGAAGGAGCAAGCTGTCCCATTGGGCCCAATAGCTTTTCGTGGTTGAACTCATCGCTGAGACGTCCCTCCACTTAGGCTTGGTAGCACGGGCCTTCATCCATCCCAGAATCGGCTTGATGTCCGGATCTTCCTGCTGTGCATGTCGTAGGCTGTCCTTCCACCCGTTGCTGAGGTGGTCTGTCCTGAGCATCCTCACGGATACCACTTCCTTAATCTCTTGCCTACTACAATGGTTGCAATCTTCAGGACAAGGTCTTTTTGACAATGCATCTGCGTTGCCGTGAGATTTCCCGCTGCATTGTCTGATAGTAAAGTCGTATTCCTGCTGCTACTGGGCGGTGCTGTTAGCCGCACTTCCTTTCCGAGATCGTTCACCTTCCCTTCCTAGGGTGTGCTTAGGGCAGCTGGACCGAAGATGGCCCCTTTCCCCACAGCCATAGCACCTAGGGCTGTATCTTTTATTGTGGTCGCGAACAGTAACTGCTGTAACCTCCCTAGCGTGAGGTGAACGATGATCCTGTCGCCGCCAGGCAGTGCCGTTAGCTGCACTACCCTCTCGAGATCGATCAACTCTCCTTTCCACGGTTCGCTTAGGGCAGCTGGATTGAAGATGGCCCTTTTCCCCACAGCCATAGCACCGTGGGCTGTATGCTTTGTTGCGGTCGCGAACTGTAGCTGCTGCGACCTCCCTGACGTGATGGGAACGATGATCCTGCCGCACGGCTTCCACTTCCAGTGCATGGGCCAAGGCGTCCTTAAGCGTCTCGTGGTGCCCGAGCCTCACAGCAGCTCTGACTTCCAGGTCGCGGATGCCGTCGATGAATGTCTGCACCAGGTTCCCTTCAATGAAGGCAGGTACAGACCGGTATGCTTTTTGCACCAGCTTCTCCACCACTAGAGCCCACTGCTGCAGGTTTTCGTCGACGCGCTGCAGGCGATCTTTAAGCTGCGCACGAAAGACGTGTTCCAGGTGAGCGTCGCCATATCTCGCCTCCAATGCCTCAAGGAGTTGCTCATAAGTCACTTCCTCACCGAGAGCTTCCAGAACTGTTACGGCCTGGTCACGCAGGCCTAGTGTGAGAGCAGTCATGGCCTGATTTTTATTCCAGCCGTTCGCCTTCATAACAGCTTCGAACTGGATTTTGTAGGCTGACCAGGAAGAAGTCCCGTCGAACGGTGGCACCTTGAACCCACGTAGCGAAGGTGCTGAAGCTACTACGGGAGCTGTAGTTCCATCCCCAAGTTTGAGTTCATCCAGCGTTTTCTTAACTTGGTTGATTTGGGTCTCAGCTTCCGACAGGCGGTTATCATGTTGAGCAACCTTATCCTTCACCTCCCTTATCTCTTTCCCGAAGGTAGCGTGAAGGTCCTTCATGAGAAGCATCTGCTCTTCCAACCGACGGGCCTGTTCCTCTTGTCGGCGGGCCTGTTCATCCTGTCCACCCCGCAGCTGCTCTTCCAACCGACGGACCTGTTCCTCCTGTCGGCGAGCCTGTTCCTCCTGTCGGCGAGCCTGTTCCTCCTGCTGCTCTTTCAACAGACGGGCCTGTTCCTCTCGTCCGCGCTGCAGCTGCTCCTGTAGCATGGCCATCAGAGCACCTAAGTCAGGTGCCACAGACGTAGAAGCTGCTGACGGACCGGCTTCCGTGGCCGGCGGCTGGCCCTCAGACATCTGCGGCGTTGCACCACCAAATCTCCTCTGGTCCGTCTCCCGCTGGCGTTGACTTCGGGTACGGACACCCTCCGTTTCCTCCTTGGGTAAAATCGGCATTATTTTATCCCACTTCTGACACCAATTGTTACGAGCTTGAGGTTCGTGACAATAAAAATTGCCGATAAAATTACCTAAATTAACACTTTAATTTACTTTACACAAATTAAAGTTAAAACACTAATAATTAAACACACTAATTCACTTAATTCCGCTCCGAAGCTTCGCTTGTGTCGCCGAGTTCAACTCTGTCTCGATCGCATCTTGCGCCACCTATTTATTTAAATTAGCAAAATATCTGGAATGTTCAAGTAAACACGTGCAAGGTACCGAGAGTTCGAGTATAGATTTTCTAGAAACTTAGTTCTTCGGGTGGCGCTGTCGGTCGAAAGATTTGTGATGTCATAAACTGCAACGCTCCCCTCGCTCTCGTTCCTGACACTAGATGGCGCTAGTGTGTCGTCGACTGAAGCGCGTAACAATATTATCTAAATGGTAATGAGTTGTATAAAAATTTTGTAGAAGGTTATTTCGCAATTAATTCAGGATCGTTAGTAGTCGAGTTTTAATTTGCAATTAAAGTATGAACAAGAACTCATGACTGTGTAGAGAAATTATTATGCTATTTACTACAAAAGTTGGTTGTTTAACGTAAACAGTGCGTGTTGCAGAAAATTGGTTATTTATATATCATACAAGAGAGCTCTTCTTGAAAATTGCACAGTTGTGGACTACCAATCATCCAGATGTTATCGCGATGATGGTATCGCGAGATTTGTCGCGATGTGCGATGATAAAATTTAGCCGCTGTAATAGGTCCAAACAATTTCTCTGAGCACTCCCCGTGGTAGATGCAATAGAATGTGCAATGGATGCAACATCTTTCCGTACCGCTAGTGAGTCAAGTCGATCAGAATGAACTCGGTTAACGACGACATTGCGCTAAATATGATTAAGTGTATGTAGCTGGCATTGTGGTAACCTGGTGCAAAGATGACAGTATTCAATGTGAAGTCAAAGTCTTGCGCCTCGTCCCGTTCTACAAAGCACGATAAGATTTTAGACGTCAATTTCACATTGCCTTCCAAGTGACCGCGGAACTGAACAGCATTCGAAGTATCGAAGAAAACAGTTATAAATATTTTGATAAACACACTCTGTGTTTGTAAATAAATTTCTCTGAAAATATTTTACTGCTTACTCTGAAAATATCATTTTGACTAAAAGTTTTAGGTAAAAGCAGTTTTGACAAAGACTGGATGTTATGATTACTTTTGAACACGAATATTCAGTAGGGAAGTGTTTGATATTTTTTTAAAGTTTGTTGTCAATTTATTTTATGACAAACTAGTTACTATTTGCATTGTCAGCATTATGATCGTCATCATCATTACAGCCTTTCACAAGTCTACTGCTAAGCATAGGTCACCCCGAAAGAATGGCAAAAAGAACGGTTGCCACTTGCATCAAACAACATGCAATAGGCATGTCTTTCCAGTTTTCCACTCCATCTAGTGGGAGTCGCCCTACACTTCACCTACTTGGCTTCCACTCATGAACTCTAATTCGCCATCGGTTTTCGTCGGCCAATTCTCACTTTGACTTACTCATTCGTTGGGCTATGCCAAATACTCTGGTTCCACCGCGGATATCCTTTTTTCTTTAAAAAAAAGGGCCCTTCATGAGAATAGTCAACTTATTTTTAAAATTTAGGCAACGCACCAGCGATTCCCTGGTATTGCAGTTGTTTAAGTTCGTTTGCTGCCTCCAATTTGAAAAGATATTAGAAAACCGTTCCCAGCCATAAATCCGGTCCTCTTTGGTTATCGTATTGCTTTATGATATTGAATTATCGGAATTGCGAACAAAGTAATTAGGGGCGTAAATTATACCTTTTCTGCCTCGAGTTTTTGCATGATAAATGATAAAGCGCAAATAATGACTTGCCCTATTAAATTTATTGAGTTTTTAATAAATTGAATACGCTAAATTTTTTTGAATACCTTAAGAGAAGGCAATAGTGGTTTGAAAAATAGTATAGAAGATCTAATCTAATCTAAAACTAAAGCTTCAATTATTTAATTTTTTACTATTTGCTTTATTGTGGTTGCATCAGAAATAGGTTAGCTCGATCAGGAAACGACAACGTTCTCACAGTATACCAGCATAGAATAACAACTTACCACTGCTGTGTTTCATATGTTGGCTGTAACCAACCAAAGACCCTCTTTGATTAGAAAAATGTATGTGGTAGAGCCATGCTGCAGTTATATTAGTATAGTTGTAGCACGAATGGGTCAGCTCGACTGGGGAAGGACCACGCTCTCACAAAATACCTATATATAATATAATAGTAGCTTAATGCTGCTGTGTTTCGTATCGTGAGTGTAGAGAACCGGAGACCTTTTTTACGGGAAACGTGGCATTCCACCTAAGTCCTCATGGATGACAACGCACCTGCATTTTGATTCGTAATCGAGGATAGATGTGGATATCTATGGGCCACAGCAACCACTTACCACCAGGTGGACTGTGTGCTCGCTTGTCATCCTATCCTATAAAAAAACCGAGGCGTTCCCTCTCAGTCTTTAGGGGTGACAACGCTTCTGCATTTTGATTTCAACGCGAGGATAGTTGTAGGTGTCTATGGACCACGGCATCTACTTACCATCAGTTTGGCTTGCTATTTACCCGCATTCTATAAAAAATAACTAAGTGCTAGGACTCTTTTTTACCTATATTTGCCATCAAATAGCAGTTCTTGCACTACTGTGTTTCAATCTAAATGGTATATGGAGCTAATATAATTACAGGATTTGGGGCATTCCATTTTAGTCCTTGAGGTTGACAAGCCATCTGTAGCCTTTTTGATGTTGTTGTGATTGGTAGTTGGCTGCAGGTGTCTATGGACTGCAGTTGTCACTTACTATCAGGTGAACTATAAGTTTGCTTGTCACTTAAGTTTTATACAAAAAAAATCGACAACACATTTGAATGCGTTAAATATTGTGTTTTTTGGTAGATATCATCTGTACAATTATGTTTGTTTTAAAAACGTGCCACTCTGTCAATGAATCAAGTCAATCTGGACTTAACTGACAAGGTACGTGTTACCTTTAGTATTTTAATTGAAAAATAAGTGTATGATTTCATGATAGCCAAATATAATGTCTCTACATCAAAACACGGGCTCATAATGAAGACGTTGCTGTTATTACTACTGTTGCTTATACTATTGTATGTAACTAATGTATGTAAAGATGTCGCGGGGACGTTTAGTATATAATATATGTATAATGTAATTTATTTCAAACTCACTTTCCATTGGTAACAAGTTATTCTTCCTTTGTTCTCAGAAGTTATATGACGACTGCATTTTATTCTTAATTGACGATCTATATCAGTGGCTCTCCACCTTTTAGTGACGAAGGACCATTTGAGCGTTTTGTGTCTTGCCACAGTTCACCCAACTTATACGCACAAGCTTGGGGTTCGTGATAATAACAACTCCCGATTGAATAACCAAAATTGACACGTTAATTACAGAACGCCAACTGCAACTAAAAACACACTAATAATAGAATATAATTGCAGTACTGATCACTTTAATTCGCAGTTATATCGCTTCGAAGTTATATCGACTCGATCACGGTCCTCACCGGTCTTATATAAGGCCTACTGAAACATCTAGAATGTTCGAGTACATACCGGTTCCGACTGATTAGTTGTAGAAAGTTCTAGTATGGAATTTTCTGGAAAGATCTTGACTTGAATTCTGCTACTCGATATTATATGGCGAATGAATTGTGGCCCTAAACAATACTTTGATATGCATTTTGTAAAGAGCTTTTATTGTTACATTACAAACAGATACTTCAATTTTATATATTTAAATAGACTAGTAAAAGAGAGTACATAATACAATTGAAAAAGCGCAGTGGACTTAATTGCTTAGAAATGATACCAGCAGATATGTGACTTATAAATGCGGTTGTTATCTTACTTTACTAATTTTACGCAAAAATATCTATACAATATTTCATAAATGTACTGTAAATCATTATATATCGCTGTACCGAGTGACATGTTGTTTACCTTAATAGCCTGTTCTCTTTCACTTTATTCTGGTTCTGCTCTACTTTCAATTTTTAAATAAAATATGAGGCCAACTGTGTCACACAATACATCAACAAGTTGTGTTAAGAAAAGTGCAGCCATAACTCATATTATAATCCAAGGATAAACTTGGCAGTTTTGTTGTAAAAAGCTAAGTCGAAACTTGCCAACGAGCCGCCTTTACCTTATTTGTTTTAATACCGCACTTTGTTGTGGAGTTTGTACTTTGAGATTTATTACCTCCACACAATATTTTTTATTCTCATACTTATTTTATCTTATACTATATAATACGTGAAACAGACATTTTTATAAATATATATGGTCGTAGGTATATTTAATGTATTTTATTTATTTATTAAGCTACATTTAGCTCGATGATACTTTAAGGAAGTTTAGAATTACGCTTTGACACAACATAAACCTAGCACAAACTAAATTAACATTGCATTTAATGAGACCTATGTGACGTTAATTCTAACATTTATGTTTCATTTAATTATGTTTTATTTGTGTTTATGTTTCATTTAATTCAATTGGGAAGTATTTGTAACGTGTGTTGAATACGTCGTATATGATATATTTTACAATGCTATACCACTTTAAAAAAAGTGTGAATGTGTATGCACGTGTGTGTGTGTGTTTGTGTGTGTGTGTGTGTGTGTGTGTGTGTGTGTGTGTGTGTGTTTGTGTGTGTGTGTGTGTGTGTGTGTGTGTGTGTGTGTGAGTGTGTGTATGTGTGCGTGAGAGAGCGAGAGAAAGAGAGAGAGTTACGTGAGTGCGTGCTTGCGTGCATTTTTTCGTACATGCGTGCGTGTGTGCGTGCGTGATATTGTAAAATATTTTAAAACTATTTAACTAATTTCTGTGGGGTAATTACACGACTACAATATTTTACAATAGTACCTTAATCATCGAATCTAGAGTGCTTCCTGATTAAATTGTGTATAGTAAAGTAATACTTTTTTTATCTGGTGGAATGTTAGACCTTCCTTGCATATTTTGGCACTTATATTCTTTATTTTTATCCATTTTTTTTATAGAATAAGGGTGACAGACAAGCACACAGTTCACCTGATATTAAGTGGATGCTGTGGTTCATAGACATCTACATCTATCCTCAATTAATAATCAAACTGCAGATGCGTTGCCAATCCTGAGGGCTAAAATAAAATGCCTCGTTTCCAGTGAAAAATATCTCCGGTTCTCTACACTCGCCATACGGAGCACAGCAGCATTGAGCTACTATTTGACGCTGATATTTTGTGAGAGCGTGGTACTTCTCCGATCGAGCCGACCCATTCATGCCACAACCATAATAGCTGAAGTATAGCTCTACCACGTTGCTGGGATGAAAGTTGCGATATCGAGCTCCATTCCAGGAGCTCAAATACCGTCTGTGCAAAACACCAATTTTGAGGTTCCCTGATGCGGGCAAAAAATTTATAGTTGTTTGTTATTAGTTTAATTATTATTTTTTATTTGTAGTTAGTTAAATTATTCTGTGAGAGCGTGGATCTTCCCCGGTCGAAAAAACCCATTTGTGCTGCAAACAATATAGCTGTAGCGTGGCTCTATCACGTAAAGATTAATGATTCCATTGAAAATGATTGTTTGTATTATTTTCTCTTTCATATTAGGTAACTATCATTATTTCTCATCTTGATGATATAATGCTGGCCTTGCACAAATTGTCCAACCCCTTATCGGTCCTTTCAACATACGACATTTGACTCTTTTATTTCCACACATAGTTAACAACTGCCGCCTTCTTTTTGGTGCTCTATATTTTTTGCCATAGTTCTGGCAGTAGCAAGATTCTATGCTCATAAAACTTCTAAGCTTTGCTGGAAAAACACTAATCCAAGTAATTTTTGATATCCTAAACTGAAGAAAAAATTTTCCATCTAAAAAATTTGTAGATGCTGAATTTAATTGAAACTTATACCATATTTTTAGCCCACAGAAATGATCGATCATTTTTTTGAAGTTTGCGAACCAAATCACAGACGTCGTTCCAACAAAGCCAATTTCCTTCTGTAAGAATGCTGTAAGAAGTCACTGTTTAAACGTGTACCTTGTATAATTCCCAGACTACCTCGTAGGTCTAGTGGTTGTATTAGTTTGACTGCTGATCATGAGGTTCTGGTTTCGAATCCCGTTTCAGGCTAAAAATCAGTTATTGAGTTTTTCCGTCAAGAAATTCTCAGTAGCTGTCCGGAGTCAGGAAGTTGGCGGTGTGTCACCCTGCCTCGGAAAGCACGTAAAGCCGTTATTCCTGCGCCTGATCTCTCTCCTGTAGTGTTTTACCGTCCCATCGGATTATGAGAGTGAGGGAATAGGGAGTGCACCTGTACCTGCGCATACACTTTGGCACTATAGTCCTGTCCTGCGCCGATGGCTAGTCTCCGTTGAGGCTGGCCGCCGTGACCGAAATTCGGTCTGGAGGACATTATAAATTCCCATCCCATCCCAAAAATTATATGAAATAAATGTAATAATTTTTTATTGAGAAATATTTTAAAAATACGTTTTTATGTTTTCTTATAAAAATAATAAAATCAAACGATATTAAGCGCCCGCGGCTAGTTCCCGCTAAATCAGATTGACAATCAAAACATGTTTCAAATTAGCGTGTCGTTTTTAAAAAAAAATCACCGCTTTAGTAATTTAATTAATCGCTCGAAATAGGTTATGTTTACTTATTGTTAAAAACAAAGAAGTTTTAAGTAAATTGTTTCCTTTTGCTTATTTTGAGGTAAATGTTTTGTTGATTTAATTGTTTTATTAATTCAATTGCCGCCTGCCAAGCGAGGCATCTAAAACCAAGTATATACGATAATATCTCCCCTACGAGGCAATCGATGGAGACACCTGTGTTGGGCAATGGACTTTGTTCGGCTGTGATGATAATGATGATCATGATGGCAATGAAGATAGTGTTGATGATGTTGATTATGTGGAAATAGGTTGCGTCATTTACTTAACTTTAGGTAGACTATGTGCTTGACTGGTTTGTCAGTCTCATTTTGATAGAAAAAGATAATGTTAATGATTTCTAAGCTAAAACTTTTACCGCTCAAGAATTGGCCACGTTCAAGCGGTCATGTTACGAAATACCAGAACCATTTTCTAATTCAAGCCGCAAATTCATACGATTGGTTAATCGACGGAAATTAAAGTGCACGTTAATCTCGGTTCGTTTCTAGGATTAAAAAGTAGTACCTTCATATATTCGTCTTAGTATCGTAGTGGGTTGATTGTTCCTGTTGTACTACGATAGAGTAGTATAGAAGTTTATTCCAAATTTCCTCCCTACAAAGGAGACCTATACCCAGTATTGGAGTATACATATTGTACTCGGTAGAACAGAATAGAATAAATTTTATTCAATTATCTGTATTGACAACAATACTTATTGAAAGTCATTTACGTTTTAGCTCTGTTCCAAAAAAAAACTCCTTCTTGAAAAGAACAATCACGAAACCCGGAAGGACTTTTTAAGACCTTAATTTATAATATAGTATGTTGTACAACTGAGTATGAAAACATGTAGAAACAACATGGTTGTGATAACTTTATTTCTAGGGGTTATTACCAATCATGTACTCTTTAGTAGTATGGTGATCCTTATATATATAATTTTTTTAGGAAAATTTTAAAACTTTCTTAGAAAGAGTATCTGCATACGAATTTGTTGTCTAAATGTAGTAGGTAGTTCTTACACTGCTGTATTCCGGTCTGAAAAGTATAAAGTCAGAATAATTAAATAAAATAATAATAATAATATTAATTTGGTTATAGCTATCCATATACATTTATTACTAATTTTCATAACTTAGTAAATAAATATAATAATAATATTAAAATAAGGATAAAATAAATTATATGATAGGACGAGTCCAATTATTTAAGAAACTTAAATGTCCCACCCAAATGCATTAGGATTCAATTTCTCTAAATGGGACTGTTAAGCCTATCTTGAAATATCTTCAAGACACCATTTGAGCTCTTCCGTAATCTGCATAACATTGACGCAATTTGCTGCCTTATGATGCCATAAAAATCATTAAAACCTGCTTCAGCAAACATGCTTGAAACACCACAGTGTCTAGAAAGGCCTATTAGTATCCTGATGGCATTATTATAGGTATTGAATCCGAAGCACATTGTAGGTCCTATACGTAAAGTCACACCATACGCTATAGATGTAAAATACATGACAGTAGGCCTTGAAGAGGTTAAGTTTTACGTCATATTATATAAACTAAAGTAAAAAAAGTAAAGTTACAGCCTATATACGTCCAACTGCTGGGCACAGGCCTCCCCTCATTTCTGAGAGGGTTTTATATGGGGTATGTACACTAGTGTGGAGCGAAAAAAATGTTTTCACCTTATCATAATGAAATAGTGCGCAAAAGGTGCCTTTAAAAATCAAATTAACTCGTGCAAAATATTATTTGGATTGATTCTGAGTAACTGCCTCCGCAAGGTCATTGAAATTTTATAAAAGGATGATTTTCGACCCAGAATTGACTCTATGTAATTTTTTTATAGGATAGGATGACAAACGAGCACACAGTCTACCTGATGGCAAGTGGTTGCTGCGGCCCATAGACATCTACATCTATCCTCGATTAAGAATCAAAATGGAGATGCGTTGTCATCCGTGAGGACTTAGGTGGAGTGCCTCATTTCCAGCAAAAAGGGTCTTCGGTTCACTACACTCACCATATGAAACACAGCAGCATTAAGCTACTATTTGACGCTGGTATTCCGTAAGAGCGTGGTCCTTCCCCGGTCGAGCCAACCCATTCGTGCTAAAACTACACTACTAATATAACTGCAGCATAGCTCTACCACTCATAAAACGTCACGTAAGTATGCTATTATTAAATAAATTGTAACAATTTGTTTTATTTTTTAATTTAAAATATAGTATACATTCATTTTAAATCATGAGCGCCCTCTCTACAATTTCAGAAGCCCAAACCTCCTCAGGCATTATTATGTTGGATGTAGAAACAAGTATCCTAGAACTAAATGGCCTAAAAGTTGGTTTTTATAATGAATAATGAAATGACAAACGAATTGACTCTCCACCTGGTAAGTGGCTACTGCAGCTCATAGACAAATGCAAACAATTTTGAACAAAAAAGCTACACGCGTTGTCACCTCCGGGAAATAATATGGAATGCCTCACAGCCTATATTTTTCATAAAGACTATGGGTGACAAACGAGCTTGCAGTCCGCATGGTAGTAAGTGAATGCCGTGTTCCAAAAACATCTATATCTACTCACGATTAATAATAATCAAAATGTAGATGTGTTGCCACCCGTGAGGACTGCTCACGCATTTAATGATTAAGGTGGCATGCAATGTTACCAGTAATGAAGGTTTCTACTTCTCTACACTCACCATGCGAAACCCAGCAGCATCAAGCTGCTTTTTCATGATAATATTCTGTAACAGCGTAGTACTTCCCCGGCCAAACCGTACCGTACCTCATTCAAGTTACAAATATAATATACTCGTAGCAGGCCATGAAAAAAAATTATAAAAAATTGAGGTGAATTGCACTCATGATAATTATTCTTCTAATTTGTTGTGAAATATATTAAACTTGTGATTGTATATACACGGTAACTATACATTGAATAAGACTTTATGGGATTCAATTTATTTTAAAATCCCTATGTCTCAAGATCGTTTCAGGAGTCGTTCCTAAGACAAACTAATAATAAAACTTACTGTATATTGGCATATCACATTTGGACACAGGTTATGCTCTTTGTAATTGGGTAAATCTGCTGCGCTGCCTCATTGTGAAGTGACGAACGCCATCTCAGTCGATAAAGTTCGGTCTAAGGCGTTTCTTTCTAACTCAGCCACCCCAAGTGGGTGGCCGAGTTAGAAAGAATTTTGGATTTTTATATTGTTAAGCGTAGATTTGATCTCCCCTGTAGTTAAATATGAAAATGATGTGTCAACATAGTTAGGAAAACAATCTGGCACAAAACTGTTATATATATATATATATATATATATATATATATATATATATATATATATATATATATATATATATATATATATATATATATATATATATATATATATATATATATATATATATATATATATATATATATAGAATCTTGTATGGAATAAAGTTATTTTTGTGGAATCTTTCCCGTTTTATTTCAGCTTACTTTCATATAAGTTTAAGTTAGACGCCTTAATATCATGGCTAACCTCGGCTTAGGTCACCGCTTAATTAAAAATTGTGGTAGGTACTATCTACGCCAAATGAACTAACACTTGCGCGCAGCGTACGCTCCTACTGCTTTACGTGGTAGAGCCACGCTGCATTTATATTAGTAGTATAGTTGTAGCACGAATGGGTCGGCTCGACCGGGAAAGGACCACGCTCTCACAGAATACCAGCGTAAATAGTGAATAGCTTAATGCTGCTGTATTTCGTATGGTGAGTGTAGAGAACCGGAGACCCTTTTTACTGGAAACGAGGCATTTCATCTTAGTCCTCACGGGTGACAACGCATCTGCATTTTGATTCGTAATCGAGGATAGATGTAGATGTCTATGGGCGGCAGCAACCACTTACCATCAGGTGGTCTGTGTGCTCGTTTGTCACGCTATCCTATAAAAAAAAACGTATGTTGAGTGAGTAGAATCGGGGACTCTTTTTAATTAACGATGCATTTTATTTTAGTCCTCAGGGGCGAGAATGCACCTCCATTTTGGTTCCTATTAATGGTTAATGAAGTCTTTAACTATTCTAAGCCTGTGCTTGACTGCTATCTAAATAATGGTAAAAGGTGATACATTCGGAGTTATTCAAGCGATTTCTATAGGCTGCAGTTTGCACTTACAATCAGGTAGATTTTATGCTTATTCGTCACCCTTCTACAAAAAAGGACTCACGTAAAATATTGTACTAAAAACAAAATTCGATAAAGATCAAACATTCTGTACGCTATAATCTTTATAACTTTTGAGATCATTTACTAAAAATCACTATGTTATGAGATTTATTGTAACAACGTGTCGGCGGATAGCACCCGAGGGGAGCTTTAGTGGAATTTATGGCGGTGAAGCTACCTGCAGCTTTATTGAATGAGGTATTTATGTATGCAGAAGGTTTTGAATTGAATATCTGATTGAAAAACGACAGTGTTACCTTAACAATACGTAGTAGAGCCACACTACAGCTACACATCTGCATTTGATTCTTAATCCAGGTTCAATGTAGACGTCTATGGGTCACAGCATCCATCTACTATCAGGTAGACAGTGTGCTCGTTTGTCACCCTTATTCTATTAAAATAATCTTTGGCCCAAATCACAGTTCATATAAAACAGTCCATCGTGTATGTAATATTTTGTGATTTTTTAATATTTTGTTATTTATTAAATTTTATACCAAGAAGGAAAGATAGGTAAACCCTAAATATATTTCAAGCGAACAATTTCCAGACTTTCATTTATTCATGGAGGTTCATGATTAAAACTACTTTTACGGATTTTATCGCGTTTATTTATTTTTTTTTTTTGCTATTTCCAGTCCGTACTGGTTCGCGTAAATATAAGAAATCGTTATTTAAACCAAAAATAAACGCGATAAAATCCTTAAAATAGTTTTAATCATGTGTAGTGTTCGCGTAAATATAAGAAATCATTACATGGATGTTCATTTTAAAAGTCAATTGAGTATACTATGGGAGAAAATTTTGTTTACTGTTGGAATAAAACGGATATATAGAAGAAAGAAACTTACTTAGGGGTCAGCCACTGCAGAGTCTATTACACCTGTAGATGCCTGGTTTAGAGGCGAAACACGTGTCGTATTATCGACGGTGGTGGGTCTTTCCTAGTGTAGTGAGGGCAGGAGCTGCTCTTCGAACAAGGTAAGACAAATCATTTTATTACATTACGTGGATTTTAACTAATGAATTTTTAACAACTTTAATAAAATGGATTTGTGAAATTTATCACAATAAATCACTTAAGATCTGGTCTGACACACCAGGCTTAAATATTCTATAACCTTAATCCGGGTTTTTGATGGTAAATTCGCTTCAAAAGCCCTAGGATTAAGTAAAAATAAATTTCGCATTCTGGCAAGAGCTCTGACTGGACACTGTTGTCTTAAAAATCATATGTCCATCGTGGGACTAAGCAACTCAAGGATATGCCAGTTCTGTTCCTTAACGGAAGAAACGTCTATGTACATCCTAAGCGATTTCGAAACCTTAACGCGAAAACGCAACATTTATCTGGTAAAATATGCGATCCGCCCAGAAGATGTGATATTTCTCACAGCTAAGCTAAGCTAAAGTATCTTTACTCTTCTATAGGCTTCCGGTGCCTATGCACTGCAGTAGTCACCACCAGGTGGACTGTAAGTTGTCTGTCACTTTTTTATGTAAATAACGTTAGCTGGCGAATAAAGCCTTCATGCGTATTTAATTTCTGTTCAAAGAGAATGAACACTCGAATAAATCCAAGTAGTTCGAAGTAAAGTTAAAGTTTGTAACTGAGACAGTATTTCGTGTGTGGACAAGAGTTGTCATTGATTAAGAAGAATTTTCCTTTTAATAAAAACGTTATCACCATACTGGGATTATCTCATGTATTGTGAAGGAGTTTTTATAAAAATAGACAGACCTTGTAAAATCTAAAAATAAAAGGCTGCAGTTACCAACCCGGACAAGCGTGTCGACTATGGCAAATATCCCCGCTATGAGGCAGTTTGTGGAGGGGCATGTTTAGTCGTGGATTTTTAATAGCAGTAACAGTAACAGTAAATAATGTGTTTGAGTCTGTGACGTAAATTTAAATTTCACCTTCTAAAACGAACAAAAAATTAAAATTACATTTCCGGTACATTAACCGTATCGGAGAATGAACTTTAAATTTTATTAAAATGGTTTATCCATTATAATTATTAACAGATCATTTCACTAGTTCGGCCATTTATTTAAATCTATTAATAAGATGAGTTAATGCAGGCATTGCTATTAATATTTATTCCTGAGCAAATAGGTGTTGTTATGTAAATTATTTATCATAAACATTTCATACATTTCTGAGTACCGGAATTAGTGGCAAAAGTGGGTTAAGCCTTTTTCGGTTTCTCATATTCCACATAATTATGTATAAATAACATTTATTTATATACGTCATTTTTTTCACGTTGTCATATTCTTATTTGACCCGAACACACATACACGAAAGCGAGTTAATAAAAACGTTGTTTGTGTAACTTGATACCAATATTTCTATAAAATTGTACCAGATGGCGCCACAGTCAAGATAAATAGCACTGCGTTTAATTTTCCCACACACTGAAAATAATATAAACTAAGAATAAACACCGTTTTATTTTTGGAAGGACCTCACATACGCGGTTCAAACGTGGTAATAAAATATATTTTATTGTAATTCTTGACTATAAAAGCCCGATGGGATAGGGATATGTTTGCATATTATATACCTCAAAAAGGGATTAAGTAAATATAGAACAAAACAACTTCTCTTTGTGAATTGCTTTTGTTAGCAATGAGCGGCCGTGGTCGTACTTTTTGTTAGTCATGTTTCTTGCATCGGAATAAAACATAGACAATAAAGCTTTTAAGAAAATTGCGTGCAAGCATAGATACGATGAAACTATGGAGGTTCCACTTAATTTGGTAAGTATGCGTTATAGGTGCACGAGTGAAATAACCGCTTGCAAGTAATACACTGATATATTTCATAATTGTTGACAAGCATATACGTAGCCGTACACAGGTACCCACCATTTCCTTCATACATTCAGTAGTTAACAACTACTTTTTTTACTAAAAGAAACGATAATAATCGACCTTAGGTAAGGGGCGTAAACAAAGCCTGGACTCGGGGTTGTCACGAGCAATGGTTGCTATAGGCTGATTGGCCTCAGTTAACACATCGTTAACGTTAGTTGAGTTAACGTCATTTTGTACCATTTCTTCTTCCCCGAAGGTAGTTTGTGGCTCGTCCAATACCATTGTTTTCTTTCCTAATGCTATTTGTTAAATTTTAAGAGTCAAAATCAAAGTCCAGATTTTTTTATTATCGTGGTATGGTCCCTGGTAACGTATGATTCGATTTTTATGTTTTTTTTACACTTGCCAAAGTATGTTCTTTATCATATACGTAACTTTGCCCATTCTTTTTATTATAACACCCCGGCACCACTGATGTGTATTATTATTTACAAATTTTTTATACAAAACATTTGCCTTGGGTTCAAAAGGTTTTGCATTTTTCCCCCATGTGCCTTAATCTGCAAATACTTTTTGTTTTGAACTTTATTATTTAAGGATGTGGATGAAGGCGGTAGAACATGGCTCATTAAGTCCAAACGAGTTCGTAACTTGCAATCGAAAACTAATTGAGCCGGTGACAAAGAAGCTGTGCTGTGTAAGGAATTCCTATAATCGAATAAGAATATAATTTTAATTTATATTCTTTTTTATTGTTGTTATCACTAGACACGTAGAGTATCTACACGTGTGTAGTACATGTATAGTAGATAGTAGTAGTAGTATCCTAGTACCAGTAGACACGATTTCAACCCCCTTTTCACTATTTTAACGTACCCTTCAGCCTGACCGTTACTAGCGGGGTGATATGGCGGTGACGTCACAGATACCGTTAACACTAATCGCATTAAGCACCCATCTTCAAAAGATAACTGCGTTTTACATAAAAAGTAAGGTTTTATGTTAATTTCATACACCTTTTTGGGCCACCCTTCCATCACATATTTTATAATTTACTTAAAACGTTATCCTTACTCGTGTGACAAAATTAATGTAAGATGCGCGGTCGAGTGTGTCAGCGCCTATACGTATGCTTGAGCCGTGCCTGTTTCCATTGCAACCCGTGTCCGTGTCCCCGCGACATCGGGCAAGCTCGCTCGCGATAAATAATCCGCACAATTGTCAACGCTACATCCGTAGCGTTGACAATTGTGCGGATTATTCTATGCGATAATTGTAGCCACTGAGAAATGACGCATACCTATGTAGCCTATTTGCAGACACTTTCGGAATACCTTTGTGTGGACCGAATATAGTTACGAGTGGTTTGTGGTCAGTGCGTAAAATGAATGGTTCCGATCTTCCATATAAATATTGATGGAAACGTCTCACTCCAAAAATAATTGCAGTTGCCTCCTTCTGGATTAAAGAATACCTTTTTTCTGACCCATTTAAAGTGCGCGATGCAAAAGAAGTTGGTCTCTCAACTCCGTCGCCATCAATCTGTGATAACACCACTCCTAAATCGGTCGGGGAAGCGTCAACAATTAATATTATTTTATTATTAGGATTGAAATGCACTATGACTTGTTCAGACGCTAAACACTTTTTTATTTTATTAAATGCGTCACGGTATACACGCGACCAACACCATTGAGCGTGGTTTTACGCTTGGTTTGGTTTGTTTTACGTTTGACGCTTTCGCCAGCGCGGGTGGTAAGCGCGGCCCGTAAACGCGCGGATGATTCGCTCGAAACTATAAAACGAGTTTAGAGTCGCGCGGTTTTGTATACCCCATATATTTGGAACCACGCGGCTGAATGCCGCCAGCGCGGGCCATCCGCGCGTGTTGGTTACATTATGTAACGATACAAGAGTCGCAACGCTCGTGGCCCGCGACGCTTATCAACCGCGCTGGCGAAAGCGTCACTGTAAAACCACACTGAGTGCTTTTTTTTAAGAGATGGTATAGCGGCCTTAGAATGCTAGATGCATTTTTTACGAAATTTCTGTAATAGTTAACCAACCCTAAAAACGACTGTAGTTTATTTATGTTTGTTGGAAACGGTGCTTTTAGAATTGCTTTTACCTTCTCATGTGACTTTTTCAACCCGTAATTATCAATAGTGTATCCTAAATAATTAATTTCCTCCTGAAAGAATTCACATTTTTCTTTTTGTACTACTTAACCTGCATCCTTTAGCCCACTTACACATCCTTTAGCGCACACATCCTTTAGCGCACGTAGCCTTTCGGGATGCTCGTTATCATTTCTACCCGTGATCAAAATATTGTCTAAAAGGCATAGAACCCCATCTAATCCTGACAGTACACAATCCATTGCACGTTGAATTGGTTATATGCCATCGACAAGTCTATTTTGGAAAATTGCTGTCGTCGTGTAATTTGGCGAATAATTCGTGTATTGAAGGCAATAGATATTGTTCAACTATTAATTGCTTATTAATACTTACAGAATAATCGGCACAAAGTCTTACAGTACGGTTTTGTTTTAATACTGGTATTATAGGAAATGCGTATTCGGAATATTCTACGGATTTTAAAATGCCTAAATCTACTAATCTCTCGATCTCTTCATCTATTTTACTTTTTAGTGAAAAAGCTACTGGTCGAGCTTTAAAAAAATTGGCTGTAGATTTGGTTTTAATTGCAACTTTACTCTAAATTTGTTAAATGCACCAAGATTATCGAAAAACACTTCAGGATATTTTTGCTGAAATTTTATGATTATGTTTTCAGTATTCGATACAAAATGACATTTTACTAATTTCATTTTAAAAATCGACATAAAATCACGACCTAATAACGGTGGTCCGCCCCCGGGCACAACGTAAACATTAAGTTCGGCCGTCTGCCCCGAGTATGTTAACGGCACTCTCATTAGTCCAGCGGAAACCTGTAGGCTCTCGCGAGGTACTATTGTGTACAAGAACTAAACACCTTATTATTACCGGTATAAGATCTAAATTTTTTTGCTCTGCGCTGTAAGGGAATGCTCTTAAAATATGTAACATATGTGTCTTTAGATATTACAGACACTGCTGACCCACTGTCAATTTCAAATTTTAACGGAATGCCATTGTCACCAGCTCAACTATGGGTTCTCCATTCCTAGACCGTACGTCCAACTTACCGTCATCCTCGCTCTCATCCACCTCCTTAACTTCAACGTAATTCAATTTACACATTTTTGTGACTCTTTTTATTGCTGTTTTACACGTATATTGTGCAAACCGACACTTTGCTGAACTGTGGCTGGAGCGTCCACACACAGAACACTTTTCCATTCGTTTGGAATTGGATGAATTTTCCGTGATCTTGAAAAGCTGATCTTCCTTGACGTCCCGGAGAACCGAATTCATGGCCTGTAGCATGCAGCAGCGCAGTATAACAGGTGAAGGGAATAGAAGCTTATGGCACTGATTTTTTACAATTTTATTGCTTTACATTAACATATTATGTTATTGTACTTTCAATAAATACCACTAATTTGAAATAATATTACGGTAGTTAAAATAAATTGAACTAAATAAATAAATCTAATACAATCTAAATTAAAAGAATACGCACCTAATTAGTAGTTAGATTGATAGATAAATTTCGTAAAATGTTGATGTAAAAAAGGAAAATATCAGTGCCATAGGCTTCTATTCTGTTGACCTGTTTTACCCTATTTTTTCCGGAATATAAAAAAATCATGCAGTATAGCCGAAGCGACAAGGCTCGAGAATACTATCAAGTGGTGCACCTGAAAAAATTGTCCTCGAGGAGCTCATTTAGTACATTTTACAAGATTATTATTTTAGCTCATCTGACGCTGGAGGTATTATCCAATATTTATTACACCTTTACGCATTACAAATGAGTATCTTTTACATATAATAAAATTGGTGGGCATAATATGTAGGCGTGGCAATTCAAAGGCACAGTGCTCGATAAATTGCTTAATTACATGCATTTATGTCTGTATTTACTAAGCTACATCCGGCAGTAATTCTAAACATCGAGAACAACTGAAATTATTTCATATATATGATTGTATTTATACCTACGTATAATAGTGCAAAAATAATTTTGTTGATGTATATTTTTTCTACGACTACGACTTGCTTGTATAAAATCATGAAACCTTATGAGTAAGTAATTACTAACATAGAGTTCTAAAATAAGAAAAACATCTTATAACGGAACACCTCTATCGATTGTTAGCATAAAACATCCGATAATAACGCCATTTTGCTAGTTCTGTCAATGTTTCTAACCATTGTTGGTTCAAAACGTCACAAGTAACCGCGAGGGATCGAGCATGATTTGATTCTTGCACGGGATAAAAATAAGACTCAAATTTTGCAGCCATTTTATTTTATGATAAATTTTCTACTTTAACGTTTGAAGACCATATCGTTGTCGGTTTAAGAATGTCATAAACGACTCTATTTTATGAAGTATGAGGTATAAAAATAGTTTATTTAAAGCTATATAGTATCGTATCGGATGCAGTTCCTTTTTATTTTTATTTTTCCCACTGTGAAGCTTACTGGTCAGATGAATTTGTCTAAAACTACGCTTCTATCTCGGAATAATAATCTTTTTTGTATTTTTTTTCGCCGTTTCTTCGCCGCTGCTGTCTAAACCTATTTGAATGATGAGTGAGCAATTAATGTAATTAAAACTCGATTATTGCTTTGGAGACATTTGGTATTTGAAGAAGGGAATTGCTATAGTCGCCACGGTAAATTATAATTACGCATTTTTATGTCGATTATTCAGTGCAGCCGGTGGCTTGCGAGTAAAACTAGGTATAGTAAAGACCGATTAATAATTAAAATGGCTACGAGTTCTATGTCGAAAATACGAAAGAATATTATTTCAAATTGTTCATACAAATCGGATTTACCTAAATTTAATCGCAGTCGGCTACACCCTGTTGTAGCCGGCTCACCTTAGGTGGAAGTGCATACCTCGTGAATACCTCTACCGGTAAGGATAATTAATAAAGTAAAATGAATTGCCTCAGTTCTATTAGTTGACAATATGAATGTATGAGTTAAGTCTTTATTGTTTTCTTTTTATCAGTTTGTAAAATTTAATTGTTGGACACGATCTTCCCTCGTTGTACGAAGGATTTGTCTCAATCGACAGCCTTTGTAGTGCAACTGACGATAGCAGTACCACCCCGCCGATCTGAATATTTTGTGTTTATCATACACAAAACGTCTATATCGCCATCTATCGAAAGCCGTAAGATATTTCTAGCATTTCGTAATTGCCTCTCACACCCAAGAGACGAAATATGGTAATGGTTTCTCATGCGCGGCTACCACACAGCTGACCAAAATAACTAAAGTAAAGAAATGTAAACAGACCTAATTGCTAGAGTTGCCTTAGGAAAAACTCTATTATTCTACCAAGTCCGTGTTAGCAAACTTTATTTATTTATTATTATTTTATTAATTCTATTTTATCTATTATATTTATTTTATTAATTCAGTTATTTCCATAGCATAATTTCACATGGGATTTTGATATGGGGGAACGCGGCTGATTTAGAAACTATTTTTATTTTGTAGGAGAGCCATAAGAGCTATATACAACCTTAAACCGAGAGTCTCTTAGAGAAAAATTTAATGAAATAAATATATTAACTTTGGCCTCTCAGTATATCTATGAAAATTTGATATATATTCACAAAAACAAAGGTAATTTTAGTAAAAAAAGTGATATACACTATGTAAACACTGGGAACAAACACAAGCTAGTGATACCAGTTTCTTGACTCCACAGTGTCAGTAATTCATTCTTGGGGTAATGTATACGCTATTACAATAAAGTTCCAGAAAATATACAAGGTATCTCTATAACCAAGTCTAAATATTTAATTAAACAAAAACTGTATAAAAAGGGTTATTATGATATAAATGAATATATGGTTGGTAATAACCCCTGGGAATGAGGTGGTCGCTCCAAGCTATTTCTACAATAAATTTTGTAAATATTGACTTTGTTATTTTTTTAATGTCCCGCTGGGTTTATTGCCGGTTCTTCCCAGGACAGAGGTTTTTTTCGAACCAGTGCTAAAGTAAAAAATTGACTATCAAGAAGAGTTACTAGCTTCCGGCTATGAGAGAACCGTATATAGCAGTCATCATTTATTTGAAGTGGCTACCAATCAGAACAATAAAATACAAGATCATGTCATTTTCATGCATGCTAAATGCTCCGCATTACCTATAGTTTGTAATCACCTGAAACTAATTTTAAACATAGATTGTTACAGATGCGATGTCACTTCTGAGGACTAAGATGGTGTAGTGTGGCTCCCGGTATCAACTAATTTAACACCTATTATAAACTTAAGACAGTATTAAACTGGACTTGCTTGGACCATAAAGGTTGTCTTATTTAACAACATCATTACAATGGAAAGACTCACAGCCTGTCTCCATACTGGCTCTTTACACCCTTAGACCTTAGATAATTAAACAGTGCACGCACCTTAACTTAGCGCATAAAATAAGCAACAGAGTATATACTCAGACGAACTCCTTGGCAGAAAAGGACCGTATTATCTAGTGCTTTAATTTAGATCCGACTGCCGTACTCAGTTGAAATACAATTAAAATTATGCAAATGTCATCCTTGCAAAAGCGCTCGCGGGGATTTAGCAATAAATTTGAGTAACGCCAATCGAAATTTTAACAGCTAAATAAAAAGCAAAGAACTCTCAATTCGTAAAGCAATTTACGCTTTGATTAAAATTGATTGTTTTCCCAATTTCTATTCCTGTTTCCTAGCAACTGAACCTTCAGATTGAAAAATCAACAAATGTTTTTGTGAATATAAAACAAAATGAATATATCGTTCGAGAGTATTTTTCTTTTTTTATTATATATGGCAACTGTGTGGTAGGTCTCCTTATCTAAAATTCCGTTTGGGTAGGGTTATGTCTCCAAACATCAATGCATGCTCTACTGTGTTTTAGTCCGAAGGGTATAGAGAGCAACTATAGTTACAGAGTGTGAGGCTGGTGATATTCAAAAGTGACAACGCATTTGTGTAGCCTTTTCTGTTTGAAGTTGGTTACAAATGTCTATGGGGGCTTCATCAGCCACTTTCCATCAGGAGTACTGTAAGTTAGTTTGTCAATTTAATTTTCAAGACAAACCATTTTCTCCAATCTCCAATGTACATTGCTGATTGACGGAGAAGGTTCTGCAGCAGCATATTCCCGAAAAAACCTAAACTATTAGAAAACTGCGATTACCAACCCACTTGCCAAGTGAGTCAACTTTTGCAACGTTCTCTATGAGGTAATCTCCACAGTTTGTACTTTCGACTCTGGTTGCGCGGAAAACCATTCGTATTATTATATTTGACGGTAGGTGCCAAGTCGTTTATTCCTTCCCAAAACGATATCACTCATACCCTCCTATCGACACATCGGGGTGGTGGGGTGGGAGGGGAAAGAAGATGATTCTAGAATGTCACGTAATCATCGGAACCGAACATATATAAGGCACGCGCGACCCACGCGCAGGCCTCTTCCCGCCGCGGTCGTCGTTGAAACCACAACGCTTCTCTCCCGACGTACCCCTGGGGCCCCAGAGTGTTTGTCCAGAAGAAGTTCCAGAAGTCGCAGCAATAGTGCTCAACAAATAGAAGAAACCCCGGTGAGTCAACATTCCTAATAGTTCCTGCTTGATATAATTGTTTTAACCCGCTCCAATTTTGTTTTTCTCCTAATCAGGCAGGATTCCTTTTCATCGATTTGGCAAAATAATAGTTTTAGTTTTAGGGAAGAGCGAGTGCATTGTACCGCATGCTATAGTAGTCGCTTTTACGTAAGCGTAGAAGCAATCGCATATACAGTCCACTTTAGTTAATATCTCGCGTAATAGGTTTAAGGTTCGACCGGGGAATTAGACTTCGGCAGCCTTAGACACGTGGCTCCACCAGACTCAATGTTAGCGCCAAAGTTAAGGTTAGCACTCAACTGCATGTAGAGAAGTTCATGATGATCCTGAGTGGATATAAATGGACTCCGTTTTGCGGAGAATAGATAACGTTTTGCTTTTACTCAATAAATATATAAGGTATTTACCTATGAAATATCCGTTTTTTACGAAATAAGTTAATGTAATATTTTTCTATTTTTTTCCGTTTTCAAAGAAGCTGTAATAAATCACACCGGGGCTAGACCACCAAACAGTGACCATCACCTTTCTCGGAGTAGTTTTTCGTTTAGGGTCATTGTTTAGGTGCTGAACCAAGATCCAACCAACCTGTTGAGCGCTTACGATTGTCAAACAGAATTCATTTTTTAAATGTGGTTAGAAATTCCTTCGTGTGTCTGTTGAGTAGTGCAAGGCACGTCTTGATGCGTAATTCGCACTGGCGATAATTGAACTCGTAGGGCATCCATTTGTCAAGTTATTTTACATTGCCAATTCGACGCAAATACATCAATACTGTTAGGTGCTAAAGTCGAATGTTGCTGCTAATTCAACGGTATTTGAGTATATTTGAGTATGAACTGCTACCATAATCGCCTTTAATTCATCATTGTCGACCAAAGTTTTCGGACGACCACGGTGTTAATTTTTTCAGGTTAAAACTTCCAGGACGGAAGCAGCTAAACCGATAGCAGGTGGTGCGTTCGTTTGTAGATTTGCTCCGTAAACGTCGTTGAGGTTGCGTTTACTTGTGCCGCGTTTTTACCATGACGGTACTCATATTCCATAGTTACTCAAGTTTTTAACGTATCCGTGATGAGGAAAAAGATTAAAATGCAATGAAAACATAACACTAATCAATAAAAAAATAACGAATTTCGAAAAAAGAATTCCATGTTCTTAAAACAAAATTAATTTAAAGTTAGAATTATTAGCGAAACAAAAATTATTTTGAATTAAAATGGCCAGTAATGCAGAACAGCAAATTTCATAGGAAAAGACTTATTAAAACACACGTGGGCGCGCGAGGTCTTAGAGGCAAATAAAACAGGAGAAGCAAATCAAAAAACCGGTTGCTAACCCGCCTGCAAAAAGTGGAACAAATATTTTAAATATCCCCCGCCTCCCTGTAATGGCTCCCCCATAGATGTGCCTATAGCCCTAATCGCAATTCTTGCAGACAGTTTGTCGATAGCAGTACAAAACGTCTCGCACCTTATTTCGTCCCGTAGGTTTCATAAGAGCCCGACTATGGAATATATTAGAAAGATCTTACGGTCGATAGTTTTCAGTATAACCATCATGTTTATGCTAGAAGTAAAACACCCAGACCAACGGTGTGGTCTAACATTGTCAGAATAAAGAATGGGCTTCGTTATAAATTTTAGATTAAGGGGTCTGTTGTAGAATGGTTCAAAAGAGTTTATTCTGAAAGATCCAAAAGCCCCAACATGTTTTTGTAGTATGAGTTTTAGACAGGTGCTACTGCAGTAGGGAACGAATTAGGGTTATATAAGATATACAACCCGTCCTACTTAAATTTGCACCTCGTTTAAAATCGGCCACTCTCCCACTTCGTAGTACTGTACGACACAGCGACAGGAGGCTAGTTAACTCAAAAAAATAAGAACGTTTTAAAAACTTGTAAAAATACATAAAATAAATATAAACATGAAGCCTCCTAAAATGATACAAGGAGTAAAACAACATACACATTAAAAGCACAATGAGAAACCAATAGCTTTGTGGTAGAAAGTTAACTGGAGACAAGTGTACACTTCTTGTATATTATTCAAGGCACTTTACGTACTTGGCTTTGGTGCATTGTTTGCTTTTCTTAGCGTACGACCATATAATATAATTTATTTCTTTGCTTTAAAAGAACAAAGGTTATATGTAAATAATGTACAAATTCATTCGTTATTTATTATTTATCTTCAAAAACTGCTCTGTGTTGTTATAGAGCTACGTTCAGCTATATCATGGTTGCAACACAAATTGGTTGGCTCAACCGGAGAAGGACCACGCACTCACAGAATGCAAACGTGAAACAGCAGCTTAATAGTGCTGCATTTCGTATGGTGAGTATAATATAAGAATTTTTACTGGAAACGAGGCATTATATTTTGATTCTTAATCGCGGATAGATGAAGGTGCTTATGTACCAGCATCCACTAACCCACAGGTGGACTGTGTGCTCATTTGTTACCGTTATATTTTAAAAAAGCTTAAAAACTATAAGCTTTCCATATACGGTTCATTACAAAAGTTTTTGAAATTGGCCATCAGAATAATCCGCCCCTATTGCTGAATTTTTATATAGTAGATGGGAACACTTCGAAAGCCATAAGAACTTTTGGTGTTAACTTTTGTCGAACTTCAAACAAGAATGCAAATATAGCTCGAGATGGTGTTACCAAGCGACAACAAAATAAAAATTAGTAAGAAATAAATACACCTAAGATAATTTAAAAAAATTAAGATATTGATTATTTAAAAAAATAATTTATATTTTTATTTTACATCACATAGCATAAACACTTACGTCTCTCACCCAGAGGGGACACAGAGACTACGGACGTCCATTTGGTACGACCCTGGCACACATCTCTTGCCTCTTTTATCCATATAACAACGCGTCATCAACGCGTCTCGGCTTCTGTCGGGGTCGCTCTACTGGTGATCTTCCAGCTTACCTAACTCATAGATGGTCGGAGGCAGTAGAGTCCAAGGAAGAGGCCTTGACAATTAGTTTAGATATAGCTAAGAGCTTAGATCAGGTTAAGCACAAAGCGCTTATTCAAAGCTCCCTTCCTATGGAATTCTAGAGAAATTTTGTGATTGTGTTGTGTTTTCTTGCAGATCGAAGCATCAAATAGTAGACAGTGCATGCTTCAAATACAAGCCCATTAAGGCTGGCGTATTACAAGGCTGAGTTCCATTACCAACGCTGTTTCTTCTGCATATTAACGATATTTTACAAACAGGTAAAGTTAATTGCTGTGCTGATGACAGCATTGGTGATGCTGTATAATCCGGCCATACCAATATTTTTCAAGGAAACGTTGCTAAGAGTGCCAGCAAAACTTTGTCTGAATTCAAAACTTAGTTGAACAAAGTCTCGAATTGGGGGCGACCAATTTCTAGTCCAGTCCAATCATCAGAAGACACTGGTATGCGTATTTACCGCTACAAGGAAACCTCTTACCGTATGCCCTTAGTTTCAAGGTACTCCCCTTATTATCCGAGCCAGTATTGGAATCCTCGTTGTCTACTTTTCGAATGACGTGCAGCTTAACGTGCTCAGCAGAGTAGGAAAGTATTTCAAGCCAAACTTTACAAGGCCCAAGTTCGATCCCACATGAAATACTGTTCCAATCTCTGAGCCGGAGCTCCCTACTGCCAGCCCTTTAATTTGATTGCATCAAACGCAGAGCGGTTCGAATCTTCAACAACCATGCCCTTTATAATCGGTATTGACTCACTAGAATTGCGAAGAAATGTTGCATCTCTTTGCGTATTTAATCCTATCTGCCAAGCGGAGTGGTCTAAGGAATTGTTCGGACCAATTCCGGCCCCTCAATTTCAACATCGCGCATCGAGACAAAACTCGTGATGCAATCCATACCATCTGGATAATAGTTATCACCATCGGTCTATAACTATGCAATTTACAAATAATTTTTCTTTCTCGCACAAATTCCTTGTGTCATCGACTACCATCAGCATCTTTTCCGGACCAATGGAACCTTCAACAAAGAGCCTACTCTTTCCTCTGGTGTTGCATTTGTTCATGGGTGGCAATTTACACCATCAAGTGAGCTGAATGCTGGTTTGCCTCCTCTTCTATAAAAAAAACAATGTGGTTTATTCCAATGAACACATGGGAATAAATAAATATTTTTCAAGTTTCCAACTAATGTGACGTTAAAATACTTATATCATACATTAAATATTCAGTAAACTTTGCACGTTTGAGGAAACTAGAAATACCTGGACAGGTAAAAGTTTTCAAATTAAGGGTATCCTTGCGCACAAGTTTTACCTTAGGTTGGTCGAGAAAAATAAAGCAGTTGTAAATGTATTATGCGTATTTATTTTTAATAGAGGCAATTATGCATAAAATATAATGTATGTATGGTAGTGAAAGCTGGGTGTGGCAGAAGAAGCACGAAAGTAGAATAAATGCTGTAGAAATGCGGTCTTTAAGGAATATGCTAGGGTTGAATCTGAATGACAGGGTGAGAAATTGCGTGATAAGAGATAAATGTGGTATGCAAGATGATGTTGTGACCAGGATTAAGAAAGGAATGCTTCGGTGGTTTGGTCATATGGAAAGAATGAATGAGGAAAGAGTGACAAAGCAAATTTATATGGCAGATGTGAACGGCCGCGTCGGGAAGGGACGCCCTAGGAAAAAGTTTATCGACCAAAATGGTGATATTTTGAAAATGGGCCACGTTAGAAGTACCCTTAACCGACGAGCATGTATGCGTAGATATATGGATGTAATGGAGGCGAAAGAGGTATGTCAGGATCGTGCCAAATGGAAGTCCGTAGTCTCTGCCTACCCCTCTGGGTGACAGGCGTGAGTGTTTACGTATGTATACATAAACGTTTTTTTCTGTTTCGATTATCATGCTGTAGGACATATTATTTTATTTTATGACCATATAAATAAAAATTAAAATTTTCATAATCGTAAACGCGTACGCCACGTGATCTATCGATAACTTTACACATTTTTTAGTTTTCTATTAGTTTTCAGATGTGACAATCTGTCGCTTTCATTAGGTGGCTTTAATAATAATTACCTATTCGAATATTATAAAAAAGAACTTTTCCTATAAATTGAGTGCATTTCACCGATCGTGTCAATTTACTACATACTCTAACTTCAATTTCAGCTTGCAGTAGCGGTGTAAAAATATCCACTACACCATATTGTCCCTTGAGTGTTGTAATAGGCAAAAGAGGGAAACTGAAACAGGGGATCGGAAGCAGCATATTCGTGATAACAACTCAAAATAATAAAATCTGCGGCTGCCAACCCGCCTGCAAATCGTGGCAATTTTGGTCCCTATGTGGCAATCTCTGGGGGAGGTTTATGTTCAGCAGTGGATTTTAATAAGCTGTAATGCATGGATGGATGAAGTTTTCATAAAACAATTTTCCTTAATTTCGACTGTGTGACGGTGAATAAAATTTTAAGTTACAATTTCGCTGTTCAATTCTATTTCAGCCATAATTGCTAATCTATAGATGTAGGATAGTAGAACGAATATTTACGTGAAAAGCTTGCAAAATTTGTTACATCATACTGAAAATAGAAATAAAATGGTGGCGGTTTATTCTCTGTTTATTCCATCAACTTTACCCTGTGCATTAATTATTATGGGGTTTCCCGTGGTCCTGTCTACAACTGTAGACTACTGTTTCTGTAAAGTAAACCTTAGAAGAACGTCTCTAGTTTTGTACCGAATGAATTAGTAAGACATAAATTCGAAAATTATTGCTTTAAAAGAACACATGAAATATTTTTTTAAAATAATTTCAAAATTATTAGTTTACTTACTCATTTAATTGAGTAAGTTACATTACTTAATGTATACGTAAATATACATGGTAGCACCACGCTGTAGCTATATTATAGTTGTAACACGAATGAATCGGCTCGAGTATTAATAAACCACGCGCTTTCGGAATACCTGTGATAAATATGATGAATTTTGGAGAACCGGGGACCCTCTTTACTGGAAATTTGGCATTCCATCTCAGTCCTCAGGGATGACAACGCATCTTCATTTTTATTGATTAATTGAGAATGATGTCTACGGGCTATAGCATCTTTAAAGAACGAACGAAGAACGTTAGCTCGTTTGTTACCCTTATTATACAAAAAAACGTGCATTTTACACACAAAGTGCTGTCTTTTAGCTCGCCAAGTATCCAGAAATATGTTTAATGTTGGTGTAATTGATTCTTGAATGGAATCCATGATATTTGAATTTGTCGCCCCTTAGGACTAAGATAGAATGCCTCGTTGTCAGTAAAAAGGGGTCTCCTGCATTAGTCAATCACCATATGAAATACAGCATCATATTGGAAGTTTGCAATGGTGTTCTGTGCAAGCGTAGTCCCTCCCCAGTTGAGCTGACCCATTCGTACTGCCACCAAGAACCGTGACTGACTTGCTAAACATAAGCTTCTACCATAGATTGCTGCAAAGTGTGGATATTTGCCACAGTTACCACACTTGGTAACTGGGTTGACATAGTTTTTAGTCGAATATACATGTTTTTATTATGCGCATTGGATACTTATACTTATATTTCTTAAATAATTATATTAAAAATGGATCAAAGCTATCGCGATGTTGACTAAAATGATGTTAACAACCAAGTTTTGTAGTTAACATATTCAACGACTTAACTCGTTAATGCAGAGGAACGAACAAAGCAAGTATGGAGAACAAGCAAAATATAAGCTTGTACTATGCAGCATAATTTACATAAAATAATATATATGTGTGTGTAAGTGATTATAATCATTTTATATAAACATGAACATTGAAAATTGAAGAATTTTTTCTAGATTTTATTTTCAAAAGAGAAGAATTTTCGAGGAGACTGGGTAGGTACTGTCTTACTTATTTCTAAATCAAAATACAAAAGAACCGGTGAAATTATAGGTTATTTGGCATTCCATCTTAGTATATAGTGGGGACAACGCATATGCAGCCATTGTTAGAAGTTGGCTGTAGCTGTCCATGAACTGAAGTAGCCACGTGTAATCAGGTGGACTGGGAGTACATTTGTTATTTCAGATTTATAATAAATACAAAAGAGACAAAAATTGTATTGGGTGTAAATTACGAAAATTATTCGGTGTTATGATTTCAGATATGCGCTCGCTGCAACTTTCACAGTACGCGAGCAACCCGGGTTTGATCCCCGCCGGTACTAATGAAATTGTTAATTGCACACAAAACACCTGGCAGGCGGTGAAGGAAAACATTGTGTGTGGAAGTGAGGAAACCTGCATATCAAAAAATAAGAAAAATATATTTCGAACACGTGTGAAGATGGCCAACACGCAATGGGGCAGCGCGGTGGACATTTCATTGACCTAAAACCCTCTCAGATATAGGAAGAGGCCTGTGCTCAGCAGTGGGGCGTATACAGTCTGTTACTTTACTTTACTTTCATACACAGTTATTAATTGCTATAGTAACTCCATTTGTTATTAACTAATAACTAATTATTTATAATCCAGAGCTTGGTTACAGTCCAGTAAGTGGTGATGAAACTCAGGATGTACAATCGCGCTATGCTTAGATGGTATTCAAAGGTAATCTCGAGCTTAAACTAAAACTCCACAATGCCAAAATTCGAGTCTAGACGGTACTCAGTATGTATCCCAAAATTTAATCTAAGTTTGGGTTTAAGCCTGAAATTTCTTTGAATACAGAACTCAATGTAACAAAAGCCTGTTCACCCTAATCCACTTACCATCAGGTGCAGCTGTGTGCACGTGTACCCTCACCCTTGTACTGTAAAAAAGATTTCATTTTATCTACTTTAGTTTCAAGAAATATTTGGATATAAAGATGTGCAAAAAGTAAGGAGTTACGAGTGAAATGTTACAGTGAATGAAGTGAAAAATCGGTAAAAGTACATTTTACGTACATATTACATGCTAAGTGATTGGATTTTCGGAGATTTCCAATAAATTCGAGAACAGTGCGCTCAGTGTCTTAGTAACTTCATTACTTTGTAGCTCAGTTGTTTATACGTAGCGTTGTCAGTTCGCGCTTTACGAGGTCTTACTATTAAGGCTTACATTTCATAAAGTCGTAAGAATTACAACCATTCATATTCATTTTGCGGCCGAATAACATAACGCATGGTCGGGAATATACGTATTTGGAATAATATATTGGATGCGTACTAAGTATTTTAGTCAACTTCTAAAAGGAGAGTTCTTAATTTGACTATATGTTTTGGTTGGTTTTCCATACCGACTGTGGTTGACTGAGTAGTGGTAGTGTAAAAATATCCACTATCCCATAGGGTTCCATAGGTGCAGCAAAGTGTAATAGTGGGACAAAAACGTGGATATGTGCAGCAGCGACTTCCTAAATAAAAAAATAGGGAAGTTTTGAAAATAGAACACAACTTTAAATAATTTTAAGCCGTCTCAAAATTGTAAAACAAAGATTTAGTAATGAAATTGATAGAGATTTTATTATCAAATACTGTTTTTTTTATGATAGTCTCACCTCAAAAATACTAGAAAAACGATGTAGCGAATGTTGAAAATATCGCACAAATTTTTGTGATAAATGAGGCCAATGCACGAAATAACCGCGGATGTTCTTTTTGAAGTAAAAGTGTTATAAAGAGAGTGTATGTTCCTTTGACTAGTCGGGTGGTTTAAAACCGCACAACCAAATGTAGGAAATGTTTTCCAAAGATAGAACGTATGTTAATTTTGGAAATATTAGTATCCTGCAGTAGCTAATATATAATACGTATAGAGTATATGTGTACACAATATTCACTGTCACTGTAACTGCCTAGTTGGGTGTCACAAGTGCGACTGCTGATCAAGGCTACTTGTGGCAGCATAGATATCTAGAAGTTTGTGGCAGAGTCGACAAATGATGTTTATCGACCAAATTTACGAAACCTTAAAGTTGGGTCAAATTAAAAGTACTCTAAACCGACGAGCGTGAATATATAGTGGAGGTGTTCAGGACGTAGCCAAATGAAAGTCCGTTGTCTTCGCCAGTATATGTTTACATTTATTTCATATTAAGTACACGTCATTTACATAAAGCAGGAAAATACATTACCTACATTCTGAGGTAATTTAAGGTACTACTGTATAGTCATTTAAAAGAATTTTTGTAGTTTCGGAGAACTGTTACTAACACAATAGGTCAGGGAAAAACTTTCTTCTTATTTTGTTTGTATAAAATTGAATAAAAATCTCTTTGATTGTACTGTTTGTACCTGGTGCCTTTTAATATCAACACATAGAGGATGTTAAGAAAAAGAAAAATAAAATATAAAAAAACTTTCCCGCCATTTTCAACTGTTTTTCCGTGTTCTCTGTTCGCCAAAATGAGTGAATTTAACAAATAAATTCTGGAAAAAGGGGAAAAATAATGCGACTCAAGTCGCGAAAAAAAATCTAACGTTTATGGACCCAATATGGTTACAGAAAGAGTAGTACAAAGTTGGTTCAAGCGTTTTCAGCCCGGGAACTTGGATGTAAAAAATGCAGTACGCTCTGGTCGCCTTCATACGGGTAAAGTGAATGCCAATTTTGAAAAAGGGGTTGACATATCAGTAGTTACGACATTGATTGACCACAAAATAGTTTTGACCCATTTGCAGAAGTATGGCTATACGAAAAAGCTGGATATTTGGGTACCACACTAGCTCAATGCAAAACACGTAATGAATCGTGTACTCATTGCGATTTTTTATAGAATCGTAGTGAAACCGAACCATTTTTGAAAAGATTGAACACTGATGATGAAAATTGGATTACCTACGACAAGAAAGTACGAAAAAAAAGATCAAAGGGTAGTCAGACTACCCTAGGTAGTCACAGACTGTAGCAAAACACGGATTAACACGCAATAAAGTGATTCTGAGTGTATGATGGGATTGGAGGAGAATCGTTTATTATGAGCTTTAACCGCCGAGCAAAACCATCGATTTTCACTACTGCCAACAACCAATGAGACTCAAACAAGAAATTGAGAAAAAACGGCCGGAATTAATCAACAACAATAGTGGTCTTTCATCATGATAAGGTCAGATCACACACCTATTTAGCCACTCAGCAAATATTGAGGGAGCGCCGAGAGAGCTTAATTGGAAAGAGTTAATGCACCCATCATAAATTTTGATACGATCTAGGGACCTTCAAGAAAAGAGCTTACTCCTTTCTAAAAGGCCGGCAAACCACCTGCGATTCCCCTGGTGTTGCAGTTGTTCATGGGCGGCGGTAGTGACTTAACATCCAGTGAACCGTATGCTCGTTAGCCCCCTCTCCCAAAAAAGGGTCCTCACGTTGCACCCTAGTTTTATACCTGTTTTGGTATCTTTAGAATTCTTTGGGTAGTGTTAGGTTAACATCAAGAGAAGACTGTCAAAACAATTTGTCGCATCTTTTTGATCAAAAATCCCACAATTTTTACAGCAACAGGATTATGTCACTACCTACAAGATGGCAACTAGCTATCGTACACATTGGCACGTATATACTTTAATTAATTTTAATTGGACTTTGTAAAAAAGGTCTTCAATTTGTGTATAAAAAACGAATTAACTCGACCTTATATTTAACATACAATAACGATTATCTATTTTTAAAAAGATAATTTTTTAAAATACCCCTTTAATAAATCTTTTATGAGTAGAAGGTATCAACTTTTCATAAAGAAATTGCTGAATCATCTTATTCAGCACTCATACGCTAATATTTATTTGGGAAAAATGAAAATTATATTTATACTAAATAAAATTATTGATATGAATTTTGTCGTGTTTAATTAACTTACTTTTAGTTCACAAACCTTCGGGTGCTTTACAGCACCCTAAACAGTCACGGGGGACACTGAGATGTTTGACATTCCAATGTCATAGTTAGCTCAGCTACCTTCAGTTTTCTTTTATTAATTTTTGGTCTGATTTACGCAGGATAAGCTTACAGTATCTTGAATTCTTGTAGTGGTATGCTTAGGTTCGGATTTATTTTGTCAGTTATAATATTCCAAGAAGATGGCAGCACCCATCCACCTTCTCTATTGAAATGAGGATGTTCATTAATTTCAATAGCCTCGCATATCGTCCTTGGTAGGAATCGGTGTTATTTGCCAGAATTTGTGGTTTATCATATCTGATTTAACTAAACCTTCTTAGGTTGCGATACCGTGATAAAATAATTTTAGCTTCGTATGTGATTTATTTTAAATTTAAAAAAATGTAATATTGGGGCCGATCTTGAACATGTTCACAGACTGCAAACTTCCCGGTGAATAGGTGCTTTATGCCAGCTACATGTTCTTACAACTTACTTCTTCGTCTTATAGCTAATATAATCCGATACGAAGCTACATTAGATAGGTCAATGGTCAAAAGTTAACCCATTTTAGATTGAAAAAATAAAAACCGTACATATATACAGCTTTTTATAAACCCTTTTAGCAAACAGTACACTGCGTATTAATAAAGAATATATGATTGATGATACATACTGCATGTAATCCATTACGTTCAGGACGGCACATACTTTGGAGTTCATTAATTTAATCAGTGAAATGTTTTGAAAATCGCATGACATTAATCACTATCTTAAAATCTACCAGGTAGTTTTTCCTGATCACTACAATTTAGGATTCGTCAAGGAAAAATAAAATATATTATACGTAGTAGAGACACACTGCAGATAAATTTATCGTTGTAGGACATATGGATCGGCTCGACTGGGGAAAGACCACGCTCATATAAAATACCAGTTTAAAATAGCAGCTTAGTACTTCTTTAACTTTTTACTGAAAACGAGGCATTCCATTATAGTTTCCGTGGGTAACAACGCGTCCGCGTTTTGATTCTTAATGATGGATAAATGAAGATACCTTTGAGCTTCGTATCCACTTACATGCAGCCGGAGTGTGTGTAGCTCATGTGACCCTATTCTATAAAAAATACATTTTCTAAAGTAACAGAGTCAGTAGTAAGTGGGGCTTATAGATCTCATATTTATGTAGAACTTATCCAAAAAAGAATGCGCCTACTGCGCTACATGCCTAGCATAAAGCATACGTTATAGATCGTGGAAACTATGTCAAATATGAGACAATAAATGGCGAGGCCTATGATCAGCAATGGACTTAATAATGCTGTAACGTTTATCGAATAAAAGATAGAAACTTTTTATATTTGCTCGTCCAATGCTTAATAATACTTGCGTTGAAAACAGCAAGCAAAGTTATTATTTACTTAATATGTGTCTTTCATATCTCGCTTTTAATTAAAACTTATGGTGCTTGAAAATATTTAAAGCGCCATTTATATAAAATTATAGTAGTTAATTTATCATTACAGTAAACCAAAGTTTATTTGATATTTAGAAAAGAACAAGTAAGAATAATATTAAAACAATTCATAATCGAGTAACGTAATTTTTCAATTTCACAAAAATTTAAATTTTAAAACTTTTTGGAACTGCAAAAGGAAAGTATAATATTTCTAATGGCAAGTTCCTATCATCCTTGCTGAAACCCAAGAAATTGTTAAAAGCTCTTTTAAAATTTGATTTACCATGTAGTAAGTACTCGGCAGTTGAAAAAATATAAGCAAACTTGCTTATTTAAAATTTAATAAATAATTTGCACACCATTTATCGATGACATTGGTTAACTGTTGTACTTTTTTCACTAAGTTATTAGGTTTTGTATATTTTTATAAGTATTTATTACGTTATTCTTTATTATTTATAATGCATTACGATACAATTATATCATTAAGAATACAATTTTACATTATTTAATTACAAAACTCCCCTTGATCGCTCGATGCTACCATTGAACATATTTATACCTACCTTCGTACCATATTTATGTATATGAATCATAACTTTTGATAGGATGAAATGATTTTAATCAAACAAAGTAGATATATTGGAATTTTGATTTTTGATTTTGACTTGCTGTAGAAATATTGGAATTTTGATCAAAAAATGCGACAAGTAATTTTGTCAGTCATCTCTTGATGTTAACTTGTAAATGTTCTTTTGGTAGTAACACTACCAAAAGAACATGCAAGGTCAGGATTATAATATGGTGGAACGAAACTCTTTGAATTTTTGGTAAACCTCTAAATATGTGTGTGCTCTGGCGTTATCATGAAGAAAGACCATTATTTTTTTGTTGATCATTCCGGCCGTTTTTTCTCAATTTCTTTTTTCTCAACTACATGTTAGCTGTCCTGCCAAACCTCTTAGACACAACAAAATTTTAAGTCTCCCGTTTGCATCTACAAATTATAGGCAAAATACATTTACATGGCGAGCGAGCAATAATTTCAATAAGCTAGCCAATGAGTTTGACTTCGATTTGTTTAACACTAGTGCTGCGTCATCTAGGCGCATACTTAATAATGCATTTTTTAGTAGCTCTAAGTAAGATTTACTTTTATATTTGTGTTTATTTTTCTGTTAAAAATAGCTTGTAGTGTTATTGACTGTCCTAAGTATGAGTTGATTGCCTTTTATATGTGTAATACAAGCTTAGCCCTCATTTGGCATAAATATCATTCACGCGCGCGTCGTCGTTCGCATCGCCTGTGCCCGGTGCCTAACGTACGAGCATTATCCGTGTACGAGTTATCTATCGTGTGACCGAACCGACCGGATTCGCGGCAACACGACGCAGCGCTAGTGCCATTGTGTATTAGGCACAGAGTAATAACTGGTATAGAGGTAACTGCGTGTTGTGCCATAGCAACATCATGGATAACCCTAGCAACAGATTTTGTCAAAAGGATCAATTAAGTGATAGCGAGGGTCCGCTCAGGTCTGGTAACATGAGTGTGGACGAAAACCTTGAAATAGTGACACCCCCATCTTTTGTAACATATCGCAAAGCAGCCTCAGGCTCTACAAATCCAGACTTCAGGAGTGAGCTTCAGTCTTTCCAGAATAAAATTCTCAACATGTTGGAAAGCTACTTCTCACGGCAGGATGAAAAGATCTCCAAATTGCTAAAGGATACTGAGGATGTCAAGACCTCAATAGGAGTTATGAGTAACATCTTCGATGACTTGAGTAGGAAAATTGAGGATGTTGACCATCGACTTAGCGTGCTGGAAAAAAAATCAACTTCTGTCTACCCAGATTCAAATCAACTCGTCGAGATTCAGGCAAGGCTGGACTACATGGAGCAAATATCGAGAAGTTGTAATGCCGAAATCAGTAATCTTCCGGAAAGGCGTGGCGAGAACTTGCTAAAAGTAGTCCAAAATATAGCTAGTATTTTAAAACAGCCAGTTACTTCACAAGATATTGTGGCCGTTCATCGCGTACAACAGTTAAAGCCAACTAGCTCACGACCGAGGAATATAATTGTCAGATTCTCGAGTCAAATATTGCGTGATAATTTCATATCTGCAGCACGTCTTGAGAAAAATATAATATCTGAACAACTAAAAATTGAAGGAACGTCTCACAAGATCTACATAAACGAGCATCTAACGCTAAACAATAAAAAGCTATTTCGTCAAGCAAGAGATGCAGTCAGACAACATGGATATAGATTCATCTGGGTCAAACACGGAAACATCCTTGTTCGGGCAAAAGACACCTCCCCTGCTTTCACTATACGTTCTGAAAAAGATTTACTTAAAATTAAACCAATTAATATCGCCGAAACATAGTTTACATTTTTATATTGTATTTCTGTACGTTTTTACTTTAACTTTGGGTTATATGATCGGAGAAGCTTATATTTGTCAATTTTATACACGCTATAGTGAAATTAGTTACTTAGTGTTTGCTCTCAGTAATTGTTGGAGGTGTCTGCTCTCAAGTGTGCATTACTCTGTAACTTTGCACGTATTTAAGTGTTTTACCGTATACCCCGTAATAATGTTCGTTATCTACCATCAGAAATTACTGTTGATAAAACTTGGTGTTTACTGTTTTTATAATTTTATGCGGTATTCTGCAACTTATTCTGTGTGCATTACTAAAATATCGTGTGTGAAAAAACATTTAATTGCAGACTTTGTGGTAATGTATAATCTAAACTATGATAATTGTCACTTTATTTACACAAAAAGTAATAAGTTATCGCCTTCTAATTTTTAACAAAAATGGTAAAAATTATTTACATGTTGTTCAATAAAAGAGGATAATAAATTAACTATTTACTATCAAAACTGCAGAGGTCTACGAACCAAACTTAATACTTTATACAATAATATACTTGCTGAGTGTTTTGTTATTATAATATTAACTGAAACGTGGTTAATACCTAATATTACTGATTTCGAGTTAATAGATCCCCGTTATTTAGTATATCGGTGTGACAGAGACCGGGTGGCCTGTGGTAAGTCGGATGGGGGTGGTGTTTTGGTGGCGGTGCGCCGAGGACTAAGAGCCATTCGTTGCGTAATCAGGCCACCACCAATGTCTGATGATAATATATGCTGCAATGTGCCCTCTAATATTGACTATGTTTTTTTGAGATTCGAAACATCCGTGCACCATAAATGTAGTGTAGTTTGTGGCGTTTACGTTCCGCCAAACCAAAATGTTAACACATACGAATTATTATTTAATGCTTTTCATTATGAATTGACTTCTAGTGTGGTTAACGACTTTTTTATTTTCGGGGATTTTAACCTACCACACGTGGAATGGGTTTCTAATGATAAGTACGCAACTATGCGAGATCCTCTAAATAGTTTTACACCTACCTACCGACTACTTTCTAACTTTTTCTCAGTATTGAATGCCAAACAATACAATATATTTAAAAACAGTATAGATCGCATTATTGACCTCTTTATAAGTAACACTGATACTTGCAACTGTGAGCTACCACTGACTCCCTTGGTTCAAATTGATAATTACCACCCACCTTTCATAGCACATATATTTTTAGACGTATTACAAAAACCAATGATTCGTTGTGCAAAACCTAAGTATAAATTTATTGAAGCTAATTACGTTGATATTAATGGTGAAATAAATTCTATAGACTGGGCCAGTATACTGTACGGGCTCTCGTTGGAGACGGCTGTATATATTTTTTATGAGGAGATAAATAAAATTATTAGAAAACATGTGCCCTTACGGCCTACTAAATCAAAAGAATTTCCTATATGGTTCTCACGTCCTCTTATTCATGTTTTTAAAAACAAAGAAAAAGCATGGATTAGATGGAAAAAGTATGGTAATAAATCGGATTATGAGACTTTTGCAATATTTCGTAGAAGATTCAAATTATTATGTAAAGAATGCTATAACACCTATATTAATTCAATCGAAACTGGTATGCATAAAGATTTAAAACTGTTTTGGTCATTTGTGAAAACGCGTGAGGATAAAAATGCCATTCCCAACAATATGACATATAATAATTCTCAATCTAATGACCCGCAAGAAATATGCAACATGTTTTCAAAATACTTTGGATCTGTGTATGTGGAAAGAGATGCAGCATTGGTGGACCTAGACTCCTTGCCTTGTACTAATACTAATGACATCTTTCTAAGTGATATATTCTTCTCATTAGACACTATAATCAAAACACTTAAATCCTTAGATGTTGCTAAGGGTTCAGGACCAGATGGTCTACCGCCGTTCTTTTTTAAGCACACCGCAGACTCCATAAGCGTTCCTCTCTTTCATATCTTCAACCGTAGTCTACGGGAGGGATACGTACCAAAGATCTGGAAGGCAGCAAATATTACCCCCGTCTTCAAGAGCGGATCAAAAAATATTGTTTCAAATTACCGTCCGATCTCGCTTCTGTCAACCTTATCGAAGGTCTTAGAAAGGTTAGTTCATAACTGTATCTATCCAAGCTTACACAATATCATTATCCCTGAACAGCATGGCTTTGTCAAAAATCGTTCGACTGTAAGTAATCTTGTTTTATATGCTAATTTTCTGTTTGACAATATGGACAAGCGGCTTCAAATCGACTCAATTTATACAGACTTTTGTAAGGCTTTCGATAAGGTGGATCACGAAATTCTCCTTCGAAAAATTGCTTATAACGGTATACGCGGAAACTTATTGCGATGGTTTTCATCATACGTCACAAACAGGACGCAAAAGGTGGTCATTAATGGATTCTCGTCCGATGAAATAAATGTATCATCCGGCATGCCACAGGGCTCAATATTAGGGCCTCTTCTGTTCTTAATCTTTATAAACGATATATCGACTTGTTTCAAAAATTCTCATTTCTTGCTATATGCTGATGATCTAAAAATTTTTCGTAGTATAAAAACATTTGATGACTGTATTCTACTTCAAGATGACATGGATCGTTTAACTTCCTATTGTATAGAAAATAAACTAATTCTTAGCCTCCCTAAATGTAAAACTATCACCTTCACTAAAAAAAGTAATATTATTAAATTCGCATATTCTCTTTGCAATACTCCTCTTGACAACGTTTCGCTTATTAAAGACCTTGGCGTGTTCTTTGACTCTAAGCTTCATTTTGATTACCACATTAACCACATTATCAACAAAGCGTTTCAGCTTTACGGTTTTATCATGAGAACTTGTAAGCCATTTAAAAAGTCAGGCACTTATCTACTGCTCTATAAATCTCTTATAAGACCCCAATTGGAATACGCCACACAAGTTTGGAATCCCTTCTACCAAAGATATAGTGATTTACTAGAATCGGTTCAAGCTAAATATCTACGCTCTGTAAACTACAGATGTTACTGTTCTTGGTCCTCTTATGACTACCTCTTGCATAAATATTATTTAACAACTTTAAGTAATAGGCGATTACTACTTGACTGTACTTTTCTTTACAAAATTTGTCGTAACTTTTTTGATTGCTCTCAATTTGTCAACTGTATATACCTTCGCGTACCAAGTCACTCACAAAGAATACGAAACACTCATGTGCATCGTTTGTTTTTCCTTAATCTGTGCAAAACAAATGCGGGCAAGCGTGCGCCTTTGCGTCGTATAATGGAACTGTACAACAACAGCTTCACCGATGTAGACTTATTTACCATGTCCCTACCTCAATTTAGAAAAGCTGTAAAACTTATATTAAATGATTTGTAATTTTTTTTTATCTTTATTACTATTTTCTTATAATTTTATAACGTTAATTTCAATTGTTTTATTTTTTGTAATAAATGTGTAATATTTACGATTTTGCTGATAACGGCTAAGTATGCATTGTTGTCTCTAGTTTTTTAGTTTTTATTTTTTTTTTAGTTATTTTATTTTATATTTGTATTCTCTGTGCCTTATAACTTTAATTAGTACGGTAATTTTGTGGATAACGGTGTTGGTTGTGTAATTAGCTTATATATTTACATAGGATTTGAATTGTAATTTTTATTATACAACTGTTTGTTGTCTTTAATAAAAAAAAATATGTTGTATTGGTTACTTTCGAGTGTTAAATCGTACTTATCATTGTTTTAAATTCACTTTTGTATCTATTAGTGAGGATCTTTAATTGGCTTACTGTTGTTATTAGTACTATCTATCCTAATTGTGATAGCTCTTGGTCTTCCAAATAAAATAAAATAAAATAAAATAAATAATTGTTTTGAACATAGGACTCTGCCATGGATTACCTCATAGGAGAGATTTGGCATAGTTACCACGATAGGCAGGCGTGTTGATATCCGTTATGCTTATAACTTCTTAATCGTTTCATGGAGTAACTTAAATCTTAAATTTAAGTACATTACTTATTTTACACAGTTACAGTACTTCGAGAATATGCTAAAAAGCAATAAATCACAGTCAAGTTCCCAAAGTTGTAAACCTCTCAGTCTCAGTTGTAGCAACTTACAGGAAAGATTCGAATTTGCAAGTTATGTCAACCTACGAACCCCAAAATCTTTAGAGATATGAATATAGGAAATCATTAGAATAAAGTGAGAATTACCTTTAGTAAAAGTAATGGACATACACGACTTTTCTGACACCAGGGCGGCGCCATATAAAAATGAGGTAAAATACTTGATCGAATTCTTATATGAAACACGATAAATCAAACTACGGATATTCATAAAAGTAGAAATTAAAAAAAGAGTTGAAAATATTCAAAAACATTAAAGAGCATATTCAGTAGGCATTGTTTTGTATATTTACACACTTGAAACCCATAAACTTTTATTTAAAATAAAAAAATTCTATTATAATGACGTTTTATAACAAATAAGTTAACTACAATCCCAACTCGCGACATCTGGTGAGCGTAAAATTACTAGCCCTCATTAAAGGCTATTTTACCAATTCCGTTTGCAGCGCCGTTGTAGAGTGGGTCGACCACTTTAATATGGTCGAGGAGGGCGATAGTCGTCACATGTGATACTTGTGATCAGCATCTTGAGGAGGCCTGCTCTGATCAGGTTCGCTACACACTGTTTTTTGTTTTTTTAGTTTTATAATAATTTTTAAAAGTAGGTACATACTTGTATAATTACTTTTGTTTTTATGGTTTATCATGTGTACTTAATCTTAAGTATGCAATAAAAATATATAGCTTTCTCATCTGGTTGGGCTGTATGCTGTAATATACATTAAATAAAATAATAAATAAATGTATATATATATTCACTTATTTATTATATACATTTATATATATATATATATATATATATATATATATATATATATATATATATATATATATCTCATTTATTTATTTCTTCATTTATTTAATTCTTCATAAAATTTAGGGAATAAAATAAGTTTCGTTAATTTTCGTGATAAAACAAGAGTTATTCTGGATTTTTTAAGAATTGTGGTAGATAGCAGTGCTATTCAGGTTGCCTTTAAAAAAAAGAAACAAATATTAAAAAAAATTGTGGTCATAGTAGTGAAAAATATCATAAACGGTCTCAATTTCAGAAGAATTTCATTTTTTTATATAACTTAAAATATAATTGGGATATATTTAGTTTTCTTTTTTTCCCCGATTAGTCCGGGGCAGGTCTATCCTCCGGTGTCAGTTTATCGTTGAATTTTGGGACACGTTGTATATATATATATATATATATATATATATATATATATATATATATATATATATATATATATATATATATATATATATATAGAAAGTGGCACTGTCGTGGGAATCTAGTTATAACTTGAATCTACTCAACTATTTGTACAATGAAATCAAATATTTTTTTAGAAAATAGAATACATAGAATAGAATAATTTCTATTCAATAATGAAAGTATTTTTTTTTTTACTTTTAACACTGGTTTGGAAAAAAACGTCCGTCCTGGGAAGATTCAGCAAGAAACCCAGAGGAACTTTTTCTAAAAGCATAACTTATAATCGTTATGAAAACATTTAGGAACAGCATAGTAGCGATCACCTCATTCCCAGGGTTTATAATCAATCACATATTTTTTTTTTATAGAAGAGGGGGCAAACGAGCATGCGGCTCACCTGATGTTAAGTGACTACCGCCGCCCATGATCAACCGCAATACCAGGAGAATTGCGGGTGCGTTGCCGGCCCTTTAGAAAGGAGTAAGCTCTTTTCTTGAAGGTCCCCAGGTCGTATCGGTCCGGAAAAATCGCCGGTGGTAAACTATTCCACAGAGAGGTTGTACGTGGAAGAAAACTCCTATAAACATATTCTTTAGAAGTATAATAACTTATTAAAATTTTTTGCGTAATAAATATTTCAACCTTTTGATAATAAGGTCTGCATATTTTCTTGGACTTTGTTATAAAAGCGTATACATTGCCCCTTGGAGGAGGAGCTTGTGCGTATTCCTAATAATTACGAAATGCACATCACTATTTTGATTTAAAGGTCAAACAAATATATTATTTTAAGCCGTTATATCTTTTTAAAGTTAAAACATTATACTTAATACTTTCGTTAAATTAAAATCATTCCCGTGGAAACTTTAGATAAGGATATAATTACAGAATATACTTCTGAACTATCACTTCCTAAAAATCACTCCTACACTTTTTACTTTTTACATACTAATATATTTAGGGCAAAATTATGAAAAAAGTCGTACACATTTCCTAAATAGCGAATACCAAGCTATCATGTTTAATGATCTGGCTCATTATTTTTAACATTTCAAGGCTCCGCTGTCAAACAATTCAAAATAAACCTATTGGTATGTAAAACACATTTTAACAAACACTACTTTCATATTTTTGGCTACTTTCCATTTTTCCTTAGAAGGAAAAGGCTAAACAGTTTTGCTTGGTGTTTCCATGTCAAGCTTTAATTGATATACTAAATGTGCCAACTCCACCCAAACTTAAGTATTTAAATTTTATTTATTTACACAAATACACTGAACAACCTTATTAACTAAGGTGCCCGAACTTAACAAACTCACTCACGATAGTGTTGCTAATCTACTTATATACTATGTATTAAAATTTACAACCAACTTTCATAACTAACTATTTATAGAAGTATTTTAGCGAGTGCACTCAGATTACTCGAAAATATATCAAGCCTCTCGTGAACCGTGTTCACTACGAGGATTGTTCGGAATAGAGGTGAGTTAGTGAGACCAATGCGCACAGCTGGAGGTGGCACAGCAACCCCGGGTTGAATGCGGTGCCAAGGAGCAGCTTCATCACCTACACAGTCAAGACAAACTCCCATCTCACTCTGAGCTGGTTGTAACTGGCTATTCCGAGCACGAACTATGTGGGGTAGATCAAAGTGTAAAATAAGTATGCCTTATACATTTTGAATTACAGGTACCTCATAAATTTGTTTTGGACACGTTACATAAGGCTGTACGTTTCTTCTTACGGAGCCGGAACCATAACAGCGCCGTACTCCAGGTGACTCCTGACCAGATAATCGTGTAGTTTGAGTGTGATAATATTTGTAAAGTTTCGTGAATTTCTCAGGACAATACCCAGGTTTCTATACGCCTTTTTGAAACTTTTGACAATATGCTCGCAAAATGCTAAATCGCGGTTAAGATGGATTCTAAATGTAGTAAATGATTTTTTATATGTTGTTTAATAACCTTATAGTAAGCATACTAGAAGGTGTATTTGGTATATTATGTTATATAATATTTGTAGCATTTGAGTCATATAAAATATTTGAAATAATTTGTGCGCAAATATCCATTCTATAAAGAAGTCTATGGGGAAAGCCTATTTTCAGCAGTAGACATTAACTCTTCAATATGCACACGGTTGGATCCGACCAAGGCGATATTCCATCAAATTCCAAGCAGTCGGATCCGACCACACCCATCCACAGCACTTTAAACCATAAAAACTTATAAATCTCGGGTACAATACAATTTTATTATTCAAAATAAATTGTCCTCGCTTTTCTTGAACACGAAGTTTAACAAAACGGGTCAGCGAAACGTTTTGCAATAATATCATTTTACTTGACAAATTATGGATGCCTGAACGGGTTTTTGCAAAGGTTTTCCATTTTAATATTTCCAACGATAAACACATGTACTCGTCTACGTCTACTATGTCACGACGTACATAGCTCGGGGGACCAATATCTGATGAAGGATAAAGGTTCTCGAGTGGTAGCCTCGTTACTGTATGCGAAGTGTTAGGCAACCCCTCACTAAATGTTGTAAAATGTCGTGTTTTATTTTCAATATTTTATTTACAGTAGCTGTTTTAATCACTATAATTCACTAGTGTACTGAGGATTTTAAAAATCAACTATATTAATGAAGAAAACGTTTTTTATTTTGTATTGCGAACGGAATTACGTGAGCCAAATTGCTCAATATGTTAGGAAAGGCTTAAAATGAATAGTTTTTAACAAAACACAGGCCTACAAATATTCTAAAGGGTTTGAGAAGGGCTAGGAGAAGGTCGAAAAATACCTTCGGTCCGGAAATCTTTTAACCTGTTTAACTGAAGAAAACAACCAACAAATTGAAGATAATTGTATACGTCAATCCCCATTCCAACTTTGAAAAGATAGCTCGTGATCTCTATGTAAATACTCGTAACTCACGAACTTGATGTGCAAGGGATTTTGATGGATAATTTGGAAATCGTTTATTTTGGGAAACTACGCATAATTTTGATTTGGATGTAGAAATTTCAACAAAAAACTTAATTTTGAAAACATTAAAAATATGAAGATAATTTAATAATATGTAAAGTAAATAAATACTTCTTAATTTGAAAGTGCGAAAGAGACCCGTTACTACGAAATTAATGTTTAAATGTAATAAACACACGATAGTGGTAAGTTCAATGCTATATTTGGTGTAAATACGCCGTAATTGTGCCGTGTAGTGGCGGTTGAGAAATCCACTACCCCATATCTTCCCGTGGGTGTCGTAAGAGGCGACAGAGGGAGACAGGCAGGAGATGGGCAGCAGCATCTTGCTGATAACTACTGTGACGTAATAAAAAACTGCGGTTACCAACCCGCTCGCCAAGCGTAGCAACTATGGCAAATATCCCCCCATGAATAACGACGCAAACAGACGGCCCTCAGTCCCCGGCGGCCCCGCTATTCCTGGCTACGGTGGCGACCATGGTAACGGCGGGGCAGGGGGTGCTAAGAATCTCCGGTGGAGGTTCGATTGCCACCTACGACGACTCAACCTGGCAACATATAACGCACGCACCCTGAGGACTGACGAAAAGATACTGGAGCTGGAAGAAGAGGTAGACAAGTTGCGCTGGCATATTATTGGATTATCCGAGATCCGAAGAGAGGGGGAGGACACGGCAATCCTCGAGTCCGGCAACTTGTTTTATCACCGGGAGGGCGATCATATGTCCCAAGGAGGTGTCGGATTTATCGTCCACAAGTCTCTCGTCAACAACGTTGTAAAGATTGGGAGTGTGTCGACGAGGGTCGCGTACCTGATACTCAGAACCACCAAACGGTATTCGCTGAAGGTCATTCAGGTTTACGCACCAACCTCGGCACATCCCGATGAGGAGGTGGAGGAAATGTATGAGGATATTTCCAGAGCCATACATTCCTCCAAAACCCACTACACGGTGTTGATGGGAGACCTCAACGCAAAACTAGGCACAAGAGAAAGCGGTGAGCTGAAGGTAGGGAAATTTGGAGTAGGGCAAAGGAACCGAAGGGGCCAGCAGCTGGCCGACTTTATGGAGAAAGAGGGACTCTTTATGATGAACTCTTTCTTCCAGAAGCGGCCCCACAGGAAGTGGACCTGGTCGAGCCCCGACGGTTCAACAAAAATGAGATTGACTTCATTATGACGACCAGACGCCAACTGTTCAGTGATGTCTCAGTGATCGCAAGGGTGAAAACTGGCAGCGATCACCAAATGGTTAGAGGCACACTGAACCTAAATGTTAAGTTGGAGAGGCCTCGTCTAATGAAGTCAACGCTCCGTCCCCCTTGTGCTCTAATCCAGAATCCCGAAACCTTTCAGTTCGAGTTACGTAACCGCTTTCAGTGCCTAGAAGATTGCAATGCAGTGGACGATATGAATGACAAGCTCGTGGAAACTCTCCATGCGGTCGGAGCTAAGTTCTGCAAGACCCGCCGTAGAAGAACACAAAAACTCTCCGATCACACTCTTAATCTCATGGCTGTTAGACGGTAGATGAGGCTGCAATCGTCAACAGATTTGACAGCATACAGACAACTGAACAGACAGATCTCCAAATTCATGCGGCGAAACTTACGCAACTTTAATACTTCTCGTATTAAAGAAGCGATCGAGCGGAACCAGGGCTCCAAAGTCTTTGCCAGAGATCTGTCTGCCAGAAAGAGCCAACTGTCAAAGCTGAAGACTAAGTGTGGCAACATCGTTTCCGGGACACCTGAGATTTTGAGTGAGATTGAGAGGTTCTATGGGCAGCTGTACACATCATCGTTGGAGCCACACTCTAATGTGAGTAACGATCCAAGAGCAAGTCTTATCCGACACTATTCCGATGATATCCCGGACGTCAGTCTGAGCGAGATTAGAATGGCTTTCCACCACCTTAAAAATGGCAAGGCCCCGGGCGAGGATGGAATTACAGCGGAGCTTCTGAAAGCGGGTGAAACACCGGTACTTGAAGTCCTTCAGAAGCTCTTCAATTCCGTCCTCCATGGCGGCACTACTCCGGAGGCGTGGAGCAGAAGCGCGGTGGTCTTGTTCTTTAAGAAAGCCGACAACGCTCTCTTAAAGAACTACAGACCGATTTCCCTTCTGAGCCGCGTCTACATGCTATTTTCGAGAGTCATTACGAATCGTCTCGCACGCAGACTCGACGACTTCCAGCCTCCCGAACAAGCCGGTTTCCGAAAAGGCTTCAGTACCATAGACCACATACATACCCTGCGGCAGATTGTACAGAAGACCGAAGAGTACAATCTGCCACTTTGCCTGACATATGTGGACTATGAGAAAGCCTTTGATTCCGTCGAAATTTGGGCGGTGCTACAATCCCTTCAGTGGTGCCAAGTTGACTGTCGGTATATCGAAGTGCCGAAGTGTTTGTACAGTAGGGCTACGATGGCTATCCGAGTACAGAATCAGAGTTCGAAACCTATCCAACTGCAGAGATAGCGGTGTATAAGACAAGGTGATGTTATATCCCCGAAACTCTTCACCGCTCCGTTGGAAGACGTCTTCAAGCTACTGGACTGGAAAGGATACGGTATTAACATCAATGGCGAGTACATCACTCACCTTCGATTTGCCAACGATATAGTCCTTATGGCAGAATCGCTGGAGGACCTTAGCACTATGCTCAATGACCTCAATGGTGTCTCCCAACGCATAGGTCTTAAGATGAACATGGACAAAACAAAGATCATGTTTAATGTCCATGTCACACCTATGTCGGTAGTTGTTGGGAGCACTATGCTCGAAGTTGTTGACGAGTACGTTTACCTGGGACAAATAGTCCGACTAGGTAAGTCCAACTTCGACCGAGAGGTCAATCGACGGATTCAACTCGGCTGGGCAGCGTTCGGGAAATTACGACACATCTTTTCGTCAGGTATACCTCAATCTCTGAAAACTAAAGTGTATAACCAGTGCGTGTTGCCAGTGATGACTTACGGATCTGAGACGTGGTCCTTCACTGCTGGCCGTATGAGGACGCTCAAGGTCGCTCAGCAAGCTATGGAGATGGCTATGCTCGGAGTTTCTCTGCGTGATAGGCTCAGAAATGAGGATATCCGCAGTAAAACCAGAGTGATCGACATAGCCCAACGGATTAGTAAGCTGAAGTGGCAATGGGCCGGCCATATAGCTCGAAGAACCGATAACCAATGGGGAAGAAAGGTTCTCGAGTGGCAGCCTCGAACCGGTAGGCGTAGTGTAGGGCGACCCCCCCCCCCCCCCCTAGATGGAGTGACGACCTGGTACGACATGCAGGAAGTCGATGGATGCAGGTGGCTCAGGACCGCGCTTTGTGGTGTTACTTGGGGGAGGCCTATGTTCAGCAGTGGACTTGTGAAGGGCTGTAATGAATGATTGAATGAAAAACATGTAATTACAGGTAGAAATATTACAAACTCAAACGGAGCATAGAAAGGAGGAATTCAGAAAAAAAGATGATTGCCTTATTCCTTAGAAGGATGGGTTATCAAAAAATAATGACAAAAAGTGATAAGAATAAAAGTACAGTACAGTTATTTTAAACAATTTCATAACGGTTTTTACAATAACAGTTGTTTGGGTTAACTTTTAATTTGGTTCCTTAATGTAGTAGAGTCATGCTACAGCTACGTTAAGGTTGTAGCACGAATGGGTCGACTGGACCGGGGGAGGACCACGTTCTGACAGCACATACCAGTGTAAAATAGCAACTTTATGTTACTGTGTTTCGTATGATGAGTGTAGAGAACTGGATACCCATTTCACCGGAAACGAGGCATTCTATATTGGCCCTCAAAGGTGACAACGCATCTGCTTTGTGATTTTTAATTGAAGGTCGTAAAAGATGTCTATGAGCCACAGCATCTACTTACCAGCAGGTGAACTGAGCGTTTGTTTGTCACTATTTTTTATGACAAAAAAATAGCGCCCTATTAGTTGGATGCTCCTTTGACACAAAAACGCTACGCTTAGTACTTTTCGAAATGCTAACAATCAACTATTATGTCAATACAATCAAAGATTACGGTTTGTGTACCTAGCGATATCCATTAATTCTCGTCAGAAAAAAAGACTTTACTGCGGTCGATAAGGAAGGACAGTATAGAGAGCACTGCTTCTCTCAGTTTGTGTGACGAACGCGGAAATGCAGACAGTAATGAAGACTATTTAGTGAAGGCTTTGCCGCATTTATAATTTCCTTAGAAATTTGTGTAACTCAAAAATGCGTAGTCATAAAAAAAGCTGTGCTTGTTTTTCAACGACTTTGCAGTGTTTGTTTCGGTAACAATAGGTATGTTGGATTTTATTATCTCAGTCTTGTTCATTCCGCGGGGATCCAGAAATTTTGTTGTTCTTATAATACTTGATGAGAAGTGACTTTACATTAAGTTATTAATTTATTATTTTAATTACAGCATAGGAATATTTTAAGGCATGATGTACCGTCCGTCAACAAACGTTGAAGCACCGATTGATTACTCCATAATCCTCTTAGAAATGAGAGTAAAGCTATGTCCAATATGTCTAGCTATGTCCATATGGTAGAAAAAAGTTATGAATAAGCGAGCACACAGTTCACCAGATGGGTAAATGGATTCTGCGGCCCAAAGATACATAACACGACATACTCGTACATCTATCATAAACAAAATATCATAAAGCTGCTAGTTCGGAATTTTGTGAGAGCGTGACTCTAAGCTATCATAGATGAACAAAAATCGAACAGGATACAAGACTATTGATATAAAATTAAACAGTACTATATAAAGTGAAATGAATTTGAAATAATTAATCTGTTAAAAATTACACTCACTGTTCTCAAACTAAGTTCATTTTTTCAATTACTCTAAATCTCTTTTCAATTTAAATTCAGCTCTTAGATAAGACTACAAGAACAGAGCTTTTGAAACGAACAGTTGGCTTGCGTTTATTCAACCGAAAAATAGTTTTCGAATAGGTTTTGTGAAGTTTTGTATTATAATTAGATTAAATATGTTTGGTACTGTATAACGCATTATAAGAGTATATTGAATGAAATATTTTTTTGTATTCTTCTAATACAAGTATTTTCATAGTTATATCTAGCTGGTAGTGATGCCATATACAACAAAATAAATTTTGCCACATTCGCGAATAGATACGGCTTTGGAATCTCAGATGGCATTTTGTATACCAATTCATTTTATGTACTTGAAAAGTCTAAGTGCTAACCTTAAGCTTAAGCTAAGTCTTAACCTTTAATTATGGACACTTATTTTTTATAATACTACCGACTCGATTCAACTCGATCAACATTAATGCATCCCATCGACTATCGATGGGATGCATTAATGTTGTATCTTTAAATTATCATATAACTACTTATCTGAAATTAGATAGAATACAAATTCATTAATAATAATTAGGTCTTTAACTTAAATTATTAATCTGCAATAGATTTGCATTTCAATCGGAGTTAGATTTAAAAGTGCACTTAAAATTAATTTAAATATTCTAACATAAGCGGATTAGGCCAAATGAGCTGTTCAGCTTTGAGTCCTTCGGCAATATTTGAACTGTGAATTAGGTATCATTGAAGTAAGTGCTCAAAAATAAAAGAATAAAATTGAAGTAAAGGCCAGCTCGAGGTACCGATAACCAATGGGCAAGAAAGGTTCTCGAGTGTCAGCCTCGTACCGGTAGGCGTAGTGTAGGGCGACCCCCCACTAGATGGAGTGACGACCTGATAAGACATGCAGGAAGTCGATGGATGCAGGTGGCTCAGGACCGTGCTTTGTGGCATTACTTGTGGGAGGCCTATGTTCAGTAGTGGACTTGTGAAGGGCTGTAATGATGATAATGATGAAGTAAATGACGAAAAAGAAACAATAAATATACTTTCTTCTAGAAGATAACGTACTAATGATGCGAGCATTTTTAAATTGCTATACGTCTTAAAGCCAAGCTGTAGCTGTATTATAATTGTGACCTACAAGTTATTGTCTTAAACCGATTTCAAAAAGGAGGAGATACATCAGATCCCTTTTCTGGGTGAACCAATTTTGGTGATTCTTTTTTTATTTGAAAGCTGGTGCTTCTTGTGTGGTCTCATATAAATTTGATCAAGGTTTACTATGAGTTTTTGATTTATCTTTAATAATGCGTATTTAATTAACTTCGAATTCGAAATACATTGACGATATTCCCAATTCATTTCCTCTTTTTTTATATAACCTTAGTTCCCTGTTTCAAATTTTGTATTCGTTGTTTAGTAAACTGATCCCCCCCTGGCTATAAGTACCTTGAAATTCTGAGTACCAAGAAATCATGAATTTATCTTACCTACCAGGCGGTCCCATAATGAACTGGCCTGATATAGTTCAACGCGACATGTCGCTACATGTTGTGTTGTATTAAATAGTACGTTTATCGTGCACTCAATATAAGAAACATGCATCGACATGAAATGCTTAGTCTTAGTTTAACAGGCATTTGAATAACGAGAGTCGCATATTTTTTCAAAATATCGAAGTGTCATAAAGTTTCTGTTTAAAGATGGTTTATCCCCTGCCCAAATAAAAGAACGATTGGATGGCGTGTATAAGGAGTCTGCCCCCTCCTATAGCACAGTGAAAAATTGGGTGAAAGAGTTTCGCCTCGGGAGAGAAACCGTCGAAGACTTGTGACCGCCGTTTGAAGATTAGAGAAATTGCAGCAAGGCTTGGGCTCTCTAAGAGTACCGTTCATCGCGCGATCCATGAACATCTTCACATGAAAAAAGTGAGTGCAAGATGGGTACCGAAACTTCTTTCAGCGGTACAGACACAGGAAAGAGTGCGCTGCGCTTCGGAGTTTTTGGATCTTTGTGGCGAAAATCCAAAGACTATGATCGAGCGGCTAGTGACTGGTGATGAAACTATGATCTTATATTATGATCCACAAAGCAAGCGCGAGTCAATGGAATGGTGTTATAAGGGTGAAACCCCCCTAGAAAGGCAAAGGTGCAACAATCGACTAAAAAACTGATGTGCACAATATTTTGGGATTTTCAAGGCATTTTGATGGTGGATTTTAAAGAACGTAATACAGTCGTGAACGGTGAATATTATGCTTCTTTAATATATAAATTACGAGACAAGATAAAGGAAAAACGAAGAGGCAAGCTGTCTAAAGTTGTCCTGTTGCTCCATGACAACGCCCCTGTTCATACCGCTGGTGATTCGAAGGATGCAGTTCGTCAATGCGGGTTCACAGAAGTTCAACAACCACCTTACAGTCCAGACATGGCCCCGTCCGACTATTATTTATTTCCAAATTTAAAGCGGGACTTAAGAGGAAGAAAATTTTCAAGCGATGAAGAGTTGCAGGCGGCCGTCTTCAGTCATTTTGAGGATAAAAAATGTGATTATTTTTATAAAGGTTTAGAGATGTTGATTCACAGATGTCAAAAGTGTGTTAGTATTCATGGTGATTATATTGAAAAATAAAATTGGTTTCGTTTCATTTCCTTCATTGGTTCATAGTTAGGCCAATTCATTATCGGACTGCCTACGTAAATATGTTCGATTATCAGTTCTTTAATTATCTCTTCTACAGCTTATGTACGTAAGAATATGAATTGGGCTTAGTATTAGTATTAGTAGTGTTGCGCGCCTAAGTTGACGTCAGGTACCTGGCACTAGCGCCATCTAGTGTCGGGAACCAGAGCGAGGAGGGCTACCTAGAAAATATCAATCTTGACTTATGACCAAGAGCGCCATCTTGTATCGATTAGAAGAATTAAGCTTCCTAGAAGCCCCACACTCGAACCTTCTGCGTTTAGTCGGTCAGCGCCCGTATCTACCGGAATATTCTGGATGTTTCGGTGTAAGAAGTGAATTTCACGCCGCTGCATGCCGCGATCGGGGCAGTATTGAATTTGGCGAGACAAGCGAAGCTTCGGAGCGAAATAAAGTGAATCAGTGTGATTAATTCCTAGGGTCTTTTAAGTTTTAATTGATGTTCGGTAATAAAAGTGTTAATTTTGGTAATTCAATCGGCAGTTTTTATTGTCACGAACCTCAAGCTCGTAACAGTAGTATTGTCTACGAAAAATATTTGAATTTTCATTTTCATTTTTGTCCTTCGTATTTTATATTTTACTTTTACCATATGTGTTGTGTTTAATAAGCTTTTTATTAAACACTAGAGTTTTGTATTAATTAACATAAAAGAACTTTAACAGCCTTTTCGCGAATAAAAAGGATTTGCCACTTAGACGTGGAATATGCGGACTGAATTTTATCGCTTAAAGGAGTACTATTTGTATTTATATTATAAATATAAACTTATAAGTTTTTTAAGTTGTTACTGTAAACCAATACTAGGCGACTGATGAGGCATATCTGTAAGCAAGAACTTTTAATTAACAATTTATAAGAGAGGATATTAATTTAAATATTATATAGTATATAGTATAATGAAGGATTTTAATTAACTATATATAAGTGGGGGCCCTAATAAATAAACTTCGGAGTTTATTGAGGGAGTGATGGTGACCTACCCAGGTGTAAAATTAATTAATCACTTAAGTCTTTTCTATCTGAAATTTCAATATAATTGGATTTTAGATTTGTGTGCTCTATCGATTTACTGATAACATTACGCAGGCTGTTACTGGGTTAGAATCTTTAAATATATTCTATAGGAGACCTATAAAATAATCTTGTAGCGGCGCTATCCTTGCACCACAAGCAAAACTTACCGAAGCTTAAATCACATTGTTGATTTTCTGTTTGCAGCTGAATGGTAAAAATGTATTTCCTTGCTCGGTCTCTATATCTGTAGCGAAACCAGCAATGCGAATGATTATTCGCTTAAGTGATTATAAAGCCGTTGGCTTCTGCTTCTCGAATGTAAGCATAATCTGCCATGTTCAATCTGTTGTCTTAACCCTTCAATTGCCATAAAATTCCCATGCAGTCGCATGCGCCTGGCAAATCCTGAGCGGTCGCATGCAACCGCACCCACCCACAGCACTTAAAACCATTAAAACTTATATTTAGATACTACTTTTCTATAAAAAAAATTGGCATTATAAAATCTATACAAAATTCTCTATCCCGTGGTTTAAACTAAAGTCAGGTTTTACATCATTACAAAAAGATTTTATTGTATTTTGATAACAAAGAAATATAACAAGCGGATGTCGGCAGTGTGAAAATCACAATCATTTCTATATATTAATCGAAATTATTTACGTACAAAGATAAATCATAATTACACAAATACTAATAAAACACTAGAAAAATGCAAAAATCAAAACAACAACATTGAAATGAAAATTGCGTACGTAATAAACGTAGATTATAAATTACTATCCATAGACTAACTGTTTTTATTCCTCTAGAGGATAGAAAATTTCACATATGATTTTATGATGCTAAACTTCTTCATGGAAAAGTACTCTCTAAACATAAGTGCTGTGGGTGGGTGCGGTCAAATTTGAACTATTGAATTTTGACGGAATATCGAAGCGGTCAGATTTGGACGCTTGGTTTTTGAGATGTTTATAATTGAATAGACGTACCTGTTTATTGTAGCAGTTTAAAATGACGGACTATTACTTGTACTAGCTACTACCCTGGTTACGGGAACGATCTCATACTATTTTAGAATATTTTGAGTTGTCATTAGCAAATTTCCGCTGTCCTTGTCGTGTTTTTATTTTTCTCTCCACGACGGTGGTTTGCTACCGCTCCCGTTATTATACATTCTGTTCCCTGTTAGTAAGCAGTTCTAAAATCAGCATTTCCTCGTTGCTTCAAGTACATTAAGTATTCAAGTTACGTTTCTCGTTTCAGAAATGGAAAAGCGAGAACACGTAATTAATTTCTACTTATTGTTCTCTTCTTGGATTTGTAATCTAATTTTTATAAGTGCTGTAAAAATCACGAGGAAATAGAAATACTTTCATAAACAACATAATTAAGTTACCTTCGTGGTGCACAATATTTATCGTTTCTTTTCTTAATTAACTTCATAGAAAATGAGAAATTAATTAATTAATTTATCATTTTCATTTATTTACTATCCAGGTCTGTGGCAGGAAATGCCACAAATGCGCTTCTCGGTTGAGCCGCCTGCAACGGCGACACTCGCTTCGGGTTGCAAACAATGGCCACTACGGATACAAATGTTAAAAAAATCTAAGTAATTTTTAAAGTTGATCGACGTGTCACCATCAGTTATTTGGCTGAGATTCTAAAACTTTCGTTGAAAAAATGGTTGGCCGCGGCTTAGTTCCTTGAATGTTAACCGACACCTAAGAGAAAGCTAAAGTTAATATTTCACAGCTAAATCAAGCAATAATTGAAGATACATTCTTTATGCGCTCGTGTCGGAACTAGCTAAAATGTCGTTACACTATTTTAAGCCAAAGTCAAAAAACCAAAGCAAAATGCGGAAAAGACCGTCTTCTCCGCCAGCCAAGAGATTCAGGGGAAAATAATGGCCTTTGTCTTCTGGGATACGAAAGGTATAACAATGATTAACTAATTAAGTGGACCACGCTTTACGTGGCTTTATAGTTGTAGCACGAATGGGTCAGCTCGAACGGAACTGGACCACGCTTTCACAAAATTGCAGCGTAATGCTGCTGTGTTTCGTATGGTAAGTGTAGAGAACTGGAGACCATTTGTACTGGAATGGAGGAATTCCATCTTAGTCCTCAAGGGTGACAACGCATTCTTTTATTTAGATTCTTAATTGAGAATAAATATGGTTGTCTATGGGCCACAGCAACCACTTATCATGAGATGGAACGTGTGCTTTTCACCAAATGCTACAAAAAAGTAAAGGAGTGATAATAACCGAAGATTATTACGCATAAATACTCAAAAAACTACGCGAATAACTAAAGAATAAACCTCAAGAAAAATTACAAGCTGGAATACTTTTTCATCATTATAATGACCCTGATATCGATCTGATGTTTCAATCGCTGCCATCCGAACTGCTGGGCTCAAATTGACGCAGCACACACCTACCTCTGAGTGATTTTCACCTTTTCCTTCACCTGTAAAAGTAATTGCGTGGTATAAAATTTGACGCAATTATGAGGTGATGTTTGCTACAGAGGCCTTTTTCGAGAAGCAAAATAAAGTTTTTTTTTCAAAGCTTAAAATGCTATTACGTTAAAATATAAATAAAATGTACATATAATATTAATTCTAGTGTTTCATTGTGTTTCCCAAAACTCATTGATTAACATAGTAATAACTCCGGTGGTACTTACTGATTATTAGCCTTTTTATGAGAAACTAGCTGTTCCCCGCGACTTCGTCCGCGTGAAATTTATTACAATTGAATTTCGAGGATTTGAATTTTTCGCGCAAGACCCCTATTCTTTTTCTAAAATAAACGTAGACTAAGTTACTCTTTATAACATCAGCTATCTGCCAGTGAAAGTCAGACAAAACTGGTTCAGCCATTTCGGAGATGAGCCGGAACAAACAGTAAAACAGGCACAAATATTAATTTTTTTTTAATATTTCATATTGCTGTGCACCGCGGTTTCGGCCGCGTTCATCACGTATCTGTGCCGCGCGTCATAACATGACACCTCGCTCATTTAGTTTTTTTTTAAAGACATTATCCCTACACTAGGATTTTCTTCTGTATCGTGGGGGCAGTTTACAAACATAAATTGCACAAGGACAAACATCCAGACCCGGAACAATTATTTGTAGGCCATACAAATACTTGATCCGTGCGAATCCGCGACCCCAGCGCAGCCACTCATAGCTAAGCCACTGCGCCACGGAGTCGTCAAAAAAATTAAATAAAAAAAAAAGTTCAATGATTTTAGCTAAAAAAATTAACAAAATTAATGTAGTACTTTTACCTATCGGCATATGTACGCTATACAGAAAAGTTAAGATTTATCCACTCTCTCTCCCCCTCCCGGATAATTGTCACGCCCCAGAAAGTGCCCTAAAACGCGGTTTATTCCTGTTTTAAAGACAACTAACTGTACACGGTACATGAAAAGTGTGGAGATACAAAACGATCCTTGTTGAATTTTCTATCAACCTTTTATACATACGAAAGTGATATCATTTATAGTTTTTGCGCAATCTGCCACAAAATATTGTGAACATTTCTTATCTTGAATCGATTTTATTGATTAGTTTAGGTTTATAAAAATTTCCGACCTTACGGCCAAAATATGTATGACTAAAGTAAATAAATGAAAATGCTTTTTAAAAAGAGGTCCAAATTATTTCTTTACTTTTTCATTATGATGAAACTATTTATTTGAATAAGAATTTATACTACGATACGACTGTAACCGACTTTTGTTTCGACCGGTGATCCACACGAAAGCTACTATTGTGACTTAACTATGATAATTAGATATATTCCTTATGCGGTAATATTTTTAGGTAATAATGGGTACTTTAATCAAGTAGCACATAATTTTTATGTTTCATCGAGTTTTCTCAGCGCACGTTAAAATTCTGCTACTTTGGGTTACAATTTTCTTAAAGATCTCTATTTTTTTTTTGAAAATTAACTATAACCTTTGCTACTTTGTGATTATTTAGCTTTCTAATTATTAAAATTGGTCCAGTATTTACGGAGCTTATTCCGTACAAACAAACAAGGAAACAAAAAATCTTTCTTCTTCATAATATTTTTTTTACTTATTTTTTATTCTTTCTGTTATTTTTAATATTTCATTATATTTTATAAGAAATATTATTATATTATTTGTAAAAAGATACAAAACATAAACTATTAAATTTATTGGGTCAGAGCTTCCCGGTAAACGATATTTGATCTTGTTTTATTTTGTGGCAGCAAAATAAATTGATTTTCACGAGCTCCGACCCGCGACAGGCCAACATACCGTTGGTCATGAGTAAAACATTCTTTTCGTAGGTCGATCCCTGCTAATTCAATGGTTTGGCCTTGGGACTTGTTAATAATTAGCGCTAAAGATGTTTTTACCGGAAATCGAAGGCGTTTAAATGTGATTAGTAGATCAGTTAGGATCATCGGTATCCTCGGTGTATGAGTTAGTTGAGCAGCTGATGGGCCGGTGATAAAGGTCGTTACAGTTAAATTGTCCTTCAATTCTTTAATAAGTTGCCTCGTCCAATTGCATATTCTCGGGGGGCTTAAATTTTTCAAAAGCATGATTGGCGTTCCGATTTTCAACGTCAATTCGTGTGGTGACAGTCCAGAAGGGTTTAGTTAATTTAAAAATTGCTGTGGGTAATGGACTGCGTCTTCGATATTAATCAGATTGTTTTTTTCATTGATAGTATCATTCGTAGGCGACACTATTACTTTAGAACACAACGAATGAAGTAATTTATTTAAATTCTTTAAATATTATTAGGTTTTGAGAAAGTAACCCAACGGACAAGAAGATATCATTTATTGAGTTTGTCCATCAAGAAATTCTCAGTAGCTGCTTGGAGTCGGAGGGTTGGCGGAGTCTCACCCCAGTGCCTCGGAAAGCACGTAAAGACGCTGGTCCTGCGCCTAATCTCTCCGTTCGTGTCAGTTTAACGTGCCATCGAACTATGAGAGTGAAGGAATAGACAGTACACCTGTGCTTGGATGTACACTCGGGTACATATCTCGGGTTATAATCCTGTCCTTCGCCAATGGCTAATTCCATCTCCATTAGGACCGGCCTCCGTGACCTAAATTGTGTATTGAGAACATGAATATGTTTATTTCAGTATCAAATGATGGCGGCATAAGAGAATACATAACCCTAATTCTTCCCATGGGTGACGTAAGAGATGACTATGGGAGTTAACAAAAAAAATCGTTTGGCTGCTGGATGGTGGTTATCCGGATGTGATTTTTACGTGGTTAAGCCACGGTGCAGCTTTATTAGCATTATATTTGTACCATGAATTTATCGGCTCGAACGGGGAAGGACCACGCTTTTACAAAATATCAGGGTAAAAAAGTAGCTTAACACTACTGTGTTTTGTATGGTGTGTGTAGAGAACCGGAGAACCATATTTAATCTTAATCGAGTGAAAATGTAGATATCCATGGGCTACATCATCTATTTACGCAAATAAACCATCAGGTGGACTGTAAGCTCATTTGTCACCCCTATCCTGTAAGAAAATGTACGTGCTCTACGTAAGCGCTTACAAAATGTATATTTATTTTACTTCTGTATTTTATATCATCTTTTTCTAACACCTACTTTATTCTATCTTTGCATCATTTCGAGAAATATTAGTAGAGAATATCCCAAGGCATTAAGCCCGCCTATACACCATGTGTATATGAAGTTTTAATATATAAATGAATACAAACTTCTGGGTGTTCTACTTATGACGTAATGAGTTGGTGATATCGTCATTTATCCACAAGGTTTTAATAGTAACAATGAATATTATGATTGCAAAAAAATTGTTTTATTTTGCCTAGAAGAATATTACAAAGAATCAGAATGCATTTTGTATAATCGAATATATGTACTGTTATGGAAATGGATGCAAGTGGATCTGAGTGAATAGATATCGAATAGAATTCAATCGACATTTAAATACATATCAAATAGGCCGTTACAATAGTAATGGAAACAGGCCCTTGGTTTTCGATACTTGATGTACATAAATAACAAAAATCATTACTTATACAAAAGTGCCCATCGATCTCAGAATTTTTACATAGGCTTTCACGACTGAAAAGAAAAGCTGTACATGAGAAAATACTTTTGTCTCAGAAAAATGGATTTCATGCTACTACAACAACAGGAACAATTTTGTAACAGTTAAATTTAATACAATTTAACGGTTACAAAATTGCGGCCTCATTTTGCTAGAATAACAGGATTGGAGGAGGTGTTTGCACACTTTTACAAGAACATATAGACTACGAAGAGAAGAGCGATATCACAGGTCTTTACAATATTTATTTGAAATAACTGCGGAAGAAATTTGTAAAGAAAATATATTAATTTTAGTAATGTATTGAAATGGAAGATGTGTTTTTGAGTCAATTACTATTAATTTTAAAATACTTAAACAATGAATACAATAAATATAATATTGTCATAGGCGGGGATTTCAACACGGACATATTAAAATCTAACAATAAAATCTCCGGTTTTCTTAACTTAATATTAGAATACAAATTCAGCCAACATATCAAGACACCAACTCATACGAAGGGATCTACGTGTCTAAACCTCATATTTACGAAATTTAATAATATTTAAATACTACCGTAGAACAACTAGAGTTTTCTTTTTACTCGGCAACAATTATACACCATAAGATACTCCGGCAAAATGAACAACTGGATTGGTTCAGGAAAACAGATTTTTTCACAAAAGTGCAATAACTCAGTTTAGAACACAGTTACAGTTCATGGATTGGAACGAAATAATTGATGAACACAAAAACATACACGAAAATTATTACATGTTCCTCCATAGGCTAATAACCTTATTCAACCAAATTATTCCGAAACGACGAATCAAAATAAAATCGAAACCAAAAATATATTGGTTAACAGTAGGAATAAAGAGATCGTGTAAAAATAAAAGATTGCTAAAAATACTTACACCAAAAACGAATAACCTAATACTGAAACTACATTATAAAATATGCAAAAACATTAAAAAAAGCTAAACTAGTGCAAAAAAATTTAATTTATTAATAAATTAAAACATTCCGATAACAATCAAGTGGTAGAGCCATGCTGGAGTTACTCGTACATTAGTAGTATAGTTGTAGCACGAATGGGTCGGCTCGACCGGGGAAGGACCACGCTCTCACAGAATACCAGCGTCAAATAGTAGCTTAATGCTGCTGTGTTTCATATGGTGACTATAGAGAACTGGAGACCTATTTTACTGGAAACGAGGCATTACACCTAAGTCCTCACGGATGACAACGCACCTGCATTTTGATTCGTAATCGAGGATAGATGTAGATGTCTATGGGCCACAGCTACCACTTACCATCAGGTGGACTATGTGCTCATTTGTCATCCTATCCTATAAAAAGCATAATCAAAATTATGTAATAAATGGGAGAACAAATAAAAGAAACGCAAAGGAAAAGCTAAAAATAAAATTAAAAAAAAAACATGTGTGCAGTTCACATGCGACAGAAGTGTAATCCTTTGAATGAAATGAAATATAAAATACAAATACTTTAAATGATTTATTCAATATTATAATTTAAACTACAAGTTCGGCATAAAATTTTATAGTAAATGAATGTAACAATCCTTTTAATATATATATATATATATATATATATATATATATATATATATATATATATATATATATATATATATATATATATATATATATATATATTAGACACAAATATTATATTATTCTTTTCGATATGCCCTATATAGAACTTTATAGTATATTTTACCTATTACGAAGCTGAGGTTTAGCCGTTCTTCACTGCTTATTTAAACCATAGGCACACGACACCTTCGTACCACAGTTCGTACCTTGTTGAACAAAACGCGTAGGCAACGCCGTTTTGGCGGAGTTTACGATTTCTTCTCGCAAACATTGAGCTATAGTATACAATTCCTATCTCATTTTCTCCCATGTTAAATCACATGAATTTATGTCAGTTAAAAGAGTTTACTGTCGCTTTTTCGTTTCATCCAGTTTCAAATCACAATGATGCTAAAGAAGTTTTTCTTCAAAAAAATGATATGATAATTTTAGATCAAAAACAGGTCGCAAGCATATTCAATAAATTTTTCGCGTCGATCGGAGAACTCAACCTCGAGCCGCTGGCAGTCGGCGGCGCTCGTGGCCGCCCCGTTCTCCGGCCGACACAAAACACCATGCATCTGAGCGCAGTCGACTGTCCCGAGGTGTATAAAATTATTAAAAACTTGAAGAATAAAAGAAGCCACGGTATAGGTGAATTTACACTATACTTAATTAAAAAATGCGCAGACGAATTAACCTTACCATTGACAATATTAATAAAGTAATCCTTTTACGAAGGCAGCTTTCCAATAAAACTAAATAAGACAATCACAGAACCTGCTCATAAAAAACAAGGAAAAACTGATCCAAGTAACTATCGTCCAATTGCCCTTTTACCGACTGCATTAAAAGTTTTTAAAAAGGCCATTTTTAACCGCGTTACTAAATTTTGTGAAGAATACCAGATACGAGTGTATGATGATAGTCACAACGGATTTCGGAAAAACTGCTCCACAGTTTTTGCAGTATACAAATATGTTAATGAAGTTGTCAACATTTTATATAGTAAACAATACGCTGTTGTATCCTGTTCGATATGACGAAGGCATAATATGATAGAGTGCAATATTATATTAAATAAAATGTACGGGTTAGGTATTCATGACCCCGCTCATAAATGGTTTGCCTCGTACTTGAAGGATGTGCAGCAATTTGTTGAGTTTGAACAATTCGACACTACTACCAAAAATATTTCATGCATGCGCTCAAATTGCGAGGTAACAAATGCATCGATACCACAAGCAAGTGTCGTTGGTTATCTTTTATTTTTGATTTACAAAAATGACCTTCCCAAAGCTATAGACGAAAAGTCTGTCTTGTTTGCCGATGATATATACTTATTAACTATATTTCACAACACACCGACATCTATGAAAAACTCCATTTACTTATTACCAAAACTTCAGACTGGTTGAATGATCATAATCGAAAGATAAATTTTTCTAAAACTAAAATATTTCTTTACTTTTTATCCCCTTTAAAAATACATTAAATTTAAAATTCGATTACAATGGCACAATGTTAGAATCTGTGAAATAATTTAAATTACTCGGTATAGATATAGACACTCACTTAAATTGGAAAGCGCATGTCCATAGAATGAGGTCTAAACTTTTGAGCTTTTCATATGCGTTACGCGAAATTATGAAAAAACTACTAACATAGAAACAGCAATAACAACCTACCATGCGTATGCTGCTTGGCTGAGTTACGGCATCTTTCTGTGGGGCAACAGCACAGATGCAGCTTGTCACTTACAAGACTAAACATAACAAGCAGCTAATGCTGTTATTTTACACTAGTATTATGTGGTCATTTCTTAATCAAGAAACATAAATGGGTCACATGATTTTGCTGCAGAGTCATTCTTATTCTTACATCATCATTACAGCCTTTATAAGTCCACTGCTGAACATAAACCTCCTCCAAATAAATCCACAAAGAACGATCTCGAGCTACCTATATCCCCAGTATTATATCCTTATACAATGAAATTATTTCATTACGAGTAACTCGTATATTGCTTACACCATAAATACGTTTGAATGCTTCCACTATATTGCATTGTTACCTAATTCAAAATGATGTAACAAAATTATATATTATTTAGTTTTGATATTTAGAATATATAGGCAAATAGAAGGTATATTATGATAGAAAATTAATATTTTCTTCAAAACTTGTATAATTAGCAGCTAAGAAGTCTTGTTTTAATATATAACGAGAAACAGTGTAACAATTTTAAAATATTCAAGAGTTTTACGTTTAATCTACTTAAATTATTTCTGTCGATAAAAGCTTTTAATAAAGGCTCTTTCGTTATAAAAGGTCAAAGTAAAGTTTATTAAAGAATATTTGTATTTTACTTGAAATTCGATTTGTTGACGCTTTTTGGTACAAAATAATAGGTCCGCAATTATGTATATATTGTATATATATATATATATATATATATATATATATATATATATATATATATATATATATATATATATATTACAAGTAAGTACATATACATTATAAAGTGCTCAAGAGCTCAAAATCATTAAGTTTATCATATAATCTTAATATAATAAAAATTGGAATAATTGGGAAGATTTTAGGTTTTATGGTGGAAAAAAGATTTAACCACCATAAACAAAAAGAAACAAAACAGTGAGTGAATTGAAGTTTAGTAAGACGATGAAAAAGTTAAGCAGTCTTTCCAGCATTGATTGGAACCTTTTTTTGAACCTTTTTTTTATAGGAGAAGGGGTGACAAAACGAGCACGAGTCCACCTAATGGCAAGTGGTTGCTGTGGACCTTAAACGTCTACATATTTCCCCGATAACGAATCGTATGCAAATGCGTAGTCACCCGTGAGGACTAATATGGAATACCTAACTTCCATTAAAAAGGGTATATAAATAATACGAAACACAGCAGCGTTAAGCCACAGTATAAGGATACAGTATAAAGATACTAGTTGATGATATAATTACCTACGCTTCATTAAAGTGCTAGGTTTGTAACTATAAATGTTTTTGATATTGTTTTTTTTTTGTGATACTAAGTAATTAGAAAACTCTTAACTTAAAAATACCTTTATTTTTCATTATTACAAATTATTTACAGAAAATATTTTCGTCTACTACGACACGTTCGAAATTCTTTATTATTGAATTTAATTGTGTAAAAATTTCACAATCATTAGATTGTGAAATTTTTATTCATTAGAACAGTTTTTTAAAAAAACCATTGGGAAACAAGGACAGGGTACTATGAAACCGATTTTGTTTATTTCAGCTAATTTGCAGATTATGTTTTATTTTTTAAAAGCAACAACAAAAAATATTATCCATTTTCTCGACATATTGAACAAAATAATCTGGTGGTACAACTAGTAAGCTTAAGTTAGTATTTTTACTGTAGTCTATCTAGTATCTAGTATCACAGTAACCTTGAATAAAATTTTAAGAAATCATTATCATAGTAACATTTCTAAAATGATCGCGGAGATAAACTTAAACGTGACCACAGTATAAGAAAATTATACTGTGACGAGACCACTTGTCTTGACGCGGCATTCACTAGTGACCTAGTGAGGACACCGCGACGGGCGCATAGGAGTCTCGTCGTATGTTTATGTGAGTGTGCCGTTTCGAGCGTTTGTAGGTAGTTTCCGTACTGGTTAATACTGGTATTGTCACAGAATACCAGCGTAAAGTCTGCTACTTTACGTTGGTATTCTGTGAGATTTTCCACTTTCTATTGCGCACGTAAAAAGAAAATAAAAATAAAGAAAGAAAAAAAGTAAATTTTAAAATTACGAGGTATTTTGGTCTTGTTTTAAAATTACTGACAGTTTTTTTTAAATGTTCCTATTGTTTTTAGAGCACGCATTGGTGACCTAAGATCGTTCCAGTAATCAAATATATAATTAATATCGTTCCGTTCGTGCAAGAATTTGCATACCTGAAGAACCCTATAAATGTCATTGTTCTTTGTTTTGGAATAACAAGACGTTAAAACATTTACGATTCGGATATTTTGACTGTTCGCTAACCCTCACTAATTTATCATATACGTTACGAGGTGGTTTTGATGAAATTATTTCAAATAATAGCGTAGCAAAGTATAACTTTCGACGAGACGAAATTTTTAATAGGCCTGCAATATTTAGAAAAAGAGTAACATGTGTACGAGATAGTATGTGGAAGCTGAACCTAGCACATGCATTTTGTATACCCTGTATAAGCCTCTGAGTCGTACTTAATAGAAATAGTCCAAAAACTACGTCGCAGTAATTTAATTTGGACAAAATCAAAGAATCTCATAATCTTATCCTTGTTTGCTCTGTTAGGAATAGCCCGATAAGATTTTTAATCAAAAAAAAACCAGTTTCGTACACTTTCTGTGATATGTGATTCTAAACGCAGGTGATTATCAAGCTTAATTCCAACACGCGAAGATTTGATCAGTGGGGTTGTTTCCAACTATTACAACTATTTTTAAAACTATTGGGATATTTATTTGTTTAGTAATCATATTTTTGAATTTATTAAAATAAACTTTGATTTGTCAAGATTTAGAACCAATAGATTTAATTTTGACTAAGTAGAAATAGCATCTAAATCGTAATTTATTTTATTAATAGCTTGAAGAAGGCCCGTTGGCGATGGTATAAAAGAAACGTACATTTGAAATCCATCAGTATATAGCTAGTAATGACAGTGATTAATTTATTACACCATGCACCACATGCTCCTGTTAAACCATTTTAGGAGGTAGCCTGTTTTCATCAGTGAAATTTGATAGACTCTAAACATGAGTTTTTTTATTAATTCAAATACGAATCATGTTGCAAAAATGTTTTTTGAATTTTCTCAATACGCTTCATATTATAAACTTTAAACAACAGCTTATATACATACAATTGCTGGGCTCAGACTTCTCACTATTAGTAGAATGTAGAATGATTCGCTTGTCGCGCTACTCTACTGCATATTGGTGAACTTCACGCATCATATACTCGTATTTGATTTTTAATTCTCAGACATGTATACTCCTATATATATATATATATATATATATATATATATATATATATATATATATATATATATATATATATATATATATATATATATATAAACTAAAAATATATATATAAACCTAACATGCATTTTTATGCCATGTATGTGTAAATCTAGCAATTCTTTCCTTCGGCGCAGAACACGAGATAAAACAGAACATAAAATAACTGCAAATAACAATTTAATAACGTGGGTTGAAATCTCACACATCTTAGTAGCGTAACGTGAAATTGACGGCTCCGTAATTAAGAATACCTATTATTTTTTAGAATCACATATTAAAAATTATACTTATAAAAATAGCTGTTGAAGTGAAAAGCAATTTAAATATATTTCTGACCAATTTTTATATAAAAAAGGGAAGAGAACTAAAATAAAGCGAAGTTTATGTTCGAAACATTTTAATTATCGCTTACATTATTTGAACGTAGAATTTTAAATTACTATGAGTTACGCCTTTCGAGTGTATTTTATGTGAAAAAAATAAAGATGAATGTTATTAACTAATATTTTTAAAATGGCAAATCATCAATTGCCTATATATTAAAGCTACCCCTACTATTAAAAGAATATTACATTTACAAAATCTATATACCTATAAATAAAATTGAAGTGTCTGTCTATAATATTAAAATAACTGCCATTTTTCGAGATCAGATAGTTAGTTGCATGTCATTAAGACATGCATAGAGAAGGATAGCATATAGGAGGATGACTGCCGACTTTCAGTAATGGAGAGGCACTTAAAGAAGAAGAGGATTTGTTTTTCTGTCTGTGGTCGGACATATCTTCGAAATGGCTGCACTGATTACAATGAAACTTACAAACTGATAGAAAGTAATATTAGGAGCAATCTAGGCTACATTTAATTTGAACAACAAAAACGTTTTTTTTTTTTTTTTGAGAAGATAAGGGTCTTTGATTTTCTAAATAACGATACATTAATAGATCCTACCAAATCGAAGCTGGGGTGGGTAGCTAGTATTACATATTAAATACTTAACAACTATTGAACAGCCAGTTGTTTGCAGAGTCTCTACCCTTTCGTTGTTGACTTACCATGCATTCAAACCAAGTGGTGTGTGGTGGTGTCTCCAAGGCAAAAGGAATATTCTTTTGTTAAGTCAGTGCGCTTCACCAACTTAGGCTACATAACCAATTACCATAGAATACTATAATACATACATAATAGAACGGGGGAGTGCGCGGAGCCCGTGTAGCCACTAAAATGTCACTAACACGTCAATTCACACGTATAAATGTCAACCAAGACGTGTTTTGACGTTATAATTGTTATAATTATTTAAAAAAATGCCAAATTGCACCCTATTTATAAATAAATATGTATTAAAATTTAAACGATTTTTTTAATGATGATCTTAAACAATATTCAAAAGTCTAAAATGTGTAACTTAATTCAGTCTGTAAACACAGCGAATCGGGTTTGGCGACGCCAACCCTCGTACAAAATAAAATTGACAGCCATTCTATTGTGTATATTAGTATTCTATGTCAATTACCATCAGATGGAATAGTAGCTAAGCGCTGGCTTAGAATAATAAAAAAAATACTAAAAACTTCCATTTGGCGCTATTCTGATACACTCTTTTACTTCTTTCACATCCATATATGTAGCTATATATACACGATCATTTTAAGGGTTTTAATTCATTAATATATTGCTAATTTGGTCGATAAACTTCCGCGTCCGTTCCCGACTCTTCCACTTATTTCTATAAAAGAAAGGGGAGGCAAACGATAATATGGCTCACCTAGCGGTAAGTGACCACCATCGCCCATTTGCAATACCAGGAGAATCGCAGATACGTTGCCGGTCTTTTGAAAAGGAGTAGGCTCATCTAAATGTCTGTATTGTTGAAATAACTGGCGCATATTAAGCTGAGGGGGTTATAGGTATGCAATTAAAACGAAAATAACTATTTGAAACATTGTTTCTTCATTTCTGTTCTATTTCGAGATTCTAGTGTAGTACTTCGGGATTTATTATTCTGGTCTAGCTATAGTTCAATTTTTGAAGAGCTGAAGTTATTTTTATAGTTCAGTTACATATAATATCTTTAGGAAAATATATCTTTTTACCGAGAATTGTAGCGTACCCAATCCACAGGAGGAGTTTTCCCGAATGAAGGAAGGATTTGCCTTAATCTTCACAATTGGTAGCCGTGTCATCAATCGATCTACGTTTCTTTTTTATTTCATATATAGCGAACTGTTAAACTAATTTTAAATTTGCCGCCTTTTCTTAGCCGATGTTTAACTGACCTATGACAATCAATGGTCAATGTAGTCTATGACAGCTCTATATAAAATAAACCCTCTATTATTCTATGGTACAATGGGTGTGGTTTGATTTCTCTAAATTCCTATAAATAAAATAAAAATCAACAGGTTACGGGCCCAGTAAAGCCAAAGTTATAAAGAAAAGCGATTGTGAAGTTCATTAGAATAACAAGTAAAGGTTAAAAATAACTTGTACCTGTGAAGCGACATTGTGTCGTCGACATAACCTCCAAGCCTCGCGGTTCAGTTTTCCAAATCGAAAAAATAGATCCCAGTGATCATGGCTAGCAGCAATCCTCTGGCCTTAATAGAAAAATTAACAGGCCGAGAAAACTACAATACCTGGCGGTTTGCTGTGAATACCTTCCTTCAACATGAAGAACTTTGGGAATGCATAGAAAATCCCAACAATGAACCATTCGACGCAAAGAAGGACACAAAAGCCAAATCTAAGATAATTTTACTTGTCGATAGTATCAATTACGTACACATCCAAGAGGCAGAAACGGCGAAAGAAGTGTGGGAAAACATATCCCGCGCTTTCGACGACTCTGGGCTTACACGCAGAGTTGGCCTACTACGTGATCTCTGCACTACTACACTCTCTGATTGCCAAAACATAGATGAATACGTGAGCAAGATAATGTCTACAGCACATAAGCTCAGAAATATAGGATTCCAAGTTGATGATGAATGGCTCGGGACACTTTTACTCTCCGGGCTACCTGACTATTACAAACCAATGATCCTTGCCATTGAGAGCTCTGGAATGAAAATAAGTGCAGATTCTCTTAAATCAAAATTGCTCCAAGAAGTAAAATCTGAAAACAATAACTCTGCTTTTACATCTGCTCATGGTTATCAAACCAAGAATGTGAAAAAGAAGTTCACAAAAGGTCCTAGATGTTTTCAGTGTAACAAATATGGACACAAGAGTACGGAATGCAGGACAAAACCGAAAGAAAAGGTTGCCAAATCAAATAGTTCTTATGCTGCCGCATTTGTCATTCCATCTGACAATAACTGCAGCTCCGCATGGTACATTGATTCTGGGGCAACCATGCACATGACAAGACATCAAAACCTTCTTCAAAATGAACACTCACCGCCTGTAGAACAAATCAAAGTTGCAAACAACAAAACACTTTCAGTGAGTAGCTCTGGTGATGTGACATTGAATACATTGAATGGAGAAAATCAGTCAAATGCAATCTTATTTACAAACGTTCTGTACGTACCAGAAATTGCAGTGAATCTAATATCTGTTCATCAAATTACAGAAAAGGGTGGTCTAGTAAAATTTGACTCCAATGGCTGTACTATACTGAACAGACAAAATGTTATTGTAGCAACAGCAACAAAAGTTAACAACATGTACCGGCTTAACATGAATACTTACTATGCATACATGTTTGATATTAAACAAGATGATATATTTTTATGGCACCAACGAATGTGTCATCTGAACCTAGACACCTCGAAGATATTGAAAGAGAGTTCTGAAGGATTCACATTGTCTGATAAACAAGTAAACAATACAACTTGTATAACATGTAAAGAAGGCAAGCAAACAAGAATGCCCTTCAAGAGTCCAGGATTACATTCTTCAAAGCTATTGGAACTGGTGCATTCTGACCTATGTGGCCCCATGGAAACACAGTCATTAGGAGGGGGCAAATACTTTTTAACATCTTTGGACGATTATTCCAAAAAGGTGTTTGTGTACATTTTAAACAACAAAACTGAGGTATTGTCAAAATTCAAAGAGTTCAAAACAGAAGTTGAAAACCAAACTGAATGTAAACTCAAATGTATTCGGACGGATAATGGCCTGGAATATGTCAACAAACCATTCTCTGACTTCCTTAAAAGTGCGGGAATAGGACACCAAACATCAACTCCTTATACTCCTGAGCAAAATGGAGCTGCAGAGAGGTTAAACAGGACATTAGTCGAGAGAGCAAAGTTTATGATTCTGAATGCTGAATTGGCAAAGTTTTTCTGGGCTGAAACTATAAAAACTGCTACATACATCATAAATAGATCTCCAACTAAATCCTTACTGTTTAAAACACGTGAAGAGGTTTGGACAGGACATAAGCCAAATATCAGTAATATGAAGGTGTTCGGGTGTGAGGCCATGGTCCACTTACCAAAAGAAAAACGCAAGAAGTGGGACCCAAAACCACAGAAAATGATCTTCATTGGCTATTGCGAGAACACAAAAGGGTACAGATTCATATTACCAAACACAAGAACTATTATCAAGAGCAGGGATGCTGTATTTCTTGAGTCCACCGTTAAGAGGAACTATGCAGCTCTGGAATTATCTGAAACAGAAATCAAAACATTAGATACACATAGTAAAAGTAATAATGAAAGCTTAATGTCAAATGAGTCCAATGAACAAAGCAAGAAAAAATCTTAAAACTCAGATAGCTCATATGATACTGTTAAAAATAACTCGGATTTAGAAGAATACTTACCAGAAATGAAGATTGATACTCCTCCGCGAAGTAACATAACGTTGAGACCTAGAATAAGAATAAAGAACAAACTTACCTTTGCTATGATGAATCCTTAAAGCCTGAGCAAGTCCCTGAATCATACAAAAAAGCTATCAGTTGTATGAATGCTGAAAAATAGAAAAAGTCAATTAAAGAAGAACTTGAAGCCCATGAAAGAAATGGCACGTGGATATTGGTAAACAAGCCTGCAAATACAAACATAATCGGCTGTAAATGGGTTTTTAGAGTTAAAGACCAACCAACGGGTCCTCGCTTCAAGTCCAGGCTGTGTGCAAAGGGTTGTGCACAGGCAGAAGGTATTGACTATAAGGAAACATACTCACCGACAGTAAATTACGATTCAATACGTTTATTAATATCTCTAGCTGCTAAAAACGGCTATGAAATTCTTTAACTTGACATTAAGACAGCTTTCCTGTATGTAGAACAAGAAGAAAACATATACATGTATCCACCTGAAGGTCTAATACATGAACCCAATAAAGTATGTAAATTGATAAAGTCACTGTATGGTCTTAAACAAGCACCACGGTGCTGGAACACCAAATTCAACTCTGTACTTCAGAAATTTGGCTTCATAAATAGCAAAGCAGACCAATGTGTTTATGTTGCAAATATAAAAGAAACTAAGTGTTGTCTTTGTATTTATGTGGACGACGGGCTTTTATTTTCTAAATCAAAATCTGCTCTGCAGTCTGTAACAAATGCTTTGAAAACAATATTTGATATGACAATATGCCCACCTGGAAACTTTGTTGGAATGGATATCCAAGTTTCAGACAAATATATCTTTATACATCAATCCAAATATATCAAGCAGTTGCTAAATAAATTTAATATGGATAATGCCAACCCCAACAGCGTGCCAGTTGACCCTCACTCAAAGCTGGAGAAGAGTGAGCACCAGCCTGACAAGAATCTTCCTTATAGAGAAGCTGTTGGTTCTCTAATGCATGTTGCCATAGTAAGCCGACCAGACATAATGTTCGCTGTGAGCTTGGTGAGTAGATTTTTGAATTGCTATGATGAGTCTCACTGGACAGCCGTCAAGAAGATTCTAAAGTATCTCAAAGACACTATCAACTTTGGCCTATGCTATCATTCAGCAAAATCTTCTGAATTAGTTGGCTATAGTGATGCTGACTATGCTAATGACCTCAGTACTAGAAGGTCAACAACTGGATACATTTTCTTCAAATGTGGAGCTGCTGTAACATGGTGTAGTCAAAGGCAACACACTGTCGCTTTATCGACTACAGAAGCGAAATTTATGGCCGCATGTGGTGCCACCAAAGAGGCTATTTGGATCGAACAGTTATTATGTGATCTTGGTGAATTTGAGCAACAAACAATAGTGATAAATATAGACAATCAAAGTGCAATAAGTGTTATTAAAAATGTTAACTTTCACAAGAGGTGCAAACATATAGACACTAAGTATCATTTTACAAAGGAAAAGTATTATGCTAAGGTTATTGATTTAAAATATGTTTCAACATGCAATCAACTTGCTGACTTTCTAACTAAGGCTTTACCTAGAGATAAATTTCAATATATGAGAGACCAAATTGGAATGTTATCGAAATATATGTTATGTAATCTTTAATCTAAACAAGTGTGTACCTATGTTTGTTTACTTTATTTCTGCTGTAATAATTTAGTACATACAAGGCTTAAATTTGGCAGGAGTGTTAAACCAATTTTAAATTTGCCGCCTTTTCTTAGCCAATGTTTAACTGACCTATGACAATCAATGGTCAATGTAGTCTATGACAGCTCTATATAAAATAAACCCTCTATTATTCTATGGTACAATGGGTGTGGTTTGATTTCTCTAAATTCCTATAAATAAAATAAAAATCAACACGAACCTTTTCTTATTGTCGTCGGTCTGAGAAGCTTTAAATTGTCCGCATATTTAACACCTATTCACGAGATATTTATATCACAGTCTATCGAAATCTATAAAAATTAATCGGGCTACATAGGTAAACAGACATTGTCAGTTTTAAAAGTCATAGAAGATGTGCAGCATGTGATCATATCCAAAACATATGTCAAAAATCCTAGCAACGGAACTCCGATTCCTACCAAGAACAATTCGCGAAGCTTTTGAAAATAGGATGTTTTAAAGATGGGAACATGTCTAATTATCTGCTTGGGGTCCGATAACTAATAAAGATTTTTCCAAGCCAAGCATACTACTGCAGTACTTCAAGATACTGCAAGCTCCTTCCGAGTAGATCTAGCCAAACATAGTGTTTATTAAAGTTGAAGGTGGCCTCTGTTATCTGTTATATCTGGCCTGTAATGTGATTTCTGAACACCTCAGACATTACCCCCGGATCATGGATGTTCTATATCTCGTATATACCCGAAACGTCTGAAGTTTAAAAAATATAAATTAACCGCGAACAAATTTTCTTCGAAACACTTTTTTTTCAATACACATGTCCTGACAAATTTTGTCTTTAATTAAAAGGTGTTTTTGTGGTCGAAATCGACACGTAGAACGACAACTTCTTTTAGCGATACACAAAAATTATTCACATGTGACATGCACGCTAGGAAATTTAATTTTATCGTATCCATGAGGACATCCACAATTTTTGCAGGCAACAAGGCGTCGCAACGGAATGATGTGAAATATTTGACAATCGTCTTAGTCTATGCCTTTTGAGAACATGTATTTTGGTCTGGAATCCAAAGCTTAGGTTTTGGCGCTGATATAGTTCTTAAAGATTGCGTACAGGTAGATTGCCTCATAGGAAGTTTTATGCCATATTACCACGCTTAAAGGGCGGGTTATTCAGCAGCGCAAGTTTCTTATTACTTTGAGTTGCTGTTGGAAGATTCTGCTGGCGAAAAATGTTTTAGTTTCCCTCTGTCGCCTATGATGACATCCACGGCGTGATATAGAGTAGTGGGTATTAATACACATACTCTAAAAATTAAAAAAAAATCGAAACAGAATTTTTTATACAAAAGACGAATATGATTTTAAAATTCAATAACTATTTTATATTAGGTTTTTCTACCACGAATTTTAAATGACCTAAATTTTATTTTGTGTTGTAAGATTACTTAAAACGTTTAAAGATTTTTTTTACTAATAATTATAGTTTTTAATTTTTATGTTATTTAGTTAATATATACCTTCTTTAACCTTTTTTTGCAACGCCTGTAAAGTATGAAGTGATAAGTACCACTTGTCATAATTATTAAGACCTTGTTATACACTAAGTGAGTAAATAAATACTTGATTACATGAAATTACGGAGTATATAAGTTATAATTGCATTTAAATTGAAATTTATACGTGGTAGAACCATGCTGTAGCTTTATTTGTATCGTTGTAGCACGAATGGGTCGGCTCAAATGGGGAACGACCACACTCTCACAGAATACCAGCGTCAAAAAGCAGTTCAAAGCTACCGTGTTTCGTTTGATAAGTGTACACCAGAGACCCTATTTACTGTAAATGAGGCATTCTATCATTGTCCTTATGAGTGGCAATGCATCTACATTTTGATTCTTAATCGAGGATAGATGTAGATGTTTAGGAACCACAGCAACCACTTACCATCAGGTGGAACGTGTGCTCGCTTGTCACTCATAATCTATTAAAATATTATTACATTTAAATAATAATATTATTATTTCAAACCGCTAGACAGTTTACAATATAATACTTTTTATTCACTATATATTATTACATAATAGTGAAAGTCATTTTTTTTCCACTGGTTCGGAAAACATCTTTGTCCTGGGAAGAACAAACAAGAAACTTTTTTAAAACATAATATTTCACTTTACAATTATTTCGTCTGTAAATTTTTAAATGAGCTTTAATGGAACCAGCATGATGGCTATCACCTTATTCCCAGAAGTTTATTTTTTCATTTAAGTATTTTTTCATATAATAATAACCCTTTTCATACAACTATTCTTTAGTAAAACATTTAAACTCGTTTAGTGACAAATTTTGTGCATTTTCTGGGATTTTATTGCAAAAGCGTATATATTGCCCGATAAAATAATTGCTAATTCTGTGGTGTCTAGTAACTTGTATTTAAAGCTAATGTTTGTTCCTATTGTTTAAAGTATGATCATTTTTATTTTTATGAAAGCTATTTATGTTTTGATGTACACACATTAGATTTTCCTAAATATATTACGATGCCAAAAATAATATGTTTAGTACCCGGATGACCGAGCTTTGCTCGCTTTTTTGGGAATTACATTTAGATACAAATTACATACTGATGAATAATATTTTTTGATCTTATTGACATAATAGAAAAAACTGAACTGGTTATTTGAATAAAAAATGAGTGCAATTAGTTTAATTAAAATTTTCGTGGGTATTTTAAAAAAAAATATTAAAAAAGGGCTCGAAATAATAGATTTTCTCACAAAAGAAGGGAACTTGAAAAAAAAGGGGAAAAAAATAGGACCGAAGACAGGACGCGAACCAAGGCATTACGATTTCGCGACCGCTCGATATCCACTTGAGCTATTACGATCATTAATGAAGTGAAATAAATCCTAGCTAAATCGATTTATTGCCCCCGAAACTCCCCGGACACTAAATTTTATGTAAATCGTTGGAGCCGTTTCCGAGATTCCGATTATATATATATATATATATATATATGTATATATATAAATATTAAGTCATAAATTGCAATATAGCCTCCAATAATTCGAAAGTTATTGAAATAGATGGTACGCAGGCAACATTATTTTATTTTTAGTTAAGTCCTTACAAGCCTATCATGCTGTTTCGCTGTTTCATAATGAAACATGGATGTCTTAAACGTTTTCTTAAATACGCTAAATTTCTCACGATCTTAACTAGAATTTTGTGTAAATACTTTCTTTTTTTATTGTTTTATCTGACCTTTATTTTAAAAAATAATTCTCATATACCATGTCTTATGGTTTTAAAACGGTAATTGCTTTTAATATGAAATGGGAGCCATTTTGTCATAAATGTGACTTTCTAAGACTGCGCTGTCACAAGAGCTAAATGGAAAAATATAAGAAAAAATGAATAAAAGGAATGTTCTTAAGAGAGGGTTCATAATTTCGTAATATAGAATGGCCTTAAAAGATACCTTTGTGTTGGGGTAAAAGAAATATCTTCAGATCCACTTGCTCCTTAATGCAATGTTTATTAAGAATAATATGACCTTTTTATCATTATTATTGTAAGAGCCCTTCACAAATCCACTGCGAAACCAAGGTTTACCTCAAGGAATGACGCAAGTTACGGTCTGGAGCCACTGCATCTAACGACTTTCTGCATGTCTTACGAGGCTGTCATTCAATAGAATTTCTTAGCCTTCGTTTATCGGATCATCGAGCTATATGGCCGGATTCATTGCCACTTTAGTGAACTAAGTATAAGTTAACATTGAAAAGCACTGGAAACGTATGAGAAATTTTAAACAATTAAATTCATGAACAATAAACATACTTCTCAAAATCATTGAAATACGAGTACCTTACAAAATTTCATAGTGATAGATCAATTTTATCGTCATTGAGCAGTTTTAATTGTAACAATCGGATTTCGGACCATTGTGAGGCTTTTATATATAGGAAAGGGATAATTATATCAATAAATCTGTAGAATGGTTCCAATTGATACCGTTTAATACTTCGAAGTTCCGAGAACTAAGAATAACTTTATTGGAGGGAGTAGCGCACACTTTGCAAACATTCATTAAAACTTTCCTTACTTGTAGTAATGTAGTTTGATCCTTCGCAACATTAACCATATCTATTTCTCAAAATTTTGAAGTATATTAATAAATTTTTTTTTTGATAATTACTAGTTTTAATTCAATAGTGGCAGTGGTGGTTTAGTAAATTTTTTAAATGTGATTTTTTATAAAAATTATGCTGATAAGTGAAACATAGACAGCGATATCAATTCTAGAGTTAAAATCAAAACGGGGATACGTTTTCATCCCTTATTTGTCACTTAATCATTTATCATACGAAACGATACATCGTACTTTATATATAAGAATATGTGGCAACACTCTTATTATTGAATTATGATACAGAATTTTTTTCTTTAAAATTATTATTATAATCATCAACAATTATTATTATAATAATTTTAAAGAAAAAATTCTGACATGTAGAAACTACAAGGGTTCCTTGTTGTTAAACTAAGGACCCAAAAAGTGATTTTCTAGAAGTGATGAAAAATGATTCTATTTTATTCTATTCCATTCTTTTCTATTCAATTCAATTTAATTCTATTCTACTCTATCCTATCCTATCCTGTCATATCCTATCCTATCATCTTCTATCCTATCATATCCTATTCTATTCTATTCTGGTCTATACTGTTCCATTCTGTACTATTCTGTTCTGTTCTATTCTATTTTGTTTTACTCTACTTTACTCTATTCTATATATATTTATATCATATATGCTATTCTATATATTTTTTATTTAACTAAGTTTTGGAAATTAAAATTTTTCAATTAGCGTGGAATGGCCATTAAACACTTTGACAACTGATGATTTGTGGGAACGATGCAGTACTTAACTTGCGGGTAAGCTTACAAAAAAATATAATTTATTCGGCGGATCCCTACGTAATCTATTGCTAACTTATGCCCTCAACTGGTAATATTTTATTACAAAAACGTAATGAGATATAATGACATCCCGGTATATAAGTAAAAAGTATCAAGAGATCAAATATTATCTAGTAACTTACAGGCCTGTTTATCTAAATTGAAAGCTGGTATAACGATGTATTAGGAAAAATTATGCCTTAAAATACATTTTCATAGTATGAAACATAAAATTGATGTCCCATAAACGAGAAAGATGAACGTAATATGATACATGTTTTAACGATGAAAATAACTTTGTAAACATTTAAGCTTCTGAAAGACATGTCTCCTAGTCAAATGCGTGCTGTTAATTTATTTCACACGCTTTTACATGATATATACGTATGTTTTACTTTACTTTTATATGTTTGAGACACTTTTTTACATTATCTGCACCCATGAAATTTTATTTTTTAATAAAGAAATAAATATTTAAGACCAAATTACTTCTTTTATGGCTTTGTAGATATATCAAAAAACCTAAAAATTTATTATATTTCTTATTCCTTTATTTACAAATTAAAGCTCACCTTAAACTGCTGCAAAATCTTTCAGCTCTCATCTCAGTTATGACATATATAAATACCGTACACATATTGAATTCTGGGAAGAATAAATATTTATTTACGAAAGCTATGGCTGAATTAGATTCTAAAGAGTAAGATTTAGTACATAACTTTTACATCTATAATTTCTAATAAATATGAAAAAGTTATCAGAAGTATATCGTAATCTCTTGAACATGAAGTTTAACAATACACGTAAGCGAAACGTTTTGTAATAATATAATTTTACTTGACAAATTGCAGATGCCTGAACTTACTAAAGGCATTTAGCATTTTAATATTTACAACGATAATATTTGCGTTTTGTTACACATTGCAAGTTTACTAGGTTCACGCTTTTACACTTTCGTTTTATCATCAAACTTGTTTACTTCATTTTAGTATAATCTTATATAAATATCACTTCAAATATCGGTCATAAAAAACTTTGTGAACGCTGCACTCGTAAAAAGTGGGATTGCGTACAAGAAATTTTGTAAAGCGGCATTTTATATCTGAATAAACTGTTATAAATTTAATTTAGTAAAATGAATAAATTTTCAATAAATACTAATTTCATAAATGTAAATACAACTTCGACTTATAGGTCAGCCGACGGATCCAACTACACATCCTCGCGTAACATTTACCTCATAATTTGAAGATTAAAAGGTAAAATAAGTATGTGTTGCCACTTGCCAGTGACAACTTATGGATCTGAGTTGTGGTCCTTCACTGCTGACCGTATGAGGAAGTTGAATGTCAATCAGCGAGCCGTTATGGGTTAGACTATGCTCGGAATTTCATAGACATTTTTAATAAAGACATCCGAAGTAAAACAAAAATTCATAAAAACAAGTAGAATCAGTAAGCGGTAAGTGGCAGTTGGCTGGTAATGTGTGGTATGGTAAAGCTTATTTATTATTTTTCGGAATTGCAATATTCGTAAAAAAGAGAGAGCTACGTCAAGACTCAGAATGACTCATTAAGAAGAAGAATCAAAAACATCAACGCAAAAGTATCCGCTGTAATAAGATGAACCCCCAAACGATAAATTATTTTCCTGACATTCTTCCCGTTTGTAGAGACTTCAATGAAATTATTATAACGTTCTCAAAACACTCGAATCGTGTGATTTGTTGAGCTTCGATGACATCGCAGTTTATTTAAAGGGTTTTTTCTATTAAAACAACATTTTAATAATTAACACTTCGTACAATAAATAAATTAACCATATATCTACGTAGGACAGCCGTGTTTAAGCTATATTATATTTGTAACATGAATGATTCTCCTCTACTAGGGAAGTACTACGGTCCACATGGTACCGGCTTAAAATAACAGCTCAATGCTTATGTGTTTGATGTTATGATGTTTGATGAGAGTAGAGAACGGAAACCTATCTACTGAAAACGAGGAATTCTTTCTTAGAAACTGAAACCCAGGTTTCAGTTTCCCTCTGTTAACCTATAAAACACACTCGATACGATATGGGATAGAGAATATTTTACATCGTCACTACAGATAACTAAGAGGACGATTTGGTCGAAGTTGTTGAGGTGTTGGACCTCATAATAAGATTAATTTTAATATTTAAATTCAAATAATCTTAAAACTAACCACAGATGGAATATTATTGTTAATATGCTTTTTTAATTCAAATAATACTTAACAAATGTTAATCATTTTAGAGAAACTTTCATTGATACGGAAAACAACACAAAATTAAATAGTCACTCTCTTAAACGTGTTTTAAACTCGCGTCAATTTTAGGTCGATCAAATCCGTTGTTTAAAATTGTACGCCCTTATGAAGTGAGTTTCTGATTTCTGGGGGCTTAATTGCGTATGTTTCAAAAACAAGCAAGATGGGTTTAGAGTTACGTAATAATTATAAAAATATTATTAAAATTCACTGTTAAAGTTTTATCCAAATAAAACAATAGTTACACAAAATTATAGAATTAATATTCATCATAACTTTTATATTATCATCATCGTCATTATTACAACTCCTTACAAGTTATTTGCTGAATAAGGGCTTCTATTATTCATAATAGAATAAAATTTCACCACTCTTTAACATAATACTTTCCTCCGTTTTGAAGAAACTCTACTCAACTACCTCAGAAGAAGGAAAATATTTTCGGGTGTATGTATGTATGAGTATGTATATTTCTTTGACGCGTTCTGTAGCCTTAACAACTTAATGAATTTTAGCATATTATAAGATTCGTCTTAGTTGTGAAAAAAAACTAGGGTATAACAGTTTAGCTATTCAATGAACTTTTTGATTCCGTCGGTTAATTTTTAAGTGTTATATGCATTGGGATCGTGTTATACCTCTGTTCCACATTTGATGAGAAATGAAACGAGAATTGTTGGTAAGATAAACATAAACAACATAAGCACTCACTCCTGTCACTCAGAGGGGTAGGCAGAGACTATAGACTTCCATATGGCACGATCCTGACATCCTGACACACCTCTCTTGCCTCCTTTACATCCATATACTTACGCATACGTGCTTGTCGGTTAAGGGCACTCTTAATTTGGCCCATTTTCAATATAACGCAAATTCGGTCGAGAAACTTTTGCCTAGTGCGTCTCTTCCCAACTTCACCGTTCACTTTTGCAATATAGATTTGCTTTGTCACTCTTTCCTTGTTCAATTTTTCAACATGAACAAACCACCGAAGCATTCCCTTCTTAATCTCGATCATAAAATCAGCGTAAAAACCACACTTTTTTCTTATCACAAAATTTCTCACACTGCAATTCAGATTCAGCCCAAAAATAATCATTATTATGTAAATTAACTCAAATTGTAACTATACAGAAATCGTTTTAGTAGTTAATACAGACTTTTTTTATACGATGGGATGACAAACGATCACACAGTTCACCTGATGGTAGTAGTTGCTGAATCAAAATACAAATGCGTTTAAACCCGTGTGGACTAAGATAGAATGCCTCGTTTCCAGTAAAAAGGGTCTCCATTTCTCTACAATCACCATACGAAACACAGCAGGATTAAGCTACAATTTTACGCTGGTATTCTGTGAGAGCGTATTCCTTTCCCGGTGGAGTCGACCCATTCGTACCACAACTATACTAATAATATAACTGCAGCATGGCTCTACCATGTATAAATATTATGTTTATCCATTCATCAATTACAGCCCCATAGATTGTTTTATAGTGGGGTTTTGCCATAGATCTGGGTTACATTTTGAGAAGTGACAAGTGCGAGTGACTTAGGGCGTATTTATTCCACACTTATCACTTGTCACTGACTGTTCACACGCACTAAGCACTTTTCATTAGTCAATTGCACTTGCAACTTGCATGTGTCACTTCTCTAAATGTAAACGTGGCCATAGTCGCGAAGTTTAGCATTTCATCTTCTTTTATAAAAGAAACCATCTTATCATTATTCCACAACCTATATTACATTTATATGACTGCCTCATTTGTCTAGTGGTTATAGTAGTGTGACTGATGATCACAATGATGGGTTCGAATCCCGGGTCGGGTCAAAATAAAGCCGTTGGTCCTCCGCCTGATCTCTCTTCGTTCGTGTTGGTTTACCATCCCATCGGATTATGAGAGAGGGAATAGAGAGTTCACCTGTGCTTGCGCTTACGCTTGGGCACTATAATCTGTGCCGATGGTTGGCTTCCGTTGAGGCAGGCCGCTGTGGCTGGAATTCGGTCTGGAGGTCATTATTATTATTACATTTATGCGATAAAATTAATGGTAATAAGGGTGTAGTGTATGAGGAATCAAAAAAAATCATAACCAGATCCAAAATCTATTATCTACTATCTGGACAACCAAACGTCATTTGCCACGTTATCTGCCTTTTCCAATGACATGTGTCAATACCCTCGGGCGCAACCGTATCCTTGACAACCACTTTGATAGCTTTTTGATCTCCCGTTAAACCGGTGCTAAAGAAAGCAATCGACCTTTTAGAAGCTCAACTATAATGTTGCGCTAACCTTTTGAATTTTTTTATCTATATATATATATATATATATGTGTGAGTGTGTGTATGTTTACGTAGTTCTGCAAGAGTGACCAGACATTTTGTGTCTAAGTAGCCACAAAATGTCTGGTCACTCTTGCAGAACAATGTTCGGAGCCAATGGTAAGCAACGCCATTCGTAAAGACTTTTATGTCGACGATTTTATTAGCGGTGGCGATACCATTGCATATTCAATAGGTTTGCTATGTCAAAAGGTGACTACTACCTTGCAATCAGCAAACTTTTATTTACGAAAATGGCGCTCAAATAACTTAGAAATATTAAATTCTTTGGTGATGAATTCTCATGAGAATACCGTAGAGAAATCGTTGAGTTTAAGTGAAACTCTTCCTATCAAAACTCTTGGTTAATTGTGTGACTCAAGCACGGATAGCCTATTGTTTTTAATTGACTTAAATTTAGATTTATATATATATGTATATATATATATATATATATATATATATATATATATATATATATATATATATATATATATAGATATTTAGCTAATACCGTGCCTTGAAAGATGTAAATTTGTGTTAAATAATAAAACATTTTTTTTAAATACTCATTATATTTTTATTTTTTAAAAAATATAATTAAAAATTTAAAAATAATTTAACACATAAAAAATTTAGTTATCACGATAAAAACTATCCTATCCTATATTTTAAGTTGGACCAAACTGACACTGTGTTCATTGAAATCAGTTCATTAGTTTAGGAGTTTACGGACAAACAACGTGACACGTAATTTTTATATATTAAAGACTAGGTTTCGACATCATCGTAGTGGCCAGAGACTTTGATCCCTAGGCCAGAAAGTAAGAGAATCCGTCACTTATTTCGTCCAGGAGGTGTTGTAAGTGGAGACTGTGGAAAATTCCAGAAAAATCTATTTGCTTCTGAGATTAATTCGATAGGTGGCATATATAACCATTTATTTTACAACAGAAGTAAAACTATCCACACCGGCGATAATAACATGACTCTGTGGTGCAGTATTTAGCTGCTGCTGAGCGGATTTGAACTCCACACGCAACATGCATTTGTATAGCCTACAAATGGTGCTTTGAATGTTCGGGATCTCGATGTTCTTGTGAAGTTTAAGCACAAGAACAACAGAATTAAAATGTCAATTTTGACAATATATAAGTTTTAAATCTGGCTTTAAATGTTCGTTTACGGTGTTATTATTTGCAAGATTTTAAAAACAATAAGTTACTAAAGTAAAATGAAGCTGACAGTTTTACCAGAGACCAGACAGAGTGAAGCGGACTATGATCTTGCAAAGAATAAATAGTAATGATGATTAGCTAACACGCAATATACTTTTATGCTGCGTTTTTGTCTAGGCCTGAAAGCATTGCATGACAATCAACTCAATTTTTATTAAAATTCTTCTTCATTACCTCATCAAAATCCACGACTGGATATAGGGCTCTTCTATTATAGGAAGGATTTACATAAATGAAAGCATGAGTAGCCCCTTGGACGTCATATTCACAATCACTAATCATTTTCGGGGAAAAACAGTTATAGACAAACAGAGTTATTTAATTATATTTCTTAATAAAAATATAATGACTATTTTAAAAGAATATCTTTTATCATTCAAACAAATTCACACCCTTCAAAGCACCATATTAGCTAAACATCACATATTAAATTTTTCAAACGGTTAGCGCAGCCCGTATATTGAGCTTCTAAAAGGTCGATTGCTTACTTTAGCACCGTTAACAGGAAATCAAAAAGCTATCAACTTGGATGTCAAGGGTACGGATGCGCCCGAAAGTATTGATACCCAGCCTCACTATTTTTCCTTAATAATATACAGGAGTTTTTTATCCATGTTTTAAGTAAGGCAAAAATAACCTAAATAATTTTACTTACGATGTGAATAATTGAAATACCTTAACATCATTCAATTATTACATAGATATAATGTAATAATTGAATGATGTTATTGTTTTACGTTTACATTCAGACATGAGAACACTATTCCATGTGAAGCCGAACTAGCGCTTTGTAAAGTTGCAAGCGATGTGCTGGCATGAAATACTGTCTCCTTTGTTAAGCAAAGCTTTATAGAGACCAATTTGGTCTTCTCCTCCAAGTGACCACGAAACTGCACACTATTCGATATTTCGACACTGAGGATTCCGATACCGGCTGAGTCAACAAGGGGAGTGCCTGGAAACTGAGAATATACGACAAATTGGTTCTTTTTAGCGGTAAACGCGTAAACTAGTATCTTCTGGGGGATTTTACTGGACTAGATTTGGTCGCCCCCAATCCGAAACTTTGTTCAACAGAGACTCGACTTCAGACACAAGTTTGTCCTGGTACTCGGCACCATTTTCCCGAGAAATACTGGCACGGCCGGTACATAAGGCATCACCAGTGCTGTCGTTTGCATAGCAATGAATGTTACCAGTTCGTAACATATCATTAATATGCACAAGAAACAGCGGTGAAAGACGCAACCTATAACAGGCGGCGGATTCGTGATAGAGGATTGATGTAGATGTCAATAGGCCTTAGGAACCACTTACCATTAGGTGGACTGTATACTCGTTTGTCCCCCTCATCCTGTTAAAAAAATCGTCTTGTCAAGTATTCCTTAAAACTTCAAAACAAGGTTATAGAACTAGTGTGCTTTTCTTTCTCCAGGAACGACCAATGGATTTGAGACGGATCCTTCCCTACTGGCTGTATGAGAAAGCTCAATGTCGCTCAGCAAGCTATGGAGAGGGATATGTTCGGAGTTTTTCTGTGTGGTAAATTTAGGAATGAAGATTTCTGCAAAACAACCAGAGTAAACGACATAACCCAACGGATTTATATGCTGAAGTGGCAATGGACCAGCCATATAGCTTGAAAACCGAACCGACAACCAATTGGGAAGAAAGATTCTCGAGTGGCAGTCTCGTATCGGTAGGCGAAGTGTAGGGCGGCTCCACTAGATGGAGTTACGACCTGCTATGATACGTAGGAAGTCAATGGATGTATTTTGACTTAGGACTATGTTCAGCAGTGGATTGTGAAGGGTTGTAATAATGATGACAGTGAAATTATAAAATAGCACGGGGATTTAAAGTATTTTATGATTTGTGTTTTTAGCTATAAATAAAGTATTTTTGTTTACTGTATTATAAAATATTTTGTTTAAATAAAGACTGTTAACAAATACGTGGCATGGCGCAAGACATAGGGCTACCTCACTTCTGAGAGGGTTAATAAGTAATAAACTCACCATGTAAATTTCAAGTATGAATTTCGGTCACGGCGGCTAGTCTCCACATGTGGGACAAGATTATAGTGCCCGAGTTTTTGTTCAAGAACGGGTGTACCATCTATTCCCTCAATCTCATATTCCAACCAGAGAGAGATAAGTGGCACGACTTACGCCTTTACATGCGTTCCGAGGCACGGGGGTGATACACCACTAACTTCCTGACTTCAGGCTACTACTGGGAATTTTTGACAGAAAAAACTAAATAACCGATTTTGACTCGACTAGGAATTAGAATCTGGGACCTCAAGATTTCAAGTCGCGTTGACAACCACTAAACCAACGAGGCAGTCAGTCAAATATATTATATACGTCATTACATCGCCATAATTAAAACCCACAACAATAAGTCCACCGCTGAATGTTCCAACGAACGCTTCATAGCGAGGTCCTAAGCCAGCTGCATACATTATTAGAAAGAAATGAAAACTGCAGAATAACTAATGGAACAGATGTTATATACTATTACCATTACAGCCTGCCATTAGTCCTCTGATAATTTTTACCACATTAATACAGATGTTTGCCATATTTGCCACGCTTGACAAGCTAGTTATCAACCGCAGTTATTTATTTTTTGTTCAGCTGTCATCAAGAAGATCCCGCTGCCCATATCCTGGTTCAGTTTACCTCTGTCTCCTCTTACGATGCCTACGGGATGATAGGGCGAGGTATATATTATTTATGTTGTATAATTAACTAACAAAATAAAAAAGTTCATATCTAACTGTTAACTGTAACCAGCCGACGAATAAAAAAGATTAAATTAGTAAAATTAATCATGATAGCCTTTTTTAAAGGGATTAAAAAAGTAATCCACATTGGGCGAACGATAAATACACTCGTTAATCCAAGTGAAGACTGGTGTGAAAGCAATGAAGCAATAAATGATAACTACCGTTCTATTTGTGGCGGCACGCCTCGTTTTTGAATTTAGTGCACGGTATTTCAATTTGTTAATTCAATAAATGCACTATGCTAAATGAGGATAGATATGTAGATGTCTATGGGCTAAAGCATCCAATTATCATCAGGTGGGCTGTATTATTGCCTTTTTTAATACTAGCTATGCTATTTACATTATAAATATTCTCTGTAACTACTCCTGGTACGCTTATGTTAGAAGTGGCTTACGACAGTAGTCGAATGGTGGATGTAAACCCACGTCCTCTTAAGTTCGCGGTTCTCTTATTCTAAAAAAAATATCGTTTCTCTCCTTATATATATCAAATAATTTTTATAGAACAATAGTATTGAGTTAGATTAAGTCTTGTCAATATAATTTTAGAACGTTTTGTTTATATTTTGGTTGGGGTATTCATAGAGTCTTTTTATTCCCTACTGATTGGACTGAGTAAATATATAAAATAAAATGATAAATATTCATAAATATACATTAAGTATACTAACATTAATAAGTAAATAATACATAAATAAATAAAACTCGACCAGATGGAAGCCCTCATCAGTGGAGACCAAAGGGCCCGGCCCTTTGGTCTCCACTGATGAGGTTTGGGTAAAGGGAAAAAAGCCGGCAGACTCAAAGAGAAGAGCGCGGAACGGTTCATCACATAGTCCTAGTTGCCTCAGATGACTCGAGAAGTTGAATGGGATTAACCCGTATGCAGAAAGGACTACAGGAATATTAACCGTCGGCAGGCCACCGCACATGTCATTCACCTAGTGAACCATGTCCAGATATTTTGTTTGCTTATCTTTTTCGGCATTCACGAGGTTATCGTCTTACGGAATGGTGATTTTGACCAAAATATCCTTGGCTGTGCTCGATCCATCAGCAAAATATTAGGCATATTTGCAAAAATAGTGTCTGTGATGATGGCTGCGTTTCGGTAGAGCCTGGTGCAATCATGGCTTTTGGCAAGTACATATAACAAGGCAGTTTTCGATTCACAAGGCCGTATTTCAGAGCGAGCTCCTGGTGTAAATTCATAGCTCCTAGGTTATGTCTGTGCATGTACTCAGAGTTAAAAAGCGCCGAATAACCAGAGATGACACGCCTAAGTGACTCACCGAGATCAAAGAATATATACACTACGCGAAAAGAAACGACACTTAAGCATGTGTGCACGTAAAATCACTTGCCGCTATGTGTGGGTGTCTGGATGTGTGCGGGGGCCTTGAGAGGCGCACGGGGCGTGGAACGGGCAGTCGCCGACTGCCCTGGCCGGGGGCTAGTAGTAATACCGATATATGTCAGTATTAGTTAATATGAATATATTCGTCAAGTGATATAATATTTCAATTAATATATGAATATTACCGATATCTTAATGTACATATACTATTCTATTCATGTAGGTATTAAGTTTATGTTACCAAGTAACGTTATTAGTTTTTATAGCCGGGTGTGCTAGGTTTATATGCTTTGATAAATATTTTTGTTTTTATTAAATAAGTGATATTATAGTACATGTATAAGTATTACTGAAAGTGATTTTAAGTGATTAAAATAAAAATAAATTCCACTGCACAAAACAAGGGCCCTTGTTTTGTTAGTTTAATTTTTAATAATGTTTTATGATACCTAAAAATATGTGAACTCATTTTAATGATAGTCGATATGATCTTAACAAGAATTACGGGGAAATACCATGAAAATAAAACTAATATAAGGCCAATAATTTTTTTTTATTACATTAACTAAAATTTACACTATTAAAATACCACTAGAGAGTCAAGAAATTTTAGATATCTATTAAGAGTTTTTGTATTTTTGTTCATTGTTGTATTTATGGATTATTTCATTAGAAATAGAAATGACTTATCTCCTCAACACATAGGGAACAATTTGTTGGCCGCTATGTCCCAGGAAACCTGCATACCTGAATTTTCTAAAAAAAAATATACATGCCTCGAATTTTCGCAATAGTTAGAAATAATAATGAAAATTAAAAAATTAATCGAAAAATTCAAAAATATGTAAGAGTAAATTATTTTTAAAGGATAGTAGGTAATACTGATTATTGCGTACTGAAATACTAAATGTTGGTTAATTCTTTAAGATTACCATTAACTGTCGTGCATATTTGGTTTTGTCGGAAGTTTTAATATTCCTCATTTAATAAAAATTGATTTAAAATTGAACGTTTCTTTCACTACCTAAATACATAAGTTTACATAATATATAACACATACCTACTATGGTACAGGTCTATAATATTTCATTTCGGTTCGCTATCAACCCTAGCGTTACACGCTTCAACTCAAGGTCACCGGCGCTTAAGCTCTCACGTACAGGGAGTGTCACCGCTGTGCCGAGATGGCGATGAGCTCAACAGATGTCGATGGCACCATATTTAAGGATGTATTTTCGATAGTTGTTGGTCTTAATAACCTAATTTTGTATTGTATTTACAAAACCTTCGATTTCCCCGATGAGGTAACCAAAAAGTAGCCAGTGGAGGGAGGCAACTCTGTTTACGAAAAGCTCATGTAAAGCATAGAACCTCGCTTGGAGCTCCTTCTCTTTCATACGGTCTCCCAGTGCTCTGTACTGCCGATTCTGGCAATTGCTCGTTGGCTAAGGATAGAGGGGATTTATCAAAAACAATGACGTTCTTATTGAATGGATCATTCAATCTCGTTATTAAGTTTTCCGGGGGCGACATACTTCGTAATTATTTATGCATGGTGAGCACCCATAAAAAGAGATGTACGGCAGCATCTAAGTGTGCGGGTTACTTTGCCACTCGTAGAGATCTCCAATAGTAGTATATTCATCCGACGAGGGAACAGCTTCACGTCATAGCCGTTCGAATTTGGCGTAAGCAAGTATTTGTGAGCCTTAAAAGCAAATACTACACAACTTAAGACGTGATAAGAAGAATAAATGTAACGGCAAAAAAAAATATTCTCCACTACTAGGCTGCACTTAAAGTATCGGGAATGGAATATTTTTTCACTGTTCCTGTCGTATTAAAAAATTTTTAATTGAAAACTCCTTGATTGTAAAAATCAAATACCATTTATTTATTTAAAAAAAATTCTCGGTCTTGTCACAAGGTTTTGTCAAACTTGTTTAGTCGTTGAGAAAATGGAATTGACTCAAGCAAATTCAAGAGCGATGATTTATTATGATTTTCGAAGTGGTTTAACACAAACAGTGTGTTGACCGGATGATTTCTGCATTTGGTGATGAAGCCCTATCCAAAACCACAATTTATCGCTGGTTTGCTGAATTTCAACGTGGACGTCTCAAGCTCAGTGATGATCCCCGTCAAGGTCGTCCAAAAACTGCCCAAGAAAACGTTGATGCTCTGCGTAAGCTGATTGAGGGAGGTCGATATGTGATATACTGCGAAATTCAGGCAACTTTAGACATTGGCATGAGTCAAATACAAACAATCTTGCATGAACAATAAGGTGTAAAAAAGTTGTTTACCCGATGGATACCGCATTCGCTCTGTGAAGAGCAAAAAGCGGCTCACGTTACTTGGTGCGTCAGAACTCTCGAAAGATTACACGCAGGATTCTCAAATGCTGTATACAACATCGTATCAGGTGACGAATCCTGGATATACGCGTACGAACCCAAAACAAAAAACCAGTCACGAGTTTGGGTGTTCGAAAATTAGTTAAAGCCAACAAAAATTGTTCGTTCACGGAGTGTTGCAAAAAAAATGGTGGCCACGTTTGTCTCCAAAACCGGCCATGTTACGACTATTACTCTTGAGGGACAAAGAACGGTTAATGCAGAATGGTATGCTAGCATTTATTTGCCACAGATCGTTTTTGAACTCCGTTAAGAGAACTGCAACCGCCGTATCATCCTCTATAACGACAATGCGAGTTCTCACACCGCACACAGAACGGAAGAGTTTTTAGAGCAAGAAAACATAGAATTATTAGACCATCTATATACTATACTTTCCTTAAAATAAAGAATAAATTGCGTGGACAGAGATTTTCATCACCTGAAGAAGCTGTGGAAGTCTACAAAACGGCTATTTTGGAGACCCCAACTTCCGAATGGAATGGTTGCTTCAACGATTGGTTCCATCGTATGAAAAATGTGTCAAATTTCGCGGAGAATACTTCGAAAAGCAATAAATACATTTTTATATAGAAATGTTGTGTCACTTCCTTGATTCCCAAAATTTTCCTCGTAATATTATTTTCTCTTGCATTTTTTTTAAAAAAACAGTTATTTTGACTAAGGCGCTGTTACTAATCTGCTGGTTTGTTTCCCGCGATGACGATAGTTTAGGTAATTTCTTTTTAAGGTAATAATAATGATAATTAAAAAAAAAGTAAAAAAACAAACGCCCCTTTATAGTTGGTTCAGTTTGTACGCGATGGCTCATGGTCTAATTTGAAGTATTTTTGGAATACCATCGCTTTATAGTTCGGTTTGGAGATAACTTTGGATTTTTTTTCTATGGAGAAAATTTTATAGAACCGTGTTTTCGTCTAACATGGTACTTAACACTAATCCTCAACTTCATCGTATATTTATTTCAAAAAAATGCTCCAGTATTTTCGTCACAACAGAGGATCTTGCTAAGCCATTTGAGGTAGTATAGGCTCTTAAGGGTTACTTTTTTGGACATTTATTTCACCTATTGCTGTTTGCTAAATTCTTCCTAGCCGAATAATCAGTAAACGAAACACATATAAAAAGTTTAAAGATATAAGATATTTGTTTTTTTTTTTGAAACGTATGATACCCTAAACCATCTCTATCATCATCATCATTACAACCCTTCACAAGTCTACTGCTGAACATAGGCCCCCCAAAGGTCTCATGGTAGGCCACAAAGCACGGTCTCGAGGTATGCCACAAATCACGATCCTGAACCACCTGCATCCATTCACTTCCTGCATGTCTTACCAGGTCGTCACTCCGTCCAGTGGGGGGTCGCCCTACACTTCATCTAACAGTACGAGGCTGCCATTCAAGAACCTTTTTTCCCAACGGTTGTCGGTTCTTCGAGCTATACGGCCGGACCATTGTCACTTCAGTTTACTAATCCGTTGGGCTATGTCGGTCACTTTGGTTCTACTACTACTTCTTGCGGATATCCTCATTTCTAAGTTTACCACGCAGAGTAACCCCGAGCATAGTCCTCTCCATAGCTCGCTGAGTGACTTTGAGCGTCCTAATACGGAAAGCAGTGAAGGACCCCGGCTACATTCCATATGCCATCACTGACAACATGCACTGGTTGTATAATCTCGTTTTCAGGTTTTGAGGTATAGCTGACGAGAAAATGTGTCGTAATTTCCCGAGCATAGCCCTCTCCATAGCTCGCTGAGTGACTTTGAGCGTCCTAATACGGAAAGCAGTGAAGTACCCCGGCTACATTCCATATGCCATCACTGACAACATGCACTGGTTGTATAATCTCGTTTTCAGGTTTTGAGGTATAGCTGACGAGAAAATGTGTCGTAATTTCCCGAACATTGCCCAGCCGAGTTGAATCCGTCGATTAACCTCTCGCTCGAAGTTGGACTTACCTAGTCTGATTATTTGTCCCAGGTAAACGTACTCGTCAACAACTTCAATATTAGCGCTCCAAAAAACTACCAGGATAGGTGTGACATGGACATTAAATATGATCTTTGTTTTATCCATGTTCATCTTAAGACCTATCCGTTGGGAGGCACTATTGAGGTCATTGAGCAGTGTGCTTAAATCTTCCAGCGATTCTGCTATAAGGACTTTATCATCGGCAAATCGAAGGTGAGTGATGTACTCGCCATTGATTTTAATACCGTATCCTCTGTTCTCCGTAATGCGGTGGAGAGTTTCGGAGATATAACGTATAGGATTCGTACTTTGGTTCTGTACTCGGATAGCCATCGTAGCCCTACTGTACAAAACTACAAACACATCAGCACTTCGATATACCGACAGTCCACTTGGCACCGCCGCCGTAGGGACTGTAGCACTGCTCAAATTTCGACGGAATCAATTGATTTCTCATATTTCACATACGCCAAACAAAGTACAGATCGTACTCAGTGGATTTTTGTACAATTTCCCGAAGGGTATGTATGAGGTCAGATATATATATATATGTATAGTTCTTCAAGAGAGCGTTGTCACCTTTCTTGAAGAACAAGACCACCGCACTTCTGCTCCACGACTCGGAATAACTGTCACCATCGAGGACGAAATAAAGAGCTTCTGAAGGACTTCAAGTACCGGTTTTCCACCCGCTTTCAGAAGCTCTTCTCTAAACCCATCCCCGTACGGGGACTTGCCGTTTTTAAGACGTTGGAGAGCCACTCTAATCTCACTCGGACTGACGTGTGGGATATCATCGGAATAGTGCCAGATAAGACTTGCTCTTGGATCCCTACTCACATTTGCGTGTGGCTCTGACGATAACGTGTGCAGATGCCTATAGAAACTCTCAATTTCACTCAAAATCGCAGGTGTTCCGGATACGATGCTACCAACCTCGGTTTTTAGCTTCGACATTTGGCTCTTTCTAACAGATAGATCCCTGGCAAAGACTTTGGAATTTGGTTCGGCTGGATCGCTGCTTTAATTCGACTTCAATTTTAATTTTAAGGGCCGGCAACGCACCTGCGATTCCTCTGGTGTTGTGGATGTTCATGGGCAGCGGTAGTCACTTGAGCATCAGGTGAACCGTAAGCTCGTTTGCCCCCTCTTCTATAAAAAAAACATTTGAGCTGTACGGAAGTTGCGTAAGTCCCACCGCATGTATTTGGATATCTGTCTGTTCAGTTGCCTGTATGCTGCCAAATCCGCTGAAGTCTACAGCTTCATTTCCCGTCTAACAGCTATGAGATTAAGAGTGTGATCGGAGAGCTTTTATGATCTTCTGCGGTGGGTCTTGCAGAACTTAGCTCCGACCACATGGACAGTTTCCACGAGCTTGTCATTCCTATCTTCCACTGCATTTTAAGCTTTTAGGTACTGAAAACGGTTTTGTGACTTGAGCTGAAAGGTTTACGGACTCTGGATTAGAGGACGAAGGGAACGGAGTGTTGACTTCATTAGACAAGACCTCTCCAACTTAATGTTTAAGCTAAACTATCTTCTCTAAGCTATGTACTATAAACTTTCTTCAGATTTAATCAAGAAATCTTAAATAAAGTATATTTTATAAGAATGAGGAAATGGACAATGGCTGAGAGAAGACAGATACGTGAATCTTATTAATTGTTGTCGGTAAAAAACATAAAGATAACCCTTAGTCGCTATTAAAATTTCATTTTTACCTTTCGTACATTCCATAATAAGACCGCGAAAAAGTTATATCACATGAAAAGGCTTATAACTACTTAGGTTATGGTGAGAACACATTTCATATTCGTTTTCATTTTTATCTTACGTACTTGTTAATCTAAGCAGCAGGGTGGGTATTTGATATGATTATTGAAGTGTTATTCTTTAAATATAAATGGACGCCAAAGGGTTCAAAACGATCCACGAGTAAATGTACTTTCTGTCCATCATACACTGTTTCATTTCATCTATTATTTTATGCAAATTAAAAGATCTGACCTAAGTCCGGGTCACTAACGACCCTTTGGGCTAATCTTGTTTTATAATGTCTGGTCCAGTGGATTATAGCCGGTTGGGTCTATAAGCTCAATAGCTATTAAAAGATGACGAAAGGTATTTTTAGACACCCTAAAACGGGTTACGTATTCAAAAAATACGAAAATCGGAGATACCTAATATAGTTCGGCATATTATTATAGGTATATATGTGGAAATGATTATGTATCTGAACACAAGACTATAACAATGGGTTGCGGTTATCCAAATAATAGGTAACAGCATGCAATTAACAATTTTTTATATAGAAGAGGGGGCAAATGAGCATGCGGTTCACCTGATGTTAAATGAAAACCGCCGCCCATGAACAACCGCAACACGGAGAATTGCAGGTGTGTTGCCGGCCCTTTAGAAATGAGGAAGCTCTTTTCTTGAAGATCCCTAGGTCGTATCGGTCCGGAAAAATTGCTGATTGTAAACTTTTCCACAGAGTGGTCGTACGTGGAAGAAAACTCATAGTGAAACGTATAGTGTTGGACTGCTAGTCATCCAGATGGTGTGGATGGTGTCTAGATGTTTGCCGCGTAGTGACTTCACGAAATTTGGCAGCTGGGATTAATCCAAACAATTCCTCAGAGCACTCCCTGTGGCATTTGCGAAAGAAAATGCAAAGAGATGCAACATCTCTTCGCAGTATCAGTAAATCGAGCTGATCGTAAAGTACTCGGTCGTCGAACCGAAGATATATATGGCACGCGCGACCGACGCGCAGCCTCTTCCCGCCGCGCTAGTCATTGGAACCACACCTCTCTTCCCGCCGCGCTCGTTGTTGGAACCACACCGCTCTCTTCCTGCCGCGCTCGTTGTTGGAACCACACCGCTAGTAGAAACCGCTTTAGCCTGGAAGCAATCGAGCTCCAGAAAACCCGCCTCACCTCGTGTGAGATATAGTCGCGCACCGCCTCTCTCCGGAGTGTTCCAGAAGAAGTTCCAGAAGTCGCAGCTATAGTGCTCAACATAATAGAAGAAACCCCGGTGAGTCAATATTCCTTATAATACTGCCTGCTTGATATAATTGTTTTAACCCGCTCCAATTTTGTTTTCTCCTAATCAGGTAGGATTCCTTTTCATCGATTTGGCAAAATAATAGTTTTAGTTTTAGGGAAGAGCAAGTGCATTGTACCGCATGCTATAGTAGTCGCTTTTACGTAAGCGTAGAAGCAATCGCATATACAGTCCACTTTAGTTAATATCTCGCGTAATAGGTTTAAGGTTCGACCGGGGAACTAGACTTCGGCAGCCTTAGACACGTGGCTCCACCACCGTTATATATTGCTCAATTCACGCCCTCAATTCCACCTGTATTGATCGTCGACAAAGATTGTATGATTTAAGGTGAAAATATTAATAACAATCTCCTCTATATCGAATTTAGGTCATAGCGGTCAGTCTAAACGGAGACTAGCCATCTGTTCTGGACAGGATTATAGTGCGTGCACAGGTGCACTCTCTATTCTTTCACTCTAAAAAGCCGATGGGATGGTCATCGTCATCATCATTACAGCCCTTCACAATGCCACTACTGAACGTACGCTACCCCAAGCAATGTCACAAAGTACGGTCCTGAGCCACCTGCGTCCATCAGCTTTCTACAAGTCGTCACTTCATCTAGTGGGGTGGCGGGAAAATCCAAAAACCTATTTTGCTTCAATCCCGGATTCGAGCCTGGTTCTTCTTGATCAGAAATCTTGTTTACGAGCACTAGACTAACGAAGCAATCTTACGGAGAAATTACTCCTATGCTAGATATGGTACAATGTGGAATGTCAATAGGTAATTAATAAAAGGGAATGAAATTTTTTATTGTGCCAACCTTATTCACTTTGATTTCACTGTGAAATAATATAGAAAATGAATTTGCTTTGTACATTCACGACAGCAAAGTAAATAAAACCTCCTTTGCCGTACAGTTGCCCCGTGTTTGTGTTTTCAGTCCACAGTAATTTATTTGATTTGTGAAGAAAAATAAATCGACAGACAAGGTGGGAAACAACTGCAATAAAATATTACTTTGCTAATAACGTTATACCGAAAATCGAACAAGTTATATATTTATGATGACGAAAAACTAAAAAGATTTCGAAGTAAGTAAAGGTTCAAGGGAAATTATAGTAAAATACACACAGTGAAAATGTGTCACATAAAATCTTTGCTGCTAGTTTAAGGTGGTTAATAATTTTTGGTTGCGTACCAGTAGCCAATTTTACGAATTGAAACAACTTCGTTCTATTTTTAAGCAAGTAGCGCAGTAGAGGCAAAATTATTTTTATTACTTTAAAAGCTACGTAATTTCTTATATTCCCATTAACAATTCCTGGTAAGCTTAAAATGCTTGTGTTAGAAGTGGGTCAAGACACTAGTCAAATGGCAAATTCGAATCCACGGCCTTAAATGATTCGCACCCTGATATAGGGCTATCGCCCTTTTTTGGTAGGTGGATCAGTCTAACTCCTCGACAAAATTATAACAAAACAAAATTATAACTAATCGACAAAATTATAAAAAAAATATAATATCTTAAAATCACCGTACCTTTGTTTTACATATTACAGACTCAGACTGATTTCTACCCAATTTTAGAATACATATTAGCAATCCTTCAGGTTTTTCACGGATGATTTCAAGATCAATAGGAGGAAATTTAAGAGGAGAAAAATAATTACGTACACACGCACAACGGTATTTTATACAGGTATATCGATATTCTAGTGGTATCGTAGTGGTCAAAATGAGACTGTAATTCATAAAGTTACAGTCAAAGTTCAAGGTTTATTTCACTTTCGACTACACACCCAGGTATTATCTGACATTAAAAAATAAAAACTAAACGCATTTTTTGCTTAACACGAAGTGATTTTATTAATACTCTTTGGTATTAACTCGGTCTGAACATTACCAAGCAACTTTCGTTTGACAAATTATGTGTTTGACCCTAGTAATAAGAACTTAAGCAACGTATGTTTTATTTATTTTAATTTAATGTGTTTGTAACACATATGTAGTATCTATAAAATTAAAGTTTCTATACTCCTCCACCTAAATTTTATCTATCCCAAATCTGACAGTTCACACAATTTCTTCATTTATCCTGGATTAGGAAACAAAATGCAAATACTTTGTCACACCTAAGGACTAAGGTAAGTGTCCGATGATAAAGGACATATGAATTCTACAAACACGCTTTGAGGCAAAGCGGCGTAGTTTTCTCTTAGTCCACATAAGTACCGAAAACTATTCCACCTCATTTTTATTACTTTCAAATTGTTTTATATTCTCTTCAAATTGTCCTGCTGATGACATAAATGTAAATTGTTTAAACCGACTTTTTTTCTATTGCATGGGATCCTGGATAATATGCATCGAAAATCAATTCTGAAATGTAAGGATGGATTCCAAACAATGGGACGTATAATCTACTTATATTTACACATATACTCTACCTTCCTACAAGAAAAATAAAATGATTGAAAAAACTATTTACATCTTTTTGTTATGATCAAGATGGCAGTTCGTCAGTCAAGTTCGGAAGAGAAAATCACGACGCACCAACATTGTCGGTTCACTTTAGAACCTTCATAACTCAAAAAATATTAGACTTACTCACTTATTGTTTTTAATGTCTGATAACGACCCCTTGAGTACTCAGCATCCTAAATTTTATAAAAAAGCCTATATCTCTAGAATTTTAAAGGCCAAAATTGTTCTATTTTATCACGTTTTTATTAAGTCACTTTCTTGTTTTCGTCACAGACACAATAGACGTCTGTTTATCACTTTCTGATTGAGAAAAAATCACAGACACATTTTTTTTAAAATAAAGCAACATCTAGGTTACTTAAAAACTTGGAATTTGGTTTAATAGTAAATTGATATTTGGCATAAGGCGAATACAAAGTTGTCTCTGAAAACTACAAACGATAAGCTCCTTAAGTTCATAAAAAATTGGTCACTGCAAGATTTTTTATAATCTTCGATTTCGGTATTATTTCTACTTAAATTTAGCATAAGGTGAATACAAATTAAAGACGTAGCCTTAGCATAAAACCTTGACCACTCCATATCTCCTCATCTATCACCAGAGAATGGCCGACTGTCCGTTAAATGGCATCTAGGTAAATTATTAGGCGAATGAAAAGAAATATTCTAAAAACTACAAATTAAAAACTGATCAAAAACTATCAATGTTCGATTTCCACACGAGATGTTGATTGCTATGGAGCGTGGCACCCGTTTAGATCTCAACTCTTTGATCGGTGAAACCGACGAACTCGAAAGTAATTTGTACTGTACATTCCACATTCATGTTTTTGGTTGGGATAACTTCTATTTAAATAAACTTGAGACGTGGTAGTCCAGGGGTTTAGCGCTCGCTGTAAATTTCACAGTGTGCGAGCAACCCGGTTTTGATCCCCGACAGTACCAATTAAATTTTTGATTGCAATTTTAAGTGCTAATTTACCACGCGATCAGCTGTGAAGGAAAGCCGCAAAAGGAAGTCCGCCAACACGCATTAGGGCAGTGCTGCGTACACTTCCTTGCCCTAAAACCCTCTCAGAAGGGAGATGAGGCCTCTGCCCAGCAGTGAGACGTATTTTAAATAAACTTATAGGGCTGCACTTAACGGAATGTTAGTAAGCAGGTTACCATTACCGTTATAGCCTATCAAAAGACTACCATTCAACGTAGACCCAGACGAAGGTCATGGTTATGGCCATAATATCCCCCTATGAGACAATCTATGGGGAGGCCTACGTATTGACCATAGTGTCCATAGTCCATAGGCCATAGTCTTTACAAGCGGGTTAGCAACCGCATTTTTTTAAATTTTTAGTTGTTATTACAAAGACATGTCATCATGACATGTTCATCTTATTTTTGGCAAAGCCACGTTTATTTTTGTATTTTTATTCATTTTTTTTTGTAAAATCAGCAATCGCATAGTATAAAAACACGTAATTGGATTATTTTAGCTTGAAATTTTGTTTGGTTCCGTAAAACCAGTGAATGCAATTTGCGTTCAATACATTTAGCTGAATGGAAAACACTTTTGCGTATAAATAAAATCCCGTTTAGCTTTTTCTAGAATTTTTGTTTAGGTTGATCTTAATCTCAGTTTAATTCATTCCGAAGAGTAGCCCAGAGTATGAACAGAGAGACGGATGAAACTTTTAAAATTACTTCCATTACCATCCATCCATCACAGCCTACAAAAATCCACTGCTGAACATAGACCTCACCCGTATATAGACTCGCAGGGGGATTTTTCCATGGTTGACACACTTAACGAGCGGGTTGTTAAACGCAGTTTTATATTATTTTGAGTTGTTGCTTCATGCAGCTGCCCATCACTTGTTTAAATTTCCCCCTGTCGCCTCTTACGACACCCACGGGATGATATGTGTTAGAGTTTATTCTTACACCGCCACCACACGGAAAAGTAATGATTAAAAAAATGGTAATATACATCTCAATAGCGTGGTAATAAACTACTTAGCTTAATATCAGGCAGTTATTATAGAGAGACACTTCAGTTTTATTTACATGTATATATTAGCCCGGTAGCGCTTGTTGTATTTGATTTGTTGGTCGCGGTTTACTTTCTGGATATATCAGTTTTAACGTTTTTTTTTAAATTATAAACTCAGAAATATATGAAAATGCAAGTACATTCTTCATTTGCTTACAACATTAACGGCCGAGAACGGAAATTTAATAAATAATAAGCTGAGACAAGTTACGCTGATATTGTATTATATTCGCTCACAAATCAATATCGTTGTGAACATTTTTATGTTAGCAAACCAGCAAGAATAATTTATTTTTGACTGCAATATTTTAAAATCAAAATAAACTATAAAGTATTAAAATATTCGGTAATGTGTATATAAATTAACAGAGATATCTCTATGCATTTTTATTGCATTTACTAAGGGAATTCTGCCGAGGAATACAAAATAGTTCTGATTTGCCTTTCAAATTGACACTCTAGTAGGAAATCAAAAGTTTTTACTCTTTGATGAAAGTAACCATTTATCCTTTAAAAACAAAAAAATGCACGTTGAATTTCATTGAAAAGAAAAAAAATGCGGATGGATACGTTGTAGGTAGACTGAGTATAGTTTTTTTTAACAGAATAAGGGTGAGAAGCGAACACTTATTCCACCAGATGGTAAGTGGTGGTCCTGGCCCATAGACATCGACATCCATCCTCAATTAAAAATAAAAATCCAGATCCGTTGTCACCCCTCAGGATTAAGGTGAAATGCCTGGTTTCCAATCAAAAAAGGTCTGTGGTGGTAAAAAGGAGAGAACAGAGAATGCCGAGCTAGATGTCTGCAATCAATATTAAATCATTCAATTGCTTCTGAAGGTGGGGTAGGTGAAGTTTTTTTGCTTACTTTCAGTATCTTTGTTCAAGTCCCAACTTTCCTAAAATCATAGCCGGTTAGTAAATAACACTTTTTGACATAAGGCATGTAATATCTGTATTTATTTGAAAATTGTAACAAGTAATAATTATTTTTCAAAACCTTACTCACAAGTTGAAATGAAATTAGTAAAGTATAAAAGTAAAAGTAGTAAAGTTACAGCCTACATACGTCCCACTGCTGGGCGCAGGCCTCCCCTCATTTCTGAGAGGGTTTAGGGCAAGGAAGTGTCCGCCGCGCTGCCCAAATGCATGTTGACGAACTTCACATATCTTCGAAATATTTTTTTTTCTTATTCCTCAGACTTGCAGGTTTCCTCACGATGTTTTCCTTCACCGCCGAGCACGTGGTAAATCAGCACTTAAAATTGCAATTAACAATTTCATTGGTGCCGGCGGGGTTCGGACCCGGGTTACTCGCGTTCTGTTATAATTACAGCGAGCGTTAACCACTGAGCTACCACGGCTAGTAAAGTATGCGCAACAATAAATAAATTTATTTACTAAACATATTTACTTTAAACTATCTCCATACTTTTAACGATCTCAAATCATCAGGTTTTTTTTTAAGATAAAATTTTCATAGTCTCTGTAAGTGTTATGAATTGTAGGAATTCAACTTAGTTGATATCTCAGATCAACGACGGAAAGCAGCTTTAAACGTGCCCAAGGTAGATATTATGGAAATTTCAAACTGCATGAGCTCAAGGAAGTGAAATATATTGGAAAGTTGTGGTCTATTTAAGGATATACGATAAAAAACTAATCGCTTTATCAATCCCTTGCTATATAAACAGATTGAGGTAGAAAGCAAACATTCATTAAACAAATTACGTGAAATTATATTTTATGTAAATCAAATTTAGTAATTTTGAAAGTTTGAAACGATCAGCGATATTATCAAAGAAACTAATGAGGCATTGAAGAGTAAGGCAATTTGTAACTTTTATAAGGAGCATTTATTTTCATCGTGAAGATTTTAACATGGAAAGGCTCTCAAAGACTTTATGAGTGGATCTTAATTTGCGTTATTTATTGTTCAAATTTTACCTCTTATTTCTGACTAGCGGTGCACGTGACTTTGATCGTGTATACTCTTTTTTATATCCAATTAACAGCTATTTTATTTCTTATTTATTTTCTTTATTTAGCTTAACAATAAATAACATTATAAAACCACAGGTAATTGCGGGTCTCAAACTAAGTGCAGCTTATATCTTAGGACCCTGGCATGCGGTACAAAACGGTTTGTCACTGGATCTCATTTACCATCATCATTCGTCAACGAGATATGTTATACGATAGTTTTAAAATTACATGATCGACATCGGACTTTAAAAGTAATGCTTTTAATACAAAAAACTAAGAAAGTATTATTTTACTACATAAATAAATTTAAAATAAATAATAACGCCTGTAAGAGGTGGTTCTGTAATAGTTGAAATAGGAATGATTACGTCCTTTGCGTGTCTGTGTAGCTCTTCAGTGTCATTATATGTAAGACTGTAGAGCAAGTTCTTTAATAGGGTTTTAAATGAAGAAAGTGGCTGGTCTTTAGGGTCAATTATGTTTAATATTTTGTTGTAGACCTTTACTACAATTATACTTTGCCAATTCGTACTGCACCCTATACTTGATTACGCTGACATTAGTTAATTCGATTTTAAGAAATCGTTAATATGGCCAAGTCTCCAAATACCGTGATAATCTCAAGTGGCTGACTTCTAAGCCATCTTCGTCAGAATACTTATCTTCCTGCTCCTAATACTATCTTATTTAATACTATCGACATGCCTAGTTTTTTCTGGGTGGAATTAATTAGTATAGCGGTAATTCGATTGTTTAGAGTAATTATTAAAGGCCATTTGTTAATGTTTTATCACAATTTGAACATTACACACCTTCACAAGTCCTCTGTTGTACATAGGCTTCTCCCAAAGAGTGTTTTAAAGCATGGTCCTGAGTCCCCTGCATTCACCAACTTCCTCCATGTCTTACCAGCTCATCAATCCATCTAGTAGGGGGGCGCGATACAATCATCTACCGCTACGAGGCCACTGGCACTTGAGAACCATTACTCTCTGCGGGTTGTCAGTTCTTCGAGCTATATGGCCGGCCCATTGCCACTTCAGCTAACTCACCCGTTGGGTTAGGTCGGTTACTCTAGTTCTACTGCATATATTCTCAGTTTTAAGTGGAGCAACCTTCAGCTTCCACATATGGCCAGCAGTGAAGGACCATGTCCTAATTTTTTAAAATAAAATATAGCTAGTAATCTGCCGGCATTGCTTTTCATCTGTTGGTGAAGTTTCATCACAATCTCTCAAGATATGCCAAAGTTTAACCCGAAAATATAGACAGATAAAATTTACAAATAGTTAATTCTGTCTTGATGAGATGCAGATAAACCCCTGAGCTTCATATCGGGCATATATTTCTATATTTTTTACAAATCAATATTGTTTATATTTCTAGGAATCACTTCCACTTTAACCCTACCCTACTTAAAGAACGTTTTCAAATTCGCAACTCCACTCATACCTTTCCCTCCACTTAGGAGAGAACTGTTACCTTCTATATCTCTTGTACTCCTCTCTAAAAATATTTTCAATTCTCTTATAAGCGTTCTCAATCAATTTATGTTACAAATACAATAGTATTGCTATTACTGCTATTTTCATCTCTTTTTGTCTCTTTATGATGACTAATCTCTCATTTTAATTATCTATGTTATCTTTTTAAATCTTATTTTAGATTATCATCATCACTACAGCCCTTCACAAGTCCACTACTGATCATAAACAAGAAATGCCATAAAGCACGGTCCTGAGCCACATGCATCCACCGACTTCTTGCATATCTTATCAGGTCCTACTACGACTATCGGTACGAGGCTGCTACTCGATAACCTTTTTTCCCTATTGGTTGTCAGATCTTCGAGCTATATACGTGTGTCGTTTTCATACGAATTAGAGCCATGCTACAGTTACATTTCTGCAGAGACCTTTTGATTGGAAACGAGGCATTCCATCTTAGTTCTTACGGGTGACAACGCATCTGCATTTTGAGTCGTAATAAAGGATAGATATAGATGTCCAGGGGCCACAGCATACACTTACATACACCATCAGGTGGACTGTGAGCTCGTTTGTCACCCTATCCTATATAAAAAATATATATGGCCGACCCATTGCCACTTCAGCTTACTAATCCGTTTAATACTAATCCGATTAATCCGTTGAGCTACGTCGGTCACACTGGTTTTACTGCGGATATGCTCATTTCTAAATTTATCACGCAACGAAACTGTGAGCATAGCCCTCTCCATAGCTCTCTGAGCGACCTTGAGTCAAAGTTGGACTTAACTAGTCGGACTTTTTGTCCTAGGTAAACGTGCTCGTCAACAACTTCAAGCTAAGTGCTTCCAACAACTACCGGCATAGGTGTGACATGGACATTAAACATGACATATCCGTTGGAAGACACCACTGAGGTCGTTGAGCATAGTGCTTAGATCCTCCAGCAATTCTGCTATAAGGACTATATCGTCGGCAAATTAAAGGTGAGTAATGTAATAGCCATTGAGGTTAATATCGTATCCTTATCCGTCCAGTAGCTTGAAAACGTCTTCTAATGCAGCTGTGAAGAGTTTCGGGGATGTAACGTAACCCTGTCTTACACCTTTTCGTACTCTGGTTCTGTACTCGAATAAGCGTCGTAGCTCTACTATACAAACATTACAGTACTTTAATATACCGACACTCAACTTGACGTCACTGAAGGAACTGTAGTACCGCCCAAATTTCGACGAAATCAAAGACTTTTTCATAGTCCACATACGCAAGGCAAGGTGGTTGATCGTGCTTTCGACCTTTTGTACAATCTACCGCAGGGTATGTATGTAGACTATGGTAATGAAGCCTTTTCGGAAACTGGCTTGTTCGGGAGGCTGGAAGTCGTCGAATCTGCGTGCGGGACTATTCATAATAACTCTCGAAAACAGCACGTAGACGGGACTCTTAAAAAGTGGGTCTGTAGTTCTTTAAGATAGTGCTATCGCCTTTCTTGAAGAATAAAATCACCGCACTTCTACTTCACGCCTTCGGAGAAGTGCCAGCATGAAGGACGGAATTGAAAAGTTTCTGAAGGACTAAGTACCAGTTTTTCACTCGTTTTCAGAAGCTTCGCTGTAATTCCATCCTTGCCAGGGCTCTTGACGTTTTTAAGGTGATGGACAGCCAATCTAATCTTGCTCAAACTGACGTCCGGGGTATGGTCGGAATTGTGTTGGATAAATTTTGCTCTTTGATCATTACTCACAATTGCGTGTAGCTCCAACAATGCTGTGTACAGCCCATAGAACCTTTCAATCAAATTCAAAATCTCAGGTGTTCCGGAAACAATGCCGCCACACTCGGTCTTCAGCTTCTAAAGTTGGCTGTTTCACGCAGACAGATCTCTGGCAAAGACTTTGGAGCCCTGGTTCCGATCGATTGCTTCTTCAATAGGAGCAGTATTAAAGTTGCGTAAGTCCCGTCGCATGCATTTGAAGATCCGTTTGTTCAGTTGCCTGTATACTTTCAAATCTGTTGAAGACTGTAGTTTCATTTCCCGTCTAATAGCCAAATGATTACGAGTTTGATCAGAATGTTTTTGTGTCCTTCTGCGGTGGTTTTTGCAGAACTTAGCTACGACCACATGAACAGTTTTCACGAGCTTATCATTCATATCGTCCACTGCATTGCAGTTATCTTGGCACTGAAAACGGTTTTGTTACTCGAGCTGAAAGGTTTCGGGACTTTAGATGAAAGCACGAGGGAGATGGAGCGTTTACGTTATTAGTCGAGACCTCTCCAATTTAACATTAAGGTTCGGTGAGCCTGTAACCATTCGGTAATCGCTGCCAGTTTTCACCGTTTCGATCTCTGAGACATTACTGAACAGTTGCCGTCTAGTCATCATAAAGTAAAGTAAAGTTACAGCCTTTATACGTCCCACTGCTGGGCACAGGCCTCCCCTCATTTTTGAGAGGGTATTAGGGCAAGAAAGTGTCCGCCGCGCTGCCCCAATGCGTGTTAGCGAACTTCACATGTCTTCGAAATATTTTTTTTCTTATTCCTCAGACATGCAGGTTTCCTCACGATGTTGTCCTTCACCGCCGAGCACGTGGTAAATCAGCACTTAAAATTGCAATTAACAATTTCATTGGTGCCAGCGGGGATCGAACCCAGATTACTCGCGTTCTGTGTTATATTTACAGCAAACGTTAACCATCCGAGCTACCACGGCTCTAGTCTAGTCTAGTCTAGTCATCGTAATGTAGTCAATCGCATTTTTGTCGAACCGTCGGCGCTCAACCAGATTCACTTTCTGTGGGCCGCTTCTGGAAGAAAGAATTTGTCATTAGGCGTCCCTCTTCCTCCACGGAATCGGCCAGATGCTGACCACTTAGGTTACATTTCCCTAACTTCCCCACCTACAGTTCACCGTTCTTTCGTGTGCCTAGTTTTGGGTTGAAGTCTCCTATTAACAACTTATAGTGGTTTTGAAAGAATTCATGGCTCTAGAAATATCCTCACACATTTCCTCTTACTCCTCATTGGGATATGCCAATGTTGATGCATAAACTTGAATGACCTTCAGTTTGGTTATTCTGAGTATAAGGTACGCAGCCCTCGTCGACACACTCCCAATCTTTACAACTTTGTTAACGAGAGACTTGTAGACGATAAATCAAACACCTCCTTTTTACAGATGGTCACCCTCCCGGTGTTAGAACAAGTTGCCGGATTCAACAATCACCGTGCCTTCACCCTGTCTTCGGACGTCAGATACCCCCCTTCAGATAATCCCTTTAATATTACAGGTCAACTCATCTATGTTTTCCTCCAGCTCCAGGATTTTATCGTCAGTCCTCAGGGTGCATGCGTTGTATGTTGCCGGTTCGAGTCGTCTTAGGTGACAACCGAACATCCACCGAAGATTCTGTGCGCGCTCTGCCCCGCCGTTACCATGTTTGCCACCCTAGGCTGGCGAGCAGGTTGGCAACCGCAGTTTTTTTGTTGTACCATTGCTGTTATCAGGAAGATGCTGCAGCTCATCTCCTGCCGTTTCTCTCTGTCGCCTTTTATTACACCCATGGAAAAATATGGGGTATTGGATATTCCTAACCGCCACTACACCGCACGGTTGTAATATTATTTATTACAATCTTAGTTTATAATATTTTTATAGTGCACGCTACATACATATATTTCTCTTTTTATTTTCCTTTTGTAGGTTGTCCCGAAGAAATCTATTTGTTGTTTCCATGTTTGTATCATAAATTGTTATTTTCTTGTTGTAAAAAATAATATTATACAGTATTGTTATATTATCCCATGGGTGTCGTAAGAAACCACAGAAGAAAACTGAAACAGATGCGTTTGCGGTTGCCAACCCATCATCAAGCATGGCAACTGTGGCAAATATTCTTCTTAAGAGGCAATCAATGGGTACTACAATCTTAAACGGTGGACTTTGGATAGGCTATTATACGTAAATTGTAAATGAAAAACTACACCACTGCTCCTAATCAAGTAGCCATAATATTGGTAATATATTTATACTCATGACGTGTAATTTTATCACATAAATCACAGGTTATAGATGACAACAGCGCCGAGAGTTTAGTTCACCTGATGGTAAATGGAGGCATCTAAACCTGCCTTCAATTAAGTATCAAGATTCGTTTTCACCCCTCAAGACTAAGACGAAAGTCGTAAGGGCATAAAAATAGACAGTAAAACTAAACCTCTTCACTTCGACTTAGATGTGTGCAGTCAATACTAAACGATATAATAACTTCTGAAAGTGGGGTCTTAATTATTTAATACCGAATTCTGATTTATCTTTATTTTTTTATCTTTGTTCAATTCCCAGAAACTTTCCTAAAACCATAGCCTGTAACCTTACTCACAAGTTGTGACTAAGTTAGTAAATTTCGCACAAAAACAAAACAATACATTTACTATCGTCAAGCCTTTAATGATCTTGAAGTATGTTTATGTTACTAGTTGTTGTTACTGAAATAGTAACGTTGATAAGTATTATGAAAATATGAAAAAGGAATTAAGTTCGGAATAAACAGATTTTTTATTATCCCGTAAAGTGCTGGCTCCCTTCCAATGTATTTGACTGGACATAAGGTTATTTCGCTATAAAAGGAATTTGTGACAATTGCAGTTTCAGACGTATCGCATTTTTGAATTATTTTTATTAACACTAGAGTTCTGAGATTATTAGATGGTAGAACTCTTATTCGACCTAGGAACCCGTCGTTTAGGTACATAAAAGAATAATTTTACGTGTTTCTGCAGCCAAAGAGCAGTGCATGCAATTCTGTGTTCGGATCTTAAGGGTAATAAGGGCCCGTTCAATGACAGACTGTAAGGTATTTCAACCTAGTCCTTAGAGTTTTGTAAATATTTAAAAAAAAGCCTTCAGTGCCTCGGTATTTACCGTAATATTGTTGTAGATAAGCATTCTGAGCTCGATTTCTACCGGAACTGAATTGTTTAACACATAATAATTGTCTGCTTGCCTCGAAAGGTTCATCTCACCACTTAAGTAATAAAAACGCCGAAGTTACTGCAGTGTACGCCTCGTTCTTGTTCATGCTAATGCACTTAGTTTGCTTTTATATCAGTTATAATTTAAAGTACACCAAAATAATATAATGCAGTATATAGTATAGATAATAAGTTGGTCAAGGAAAAGCTGTATGTTCTTTTATTTTAGTTAGTTATTTATATTTATGATAACTGAACACAGTTATTATATCACGACAATGATAAAAAAGTTACCAAAGCACCTAATATAAAATTCTTCCTTATTAGGATTTTAAAATTATTGTATTTAAAAAAATGCTTGCAAATAATCGTATCGAAAATAGCATTCAAACCTTAAATGGCACCGTAGCTCGTTACCGCCATTTTCAACAACCAACTGATATCATTGACATTCATTTTTATTAGCGTATTCGTGGCTTCGTGAATGTGGAATTCAATTCGATGAATACCATAATTTTTATTTTATTCTATATTATATCTTCCTCAATTATGAACCAATTTTGATGATCCTTTTTTTTCATGAAATAATAGGAGTGGTCTCATATAAACTTGGAAAAAATCAAAGATGGGAAAAAGGTTTTAAAGATATTATTGTAATTGTAAAGATATTTCAGTATTTGCCTTGATGTCGTTTTTTATTTTCATTAAATTTTGTATTAAAATTTAAATTATGAGAATGTTTAAGTAAAATTTTATAGTAAAGTAACAGAGGATAATTCGTATATAGTTATCATTACCATCGTCACTCGAGCCCATCACACGTATACTGCTAAACATAAAAACCATCCAAGGAACATCACATCACAGGGTTTTGGGCCGCCTTCGTTCGTCGATCTCATACGTCTCTTATTATCGTTCCGCCCAGCCGTACCCTACAATGACCGAAACGACACTGCCTCGCAAGAGCCTTTGATTGAAATATCACAAATTCACTCAAACAACACGTAGGCGCAGATTAGAAGGTAAATGCGTCTGTAGCTATTCCATAGAACATTGTCGCCGTTCTTTAACAATACCACCGCATTGCACCGTGTAAGAATGAATTAAAGAGTACTGAAGAGGCAACGGTTTTCCCCTGGATGTTACTTAAACGGATACGTAACACCATATAAGGTATGAACCGATGTAAGTCTCCAGTACACGACGGGCTCAGCGTTGAGCACCTGAAGTATGCTGGATTTCACCTGCCTCGAGTCCTGTCCATGTTCTATACAATGTTTATTAGTCACTCTTCCTTACCCACAAATCTAATGAAGACAATAGTAGCTCCCATTGTGAAGAACAAGACGGGAGACACCTCTGATAAGGGTAACTATTGTCCCATTTCCTCAGCGACTATCATAGTAAAAGTGTTGGACGGCGTACTTCATACGATCTTAAATGACCACATTAAACTGCATGACACACAGTTTGGGTTAAGACCAGGACTATCAACCGAAAGTGCTATTTTGAGTCTGAAGCACATCGTTAAATACTACGTAGATCGTAGTACCCAGGTATATTCCTGTTCCCTTGATCTTTCCACGGTTATTTATCTCGTCTTATATGACGTGCTGTGGAAGAGTAGAAGTAGGAGACAGGGTTGTATCGTCAGAGATGTGGTTTGTTCAAATATTGGTACAATAATCAAATAAATTACGTGAAATGGGATGATATACTTAGTCAAACGTATAGGTTGGAATACGAGGTAAGGCAGGGGGGTGTAACGTCTCCCAGATTTTTCAACCTATACTGCTCTCATAGGCAAGATTAGAAGCAAGTGTATCGGTGTAAGTGTTAGTGGGCTTAGTATTGATACGAGCTTAGGGTTCGTGACAATAAAAACTGCTGACTGAATTACCAAAATTGACACTTTAATTACTGAACACCAAAAGCTTCGCTCGTATCGCCATTTCAATACTGCCCCGGTGGCGGACTTCAACGCCTTTATATACGCCTTTTTCACCGATACATCCATAATATTCCAGCAAATACCGGCCCCCTATCGACCAGGTGCAGAAAGTTCAAGTATGGAACTTTCCAGAAAGCTTAGTTCTTATATTCGATACTAGATGGCGCTGTTGGTTGAAAGTTCAGTCATGTCATTTTCTAGACAGCTCTCCTCGCTCTATTCCCCGACACTAGATGGCGCTAGTGCCAGGTACCAAACATCAACTTAGGCGCGCAACAGTATTAACAACATCAACTATGCGGACGACATGGGGCTGCTGGGACCGTCGGTGAGGGCAGTGAGTAACTGAAGTTGTGTGAAGCCATAACTAATGTCATAACATAAAAAAACCGAAAGACAATATAGATATATTGAGAGGGAACGCAAGGCTTCAGCGGTCAGTAGTAACATTCTGGCCCGTAGATTTGCACGATGTACGGACATAGTTAAAATTACCCCATTTAAGGCATACGGCCGGAGTTTGTATACGAGCAAGCGTGTCCAATATAATAACGTTTTCAGAATGTTGTTGTGACTGCCTCGGTACTAGAGTACCGTAACAAAGAGTTACGTAAACAAAGAGCACATCTCCGATGCACTAGAGTGCATCGGAGATGTTTACGTAAAATTCATACGTACTTATCTTTTGGTGTTGTACCTGGTTAATTATATTTTTTGCTCTGATCCCAACTTTCTGCCAAAACTTAATTATTAATTTTTTTAAATATTTAATTTTTTTTAGATTATAAAATAAAAGTTTATCAAACCGGCATTGTTGTCATCACTATTTGAGGATATATAGCTTATTTAATAATGTACGCTATCGTTTTCGTTCCTCGAAATCAATTCAATTTCAAGCTACCAACAAAATATTAGAAAATAATACGAAAAACAATGACAAAATATCAAAATCAAACATAGGAAAAACGGCATTAAAGTTGTTACAGAATAAAGGGATTGGTTATTTTTTTTTTACCCACTTTTAGCTTTTTAGCACACTTGTAGTCGTGAGGAGGTCGCTGTCAAAATGATTTTTAGTAAATACAAAAGTAAGCAAATTATAAACGATGAAATCGTAAATATTACTTTCATTTGATATTTATCGCATAAAACTAAGAAAAAATTAATGAAGATAAGTTAATAGCGCGTTATGTCGTACCAGTACAAAATGTGACCTTAGTTTATCACGTATATTTGATGCATAAGCACAAATAATTGTTCCTTCAACCACATTAGTAATAATTCACTTAAACGCATATATAAGCGCAGGAATTTGAAGTGAGTATATAACACTCTAATATACTATTTTTATTGTACTATTTAATAGATTTTGTATTACTTTAATTAAATTCTTCTATATCCAGTAAAGCAAAGTTGGATGACCTTAATATACATTGACTTTTTTGAAAAATATCCGTTGAATACCCTAACGAAAATTTGGAGTAAATTTTATTCGTCGTTTGTCTGTCCACATACACGCGCATTACGTGAAACCAGCAGATTCAACGTCAGTTAAAAATCTTTCATTGTATGTATTGAAGTAAAACTGAACTAAAATATTGAATTATTTCTACCATATTGTCAAACAAAAGACCACTACTATATTTTAAAATTGTATTGTTTAACCATGAGAGTTATAAAAAGCAGGATTTATGGTTAGTTGTCATTTTCTGCCAGTCAAGTCACAGCGTTGTGAAAAAATTTTGGCAAATGCTTTATAAAACTATATATAATAAACAGAAATAAATGTAACACATAATAAAATTAGGCTTAAATAATTTACACAAATACATATGACTACAAAAACAAATACATAGTAATCCGAATATACCAATTATTTTAATAGAGATATGTCATATGTCATATGTAATATTTATACACACACATACATATATACAAATAGAGAGAGAGAGAGAGAGAGAGAGAGAGAGAGAGAGAGTACAGGAAACAATTGCCTAAAGAGAATCCGCTTTTTAGATAATGATTTTAGAATGCTTTAGTGTTTTTCAATTTTCGGTTGCAAATACTACTTGAAATAGAAAATGTTCTCCGAGCATTATTATAAAACTCAAATAAGCATCAACCCGAATGCCTTTTTGTAGATAATCACCGTCATTGTTGCTTTAAAAGTGCATTAACATCGCTCAAAGGAACTGCATCGGTGTATATTCAGTGCTTCAATGAGTCCGTGGTGAAAACACATCATAAAAACTTTTAAGAGTTTTTCAATTTTTTCCAATCGACTCTCCAATTCTGAGTGACAATAAAAGTAGAAGTTTCTTAGCAAAATTCTTATATAAACATACAAATACAAACCCAGATCAATTCCTGTGTATATAATATATGTATATATATATATATATATATATATATATATATATATATATATATATATATATATATATATATATGTTATATACACAGGTAATTGATCTGGGTTTGTACCACGCTCTTAACGTTTTCCACAAAGCCAGCATGTACTGCTTTGATCTGGTCGATATGGTATTCGAAGTCACTTCAATTACAAGTTTTGAAATAAATCTGTAGCTTTCTTTGTATAAAGTTTGTTGCAAGCTTCCCATATATACAGTAGCTACTCATCACTTTATAAAGGATTTTTGTAGTGTTAGTTGCATTAATATTAATTTTGGATAATATGTATGTAATGATTTCTTATATTTACGCGAACACTACACATTGAAATAATACTAGTTTTAACGGAATTTATCGCGTATATTTAACTTTTTTACCCGACGTTTCGAGAGCTTTACAGCACCCATGGTCACGGGAAGGACTGAGATTTCAACGTCCAGCTGTCATAGTTAACCGCGGTTACCATAGATTAAAATGTGTAGATCGGAACAAAAGTTAAAATTTTAATCTATGGTAACCGCGGTTAACTATGACAGCTGGACGTTGAATATCTCAGTCCTTCCCGTGACCATGGGTGCTGTAAAGCTCTCGAAACGTCGGGTAAAAAAGTTAAATATACGCGATAAATTCCGTTAAAACTAGTATTATTTCAATATGTATGTAATTAAATATTTTCGTACCTTTAACATTAATAATATTTTCATCAAGAATTCCAACTAAATCAGTGCGGAGGATAGTTTTACAGCAGTAGTTCTGTTATGGATTCACACCACGACTTTAAAACTTCCCAGATCGTGCCGAAATCATTAGACTACACATTGAATAAAATTAATTTTACGGATTGTATCGCGTACAATTTTACTTATGTGAGAATCGTAGCTCTTCCTTGAATTTCATTTTTATTTGATACTAGCAACAGGGGTTTGATCCATTTTAGTTACCGTTACAGCTAATTAAAGTTCACTGCTGAACAAAGGCTTCATGCATAGATTGCCTCACAGGAGGGATTTTTGCCATAGTTGCCGCACCTGTCAGGCGGGTTGGCAACCGCCGTTTTTTTTTTTTCATTTTATTCGTTATTAGGAAGACGCTGCTGTCTATCTCCTGATTCGTTGCCTCTTACGACACCCACGGGACAATACGGGGTAGTGGATATTCTTACATAGCCAATACACGGATCTGTTAATGTGACATTGTTTAAATTTAAGGTTATATTTAGTTATAGAGAAAGCATGGTTAGACTACTTGGCCTCTAGTAACGATGAGCATATGAGAGAGAAGACGAAAGAAAGATATAAGCTGCAGAAAGTTCATGCGAAAACATTGATTGAGGGAGTACGTGATAGGTGTAGAATAGAAACGGACGAGAGGTGGTCGCACAACTTTAGGGAAAACTCCAAACTCTTCTGGAAAGAGGTTGGAGGGTCCCGGAGTGGTGTGACAGCCTTAAGAATGAATAAAGTGCTTTCGAGAACCAATGATGTCCTCTCAGAAAAATCGGACGTCATGCAGCGATGGAGTGAATTTTATAGAGAAATGTATACGTGTCATGATCTTAGTGAAGGATCCGGGGGCGACGCCATGACTGGCACGCCAGACACGGACCTCGGTGACACTGAGGTCATCAGCATGAAAGAGATTGAACGTGCGATTCGAAGTTTGAAATGTGGTAAGGCTGCGGGACTAGACGGAGTTACCGCTGAACTTATCAAGTACGGTGGGCCTCGCGTCTGGGACAGCTTTCATCTGCTGTGCAATTTGTGCTGGCGGACGGGAGATGTCCCGGATGATTGGCGATCCGCGTTCATTGTGCCTTTATATAAAGGTAAAGGTTCACATTTTGACTGCGGGTGCTATCGGGCGATCAGCTTGACCAGTTTAGCAAGTAAAGTTTACTCGAAGGTTTTGACACGTAGGATGCAAGAGAAATCGGAAAGATTCTTATGGAAGGCACAATGCGGATTTAGACCTGGAAGAGGATACACGGATCAAATGTTTTCTCTCCGCATGATCACGGAAAAGCTTCTGAGTGTTAACCAGAGGATTTTCTGTGCTTTTGTGGATCTGGAGAAAGCATTTGATAAGGTTATAAGGAAGAAAATGTGGGAACTGTTGCCGGGATATGGTGTGGATGGTCGATTGTTAAGGGCTGTGCAGTCACTTTACTATGACTGTAAAGCCTGAGTGCGGGTAGGGCATAACCTGTCACCCATGTTTAGCGTCCAAGCGGGCGTAAAACAGGGTTGTGTCATGTCTTCCTGGCTGTTCATACTGTATCTCGACAGCTGTTTACAGAACCTGAAAGATAGCTGTTTGGGTGTGAAATTGGGTGACATAAAAGTTAATTGTCTGCTGTATGCTGATGATGCAGTGCTTATTGCACCATCAGAAGCAGAACTGCAGGCATTAGTCACGTGTATGAAAGAGGAATGTGAAATTAAAGGTCTCCGTTTGAATGCTAATAAAACTAAGGTTCTGGTATTTGAAAAAGACGAAGAGAGAACAAAATGTGAAATATGGGTAAATCAGGAATGTCTAGAACAGGTAAATGAAATTGTATACTTGGGGAGTGCTTTCAGCCGGGATGGAAGATGTGATTTAGATGTGGATAGGCGTGTCGCTGCCGAAAACAAAGTCAATGGTGCCCTGAATGCATTAGTAAAAAGGCAAGGCGTGGTGAAGAGTGCACGCCTTGCAATACATAACGCAGTGTTGGTACCGACTTTGTTATATGGCAGCGAAACCTGGGTATGCCAGAAGAAGCATAAAAGCAAGTTGAATGCAGTGGAGATGCGATCTCTTCGTAAAATGTGTGGCGTTAGCATAGCCGACCGAAAGCGAAATGAAGAGATTCGCAATATGGCAGGATTGAAAGATGACCTTATCACAAAAATTGATAGGGGCGTACTCCAATGGTTTGGGCACGTTGAACGAATGAGTGAAGACCGAATGGTGAAGAAAATATATAGAGTGAAAGTAAATATTAAAAGGTGTCGAGGTAGACCGAGACTAACTTTCGAAGACCATGTGAGCAAATTGCTCGAAGAGGGGAGGGTCAAGAGTACTCGGATACCTAGACGTGCATGTATGAAGAAGTTAATGAACCTGAAAGAAGCGAAAGAGGTATGTAAAGATCGTGACACTTGGCGATCTGTTCTCTCTGGCTACCCCGTTAGGGATTGTGCGTGAAGATAAGTAAGTAAGTAAGTAAGTAAGCACTAATATTTTTTTTAGAAAAAAAAATTATTTTCCTTTATTTATAATTATTTTTGCTTTGACTTTGAGCTGCTGAGTTTTAAGTGCGCATTTTTTTCAGAATTTTTGCTTCTTACAATCATATTGTGGAATGTCTGATAACATAACAGAGGTTCTTTCAAACATTTGATCTTCAAGAAAAAGCCTTCAGCTCTTCGCTGGTCTTCGAAATTTGTCCGCTTTTTAGGTTTGTGTCTCGAGCCCTTTTTTGACTCTTTCGCCCTGGCAATCCTCTCTGGTAAACACTGACCACTTGGTCATGTGTGACTTCCTATTTTAAAGTTGGCTGTAGGTGTCTATGGGTTGATATAGATACAGTTAACATAAGTAGACTATCAATTTGCTTATCACTTTTGTTTAAAAAAAATACACGTGAGAATGTCGCCTCCAAATATCTAGCGGGGTGTACTCAGCAAGACGTTCGTGTGGTCCGTCGTCAGCGTAATCGCCTTAGAATGGTTGCAAGAATTGCGAGGCAAGAATGGTGTTATTTACTTACCATGAAGTTAACCGCATGCTCGTTTGCTCCCTGTCGTATAAAAAAAATATGACGGCTACACAGCGCAATGGGTTGACATTGTTTTAAGACGCTGAGGGCCGCGTTTATTTTGATGTTTCTTTCTGGATGTTTCTCCTTGTGCAATTTATGTTTGTGAGCTGCCTCCATGATGATACAGGAGAAAATCATAGTTTGTGAATTAGTGGTAACTTTTTTAATAATTATAAATAAAATCGTGTTATGTTTAATCTAAACTAAAATTCTTTCTTCTTAATAAAATATATAAAATGCTCTCGAATGACATAAAAATACAGGTCCGGATACATCTTCAGCGCAAAGTAGTTTTAGCAGTAGTTGTATTCCAACAAAAACATAAATTCTTACTGCGCTGGCGTAGTTTATAGTGCTGTGGAACGCGAACATGCGATACCCCCTTTATTGAATTTCTTACTCGTTGCTCGTTTCAAATAGTTTTAATAAATATGTTTGTTTTTTTGTACATATTTATTGCACATCTCGACCTCATTTGATTTCACTTATACCTAACTATCGATTTATCAAGGTCAAACTTCATGCTGTCATTAAATTTGGTAAATTATTTTTAAACTACAATAGTACGTGAAAAAAGAAACATTTATACAAAGAAAAACATTTATGGGTAAAACTGATGCTTTTACTTAAGTTTTGATATCCGTAATATTGTAAAAAAGTCCAAGTATTCTTTAATATCACCGTCCGTCAATCTTTGGTAAAAATAGTATTTTCTTTTTAATAGCCCGAAGAAGTCCACAGAAGAAGAAGAAGACTACAGTTGAATAAAGGCACCAACGTAAGAAGGGTTAGCCACAGGAGTAGGTATGTATATAGTGTTATGCAAATGTTGATTTGCTTTAAAACGTATTGGAAGTAATCCTATATAATGGCAGTCAAAGAATATCCTCTACCCCATATTGCTCCGTAGGTGTCGTTAGAGTCGACAGAGAAATACAGAAATAGGGGACGAACAGCAGCTTCTTTCGAGCAAGGGTGGAAACTTTGGCAAATATTTCCTCTACGAGGAAATCTATGGAAGAAGCATTTGTACAACAGTGAACTTTAATAGGTTTTCGAGCAATTAATATTAAAATATTCTGTTCATATTAAGGTCGGCTGTTTCTACGTAGAGCACAAGAGGCAGTATTTCATCTCCAAAGGAAAACTCAATTTTCTACTGAGACGTTGTCTGAAAGAAAATGACACCACTTATAGTTTCGTAAGAAAAACTTTATAAATTAAGTGTGACTAGTATTACTTTGCGTCAACTTAAGCGAATTGTTATGAATTCCTTTTCAGGCGATATTTCAATTATAAATGAAACTGATATATAATACACTTATCTGGCCTATTGATTTCTAGTATTTTCGCTAACAATACACAATTATAAAAGTTATTCCGTTTGATTTCATTGCGGTTATTATAAAACATTAAAAAATTAAATTAATATTAATCGCCTAAAATCTGTGAAATTATCTTGTTATATTAAATTTATTATATTCCTTAAAAAATCATTACGTCAATAATCAGAAATCTCAAATGATAGTTGTTGCTTTGATGTTTATCATATTATCAAAAGATGTATAACACCTTTCAATTATACTGACATTTTGCACGGATATAATAATAAATAAAATAAAAAAAAAACTTTAATTTCTGATTTTCTGGAACGTAATTTCATTTGTACCTCTTCAAAATCTATACATATAAATATTTTTTTTTTAAATTTTGTTCTGTAATATCGTAATAATTGTCCTTTATTGAGCTGAGGGGTTAACTGCATACTATAAAGACTAGTATGTATTGATCATAGTTATTTTTAAAACGTTTGTTTGTCAGTCTGTTGGTCTGTCTATCCGAGCTCATCTTCGAAACGACTAAATTGACTATAATAAAACTTAATGATTTCTTAAATTTACGCGAACACTACACATTGAACACAACTATTGTTTACGGATTTTATCGCGTACAATTTTACTTATGTGAGAATCGTAGCTCTTCCTTGAATTTCATTTTTATTTGATACTAGCAACAGGGGTTTGATCCATTTTAGTTACCGTTACAGCTAATTAAAGTTCACTGCTGAACAAAGGCTTCATGCATAGATTGCCTCACAGGAGGGATTTTTGCCATAGTTGCCGCACCTGTCAGGCGGGTTGGCAACCGCCGTTTTTTTTTTTCATTTTATTCGTTATTAGGAAGACGCTGCTGTCTATCTCCTGATTCGTTGCCTCTTACGACACCCACGGGACAATACGGGGTAGTGGATATTCTTACATAGCCAATACACGGATCTGTTAATGTGACATTGTTTAAATTTAAGGTTATATTTAGTTATATTGAATAAAACTATTGTTTACGGATTTTATCGCGTTTAATTACTTTAATTTATTTTACGTCGGGATAATAATAAAAATAAATTAAAGTAATTAAACGCGATAAAATCCGTAAACAATAGTTTTGTTCAATGTGTAGTGTTCGCGTAAATTTAAGAAATCATTAAGTTTTATTATAGTCAATTTAGTCGTTTCGAAGATGAGCTCGGATAGACAGACCAACAGACTGACAAACAAACGTTTTAAAAATAATTATGATCAATACATACTAGTCTTTATAGCATGCAGTTAACCCCTCAGCTCAATAAAGGACAATTATTACGATATTACAGAAGAAAATCAGAAATTAAAGTTTTTTTTTTATTATTTATTATTATATCCGTGCAAAGTGTCAGTATAATTGAAAGGTGTTATACATCTTTTGATCATGTGATAAACATCAAAGCAACAACTATCATTTGAGATTTGTGATTATTGACGTAATGATTTTTTAAGGAATATAATAAATTTAATATAACAAGATAATTTCACAGATTTTAGGCGATTAATATTAATTTAATTTTTTAATGTTTTATAATAACCGCAATGAAATCAAACGGAATAACTTTTATAATTGTGTATTGTTAGCGAAAATACTAGAAATCAATAGGCCAGATAAGTGTATTATATATCAGTTTCATTTATAATTGAAATATCGCCTGAAAAGGAATTCATAACAATTCGCTTAAGTTGACGCAAAGTAATACTAGCCACACTTAATTTATAAAGTTTTGCTTACGAAACTATAAAAGGTGTCATTTTCTTTCAGACAACGTCTCAGTAGAAAATTGAGTTTTCCTTTGGAGATGAAATACTGCCTCTTGTGCTCTACGTAGAAACAGCCGACCTTAATATGAACAGAATATTTTAATATTAATTGCTCGAAAACCTATTAAAGTTCACTGTTGTACAAATGCTTCTTCCATAGATTTCCTCGTAGAGGAAATATTTGCCAAAGTTTCCACCCTTGCTCGAAAGACGCTGCTGTTCATCCCCTATTTCTGTATTTCTCTGTCGACTCTAACGATACCTACGGAGCAATATGGGGTAGAGGATATTCTTTGACTGCCATTATATAGGATTACTTCCAATACGTTTTAATGCAAATCAACATTTGCATAACACTATATACATACCTACTCCTGTGGCTAACCCTTCTTACGTTGGTGCCTTTATTCAACTGTAGTCTTCTTCTTCTTCTGTGGACTTCTTCGGGCTATTAAAAAGAAAATACTATTTTTACCAAAGATTGACGGAAGGTGATATTAAAGAATAATTGGACTTTTTTATAATATTACGGATATCAAAACTTAAGTAAAAGCATCAGTTTTACCCATAAATGTTTTTCTTTGTATAAATATTGCTTTTTTCACGTACTATCGTAGTTTAAAAATAATTTACCAAATTTGATGACAGCATGAAGCGTGACCTTGATAAATCGATAGTTAGGTATTAGTAAAATCAAATGAGGTCGAGATGTGCAATAAATATGTACAAAAAAACAAACATATTTATTAAAACTATTTGAAACGAGCAACGAGTAAGAAATTCAATCAAGGGGGTATCGCATATGGTCGCGTTCCACAGCACTATAAAGTACGCCAGCGCAGTGAGAATTTATGTTTTTGTTGGAATACAACTACTGCTAAAACTACTTTGCGCTGAAGATGTATACGGACCTGTATTTTTATGTCATTCGAGAGCATTTTATATATTTTGTTAAGAAGAAATCCATATGCATTCCATTTTAGTTAAGATTAAACAAAACACGATTTTATTTATAATTATTAAAAACATTACCACTCCTTCACAAACTATGATTTTCTCCTGTATCATCATGGAGGCAGCTCACAAACATAAATTGCACAAGGAGAAACATCCAGAAAGAAACATCCAAATAAACGCGGCCCTCAGCGTCCTAAAACAATGTCAACCCATTGCGCCGTGTAGCCGTCATATTTTTTTTATACGACAGGGAGCAAACGAGCATGCGGCTAACTTCATGGTAAGTAAATAACACCATTCTTGCCTCGCAATTCTCGCAACCATTCTAAGGCGATTACGCTGACGACGGACCACACGAACGTCTTGCTGAGTACACCCCGCTAGATATTTGGAGGCGACATTCTCACGTGTTTTTTTTAAACAAAAGTGATAAGCAAATTGATAGTCTACTTATGTTAACTGCATGTTAACTGTATCTATATCAACCCGTAGACACCTACAGCCAACTTTAAAATAGGAAGTCACACATGACCAAGTGGTCAGTGTTTACCAGAGAGGATTGCCAGGAAGGAGAAGGAGTCAAAAAAGGGCTCGAGACCCAAACCTAAAAAGCCACACAAATTCCGAAGACAAATTTCGAAGACCAGCGAAGAGCTGAAGGCTTTTTCTTGAAGATCATATGTTTGAAAGAACCTCTGTTATGTTATCAGACATTCCACAATATAATTGTAAGTAGCAAAAATTCTGAAAAAGATGCGCACTTAAAACTCAGCAGCTCAAAGTCAAAGCAAAAATAATTATAAATAAAGGAAAATAATTTTTTTTCTAAAAAAAATATTAGTAATCCTATTACTTAACATTACTAATATTCCTTTAACCACTCCTGGTAAGCTTAAAACGCTTGTGTTAGGAGTGGTTCACGACAGTAGTCGAATGGCGGAATCGAACCCACGACCTTTTGAATTCGCGGTCTGAGCCCTGCCATTAGGCTACTGTCGCCTATATAATTAAAAATAAAAGTATTTGTATGAATTTCATCGCGTGTGATTTTGACGTTTTAACATTGCCCGAATTTTGACGTTATAGGCGAATAAAATATTAAAAACTAAAATTATTTTTATTCAATGAGTGATACTCGTAGTTGCGTAAATATTAGATATATATATAAATCCATATCCATAAATATAAATCATTACAAAATGATTTTATATTTTATATAAACACTTTTTGATAATCAAGGAAGCTATGCCATGCACAGTAGCGCATTACCATCCATCGAGATGGAATTTGGAATTGTGTCGCAGTGTACGATGTTGGAACTTTTTTTTTATAGAATAGGCTGACAAACGAGCACACAGTCCACCTGATGGTAAGTGGTTGCTGCGGCCCATAGACATCTACATCTATTGGCAACTGGAATTAATACAGATAGATTCTGAAATTTATTGCTGCTACCATTTCTAAGTCATTAAACCTTATATGGAAGTATTTTGTAATAGATCACTTCTTTTTTAATTTTAGAACTATTTTGAACCGTATTGCACCCGACTCAACGATGAATATGTTATGTAAAACACTCTCTCTTTCAGTATGTGTTTTGAACCCATTCAATAAGTAAAAAAATCTGGCTATAATAGCAAAAAAAGATGCTTGCACGATACTATACTATGTAGGGCTTCTTTTCTATTAGGTAATACCTCTTTGCGCTGTTAATTAGCAGTGCCTACATTGCTGTGTTCTGAAAGGTTTAGACGGTTAGTGTAATTGCAAATTATGAGATATTCCATATTGGTTCTCAGAGGTGAAAACGAATATTTAACCGTTTTTGTTCAAAGTTCGCTGCAAGTATCCTTGGACTGAATAATCACGTGGACTGAAATATCGTCATTTTTTGTAAAAAAAGACGGACCTCCTTCCCGACTTCACAATCTATTAAAAAGAGATCTACAACTAGACAGTAATTAACAGATATTTTCAAAAATATTTTGAACAGTGTCTTGATATACTTTTACATTTGTCACTGAGCTGGCGAACTCATGAATTATGTAAAACGAACAAAGTTAAGACAAGTATGACTTACCATATAAGGTTTTATCACCACTTACCATCAGGTGGGATTTTGGTCAAGCACTGGATCATAATAATATAACTAAATATGGAAATTTAAAAACACCCTTTAAAGGGTTGAAACGATTTCGATAAAACATGTCTAAGAAACACCGCTGAAGTGGACTGTTATTATTCTATAGTAGTTAAAATATAGTATTTAAAAATGCTCCTTTTCTGAGGCAAAGACTGGCAGGCAAAAGTGTCCACTGAATTAATGAACAACTACGAATCGCCATCAGATACCTGTGGTTTAAAAACTAGTATTACTCTCATTCCGTAATCTTTACAATACTCATCTGAACCACATTGCAATGAAAAAGTTTCATAACACATGTTTAGGTAGTAACACAAAGATACCTGAAATTGACGGTGGTTTTTTACGAACAACTTTAACTCTCTTTAACAATTTTGACTTTTTAATATACACAGGTTGCACTAAAAGTATCGGGAATTGAATATTTCCACTGTTCCTGTCATATTAAAATCTTTTTAAATTAAAACTCCTTGGTTTTAAAAATGGAATTCCATTTATTTATTTAAAAAAATATTCTCGGTCTTGTCACAACGTTTTATCAAACTTGTTTAGTCGTTGAGAAAATGGAATTGACTCGAGAAAATTCAAGAGCGATGACTTATTATGACTTTCGAAATGGTTTAACACAAAAACAGTGTGTTGACCGGATGATTTCTGTATTTGGTGATAAAGCCCCATCTTTTGGATTTTTCACAATTTATCGCTGGTTCGCTGAATTTCAACGTGTACGTGTCAAGCTCAGTGATGATCCCCGTCAAGGTCGTCCAAAAACTGCAGTCACCCAAGAAAACGTTAATGCTGTGCGTAAGCTGATTGAGGAAGATCGATATGTGACATACCGCGAAATTCAAGCAACTTTAGACATTGGCATGAGTCAAATACAAATAATATTGCATGAACACTTAGGTGTAAATTTTTTTTTTTCCCGATGGATACCGCATTCGCTCTGTGAAGAGCAAAAAGCGGCTCGCGTTACTTGGTGTGTCAGAACTCTCGAACGATTCCACGCAGAATCCTCAAATGCTGTACACAACATCGTATCAGGTGACAAATCCTGGATATATGCGTAAAACCCGAAACAAAAAACCAGTTACGAGTTTAGGTGTTCGAAAATGAGTTAAAGCCAACAAAAATTGTTCGTTCACGGAGTGTTGCAAAAAAAAAGTGGTGGCCACGTTCGTCTCCAAAACCGGCCATGTTACGACTATTCCTCTTGAGGGACAAAGAACGGTTAATGCAGAATGGTATGCTAGCATTTGTTTGCCACAGGTCGTTTCTGAACTCCGTAAAGAGAACTGCAACCGCTGCATCATCCTCCATCACGACAATGCGAGTTCTCACACCGCACACAAAACAAAAGAGTTTTTAGAGTAAGAAAACATAGAATTATTAGACCATCCGCCGTACAGCCCCGACCTAAGCCCTAATGATTTCTATACTTTCCCTAAAATAAAGAATAAATTGCGTGGACAGAGATTTTCATCACCTGAAGAAGCTGTGGACGCCTACAAAACGGCCATTTTGGAGACCCCAACTCCCGAATGGAATGGTTGCTTCAATGATTGGTTCCATCGTATGGAATGTGTCAAATTTCGCGGAGAAATGATTTTACCATCAAAAAGTGCCTTGTTGTACTACAGAAGAGATTCGTGGACTTTTACAGTGAAGTTTTCTCAATTAGAATCATATTTTTATTAAGATCACTTGTCATAAGTAAAAAAATATATGAACCTGTCGAAAATATAAGAAACAATAGCCCTTTTGGTTGTCCATGGACGGATACTACTAGTTTAAAGTATTTTGAGAGTATCAAAGTTTACGTGATAAGTAGCTTTCAATTCTTTTATTTTTTTTATTTTTGATATAGGAAACTGAAGGAAATATTTAATTTGATTATTATGAAACCAAGCAACTATAGTGGAATGTTATATTTTTAATGGTAGTTAAACTGGAAAAATTATGGTGCCAATAGTCCACGGAGGGAGACAAATGAGAGACAACTTTAATTTTCTGTGGAATATTTTGAATAAATTTCCCTTTTTTGGCAATCATAAATATATTCCATTTATTGCTTTCTTTTAGGGAACTTATAATGTGATAGTACCAAGTTATTGAAATGTTTATTTATCAAAAATTAGAGGGACCCTAATATATTTTATATTTTATTTCATTTCATGAAAACCCATTCTAGTCCAATAATCTACTTTTCTCAATCCACGTGCTTTTCTTGCTCAAATAAGAACGTCTGTTATTTAGTAGCAATTCTCTCTCATTCCCAAATACTTGTGACGAGGAACAAAATTACTTGCTCGGCGATCATCATCCAGTTCTTTTTTTAACCCCCGACGAAGACAAAAAGGGGTGATGTGTGTGGTGTATGTATGTGTGTGTGTGTGTGTGTGTGTGGGTGTGTGTGTGTGTGTGTGTGTGTGTGTGTGTGTGTGTGTGTGTGTGTGTGTGTGTGTGTGTGTGTGTGTGCTTGTGCGTGTGTGTGATTTAAAACAAAAGTACAATTATATATTTAAGCAATGACACAAATGTAATTTCTTTAAAGCGACAGAAGCCTAATAGCCTACCAGCAGCACTCTAGTGTGGACTCCAACTCAGAGTCGTGAATACAAATTTCACCATTAGACTGCTGTGGTGAACCACTTCTAACATAAGCATGTGAAACGTACTTGTAAACGCTTACGGAAGTATCACTTATATTAATATGCTGCCTGGTATATTAATATGGAGCCATTTAAAATAAAAATAAAAAAGATATGTCGTTTTGAATATTTAACTAAAATCGACAACGTCTAACTTAACAACATTTTAGTATTCGGAAATCTAAACCCGGTATGAATAGTCGGGGTCACAGTGAAATTTCAACCTAGTTCCTCTAAATCGGTATTGCATTTTTGAACGAGTTGAAACAATTTTCAAAAAGAATTTTTTTTCTAGAAAACAATGAACGATTTGCGATAGGTCTATTTCCTTAAAAGTGCAACCTGTAATAAAATGTTCATTTTATGATTAAGATTCTATCGATAATAAGCCAGTTTCAACGGTGATTAACCATCTGCACAGGACAGGATTATATTGCTCGAGTGTATGCGCAATCCTGTTGCACTATTCCCTACATATAGTATTTAAGAAAAATACGGCTGATGCAAGTCGCGTGGGAAATCAGAGAATGCACTTAGAACTATAAAAATCAATCTGCGATGTCCTGCAATATTAAGTGTTACAAGAAAGCTTCTTTTTCTTTTCTTTTGACTTTCCTAAAACAGTAAAATAAATTGCTAAAAAATATTTATCGTTGCGATTGCATAATATCCAATAAGGTTGTTCTCTATTCGTTACAACCTATCAAAGTGACAACTATTATGTCTCCCCATAGATTTCCCCAAAAATAATATTTGCCTTATGGCAAATCCTTATGCCTGCCAGCCATGCGTGACGAACCGAACTTTTCCTAGTTAAAAGCAATAAAAAACACGTCGCTGCAAATATCCTGCTTTGTTTCCTTTCGTCGTCTCTTACGATACACGCGGTATGAGGATATGAGGTAGTGGATCCTCTTTTACCACCACTACGTGGCAAGCCCTTTGGAACTGTAAGTCACATCTTTCACTCTATATGAAATAAATTCTTGGCTATGTAACCGATACCGTTGACCTACATTGCATGGTCACGTGCTGTCAATCTTAAATATAATATGATTGTAGTTACTCTTGCCTGGAGATCCCGTTACGTAAATCTAGCATTTATTTTTCTAAAACTTAACATTTTTATTATAATATGTAACACGAATGTATTGGCTCGACTCGGGAAGAACCACCCTCCTACAGAATACCATCGAAAAAAAGTAGCTTAATGCTGCTGTTGTTGTGTATGTAAAATGTGTTTCGTATGCTTAGTGTAGAGCACCGGAAACCCTTTTTACTGGAAACAAGGCATATATTCTTAGTTGTCATGGGTCTATGGGCATACACTTACCAACCAAGGGTGAACTATGTGGTCGTTTGTCACCCCTACCACTACACAAAAAACATTTAACTCTAAGATGGTATTTCAGAATCTCAGTAATCTTGAATAAATTATGGAATAGTACTAAATATCCGACGGTATTTAAAGGTATTCATTAAAGTTAGCAAAGCGTTCTCTTTGTTGCCACTACCGTATCTATTTTTAAAGCTCTTAGTATTCTGAAGCGCCTAACACAGTTACTGTCGCGTAAAGTTGCAAACATCTAGTATACCGTATTTAAATTCATTGAAAGGAATTTTATGAAACTATCTTTGAATATAATGTAGCGGAGACATCAAGTCTTATAAGTAAATATTTTTTTAATTCAAATATTCATTATTTAAGTTTCCTAAATTCAACCCTTTTATAAATATTACAAAACAAAACTAATATAAAACAAAAAATAAAATCATCAAAATTTACATTAATGCATTTTAATTATTACAATCTTTATTTATATTATTAATTACGTTTGAGTTTTTCAATTAAATTTTTGGCGGTGGAAGGAAAAGGGAAGGTCTCCCGCCGGGCAAAGTGCTATGTCCGGGAGCGGCCAGCACTCCGTGTGATAGTTTTTTTTTTTGCGCCCGAAGCAATTGGAAAGGGCTACCTTTATGTAGGGAGGCGGAAAATGCATTACGCATACCACGATAGCCGGTCTATCGTGGTTATGAGGGACTCACTGCCTACCGGGGGACCCTGAGTGATACCCTCTTAAAACCGCCTTTGGGGACTGGCAACTGGCTGTTTAAGCTTCTTATGCCGTATCGGAAGCGACCCTCTTTTGGGAAAAGAGGGCGCAGGCGGCTACGAGCTGCTGAGGGAGTGCCTACGAAGGCAAATTAATTATGAATAATTTAATTTTTTTTTGTCTGCCTGCTTTTGAGTTTGCCTGAGCCGCCAGGAGGCAGTTCAGGTCGTTTGACAGTTTATTAGGCGGGTCCGAGTGAGTTTCTCGGCCTGCGGATCATAGTGATCATCGTGTGATTGTTCGGAGCTTTTCTATATATACTGTTTTTATTTCGGAACTTTGTTAGCGCGATTTAGGCTTCAATGTACTTTGCTTGCAGTGCGATGAAAGCGCTGTCACATCACCCCCCTGCTCAGACCGGAAGTCGATAATGCCGGTGCTTCCTTAATGCCGGTGGGGAATGCATGCTGTGTGCGTAAGGGCAAGTGACACCAGTGCGAATGATATGCCGATGTGTAATGCATGCTGTACTACGCACTGGCAAGTGATACCGGTGAGAACTATATACCGGAGCAAGTGCCAGAAATTTTCCTTATAAATCTGCGGTGAGTCGAGATGAAGACAAGTTGGACTGGCTTGCAGAAACTGGAGACTGCAGAAGACGATCCTCATAAGTGAATGGTAGGGGTTCTTGAAGATAATGAAAGCTTGAAGTTGTAATATCCAAAGGTTGTTTGTTGCGTGTTCAGATCACGTTGGTTGGTCACCACTTTGGGGGTGTAAGTAAAAGGGCAGATTTCCCGCCGGGCAAAATGTTATGCCCTGGGAGCGGCCAATGCTCCATGTGATAGTTTGAAACTATTCCGTCTATTTTGTTTTTATTTCGGAACTATAATAACGCGATTTAAGCTTGAAAAATCTTTTTCTTGAAAAATATTGAAAAATCTTGAAAAATCTTTATTGCAACAAAAACGAATTTATACATATCCATGTGATCCTAGCTCCTGTAAAAGGTTAACCTGAGTAACAGGAGCTAGTTCGTGGTAGCTTCGATGTGTTTCGCTTGTGGCGCGATGATACCGACGCCACAAATTGTATTTTTATTTAATTTTCAATCATATTACTGAACTAATTTTAAAACTAATTTTGATGTCTACAATACTATGTCACAAAAAGTATAATGTCGTCATATTTTTACTGACGAGCGACTTAAATATTCATTAATTGATTCAGAAAGTATTTCTTAACTAATTTTTCCAAATCAGTATTTAACGAGATTATCTTATCGTTACTAGCACTTGTTCTTCTTCTTCTTCATCTGTAAAAGTCCACTGCAGGTCATGGTATTCTCCCATTAGAAAGAAAAATTTGCTTTTATCGCAATGTTTTGCAAACGGATTAGCGATTTTAAGGTCTCACACATTTCACTTAGCTCTCCGTGGCCGGTCTAGATATTTCACATCTGGTGTTAACCAGTATGTCTATCAGTGATCAAAGCTGCTCATATGTCCACTTATATATACATCCACTACCTATTAATCTAACCTTTATTTATAAGCATTTTAAGTCTACCAGCGACAGCTAACTCATAGCGGTCCCTCCTTCGGAAAAGTCATATCCACTTCTTTCGCAAATAAAGTACATCAAAACACAAGGCACGCATTCATTTGTGACTTCAAAATCCATCTACGTAACGGCATTCCATTGACCGTGTGATGCGGTATTAGAATATCCACTAGCCCATATCACCACGCAGGTGTTGTGAGGCGACAAAGGGGCACTAAAAGAGAAGATGGAAAGCAGCATCTTTCTTATAGCAGCCGGAAAAAAACTAAATAAGAACAGGATATCAAAGTCCACTTCTGACTTAATCGACAATAGATATAGACCTCTGTAGGCCACAACAGAGCAGGTTTCCTCATAAATATTTGCTTTAGTTGCCAAGCTCGGTAGGCCGGTTGATAACTGCAGTTTTTTTGTCTTAAAGTTGTTATGTGCTAAACATCCACTGGTTTTTTTTAATATAGAATAAAGGTGACAAACGAGTACACAGTCCACCTGATGGTAAGTGGGCGCCCTCGTCGTCTCTTTCGACATCCACCACATGATTTGTTGTACAGTGGATATTCGTAAACCGCAACTATTGTGTCATTTCCTTATATGTACAGTTGTACTACTATAAAAGAAGGTCCATTATTTTCACTGTTTTTTTTTTCTAAACGTTTGTAATATCAGTCCAAATGATCTGTGCTATTACAGCCCATCAAATGTCAACAGCTGAACAACTGCTTGGGGCCGTATAGGATACTTTCAACAAAATAGCTGGCACTAAGCCGGCTATTTTGAGTGACAAATACACTTTACGTCACTCCGTTGTATCCGAGCTTACGTGAATGTGCTCCCTAACATTTCTATCTGCCTCGACCTGTTTTTTGACGACTTCGCTACTCCTCTGGATCATTTTTTACAAATGGTTGTAGGTATAAATTATGTGTGTAATTTATAGTAATTATAAAAGTTAATAATTCGGTGTTTTATTGAGTGTAAAGGCTGGCGTCGACCAGGCGCGCCGAGTCGAATCGAATCGAAGCGCAGAAATTCGCTCCCTATATATTTACTACGAAATTGCATCCATCTGTGAAGAGCCGCGGCGCGCCGAGCCGATTCTCTCGCGCGCATCGCTCGTCGAGCGATTTTTTGCGCCGGCACGTTGCGTCTCTGCTCGGCGCGCCTCAGTCGACGCAGAGGTGCGGAAGCGTGTCTTTATTAATTACGTCTATTTTTCATCATTTTTAAAATGAATGAAGAACTTTTGATATCATTAGTCCAATCCTACTCTGAATTATACTATCAAGAAGATCCACGTTACCATGACGACCAGCGTCGGATGAATATATGGGAGGAGATATCTAAGATTATGAATGAAACACGTGAGTTATTTACTTAGACTTTTAATTATATCAGTATATTTTAATTTCTGTATTGTATTTTATCATTGTTAATGTAGTTGCTCGAGGGACTTCTGTTGTTAGATTCCCGGTGTTGATGATTTTTTGTATGTTTGCAAATAACTTTTAACTAGGTACCTACAGTTTGCAACAAAATGATGTAAGAAAACATGGTAGCCAAATTGATCTCACATTCAAAAAGTCATATACCTATTTGTACGCGATTAGAGTATGCGTATAGTTGTCAAAGCAAGAATTTTTTCAATATATTTTCTTATTTCAATTTTTAACGACGTTCTTTATGACGTCTGACATAAAATTGAAAACATTGTTGCTTAGATGTTTTGGCCATTTTAGATGCTTAGAAGTAAGAAATTAGGGTTATAATTTTTATTGCATGTATATTGATCTATAAATTCTCTTTTATAAGTAGATTTTTAAGATAAATATTAAACTTTTATATTAATAAAATTGGGTGATGCTGTATGATTAAAAAAAAACTCCGAAATTTTAAGTACAATTTTTATCTGTGTGTCCGTTTGTTTTGAAGTTTGTCTGAGGTAATCTTTGAAACGGCTGAACTGATTTTTTTATGGAACTTAAAAACTAAACAATTTGCGTACGTTGAAATCCCCTCCTTACAACATTCGTTTGCCATGGAACTGAACCTATCTCAGACATGAAAAATAATTTTTGAATTTCTCTCTGATTTCAAGTACTGTTCTTGATGCGTTGCCCCCGACTTGTCGTAAATTAATTAATCCACCGCTTGCTACATTTTCCCGCAAATCTTCATCAGACCAATATGTCGAGCTATTTATCAAAAAATTATGTAAACAACATGTTGCTGCTACGACAATATTAACATGGTCAGGAGTCATAGACAATCTTCTTTCGTAAATTCTAAATCTTCTGGCAAGTATACCAAAAGCATTTTCACTGACGCGACGAGCCCGACTCAGGCGATAATTGAAAACCTTTTTTCCCTCGTTATTTACTGTTTAATTGCCTGGATATGGTCTCATTAAATACGTTTGGAGTGGAAAAGCGGCATCCCCAACAATTACATAGGGCATTGCTTCCTCTGTGCCTGGTAGACATTCATTACTCGGTACATTTAATTTTTTTTGAACAATTACTTTCCTAAAGCAGAGTTAGCAAATATGCAGCCATCTGAGTTTTTGCCAAGGCCACCTATATCCAAAAATATGAATCTGTAGTTGGCGTCAACTAATGCTAACAACACAATCGAAAATGTTTTTTTATAACAGTAATATTTTGAACCAGTATTTGGCGGGCATTCTATTACTACGTGTTTAACATCCAATGCACCGATACAATTTGGAAAATTCCATTTATCGTAGAAAGCATGTGCAATTTCTTTCCATTCTTGTTCTGTCGGAGGCTTGGGTTGTAGTTTATTCCATATTTCTTTGCACGTCTCATACACAATTGTTCTTACAGTTCTCTCTCCCATTCTGAAGCTAAATGCCAACGATCTAAAGGAATTGCCCGTAGCCAGAAATCTGAAAAAAAATATTAAACACCTTTTATTATCTGTTGTGGTGTGTGTTAACTACTGCTCATATTATACTGCTCATATTAAAAAATAACAAATGTATTTTATTCTAACAACAAAATGCAGAGAAAAATGGAAGAAGATACGCGAAAATTTTAGAAAGGCAAGTAATTTAAGGAAAACAAAAAGTGGCCAAGCGGCGAAAATTTTTAAACCCATTCGATTTGCCAAGGAGCTGAGTTTATACGCTGTATATACATGCTGAATCGCAATCTCTCTCAAACGTTCCTACACAATTAAGTGATGATGAAGAATATAGCTTCACTTCATCCACTTCAGTCAACATTGCTTCGCCAGCACATGGATCATCAACAATGTCGCCCGGATCACCTATATCAAAAACGCCACTACCGAAGAAAAAAAAACCAACAGAAAGTCTACCTGGTAGTACGCAATCCCTTTTCCAGTCTTACTTGGATAAAAAATACAGTCATGACAGACAAGAAGAAGAGGATCCCATTATAATGTTTTTTAAAAATCTTGGCCATACTGTGTCGCAGTTTTCCCCAGATTTGCGATTACGTGTGAAAAGAGCCGTGTTCAATATCGTTTGTGAAGCGGAAGAAGAAAATATTCAAAGAAATGCGACTGTTAACATCTCAACCCCTATTGCATCAAGTTCTTCAAGCAGGCAAGAATATGCAACAGATGTTGATGGATCTAGTTCACGACAGTCATATATAATTTTAAATACCAGTCAACTTCAATCTGTTGAAGGCACTTCACAAATGGCAACATCCCCGTTGCAATCGCAAACTCAAAACTATGCAAGTCCATTGAACGAATATATTCGATTTCAAAAATAAAGTATCACTATGAAAATTGATAATGGAAATAAATAAAGAATTTTCAAGTAAAAAATTGTTTTATTTTATCATACCTTAGGCATAAAGCTAGCCGTTCTTCTGACGGAATAGGCTTTCTAAATCTTGTGTTTTGTTTCTTCAGATCCAGGATGTTCAGTAACTCTTGATATTTTTCAAAGGTCATTCGGAAGTACTGGAAAAATTTGCTTGGGTCCTTTTGTAGATCAGAAAACAAATGACAAAACTCTCCGTGGATATTTCTTTTTCTGTTGATATCATGGACCCAGTATTTTACTGACCGCTGCTTCTTTTTTATTCTATTCTCTTCATCAAATAGAATTTGAAATAAAAACATTTCTTCATCCGAGCTATCCATCGTTAATTTATCACAATCTCCAACTCGGAGCACGGGCAAATAACTACTAGAGGATTCATTTCGATTCGACGCGACGCGTCAGTGATTAACGCACCCAGGAGGCGATTCGGCTCAGTTCGACGCGCTCGATGAGATTCGCCTCGGCTGTAGTCGACGCCTGCCTTAAGAAGGCACCCCGACTCGGACAGGTACGATTAGAAGGGGATGGTGGGGTCGAGTGAGCGAGAGAAGCGACTGCGCTAATTTGACTGGCGTGGGGCTCCCCTCCCCCAAATCTCTTCCTCCATAAATCAGGTTTATAGTCAAAAAATAATATCAAAATGAAATTTTTGAAATTTATAAAAAAAAAACTAATCAAGTCAGGCAGAGGGAAGTGAGGGACGACTCTACAAATCCCCCGCCGCCCTCCCCACCACCCACAACCCCATAATTCGAGCGACTTAATTTCAAACCTTACCCTTTATTATGGTTAAACATAAGGTATAGTAACATAACATAATGTGTACGGGGTGAATTAATTAATTTTGACGTTGTCCCTCATTTCCGTCTTACACAGTATACAAATCATTAGACGAACTATCAATCAATAGGGAGCATTAAATCTACAATTTATGTTATAACTTCACGGTTACTGCCTCTCTATTATTAATTATCTCTATATTAATGTTACATGTTAAATCAAAATTAATATTGGTATTCATTTTCATCGGGGTTATACTGAATAACAAATTTGTTTTGTTTGTTGAATGCATATATAAATATGTTTGAAATTTACACCAATTTGTATTAAAATTAAACAAAGGCCTAATAACACTTTATAAAGCAGGGTTGTTGTTTTAAATAAACTAACGGACAATAATAGGTCCAGTCCACCTCATGGTACGATAAATGACTACTGTAGTCCGTGGATACCTGAAACCAATTTTTCACAAAGAAAATGACTAGCTACAGAGGCATTGGCACCTCTGTGGACTAAGATGGAATGTATCACCCTGTTATTCAAACTTTTATATATTTAAATAGGTAGTAGAGGGAGAACCTCTTTGTCAAACAAACCAAATGTCCGTACAATGCAGTTTTGTAGTGTTTTTCGTAACCATTATATCTGAAACAGGATTTTATTTGATGATCGACACAATTGTTTTACTTTTAGAACCACACTCTTCTCGTAACACTTAACTTAAATCACAAAAATAATGCATTATTGGGCTTTAAACTTTAAAAAAAAATAACGTTTTAAATAATGCAAATTTTCCACGATATTTTCCTCCACCTTACATGTAGTAAATTAGAATTTAAAAGTCAATCAACAATTTCATTTTTACCGGATTAGTTCTAACTAGCGCTGCTCATTTACGTTGAAATTCACGGTTATCACATCACTCAAACAAGTGACTGCCACTTGACTTTTTGCCGTGCATAAATACGTCAGAATATTAAAAGGTAGGCCGGCTATTAATTCAATTTCTTTAATCTTTTGTCCTTTCGCATAAATTTATTAGTTTTATTTGTACCCTAAATGTTAATCTCCGCGCAAAGTTAAACATTTAAGTTGTAAGGGAAACGAGCCAGAACATTTTAGTAAGCTATAATGTGATCTCACCGTGAATGTCTCAGTGCGGTAAGAGGCGATTAGAAGTAAACGAAATAGGAGATCAGGCAGCAACATCTTACTGATAACAAACTAAAATAATAAAAACCTTCAGTTGCCAACCCACCCGACGAATGTGTGGACAATGGTATTTTTACAGCATAAGGGTGACAAACGAGCACACTCTCCACTTGATATTAAATAGATGCTGTAGCCCATAGACATCTACATTTATCCACAATAAAGAATTCAAATGCAGATGCGTTGTCACCCTGAGGACTGAGGTTCGCTACACTCACCACACGAAACACAGAAGCATAAAGGTGCTATTTTACGCTTTTATTCTGCAAGAGCGTTATCCTACCCTGATCATGTCAACCTATTCATGCTACAACCGATGTAGCTGCAGCGTGGCTCCAACCAGAGGCGGCGTAAGGCGTGGGCGACGTGGGCAACCGCCTACGGCCTCGCGATCCAGGGGTCTCGCGCCCTGGATCGTATTATTGACGTAACTAAATACGTTTTTATTCAGTCTAGCAACATTAGTTTGCCCTGCTATTGCGGGGAATCCCCGCTGCAAGGCGACCAGTATATATACAGTAATCAATGGGGCGACAATGGCTGAGGATTCCTCGTTCTGTTTGTTAGACATAGAACACTGACTTTATTCAATCGTGGGCGCGTGGTAATCTAGTAAAGAGTGCGGTACAGGAGCCCACTTGACTGCTTTAAGCGTATTTTCGCGCACATGAGTAGATAAACGGAACCGACACAAAGCTTCTTAAGAACTTGCAAAATTGGTACCTATTTTGGTAGGGTTGTCACTATAGGTGAAGACAAATTAAAGCTCTAGAACGTTTACGTACCTTTTTTGACTGGATTAAAGAGTATCAAAAAACTTGTTTCGAAAAATGCTTGTCTTGTCAACAGTGTATTGAAAAAAACTGTTATGATCTGCCAAAAGACTTTAAAAATAAAAGAATAGCCAAAAAGAAAATGATGTTAGTTTACGAAGGCAAGGAATAGGTTAATCCTTCACAGTCTCCTAAAAGTCGGTATGAAACAGATTTTTTCAACATAATGCTTGTTCAATTATAACAAATATGGATTTGAGATTTATGGCTTTAAGCCAACATTATGAAAATATTGGTTTCCTTTACGATTTAAATAAGTTAAAAAATATTTCAAACCATCTATAGTTCATAAAAGATAGGTTGATCTCTGCGACAGCTGTCGGTAAAAATCACGCCTACGAAGTCCTGAATTTCTAAGTAGTACAGACAGTACCTGTCAATGTCATACGGCATGCCCGTAAAGTTTGACATTGACAGGTACTGTCTGTACTACTTAGAAATTCAGAACTTCATAGGCGTGATTTTTACTGACAGCTGTCGCAGAGGTCAAGCTATCTTTTATGAACTATAAAATTAAAATAAATGTCAAGATTTACACACAGCCCTGCAAGTGGGTGAAAGCAGTGACTTTCAACCTTACGAATTATGTGAAGAATTATAATTCATGATCCCTAGTTTAACTTCGTAACAGATGTTACGAAGTTAAACTAGGCCTCCAATACGTTACAGAAAATAATTTAAAAAATATACCCAAACATTTACATCGTCATTTAACAATACCGGTCAGTACAGCCTCCGCTAAAGGATGCTTCTTAAAATTAAAACTCATTAAAATTATCTCAGGAATGCGACGTCATAGAAAAGACTTTCAGCGTTGAAAGTTCTATCTATTGAGGCAGATATAGCTGGATTATGAGGCTATAATCCAGCTTGTATGCTATATCTAAGGCTATATATTAAGGATAGAATATAGAATATCTATTTCTTAATTTTTCTTTGAAATTGTTTGGTGTTGGAACTTAATGATTTTGTATGAATAAATATATAATGTCAAGTGTTTTGTTTTTCATTTTATATAATCCGTCTTCTTGCGCAGGCGGAGGGCCTCGCAAAATGTATCTTGCCCACATAAAATTTAGGTCTTGCGCCGCCACTGGCTCTAACAACTAAAAATGGCAAGTAATCTACCTCCATTCTATCCTTTTATGAGAAAATCTATAGGAAAGCATATATTGACCTGTATAGGCTGTGATAATAATGGTGATAATTACTGTGATCTAATCAGATTAAATAGAATAGTTCTTTCTGTGAAGGTACTTAAAAACGTAGCCTGGATTATAACAGCATTATTCACTGTCCAGCCAGTTCTATATATTTTTTTTAATTTTAATAAATTATTTTCAAATACAGTATAATTAGTGATATAAGCTATGCATGTTTATATTTCTCTCATTTTAATAAATTATATTAAAATTTTTAAGCTTTTAGGAGCTTCATCGTTCTTATTTAAAACTGTTAAAACTTTGAAAAAATTAATGAATACTCAAGGTACAAAACATATTTTATTATGCTATATAATAAAGGGATTAAAACTTTAAATTTTAAACAACCCCCGTTGATCGTGACTTTTAGGGGTAGAAGCGCGATATAGATATACATAGTTGCAGCACGAATGCCACGGTTCCACCGAGGTAAAACCATGCTCTTACAGAAAACCGACGTAAAACAGCAGTATAATGATGCAGTATTTCGAATAGTGAGTGTAGGGAACAGGTGACTATTATTTCTTAAAACGAGGTATTCCATCTTAGTCCACAGGAGTGACAACGAAACTGCATTTTCATTGTCAATTGATGAGGATCCTATGGGCCGAAGCATCCAATTACCATCAAGTGGACAATTTACGCGTTATCACTCTTATTCTTTATAAAAACAACACGAGGTGAAATGATTCTAGTGAGTATACAGAAATATCACAGTCAAGAAAACATTGTACGAGTATTATCATCAGTTCTTAACTGCGAAGTTCCAGATGATTCAGATATTCAAGATTTGGGTGAAACACTAAATTATATACATCAACCCCGTATAGGGATAATATAATTTTGTTTTAAAATCTTTTGAAGGAAGCTTATTTTGGAGGTCTTTTTTGATGATTCCAAATTTCAGTTTGATAAAATATATTTAAAAAAAAATTCCGCGGCGTAATTTTAGTAAAGTTCGAAGGTTTCAATTTACCCACTTTAGTTTTTGGTGGTTTTAGTGTTAAATTAAAGTTTTAAAACAAGTTAGCAATTAATTTCGAATTTGAACCACTGTATGCATCGTGCAGAGGTGGCAACTAGATAGGAAATGTTAAGGGCAGTGGGCATGCACGTGTATGCATGGCAATACTCAACGGATTATTGGAGATTGGAACAAAACAAAACGTGATATCAAGATTATGATCACGTTATCGTGTAACTGGTGAATTGGTTGAAAGGCACTCAGGCGGGAAGCGCATAACCACCCGACGACGAGATCATTTTTTGCAAGTACGCCAACCAAAGTACGCCAACCAAATCATATGGCCATGTAGGTGGTTCAAAAGTTCCATTCAGAGCACCAGTTACTTGTGGGTAACCAAACTGTGAGGGGACTTCGTACTTGAGGAAATCGTAGGCTAAGATAACAGTGGACTCGTGAACATTTATTCTGGGAAGATAACCAGTGGTCTGTTCTGCTTTTTACTGATGAGTCCCGATTGGATTTTTATCCAGATTCGCAAAGAGTGTTGGCAAGTTCCTGGTCGTAAGAGCCATCTACAACACGCTCAGGAAATCCATCCATAGCACGGTGGGACGATTATGGTTAGGGCAGGAATTCGCGTTGGAATTCTTTTGGATCAGAAACAGCATGACTGCTGAAAACTACCGTAGCTAAGTACTAATAACAAAAACCTGCCCCCATCGACTACAAATACGCCAAGTATTAACGCTCATGCACGACAACGCCCATCCTCATACAACTGCTAAATGCAGCAGATATTCCAGTTACTGCTGCTACTTTAGAGAGAATACTAACTTGCACGACTGCAAATAAATGTTCAAACTGACTGCGGTTGTGGATAAATGGAGGATTATATTAGTGGCTATATTTTTGTTACTCTTTTATAAGATTTTTTTGAATAAAGGCGACGAACGAGAACACCGTCCATCCGATGGTATGTGGATGCTGTGTGATGTGAATCAAAATGCTGATACGTTGTCTCTCCTGAGGACTGAGACGGAATGCCACGTCTCCACTAAAATGATATCCGGTCTTGTACACTCACCATACGAAATACATTCATGCTACTACAACCATAATCTATGTGCAGCGTGACACTACCGCGTAAAAAAAACAAAGCTGAAGTGACAGACAAACTTACATGTCACCACTTCGATCCTCGTCACTCACCATAAAGTGAATGATAAAAATAAAGAGAATCAGGAATAAAGTGAGGAAGAAATTTTGTTTCACTTTTATGTTATTTTACATTCGTTTCAGAGGCACAGATTTGAATCAAAAAAATATTGTATAAATGTGTTTATTACCTCGTACCTATTCTCTGTTGCTTATTGATTTTTTATGTAGGCTTTTTTTACCAGTCAAACCAGTTACATGTTCTACAATTTTTATTTTATTATAAATATATATGTGCTACTGAAAATATATATAGCTCAGCGAGCTATGGAGAGGGCTATGCTCGGAGTTTCTCTGCGTGATAGACTCAGAAATGAGGATATCCGCAGTAAAACCAGAGTGACCGACATAGCCCAACGGATTAGTAAGCTGAAGTGGCAATGGGCCGGCCATATAGCTCGAAGAACCGATAACCGATGGGGAAGAAAGGTTCTCGAGTGGCAGCCTCGTACCGGTAGGCGTAGTGTAGGGCGACCCCCCACTAGATGGAGTGACGACCTGGTAAGACATGCAGGAAGTCGATGGATGCAGGTGGCTCAGGACCGTGCTTTGTGGCATTACTTGGGGGAGGCCTATGTTCAGCAGTGGACTTGTGAAGGGCTGTAATGATGATGATGATGAATGATGATGTGCTACTAGGATTGGTCTATAAAATTATTAAATTAAGGAGAAAGTTCACAATTGTTAACTACAAATTAAGTATTATTAATCATACGCTAACGTAAAGAAGTGCTCGTCTCTTTATTGTTTCCTCACTTTAGGTATGCTCAAACAATAGATCAAACACCAGTGTCATGTAAGTTAATAAACCATCTTTTTCAAACGGTATGCTGCTTGGCGATTCGGATAATTATGATATCGAAAAGCAGTCATGATCAACTTGCTATTCTGCATATACCAAAAGCGGAACATAAAAATATATAGTGAGTATACTCGTAAGTTTAACAAGCCCTGTAAGCAAATTATGCATGTACGTAGTATGTAACCTTACCTGTATCCTTATATACTAAAAAATAAAAAATAAGTCGATCGGCCAATAAAAGTAACTCGTAAATCTAATAAAGATTATGAATATTAAAGCTGGGTCACACAAGTTTGGCCAAAATACATTTGAAGAACAATATATGAATTTTTCGATCCTTTGTGTACGTGAAATACAAAATAAACGGGATGTGACCTCATTCAATACCAATTCAATTTTTCCCAATGTTGACCAACAGGACTAATAGACTTTTTCGTAAAAAACTTTTGCAAACTGACTTTATTTCTTACGTAGTATATCCAATTACTAATACGAGGCTTTTTATCATCCCCTCGTAACATGAAATATTAGGTAGACGGCCAATTGACTTCAAAAATTGCACACGTGTCAAAGACGATGCAATAATTTAATAACTTCATCCTAATATCCTGATTAGGATCACCTGCATAATTCCCTAGAATACTTTTTAGAATCATCATCACAGCTCATGATCAACGCGTATTTTTTATTAAAACTTAAATTTTTATATTATTAATATGTATATTACCCAATATAAGTCAATTAGGAAACGATATTAATGATTCTGTTTTAGTTAAATAGATTGTACTTCAGGGTTTAGGTTATACACCATTAGTTAAGAAATTTTCTCTTATATGTTTCTAGTATATATATATATAACCCATATATGGGGGGATTATTTGGAGAAAATGCCCTAACTAATGGTGAAAGAATAGGGAATTACTTTTCTAATGTAACAATTTTAGAATACTGTCGACATTTTATTTTTTAGTCTACTCAAAAGGAAAAAACAATAAGAGTTTAGTAAAAAGTGAAAGCCGATTTTGAAAACCTAAAAACAATAAAATAATTTTTAAAATAAATTTTCACATAACCGGTCCTGCAACAATTAACACCAACTTCAAGAACTTTGGTTTGGAAAATTATTCTTTAATTTTTTGTTAACTATTTGTAAATGATCTCTACTTTTCTATTTCACCGTATTCGAAGTTACTCACGGCAAAATCGAGCTATTTAGCTCAATTTTGCCGTGGGTGACTTTCTTATAGTGCATAGTATAACGCATCTACTTTTCTAAGTGATAGTGCCACTGCAGCTATATTATAGTTGTGGCGTGAATACGATCGGCTCTGTGTTTCGATCACTCCGGTTCTGCGTTACGTATGGTGATTGTAGAGACATGAAATGACATGTGACATTGACATAGATGACAAAGAGTACAGATGTAGATGTTTATGGACTACGACCACCACTTATTATGGGGCGGACCGTGTACTCGTTTGTCACTCTTATCTTAAAAAAATATGGCATGACGCTGCCGATTGGATCAGTTAGAACTGGCCGTGTGTAGACGTGGATTGACATTATAGACTGAATGAGATGAAAGAGGAATAATAGGATCCAGTGTCTCTCTGGCAAGATTAGCTACATCCTGAAGCGCGCATCCAATAAAACATACCTCAAGCCGCAGAATAAGATTGGTCAGTTTTTACCATCAGTCAAGTGTAATGTCCCTCTGCAGGATGCAGGAGTGTACTAGCTTGATTGTGAATGTGGTCTCTCTTACATAGGACAAATTAATAAAATTAAATCCCAACCCAAGCATACAACTGCAAGAATTCAAGATACTTTAGGTTCATACTGTGTAGATCGAAACTAAAATTAATAATTTTGATCTGTGGTAACTGCGGTAAACTATGACGTCTGGACGTAAGTCGTACATAACGTCCAGGATGTTGCTTTCACGATTTTACGTCGCTATTTAACGGCGGTATTTTGCAGTGGCTTAGATCTAAGTGTTCGTTTGCAGAAAAAAAATCCGGATCTAGATGTTTGTTCTTGTGTAATTTATGTATATGAACTACTTCTATGACATAGTTGAAAATCGTAGTGTGAAGGGTAAGATTATTTTAAAAAATACGTGAATGCTATACTTACAAATTCCTTCCCAACCATTTATGAGCGTCGTGAACCAAAATATAAGTTAAAATTAAAGGTTGAGAAATTCGCAAAAACAGTTAATCAATATTTCTACTCGGTGGAGCCACGCTGCATCTATACTATGACTGTATCACGAATGGGTCAGCTTGGCTAGGGAGGGAATACGCTCTCACAGAATACCAGCGTAAAATAGCAGCTTAATGCGGCTGTTTCGTATGGTGAATGTAAAGAATCGGAGAACCTTTTTACTGGAAATGAGACATTCCATCTTAGTCCTCAGGAGTGATATAGACTATATGGATAAATATGGATGTCTATGGACTACAACATCCACTTACCATCACATGGAATGTGGGGTCGTTTGTCACCCTTATTTTATAATATTTTTTTTTAGTTCAAGCTGTCTTATATCAAACACCAATAAGAAATAAAAATAAGATTAATGAATTGCTATCAGGCCGATTTTTAGATATAACTAAGAAATAAAATACTAATCAAAAATGAAGCAAACCATCAGGTGGACTCCAGCGATTCCGCCATAAGGACTATATCGTCGGTAAATCGAAGGTGATATACCATAAAATACTATAACACACAATAGAATGGCTGTCAATCATGTGCTCCCGGCGACGCCGATCCTCGTACAAAATAGGAGGATCGGCGTCGCTGGGAGCACACATACAAGCAATTACGTCGTAATATCACTACTATAAACCCGATTCGCTGTGTTGACAGACTGAGCGAATTTTCACATTTTAGACTTGATTGATGTTCAAAATCATCATTAAAAAATAAATCGATCAAATTTTAATAAATATCTATCTATTTCTATGTCCACATTTTTAAACATATTTTTGTAAACAGTGTGAAAACTAATCGTAAATAAAATCACTGGAAGTATCTTTTGCACTACTGAAAACTGCAATAGACGTAACAAAAGTGAATTAACCCTTCCAACCTTCACTGGATATTATGTTTCAATTAAGCGAAGCAACTTCTCAGTGATCTTGTAACTCAATTTTGTGAGTAGAGTTTAATTTTACATTTTCTGAGAATTTCTAGTGGAAAACGTACTTTCAGTTCAATGTTTTAAAGTATGAACATCTTTATTCATATCAAAGCAAAGCTATTCGTGTTTTTAGTACATATATTATATTTTCTTAAATAAATCGCGATGCCAAAGTTAATATGTTCATTTATTAAAAATTTTCTCTGACGCACTCTTTGCAACTTAAGTTATAAATGGCCTGTGCGGCTATCTTTTACAAAACTACATATGGCTTTAATGTCATTACCCTTATCCCACAGCAAAATTCTATAAAATATCCAATATTGGTGAGACTTCTTCATTACTCCTTATAGCATATACTGCAAAAGTAAGTGTGATTGCTAATTTAGATATATGGGAGTCCCATTGAAGCTTAGAGTGAGTAGTAATTTCAAGAAATACAGTGCTATCCACTAGAATTTACTTCTCCCCATATCAAGAATTTACTTCTCCCCATATAAGAGCACATTGGTATTCGAATGTTTAATATATTATTTTACTTATTTTACTTATTTTACTTATTGTTAGTTTCATAGCCGTTTAAGAGCAAATTATAGGCGTAAAGCCAATGCACTAATTTCAATAGTGCATAGTTTATATCGTCCATTTGAAAACGAAATTGTGCCTTCTTAAGTTGCCAGTGGTGTACCGACATAAAATACTATCCCGTTCTGCTGAGCACGTATGTGGACGCCGAGGATTCCGATGTTGGCTGAGGCAACAAGAGGAGTGCCCTGAAACTAAGGATATACGAAGGATTCTTTTAGCGTTAAAAGCGCAAACTTGTGTATACTGCGGCTTCAACTGGACTAGATTTAGTGACCTCCAGTTCGAGGCTTTTTTCAATAAAAATTCGTCTTCAAAAGTTTTCTCCGGTTTTGGACGACGTGTAAAAAGCCAGTGCTGTCGTCTGCATAGTAATATATATTACTGGTTTGAAACATTTCATCGATATACGGAAGAAACACCGACTATAAAATGATTTTGTTTTTTATACTTCAAAGAAACATGCGTTACTACAGTGTGGAATCCATAATATTCCAGATTTAAAAAAAATTATTAGCTCAGATGCTCGTGTATATAATATATCATAGTCAAAGGAATAGGGCGGGAGGTACTCTACGAACTAGGTAAGACACATTATTTTATTTTATTATGCGGATCTTAGCTTAACATCTTTAGTTTTCTTTGTGCGCAATAAAAGCATTTCATTAAATTTACAGTACGTGTAAGAGAATTCACAACCCCCATATTATGTCTTGAGTGTCGTAAACAATAACAGAGTGGAAACTAGACCCGGAGTGGGCCAGCAGCATTTTCTTGATATCAACTCAAAGTAATTAAAGAAAGCCGTAGCTGATCTCGTCAGCTATATTATAACTATGGCAAATATCCCCCATATGAATTAATCAATGTGGGGGCCTATGTTTACCAGTGGACTTCTGATAGGCTGTAATTAACCTCCCAAACGCCAAGCGTCTAAATTTAACCGCTTCGATAATCTGTCAAAATTCAAGAGGTCAAATTTGACCGCACCCATCCACAGCACCTCAACCCATAACTACTTATGTTTAAATACTACATTTCTGTGAAAAAGTTTGGCATTTTAGAATCAATATGAAATTTTCTATCCTCTAGTGGAAGAAAAAGTTAGGTAGTCTATGGATATTTATTTATAATCTACGTTCATTTTTTCCTGTGAATGTTATTGTGTTGATTTTTAGATTTTTCTAGTGTTATATTTAGTGTTTTAGTATAGTGTTTTATTATAAAGCTGTAACGAAGGTTTTTGTATGAATAAAATTTATCTTTATACGTAAATAAATTCGAGTAATATAAATTGAAATAATTGAGATTTTTATGCTGCCGACATCCGCTTGGTATGTTTTTTTTGTTATCAAAAAAATAAATAAAATCTTGTTGTAATGAAGTAAAACCTGACTTGTTAAGACTACGGGATGGAAATTTTTTTATAAATTTTATAATACCAAACTTTTAAATAGTCATAGTAGTAGTCTCTAAATGTAAGTTTTAATGGTTTTAAGTGCTGTGGGTGGGTGCGGTCGCATGGACCGCTCGGTATTTGCCAAGCACATGCGACTGCATGGATATTTCATGGAGATTGAGGGTTAATGATTGAACGATTGAAAGATTTATAGGCGGTAAGAGGTAGCCTATATACTATCCCACTCCTGGGCACAGGCCTCCGTTTCTGAGAGGAGGTACAAATGCTAAAAAATATTGCAACGGATTTCTATAGGTGCCACGCTTGGCAAGCGGATCGACAACCACAGTTTGTTATTTTTATTCAGCTGTTAAAAGTAAAATTCTGTTTTACTTAACAAATTAAAATATTACCTCCTACGACCTCCGTTACGTTACCTCTTACGACACGAGGTAAAATGGGGTAGTTGATATTCTTAAGTCCCACTAGAGTTTTAGAACAAATAATATTTATATTCCCCATAAGTACACTATTCTAACCAATTATAAGGATGAACCGTTATTAAACTGCAAGTTTAACGGTTTGTCTCAAAAGGAAATTATTTTTTAAATATTTTAATTTAACGCTTTAAATAATGGATAATGCAAAGAATATAAAAGTGTGCTGGTGCCGAACTCTTAAATTTGTTTAATGATTTTTTAAGTCAATGTGGTAAACTCTTGTTGCATGTATGCTTGTTAACATTTGCTCTGAAAAAACAGTTACCTACTAAAAATATAATATACTAGCTTGCCAGGCAGACGTTCTGCCCTTTTCGACACTCTTGTCATGTCCGATTAAAAATCCTTAAATTGGCAAAAAAAAATTGTGGGTTACTCATGGGCAAAAAAAAAAACTATTCATCTCTCAAGTTGGACCAAACTGCACAATTTGATTAAAATCGGTTAAGTAGTTTAGGAGTCCATCGCATACAAACAACGTGACACGTAATTTATATATATATATTTGAGGCAATCTATAGGGGAGGTCTACCTTCAGCAGCGATTTTTATAGGCTATAATGAATGAATGACTTTGTATCAAACACCATTTATTTCGGGAAACATAAATGTAATTTTTGTTTATTGACTCAGAATTTGAGGTATCAGGAATGAAAATCGTTCTTGCCACTTTAACTATAACACTTATTTATATAATAATTGTATACTTTTAATTGTAATATTGTAAGATAACCATGCGACGGAATGAGGTGATGACTTCTCTTACGTTAAGTCAGATTATTACTATACTTACAACTATAATAAAATTTACGTCCTCGTAACGTGTTCAGAAAACGTAACTACGCCACGGTACCATGGTTTGTCACCATAGAATGTATGTACTCTAATTATACTATAAGTATATTTTTGAATACGACCAAAAGAACATTTGTTACGCCGTAATTTTTCTAGATTTTTGTTTGAGAAACATTAATTCTTATTAAACAGCTATTATTAAATATTTTTTAAAAATAATAAATATATTTAATTAATATAATATCCACTGTGAGAAATACATAAAAGCTGTGTTTTTAACAAGGAATAAGGGGCAGTAAAAGTTTTCGATACTTTAGGGTAAAAGGATTCCTATTTCCATACAAACGTGTTCCCACTGGGTCCAATTTCATCTACATAAGAGACATTGAAAGTTCGCTATTTATTCGACTTTACAAACGAGAAAAAGTAATATACATGTTAGAGAAAACATTTGCCATACAATAGGTATATGTGTTCACTCGGGGCAAATATTCCAAAATTACTTTTGATGGACAATCTTATCATATCATACAATCCTATCATACATTCAATTTGGATAATGGAAGTGGCGAGTCGAAAGAGTTACTGACCGCACGCCTGTATACTTGAGATTAAGTTTAAAAATCAAATCATACAGTAAAACAGTATTTATGCAGGAACTATATATCGGTGTGATCCTTACAAAATTCTCTATCGATTTGTGTGTGTGATAGTTCAGAATTTCAAGTGATAATGCGCAAATAAACGTTAAATAACTCCAACACTGTTGTGTTTCTGTGATTTAACATTAGATTCGTGCCATGAAACCTTGAAAGTTAAACCGGTCACCCGCCCTACACCTTACTAGTGTGCTTTAAGCTTTTATTGACTACTTTCGCTACATAAGCTATTGGTCGCTTGGCGTAGCGGTTCAACGTAGTGATTTAATCTACAAACAGGGATTTAGTCCCAATCTGTACAGATTTTTGCGCTTATTTTTTACATTTTGCTGTTTATTTACATTTATACATTTTTTTAATTTTTTTTGCGTATGTTTGTTCTAAGTATAAGTATAACCATGATGGCAAAGAAACATCTTCAATGCAATATGTATCACCAGCCCTACGACATCCAATGTGCAAACATTAAATTGAGCCAATTTAAAAGTATGACAGAAAATCAAATGGTTAAATGGAAATGTGTGTTTTGTTTAGTAAACATCCGAAAACCGATAGCTCGGATACCTCGGTACGTGTGGGTGTAGAAGGGTTTAATAGAAATAGAGATGCAGCAGCGGTGAGTCTCCAGGACTTATTAGACGATAGCAGAGCGCAGGGTGAAACTATGCCAGCAAAAGTACAATTGCTTATGATGGAGGTACGTCAATTCAAAGGGGAAATGAGAGCAACACGTCTGACGGTCACGGTCACGGACCTTGGATGGTCTAGCACTTGCAATTGATGAATTCGATGGAAAAATTGAAAAGCCAAAAGCCTGTTTAGGTGTTCCGGAAGATCGTCATGCTGATAGTAGTACGTCAACGATACAATTGAGGAACTTAGGTGTGATTTGAACGAGCGTTATCAGGAACTATTGTGTAATGATATAGAGATCACAAGCATCCCTGAAGAGAAGAGTAAAAACTTAATACACATTGTCACCACTTTGGCCGTGAAGTTGGATGACAAGCTTTCTGAGAATGATTTAGTCAGCGCCACACGGGTGGGAAGGGTAAATTTGTATTCGCAAACTGTGCCAGAGTCGCGCCCGAGACTTGGGGCTGTGAGGCTCAGCAGACGCGCTCTTAAGAATCAAGTGCTGATGGGCACCCGCGTTCGTCGCGGCATCACCACCGAAGGCACCGTTACCAGCTCTGCACTGCAGATTCTACGTCAATGAGAGACCGACGAAAATCAACCAGCGACTTTTTTGGCAAGCTCGTGAACTTGGGTAGACTGGGCTGAACGTTCATTTGGATAAGAGATATCTAGATAGATACGCGTCAGCGTATTTGTACGGAGAAGGACTTGAGCTGGGTTTACGGGGTTGATGCTGTTAGTGGATCTCTCACCAAAAAGGATTAGCTTCATCTATATTTTTATTATTTCTACGGTTTTACTTTAATATTTATTTGTTGCATAAATCTATTACCATTTGTTAAACAATATAATTTAAGTGGTACCCACTTGCTTCTTGTTAGCTGTAACTTGTACTGGTTGTTTTTTAATAGGCTTAAAATTTAGTCATTGCATTTTCATCATTTGTATAAAATTCTGAGCGCTTTAAAATCACCAAATATAAATGAAAGACAATGGAGTGTAACATATACTTTGTTAAGTGATTTGTATAAAAGCTACGATGAAATTCGTGATATATTTTCAACTTCCTTTTATCATAACTATATATTAATATATTATGAGTTTTATTTGTTAGTATTATACGAGTGTTGTGTGGACGTTGTTGCATTTACAACAATTAACCGAAATCGAGAAAAAAAAATGCAGCGCAATATGACATGTCCATCTCAAAACATTTTCATTACACGCTCATTGAGTAGTATGTGTTCTTGTAACAATATTTTTTTTACGTTATAATAAAACCACAATCAAAGCTAGGTCTTTATAATGCGGGATCAGTCAATACAGGACATGACCATTCTCTTATTGCTATGGACCTTTATAGTCCAGATATAGTTGCGAATAAAGAATCATGGATTCCAAGTGGGCAACAGGTGCGTGCGCCGGCCGTACCCGGCTACCGATTCCGAGTCACTCCACGCCCGTTACATATGCGCGACGGCCGGAGGGTTGGACTTGCTTTTTATATTAAACGCAACGTTAACTTGAGATATTTGATTAGGCCTAATGTGCAAATTGAGCATATTAAAAAAATGCCTGTCAGGCGTGACATAGCAAAAATCTTCTATGAGGCAATCTGTATAGACTGTAATGAATGATCGAAATTTAATAACGAATGTCAGGTTTTATGTTTTTCTTTTGCCCTTTTGAAGTAAATACGTCATGAATTGAGTTTTAGAAATGGGCAGACAAAGCAAGTAACGAAATTTTGTTTTTGCAAAACTGTGTACTAGTTCGCGCGATGCGATATTCGAGGCTTTTTTGAGTTCTGAGAAAGAAAATAAAAACTTTATTATATCCGTAAAAGTTTCAGCTCTCGGAGTAAAGGGACAACATGAAACAGAATGTTAAGTGTAGGGTAAAAAGTGCAGATAAGTAAAGTAATATAATGTAAGTGACTGTGTATATGCGTCCCACGTGGTGAGAGGCATTCTCTCATTTCTTAGAGAGTTTTAGGGCAAGAAAATATTCACCGTGCTACCCCAATGCGTGTTATTATACTTCAAATTATGTTGCCGAAACAATTTTTATTTAATTTCTCAGGCATGCAGGTGTCCTCTGAGTTGAGTACGTTTTAAATCAGCACTTCAAATTGCAATTATCAATTTTATGGGTGCCAGTAGGGATCGATCCCGCGTTGCTCACTTACTGTTAAATTTACAGCCCTCACTCCCTGAATCGTCTAAATCCGTAGCACAGAAGAAAGGTAGGAACAAAAGAGAGAAAAATAAGAAGGTATAAGTTTGCCATCAAATTTTCCATAACTGCGCCTAAAATGTGTTACTAAAGCCTTTAACATAAAATGTCTCTTTTCTAAAGATATCAATGTGACCATTAGACCTTAAAGCGTCATTGATGTAACTGTCAAAATGAGGCTTAGACTTGAAACGAGCATTAAAACTTCGCCGCAGATTTTGCGATTTTCATTTTTTTGTGATTATCTGTAACGTTCCGAGAATTCTGAAAGGTTTTTAATGTTTATTATAAAAGCTAAAATATGATATTAATAATGATTTCTTACATTTGCGTTAATAGGTACAAATTAACTTTTATATTCAAAGTGCAACGGATCCTACTAGGGATCCACCTACCACCTAGCGCTTACTTCCTTGCCGTGTAGTGAGCTATCGGACTGTTGGTCGGCTCATTCCGCTACCTGGCGAACCCGCAAGAACACCGCCTGGACTTCGCCTCTCTACTTCAGACCATTGATCCCCTTTCTCGAACCGCATTATGCTGAAGTAAGATAATAATCTAATTTACTATAAATATTAATCGTTTTAACCTCTCAACCCCCTAGCGGTCTAATGAGGCGCACCCACACCCACAGCACCTTAACCCATAAAACTTATATACAGATACTACTTTTCTGTGAAGAAGTTTGGCATTTTACAATCAATATGAAATATTCTATCCTCTAGTGCCATAAAAAAACTTATTTATAATCTACGTTCATTTCGTACGCCGTTTTCTCGTTAATGTTATTGTGTTGATTTTTGGATTTTTCTAATGTTTTTGTATAATGATTTATTATTGTAATGAAAGTTTTTGTGTGAATATAATTTATCTTTTTATGTAAATAATTTCGAGTAATATATATTGAAATAATGATTTCTTATATTTACGCGAACACTAACGGGACTCGAAGCTTGCTTGACATGGTGGAGCTCTGCAGCCAGGTGTTTACTGTCACAGATCCCTCGTGCTCTCTGAAACAAAGATTTATCCACGGTAGCTAACTGTCAAGGATGGTGGTGAGAATCACCGTTTAAATATCTATCTGTATGGGTCTTTTTTCTATACACAGTATGGCTCAAGGTGTTATCAGGGTTCCGAATTACTAACACATCTAGAAAAGCTAAGGAATTGTTTGCCTCTAACTCCATTGTGAACTAAATTTTAGAATTTATAGAGTTAAGATGGTCTAAAAATGCAGTTACTTTATCTAAAGGTAGAATTGTGAAAGTGTCGTCTACGTATCGCTTGTAGAACCTTGGATTTATGGGAGAAGTAAGCAGGGCTTTCTCCTCAAAGTTTTCCATGAATATGTCGGCGACAATGGGAGATACAGGTGAGCCCATCGCCACCCCATCTACTTGCTTGTAGAACTCCTCCTTCCACAATAGGTAGCCATATGTAAGGCAGTGTCTGAGTAATACTGCATATTCTACGGGCATGTTGTTTTCTTTCAGCCTTCTAATTACAATTGAGATGCAGTCTTCAACAGGTAAGCATGTAAACAATGACTGCACATCAAAACTGACCATAGTTTCATTGTCTGCCAGATGTAGGTCTTTCATCTCGCTGACAAAATGGTAGGAATCCTTTATGTGTGCTCTTGTATGTCCCCTGAGTGGTGAGGGTATTTTCGCTAAGTGTTGAGCCAATCTGTAAGTTGGTGAATAGATTTGGCTCACTATGGGACGTAATGGAGCATTGGGCTTGTGTATTTTTGGTAACCCATACAATTTTGGTGATTTGGCGCACGTATGTATTATCCATTTTACGTCCAGATTTAATTTTTCGGAGTGTTTCTTTATGAGGTCACTAGTTGTTTTTAGTGTGTTTATTTGTTGGGCCGTTTTTAACCTTTTTATAAGTACTTACATCCGACAAAAGTTCTTGTATTTTAGAATTATAATCTGACGTATCCATGACTGCCGTGGCGTTTCCTATATCTGCGCGGAGAATCGTAAGTTCGTGTTTATTGCGTAGGTTCTTTAACGCTATAAATTCGTCTTTGGGAAGATTCGGTTTAGGCACTGAACATCGACGTAACATAGAAAAAATGTCTTGACGTATCGCCTCCAAATCTTCTTTCCGCATATTGTTTTTAAATAAACAGTCCTCGACACTACAGATAATTTCTTCGTACGGTAATTTGCGGGGTGTAATTGCAAAGTTGAGGCCTTTGGATAGAACCCTAATTGTTGCATCATCCAGTGTTTGTTTTGACTGATTATAGAGCGCGATTAATCTATGATCTGTGTTTGTCAATGGTTGCTTTCGGTTCTGGCATTGATTCAGATGTTTGACATTTGACTTGTCCGTTAATTTTTGATATTTTTCTATATGTTTGTTTTTACATTCATTATATTTATTAATTTCGAGTTTATTTAATGTTTCCATGCAAAAATCATAATCAAACGTCGTTAAAACTTTCTTCAATTCACTGGATGATGTGTCTATGGATTTGTTTATGTCATATAGATCGGAGCGTTTTTGTTGGATTACCGTCCGTAACAACTTTTTACTCGCCTGATTTAAGATCTTATCGCTTCCTCGAATGTCCTTTTTGGTTGATATTTTGACACACGTAGGAATGTGATTATGATGTTAGATATCTTGCGCGCTTGGTCTTTAGATCTTCTAATCGGCGTATTTTATTTGCAATTACCAGTCCGTACTGGTTTACATAATGATTTCTTATATTTACGCGAACACTACACATTGATATAATACTAGTTTTTACGGAATTTATCGCGTATATTTAACTTTTTAAATACCCGACGTTTCGAACGCTTTACAGCACTCATGGTCACGGGCGGGACTGAGATGTTCAACGTCCATATGTCATAGTTAACCGCGGTTACCATAGATTAAAATTTAACTTTTGTTCCGATCTATGCGGTATGAACTTATGGTATCTTGAAGTCTTGCAGTTGTATGCTTGAGTTGGGATTTAATTTTATTTATTATAGGATCCCAAGCAGATGGTAGCACCCAGCCATCTTCTCTATTGAAATTAGGATGTTTTTTGATTTCAATAGCCTCGCGAATCATCCTTGGAAGGAATCGGTGTTCTTTAGCGAGGATCTGCGGTCTATCAAATCTGATGTAGTGACGGGGGCGATCCTGTACGTGTTCACAGACTGCAGACTTCCCGGAGCGTCGATTATTCACATCAGCTATATGTTCTTTAACGCGGGTTTTAATTGATCTTTTAGTTTGTCCTATGTAGGAGAGACCCCATTCACAATCAAGCTTGTACACTCCTGCATCATGCAGAGGGATATTACACTTGACTGATGGTAAAAAACTAGTATTATTTCAATATATTGAAATAATTGTGATTTTCACGCTGCTGACATTCGCTTGGCATGTGTTTTTTTTTGTTATCAAAATACAATAAAATCTTTTTTGTAATGAAGTAAAACCTGACTTTTGTTTAGACCACAAGACAGAGAATTTTATATAGATTTTAAATGCTAAACTTTTCATAGAAAAGTAATCTCTAAATATAAGTTTTAATGGTTTTAAGTGCTGTGGGTGGGTGCAGTCGCATAAGACCGCTCGGGATTTGCCGAGCGCATGCGACTGCATGGGACTTTTATGGCGCTTGAAGGGTTAAGAATCCATTTTCCTTTTGAAACAACTTACGGTACAACTTATTCCGTGCGGGATTTGAACCCGCGGCCCTTAGCTGTTCATCTCATTGCTAAGCCATTGCGCCACGGAGTCTTCTAGATATAGCATGTATAACACTGTGTATATTGAATGGAATAGGGGTAGTCAGTCGTCCAGCAGTAGACTTGTGATGATGATGTAATATATATAAAATATTACCTTTAAACTACTAAACTAAATCCCTTTGTGAGGAGGGACGCAAGTAAATGTAGTACAGAAATGTACATTTTGTAGAATACTCGCTGGCCTAGTAGTTGTTCTGTCCTGTCCGACGTCCTTATGTCCTATAAAAATTTAATAAAAATATTGAGGGTCAGCCAACGAGATAAAACCTACCATATCTCTCAAGTAGGAGCAAGCAACACACATTTAAATAATTTCATTAAAATCGGGTGAGCGGGTTTGGGACAAACGTGGATGAACATTCTGATACGGGATTTTAATATATTAAGATAGAAAATCTCCATCACGGACATAGTGCCCGTCTCTTTTAGCTTTAAAAGCGGACTGGAATCGCTTTAGGTCATTCGAGCATCAGCATTGTTTAATGGTCCGAAGCTAAGGAGCTCACGCGACTGATATCCGCTTCAGCACGAGTTTGTAGAAGTAAAATAATATTTTATATGTAGTATAGCATTGTGCTGAGTTCGTTAAAGTGAGGTTTGCTTTTTTAGTCGTTTAGCTGTGATAGTCCCAATATATAAAATAAAAGTCGGCCATCTTGTTTTGGGGTTTCAAGAAACCGCACATACAGTTCACATAGTAACATCTCGCATAACAAGGAATCCAAGAACCCCTATCGCCGAAACATTTCAAATTATTAGCGTGCCATCATTTCTGTACCTTTGCCTCGGATCTGGTCATTGGCCCCATCATTTTTCTTGTTCCTTCGAGCTTACATTATCTTATAACTAATAATTTTACGAGTACAGAAGAAGCAGGGAAGTCAGTTTATTACGAATAAAGTAGGACATTGTCTTACTAGATACGGTATTAATCGTATGACAAAGTTTATGTAATACTGTTTGTAACCTATGGCCATAGTAAATCCTAGGAAAAGAATAAATTATATCGTATTTGGCACCCCCGGTTTTGACGACACTAAATGGTAACTTGTCACTAGGTTATCTCTCACCTGTTCTCCCACCCTATGAATTATATTAGCTTCACTCGCTTTTCGTTTATTTGTTGTGTTTTGGTGACTTTCAAGACTCTATTGAATATTAACCCAACTAAAATGAATTTTTATTTCATCAATGGACTTAAAACTTCTCCAATTATGTGTATGTTAATTAGATTTAATTTACATGTAGTGAAAGATAATGTCTCAGGTCACATTTTGGTAAGAATTCAATTATATAACTAGACTCAAAGTTATTTGTTATTTCCTCTTTACAAATATTTACTGTTTTTCTACGGATTCACCTACAAAAATAGCTATACTGAGCACTGATTTTGAAAGCGATTATTATTAAACGATCTCTGCGAGTAGTATATACCTCTGTGAAGAAGCCTAGTGATTTGTACATAGTATTTGTTACACTTAAAAGCAAATTAACCCCATCATTGTTAAAAAAACAATATTTTTAAACTTAAAAAAAACTTATGCTAAAATCAAGCATCCATACGCAAAATATTTATTTTACAGCATAGAAACACTTATTCAGTGCGAGAACGAATCCTTGGTCCTGCAGTGCTGCAGCTAAACGATTAACCACTGCGCTTCGGAGTCGTCATTTATTTTTTATTTAGTTAATTACTAGTATGATTATGCGTCGTTTATTTTAAGTTTATTTCATACATATTTTTGTACCTAACAATTGTAGAGATATAATTACAAATTGCTGTGTGTGTTAGTGTGTAATAAATACATTGATTTCTTATCCTCATTGGCATTTTTACTCAATCCCCACGTAAAAACTTTATTTCTTATAAATCAGTATAGAGCTCTAACTTATATTAAATATAAAGTACCCGGTTGACCGAGCTTTGCTCGGTATTTTTCGCTCGGATTTTTTTTAATTCGTGTGTTTTGGAAATTATATTTAGATACAAATCACATACTGATGAAATATGAATAATATTTTTTGATCTTAGCGACATAATAGAAAAAACTGAACTGGTTATTTGAATAAAAAAATCATGTTTGCAATTAGTTTAATTTAAATTTTCGTGTTTTTAAAAAATACTAAAAAAAGGGCTCGAAAAAATAGATTTTCTCAAAAGAGAAAGGAACTTGAAAAAAAAATTAAAAATAGTTGGTTGGTCGGTCTGGGCTCGAACCGGGGTGTTACGATTCTGTGACCGACCATTATACCAATTAAGCTATTTATAATCATTGACAATCTGTCAAAATTTACCTTCTTATTCTAACTATATTGTAGCAGTTTTTCATTGCCTAAAAACACGGACAAAAAGACATTTTCTAAAAATAAATCCTAGCTAGATCGATTTATTATCCCCGAAACTCCCTGGACACTAAATTTTATGAAAATCGTTGGAGCCGTTTCCGAGATCCCGATTATATATTTATATATATACAAGAATTGCTCGTTTAATAGTATAGGATTACGGTAAACATTATATCAATAAAATTGTTCGCAGATAGACATTTACAGCACTGGTATAATTCGCCTATGTAGTCAGCACTGTCATTAAAAAAATAAATGTCTTGATATTGGTAGAGTAGTTATGCGGCCTTTCAAACATTTACTTTTACTAACGGATTTCCGCCTCTAAACCGTATTGATTATATTAGATTCTTGTTGTTACGCATATGCAATGGAAAGTGTATTACGTGTAAATTGCGGCTTGTAAATTGCTGGTAGTTTTATGTTGTTGGAAGACGGTACTAAAACTTTTAAATTTTGCAGGATATTGCTTTTCTGTTTCTTAAAAATCCTACTAAATGATAGAAACCATAGTATTAGAAGTTCTGTTATAACCTCAAAATCTGATATTTTTTTTGAAATATATTTTTCTGCAGCTAGTCCGCTATAAAAATAAGATCGTAAGGAATTCCGAAATGATGATGACCGAAACGATCGACAACAAAACACACAATTTTCCGATGCTCTTGGTTTCAGGGCGAACAATGTATGGGCGCGGAGCAATGTCCTTTATGTTGCAGAAAAGAATGTTAGAGTCAGAAACGGACATCCTAGACGAAAGTTTATCGACCAAATCGACGATATATTGAAATCGACCCTTAACAGACGAGTATCTATGCGGTATATGGATGTGGAGGAGGTGAGAAACGTGTGTCTGGATTGTGCCAAATGGATTTGTATATTTTTTTTTTACAGAATAGGGTGACAAACGAGCACACAGTCCACTTGATGGTAAGTGGTTGCTGCGGCCCATAGACATCTACATCTATCCTCCATCACAAATCAAAATGCAGATGCGTTGTCACCCGTGAGGACTGAGATGGAATGCCTCATTTCCAGTAAAAAGGATCTCCGGTTCTCTACACTCACCATACGAAATACAGCAGCATTAAGCTACTATTTCACGCTATTCTCTACCTACCCCTCTGGGTGGTAGGCCTAAGTGTTTAGGTATGTTAAATGCTTCTGCCTATATTATTCCATATGTATAGCATTATATTACGTTAGTTAAAGTGGACTGTATGCTTTTTATTTTTTTGCATCCATCCGTCAATTACAGCATATAAAAGTCTACTAGTGAACTCAGATTTCGCCCACGGATTGCCTTACAGGGGGTTAAACATAGTTGTCACGCTTGGCAGGCAGTTTTTCAACCGCAGTTTTCTTTTTCTTTTTATTTGCTATAAGGATGATGCTGCCACCCATCTCTTGTTTAATTTTCTTCTGCCACCTCTCACGATACCCACGGATGATATGGGGAAGAGGAAATTCTTACACCACCATCACACGGTTATTTTTTTTAAATTATATGAAATAGCACTAATTGCCACTAGCAATTAGCCAGTTACATTGCTCGGAGGACTGACGGTCGATGGGGAAGAAAGGTTCTTGCGTAGTTGTCTCGTAGCAGTAAGTGAATTGTAGGGCGGTCCTTCATTAGATAGTGGTGACTTGGTATGATTTTCATGAATGTGATGTTTATATGTGGCTCAGGACCCTGATTGGTAGTATTGTTGGAGGCCTTTGTCCAAGAATAGACTTGTGAAGCGCTGTAATGATGATAATTATGTAATACATAAGGCAACTAATTGTGATCGGCTGTGGAAGGACAAACATTTAAAGATTACCAGAGAAAATAGCTTCATAGTACTGTTTTTTAATGATGATTGACAAGAACGAGCTATCTTCCTTACAAATCGATCTTGATATTGTTTTATGGAAATTTTCATGAAATCTAAAATTCTGACAAAATAATTAAAATAATATATACGTCGTCTAGAGATACGCTTATAATTCAAAAGTCTTTATATACAACAAACATACAAATAGTTGTCCGATGCTCGATTTCTATATATACTGGGTGTTTTTTTACCGTCTGGAAAAAATAGGTCGTAACATGTGAACCCCCTCCAAATGGGTTCCCGCTTTGTACCCGTGGCTTAGTCGCTCGCGGTGAACAAAGAGGAACCCACATGGCTGGCCCGGCGTGAAAGGCCGGTCCGAGTTGACCTCTCCAAGGGGGCTTGGTGAGCCCACTTCGGATGTGTGCTGATGGGCTAAGGTGAGATGTGTGTCCTCTCCACCTACCGCTGCAGCTGAGGTAGAGTCGCGGAGAGGTGGTGATTGAATCAGGGTGGGAGAATGTAGGTATTGCGAGGCGCCGCTCTCCCTACCCTCCGAAGCCGAATTTTGGTTGATAGATCATATCCGTCGCTGGAATCAGGAAGGCTAGTGCTTCTGAGTGCTGGTTTTTCTTGTCCCCATGGCCTTCGCGAATCGGTAACAGGGCGTTCATTGAGCAGGTGTAGTTGAAGGCCGTGGAGGAAGGCGCGTCATGTGCTCTTGTGCGCCTTACTTGAGGAGGAGAAAGGTTAGGAGTAGTCCTCTACAGAGGAGGCGCCACCATGAGGCGGCTAGCTCTGGTGGGGTCTCGGATGTGTGCGATAGCGTTCCCGTGACCCGACCAATATGCGACGAAGATGGAACACCATGGGGTTTTGGTCGGTGCGAGACGCGTAAAGTAAAGTAAGTTACGGCCTATATACGACCCCCTGCTGGGCACAGGCCTTCCCTTATTTCCGAGAGGGTTTTGATGCGTAGACATTTTCCCATGTTAAAAAAAGGTATAATATGTTAACGGAATAGAAGCCTTGATATTTGACAATTTTTTTACATTAACATATGAAATTGATCTATTAATAAATACTATTAATTGGGTGCGTATTATTTTAATTTCAATAGTTTTTAATTTAATTATTTATTTAGTTAAAAATATATTTATTACGGAAGGTATATTTCAAATTAGTGGTATTTATTGATAGATCAATTTCATAATATAGAAATATATAAAGCCTTTTTAACAAAAAAATTAAACCACAGATAAAACTGAAAATAAAAAATAAAAAAATCTTCTTCTTTTCCTTAATAACTAAGTTCTTAAAGTAAGTATATATTTTTGTAATTTTCGGTATCTTTCGGTATACCAAAATTTTGAAGTGTTTGTACAGTAGGGCTACGAAACCTATCCAACTGCAGCAGGATGTAAGACAGAGTGATGTTACTCGTAAATCCCCGAAACTCTTCACCGATCCATTGGAAGACGTTTTAAGTCTACTGAACTGGAAAGGATACGGTATTAGTATCAATGGCGTATAAATCACTCACTTCCGATTTACCGACGATATAGTTCTTATGGCAGAATCGATGGAGGATCTAAGCACTAGTGTAACGTTGGAAGATGTCGAAAGAAAGGTTGACCAGTTACTCTTGCTAGGACTTTAATTATACTGGTCCAAACTCATTTTACCTTAACATTAATATATACTAACGCGCGGGCTAAACTACAACTTCCATCGACAAAAAATATAAAAAAGAAACAATACATTTATTTTTTTATTTACAGAAATAAATATAAAACATGTTAATACGAATTACTAAAACTATATATAATTATATATTATTTTACCTATATATACATAACAGAAAAAATTGGTAGTATATTCCATAGGCTGGTTGGGTGGCCACATCCACCTGTCCCATTTAATATCGAGGTCATAATCTTATACAAAGGTTAGTTACGTCACAGTTTATTAACGCTCAGTGTTTACATTCGTTAACATATTTTAGTATAGTTTTTTTTTTCATAATAAATTTGTAGCGCATTTCAACTCAGTCACTTAGTGTTAAGTAATTTAGCACTGAAATAATTTTTCTACGATTATACGATCGATTATTGTCCAAAAAAGTAATACACTTCTCATTTTTGTAACATACTGTTTTCTCGTTTCAATATTTCATTGTACGTCATATATTACTTTATTCTTTTGTAATCATTACTTATTTTATATTATTATTGTTATGGGGTGTTGATATTCCTATTATTATAAAAGGTATTTATTTATATACAACTCTTAATAAATTCTCATTTCTCTCTTTAACAATACATTAAAACTCATTCCGCATTTTCTCGCCTCCAAACAACCTTAATAAATTAATCGGTTGTTAGGTTTGCCAAACTCTCAGCTGCTGATAGCATGAGGATATGCTAACTTCTGGTAATTTTTCTTTACCATACTCTTAGAGTTACACACTAGTAAGATTTTTCGTTTATAATTATGTACTCCGTAAATTAGCCATATATGTTCTACAAATTTATATCATACAATAGTCTCGTATAATATTTAGTTACATCAGTGTCAGTCAAGGATTAAGTCTCACAATATGGGTACCACAAAATTTTAATTAGGTTATATATACAATTTTAAAACAATTATACATGTATAACATGATAAAATGATTTTCAAAATTGTATTAAACGAAGCAAATATTCTCTTATTCCACAAAAATACCATTTCCTCAGAAAAAGTCACTTATAAATGTTAAAAGCATATGATTTGATGTTGTAATAAATATATAAAACCGAAATTATTACATTTCCTTTTCAGATATATATAACAAAGAAGTTAATGTAATACAACGTATTCATGAGTAAACAAACAACAAAACAATAGGCATCAAAATACTAACTGCCGTCCTAGTCGCGTAAGCGATTAGTGACAACTTTGTTTTAATTACCAAAGTACGTACGAGTATATCGAAACGTTTGCGATTACATCGTATTATGATCACCTAATTTAAACATAACTTGTACATTATGTTATTATTATATGAATACAAGTAAAACGTACGTGTCTTTAAATTATAGTTTTACGTATTTTTAAATTTACACAAAAGTGTGTATAGTTTAGTAATATAACATACATCCTAAACGCACTGGCTTTTAAAATTTAAGGTTGTAAGAAGTAAGTATTATGATGAATTATATCGTACAGAAAAAATAATACAAAAAATCCCTGTTGCAGCTATCAAGCTTATACATATAACAAAATTTTAATTTGTAAAGACATTGAAAAATCAACTTAGAGTTTTGAGTTTTTATTATACCTCAATTTTAGGTTCATTTATAAAATTGTCAAAATTGTATTAAGTTAAATAAAATTTGCTACCGAAAAAAAAACAAAGGTCAACAGTCTATTACTGATGTGTTACAACTGCAAAATATGAAAAAATTATATTGTGAATTAAAAAAATGTGATCTATCATATTATTTAATTTTGTTTCAAGACACAGTAATAAAAATAATGTGAAAGAATAACTAAATAAAAGTGAATATAAAATTGTCTTGTGCCTTAATACAAATGCCACATAAGTACTCTAAATTCAACTTAATTTATAATTAGGATTTTTTTTCAAACATATAGTAATAAAATATTAAAAAGTCAATTGAATCGTGAATTATCTGATGAGTACTTTCGACTTAATCATAACATTTAATACATAAATGTAAAAAAAAAAATATACAAATAGCAGAAAAGAAATCTCAAATGATTAAAATTTTAAATAGAATTAAAATCACACAAGTGCGTTGCTACCTCTTTTTTATTCTTTTTGGTTTAATGTTTTCGGCTAAAGCTCGTTGGGTTTGTAACTTCTTTGGTTTTCGTAAATTCATGTGATTAATTTTCTCTCGAACTTAAGTTTCACGGATACATTTAGTTTTCAAATTCTCGTTGTGTCTTTAAAAATAAATCTTTAAAAATTCATGGTTATTGGTATGTATATTATCTTCTTTAAAATATGTAATACTGTAGCCTCTTTTTGTGTTCGTTTTTCGTCTCATAGTATTATTTTTTCTATACGATATAATTTATCATAATACTTATTTCTAACAATGATACGTGTTACTCTTGCTACTACTTTAATTATGCTGGTTCAAACTTATTCTACCTTAAGATCAATATATACTGTCGTGGGGGCTACACCACACTGTAGGAGGAAGCCCAATGTCGCTTAGTGAGCTATGAAGAGGGCTAAGCTCGGAGTTTCTATGCATGATAAACTTAGAAATGAGGATATCCGCAGTAGTAATAAAACTAGAAAACTAGACAAGAAAAAGACCGACTACGGATGGAGAAAAAGGGTTTTCAAGTGACAGCCTCGTACCGATAGGCGAGGTGTAGGGTAGCCCCTACTAGATCCGTTGACGACCTAGTAAGAAATGCAAGAATTTGATGGATGCAAGTGGCTCTATATTCAGCAGTGGACTTGTAAAGGGCTATAATGATGACGAATTTTGAATGAATTATGATGATGAAGATTCAACATTTACCGACAGATTTCACAGGTGACAGGTTCACTTTTAATAAATATACTTCAAATATTTACAATTATATTTAGCTCAAATCAGTTGTTTCTCAAAAGAACCTTGTGGAACATCTCAAGGTCAACATCAAACATCTACATTCCAGCGGTTATAATGTCGAGATGATGTTTTATCTCACGATTAGGTATAAAACGAAACAACTAAGAATAACGACTACCACATATCTTCCTTCCCGTGGGTGTTCTGAAAGGTGACAGAGGGATACTAAAATAGGAGGTGAACAGTAGCATCTTATTGATAACAACTCAAAATTATAAGAATATATGCGGACTTTTAAACTGGACCGGAAATACCAATTTGATTAAGGTTTATTAAATTTGACAGATATTCGAAATTCTCACTTTCCTGTGATGTTTTTAATGAAATTTATTGTATGCAAAATATTGCAAATAATGTTTATTTGGAATTCAAATGCCATCAAATTTACGACTGTTGTATTTTTATAGCTTGATTAGTCTACAATTAATATAGAACTCCCAAATATTGGCTAATAAGCCTTGAAAGCATAGAAGTGTGTGCGCGGCGTGTAATTATCTATGACATGTTGTACTTAAATTTACTAGATAGCTCTGTATAACATACTAAGATTGAGTTGTTTGAAATATTTACGGTTATTTTAATAAATAGGTATTTCATTAAGTTTCTTTAACCTTCACTTGTGCTACTGAGTACGGACTATTTTACGCTTGTGTTCTGTGACAGCGTAGTCATTTCCCGGTCAAGCTGACCCATTTAGGATACAACCATAATAATGCCTACGAGGCAATATAAAAGTATAATCATATTAATCCTTTTAAGATTTTTAACCAAAATTTATTTTAAAATATTATGTAGTATTAGTGTAGATACAGTACAAAAATAATATTCTCATGAAAAAAAAAAACTACACGACGGTTTCCGAAAAAGCGGTAATGAAATAAATATTTCTCGCACGTTCTCAATACATTAGAAGTTTATCTTCCGTTGTACGTTTCTAGAACGTATTCATTGTGCCGTTTATGACATTTCTTTTTTGAGATATTGATACATTTGAGGTCATTCTATTTTAATAAAAGTATCACCATTCATCACCAATTACAACCAAATAAACAATTAATTAAAACCCACTGTTGTACATAGACCCCTCCCCCATGGATTACCTCATAGGGAGGAAATGCCATAGTTGCGACGCTTGGCAGGCGGGTTTGCAACCCCAGGTTTTTATAATTTCGAGTTGTTTTGAAGAAGATGCTGCTGCCCATCTTCTATTCCAATTTCTCTCTGTAGTCTCATACAACACACACACACACACACACACACACACACACACACACACACGATATGTGACAGTGGACATTCTTACACCAACATTTGGTGATTATAAAAGAACCATAACTAAATTAAGTTATTACGTCTTTCTCAAACCGACATTTCCTAAGAAGTATTCTCGTACAATGTTAGATATAGCCTTTTCTGTAATACGCCAACTGGTGCTACTTTAAAGTCGCAAGTTCTTTACTCTCACTCGTTGAAATATTTGTTACATCCAATATCTTTTTTACACGGGAAATTGTCCACGCATACCCGCGTCCTGGGGGCAAGGACGGTTTATGTCTGACTCACACCGACTAAAACACCATACCTATCCACATTCGCCGCATATTGGCAGAGCTACGGAAACGCTTTCGTACAGATAATAGGTCCCATCAACGCCGGTCACTCCATAGCGGCCTATCCTCGAAAAAGAACTGCCCTTCCCCCTTCTCCTTCTCAGGTAAGGCACACTAAAATACATCGCGCGCCTTTCTCCGCGGCCTTCAACCACACCTGCAAAATAAACTGCCCCATGTCCGATGTGCGAAGGTCAGGAGGCCAGAAAAAACGAGCACTGCGAAGCACTAGCCTTCCTGTTTTCCACGGCAGACCTGGTTTATGGCTCCACCGCCAACCAAAATTCGGCTGTGGAGGTTAGGAAGAGTGGCACCTCGTTATATCGACACTCCTCTCCCTCCGTAGCACCACCACCACCGCGTCAACGGCGCGGCCCCGTTAGGATAGGCCGAGTGACGCATCACCATAGCAACACTCCTCACTGGTAGTAGATGTGACAAGCTAATAAAAATTTTATTTTTGCTGAACCCACGGTATAGCAAAACAGTTCACTTATTTTTATTATTTTTTTTTTACTTTTTTTATTAAACATTTATAATATATATGTGTATACTGTTTTTATTTATTATTATTATTTAGTAGTATACGAATAAACTTATAAATTTAATTTTAAACTTGCGATGGATATTTCCATAGAATCTGATTACTTTAACTCTACAAGTTCCTCACCATCATCGTTTTCCCCGGGTCAGGGTTCCCCAGAACCTCATCTTAGGGACATATTAAATAATGCCCTTGAGCCTTACCGAAGGAATTTGAATATATGTCATATTAATGCACAAAGTGTTCCAGCTCACTTTTCAGATCTTCTTGCAACTTTCGAAAACAGTCTTATTCATGCCTGTCTCATATCAGAATCAGTACCCGGTTGACCGAGCTTTGCTCGGTATTTTTCGCTCGATTTTTTTAATTCGTGTGTTTTGGAAATTATATTTAGATACAAATTACATACTGATGAATTATAAATAATATTTTTTGATCTTAGCGACATAACAGAAAAAACTGAACTGGTTATTTGAATGAAAAATCATGAGTGCAATTATTTTTATTTAAATTTTGGTGTTTTTAAAAAATACTAAAAAAAGGGCTCGAAAAAAATATATTTTCTCAAAAAAGAAAGAAACTTGAAAAAAAAAATAAAAATGTCGGTCGGTCGGTCTGAGCTCGAACCGGGGTTTTACGATTTTGTGACCGCCCATTATACCAATAAGCTATTTATAATCATTACCAAACTGTCAAAATTTACCTTCTTATTCTAACTATATTGTAGCAGTTTTTAATTGCCTAAAAACACGGACAAAAAGACATTTTCTAAAAATAAATCTTAGCTAGATCGATTTATTATCCCCGAAACTCCCTGGACACTAAATTTTATGAAAATCGTTGGAGCCGTTTCCGAGATCCCGATTATATATATATATACATATATACAAGAATTGCTCGTTTAATAGTATAGGATTTCTTAAACCTAGCTTACCATCCACTGTGTTTAGTCTTCCGGGCTATCATCTCATCAGGAATGACAGATTAAACAAGGGTGGCGGAGGTGTTGCCATATACCTGCGGTCAGACATACCATACACGATCGTTTCCAGATCGCCCGAGGTTTACTCTAAATCATTGGAATACATTCTTATTGAAATAATGGTATGCAACACACCTTTCTTACTAGGAACATTTTATGCACCTCCTTCTGTAAATTATTTCAATGAATTGGAACAGCTGATTGAGATGCATCTCCCAAACTACTCCCACTCCATTTTCATGGGTGACTTTAACACCTGCCTTATTCGAAATGATGCTAGATCGAATAAGCTTAAACGCTTAAGTGCATCAAGCAATATTAAAATTCTTGACCTCGAATCTACCTATCACGTCAATAACACTAACTCTACTGGATTTAATCCTTACATCTGATCCTGATCGTATATCTCTATATGGTCAATTCGTGGCTCCTGGATTTTCCCATCATGATCTAATTTTGGCATCATATGCTCTTAAATCCACTAAATCATCTCCCAAAATTATGTTTCAGCGTAACCTTGTCCGTATGAATCGCCAGCTATTAAGTTATGAGATACGCAATGCTAATTGGGCAGACTTTTATAACACTAATAATATTGATAATAAACTGCAGTTACTCAATAACATTATAACAAAAGCTTATGACAAAGTAGCGCCTTTAAGACCAGTAAGAATGAAACGGGCACCAGCACCTTGGTTAACGCCATATATTCGATCTCTTATGGCACGTAGGGACCGCCTTAAAAGAAAACATAAACGTTCGCCCAGTGATGAGAACTGGGAAAGATTTAAAAAAGCACGAAATCGCTGCAACCAGGTGATACGAAATGCCAAACGCCGACATATTCACAATACTATTGAGACTTGCACAACCCAGAATTTATGGAAGTTTTTGCGCGGCCTAGGCTTTGGTAAAAGCAAACAGAATGTTAGTCAGTCCCTTGATTTAACAACGCTCAACAAACACTTTTGCTCTTTACCAGTTTCGTTGGACTCAACAGTCAAAAGCGATACTATTAAAGATATCACTTCTTTCCCTTTACCATGTTGTACTCCTTTCTGTTTTGAACCAGTGACAGATAATGAAGTTAAAAAAATTGCATCAGTCATATCCAGCAAAGCTGTCGGCCCAGATAATATTGGACGTGACATGGTTTTGCCGATTTTGGACCAAATAGTTTCCCATATCACTCACCTAATAAATTTCTCCTTTGCCTCCAGTACCTTCCCTACCAAGTGGAAAGAAGCGTTCCTGATTCCTGTCCCCAAAACTAGTTCTCCTACTAATTTCAGCCACTATAGGCCAATATTTATCCTCTCCTTCTTCTCCAAAATTCTTGAAAAGGTTGTTCATGGCCAACTCTCAAAATTTCTAAACAAACACAACCTCTTTAATCCTTATCAGTCTGGTTTCCGATCTCTGCACAGTACTTCCACGGCCTTAATTAAAATAACTGATGATATCCGCTTCGCGATGGATAATCGTCAACTCACTCTTCTTGTTCTTCTGGACTTCAGTAACGCCTTTAACTGTGTTGACTATGACATCCTGTTAGCAATTTTGAAATCCCTGAATTTAACATCGTCAGTTCTACAATGGTTCCGTTGCTTTTTTCTGTGTTTATCAATGCACTTGTTTGCGTAATAAATTTCAGCAAGTATCACCTGTATGCAGATGATGTCCAGCTGTATCAGCATTTTAGTTTAAATGACCTAAATTCATCTGTTGACAGAATGAATTCTGATCTTGCTGCAGTTCATCAGTGGGCAAGATGTCATGGACTAATATTAAATCCTGCCAAAACACAGGTTATAATCATAGGGAGCAGAAAAATTACATGTCGACTTGACTATCAATACCTACCTAAGGTCACTCTAAACGGTGTAGATTTAGAATATGTTAGGCAGATTAAGAACCTTGGCCTAATTTTGGCTGACGATCTAAGTTGGGTGCTACAGGTTAATGAGGTCAGGAGACGTATTTTTGGAACTATGCATTCATTAAAGCTCTGGCAAAAATTTATTCCTCAGACGGCCAAGGTTACGCTAGTCAACTCTCTGTTGCTTCCTATTTTTGATTATGCCGATATTGCCTATCCAGATATAACTGAGGAGCTGCTTAGCAAACTCGACCGTCTGCTCAATCTATGCATACGCTATATTTTTGGCCTGCGCAAGTTTGATCATATATCACAATTTCGCTCAAGACTTAAGTGGCTCGACATCCGTTTTCGCCGGAACACACACCTTCTAACCACTTTGTATGGTATTCTTCACAATCCTTGTTCCCCAGTTTATCTAAAAGAGCGTTTTTCATATTTAAGCTTATCCCGTTCGATGACCAACAAAACTCTAACTATCCCTATGCATAAATCTGCATACTACTCGGATTCCTTCACGGTATATTCAATTACACTTTGGAATAACCTTCCACGAGATTTAAAAGATGCTCCTTCAATAAATACATTTAAACGTAAGCTTGAGGCATATTATTTAAAATTACTTGATTAATTTTATTGATTATGTTTATTATAATTTCGTATACTATATTGTATGCTTTATTGGTTTAGTATATATTTTATTTAAATATATATGTATGCATGTATATATATATATATATATATATATATATATATATATATATATGTATGTATGTGTATGAGTGTATATATGTATGTATGTGTATGAGTGTATATATGTATAAACTAACATATTCATAATATTATATGATGCGTTTTGAATAGTATGAATAAATAAGTTAGTTTTTCTTTCTCTCGCGGCTCTACCCATAGCTCTCACCACACTACAAAAGGTTAGCTGGCAGAGAATGCCTTTTCGGCATTAAGTTCGCCTTTGTACCAAATTGTTTTGTTTGAGTGCAATAAAGAATTTTCTATCTATCTATCTAACACTCCTCTTTCCTAGAGGAAACCCCTTACGCCGCAGTCCACTAACACACATCCGAAGTGGGCTGCCTAAGCCCACCCAGATCGGCCACCTCGGGCCAGCCAAGTGGTTTCCTCTTTGTTCACCGCGGGTAGCCAAGCCATAGCTAGTTATCCCACGGCCACGACAAGGCGGGAACCCATTCCTGGGGGAAGGGGAGGGGTTTAAAATCAGAAGGTATTGATAACTACTAACTGACTAACTACTAAAGATGGTTGTCCCCTTTAGCAGTCTGTAAAATTCAGGTTAATATAAATAAATTTTTATATAAAATTTCTTATTATATTATTTCAGTTCAGTCAGAGATAATATACGGGAATATTATCTCTGACTGAACTGAACTGACTGACTGACTGAACATTCTGAATGAAACTAATACGGAATTTATAGCCTTAACTGTAACTTTTATATCTCGACATTTCGTATACCGGACAAAAGATTAATATTGAAAAGGCATTTGTTAACTATGAAATACCTATTAAAACTAAAAAATAGTGTAAGCGAAGTCCTTGTATTCTTGGAACAGCCTTTGATTGAAAATTCAATCCATAGTACAAAGCAAAAATGCCCACAATGAATAGACGGATATTGTTTATTTTATTTAATAAAAACTTGATGTTGCACTTGACAACGTATTTTTGTAGAAAACTGCGTAGAAAAATATTTCTAATTTGCTACGTAATGTTGGAGAAAAGTTTGGTTTAGGACATACTAGTAGAAAAAAGAAAACATCGAATTAGAAAAACTTAAAGAAATAAAATCTACTCTTTAACTTTAATAAGCCTGTTGACTTTCACGTGATGGTAAGTTCTTACATATGTATATACATATGTAAAGCCTCTGAAGTCGAGGATTATAATTCTTCGATACACTCTGTTAAGATGTAAGCTAAGGTACTGACTTCTGAAGCTCTTGTACAATAATTATTTTATACTTTTCAGTTAGGTCGTTTTTTACTTTTTAACAGACGTAAAAGAAATGAAGTACATATTGTAGTTTAGAATCATTGCCATCTCAAAAATAAATGCAAATAGAAATACCGTGCACTAAATTCAAAAACCAGGCGCGCCGCAACAAATAGAACGGTTGTTACCGTTTATTGCTTCATTTAAAATTTTTAGTCGAATTCTAGCGTTTTCATACCATTCTTTACTTGGATTAACGAGTTCATTTATCGTTCGCCCACTGTGTGATTACTTTTTATTCCTTTTAAAAAAGGCTAGCACGATTAATTTTACTAATTTCATCTTTTTTCCTCGTTGGCTTGTTACAGTTAACAGTTAGATATGAACTTTTTTATTTTGTTAGTGAATTGCATAACATAAATAATATCTACTACGCTTCAGCATTCCGTGGGTGTCGTAAGAGGAGATAGAGGTAAACTGAACCAGTATATGGGCAGCGCGATCTTCTTGATGACAGCTGAACAAAAATAAATAACTGCGGTTGCAAACCAGCTTGCCAAGCGTGGCAAATATGGCAAATATCTGTATTAATGTGGTAAAAATTATCAGCGGACTAATGGCAGGCTGTAATGGTAATAGTATATAACATCCGTTTAATTAGTTATTCTGCTGTTTCATTTCTTTCTAATAATGTATGCAGCTGGCTTAGGACCTCGCTATGAAGCGTTCGTTGGAACATTCAACGGTGGACTTGTTGTGGGTTTTAATTATGGCGATGTAATGACGTATATGATATATTTGATTGACTGCCTCGTAGGTCTAGTGGTTGTCAACGCGACTTGAAATCTTGAGGTCCCAGATTCTAATTCCTAGTCGAGTCGAAATCGGTTATTTATTTTTTCTGTCAAAAATTCCCTATAGTAGCCTGAAGTCAGGAAGTTAGTGATGTATCACCCCCGTGCCTCGGAACGCATGTAAAGGCGTAAGTCGTGCGCCTTATCTCTCTCTGGTTGGAATATGCGATTGAGGGAATAGATGGTACACCCGTTCTTGAACAAAAACTCAGGCACTATAATCTTGTCCCACACAGATATCTTATCTTCGTGGAGACTGGCCGCCGTGACCGAAATTCATACTTGAAATTTACATGGTGTGTTTATTAATTAATAACACTCTCAGAAGTGAGGTAACCCTATGTCTTGTGCCATGCCACGTATTTATTAACAGTCCTTATTTAAATAAAGTATTTTATAATAAAGTAAACAAAAATACTTTATACATAGCTAAAAACACAAATCATAAAATACTTTTAATCCCCGTGCTATTTTATAATTTCATCGTCATCATTATTACAACTCTTCACATGTCCACCGCTGAACATAGTCCTGAGCCAAAATACATCCATTGACTTCCTACGTGTCATAGCAGATCGTAACTCCATCTAGTGGAGCCGCCCTACACCTTCGCCTACCGATACGAGACTGCCACTCGAGAACCTTCCTTCCCAATTTGGTGGCTGGCCCATTGCCACTTCAGCCTATTAATCCGTTGGGTTATGTCGTTTACTTTGGTTCTTTTGCAGAAATCTTCATTCCTAAATTTACCACACAGAAAAACTCCGAACATATCCCTCTCCATAGCTTGCTGAGCGACATTGAGCTTTCTCATACAGCCAGTAGTGAAGGATCCGTCTCAAATCCATAGATCGTTCCTGGAGAAGAGAAAGAAAAGCACACTAGTTCTATAATCTTGTTTTGAAGTTTTAAGGAAAACTTGACAAGACGATTTTTTAATAGGATGATGGGGACAAACGAGTATACAGTCCACCTAATGGTAAGTGGTTAATGTGGAATCTTCTCCAGTCCAGTATCTTTAAAACGTCTAATGCAGTGGTGATTTTTCTGGAATATAACGTCACCCTGTCTTACACTTCTCTGCAGTAGGATAGATTTCGTACTATGGTACTCGGATAGCTAACGTAGCCCTACTGTACACACACTTCAGCCCTTCGATATACTGACAGTGATCTTGGCATCGCTGGAGGACAGCAGCACCACCCAAATTTCGACGGAATCAAAGGAAAATCAAGTCTAAAATGTAAAAATTAAACTGCCAAACCTGCTTCTGCGGCTGCAATGCACCGTGTACCAGCTAGTAAATTATTATTAATAGGCTCGTTTTAAAACGCCTTCACCTAATGCCGTTTAATTGTTAAAATATATACATATACACACATTAAGACTCACACCTGTCACCCAGTGGGGTAGGGAGAGACTACAGACTTCCATTTGGGACGATACTGACACACCACTTTCGCCTCCTCCATATCCATATACCTACGCATACATGTTCGTCGGTTAAGGGTACTTCTAATTTGACCCATTTTCAATATATCGCCAATTTGGTCGATAAACTTTCGCTTGGAACGTCCCTTTCCGACTCTGCGGTTCACTTTTGCAACATAAATTTGCTTTGTCACTCTTTCCTCATTCATTTTTTCCACATAACCAAGCCACCGAAGCATTCCTTTCTTAATCCTGGCCACAACATTGTTAAAATACGTTTATTTTAATCTTTTGACACGATCTAACAGTAAAGTTTTTCAAACACAGGAAACTGTGTCTATAAACTATATAATTTTTTAAACCACGCAATCTCCCTTAATGTGTAATGTTAACGCACTGTACCGTATTTACGTCACGTTCTTTTTAATGCGAAAATAACCGTGAAATCAAAAATGAGGTGTATTTTGTTTCTACTTCGGTGTGGTGCGATTGGGAAAATCTAGGAAAATGCATGCCATATGTTTAACTACGAATCTTTTCAATATTTTCGACCCCTGTGAGCCGTAATGCTTAAAGTTTTATGCACACGTTTCACCATGCCATTTGCGGTGGGGGGGGGGGGGGGTTCATTTACTTTTTTCTACACAATGACTCCTAAACGGATATATAGGACAGAAAGGATACCTCCGGGAATGTTATGAAAATTTGCTTACTAACGCTTGATACTTTATTTTTACAGGGTTGGCTGGTAGTGATGACTCAGTAAAGCATTAATTCTTTACTTTGTAACCCTCAGTTGAAGATATTATAGCATGGAAGGAACGAAGGTCATATAAAATAAGTGGAATAATATACTGACCGACAGCTCCATAGCGCAGTGACTTACCTACGTTGACGGCCGTGTGTTCAAATCTCGTAGGGAACAAATATTTGTAGGTAGGCCTACAAATATTTGTTGCATAATTGTTCCTGGTCTGGATGTATGTCCTTGTGAAATTTATGAATGTAAACTGTCTCCACGATACAGAAAAAATCCTAGTGTGTTGGAAACGTTTAGAAAATAAAACCTATAAAAATAAAAATATCGTTACTGGCTGGCTTGTGACGAGGAAAATATTGTGAATTATATTATTGTTCATTATTTAAAGCCACATAAAATATTTCAGTTGAAAAAGTTTATCAGGTATAAACTTTTTCAACCGAAATATTTTATGTGATCATAATAATTTATAACATCGTACAGAAATATTTAAGGATATATTATTTCCGTCATCTAAAATTATCACCAGTTTTTTTCACGTAGTGCTTTTAAAAATATGAATTATAACAATATATTTCAGGAAACACGCTACTGTAAAAATATTTATGGAGTTAAAAAAATAGTGAAATACTTATTTAAGTAATTGACTTTCGGAACATAACTAAGCTATAAGTAGGTACTTTATTTGTTACCATAATAATTACAGCACACGCAATTTTAAATATTGTGTGAACTTTTTCTCAGTAGTGTTATAAGTCTAATTAACAAATATATAATTTGTTCCCGAAACAATAATAAGCTATATGTATAATGAGAATGTAGAAAAAATGTTTCTTCGAGGGTTTTTATGTCGGTCTTAGTTCGCACGTAGAATTAAATAGATCGTGATTGCCTGCACATTTCATAATACCCTGCTCTTTTACGATTTGGCCGATTAATAATGTGCTACGTAATTTTGTGACGTTTCTGTTTATTCATCAGCCTAAGAATAGCTTGAGACAAATTAGCTAGTGTATTATATAATAGGACTCGGGTGACAAACGAGCACACAGTCCACTTGATGGAAAGTAGTTACTGTGGCCCGTAGACATCTACATCTGACCTCAACTAGGAATCAAAATGTAGATACGCTGTCACTCGTGAGGACCAAGGTGGAATGCTTCGTTTCGAGTAAAAGCGGTCTCCGGTTCTCTACACTCACCATATGGAACAAAGAAGCGTTAAGCTGCTATTTTACGCTGGTTTACATAAAAAAAAAACCCGGCAAACGATGCGGTTGGTATCGAGGAGCAGCGCCTTCTTCATTTAAGCCCGGAGCGGTACGTCACGGAGTCTTAGTCACCTCAGATGAGCCGAGAGGCTTACCGAGATAAGCCCATTCGCAGAAACGACTACAGGAATAATTTCGGTCGGTCACCAACGATTTAAACGGCTCTACTCTAGAAGCGATCTAATGGAAGGAGCTAGCACTGGTGAGCCCCAGTCCATAGATGTGAACAGTATTCCATGTGCGGCCAAACCTACGCCTTGTAAAGTTGCAGGTGGTATACCGGTAAAATAATTTCTTTAGTACCGGAGGGGATCGAACTCGGGTTGATCGCGTGCCATGAAATTTACTTCAAGTACTTAGCACATAAGCTACCACGGCTTAAAAAAATCATAAAATTTACGTACCTACATATTTTAAGTTTTTTCGATACTCGTTTATCTGTAAGTTTATATCCGCCATTTACGAAAAACCTCTAATGAAACCATAAAATATTAAACAGATTTACAGGATTACATTCGGATTAAAGATCCTTATTTCACAATAAGACAATCGTCACTTACATGAGAACAATAACTGTATAAACTTAGTAATAACAATTTTTAGTGCGGGTATAAATAATACTTTGTTGGATGTCGCTTTTAAGAAGCGAATATCTTTGTTGCTTATTTAAATTATAAGGTGGTGGTCCAAGTTTAATAATGTTTTTTTTTAACTTTAGTTTAATAATGATTTAGGTTATGTATTTAGCTTTTGTGAGTATAGGTAGGCAAGTAACTTCTGTTTCGCCTCCTTTACAAAATAACGTAGGTAGTTGTTGTATAACTGTGCTCGTTTATAACAAAAAATTAAGATAGATTACTTCCAATGAACTATTAGTGTCAGGCTCTGAGTAATTTAATTGTATTAGTTTTTATGAATAAGGATAATATATACTATTTTAATGGGCTGCAATGAAGAATACGCATTTATTTAATTTTAAAATATTATAAATCCCGTTATATTATAATATTGTATATACACACGCGTAAGCATGTGTGCTTGAGCAGAATTTCGCCTTTAGAATTTTAGAATTAGCTAAAACCTTTTGACTGGCTGGATATTGGATGTATATCGTTTTTATTTTGGAAACGTCATTATATCGTTTTTATTCTTAGAACGTGTATAAACCACTTTTTTAAGTGTCTATGGTATCGGTAAGTAAAAATTAATGTCTCTTTTTTTCAAGTGCCAACTTTATCTGCAACTGGTCTACCATGTTGATTGACTGACAGTGTTTCTTCTATATAGTACTAATAGTAACTACTTGTCTAATCATGTTCTCTGATTTGTAGGAAAACCATCATTCTCCCAAATTGTCTCTTTTATATACGAGAAATCATCGCCGACTTTTATTTCCCTAACTTTCCTTATTTCACCAAATTAAGATTGAGTACCGGCAGGAAGACTGTATATATCAAGTGGAGCAAAAAGTCGGCTGAAAAGTTACCTATTCATTTTATCAACATTGAGTGCGATTCGTAAAAGTTTTATATGAAAACTATACGGAAGATATAATATGATTATTAAAACGGTAGTATGATAATTATTTTATGATATTATTATAATTATATACACATTCATCCATATATTAATATGCAGGATCAAAAATTTAAAATTTTTCACTCAGAGAAAATTGCTTAATAAGAATTATTAAACTAGCAACAAGTTCGTGGTTGGTAATAACCCCCGGATCGTCTACCACCACGCTGTGTCTAAATGTTACATACTTGCATAAAATTTTGTCTTGTAAATTAATGTTTAAATAAAGCCCCCCTAGGTTTGTTTCTTTCTGGTTCTTTCCAGGACAGAGGTTTTTTCCTAATCATTGGTAAAGCCTATATGACGTTCAATTAGTATTATTGAAATCTATATTTACTAAAAATAATTCTATTCTATCATAGCGTCAATAGTTCACTGTTGAACATGACCTTACCCATAGATTTCCTCATAACAGATATTGATATATTTGCCACGTTTGACAGGTAGGTTGGCAAGTTATCAGGTAGATGCTGATGGACATCTGGTAGCAATTTTTTCGCTTCACCTTCACCTTTGTCGCATCTTACGTCAGCCAAGGGATGACGCGGTGTAGTGGATATTCTTACAATGCCGCTACACATACAATATATATTATAGTGAAAGCTGAAAGTGAAATACAACTTACTAAATGTACAAACTTTAACATTTTAGGAATTACGGTCAAATTTAGACTACTGGGCGTCTATCAGTTTACTTTAAACTGCACATTATCCATTAAATGTTATTTAATTTTTAACTAAGACTAAGATATACGTTAAATAAAATGCGTTAGGGCACGTTGCACTACTTTTTAACTTTTTGTACTCTGATAATCTATTGCACTGTAATTATTACGTATTGTTAGGAGCTTATAGTTCGTGACACTAAAACTGCCGATTGAATTACCAAAATTGACACTTCAATTGCTGAACACCAATTAAAACTTAAATCACACTAATAATTAATCGCACCGATCACTTTTGTTCACTTTATTTCGCTCCGAAGCATCGCTTTTATCGCCAATTTAATACTGCCCCGGTCGCGACCTTCAACGGCTTTAAATAGGCTTTTTCCACCGAAACATTCAAAATATTCCAGCAAATACCGGCCTGCGACCGACCAGGTGCAGAAAGTTTGAGTGTGGAGCTTTCGAGAAAGCTTAGTTCTTCTATTCGATACTGGATGGCGCTAATGGGAAAGTTCTAGAAAGATCTTGACACTCCTATTTCTGATACTTGATACCAGATGGCGCTAGTGCCATTAACTGTGGCGCGCAAAACTATTAATGAAGTCAAAAAGGCAAATCCGTCATGACTGTTTTTTTATAGGATAATGTAACAAACGAGCACACAGTCTGCCTGATGGTAAGTGGTTGCTGCGGCCCAAAGACATCTACATCTATCCTCGATTACAAATCAAAATGCAAATGCGTTGTTATCCGTGAGGACTAAAATTAAATGCCTCATTTCCAGTAAAAGGTACTCCGGTTTTCTACACTCACCATACGAAACACAGCAGCGTTAATTTACTATTTTACGCTGGTATTCTGTGAGAGCGTGGCTCTTCCCCGGTAGAGCCGACCGATGCGTGCTAAAACCATAATAAAGCTGTAACGTGGCTCTACCACGTACAAAACTTTACAGACAATTTCTAAGCGGTTTTAATCGTCGGGGTCGCTACGCAATTTTAAACCTTATGACAGTGTTGTTCAAGTTTTTATATAAATTATGTATTCACTCGGATCAGTTCGGCGAAAGCCCGGAGCCACTTTTTCGATGTGTCGTCTTAATGCATTCACCAGATAGTCTTGACCTTGCACTCTCAGATTTTCACCTGTATCGGTCTCTTCAGGATTCTTTACGTAGTGTTATTTTAACACCAAGAGAGGACTGTCAAAACTACTTGTAGCATTTTCGCTTCTATGTTAAATAATATTAATATTTTATTTAACTCCCAAGATATCAACAGCAACGGGATTATATCACTACTTACAACATGACAACAAGTTATCGATCAAAATGGCACATATATATCATAATTAAATGTAATTACACTTTGAAAAATAAATGTCTTGAACGTGTGTATAAAATATGAAGAAACTTTTTCACAGACCTATTAATAAGTCTTCTTTTTATCAGTCTATAAGAGCCCACTGCTGAACTTGGGCCTGTATAGCGTTGTAGGAAGGATTTGCCTCAATCAAATCGGATTGACGATTGAATCGTTTCAATCGATTATTTATTTTAAACCAACAATAATCCCACAATTTACTTTTTAAAACATTGAATAAAACTAAGTTTACGGATTTTATCGCGTTTAATTACTTTAATTTATTTTTATTATTATCCCGACGTTTCGGGTGCTTTACAGTACCCATGGTCATGGGGGGGACTGAGATGTTTGACGTCCCAATGTCATAGTTAGTCCGGCTACCTTCAGTTTTTTTAATATTAATTTTTGATCCGATTTACGCAAAACGAGCTTATAGTATCATGAAGCCTTGCAGTGGTATGCTTGGGTTTGGGTTTAATTTTGTTAATTATAGGATCCCAAGCAGATGGTAGCACCCAACCATCATCTCTATTGAAATTTGGATGTTGTTTAATTTCAATAGCCTCGCGTATCATCCTTGGTAGGAATCGGTGTTCTTTTGCGAGAATTTGTGGTTTATCAAATCTAATGTAATGGTGGGGACGATCTTGAACATGTTCGCAGACTGCAGACTTCCCGGAGCGTCGGTGCTTCACATCAGCTATATGTTCCTTCACGCGGGTTTTTATAGATCTCTTTGTTTGACCTATGTAAGAGAGACCACATTCACAATCTAGCTTGTACACACCTGCATCTTGTAGAGGAATATTACATTTGATGGATGGTAAAAATTGACTTATCTTCTTCAGCGGCTTGTAGTATGTCTTAATGGACGCTCGCTTCAATATGTAGCCAATCTTGTCCGTGACTCCTCGACATATGGTAGTAGAGCAGGCGCGCGCTCGACTGTGGCCGGCTTCACTCGTTCACTGTGACGTAGGCGCGGGACCCGAAGCTTGTTGTCTTGCAATACTTGCTTGACGTGCTGAAGCTCCGCGGCTAGATGTTTTCTGTCACAGATCCCTCGTGCTCTCTGAAACAAAGATTTACCCACGGTAGCTAACTGTGAAGGATGATAGTGAGATTCACCATTTAGATATCGGTTGGTATGGGTCTTTTTCCTATACACAGTGTGACCAATAGTGTTATCAGGATTTCGGATGACTAAAACATCTAGGAAGGCTAAAGAATTATTTGCCTCTAACTCCATTGTGAATTGTATTTTAGAGTTTATGGAGTTAAGGTGGTTTCATAAACAACACCATAGACAATTTGTCCAGTGAACTAAAGACAATTTTAACGCCATTTGATTTTAATAATTGCATCGAAAATTTAAACAAACGAGAAACATCGAAATACAATGAATGTAAAAATAAACAAATAGAAAAATACCAAAAATTAACGACCAAATCAAATGCCAAACATCCAAGTCAACGCCAGAACAATAAACAACCGTTGACCACAGACACAAACTGTAAACAACGCACTGTCTATAATTTGTCAAAACATACACTGGACGAACCGACAATGAAAGTATTAGCGAAGGGAATGAACTTCGCACTACCTCCGCGAAAAATCCCGTATGAAGAAATTAACTGCAGTGTTGAGGATTGTCTATTTAAGAATAATATCGGTAAGGAAGATTTGGAGGCCATATGTCAAGATGTTTCGTCCTTGTTACGTCGTAGTTCAGTGCCGAAACCAAACCTTCCCCAAGACGAATTTACAGCGCTAAATAACTTACGGAACAGACCAGAACTCACTATTCTCCGCGCGGATAAAGGAAATGATACGGTAGTAATGGACGCGTCGGAATATAATTTTAAAATATAACAACTTTTATCGGACGAAAGTACATATAAAAAGGTCAAAACAGACCCTACAACTAACACGCTTAAAACAACTAGCGATTTAATAAAGAAATACTCCGAAAAATTAAATCTCGACGTGAATTCGCTAATACCATCATGTGCCAAACCACCGAGGTTGTATGGGTTACCGAAGATACACAAACCAAACGCTCCACTACGTCCCATAGTGAGCCAGATCGATTCACCAACTTATAAGCTGGCACAATACTTAGCAAAAATACTATCACCACTGAGAGGACATACCAGAGCATATAATAAGGAATCGTACCATTTTGTGAGTGAGATAAAAGACCTACATCTCGCTAACAATGAAACTATGGTCAGTTTTGATGTTCAGTCACTATTTACATGCCTACCTATTGTGGACTGCATCTCAATTGTAACTAGGAAGCTAGAAGAAAATAACATGCCTCAAGAATATGCAATACTACTAGAACATTGCCTCACATCTGGCTATCTATTGTGGAAGGAGGAGTTCTACAAGCAAGTAGATGGTGTGGCAATCTCCCATAGTCGCCGACATATTCATGGAGGACTTTGAGGAGAAAGCCCTTCTTACTGCTCCTGTAAATCCAAGGTTCTACAAGCGGTACGTAGACGACACTTTCACAATTTTACCATCTGACAAAGTAACTGCATGTTTAGACCACCTTAACTCCATAAACTCTAAAATACAATTCACAATGGAGTTAGAGGCAAATAATTCTTTAGCCTTCCTAGATGTTTTAGTCATCCGAAATCCTGATAACACTATTGGTCACACAGTGTATAGGAAAAGACCCATACCAACCGATATCTAAATGGTGAATCTCGCCATCATCCTTCACAGTTAGCTACCGTGGGTAAATCTTTGTTTCAGAGAGCACGAGGGATCTGTGACAGAAAACATCTAGCCGCGGAGCTTCAGCACGTCAAGCAAGTATTGCAAGACAACAAGCTTCGGGTCCCGCGCCTTCGTCACAGTGAATGAGTGAAGCCGGCCACAGTCGAGCGCGCGCCTGCTCTACTACCATATGTCGAGGAGTCACGGACAAGATTGGCTACATCTTGAAGCGAGCGTCCATTAAGACATACTACAAGCCGCTGAAGAAGATTAGTCAATTTTTACCATCCATCAAATGTAATATTCCTCTACACGATGCAGGTGTGTACAAGCTAGATTGTGAATGTGGTCTCTCTTACATAGGTCAAACAAAGAGATCTATAAAAACCCGTGTGAAGGAACGTATAGCTGATGTGAAGCACCGACGCTCCGGGAAGTCTGCAGTCTGCGAACATGTTCAAGATCGTCCCCACCATTACATTAGATTTGATAAACCACAAATTCTCGCAAAAGAACACCGATTCCTACCAAGGATGATACGCGAGGCTATTGAAATTAAAAAACATCCAAATTTCAATAGAGAAGATGGTTGGGTGCTACCATCTGCTTGGGATCATATAATTAACAAAATTAAACCCAAACCCAAGCATACCACTGCAAGACTTCATGACACTATAAGCTCGTTTTGCGTAAATCGGATCAAAAATTAATATTAAAAAAACTGAAGGTAGCCGGACTAACTATGACATTGGGACGTCAAACATCTCAGTCCCCCCCCCCCGTGACCATGGGTACTGTAAAGCACCCGAAACGTCGAGATCATAATAAAAATAAATTAAAGTAATTAAACGCGATAAAATCCGTAAATAGTAGTTTTATTCAATGTGTAGTGTTCGCGTAAATTTAAGAAATCATTTTTAAAACATCAGAGCTCAAACTATTCATCCTATTTATCCATGTGAATAACAACACAAAACTGCTAAAATTTGACGAGAAAGTTTTAATGAAGCGACAAACGATAACAACCGCTCTGTTAGTTACGGCGCGACCCAGCATAAAGCGATCAAAGTTATACAATTTCCATTTAGAAAACGTCAGTATTGCTGATTTAAGTGTTATGCACTCAATCGGTAAGGTTTAAAAACTGGTACGGTATTTTTAAATGAAATTTCCTGAATAGCCTGAAATAAAATTAGAGAAAAATAAGAAACTTTGATAGTTTGATTTAGAATTTGGTATACTTATGGTCGGATTCTGCGACAGCTCCTTCACGGCATCTTAAAATATACAAAATTGATCGACTGACACCAAAAAAAAAATGAGTCAGGTAAATTTATCGTCATTAATATTACAGCTCATAAGTTCACTGCTAAAAATAAGATTTTTAACTTAGTGACCATCGAATCATCCCATCTGGTCGACGTTCGTTAAAGTAAATGGTTGCACCAACTTGAGCTTGCCAGTTCGAGACTGCCACTCGCGGACCTTGGTTCCTCATCAGTTGTGGTTCTTCTGATGAGATGGGATATGTCAGTTACTTTTTTGCTTGTGAGAATATCCATATTACGGCTTTTATAGAAATATATATTTTAAAGAATTGAAAATTACTCAAAGCATAGTCCCCTATATAGCTCGCTAAATAACCTTGACTTCCTCAAACGACTAGAAATAAAGGATCACGTTTTAAGTTTCACAAGTCATCACTGGCAACACGACCCGGTTGTATAATTTTGTCTTCAGATTCTGAGATATTCGAGGCGAAAGATTCGTCTCAATTTACCGAACACAGCCTCGCTGCGTTGGATTCGTTGCGGTTCACCTTTAGGTCAAATAAGTTAAAGAAGTAAGAATTATTATCTCGTCTATCGGTTATAGCCTATAAATATCCATTGCTGAATATAGATCTCTTCCATAGATAGTATATATACCACAGTTCTCAAGCTGATTGTTTACCAGCTTTTTAATTGATTTGCGTTGTCTATCACGAAGATGCTTCAGCCCATCTCCTGTTTAAAGTTTCCTGTATGCAGGGTAGTAGACGGTCGCACGATGCCACTACGCGGTCTCTTGATCATTATTCTAAATATAAAATCGAATTATTACTTAAAAATTAGAAAAATTTATAATTATCACTGACTTTGTTTTCGGTTTTTCTCGGTGAAGAGTAGCAGAACATATTTTTTAGATATCTCGCTTTTGGAATCGGTGTGAGATTTTTACGCCCATAAGAGCGTTGATTAAGACTAAACTGAATAAAATATTATTGAGTTTCACCTATGTGTTTGTATTCAGACAATAGGTTACCGTTTTGTTACTAAATATATATTTATAAGCTAAGCTATATTTATAGTATGTTCGCAAAGTTTTAATTTTCATGAATTTATATATCACACTTTAAGTAAATAATAAAGACGATATTTCCCAGAACTAAAGCCCTTTCAGAAATGAGCATGGAACTATGCTCAGGAATGGGACTTACAAGAATATAGGCCATAAGTTTAACTTACTTTACTATCTTAATTCAAATATAATAAACCTGAATTAGAAAATATGTACTTACGGAGTTTATAATTAATTATATCTTCTAAAATAAAAATAAAGTTTTCGGTAAATATTATTTAGAAAGCAATCCGTTACGCTATACCAAAGTATTTTGTAAAAACATATATTTTTGTCACGTACAGTACGGCAAGTTAAGGAAAAACATTGAGTCCAGTGGTGAAATCCCTTCAACCAAAGTTAATGAAACTGGTCTTACCCATATTTTGTTATAATTATGTTCTTAACATAACCTAAATAATATTTTCCTATAATTGTGCGGGTACTTTCTATTGTTAAACCTATGTTAAATAATATTTATATTTTATAAGAAAAAGGATTATTGGTTTATGTAATAAGTCGGGGAAAAGTTTCTTCTTATTTTTTTATGCAAAATTGAAGAAAAATGTCCTTGGTTTGTACTCTTGGTATCTGGCTGGTTTTAGTATCAATACATATAGACATTAAGACATTAAGAAAAAGTGGAGCAAGATCGGTATATTACTAATTACGACATAGCCGAGGAATTGAAAATTGGACACAATACAGTTCAAATCCATTTGAAAAGTCCAGCTATACAAAATAGCTCGACATTTGGTACCACACGAGCTCACTGAAAGAAACATGAGTTAATTTCTGTAAAAATATACCTTTTACAAAATAAACACAAAGGAATTTGTCACACAAAGGACGATAATGTCACACAAAATAATTTATAAAACAGTATTCATATGGGATATTTAGAAAGTAAAAACTCCATTATATTTATAATATTTCTTAGCAGATAAAATCAACGAAACAATTATTACAAAAACAAAAATGAAAAAATTCTCATAATTAATATAATTTTAATTAAAAAAAAACAAGAAAATTGCGTCTGGAAATTACAAGCCTCTCTGGTGCTCACCTTCTCAATAAAACCCGTTAAATTAACTTTAATAAAAACTTGATTCAGCACGGCGAGGTGCCGTGGTAGTGCGTGGTTAGGCGGAATCCCTCTACCTCTAATCCGCCAAGGTTTCAAGCGGACCCTCCGTTCCGAGATTTTGACCTATTCGATCAAGTATCACCACGGCAGGCGGCGCCTCACCGCTTCGTTTTTAGGGTTCCGTAGTCAACTAGGAACCCTTATAGTTTCGCCATGTCTGTCTGTCCGTCTGTCCGTCCTCGCTTAATCTCTGTGACCGTTAGCACTAGAAAGCTGAAATTTGATACCAATATGTATATCAATCACACCGACAAAGTGGTAAAATAAAAATTGGAGCCCCTCTATATGTAAAGTGGGAAGTGATTTTTTTAATTTCAACCCTAACGTGTGATATATTGTTGGAAAGGTATTTAAAAATGAATAGGGGTTTACTAAAATAATTTTTGATAATATCAATAATTTCGGAAATAATCGCTCCAAAAGTAAAAAACAATGTGTCCCCCCCCCTCTAACTTTTGAACCATAAGTTTAGAAAATATGAAAAAAATCTGAAAAGTAGAACTTTATAAGGGCTTTCTAGGAAAATCATTTTGAACTTGGATGGAAACAACACCTACCCACTACCGGGAGCAGTTGCAGGAGCGTGAACATAATGGATACATAATGGATACCCACCTTTAAACTCATAAGTGGGAACACTTATTGTGACGGACGGGAAACTACAGAAGCCTACACTGAGCGTGGCCCGACACACGCTCTTGGCCGGTTTTTCATTCGTCTTAATAATCAACATCATATAAAACATTTAATGAACTAGAATAGGCACTTACATCCATATATATATATATATATATATACCTGTCTGACTCATTTATCAACGCAAAGCTGACAGTTTTAATGATCTAAGCATCCGCAAAGAACGGATTTTTGAATATTCGCCACTTAAAGGGGTGAAAAGGGTGTTAAAATTTCTTAGATTTATGGAAGTCCGTCATTATTAGAGCTAGAAGCTTGAAACTTTGTCTTTAGGTTCACAATTAGAAATAAACAATTACTTGTCCTAGAATTTTGAAAATATAACCCTCAAGGCGTGACCCTCGAAAAAGGGTTGTAAGTTTGGATGGGGAAACAAGATTAGTTAAACTATTTTATTCGAAACTTCTCAGGAGTACTCCTGTCAATAAATGAGTAAACAAGTATTTCAGGCTCTTTCATAATTCAACCCTTAAAGGGTGGAAAACGGGTGACAAATTCTGAAAATACCCGATAAACCATGAAAAAGATACCCATGTTGGGTATCTTTTTTATGGTTTATCGGGTCGCTGATTACGAAAACAACAAATATTTCAAAATCCAACGTAGCGGACGGGAAATACCTACCAACATCCCCTGTACAAATATAAATATGGATATCGTTTTATGTTTTTTGGGACGTTAATCACGAAAATGGCATTGATTATGGTTTGCAACCAACATGGATGGAAGGATGGATGGATCTGTGTTTATATGTAAAAATCTTCATGGGTTGGGTGACTTAAGTGTCACTATTAAGGTTTTTGGTTCGTAAATAGCGTAAATGATATTGGTATATATTTTAAACTTAATTTTTTAGAATAGAATAGAATACACTTTTATTGCACAAAAACATAAAACAAAATACATAAGAAGATTTGTACAAAAAGGATATGAACTTCATTTCATACAAGTTTGGGCCTAGCATGAGCATAGTTCAGATATGTCTTATATTGAATATTTAAATATTTGATAACTATGTCAATAAATCATATTCTTGTAGAACCTGGGGTTTTATTTTAATTTATGTTTTATGATTTGTAGGTTATGTATTGAAATCTCTCGTTCTCATGATAAGTTGTTTAAATTAATTGAAAAGGACACAAAATAACACAGTTTTGTAAAAATTATTAAATAAAGTATAATGAAGCTCAACTTATTTAAATTGTTAAATTTGTTTCTGCAATTAATTATAAAATGTCATCTAGAAAAGGAGCCGGAGTTTGTAAATTATCTATTCTATTGCTCTCATAACTCAATTATTTACTGTCCAGTAATCCAAGAAAAAAGCCGAGGGTCAACTTAACTAATCCACGAAAGTAAAAACTCGAAATTATGAACGCAGCCACAATGCCAATTGCGCAAGATAAGTTCAAACTTGAAGTTATCAAGTAACAGGCAACGATCAATGTACAGGCCGTACATTGTACATGATTTAGTCGTGTTAGATAATATTCAAATGTTTTTTTTACTTTAACAATATAGCCTATTCAATCGTTTTTATAATTATATTTCTTTTATTCAATATTAATCTGTACAGATTCGCCTCATGTTACAACGTCATGATTTTTTGGTAATGAAGGCTATTTCATTATAAAAATAGCGTCTTTTGTCATAAACAAAATAAAGAAGTATAAACGTATTGGTTTTGATAGGACCTTGATAGGATTTGACCATCTACGGATTTTTGCTGGTGTTTTATCGTTAAATAATGGCATGAAATAGATTTTGATGAAATTGATGCGATTTTGTGTATTAAATAAGTGTCTGCCCACGTAAACTGTATAAAACGACGAAACAAGATCTCAATTTTGTTTGATTGCCTACGGTTTGAGATTTGCTCTATGTTTTGGATTGGTTGTTTGATTTTGTCTTTCTGACAATCACTGGTTTGCTTTCAGTTTGCTTTGTGATTAGGTATTGTTGATAGAAGTATTTTTATTCTCACTGAAATAATGACTACAGAAACTCCTAATATTAAAGGAAAAATGGAGCAACATACTGTCGTCCCCATTATAGGTGACGGTTCCTATTTGTTTCGTGCTCATTCATTTTTAATGTACGGAACTCAAGAAAATGCGATGGTGGTGCGTTCACAAATTTTTTTATTTGTGGTAAACGATTAAACTAGGTTTTCAGTTATGACTTATGACCCAGGACAGAAATGGCGATAATTATCCAACAGCATATGCATATTCAGCCGATATGTTAAAAAATGAAACTTATGGTGGACTTTGTGAATTGGGAGGTTTGAAATACATCGAAACGGTCTGCTATACACAGAGTCCGGAACAAATATCTGTTCAGTAAGGTGATTACGATTTAACCATGATTTATCTTATAGGATATATACATGTTTGTATGAATATAACACTCGAGTTGGCAATGAAAACTTGAGTTGGCAGTACACATCCAGCAAATCATTTAAATTGTTTATCGTAAAATTTAAAAACTTAAATAAATCATTTAAAAAAATCATGAGTCATATTTTGTATCATCTGTTGGTGATCCAAATAAACAACAAAAAAAGCATTTATCTAATAAATATTATTTTAATTTATATTTAAAATATTTATATGGTTTAAATTTATTAAAATTTTAGACAATTTATTATAGATTTTGGGAGATATTACGAATTTAATCCCAAAGTAAAGGTAATCACTCAAATTGTAGATCGAATAACTACCTAATAACTAGTTACGTATTGGCAAAATGATTACCCGGGCACCGGCGGAAATTTTATTTTTTTATTTATTTTTCTAATAAAAACGTTACCCTTATACTAGGATTTTCTCCTGTATCGTGGGGGCAGTTTACAAACATTAATTACACAGGGACAAAAATCCAGACCCGGAACAATTATTTGCAGGCCATACAAGTACTTGTTCCGTGCGGGATTAGAAACTCGCGACCCCCAGCGCAGCCATTCATTGCTAAGCCACTGCGCCACGGAGTCGTCGTCGGAAATCGGTAAGCACAATATGCAATTTTGCGGGTGTTTTCGTATAGATAGGTAATTATAGGTTTTGTGTCAGTTATGTGGACATCGAATCCACCACAAAAATCTTTAAAACTATCATACATTATCTGACAAATGGATCACGTAATATTTTTTTTATTTTTCAGCAGAAAGGTTTAGTATCGAATCTGGAATGTGCTGATGCGAGAATTTATCGCCCGTAAGTGGAATTTTCTGGCGAAAAATATTTATCTCGATTATATTTCACAAATATTCGGAATTTATTATTTTTTTACTTATTTTTGCTACAGGAAGAAATGCGGTGAAATATGTACAGGTATTAACAACATTTTCAAGAGTCATTGAAATTTATAAAGTATGGTCTCCACCGCCGGCTGTATGTATTTTTAATAGAGTATGGGGGACAGCACACAGTCCACCTGATGGTAAGTGGATAATGTAGGCCAAAGATATCTAAATCCCTCCTCCATTAAGAATACAAATGCAGATATGTTGTTACCCCTGAGGATTAAGATAAAGGGTTCTCCAGTTCTTTACAGTCACTATACGAAACGCTGCAGCATTGAGCTGCTATTTTGTGCTAGTATTTTGTGAAAGTGTGGTCCTATCTTGGTCGAGCCATTTCTTTCGTTTTACGACCAGCATGAATCTAACACATATAAAATGTATGTACAAAAACATATGTTGCAGCTTAAAGTAGCTCAATGAGTTTTATGCTTCTGTTTAATGTTTGGGGTTTCTTTCAGTGAAAAGTGCGTGACAAGTTTATCTAGAACAGAACAAAAACAAAAAAATATGGCAGCCCCACACCAGCAAGCGCTGCCAAGAAGACTTTATTAGACGATCTTCAACTGCAGGAAGTGAGAGTCAGATAAAACTGAAAAGATGAATGCATATGACCTAATAACGTGCTTTGTTTTAATTTACCGGAGTGATGCATAATCAGAAGTGGACTTGTGATGATGATGATTATAAGCTAATGAGTGATTATAATCATTTTTACCACATTCTCGTGGTAGAGCCATGCTGCAACTATTTTAGTAGTATAGTTGTAACACGAATGGGTCGACTCGACCGGGGAAGGGCCACGCTCTCACAGAATACAAGGGTAAAAATGTAGCTTAACGCTGCTATGTTTCGTATGGCGAGTGTAGAGAACCGAAGACCCCTTTCACCATAAAACAGGCATTCCGTCTTAGTCCTCATGGGTGACAATGCATCTGCATTTTGTTTCGTGATCGAGAATTGATGTAGATGCCTATGGGCCGCAGCATCCATTTACCATCAAGTGAACTGTGTGATCGTTTGTCACCCATATCCTATAAAAAAACCCAGAAGACTTTAAGAGTGGTTTCGTATTACAATCAGATTTTTCTGTAGTGCTATATATTCAGAAAGATTTTTTTCAAAGTTTATAAGATTTTCAAAACGATTTTTAATTATTTGATTGGTATTATTTTGTAGATAATTATAAAACAATGCACCCAATCACGGAGATCTAATTTAATGCAATACCATTAACAGAGCAATTTTTGTATAAACAATCGGAATCTCGGAAACGGCTCTAACGATCAAATCAAATCAAATCATTTATTTCGCTAAAACATGGGTACAGACGGATGGATACAGAGTCAATATTTGTTTCCATATGTTTTGCCTTTTGTGGCATGCGTAAAAATTGTTTAAAATAAATATGTTAAAAAAATAAATTAAAATTAAAAAAATAAAATTGGAAATAAACTAACTTTTATAAATTTTCTTTTTCTTTCATAAACACTTTATATTTATGTTTTTAGGAAAACATAACAAAAATAGAAAAATTAATTTTTGTTTATTTGAGAAGTATCACGCAAAATCCTGGATCTATAGTAATTTACTTAGTTAAACAAAATCAATAAAAATAAAATCAAAATTTATGGTTAAAGAATTCATTGATATTATAAAAGGCAGTATTTATTAGCCAATGTTTTAAACTTTTTTTCATTCGCCTTAATGGCTGTTCACGAATATTTTTAGGAACTTTATTATAAACCTTAATACACATTATGAGGCAATTCCTCTGGAATAATGCAGTCAACCCCCTGGACACTAAATATTTTCACGATATTTAGTGTCCAGGGGGTTTCGGGGGCAATAAATTGAATAATTGATTTATTTTTAGAAAATGTTGTTTTATCCGTGTTTTCAGGCAATGAAAAACTGCCACAATATCTTTAGAATAAGAAGGTAAATTTTGGCAGCGCGTTATTGATTATAATAGCTCAAATGGGATATAGGGCGGTCCTGAAATCGTAGCACTGGTTCGAGTCCTCTCTTCAGCCTGACTTTTTTTCAAGTTCCCTTCCTTTGTGAGAAAATCTATTATTTCGATTCCTTTTTTTAGTATTTTTTAAAAACATGAAAATTTAAGTTAAACTAAATGCACTTATGATTTTTTATTCAAATAACCAGTTCAGTTTTTGCTATTATGTCGACAAGATCAAAACATATTATTTATATTTATCAGTATGTAATTTTTATCTAAATATAATTTCCAAAACACACAATTTCAAAAATAAAAGTCCCGATCACAAAGCTTGGTCATCCAAGTACTTATTATTTATTTAAGAGGTTATCAGTTTTAAGTTTAATGGGTATTTTGTTAATATAAAATAAATACTGACACACTGCATTCAGTCCATTGTTAATATTATATTGTAAAACCTGAATTTCCACTTCTATGTAAATGAATTTACTAGCCTGTGTTAGATTCACTGTTTAAAATACGGTTGACGGGCATTTTAAACCGCTCAGTGTAATATTATCATCTCGTATGACGCGTCACCAACACGTGTAATGACTTAGTCTCGACGTGTGCTCTATTTATTTATTAACCTATATATTTCGATGTTGCAACTGTAGTATATTGAAGAATTATGAATGTTACTTTATTTTAAGTATTAATAAAGAATCCATATTCAAAACTTTCTTGATATCATTGAAATGGGCATTCCAGAGCAATGTAGTCTGAAGGGTGAAACATGAGTTACGTGAAAGTGTTATGACGGTATTACGAATTTTCAGACTATTTTGAGGGCGTGGTATTTATTCCTGAGTAGATGAGGTAAATGTTTTATGATGAGAGTGGAGCACCGGATACCGGCAGCGAGGCATTTCATCTCAATGTAGAGGAGTGACAACGAATCTGCATTTTGATTCCTATTCAAAAAAACCGACCAAGAGCGTGTCACGCCACGCTCAGTGTAGGGTTCCGTAGTTTCCCGTCCGTCACAATAAGTGTTCCCACTTATGAGTTTAAAGATGGGTATCCATTATGTTCGCGCTCCAGCAGCGCTCCGCGCTCCTGCAACTGCTCCCGGTAGTGGGTACGTGCGCGAACATGGAGCGTGCAACATTGCACGCTCCGCGGCAGGCGCTCCGACTTTCCATCCAAGTTCAAAATAATTTTCCTAGAAAGTCCTTATAAAGTTCTACTTTTCAGATTTTTTTCATATTTACTAAACTTATGGTTCAAAAGTTAGAGGGGGGGAAATAATCGCTCCAAAAGTTAAAACACATCGTTTTTTTACTTTTGGAGCGATTATTTCCGAAATTATTGACATTAACAAAATGATCTTAGTAAACCCCTATTCATTTTTAAATACCTTTCCAACAATATATCACACGTTAGGGTTGAAATTAAAAAAAAATCTCTTCCCACTTTACATATAGGGGGGCTACTCTAACAAAACATTTTTTTCCAATTTTTATTTTACCACTTTATCGGCGTGATTGATACACATATTGGTACCAAATTTTTTTGCAGCTTTCTAGTGCTAACGGTCAAAGAGATTAAGCGAGGACGGACAGACGGACAGACAGACGTGGCGAAACTATAAGGGTTCCTAGTTGACTACGGAACCCTAATAGATGTAGATATCCTAGGCCCACATTCACTTACCATCAGATGGACTATGTGCACGTTTATCATCCTTATTCTATTAAAAAGTCCATATTTTATCTATTTTACTTTCAAGAAATATTTGTAATATAAAGATGTGCAGAAAAATTATGGACCTACGAGCGACTTTTAAAAAGCAGTGAAAGAAGTAAAAAATTGATAAAAGTACGTATGACGTAAACATTGCTAGCTAAGTAATTGGATTTTCGAAGATTTCCAATAAATTTGAGAAGAGTGCGCTCAATTTCGTAGAAACTTCATTACTTTCTCGCTCAGTCGCTTAATATGCGTAGCGTCGTGAGCTCGTGCGGAACGAAACTTCAGGCTTACGTTTCGTAAAAGCGTAAGAATCACGACATCTAAATCCTTAATTTCCATTTTGCGGTCGAACGACTTGAGGTATGGTTGGGAATAATACATACGTGGTTGGCGTATTAACACGTAACAATTATTTAAGACGAGAGTTCTTAATTCGACTCAGAGTTTTGGTTGTTGATAATTTCTCCAAACCGAACGTGATCGACCGATTAGTGGCAGTGTAAGGATATCCACTACGCCATATCGTTCCGTGAGTGTAGTAAGAAGTAAAAGCGGGAAATAAACCAGAAATGGGCAGCAGCGACTTCCTTATAACAATTTTAAAATAAAAAAAATTGTAATTACCAACAAACCCACCATACATACCTTAAATATATCCCTTACAAGATACACTATGGGGAGTCAACTTAAGCGTGAGCTATAGACTGTAACGGTAATGGTAAATGATGGATTGTACTACTTGGAAGGTTACAAGCTTTTTAAATATTATATAGACATTACATGCAAATTTTCACTACGTGTGATCTTATGATATACACAGGGGAAGTTTTGATGTAATTTTAGGCAAGGTATGACATAAAAAAGGATAATAAAGGAATTTTTACGAATTTCGTGCCAGATAAAAATTATAATTGATGAAATTGAGAGTGATTTTTATATTAAATTTATCATATGTTAGCAATTAAGTATAAAGAACAATTAAGCATAACATATTGAATGATCCTAATTTTAATGTAGTTATCTCTTGAAATATACATCTAATTTTAATAAATGTAAATCGGATTTCCGCTTTTGTGGCTTTGAATTTCCGGTAAGATTTTTATTGTAATAGTTTCGGATCTGACTCCTAACAAAAGAGGATAAAAATGGCCGTCACGACCCAAGCGGGGCATTCAGTTCTAAGGTATTGAGACTTTAAAGGACTTGATAGTTTTTGGTGTAAAGATATAGTGAAGGTACTAAGTAACAGTGATTATTTGTACGATTAATAAATTGTGAGTTATAAACGGATGAAATAAAAGTGATATGCTGTAACATAAATTGTATTATTTGCTAACACATATCACTTCAAAAATACTACAAAAACTAAGTAACGATTGTCGAAAATATTGTAAAAATTTTTGTGATAAACGAGGCCAATGCACCAAAGAACCACAGATATTCTTTTAAAGTATAAGTGTTATTAAGAGAGTGCGTGTGGCTTTGACTAATCGGACCAGTATACAATACAAATAGAACATATGTGTACTCTGTACTCACTGTGACTGTGACTACATAGTTGGTCTACTGCTCGTAAACACGACTACTAATCAGTGCAAAGGATATATATGCTGCAGAAGTTAGTGGCAGAGTTTGCAAATCAGATCATATTATATATATATATATATATATATATATATATATATATATATATATATATATATATATATATATATATATCTTAAAGATGGTCCAAATTAATCATAGTCTTAATCGCCGAGCAATGACGCGAGGCAGTTGTTCAGGACGTGCCCAAATCTATATTATAAATCCGTAGTCCTGGCCTGACAGGCGTAAAAGTATATGTCTAAATTTAATCATCATCATCATTACAGCCTTTCATAAATCAACTGGTGAACATAGGCCTCCCCCAAGGAATACCACAAAGCACGGTCCTAAACCACCTGGAACCATCGACTAGCTGCATGTTTTACCAGGTCTGGCCAGCTCGTCACTTCATCTAGTGGGGAAATGCCCTACACTTCACCTTCCTACCGGTACGAGGCTGCCACCCGAGGACCTTTTTCCCCCATTAGTTATCCCCATTAGTCATTCCATTAGGTAAAGCCCTAGTCCGATATGCTACTTGCGTTTACACTTTTGCATCTTCTCATCTAAAAATTACTTCTTTTAGAGCCGGGGCGGAATCATTACTAAGAATAAACACAGTAGAAAGTTTATTATATTAAAGTTTAGATAGATCTAGGTGACATCTTTTTACCATCTGGTGGACTGGTGCTCCTTTTCCGTCCTTATTCTATATTGGCGACCCGTCTTCACCCGGATATGTTTTATTAATAAGGCGTTATTTAGATTTAAGATAATCAAGACCAGACCAGGCAAAATATAGCCTAGATATAATACCTGATATTGTTCTTTATCTGATCGTGAAGTTTTATTACAATCAGTTTAACATATCGGGTCGGGTAGGGCATGACCTGTCACCCATGTTTAGCGTCCAAGCGGGCGTAAAACAGGGTTGTGTCATGTCTTCCTGGCTGTTCATACTGTATCTCGACAGCTGTTTACAAAAGCTGAAAGATAGCTGTTTGGGTGTGAAATTGGGTGACATAAAAGTTAATTGTCTGCTGTATGCTGATGATGCAGTGCTTATTGCACCATCAGAAGCAGAACTGCAGGCATTAGTCACGTGTATGAAAGAGGAATGTGAAATTAAAGGTCTCCGTTTGAATGCTAATAAAACTAAGGTTCTGGTATTTGAAAAGGACGAAGAGAGAACGAAATGTGAAATATGGGTAAATCAGGAATGTCTAGAACAGGTAAATGAAATTGTATACTTGGGGAGTGCTTTCAGCCGGGATGGAAGATGTGATTTAGATGTGGATAGGCGTGTCGCTGCCGGGAACAAAGTCAATGGTGCCCTGAATGCATTAATAAAAAGGCAAGGCGTGGTGAAGAGTGCACGCCTTGCAATACATAACGCAGTGTTGGTACCGACTTTGTTATATGGCAGCGAAACCTGGGTATGCCAGAAGAAGCATAAAAGCAAGTTGAATGCAGTGGAGATGCGATCTCTTCGTAAAATGTGTGGCGTTACCATAGCCGACCGAAAGCGAAACGAAGAGATTCGCAATATGGCAGGATTGAAAGATGACCTTATCACAAAAATTGATAGGGGCGTACTCCAATGGTTTGGACACGTTGAACGAATGAGTGAAGACCGAATGGTGAAGAAAATATATAGAGCGAAAGTAAATATTAAAAGGTGTCGAGGTAGACCGAGACTAACTTTCGAAGACCATGTGAGCAAATTGCTCGAAGAGGGGAGGGTCAAGAGTACTCGGATACCTAGACGTGCATGTATGAAGAAGTTAATGAACCTGAAAGAAGCGAAAGAGGTATGTAAGGATCGTGACACTTGGCGATTTGTTCTCTCTGGCTACCCCGTTAGGGATTGTGCGTGACGATAAGTAAGTAAGTAAGTAAGTAAGTTTAACATATAAGAAGATAAGCCCATTCAGACAGATAGACAATGAAAAAAAAATGTTATTCATCTCCTAAAAGGAGGCACATATTTTAATATTATAGACAGAGAAAATTTTCTTTATAAGATGTAGACGTAAGAAATGTAGGAGTCTATGGGCAACAGCATTCACTTACCATCAGGTAAAGTGTGTGCTAATTTGCCTTACTTGTCTAAAAGACGAAGGTCGTCTTAGTATTTTCTAAAGTAAACTCGTAAGACACTTACAAAACAAGATAACGTAGTCCCCTTAGGAACCTCATAAGCCTTCACACGAAGTAAATGCCCATAATCTGTACATTCAATGACACATTGCTGTCGTTATCGTAACCTATTTGTAAGTAATTTATTACTCGTGAAATTCTTAGTCCGTAATAATTCATTGCCTACAGTTGTTACACAGGGAATTTGATATTGACGTGTACAAATGTGTCGCCCGTTTAGTGTACCCGTGTGTGTACGTAAATGTAACCAAATATTTCTTATTTTATAAAGAAGCATATGGTTCTCACCTGGGCAACCGAGCTTCACTCGGCGTTAAGAAAAAATATAATAAGCTCAGGAATAATATCTATCTACATAAATGGGGAACAGAAAACACTCTCTTAATACAAAGCAACTGTTTCCGAGTAACCAAAAAAGTATAGTTACAGAACGTCCCACTGCATGGCACAGGTCTCCACTCATTTCAGGAAGGTTGAATGAGAAAATAGTTCACTGCACCGGGTTCTTACAGACTTAATCATATATCTTCAAAATATTTTTGTGGGCGCATTACATACAGGAAAACTGAACCAGGCGATGGACGGTACGGTTTCCAATTCATCAACTAAGCGGCAACCACTTTTGACGAATTATCCCCCTACGAGGCAATATGTAGGGAGACCTATGTTCAACAGTGGATTTTGGATTTTTACAGATTTTAAACGCCAACTGACTAACAACACTAACATAGGAACTAAACGATTTTGTAGGATGTAAGGATTGATGGCTTCTCTTCAAATAGAAAAAAAATTAATATAGGTTACAAACACTAATTATTAAAAGTATGTTTTTTTTACTTCTAAAACCAGCGGGCCGTTGTTTTTCTATATTAAAATTATACAAATTATATATTCATAATTCATTCATAAACACTCACACCTGTCACATATAGGGATAGACAGAGACTACAGACTACTCTTTGGCACGATCCTGAGACACCTCTCTCGCCTCCTTTACATCCATACATCTACGAATACACGCTCGTCGATTAAGGGTACTCCTAATCTGGATCATTTTCAATATATTTTGTTTTATACGTGGTGGAGCCATGCTGCTGTCATATTAGTAGTTATAGTTCTAGCACGAATACCACGCTCTCACAGAATACCAGCGTCAAGTAATAGAGCTTAATGCTGCTGTGTTTCGTATGCTGAGTATAGAGAACCGGAGACCCTTTTTACTAGAAACGAGGCATTCCATCTTAGTCCTCACGAGTGACAACGCATCTGCATTTTGATCCGTAATCGAGGGTAAATGTAGATGTCTATAAGCCACAGCAACCACTTACCATCAGGTGGAATGTGTGCTCGTTTGTCACCCTATCCTACACCCTATCCTACCCTTGAGTGTGTGACTCTGCGAAGCGACAAGGTCTAAGATGCCTACTAAATTTATTGTCTTACTAGCTTTTTACCCGCGGCTTTGCTTGCTTGGGCTTGACTTTAGAAACATCGATAATACTATTTCGTGCTAAAATTAGCAAAACTGGATCATATGGCAATATTATAGGCTACAGAAACACATAAGTTAGTTTATCAGAATCGCATGAAAATCATACGTCAAGCAACACCATTTTTGTATCGAGCACGTCTACCGATGTGTCATTATGAAGGAAAAATTGTCCTGGAATCGGAAATACGTTATTTACATAAAAATCGTTACTAAAGTTGATATAGTTTTGATAAAATAACTATGTGAACTAAATATTATATGTCGAAGTTTATAGTAACGAAAAAAATAGTATTGCGTTCCTGTAGCATTCATTTTTTTTTTGATATTCGTTATAATATTCATTATGTTCGGAATGTACGTTGCATTTTGCACTTTTGTTAAAGTTATTATTATTGTTTGTAGTGTATTAGTATTGTTGTTCTTATATGTATGTTTAAAAATGTCGCGATTAATCGAAAATCGATCTTTTAAAGCTCGATTAAATCAAAAATCGATTCTAATATGCTCGATTGGATACAAATCGGAGACCAGTTTTATAAAAGCACATCGACATATCTACTCGGAAATCAATGACACAATAGCGTCTTGTTCCACGGTCACTTTGAACCATGTTGTATAATATTAGCTTACACTTTTAGAAATAAGATTTAAACCAAGCTTTCGTAGTCTACATCTATTGTCTAATCTACACGCATTTTTTTCCATGTTCCATTAACCAGAACAAAAGTTTCAAAACAACCCTTTTTTGTGATCTTGATTACATTTGAATTTTCATAAAATATTAAGGCCATGTGTCGCTGAAATTTGTGGTGGCCCACTCTACATACAAAAAGAATTTGTCTACATTATTATAGTTTTTTTTTTTAATTTCTTGATATTTTATACCTAGGTTTCGAAATAAGACATGATCTTTGAGCACCCAGTGAAGCGAGCGGGTATCAGCTAGTAATTTAATAAATATATTAGAGATAAATTAATTTTATTACATTATCATTTCGTTTGGTTTTATTTCGATAGATCTCGCCTAATTTAGATTTCAGTATTTTCATAACAACTTGTAGAAGTACATTACACGTATAAACAAAGATATTTATTAAGTTATTTATGTAGTATTCTCACCTGGTTGGGTTGATTAAATATCTTAATTACAATAAAATTTTGTCATACGATATCTTCAGAACGGATCAACCGATTGAGATGGGCGATACGGCGTTTGAAATTATTTATGGAGACTACAAGTTGATTAGAATTTTAATTCAAGGCGTCGAGCTGTTTTGAAGATTTGAAACCCAAAAAAAAAGTTCTGTAAATATTTTCTAAATAACATTCAAAATATTTGATTGTTCAACTCCCGACATCAAAAACATTTTTTGTACTTTGTGATATGAACAATGAAGGGACGTTGAATGACGCAGTATATTATACTCACAATAAATCAAACTGTTACGGTGACCCCATATTACCTTCAACATTCCCGAAATGAGTCTAAAGTAAAGGGAAAAATTATAGATGACCGGACGACAGTTGAACGTATTATTTCAGTACTTTGGTAATATATTTAAACCTATTATAATATACTTTATTTTCCATAAAGATCTTTATTTCATGAGGATTGAAACATGGTGATTGAATTGAAATTAACAATTTTATGGGTACTAGAATTTTGTAAAATTTTGTACATCACATATATTAAAACACATAAATTAAATCTCACGCCAGTTAGGTAGTTGGAGACTTTTACAGCTTTATATCTACGTATAGACGTGTGTACCCTCAATTTGGACCATTTTAAATATATCGCTGATTGTATGAGAATAATTCCGTCTAGGGTCTTTGCCGATATAAATCTAATATCACTTATTATTTCAAATTTACTTCAACATACAATATATTACACTTCGTATATTAATACACAATTCAAGCACATAATAATATACTTTAATTAATTAAATTTATATAAAAAGACCTGTATACAGTAGTGGACACAAAAGTAGGTTAATTTGTCAGTTTGTGATAAAACATTACAAATATAGAATATACCGCACAGATTCTATGCATTTGAAGAATATTCACATATTTTATTTAATAAACTCTCGATTCAAGACTTAATTAGAGGCCTCCGTGACTAACAATGAATGACGAAGTTGGTAATGACCGTCTCGTCAACGAATTAAGTATAGATTCTACTTGAATTGCCTTAGTTATACTGCAGAATTTCTCACTGTCATAAATTTGAAATAAAGCTCCCCCACGAGTGCTGTACATCGACACGCTGTTGTACTAAATCTTTTAAAGCGATCTTTATAAATCAGGTTAACTTAGATACATCTTATCACTGTATAGACATTCATATTTTCCTTTGAATCCCTTTTTGCTTTGTGCTACTTTTTATGATCATTAAAAAAAGTCGTCATTATCATTATGATAGCTTATATCTTATTCACGACTGAAAAAAGAACCTTCCAAAGACCGCCACAAATCACAGTCTTAAGTAACCCGCATCTGTCATCCTAGTTAGTCACCCCATCTATTGGGGACTACTTTGCAGTCCTTTTTTGGTAGTTTTATTTATAAGGTTTGTTAATAACATTCATTATTAAAACCGTATATCCTTTCTGACTAAATTTTTTTTAGCAATTTTGCAATCTTTCTTTTCTTCCCTTCCTTATAGCTCATAAAAAGCACTGCTATTTTGCGACAGAAATAGTTAAGGCTTCAGATGTGCTCATAGATCTTGGCGTTATTTTGAGAGCGCTGACATTCCATCTTGCTAGTGGTAAACGCAGCAACCTACGCTCCTAATCCAAACGTTAAGTATAAAGTGTTCGGAGGCCTCGTAACGTTTCAATCGATCCTCCAGTTCTGCTAGATCTCGACAACACAAATGTCGCCGGCCTATGACACACAGACACTACACATGTATCTAGTGCCACGAACACTGTTTGGACAACAGGTGGGACACAGCGAGTCCTCAGACATGCGCGCCGAACACACCGCGTCCACACCGTACACCCGCGTCCCTAGGCGGTTCTCATCGCCCAGAACGTCGAACGACACGAGTTAGCCGTCAGAGCCGGGGCCCGCCATCCCCTGTTCGGACGACCGCTAAATAGCTCACCCACGTGCACTGTACACTGTCATAGGAAACATCGTTACGCAAATAACGATGTGGAATGATTTGATTTCACTTTGAACGACCTTTCAAGCCGCAAGCCCAGAACGCTTTGAAACTGTAGAAGCCGAAAGGCTAAAAGAGTTAACATCTTCAGAAACCAAACCACGGTTCGGTAAAGGTAATGACTGAATATTTTTTTGACATAACCTATAAAATAGTAACCGTAACATTTTATTTATAAGCCACATACTTCAAAAAAAACCCGTGGGCGAGTAAGGACTACAGTTTCGCTTCTATGTCCTCATCTTTAAAAACATTAAATCTATTATTCTTGTTAATCTATCATCTGTCATATATTATAGGTATTGTCGACAAATTTCATAATAAACCTAACCTATGAGAAAATCAGGTCAGAAAATAAAAGAACCGTTCAACAGGTTTAAACGTAACTGATTTTTTTTTTTTTTTTTTTTTTTTATAGAAGAGGGGGCAAACGAGCATGCGGCTCACCTGATGTTAAGTGACTACCGCCGCCCATGATCAACCGCAACACCAGGAGAATTGCGGGTGCGTTGCCGGCCCTTTAGAAAGGAGTAAGCTCTTTTCTTGAAGGTCCCCAGGTCGTATCGGTCCGGAAAAATCGCCGATGATAAACTATTCCACAGAGAGGTTGTACGTGGAAGAAAACTCCTTGTGAAACGTACAGTGGTGGACCGCCAAGCATCCAGATGGTGTGGATGGTATCGGGACGTTTGCCGTGTCGTGCGTTCACGAAATTTGGCGGCTGGGATTAATCCGAACAATTCCTCAGAGCACTCCCCGTGATAGATGCGATAAAATACGCAAAGAGATGCAACATCTCTTCGCAACGCCAGTGAATCGAGCCGATCGGAAAGCACTCGGTCGTCGACGATTCGAGCCGCTCTGCGCTGGATGCGGTCAAGTGGAAGGAGCTGGTACTGGGGAGCCCCAGCCCAGAGATGGGAACAGTATTCCATGTGCGGCCGAACCTGCGCCTTGTAAAGTTGCAGGCAGTGTGCCGGCATGAAATACTGTCCCGCTCTGCTGAGCACGCCAAGCTTTTTAGAGGCCAATTTGGCCTTCCCTTCCAAGTGACCACGAAATTGCACGTCACTCGATATGTCGACGCCGAGGATTCCGATACTGGCTGAGGCAACAAGGGGAGTGCCTTGAAACTGAGGGGATACGACAAAGGGGTTCTTTTTAGCGGTTAACGCGCAAACTTGTGTCTTCTGGGGGTTAAACTGGACTAGATTTAGTCGTCCCCAATCCGAGACTCTGTTCAGCAAAGACTCGACTTCAGACACAAGTTTGTCCCGGCACTCGGAGACGTTTTCCCGAGAAATATTGGCTCGGCCGGTGTAAAGAGCATCACCAGTGCTGTCATCTGCATAGCAATGAATGTTACGGGTATGCAACATATCATTGATATGCAGAAGAAACAGCGTTGGCGATAGCACGCAGCCCTGTGGAACACCAGCATTAATAGGCTTGCAATCGGAGCTTGCACCGTCTACAACGACCTTGATGCTCCGATCTGCAAGAAAGCTGGTGATCCAATTGCACAATTTCTCGGGAAGCCCATAGGAAGGGAGCTTCGAAAGAAGCGCTTTGTGCCAAACCCGATCGAAGGCCTTCGCAATGTCCAAACTAACGGCCAATGCCTCCCCCTTGAACTCTACTGCCTCCGCCCATCTGTGAGTGAGGTAGACCAGAAGATCACCAGCTGACCGACCACGGCGAAAACCGTATTGGCGGTCACTAATCAGCTGGTGATCCTCAAGGTACCTCATGAGCTGGCAGTTTACAATGGACTCCATTGTTTTGGAGAACAAGGAGGTGATGGCGATTGGCCGGTAGTTGGACGGGTCTGAGCGGTCGCCTTTTTTAGGGATCGGGTGGACGAAAGCCGTCTTCCACGATTTTGGGACTACGCCTAGGGAGTAGGAGTACCGGAAAAGACGCGTTAAAACCGGTGCCAACTCTGGAGCACACGTCCTCAGCACAATTGGGGGGATTCCGTCAGGCCCACTCGACTTGTGGATGTCCAGGGAGAGGAGTGCTTTGCGAACTGAGCGCTGTGTGAACTGCACTTCCGGCATGGAGCACTCACACCGCGGGATGGTCGGCGGCGTACTCCCCCCGTCATCGAGAGTCGAGTTAGACGCAAAGAAGGAGCCTAGAAGATCGGCTTTCTCCTTTGCAGTATGGGCCAGTGAGTCGTCCTCCCTGTGCAGAGATGGAAGAGATGGCTGACAGAAATTCCCCTGGACAGCCTTGGCGAGAGACCAGAATGCACGGGTTCCAGAAGGAAGGCGAACTAGTTTCTCGCCAATTCTGCCTATGTGCTCTGACTTTGCCTTGGCAATGACTCTTTTGAAGGACCTAGAGGCGGAATTATACTTCTTTTTTAGAGCGCTGGTGTTTACATCCCGGGACGCTGATGCATCAACCCAGGCTTGGTAGCACTCCTGCTTATAGCATGATGCTATTTTACAGGAGCGACCAAACCATGGCTGAGATTTGCCTCCAATGGGCACCACAGAGGAAGGAATAAAAAGTTCCATACCCTGAAGTACCACATCAGTAACAGAATCCGCAACAACGTTGGGATCATCCGGCGAGAAGCAAGCTAACTGATAAATGCTTGTCCATAAAATTAAATGAACGGAGTGTTAAACGAACTTATATGTATCGGTTCGAGGAAAAAAACGTTTGTTTTAACTAATAACCGACATTTTTTGAGATGATTCTTTTTTAATAATTTTCATATCTACCCTTTATTATTAAATCAATATCAGTTAAACATAACGCATTCACTTTTTCCATTTTCATTTAGTGAAGAGAGTAATGAGTACGATACTTTATCGAAGGAAGAAAGATACTCTTCACTGAATGAAAATAAAAAGGGACAAGTATAGAGATTAGTATATTTAACGGTTACAAGTAAGGCCGCGAATCGCGCTTGGTCAGTACTTCTTCATGAATAATTTGTGACGATCCATCAAAATGAAAAACGAAAGATCTTGACGCGCAATTTTCAACCATATTTTTAACATATCCTAATGTAATTTTCACAATGACATACATAAACACTCACGCCTGTCACCCAGAGGGGTAGGCAGAGACTACAGACTTCCATTTGGCACGATCCTGACACACATCTCTTGCCTCCTTCACATCCATACACCTACGCATACATGCTCGTCGGTTAAGGGTACTCCTAATTTGGCCCGTTTTCAATAAATCGCCAATTTGGTCGATAAATTTTCGCCTAGGACGTCCCTTTCCGACTCCGCCATTCACTTCTGCACCATAAATTTTCTTTGTCACTCTTTCCTCATTCATTATTTCCACATCACCAAACCACCGAAGCATTCTTTTCTTAATCTTGGTCACCACATCATCTTGCAAACCACACTCTTCTCTTATTACACAATTTCTTACCCTGTCATTCAGATCCAGCCCTAACATACTCCTTAACGACCGCATTTCTACTGCGTTTATTCTCCTCTCCTGCTTCTTCTTAATTTTCACAAGGAGCATTTAAAATTACTGTTATATGTGGGAAAAATAAATAAAATAATCTTGAAGGAACTTTACTTCTTTAATTATTTTCACCGTTCGTTTTACAATATGCACAAGTTTCTCTTGTGCATATTGTAAAATAAAGTTGTTCTCCTTCTCACGCTCACACGTTCATTCATCTCATTCACTCATCTTTGTTCGGAAATCAAATCCTACACCTACATATATAATATGTAACACCAATTTTAATTGAATTAAGATTCTGTTGCTATTTTTATTATATTAATTTGCCTGCTTAGCAATGGCTAAAGATAAGACAGGAAACAAATATTTGGAAAACATAATTACGTCACAAGCATAGAGCAAAGCCTATGTCATATTAGTCTAAAATTAAAATTATCTTCGGTCTCGTCTCTCACCATACAAAACGTAGCAGCATCGCGCTGGTGTTTTGTAAAAGCAGTATCGTACCTCGTTCGAACTGACTCAAAAAGTTTATATTCTTTAACGAAATCACTGTAAATTACGAATAGACACCACACTAAAAAAGCTTGTCTTAAGTTAAATTTCTTCTAAAATAAATATTCATATCTATTTAAAGCTTCTGATCATAATGTAATATCAAAAGCACGTTCTTTGAGATATATTTTACATTTCATTATATCCAATTTCCACATAGCGAGAATATGGTGAGAGTTTCTATTTTTATTATCTTATCATGAAATTAACAAAGTTCATTGTGGTTTGTCCTTTAATAGTTTAATTAAAAGATTTTTTATTAAAAGTTTTGGAGAATAAACTTATTAAAATTATAATGTTTTATTCGAGGTTAAAGCAACATAAGACGATTGTTTTTATACAATAAGGGTGACTAACGAGCACACAGGCCACCCGATGGCAAGCGAATGTCGCGGACTTCTACGTCTATCCACGATTAAAAATCCAAATGCAAATGTGAGCCATACTTTAAAGACTAATATAGAACGTCTCGTTTGCCTTAAAAATATTTCTCCCGTTTTCTACACTTACCACGAAACACAACGCATTAAGCTTCTACTGCCGCTGGATTTCTATGAGAACGTGGTCATTCCTCAGTCAAGCCAACCTATCGTACTGCAACCATAATATAGCTGCAGCATAGTACTACCACGTAAACACGTAAGGGTAGATATAGATGCCTACATTCTATCTTCGATGAAAAATCAAATGCTTTGTCACCCCTTGAACATAAAAAAACGCTCAAAATATGAAACATTGCTATTGTACGCTTGTCCTTTTGTTATTAATATTTTTTCTGTGCGTGTAGCTCCATCACGTAAAGTAAGGTGTATTTCATAGGCTTTCCCTAAAAATTGCCCCATAGAAGGGATTTCGCAATATTTGCCATGCTGGCGGGTGGGTTGGTCACCGCAGGTTTTTAATTATGTTGATTTGTCGTCAGGAAAATCCTGCTGCCTTTTTCAAAATAAAAACTAATAACACCTAAAGTTTTTTTTTTAATTTCTTGCATGGACATCTTAATATCTTGCATGGGTGTGTTTATCTGTATAATTCACACTGCTAGCACAGAATAAATAACAGCTGCTATTACAACGAATGCTCGGAAGTTATCAGGTAGAAGTTTAACACGCAACTAGTGTTTTAGCATTGTTTATTATTCAAATTATTTCGCCCGATTTGTTTCGTTGTGGAATTTGCTGTTCTCTAGTTACAACACCACACCATGTATTTTATGTTTGTTATATTTTCATATAAAAACAAAAAAAATGTCGAAAATATTTTGTGCAAAATTAGTTATAAATATTTTTAAAATGTGTCCTCAAAACTTGTAATTAACTACTACAATCTCTTTTATGGGATACACAAATAAACTAACATAATACTATAATCAAAAAGTTTTATGACAATGTTCTCCAGATCGAATCTCGGTCACTGCAGTCAATCTTAACGGATACTAGCCATCTGCATGCTAGTCCGGGTGCACTCTCTATATCCTAACTCTCATAGTGCAATGGGACACGACATGACCGAAGAGGCAGAAACAACGGTTTAATTTGCTTTCCGACGCACGGGGGTGAAACAGCGCCAACTTCGGGAGTTAACGAACGGTTTTATTTAAATGTATAGTGTCCACGTAATCATAAGAAATCATTATTATAAGTCAAACTAAATGATGATGCAGTCAAAGATGGTAAAACGCACTAACTTAGCTTAACAAAAGTCTATTTAATCTATCATCACGATACACACATTGTAATCCGATAGAAAGACAGATGTTGGAAGTTACCGTACAGCTCAGTTTTTGTACGTGGCATATGATGTTTGCGTGAGTGCATATTTTTACAATAAGTTGAGCGTAGTTTTGGCTTGGCTTGTGCGTCAGTTGATATGTACGCGGCGTTCCATCTTTTATATATTTTTTTCTTTTTTCGGTAAACTGGTTATGCGCTTCCTCAAATAGATAGCATTAAATGTTAGCGTTATTATTACTATAAGTTAAGGTCGCCCTTTAATTATAAATTTAATCGTATAGATTAACCACGGGATTATGAAGGCATCGAATTTTGAATAAGTTACCATAACTGTGAAATGGCCTGTATTTAATTCTAATAGGGAGATTATTTCAATAAATTTTAATATGATGCTCGGGGTGCACATAATGAACTGAAAATTAAATTTGACTGAAGGAACTAGATGATATATATTATTTCAATTTAAAAAGGAAAGGATAATGATAAAAAAGTAAAAATTACAGCCTGCAAGCATCCCACTGCTGGGTGTAGTATCTACCATACGTTTTGGTATTATCTTATTATATAAAGTTAACAATAACATCAATGCCGTTGCATTGATACTAAAAGACTTATAACAATGTTCTCAAAAAGTATATAAGTATAAAACACAGTTATAAAACTTTTTTTTAGAGACGACGTTTCGTCTTAATCGCATACCTAGTGGTGATAAAAGAATATTCACTACCGCATATCATCACCTGGGTGTCGTAAAAGGCGATAAAGGGAAACTGACACGGAAGATGGCCAGCAGCACCTTCCTCATAACTAGCACACTTAGTTCTGCTGAAAAAATAATAAAAAACTGCGGATACTAACCTGCCTGCCAAGCGTGGCAGTTATGGCAAAATCCCCCCTATGAGGGAGGCTTAAGTTCAGTGGTGGATATTTATAGGCTATAATGGATGAAAGTAGTCTTATGTTAACGCTAATTAATTTCTCTTGCTTTTTTGTGAGCACAGGCCCTTTACTAGTATTTCAGAAATTCTGAAACAATTAGTCATGTCAGTGCGTGTTGGTGTAGCCCAAAAGTCCTCAAAATATTTTATTCCTCTCACATGCATGTTGGTACAATGTTTCCTATACCGCTGAGCACGTAGTAAATCAAGACTTGAATTGAATTTCACTGATGGTGTACAGTACAGTCTCTTGGGTCATCTGAGGTGACGGGGTCTCCGTGACGACGCGTACTATTGTTACGACAGCCAGTTACATGTCGTATTATGTTGCACGAGAATGTTCCCTAAGATAAGAGGCAATGGACTCTGTCAAGCTAATAAAATGTATAGGCGTAAAAATAGACAACGCTCACTAACTAAAACAAGCAAGAGGTAGTCTTTTTGTCCTTTGGATATATTGTTATCCGCGAGTGCTCAAGTATCTATTTTCATATGGAAAGAGGTGAAAGATTGAATGACACGGATTGATCTACAATGTTTTATAATTCTTTTCTACAATTCTTTTGTTTCGCGTTAATATTCATCATCAACACTAAAGGGATGATTCAATGTCGTTGCCACGTCGTTCAATCAATGCTTCTTCTTCAACGGCTCAACACGGTCTCATTTCAAAGTAGGGAGGGTCCGTGTTAGTCAGAATGACAATCGCACCAGACTTCTCTCAGCTCTAGCAGTGCTTTTCGACGCCAGTCTGGCTATTTTACATTGTTGTAAAAGTGACGTTTATACTACCCTCTATAAGAAGCCATAAGAGCTTTTTAGCATTTCCCATAGTTGTCTGTTACGGCATCTAAGGGAAAAATAGCGTGGTGGGTGGTATTACGTTCACCAGTATTCATTTAAAGTTTTTTTGAGTTTATTCCTTTTTAAAATGTGTAGTTTGCTACTAGCATATTAACGCCGGTGCTATGCGAACCTGCGTGCTATTAACAACGCTGTTTTTTTCTGAATATCAATGATATGTTCAAGCTAGTAACATTCATTGCTATGTGGACGACAGCACTGGTGATGCTTTGTACACTGACCGGGCCAATATTTATCGGGAAAACGTCGCCGAGTACCGTAATGAACTTGTGTATGAAGACGAGTCTTTGTTGAACAATGTTTTGGATTAAGGACGACTAATTCTAGTCCAGTTCAATCCCCAGAAGACACAAGTTTGCGCTCTTACTGCTAAAAATAACCCCTTTGTCATATCCCATAAGTTTCAAGGCACAACCCTTGCTGCCTCAACTAGCATTGGAATCCTTGGCGTCGAAATATATTGTACAGTTTCGTAGTCACTTGGAATGGAAGGCCAAATTTCATGTCGGTACATCGCTTGCAACTTTGCAAATCTCAAATTTGGCCTCACACGGAATACTGTTCTCACCTCGGGGCCGGAGCACCTCAGTTCCAGCTCATCCCACTTGACCGAATCCAGGGCTGAGTGATTCGAATCGTCGATGACCGAGTTCCTTCTGATCGTCTTGAATCACTGGCGCTGCGTAGGAATGTTGCATCGCTTTCTATTTTCCGTCGCCGATCACCAATCATCATATCACAATCACCAGGCATCGGTGATCTACATCCCGTTTTAATAGGTGCTAGGACTCATTTTCTGCCTAGGTGTCCGTTTTCGTAGACAGAACCTTCAAGCCTACTTTTTCTACCAAATAGCAGTGCTTGCACTCCTCAGTTGCGGTATGAAGGGTATAGAATGGCATTTTAATTACAAACTGTGAGACATTCCATCTGATTCCACAGAGATGAAAACTTATCTATAGTATTATATGTTTGAAGTTATCCATGGACTACAGTAGCGACATATGTAATACAGTCCACCTGAACGTTTGTCGTATCGGTTTTACGCAAAAGTCCGCAATCCGTAAACACATTGAGAACCGACCCCGATATCCGAAGTGTGTGTGTGTGTGCGTGTGTGTGCGCGCGCGCGCGCGTGTGTGTGTGTGTGTGTGTGTGTGTGTGTGTGTGTGTGTGTGTGTGTTGTGTGTGTGTGTGTGTGTGTGTGTGTGTGTGTGTGTGTGTGTGTGTGTGTGTGTTCGTAACGGAGTGTCCAATCGAAAAGCGGCTTTCGGCATCTAAAAGAGCCTTGCTGAATTTAGATTTTCTGTAGATTCAGACCGATCCTCACTGTTTATTCAGAGAAAAGCTCAAAAATCTTAGTATTTTTAATTTTCAAAAATTTGGTTTCTTGGGATTACTTCGACACCCTTGTTTTGATCAATTATATAATACAATCAGCTTTTCTACTCAAGAAACGACGCTGATTGCCGCAATATCGAACCACATCAAAATCGGTGTATTCGTTCAAAAGTGTGTTTATTAAAATAACTTCCTGAGAAATCAATTTTTTGTAATAATCTTTTTTGTTAAACTGAAATATTTTGCGTCGATTACCGTAAATCACATCAAAATCGGTTTATTGGTTCGTGAAATATTCAATTTTGAAAAAAAAAAGGAAAAAAACGTGGTTTTCCAATAAGTGATATAGCTTTATAATAGCTTGGATATTGAAATTAGTGGAAAGTTCCAGGGATGGCTTGCAGGATCAACCATTTTGTTCGGTGACAGTAATGGATGGCTCCAGCTCAGTAAAAAGACGATGCATCCTAGCCCGATATGCGAAACTTCCAACTTCTCCACCTTTCGCCCTAAAATACGCCGCAATGCGTTTGTATTCATTTTGATGGTCCATCGCATGCGGCGTACTCCACCAAAGGTGGGTGCCGATTGTTGGGCCTGCGAAGACCCTGCCAACACCAAGCAAGCTGGTGGGGATGATGGATGCGAGGGGCTACTGGGTGGTCGTGCAGCACTTCGCACTTGGCTGGCAGTTCGCATGCTGTCGCGTCCACCGCCAGCTCCATACGCACCCTGGCGACCTCCAGGCAGCGGCCCTTTGCGCATTCTTCTGTGTTACATCATCCATAGCGGGCGTCATTTAACGGGAGACGCCCAGACCCGGCGCAGTTTCATGGTTAGGCCATATGCACAAGCTGGCCTTTGCACCTTCAAATTTTGCGCTCACACCCCTTGGCAAGGTGCTGACTGTCTGCGCTGACATAGCAGTTTTGTCACATAACCGTCACGTCAGCGGGCGATGGGGTCGTCACTTCCCTACGCCTTATTTATTTATTATTATTATTAGTATTTTTATTTAGAGACGATGGCTAGAGAGCCAACGCTACGACTTTGATCCCTTGGGAGAGATATGAAACCCTAGTGTGGGGTGCTACTTGCGTAGACACTTTGGCGGGCTCTCATCTCTAGGGTGCCTCTTTTAGAGCCGAGGTGGTGTCAGAAGTAGCTGAATTGAGTAATGCCCCACTTATTCATGATCATGAGTCTTTAAGAAATGAATACATTTTTGTGCCATTTGCTCTAGAGACTATCAGTCCGATTAGTCCACGTTCACTGAAGTTCCTAAAGGAACTGCAACCATGAATGGTCGTTGCTGCTGGCGATAAGAGGGCTGGTCTTTTTCTCGTCAAAGGCTAAGTATAGCTATCCAGCGAGGAAACGCAGCCAGCTTTCTTGACGGGGAAGTAGGACTGTATGACAATATAAAGTTATAGTTTTAGTTTTTCTCGGCACGATACCACGGGGAAGTTGGACTATATGGCAATATGAATTTATAGTTTTAGTTTTTCCTTATTAAAGTTTTTTTTTTAATAATGTTTGTAACATTTTCATTATATTTAAATATTATTTTAGTTTAAATTGGTACATATAATATTTTATTAAAGTTATTACATATACTATAGTATTAGTTTGTCTTGGCACGATAACACGGGGAAGTAGGATCATATGGAAATATAAATTATGGTTTTAGTTTTTCTTGGCACGATAGCACGGGGAACTAGGACTGTATGATAATATAAATTTATAGTTTTAGTTTTTCCTTATTACAGTTTTTTTAATAATGTTTGTAACATTTTCATTATTTTTAAATATTATTTTAGTTTAAATTGGTACATATAATATTTTATTAAAGTTATTACATATAATTAAAAAAACGTTCTTAATGTTTTATTGATGCTGGCAGAAATTAAAGATTTGTAAAGCGAGTACGAGTATAAAGTTCCGGAACCCTTTTAAACCGATAACGACATCCTTTTCATTCTAAATCTTGGATAAATGAAAGTGTCTATGTGTCACAGCATCACTTACCATAAAGTGGAATGTGGGCTCGTTCCTCACTTTTATTTTATATGAGAAGAATTTACAAAATGTATGGGTAAATTAAGTGCCAAATGAAAATCTATAGTATTATATTTCCTACACCTCTTGGCGTGACAGTTTTTATATGTTTGGTTTTATATCGTCCATGTCAAGTGTTAGCGGCGTTGGAGGATCTTTCATCTTATTTAATAATAATAAAATATTATAAGTCATTTAATTCAAAATATTAATATAAAGTACATAATAATTGAAGACCTAAAATGGCGTTTACTCAGCACAAATATTATATAAACCTGATAACACTAATTTTCAATGCACGCCACATACAAATGAATGTTCTATTACACATACAAAGATTAAAAATTAAAATTAAAACTTTTAACTTTTAGAAAATAGGCCACATAAATAATTAATTTCATGAGATAAAAATGGAAATGTAGAAAGTAAAGTTATGTATTTCTTAATTTCATAAAACACATACAGTATATTTCACAAAAAAGGTGTTGACACAATATTAATTTAAACACAGACACAAAATAAATTATAATTATAAATTTTAGATCGCTTTTGCAGGTTTTATTTGAGAACTGTTGCAGTAAAAACATATATAGTGCAAAATTAATGACCTATTGTTTTCATTAGCCAACTCAGAGTTTACCGACGAACCTCGCTTGGAGGTGAAATACGTGTTGTTTTTCGATGTTGTAACAGCAATGATATTGCACGCAAATATGGGAGGGAGGAAGAGGACAAGAAAAGACGGCCATTTTATTTTTTATATAAATCTTAGTTTTTATTTACAAACATATTTAATATAATGGAAGATGCAAAGCAAGACCTAATTTTATTACTTAAGCTGCCGATAATTCTAGTGTATATATATATATATATATATATATATATATATATATATATATATATATATATATATATATATATATATATATAATATGTGTGTGTTAATACAATACATTTCGTATGGGCCGTTCTTTGTAGCATTCCTCGGTGGAGGCCTACATTCAGCAGAGGACTTGTGAAGGGCTGTAATGATGATGATAATGGTGATGAATATTTCCTTCTGTATACAGTTTCAGTAGTTTTATAAAGGGTACAACCCTTTTATTATTATTCACTAAACGTTTTATTTTCTTTGGCTCAGCCTCAAATTCTAACTTATAGGCATTATACAAGGTGACCAAATGTATTCCCGCTCCATTAAACATTGATTTAATATTGTAACTGAAAGGGTCTACGAAAGCTGTTCAAATAATATAAGTAAAATTTTTGCTGCTAATATTCTAATATTTTAATAGCAGAGTTCGGGCAATCACATAAAACCTGAAATGCCTAATACCTTAAAACTTGAAAACTAGATTGTATAAACAGTGCGTGTTGCCAGTGATGACTTATGGATTTAAGAAATGGTTCCTCACTGCTGGCCGTATGAGGACGCTGAAAGTCGCTCAGCGAGCTATGGAGATGGCTATGCTCGGGGTTTCTCTGCGTGATAAACTTAGAAATAAGGATGTCTGCAGTAGAACAAAAGTGACCGACATAGCCCAAGGGATTAGTAAGCTGAAGTGGCGATGGGCCGGCAAATGGAAATACCGGCGGGAAAAACGGAAAAACCGGCAACCGATGGAGGAAAAAGATTCTCGAGTGGCAACCTCGTACCGGAAGGCGTAGTGTAGGGCGACCCTCCACTAGATGAAGTGACGACCTGGTAAGACATGCATGAACTCTATGGATGCAGGTGGCTCAGGACCGTGTTTTGTGGCATTCCTTGGGGGAGGGCTATGTTCAGCAGTAGACTTGTAAAGGGCTGTAATAATGATAATGAAATGTATCTAGCTGTGACATTTTATGGCCTGGTAAATAAAGAACATTTGACACAATTACTATTTTAGTGTGTGCTTTATTTATTGCAGGTGCAATTTTATAAAAATTACATGAAGTTACATTAAAATTTTAGTGGACCCTAAAACGATGGATAACTGGCCACTTGAACGTCCGAGCGACGCGGCGACAATAGCCTCCAACACCCCGCGCCAATCGCGTTTTTTTTTTACGGTCCGATCGCAATCAGTTCGACTAAAAAGGTTACCACGGAGAAAGTTCTTTACCTTTGTTAGAATAAAAGCCACAAACAGAAATCTAATGAAATTCAAAATTAAATTACGTTAATAATAATTTACCTTATTGAAATCTGGGTCAAAAACCCTAATATGCTTTTATTATCTTTGATAATATCGTAGAATCATTTTATTTCTATATATTTATTGCACAATAATTAAAAAAAACGTGATCTACCTTATCCAATAATATCAATAACTTTATATAAATATTAAGTATTTCTATGCAAATATATCTAAAATAACATACTTCGCTCTAGTCTGATCTCCCGGGTGGCTATAAAGTGTAGAAAACTGTTATATTACTTTTATTTTTTTTAATTAAGAAATATTTTGTTAAATAAAATAATATATAATAATAAGTAATAGAGACCAGGAACTACCAAACGCATATTATAAAAACCTTAACTTCTGATACGTGCAGAAAATGCAACAATTGTCCAGAAACTATTCAACACATCACAGGTGCGTGTAAAGCAATAGCCCAAACAGATTACAAACACAGACATGATCAAGTTGCAAATATTATTCATCAAAAACTAGCCCACCAACATAACCTAATAAACTCTATTGAACCCTATTATAAATACAACCCAGAAAGCGTATTAGAAAACCCCATAACGAAGATATACCTTGACCGCGCTATCCTCACAGATCGGACCATTCACTGTAAGAGACCAGATATTACATTGATTAATAAAACTAACAAAACCGGATACCTTATAAATATAGCAGTCCCTAATACGCACAATCTACAAACTACAATAGCTGAAAAACTCTCTAAATATGCAGAACTTAAAGATGAAATAACTCGACTCTGGCATCTTCAAAAAGTAATTATAGTGCCCATTGTCCTATCGACAACCGGCGTAATAACGAAGCAATTACACCAATCTATAAAAACTATAAATTTACCACCCAACACATACAAACTTTTACAGAAAGCTGTAATACTAAATACATGCAGAATAGTTAGGAAGTTCCTGCTAACTGAAGAACAAACCATACCTCCTATACTTAGACAAATTGCCTCACAACCTAACACACAGGTAACTAAATAAAGTAGTTCACAGGATAGCACCAAATCCAGCATTAATATACACTTGGCTTAGGCCCGTGCTATTAGTAAACCGGTAAAAGCCGAGATATGAAAGTAAACAAAATAATAATAATAATAATAATTAATTAATAAGTAGGCGTAGGTAAGTGACGACCCCATCGCCCGCTGACGTAACGGTTATGTGACAAAACCGGTACGTCAGCGCAGTCAGTCAGCACCTTGCCGAGAGGTGTTAGTGCCGTGCCTCGGCAAAAATTGAAGGTGCAAAGGCCCGCTTGTGCACAAGGCCTCACCATGAAACGGCGCCGGGTCTGGGCGTCTCCCGCTAAATGATGCCCACCACTATGGATGATGGAATACGGAAGAACGCGCAAAGGGCCGCTGCCTGGAGGTCGCCAGGGCGTGTCTGGAGCTGGCGCTGGACGCGACAGCATGCGAACCGCCAGCCGAGCGCGAGGTGCTGCACGACCACCCAGCAGCCCCTCGCATCCATCATCCCCACCAGCTGGTTTGGTGTCGGCAGGGTCTTCGCGGCCCCAGCAATCGGCACCCGCCACTGGTGGAGTACGCCGCATGCGTTGGACAACCCAGATGAACAGCAACGCATTGCGGGCGTATTTTAGGGCGAAAGGGGGAGAAACTGGAGGTTTTGCGTATCGGGCATGGATGCATCGACTTTTTGCTGAGCTGGAGCCATCTGTAACCGTCACCGAGCAAAACCTAGCAGACCGAGTTCGGTATATCTTGCGCTCAAATACGTTTGATGTCACCGAACTCGAACGGCTACGACGTGAGGCTGTTCCTTCATCGGTTGAAAATGCTGCGGCTGAGGATGCGGCGCCAAAACTTGCTCAGCAAACGGCAAATGTGGATGCCGCCGTGAATAGGCCAGTTGTGGTTGATTCAAACGATGACGGAACAGTCGCCCAGGAACTGGAACTAGAGCAAATGAGGAGTACATTGGAGGAGGCGATTGTGGAAACGCGCAGTATGCCTCTCGAAAATCGACCGCGACCGACGAAAAAAACAGAAGCCCCGTTTTATAGTCAGTTCAGTTAGTATGCAAAGTTTCATGATCTAATTTAAAGTATTTTATGAATAACAGCGGTTTATTCTTCAATTTGGAGGAAACTTTGGATGTTTTTTCTATCACTATTGACTAGGGTGCATATAGTGCGATTAATGAAAGTTTTCCTAATACAAGACTCCGTCTGGGATTCAGGAATCCACCTACCAGCTAATCCCTACTTGCTGCCGTATTAGGAGCTAACGAACTGCTGGGCTACCATCCTGCCAACGGCCATCATCACCGAAGAACCTGGGGTTTATTAAGCTCCTTTCGCTAGCTGGCTGTCTGCGATCCTATTAGAACTTCTCCTGGACTTACCTCCCTATGTCAGATCAGTGATCATATTCCTAGAACTTAACTTGTATGTGTCCTTATTTTACTATAAATATTGACTAGTTTAGAGAACCCGCCTATCTTCTGAGCTAACATAACGGTACAACGTTACAATTTGAAATTAAAAAAAACGTTTTTGTAACTATAATATCTTGTTAACTACAATATCTGGCAATCACCTAAGTCCCTACACCATGGCTTGATTTAAAGCACTTGAAACGCCAGGAATGAATAAAAAAATGAAAGGATTAAAATACGCACGTTAATTTTATTGTATTTTTTTCCTTACAGGAACTCAATTATTAACCTCTGTGTCTACAACAATAAAAATTATGTGTATAATAGGTACCCAACCTTAAAAATTTACCGGGTACTGACGATGTACCCATATAATAATTCGGTTTGTATTGCAAGAGGCGACAGAGCGAAACTGAAATAGGAAAAAGACAACAGTATCTGCGTGATAACAACCCTTACTCATAAAAACTGCGGTTAGCAATTCAACTGCCAAGCGTGGCAACTATGGCAAAAACCATATGAGACAGTCATTGGATGTGTGGGGGGGGGGCTTTGTTCAGCAATGGACCGGAAAATCTGGGCTTCCTAGCTACGGTGTCTGTCTACTTATTAGTGGCGTTCAGTTAGTTAGTTTCGTAATAGTTGAGCTAGTTAAAAGTTAAGCGCGATTTTTACTCCCCAATATGAAGTCATGATTTTATTGTGACACTAGTGTTATTTTAACAGACTTCACAAATAGAGGAGATCCTGAATTCAACTCTGTTGTTATTTTTAATGTTACGCGATGTGTTCGTCAGTTGTGAACCGATTTTAGTGTTTTATTTTTATTTTACGATACAGTATACTTCCAGACTGTTTCAATAAATGTTTGGAGAAAAATCCTACCCATAAGGATAAAAATAGGCGAATGTACTTTTAATGTACTACATACTTACTTACTTATCGTCACGCACAATCCCTAACGGGGTAGCCAGAGAGAACAGATCGCCAAGTGTCACGATCCTTACATACCTCTTTCGCTTCTTTCAGGTTCATTAACTTCTTCATACATGCACGTCTAGGTATCCGAGTACTCTTGACCCTCCCCTCTTCGAGCAATTTGCTCACATGGTCTTCGAAAGTTAGTCTCGGTCTACCTCGACACCTTTTAATATTTACTTTCGCTCTATATATTTTCTTCACCATTCGGTCTTCACTCATTCGTTCAACGTGCCCAAACCATTGGAGTACGCCCCTATCAATTTTTGTGATAAGGTCATCTTTCAATCCTGCCATATTGCGAATCTCTTCGTTTCGCTTTCGGTCGGCTATGGTAACGCCACACATTTTACGAAGAGATCGCATCTCCACTGCATTCAACTTGCTTTTATGCTTCTTCTGGCATACCCAGGTTTCGCTGCCATATAACAAAATCGGTACCAAAACTGCGTTATGTATTGCAAGGCGTGCACTCTTCACTACGCCTTGCCTTTTGACTAATGCATTCAGGGCACCATTGACTTTGTTTCCGGCAGCGACACGCCTATCCACATCTAAATCACATCTTCCATCCCGGCTGAAACCACTCCCCAAGTATACAATTTCATTTACCTGTTCTAGACATTCCTGATTTACCCATATTTCACATTTCGTTCTCTCTTCGTCCTTTTCAAATACCAGAACCTTAGTTTTATTAGCATTCAAACGGAGACCTTTAATTTCACATTCCTCTTTCATACACGTGACTAATGCCTGCAGTTCTGCTTCTGATGGTGCAATAAGCACTGCATCATCAGCATACAGCAGACAATTAACTTTTATGTCACCCAATTTCACACCCAAACAGCTATCTTTCAGATATATAGATATATAGATCATAGACGTCATTATATTTGTTACAATAAGCGTGTCGATATTTTTTATTCCACTTAAAATTTTCAAAAAATTCTTCTTTTGATACTATTGTGTAAAAATTATTTCATCATTTTGTGTCCTCCGTAATTGATTTTTAATAGAATTTTGTCCTACATGGTTATATAAGTAGTCACAGTATTCTAAGTCTTTTAAGTTCAACCATGTTCTGTTATTCTTAATGTTGATAATGTAATTATTGCTGGTCGTAGTCGTCGTCAAGAAGCATGCCATCGCTCATACGGCTATAGTCCTCGTACGGTAGCCTCGTATTGGCAAGCGACGTGTAGATCTGCAGTCCGCTAGACAGAAGTAAGACACACAGGTAGTTGATGGATGCAGGTGGGTCAAGATCATGTTTCGTGGCATTTCTTATAGGCTTCCCATGTTCAGTAGCAGACTTGAGAAAGGATGTAATAATGTAGATGATGATGATGGTCATGATTGTAATGGAGGAGATATTATGCGTTGTCCCATGTAAGTCTGCGGACTGACCGTCACGCCAGCGGGTAGTGGTTGTAATTACAAATTATGATCATGAGGTCCCGGGTTCGAATCCTTGGTCGACCCAAAAATTAGTTTAATTAAGTTTTTCTGTCATAATGTTCTCAGAAGCAGCCCGGAGTCAGGAAATTGGCGGCGATTTACCCTCGTGCCTCAAAAAGCAGTTGTTTAAGGTTAAAACCGTTAGTTTTGTACTTAATCTCACTCCAATCCATCCGCTTGCGCTTGTGTATACACTCGGGCTCTATAATCCTGTCCTGTGAAAATGGCTAGTCCTTGTTGTTGTTGTTGTTGTTGTTGTTGTCCTTGTAAGCCGTCGTGAATTAAGTTCGGTCTGGAGGATATTATTAACCCTTCAATACCTATAAAAATCCCATGTAGTCGCGTGCGTCTGGCAAATCCCGAGCGTTCGCATGTGACCGCACCCACCCACAGCACTTTAAACAATAAAAACTTATATTAAGAGACTACTTTTCTATGAAGAAGTTTGGCATATAGGTAATATGAAATTTTCTATCTTGTAGTGAAATAATTGTGATTTTCACGCTGCCGACATCCGCTTGGTATGTATTTTTATTATCAAAATAAAATAAAATCTTTTTGTAATGAATTAAAACGTAAAACTACTAGTACTCTAAACATAAGTATTTAGGGGTTAAAGTGCTGTGGGTGGTTTCGGTCACATTTGACCTCTTGAATTTTGACGGAATATCGAATTTGGACGCTTGCCTTTTGAGAGGTTAAAAAACACTGCAATGTGTTTACACCACGTAAACTGTAAAAAATAATGGCGTTTATAGCTCCCTAAATAAGCTGGGGCTTAAAGCCAAAACATTGGTAGCTAACAAAGAACAATGGAATCTGGACCGGAAAACAAACATTTTTAATCAAAGCGTAAAATCCGAGTTTTCTTTTGTTTCTTTTTAGTCGTTACAATATTTGTATTCCATTTTATTTGATACAACCAAACAAGAAAATTAACAAATAATAAAAATCTTCTGAATGAAATTAGACCCGAAAAGGTTAATTACAATGTTTTATATAAAGAGACGAGGGCCCTGAGCCCAGAGGGAAATTATTTAGAATACCGCATGGAACAAAATAATTTGTACGATCGACGAAAAATTCGAGAAAAAATAGATTCGAATCTCGATCGAGGCGCGGTCATTGCACCGCTAAGTACACCTACAAACCTCGCAATCAGTGTGATGTGCTTTTCACCATTTCAGACTTCATCACTGGTCAAGGCAAGCACTGGCTTGATATAAGTAAAAAAGAGGCACAGTCACATTATTCAACGGCGCCGTATTCTGCTGCATACTTGACTGGGCAGAGCTTTCGTCTCAACAGTGCTTCGACTTTATAGCGCGCTATTATCTTATTACATTACGAAACCGAACTAATGGATACGAAACATATTAAAATATTGAAGTGCTTGTGTTCACTCGTGCACTATAATACTCTATCCTATCTCCAGTCACCGTTAAGATACCGTGACTGAAATTCGGTCTGGAGGACATTATCTTTATAGTGCACTCTCTACTCAATGTGGTAGAGTCATGCCAACTGGAGTAAATCACGCTTTCACAGAATACCGTCATAAAATAGCAGCTTAATACTAAACCCCCTTCTACTGGAAACAAGGCATTCCATCTTAGTCCTCAGGGGTGACAATGTATCTGCTTCTTGATTCTAAATTGAAGATTCACTTACTATCAAGTGGATCGTGTGCTCGTTTGTCACCATTATGATAAAAAAATCCGCTCAATGTAACGTGGCTTTCCTCTTATGCAATTACACCTATATCTATATAATTACTAAATCTACGGATAAGAATGTGTTTGGATGACATTATTATTAAAATATATTTAAAATTACAAATATATTCCTAAAAATCTATTTATCGAAGATGAGATTTAAATTATATGTAGGACATTATTATTTTTCTTTAAATCTAATTATCCCACATTAAACCTACTAATATACCTACTTATATAGCCAACACGTTTAGAGATCATTTCAGGGTGCGCTCGCCGCATGGCTCCTCGACCGCGTCTGGTAATTCTATGCCCGGTTGCTTAGGGGGTGGACCGCCAGTACATATCACTGCAAAGCAAATTAGGCATATATTAAATAAGATGACTGGTGGAAAATCTCCAGGGCACGATGGACTTAGTGTTGAACACCTGAGGTATGCGGGGGTTCACTTGCCGAGGGTACTGTCTATGTTTTTTACACTATGCATAAGTCATTCACACTTGCCACATGACCTAATGAAAACCGTAGTGGTGCCAATTGTGAAGAACAGGACAGGAGATGTCTCGGACATGGGGAACTACCGCCCCATCTCACTAGCAACAACCATTGCTAAGGTACTGGACGGTCTGCTCGACTCTTGCTTGCAAAGTTATTTAAATATCCATGACGCCCAGTTCGGGTTTCGATCCGGACTATCCACGGAAAGCGCCATCGTAAGTGTCAAGCATACCGTCCGTTATTACACCGATCGATGAACCCCGGTATATGCCTGTTTCCTGGACCTCTCTAAGGCTTTTGACCTTGTGTCATACGACTTGCTTTGGAGGAAGCTTGGTGATAGGGGTGTACCGGTTGGAGTTCTAAATATATTAAAGTATTGGTATGCCAATCAGACCACCTTTATAAGATGGGCAGACTCTCTTTCGGAATCGTATGTGTTGGAGTGCGGGGTGAGACAGGGGGGATTGACGTCTCCTGGGCTCTTCAACGTATATCTAAACGATCTCATCGTGAGGCTGAGTAGCATGCGTGTTGGGTGTCGGATTGATGGCGTCAGTATAAACAGCATACGCTACGCAGGCGACATGGTGCTGCTTAGCCCCACGATCGGTGGTCTGAGGGAGATGCTGAATGTCTGTGAGACGTATGCTGCTAGGCACGGGCTTACATACAATCTAAAAAAGACGGAATACATGATCTTTGAGGCTGCTGGTAAATGTCCCAATAATACAACAAATATTACCCTTAATGGCGTGAACATCAAACGTGTGTCTGAGTTTAAATATCTGGGGCATGTCATTACTAGCAGCCTCAAAGACGATGATGATATTGAAAGGGAGCGAAGGGCTCTGGCGGTTAGAGGTAACATGTTGACTCGCAGATTTTCTCGCTGTACAGAAGAGGTTAAGGTGACGCTATTTAAGGCATACTGCCAAAGCATGTACACGGGAAATCTGTGGGTCATGTATACCAAGAAATCGCTAGACACTCTTCGAATCCAGTATAACAATGTCTTCAGGATGATGTTGGGCCTGCCGCGGTTTTGCAGTGCATCGGGAATGTTTGCGGAATACCAAACTGATGGCTTCGATGCCATCATTCGTAAAAAAACGAGCTCCCTGATTAGCAGAGTGAGGAACAGTTCCAATAGCATCCTGAAGACATTAGCAAACCGATTTACTTCTCCAATTTGGAAATGCTTTGTGCAAAAAGTGACGATCACGGGAACATACCCTTTCCCCTGATGGTTACTTATGGTAACAAATATAATTGTAGATAATTAATTTATTATTATTATTTTAATGAGTATAATTTTCAATCCCAATTAATAAAATACTAACATATTTTGTAAGCCATTTTTACTAACACAATATGGATGTACAAGTTGTCCGAAATAAATGATTTATTATTATTATTATTATTATAAACCATTCCACAATTAAATCGCCTGAAAACGACAAAGAGATTTCAAGGCTTAACAACGTAATTTTATGTTAAATGTCTAAAGCCTCAGGATTAGACACCAGAAATTTTCTACTTTAATTAGGTAGTCGTAATTTAATTAAAATGAATACGGTCGTTTTATCCTTTTTACATCATTACAATTCATTAAAAATCCACTGGCTATACCACAGTATATATACTGGCTGCTGCTGCACGATAAGTCACATAGGCTTCTGTCATATGTTCATAGATCGTTAGGCAGCCGGGTCGATAACCAAACAGACAAAATACGTATTTCTATGTTGTGCTTGGTTAGTGATACTAAAGCAATTTTTTGATCATTTTATTGGATTACCATAAAACATTTAATAGATAGATTTTTATATACATCGGAATTAAAATTTTTTTTTTTAATTTAAAATACAACTGATTAAAAATAAAAACTGAAAAAAATAATTAAATACGCGATTAAGACAACACTAATTAGCATCTAATTGAATGAGTATAACGTTTCATATTGAACAAAAACACATATTTTGTATTTGTTATTTGTAATTTATGTTTTTTTTGTATTTTGAGAAGTGTTATGGTACAATTAATACATTAGGAATTTAGGCAATAAGCTTTGCTTTTTAAATAACGTTTTCCTGTCTAGGCCGACTCGAAGACATCTAAATTAAACGTGGAATATGTATTGTACTTTTTTGTATAAACATAAATAATGAAAAAAACTACACAAAGTAACAAAGCTGAATTAAATATTTTATAAGGATTTTATATCATAAGATAGAAAGATAAATTCTACTAGCAGTAATTTATTACCATCACCACTACAGCGCTTCACTTGTGAAGCGCTGTAGTGTTGCGCAACACCGGTGAACATAGGTCTCCCCGAAAAAACAGTCATCACTCTTTATTATGTACCATATTTAGTGGGAGGCTATCTTACACTTCACTTACCGGTACTAGACTGCCACTTGAGAACCTTTTTTCCTTCGTCGGTTGCGCGTTCGACTCATTACTACTTCAGCTTACTGATTCGTTGGGCTGTCTTGATAACTCTATTTCTATTAGCTGTAATTTAATTAGAAAAATTAAACTTAAAAAAGTAACAACCGACTTAAATATCTAAAAAGTATAAAATAATTTACAATACGTGATAGAGCCACACTCCAGCTATATTTACGGTTGTTTTTTTTTTTTATAGAAGAGGCGGCAAACGAACATGCGGCTCACCTGATGTTAAGTGTCTACCGCCGCCCATGATCAAACGCAACACCAGGTGAATTGCAGGTACGTTGCCGGCCCTTTAAAAAAGAGTAAGCTCTTTTCTTAAAGGTTCCCAGGTCGTATCGGACCGGAAAAATCGTCGGTGGTAAACTATTCCACAGAGAGGTCGTACGCGAAAGAAAACTCCTTGTGAAATGTACAGTGTTGGACCGCCAGGCATCCAGATGGTCTTGATTGTATCGGGAAGCTTGCCGCGTAGTGCGTTCACGAAATTTGGCGGCTGGAATTAATCCGAACAATTCCTCAGAACACTCCCCATTGTATATGCGAAAGAAAATGCAAAGAGCTGCAACATCTCTTCGCAGCGCCAGTGAATCGAGCCGTTGTAGCACGAATTGGTAGGTTCAGCTGCGGTGAGACCACGATCTCACACGATACCAAAATAAAATAGCAGCTTGACTGTACTGTGTTTTGTATGCTGAGTTTAGAGAACTTAATGAGACATTCCATATTAGTCCTCAGGGGTGATAACGCATCTGCATTCTGATACTTAATCGGGGGTAAACGTAGATATCTATGTACCACAGCATCCACTTACCATTAGGTGGACTATGTGCTCGTTTGTCATGCTTATACTATAAAATAAAAAATAAAAATTCACACACGTTATTAGCTCTTCATAAACATCATTTGAGAATGTTACAAGTCTAAAAAGCATTTGACATTTGCTACGTGATTATAAGTAGTTTGTTTGTTACTAATAGTCAAGTGCAGTTCTTTGTCTTACCGATTACAATTAAATTAAACTTATAAAATATACTTAAATATTGCTAATTTTACAAGATAGTCTCCTCTAGATGATTTCCTAGTAGTACAATACAAGTCTCTGTTACTCTTGCTACTTGCGTGAAATAAATGCCTATAACCACTCGGAACCTCAGATTGATTACGCAGTCAGGGCAAGAGCATATTAGGCAAGTAACGTACGAGTGAATTTTAGTTTTTTAACACTATGTAAATAGACTTTTTGTAAATACTTGTATAAACATTTTGTTTATTGTTTAGTATATTTAGTGATAGTATAAATTAGTTGCTTATATTTTAGTGTAATTTATATTTATATTATAGATATATTTTACACTATAACCAGGTACGGTATATGGTATAAGGTAAGGTATTCCTGGTTTAACAATGACCACGGAACGTCAATCACCTCAGTCTCCCGTAACCGTGGGTGCTGGAAAGCACCCGAAACGTCGGGAATTAAAAATAAAAATAATTAAACTTAAACGCGATAAAATCCGTAAAAGTAGTTTTAATCAATGTATCCACTCGGATGTCGGGGTCATTTTGGCCAATATGGCGCATCTGTCGAGCACTTTCGAAGTACTTAGTACATAACAAATATACTAAGTATATATGTATATATATACTAAGTAAGTATATTGAAATCATATATCAATGGAAACGTTATTAAATAAGCTATAAGATTATGCATAACAGATATATATGTTATATATATATATATATATATATATATATATATATATATATATATATATATATATATATATATATATATATATATATATATATATATATATATATATATATATATATATATATATGTGAGTTATATATAAATCATATATATGTTACAAATAGTTTGCTATCACTCGACGCCATATTATGGCGTTTGACAGATGCGCATATTATTTGAGACGCCAGAATATGGCGTTTATACAGACGAGGGGTTATAGAATATTGTTACGAGCTTGAGGTTCGTGACAATAAAAATTGCCGATAAAATTACCTAAATTAACACTTTAATTTATTTTACACAAATTAAAGTTAAAACACTAATAATAAAACACACTAATCCACTTAATTCCGCTCCGAAGCTTCGCTTGTTTCGTCAAATCAACACTGTCTCGATCGCATCTTGCGCCACCTATTTATTTCAATTAGCAAAATATCCGGAATGTTCAAGTAAACACGCGTAAGGTACCGAGAGCTCGAGTATAGAGCACTACCCTCCTGGGATCGTTCACCTTCCCTTTCTAGGGTTCGCTTAGGGCAGCTGGATCGAAGATGGCCCTTTTCCCCACAGCCATAGCACCTTGGGCTGTATCCTTTGTTGCGGTCGCGAACTGTAGCTGCTGCAACCTCCCTGACGCGATGGGAACGATGATCCTGCCGCACGGCTTCCACTTCCAGTGCATGGGCCAAGGCGTCCTTAAGCGTCTCGTGGTGCCCGAGCCTCACAGCAGCTCTGACTTCCAGGTCACGGATGCCGTCGATGAATGTCTGCACCAGATTCTCTTCAATGAGCGCAGGCACAGACCGGTATGCTTTTCGCACCAGCTTCTCCACTTCTAGAGCCCACTGCTGCAGGTTTTCGTTGATGCGCTGCACACGATCTTTAAGCTGCGCACGAAAGACGTGTTCCAGGTGAGCGTCACCATATCTCGCCTCCAATGCCTCAAGGAGTTGCTCATAAGTCACTTCCTCACCGAGAGCTTCCAGAATTGTTAAGGCCTGGTCGCGCAGGCCTAGTGTGAGAGCAGTCATGGCCTGACTTTTATTCCAGCCGTTCGCCTTCATAACAGCCTCGAACTGGATTTTGTAGGCTGACCAGGAAGAGGTACCGTCGAACGGTGGCACCTTGAACCCACGTAGCGAAGGTGTTGTAGCTACTACGGGAGCTGTAGCTCCATCTCCAAGTTTGAGTTCGTCCAGTGATTTCTTCATGTCAGCCATTACGTTGTCAACCCGATAGTTTACTTGGTCGATTCGGGTTTCAGCTTTCTCGATTCGGTTTTCAGCTTTCGCGATTTGGGTTTCAGCTTCCGACAGGCGGTTGTCATGCAAAGCAACCCTATCCTTCACCTCCTTTATCTCCTTCCCGAAGGTAGCGTGAAGGTCCTTCATGAGGAGCGTCTGCTCTTCCAACCGACGGGCCTGGTCTTCCCGTCGGCGGGCCTGTTCCTCCTGTCCGCCCCGCAGCTGCTCCTCCAATCGGCGTGCCTGTTCCGCCTGCTGGCGAGCCTGTTCCTCCTGTCGGCGAGCCTGCTCCTGCGGCATCACCATCGGAGCACGGAGAACCTGGTGCAGACATTCATCGACGGCATCCGTGACCTGGAAGTCAGAGCTGCTGTGAGGCTCGGGCACCACGAGACGCTTAAGGACGCCTTGGCCCATGCACTGGAAGTGGAAGCCGTGCGGCAGGATCATAGTTCCCATCGCGTCAGGGAGGTTGCAGCAGCTACAGTTCGCGACCGCAACAAAGGATACAGCCCAAGGTGCTATGGCTGTGGGGAAAAGGGCCATCTTCGATCCAGCTGCCCTAAGCGAACCCTAGAAAGGGAAGGTGAACGATCCCAGGAGGGTAGTGCGGCCAACAGCACCGCCCAGCAGCAGCAGGGAAACGAGTAAAAGCCAGAACTGCGGGGCGGGTGCTGGCTGATGTTAAAAAAGCCCCAAGGATCTCGATCTCACAAACCCATGATGGGAACAGTCTAATCATCAAGGGCGAGGTCAACGGAATGCCGTGTAAACTGACCATAGACACTGGAGCCTCTCGTACGGTTGTTAGTTCCCAACTTATAAGTCAGTTCCTTGGGGACTCCGCATACAACCGAGAACACATTAATTTGGTAACAGCCACCGGTCAGCGTATACCCGTCCGTGGAGAGAAGGAGATGGAGTTGAAGCTTGGCAACGTGATCTACCTGCATAATGTCATCGTGGCTGATATAATGGACGACTGCATCCTAGGCCTAGACTTTATGAGGGATAATTGTTGTGAGATCGACGTTAAGCAAGGTGTTTTGAAATGTGGACAGGAGGAACTTTTTATGGAAGGTGCGTTACCAGGGAACGTGTACAGCATTAAGAAGATTGTTCTTCCGCCGAGATCGGAAACGATTGTTCCGGTTAGTCTTCCCCGAAACGCTGGGCAAGCTCACCGTTGTGTACTTGTGGAAAGGGTAAACAATGACCTTCCATGGAAAGTAGCTCGAACCTTGGTCAGAACCACTGACATCTCAAGAATACGTGTGTTGAACCTTTGCGACCGGGAACAGATTATAGAAAAAGGCACACTGGTTGGCACTTGTGAGGAAGTGGATTGGTTACGTCGGTGCCAATATATATCGAGTGGGACCCCCAGCAAGGTTTCAGAAACGAGAGTGACCACACTTTTGGAAGACTGTCGCAGTGTTCTCTCCCCGAACGAATTGGTCAAGGCGAAGAAGTTGTTACTCAAGTACGCCGATGTATTCTCGTCAAACGATGCTGATATAGGAAAGACTGGCTTAGTTCAACACAAAATAAACACAGGAGAGGAATTGCCTATCCGTCAGCGGCCAAGAAGATTGCCGGTAGCACGTGAAAAGGAAGTGGAAACCATGATTGAGGGAATGGTGAAGGATGGTGTTATTGAACCTTCATCTAGTCCATGGTGTTCACCCGTGGTGCTGGTAAAGAAGAAGGATGGCACCATGCGGTTTTGTGTTGACTACCGCCGTCTGAACGACGTTACAAAGAAGGACAGCTATCCATTGCCAAGAATTGATGACACGCTGGACATGCTTACAGGAGTAAAATGGTTTAGCACGCTGGATCTAAAAAGTGGCTACTGGCAAGTTGAAATTGACCCTAAGGACAAGGAGAAAACTGCGTTCTCGACGGGAAAGGGTCTGTGGCAATTCAAAGTAATGCCGTTTGGGTTGTGCAATGCTCCAGCAACGTTTGAAAGGCTGATGGAACTTGTACTTACCGGGCTAATTGGCGATGCCTGTCTGGTCTACTTGGATGACATCATCATCGTGGGCCGTACGTTTGAGGAACACCTTCAAAACCTGGAACGCGTGCTTATGAAGATTCAGAGTGCCAACCTCAAGTTGAACCCGAAGAAATGTTCACTATTCCAACGGCAAGTTAACTTTTTGGGGTTTGTAGTATCGGAAGAAGGTATCTGCACAGATCCAGAGAAAATCGCCGCTGTCAAGGATTGGCCGGTTCCAAAAGACAAGACGCAGGTTAGAGCATTTTTGGGTTTGTGCTCCTATTACCGGCGATTCGTGAAGAACTTTGCAGATATAGCCAAACCTCTGCACAAGCTAACCGAGGAGAAGCGACAGTTCTGCTGGGATGAAAGTTGCAATATCGCATTCCAGGAGCTTAAGGACCGTCTGTGCAAAACACCTATTTTGGGATACCCTGATGCAAGCAAAGAATTTATAGTTGACACAGACGCAAGTGACATAGGACTTGGCGGTGTGCTGTCTCAACGGAGTGGTGACCAAGAGGTCGTGATAGCGTACTTCAGCAAGTCGTTGTCAAAACCGGAAAGAAACTATTGTGTCACAAGACGCGAATTGCTCGCTGTGGTAAAGTCGTTGCAGCATTTTAGCAAATATCTTCTGGGACGAAAGTTTCACTTACGAACTGACCATGCTGCACTAAAATGGCTATTGCAGTTAAAAACCCAGAAGGACAAGTTGCGAGGTGGATTGAACTACTGCAGGAATACGACTTTGAGATCGAACATCGCAGCGGGAAATCTCATGGCAACGCAGATGCATTGTCAAGAAGACCTTGTCCTGAAGATTGCAAACATTGTACTAGGCAAGAGAGTAAGGAAGTGGTATCCGTGAGGATGCTCAGGGCAGACCACCTCAGCAACGAGTGGAAGGACAGCCTACGACATGCACAGCAGGAAGATCCGGACATCAAGCCGATTCCGGAATGGATAAAGGCCAGTGCTCCCAAGCCCAAGTGGAGTGACGTCTCAGCGATGAGTTCGACCACTAAAAGCTATTGGGCCCAGTGGGACAGCTTGCTGCTTCAGGATGGAGTTCTGTGTCGTAAATGGGAAAACGTTCGGGGAGACAGCTGTCATTTGCAAATGGTTGTCCCTAAAGCTAAAGTACCGGATGTTCTACAGCTGTACCATAATGATTGTTCAGGAGGCCATCTGGGAGTTAAACGAACTCTACTGTAGATCCGAGAACGGTTTTACTGGGTCCACTGTCGAAACGATGTCGAGGACTGGGGTCGCAAATGTACAAGTTGTGCGGCTGTAAAGGGACCTCAGACTCGTAGTAGAGGTGCATTGAAGTTGTACAATGTGGGTGCACCATGGGAGAGAATAGCCATTGACGTGGCGGGGCCGTTTCCGGAGAGTGAAAGCGGTAACAAGTATTTCATGGTTGTGATGGATTACTCCACTAAGTGGCCAGAAGTCTTCGCCATTCCAAATCAAGAAGCTTCAACAGTTGCAGATAAACTAGTTCATGAAGTCTTCTGTCGTTTTGGAGTACCTTTAGAGATTCACAGCGATCAAGGAAGGAATTTTGAGTCTCAAATATTCCAGGAAACTTGCCGAGTTATGGGTACTCATAAAACAAGAACGACTTCTTATCACCCGCAATCTGATGGAATAGTGGAACGATTTAATCAGACATTGGAGAGGTACCTAGCAAAAGTTGTAGACAATCGGCAACGAGATTGGGACAAGCACATACAACCGTTTTTGTTGTCATATCGAAGTTCTGTTCACGAAAGTACAGCAGTGACACCAGCTTTCGCAAACTTTGGAAGAGAATTACGGCTGCCTGCGGACCTGATCACCGGGATACCACCTGATGCCCCACGCAGTATAACCGATTATGCAAATGACTTGCGGAACAAAATGAATGACATTTATGAGCTCGTCAGACAATCGGGCCAGCAAATGTCTGAAAAAATGAAAACCCGGTACGACCGAAAAATGAACAATAAAGGGTTCAACGAAGGTTCATTAGTGTGGTTGCACAATCCAGTCCGCAGCAAAGGGAAATCTCCTAAGCTTCAAGCTAAATGGGACGGCCCGTACCGGATTGTAACCAGGATCAACGATGTGACCTACCGGATACAGAAAGGCGCAAGAGGGACTCCTAAGATCGTCCATGTGGATCGCTTGGCGCGTTATTATGGGACCGATAATGCTCGGGACGAGCATGTCTTAGGAGGGGGCAGTGTTGTGTGAATAAGTCATTGAATAAGATTTTTCAGTTCTTCGGGTGGCGCTGTCGGTCGAGAGATCGGTGATGTCATTCGCTGCAAAGCTCCCCTCGCTCTCGTTCCTGACTCTAGATGGCGCTAGTTGACTTATTCACACAACAATATGTTTTCAAAAGAACCCTTCTCTCAATCGTCAAAACTAAAATCCCAAGAAATCAGTTGATAGGACCAACCTGTTCGGCCGCCAGATCCCCTGGCAACCAACGGCCAAATACTTAGGTGTCAAATTCAACCACGGGATGACCTTCCTGAAACACACTCGCTCTGTCCACAACCATACCAAAATCATCCCTAAGCGTCTCCGTCCGCTCGTTAACAGCAGGAGCAAACTGTTACTTAAACACATGGCCCATCTATATTAAGCTAGCGTAAGACCTATCAAGTCTTAGGCAAGCATTGTTTGCGCACATCCTGCCCATCGAAATTTGTACGACCTCCAAGTCTCATTTTGGTTTTTAATTCCCAGCGTTTCGGGCATTTTCCAGCGCCCATGGCCACGGGGTGAGACTGATGTGTTTGACGTCCCGATGTCATAGTTAACAAGGCCTACCATCAAATTTTAAATATTAAGATTTGGTTCTATCTACGCAAAAGCAAAACTATGAATTTCAACGTAAATTCGATAATATCACTGTATACCAAACTACCGAAGTTGTACAAACCAAATACTGCACTGACTCATAAACACAAATTGGCTCAACACTTATCACAAATACTGTCGTAACTAAGAGGATACACAATAGCACATACAAAGGATTCATTCAGTTTTGTCAGTGAGATAAAAGACCTAAATCTTGTCGAAACTGAAACTATTGTCAGTTATGACGACCAGTTACGTTTTACATGTCAATCTATAGAAAACTACATCACAATTGTGACTGGAAAGCAACATGCCTCCGAAATATGCAGTACTACTCAGACATTGCCTCACAACTGGCTATATATTGTGGAAGGAAGAGTTCTATATTCAAGTAGATGGGGTGGCAACGGGCTCACCTGTATCTCCATTTGTCGTCGATATATTCATGGAGGAATTTGACGAGAAAGTTCTCCTCGCTGCAACTGTGTATCCTAGATTCTGCAAGCAGTACGTAGACAACACTTTCACAATTTTAACATCAAAAAAACTAACTGCATTCTTAGACCATTTTAACTCCATAAACTATAAAATTGAATTCACTATGAAGTTAGTAGAATTCTTTAGCTTTCCTAGATTTTAGTCATTCGAAATCCAAACAATACCACCAGTCATTTTGTGTATAGAAAAAAGACCCATAATAACTGATATTTAAACAGTGAATTTCACCATCATCCTTCATAGTTAACCATGGGAAAATCTTTGTTTCAGAAATCACAAGGGATCTGTGACAGTAAACACCTGGCCGCCGAGCTCCTGCACGCCATGCAGGTTTTGCACGACAACAAGCTTTGGGTTCCGTGGCTCGGTCAGAATAACCGAGTGAAATCGGCCAATGCCGAGCACGTCCCTGCTGTAGTACCATACGAATGAATGAATAAATGAATATACTTTTATTGTACACCACAAATATACAGATAATAACACAAAAGCAGATTATAATATGTAAGTACAATTTGGCGGCCTTATCGCTACATATCGATCTCTTCCAGGCAACCAAAAGCACATACACATGTATATATATATGTATGTATGTATGTATATTATAAAGAGGCTCTGAAACTACCGAACCGATTTGAAAAATTCCTTCACCATTAGAATCCTACATTATTCCTGATGAACATAGGCGATAGAACGTTTTCAAAAAATTTAGGAATCCGTATTAAAACTTCGTTAATGTAACCCAAGGTGTGAAAAAAATACCAAAAAAAACCTTCTATCGCGTACGCTGCGGAAAGTATTGACAATAGAGCAAAGTGCTGTGCTACAGTTTTATGGAGGACATCAATATCTACATAAAAGTCTGCAATACCATATGTCTAACTATTATAGTTATCTCACAATAACTACTTTTCCATGATAAAATATTAAATTTTCTGTATAACGTGTATATGCCGATAGATAAAAGTACTCCATTAATTTTGCTAATTTTTTAGCTAAAATTATTGAACTAAATGAGCGAGGTGTCATATCATGTCGCGCGGCAGAGACGCGTGATATACGCGGGTGAAACCGCTGGGTACAGCTAGTATATATATATATATATATATATATATATATATATATATATATATATATATATATATATATATATATATATGTATATATATTTGCTTTAATTTATAGATACATAATCACTTAATTTATTCTAACAGTGTGAAATTTTTTAGTAAATAGTGTAGTTGTTTTAATTTTATTTTCTTTTCTTTTCTAAATGAAAATACATAATATATAGTTAATACATTGCAGTTATATAAAACTTGGCCTGGTTGTCAAAGCTTTCTTTCTTTTTTTATGTTTTTAAGTTTTGAGCATTATGCAGTTCTTTTATTGCTATTTTGCGTAGGTATATTAAGACAGATTCTCTGATAAGATGTATAAAATAATGCCTTGTGAACTTTGGTCTCAGGTTTCCTCGATACAGGCTTGCCTAGTGAGGAAACCAACAGATATTACCTTTTATACATATTTTTCTGTTAATAAAACATTTTTCATTTTCATTTTTCAGTGTTCGAATGACTAAGACAAGTAATGCTCTTTAAGTAGTCGCTTAAACATAACAATAGTTTGTGCTTTACGTATACACAACGGTAGGGCATTCCAGAGCTTGATAGACTAGACAGTAAAAGATTTATTAAAAAAGGAAGTATTGTGAGCTGGTACCCTTATAGTGAATTTTCTTGAAGAGGGTAGAGGTTCTTCTGAAAGCCCCACAAAATTAAACTTCTCCTTTAGATAGGGAGGTGTAGAAGGGTGATGAAATAATACACAGTACAGAATAGAAAGAATATGATGAGAAGATTGGCTACATCTTGGAGCGGGCTTCCATAAGAACATACTACAAGACGCTGAAGAAGATTAGTCAGTTATTACCATCTGTTAGGTATATTGTTCATCTACAAGATGCAGCAGTGCACAAACTTGATTTTGAAAGTGATCTTTCCTATCCAGGAAAAACCAAAAGATGAAAAATCTAGTGTTCCGTATTTTTCACTAAGATCTTTATGTTTCGAGAAATGGAACATGGTGCTTGAATTGCAATTAACAATTTCAAGGGTACTAAAATCTTAAATATCACATACATTAAAACACATAAATTTAATCGTACGCCAGTGTAGAGAATTTCACATCTTTATATCTACGCATATATATGCTCGTACTCTCAAAATGGCACATTTTTAATATATCGCCGATTTGATGAAAACAATGCCGTCTAGGGTCTTTTCCTATATACATATATATATATATATATATATATATATATATATATATATATATATATATATATATACATACAAAGAGACCTTTATACAGCAGTGAACTTGTGAATGATCATTCTTCTTCAACGATCTTGTGAGATCTCGCCGTGAAGTGGCGGTTGAGAATATCCACTACATACCACTACATACCACCCCATATCTTCCCGTGGGTGTCGTAAGAGGCGACAGAGGGACACAGAAAGGAGATGGCCAGCAGCATCTTCCTAATAACAACAATAACATAATAAAAAACTGCGGTTGCCAACCCGCTCGCCAAGCGTGGCAACTATGGCAAATATCCCCCCATGAGCAACGACGCAAATAAACGGCCCCCAGTCCCCGGCGGCCCCGCTTTTCCTGGCTACGGTGGCGACCATGGTAACGGCGGGGCAGGGGTTGCTAAGATTCTCCGGTGGAGGTTCGGTTGCGACCTACGACGACTCGATCTGGAAACGTATAACGCACGCACCCTGAGCACTGACGAGAAGATACTGGAGCTGGAAGAAGAGGTAGACAAGTTGCGCTGGCATATTATTGGATTATCTGAGGTCCGAAGAGAGGGGGAGGACGCGGTAATCCTCGAGTCCGGCAACTTGTTCTATCACCGGGAGGGCGACCATCTGTCCCAGGGAGGTGCCGGATTTATCGTCCACAAGTCTCTCGTCAACAACGTTGTAAAGATTGGGAGTGTGTTGACGAGGGTCGCGTACCTGATACTCAGAATCACCAAACGGTATTCGCTGAAGGTCATACAGGTTTACGCACCAACCTCGGCATATCCCGATGAGGAGGTGGAGGAAAAGTATGAGAATAATTCTAGAGCCATGCATTCCTCCAAAACCCACTACACGGTGTTTTTTTTTTTTATAGAAGAGGGGGCAAACGAGCATGCGGTTCACCTGATGTTAAGTGACTACCGCCGCCCATGATCAACCGCAACACCAGGAGAATTGCGGGTGCGTTGCCGGCCCTTTAGAAAGGAGTAAGCTCTTTTCTTGAAGGTCCCCAGGTCGTATCGGTCCGGAAAAATCGCCGGTGGTAAACTATTCCACAGAGAGGTTGTACGTGGAAGGAAACTCCTTGTGAAACGTACAGTGGTGGACCGCCAAGCATCCAGATGGTGTGGATGGTATCGAAACGTTTGCCGTGTAGTGCGTTCACGAAATTTGGCGGCTGGGATTAATCCGAACAATTCCTCAGAGCACTCCCCGTGATAGATGCGATAAAATACGCAAAGAGATGCAACATCTCTTCGCAGCGCCAGTGAATCGAGCCGATCGGAAAGCACTCGGTCGTCGACGATTCGAGCCGCTCTGCGCTGGATGCGGTCAAGTAGAAGGAGCTGGTACTGGGGAGCCCCAGCCCAGAGATGGGAACAATATTCCATGTGCGGCCGAACCTGCGCCTTGTAAAGTTGCAGGCGGTGTGCCGGCATGAAATACTGTCCCGCTCTGCTGAGCACGCCAAGCTTTTTAGAGGCCAATTTGGCCTTCCCTTCCAAGTGACCACGAAACTGCACGTCACTCGATATGTCGACGCCGAGGATTCCAATACTGGCTGAGGCAACAAGGGGAGTGCCTTGAAACTGAGGGGATACGACAAAGGGGTTCTTTTTAGCGGTTAACGCGCAAACTTGTGTCTTCTGGGGGTTAAACTGGACTAGATTTAGTCGTCCCCAATCCGAGACTCTGTTCAGCAAAGACTCGACTTTAGACACATGTTTGTCCCGGCACTCGGAGACGTTTTCCCGAGAAATATTGGCTCGGCCGGTGTAAAGAGCATCACCAGTGCTGTCATCCGCATAGCAATGAATGTTACGGGTATGCAACATATCATTGATATGCAGAAGAAACAGCGTTGGCGATAGCACGCAGCCCTGTGGAACACCAGCATTAATAGGCTTGCAATCGGAGCTTGCACCGTCTACAACAACCTTGATGCTCTGATCTGCAAGAAAGCTGGTGATCCAATCGCACAACTTCTCGGGAAGCCCATAGGAAGGGAGCTTCGAAAGAAGCGCTTTGTGCCAAACCCGATCGAAGGCCTTCGCAATGTCCAAACTAACGGCCAATGCCTCCCCCTTGAACTCTACTGCCTTCGCCCATCTGTGAGTGAGGTAGACCAGAAGATCACCAGCTGACCGACCACGGCGAAAACCGTATTGGCGGTCACTAATCAGCTGGTGATCCTCAAGGTACCTCATGAGCTGGCAGTTTACAATGGACTCCATTGTTTTGGAGAACAAGGAGGTGATGGCGATTGGCCGGTAGTTGGACGGGTCTGAGCGGTCGCCTTTTTTAGGGATCGGGTGGACGAAAGCCGTCTTCCATGATTTTGGGACTACGCCTAGGGAGTAGGAGTACCGGAAAAGACGCGTTAAAACTGCTGCCAACTCTGGAGCACACGTCCTCAGCACAATTGGGGGGATTCCGTCAGGCCCACTCGACTTGTGGATGTCTAGGGAGAGGAGTGCTTTGCGAACCGAGCGCTGAGTGAATTGCACTTCCGGCATGGAGCACTCACAGCGCGGGATGGTCGGCGGCGTACTCCCCCCGTCATCGAGAGTCGAGTTAGACGCAAAGAAAGAGCCTAGAAGATCGGCTTTCTCCTTTGCAGTATGGGCCAGTGAGTCGTCCTCCCTGTGCAGAGATGGAAGAGATGGCTGACAGAAATTCCCCTGGACAGCCTTGGCGAGAGACCAGAATGCACGGGTTCCAGAAGGAAGGCGAACTAGTTTCTCGCCAATTCTGCCTATGTGCTCTGACTTTGCCTTGGCAATGACTCTTTTGAAGGACCTAGAGGCGGAATTATACTTCTTTTTTAGAGCGCTGGTGTTTACATCCCGGGACGCTGATGCATCAACCCAGGCCTGGTAGCACTCCTGCTTATAGTATGATGCTATTTTACAGGAGCGACCAAACCATGGCTGAGACTTGCCTCCAATGGGCACCACAGAGGAAGGAATAAAAAGTTCCATACCCTGGAGTACCACATCAGTAACAGAATCCGCAACAACGTTGGGATCATCCGGCGAGAAGCAAACCCGCCCCCAAGGGTAGGATGCAAAGAAAGACCGCATCCCATCCCAACCGGCTGACCTATAGTGCCAAACACGGCGGCAGCCTGCAGAATGCAACCACGATTTCAGCGTGAGTGGCACAACACTCCGGACCAGACAATGGACCGAGGAGCCTAAAGGGGCGTCGACGGAAATCTGATATCCGTCCGGGTGAGAGGTCAGCAGAAGGTCCAACAGGGAAGGTGCATGATCCTCCACATCTGGAATCCGCGTAGGCGAAGTAACCAGTTGTGTCAGACCATATGCCAAGGCAAAATCATGAACAGATCTCCCCGCATGATCGGTTAAACGTGAACCAAGCCATTCGGCGTGATGGGCGTTAAAGTCGCCGAGGATCACGATCTCTGCGGAGGGGATCTGCTGTAGCAACGAATCTGCAGCCATTTGGACGTGGTCGAAGAGTCGGTCTGTTTCGGCATTACCGCTATGGGACCTATAGAGGCACCCGTAGACGCGTGGATGGTCGTCGCTGTCTACGCGTAGCCAAAGGATGGACAGGTCCGAACCTTCAAGTCAGAGGCACAAAGGAGTGTTCCAGTTTGTACCCCGGGTAGGAGAGATACGAGACATCAGCCGGAGAGGACACCTGCGTCTCGGTCAGAAAGAGCAGAGCCGGCCTCGCCGTCTCGAGATGGTAGTGGACGGCGTTTAGGTTAGAGTGAAGTCCCCTGATATTGCAGAAATTCACTGACAGCGTGGCAGGGGTCGCCTTGGTCTTGTTGCTCCGTTTGCCCCGAGCAGTTGTAGTCTTGAGCGGAATTTTGCCCCCCCCCCCCCCCAGAATACGCGGGGCAGCCTGAGCACCCACGCTCAGAAGTGGAGAAACATGGTCGTGGATGCTCAGCGAGGGATTCTCCAGAGGTGCTGGTACCCTCCTGGGGTAGTCTATTATTATTTAATTCCGCTACCATGTTGATGGGGGGGGGGGGGATTTGGGCCTCCAGCCACCTGCACTCACCAGACGAAACGCGGAAGCAGAGCTTCCACTTCACGCCGGTATTCTGTGAGGTCGTGGTACCACCCCGGCTTGAGCCGGCCCATACGTGCAGCAGCAAAGCTGCCGCGTGGCTCTACCACTGTTGAAAAGTGGTGTTGATGGGAGACTTCAACGCAAAACTAGGCACAAGACAAGGCGGTGAGCTGAACACAAAACGAGATTGACTCCATTATGACGACCAGACGCCAACTGTTCAGTGATGTCTCAGTGATCGCAAGGGTGAAAAGTGGCAGCGATTACCGAATGGTTAGAGGCACACTGAACCTAAACGTTAAGTTGGAGAGGTCTCGTCTAATGAAGTCGACGCTCCGTCCCCCTCGTGCTCTAATCCAGAATCCCGAGACTTTCCAGCTTGAGTTACGTAACCGCTTTCAGTGCCTAGAAGATTGCAATGCAGTGGACGATATGAATGACAAGCTCGTGGAAACTGTCCATGCGGTCGGAGCTAAGTTCTGCAAGACCCGCCGCAGAAGAACACAAAAACTCTCCGATCACACTCTTAATCTCATGGCTGTTAGACGGGAGATGAGGCTGCAATCGTCAACGGATTTGACAGCATACAGGCAACTGAACAGACAGATCTCCAAATGCATGCGGCGAGACTTACGCAACTTTAACACTGCTCGTATTAAAGAAGCGATCGAGCGGAACCAGGGCTCCAAAGTCTTTGCCAGAGATCTGTCTGCCAGAAAGAGCCAACTGTCAAAGCTGAAGACTAAGTATGGCAGCATCGTTTCCGAGACACCCGAGATTTTCAGTGAGATTGAGAGGTTCTATGGGCAGCTGTACACATCATCGTTGGAAGCCACACGCAAATGTGAGTAACGATCCAATAGCAAGTCTTACCCGACACTATTCCGATTATATCCCGGACGTCAGTCTGAACGAGGTTAAAATGGCTCTCCAGCACCTTAAAAACGGCAGGGCCCCAGGCGAGGATGGAATTACAGCGGAGCTTCTGAAAGCGGGTGGAACACCGGTACTTGAAATCCTTCAGAAGCTCTTCAATTCCGTCCTCCATGGTGGCACTACTCCGGAGGATTGGAGGAGAAGTGGGGTGGTCTTGTTCTTTAAGAAAGCCGACAACGCTCTCTTGAAGAACTACAGACCGATTTCCATTCTAAACCGCGTCTACGTGCTGTTTTCGAGAGTCATTATGAATCGTCTTGCACGCAGACTCGACGACTTCCATCCTCCCGAACAAGCCGGTTTCCGAAAAGGCTTCAGTACCATAGACCACATACACACCCTGCGGCAGATTGTACAAAAGACCGAAGAGCACAATCTGCCACTTTTCCTGGCGTATATGGACTATGAGAAAGCCTTCGATTCCGTCGAAATTTGGGCGGTGCTACAGTGCCTTCAGCGGTGCCAAGTTGACTGTCGGTATATCGAAGTGCTGAAGTGTTTGTACAGTAGGGCTACAATGGATATCCGAGTACAGAATCAAAGCTCGAAACCTATCCAACTGCAGAGAGGTATAAGACAGGGTGACTTGATATCCCCGAAACTCTTCACCGCTGCATTGGAAGACGTTTTCAAGCTACTGGACTGGAAAGGATACGGTATTAACATCAATAGCGAGTACATTACTCACCTTCGATTTGTCGACGATATAGTCCTTATGGCAGAATCGCTGGAGGATGACCTCAATGGTGTCTCCCAACGGATAGGCCTTAAGATGAACATGGACAAAACAAAGATCATGTTTAATGTCCATGTCACACTTATGCCAGTAGTAGTTGGGCGCACTATGCTCGAAGTTGTTGACGAGTACGTTTACCTGGGACAAATAGTCCGACTAGGTAAGTCTAACTTTGACCGAGAGGTCAATCGACGGATTCAACTTGGCTGGGCAGCGTTCGGGAAATTACAACACATCTTCTGGTCAGGTATACCTCAGTCTCTGAAAACTAAAGTGTACAGCCAGTGCGTGTTGCCAGTGATGACTTACGAATCAGAGACGTTGTCCTTCACTGCTGGCCGTATGAGGACGCCTAAGGTCGCTCAGCGAGCTATGGAGAGGGCTATGCTCGGAGTTTCTCTGCGTGATAGACTCAGAAATGAGGACCCCCACTAGATGGAGTGACGACCTGGTAAGACATGCAGGAAGTCGATGGATGCAGGTGGCTCAGGACCGTGCTTTGTGGCATTACTTGGGGGAGGCCTATGTTCAGCAGTGAACTTGTGAAGTGCTGTAATGATGAATGATGATGATGAACTTGTGAATGATGATAATGATTTTGATGACACTAAATCAGGTCAATTTGCCCGTTTATGATAAAACATCACAAATATAAAATATACGGCACAGATTCTATGCATTTGAAGGGTATTAACATATTTCTGTAATAAACTCTCGAGTACTTAAGTTGAGGCCTCCGTGACTAACAATGTATGACGATTTTCACTGTCATAAATTTGAAATAAAGCTCTCCCACGAGTGCTGTACATCGACACGCTGTTATACTAAATTATTTAAAGCGACCTTTATGAATCAGGTTAACTTAGATAATTCCAATCACTGTATATAAATTTATATTTTTCATTGAACCGCTTTTTGCTTTGTGCTAATTTCTATAATTGTTATAAAAAAAACTGTTGTCATCATTATCGTTATTATTGCCTATCTATATAATTTATCTATCGCTGAACAAAGACCTACCAAAGACCGCCACAAATCATGGTCTTAAGTCATCTCTGTCGATCGAGTTCCAATATTTTGGTCTTACCATGTAGTCATCCTATCTATGGGGGTTGCTTAACAATACTTTTTATTTGGTAGTTTTTTTATAATGTTTGCTAATAGTATTAATGAAACCTTATAACCTTTCTGATTAAATTTGCTTAGCAATCTTGCATTTCGAACGGAATCACAGTTATCCTTCTTTCCTTCACTACCTTACGGCTCATAATAAGCACTGCTATTTGCGACAGAAATAGGTGAAGGGGTTGTACCTTCCCTGAGGGACTCCTAGGCAGACAATGAGTACCAAATATTTCACTTAAAACATCTTAAAACATATGCTGTGCCCACATAAATCTACATCTATCCTCGATAAAGAATCAAAATGCTGATAGTTTAAATAAATAATAAATTAAAAAGACAAAAAAGAGTGTATCACCCCTGAGAACTAAGAAGGAATGCCTCGTTTCCTGTAAAAAGGGTCACTTTGTAAACTTCGATTGTATTAACAATAAAACGTTTTATTTTATTTGTCACTTTTTTATAGATACAAAAAGTAAAATACGTTGTTTCTGATTTGGATAAACCAATCAAGTCTGTCTCGAACACAGGCGCAGGAAAGCCAGCCTCTCTGTATATAAAATACGTTCTGCAGAGTGCGTTTCTTGTCAGTTCTTATCTTGGAATAATTTACCAGCACACATTTTCATATAAATTTTCTGACAATGTAATTCTCTTTCTATCCGATTACATGATAACTTCCTAAATTTTACACGAATACTAACATTGAATAAAACTAGTTTTAAGGATTTTGTCGCGTATTATTTGACTGGTGGCTTGAAATGTATTTCCCAATCCCAAGTGATCGGATCCGACCAAGGCGACATTTCGTCAAATTCCAAGCGTTAATAATATACGTTCATTTCGTACGCCATTTTCATTTGGATGTTGTTGTGTTGATTTTTCTGGTGTTTTATTAGTGTTTTACTATAGCGTTTTATTATAAAATTGTTGTAAAAGTTTTTGTGTGAATATGTGTTATCTTTTTAAGTAAATAATATCGAGTAATATATAGAAATATAATAGTGATTTTCACGCTGCCGATATACACCTGGTTTTTGTTATCAAAATACAATAGTATTTTTGCAATAAAGTAAATAATAATATTTTTGTAAAAAGTATATGACTTTTGTTTAGACCACAGCATAGAGAATTTTGTATAAATTTTATAATGCCAAACTTCTTCATAGAAAAGTAGTCTCTAAATATAAATTTTAATGCTTAAAGTGCTGTGAGTGGGTGCGGTCACATGCGACCGCTCGGGAATTCATGGATGCATGCGACTGTATAAGATTTTTATGAGGAGTAAGTAGTTAAATATATTAAGAAAATATGTTCATGTTTTATTTCATTTTGATATTAGTTTAGCAAATAAGCAAACATTTGATAAATATTCACATGTTGGTTGAATACAACACACTTTGTTACAAGAGTTTTTCCTATAAGCTGTATATTTTTCCCCCACGCTCGCATCAACCTACTTCCATCTTTTTTATTTTACATCGTGGGACCTCGCTTTTGTTTTCTTTTTTGAAGGAAAATATTGTTTTGATGTGTTCTATAAAACAAAGACTCAATCAATGTGACGCCTCATGTGTTAAAATCCGGTAGTGCTGACCTATTGGTGCTACTACTAAAATATAACTGTAACATGGTTTTACCACGTATAAAGTTACATAGACCTCCAATTAAATATTACATAGACCTCCAATTTAGATTACCTTATAAGGAGGGACGATGTAGGGCTGTACGTGGTAGAGCCACGCTACATCTATATTATAGTTGTAGCACGAATGGGTCATCTCGTCCGGGGAAGGACCACGCTCTCACAGAATACCAGCGTGAAATATAAGCTTAATGCTGATGTATTTCGTATGGTGAGTGTAGAGAACCGGAGACCCATTTACTGTAAACGAGGAATTCCATCTTAGTCCTCACGGGTGACAACGCATCTGCATTTTGATTCGTAATCGAGGATAGGTGTAGATGTCTATAGGCCACAGCAACCACTTACCATCAGGTGGACTGTGTGCTCGTTTGTCATCCCCCATCCTATAAAAAAGGGTAGTGAATATTTTTGCATCGACACTACACGTATATTCCTTAGTCTACCAAAAATTTAAAAATAATTTTTGACAAAACCTAACCGGCTACTTCAAAGAATTTACAAGAATTAAATAATTTCACATTTTGAAGTCGGTGTTTTAATTCTTCCACTGTATTAGCACCGCCTTTAAAATGTGTTATTGTTTCATTCTTTTTAGTTTTTGAACTCTAGTCTTACTTTTTCGATATAGTTTATTTTATAAACCTGTTTTCATATGCAACTCGTATGTAAAATACAACAGATTATTACGGTAAACGGATCGTTTCTTGAATATAGAAATGGGACATATAAGAAACTACGTCACAATATCGTGGCAATTTCTACTTCTGGCTCTTTGATCTTGTTATCAAAATGGATAAAAATATCTGCAAAATATATTTATTTATCCCGTAATTCACTAACATTAAGAATTTAATGTATTTCACTAACATTATTTTCCTATTACGGTTAGGAATACGTAGCTTGTTTTTATACCGATATCGCTAGAATCGGTTTACTTTATGTTTCAGTGGAATGTTTCTGACATTGTCTTTCAGAGATGTGCCTTTTATTGACAGAATGTAGACTCGTAAAAGGAATTTCTTTTACGAGACGTTGGGGGTCTATTAATATGTTTATTAAGGAGCTTTTATCTTTGGCTTTGCCCCGTGGATGACGGAAAATATGATTTCGAAAAATCACGGCGCATAATCTCATGGGTTAGTGGTTAATCAACCTATTTCTGCTAGGAGGTTTTCACCGATGAATTAGACTTATTTATGAGAAAAAATACATTTACGTATTTTTTTTAATTTATCGAGGTAACGTGTTTTAAAAATTAATAATAAGAAAAGTATTTAATTATTATAGTATTAAATTTTTCCTTTTTTCTCAATTAAAAGACATAACAAGCATTCATTATCAACACCAAAACTAGACCTAAAATACAAGATGGCAACATCATTAATTTTAATAATTTTAATTAAATATTTCCAAAATAATGACAAATAACAACAAAACGCTGAAACATTTGGCACGCAGAATATTTATAATCGTATACATTTAAACGAGCAATTCTTGTATATATATATATATATATATATATATATATATATATATATAATCAGAATCTCGGAAACGGCTCCAACGATTTTCATAAAATTTTGTGTCCAGGGAGTTTCGGGGGCAATAAATCGATCTAGCTAGGATTTATTTTTAGATAATGTCCTTTTGTCCGTGCCTTCAGGCAATAAAAAAACTGCTACAATATAAGAAGGTAAATATTGACAGACTACTAACGATCGTAATAGCTCAGGTGGGATGTCGGTCGGGCGTGATATCGGAGTTCCGTTATTCGCGTCCCGTCTTGGGTCCGACTTTTTTTCCTTTTTTTTTCAAATTCCCTTCTTTTGTGAGAAAATCTATTATTTCGAGCCCTTTTTTGTAGTAATTTTTAAAAATAAGAAAAATATTAATTAAACTAATTGCACTCGTGACTTTCATTCAAATAACCAGTTCAGTTTTTTCTATTATGTCAATAAGATCAAAAAATATTATTCATGTAATTTGTATCTAAATGTAACTTAAAAAAAAACCGAGCAAGGCTCGGTCACCCGGGTACTATTTCTAAAACAGAGACATCGATCTATTTCTCTGTTTTTAAAATATTCTACCAGTAACCCCGTATATGAGCTTATTTTGTCCGCGTGGTAGTCGGAAATAGTGTTGTGGATACAGAGAGACTAGCGGATGCTACAACCCAAAAGTGAATGATACCATTGCAAGAAATTTCTGTTTACCATTTCTTGCGTGTGGAGTTCAAATTACTTATCACATAACACTTATATCATACGTTACCATAATATTATTTAAACGGGTAGCTTACTTATTTTTGTGATTTGGTTAAGCTCTTGCACTTGTTTCACAATTTTTTTTTTAGTTTCACCTCACGGCATAATGATGCTATTTATGAACAACGAACATATGTTTGAGAAAGTGAAAGAATAAATATTGCACCTGCGCTACGTACACTCTCGTTAACTGTAATGACTCGTCGCCACTCCAGAAATTTGGCATGGAGGAAGATATTTAGAAAACTGGAGACACTTTTTACCAGAAATATGGCGTTCCATCTTAGCTCTCTAGGGAGATAAAGCTTTTTTGAAGACTAATGTAGATGTCTTTGGGTCTCAGCATCTACATATCATAAAATAAACAGTGTGCACATTTGCCAACCTTGTCTCTATATATAAAAATCAATTGCTTTCCGTTATTCGCGCGAAAATTCGAAAATACCTGGACCAATTTAAATGAAATTTTTTGTGTGGACCCGGTATTTGGCGCTGTCTTTGAGATCCAGAAATAACCCGTGCAATGCCGGGGCGGATCGATTATTCTACATAAAAATTCGCTATACTTAGCTGGTATTCAAAGGTGATCTCGAGCTTAAACCGAAACTCCATAATACCAAAATCGAGTCTAGACCGTACTAAGTATTTTTCCCAAAATTTAAACTAAGTTTGAGTTTCAGCCTGAAACTGCCTTTGAATACCGAACTTAATGTAATAAAAGTCTGTTCAGGCTTGCCTTGAAGTTACTCAAATTTCGGCAAGTTATTCTATTTTCTTATATCAAGCAATTAAGTATTTAATACGTTTTAAAGGATTATGACTCTACCAGCATTATAACCGGGTAGAGTCACGCCGCAGCTATATTATGGTTGTAGAATACCAGAATATTCACAGATCTTCCCTTTCAATGCTGCTCCGTTTTTTGATAAGAGTGCAGCACTGGAGATCCTTTTTACTGGTAGCAAAGAATTTCACCTCAGTCTTGAGGAGTGACAACGCATCTGCATTTTGATTTTTATTCAAAAATGGATAGATAGATAGATAGATAGATAGATAGAAAATTCTTTATTGCACTCAAACAAAACAATTTGGTACAAAGGCGAACTTAATGCCGAAAAGGCATTCTCTGCCAGCTAACCTTTTGTAGTGTGGTGAGAGCTATGGGTAGAGCCGCGAGAGAAAGAAAAACTAACTTATTTATTCATACTATTCAAAACGCGTTATATAATATTATGTATATGTTAGTTTATACATATATACACTCATACACATACATATATATATATATATATATATATATATATACATGCATACATATATATTTAAATAAAATATATACTAAACCAATAAAGCATACAATATAGTATACGAAATTATAATAAACATATAATAAAATTAATCAAGTAATTTTAAATAATATGCCTCAAGCTTACGTTTAAATGTCTTTATTGAAGGAGCATCTTTTAAATCTCGTGGAAGGTTATTCCAAAGTGTAATTGATGATACCGTGAAGGAATCCGAGTAGTATGCAGATTTATGCATCGGGATATTTAGAGTTTTGTTGGTCATCGAACGGGATAAGCTTAAATATGAAAAACGCTCTTTTAGATAAACTGGGGAACAAGGATTGTGAAGAATACCATACAAAGTGGTTAGAAGGTGTGTGTTCCGGCGAAAACGGATGTCGAGCCACTTAAGTCTTGAGCGAAATTGTGATATATGATCAAACTTGCGCAGGCCAAAAATATAGCGTATGCACAGATTGAGCAGACGGTCGAGTTTGCTAAGCAGCTCCTCAGTTATATCTGGATAGGCAATATCGGCATAATCAAAAATAGTAAGCAACAGAGAGTTGACTAGCGTAACCTTGGCCGTCTGAGGAATAAATTTTTGCCAGAGCTTTAATGAATGCATAGTTCCAAAAATACGTCTCCTGACCTCATTAACCTGTAGCACCCAACTTAGATCGTCATGGATGTCTGTATGCACGTTTATCATCCTTATTCTGTAAAAAAAGTCCTTATTTTATCTATTTTAATTTTAAGAAATATTATTAATATAAAGATGTGCAGAAAATTATAGAGCTGCGAGCGACATTGAAAAGGCAGTGAAAAAAGTAAAAAATTGATAAATGTATATATCGCCTACCAATTGCGAGCTAAATGATTGCATTTTCGAAGATTTCCAACAAATTTGAGAACAGTGCGCTCTATTTCGTAGTAACTTCATTACTTTCTAATTCAGTCGTTGTGCGTAGCGTTGTGAGCTCGCCCGGTACGGAACTTCAGGCTTACATTTCGTAAATGTGTAATAATTAAAATACCTAAATCCTTACTTTCCATTTGCGGTCGAATGACTCGACGTATGGTTAGGAATAATGAATACGTGGTTGGCCTATATTAACACGTACAAATTGTTTTAGCCGAGAGTTCTTAATTTGACTCTGGTTTTGGATGTTGCTAATTAGTCCAAACTGAACGTGATTGCCATGTAGTGGCAGTGTAAGAATATCCACTACCCTGTACGTTCCGTGAAGTGATGGTGACAAACAAACCAGAAGAAAAGCAGCAGCGACTTCCTTATAACAACTATTAAATAAAAATTAGTAATTACCAAGCAATCTACCACGCGTGGCAACTGTGGCAAATATATTTCTTATAAGATTCTCTATGGGGTGTTAATTCAAGAGTGGACTTTATGCTGTAACGGTAGTAGTAATTAATGGTTTGTACTACTAGTAAGGTTACAAGCATACTAAAGATGGTATGCATATGCATTTTAGTCTAAAGTATCAGGTAAGAACTTAGCTACAACGACGTTACATGCAAATTCCCAGTATGTGTGATTTTAGACAAGTTTTGATATAATTTTAAGCAAGGTACAAAATAAAAAAGGAATAGGAATTTTAACGAATTTTAAGCCGTCTCAAAATTATAATACAAGGATTTAATAATGAATTTGAGAGAGATTCTAATATTAAATTTATCGCCTCACTTCAAAAATATTAGAAAACCTAAGTAACGATTGCCGAAAATATTGTATATATTTTTGTGATAAACGAAGCCAATGCACCAAATAACCGCATATGTCCTTTTAAAGTAAAAGTGTTATTAAAAGAATGCATCTTGCTTTGACTAGTCGGATGGCTTAAAACCGCTCAACCAAAAATGGAAATGCGTTTCAGAGTTAAAATGTATATTATTATGTTCTCAAATATCAGTACCGTGCAGTAGCTAACATACAATACAAGTAGAACGTATGTGTTCTCTGTACTCACTGTGTATGTGACTGCCTGGTTGGTCTCGAGATTATAAGCGCGACTGCTAATCAAGGCAAAGGATATTTATGCCGCAGAAGTTAGCGGCAGAGTTGGCAAATGATGACCTAGACGGAAGGTTATCGACCAAATTGGCGATATCTTAAAGATGGGCCAAATTAGGCGTACTTTTAACCAACGAGCATACATGCGTAGATATATAGATGTGAATGACGTGAGAGAGTTATTCAGGACGTGCTCAAGTCCATATAACAAATTCGTAGTTGGCCTACCTCTTTGGATGACAGATGTAAGAGTATACGACTGAATTTCATCATCATAATTACAGCCCTTCACAAGTCCCCTGCTGAAATTAGGCCTCCCCTAAGAAATGCCACAAAGCACGGTCCTGAGCCCCTGCATCCATAGACTTCCTGAATATCTTACCAGTCGTCACTTCATCTAGTGAGGGATCGCTCTATACTTCGCCTGTCAGTGTGAGGCTGCCTCTCGAGAATTTTTTTTCCCATTGATAATCGCTATATGGCCGGCTCATTGCTACTTCATCTTACTAATCCGTTGTTTACATTTATTTTATATTAAGTTCACATCGTTTATATAAAGCAGGATAACACATTAAATTCTAAGGCTTGCTGCTTACGTAGAAACATAGTTTTAAAATTAAAACAATTCATCTATAGCCGTCTTCGGAAAATGATTCTTTTTATTTATTAGTTAATTATTCAGGAGTGGTTTAATATAGGTTTGAAATTAAAATCCATCCCTAAAGATGGAAAATTTGGAGAACAAATTGTAATTTTATTAATAAGATAACACTCTAGTTGCTATCATGAACTTGTAGTATTACTCAGGCATCTCAAAATGGTACAAAAATAAAATTTTATTGAAAGAAGCTCAAAAGCTGTTAAGTATTGGGTTTAAAATGCTTTTTTTTATTTATTTTAAATTTTATCAAAGTTCTTTCTAAATTAAACGCTTTAGATAATTTTTTACACAGTATGAATAAACCAATCATCAGGAGACGCAAATATAAATTGAGAAAACAATAAATTTAATAAAAGCGTAAATTGCTATTAGAATTGAGACTTCTTTTTTTTAAGCTCTGTAAATTTCGATACTTACTTACTTAAATTTATTGCACCGTCCAAGCGACCGCTTTAAAAAAATGTCTTTTTTGTGCTTTTACGTATAATTAAAGATCAAAATGTAAAGTTACAAAAAGTTAAAGGTAGGAATCTCCCATTTTATCACCTAGAATTCTTTTGTTTAAATATCAATGCACGTTTTTTCACGATATTTTCTGTCACTATCAAGCACGTGTGACTTTTTAAGCCACATAAAAAATATGATTAAAATGAATGGAAGACGTCACTACCCGGAAAGTATGACCTTTCACCTCTCAAACGGCAAGCGTCCAAATTTGCATTAAATCTTCCCATTTAAATTATCACTTCCTCTATCGATTACTTTTAATAAGTATCTGCGTAGTTACAGTTTTCCTGCAACCTGGTAAGAAACTAGGATTGTTCCTGTACATAAAAACGGCGATAAAATATCGTCGTAAATTACAAACCATTAGCGATTTTTTCTGTCGCAGCGAAATTATTTGAAACTATTATTTGTCCCTATGGCTTTCTGACGAGTAGGTCCACTGCCCCAAACCTATATGTATATAGGTTTGGGGCAGTGGACCTACTCGTGAACGTGAACAACCTGGAAGCTGTTGATAAGCGTGTTCACTTCAGTGTTGACTTCAGCAAAGCCTTCGACACTGCAAATCACGATATCTTAACAAACAATCATAATTTTTCAAATCTTGGAACTTTTGCTGTGTTGATTTAAGTCTTGTTTGTCAAACGGAAAGCTTAAAGTAGTAATGCTATCATCACCGTTGTTTCTTTTGCATATCAATGATATGTTGCAAACCGGTTACATTCATTGTTATGTGGATGACAGCACTGGTGATGCTTTGTACACCGGTCGTGTGAATTTTTCATTGGAAAACGTCTCCGATTACCGGGACAAACTTGTATCTGAAGTCGAGTCTTTGATGAACAAGGTCTCGGATTGGGGGCGACTAAATCTAGTTCAGTTTAACCTTCAAAAGTCACAAGTTTGCACGTTTACTGCCAAAAAACCCCCTTTGTTGTATCTCCTCAGCTTCAAGGCCCTTGTTGCTTCAGCCAGTATCGGAATCCGCGGAATGGACATATCGGGTGACGTGCAGTTTCGTGGTCACTTGGAAGAAAAAGCCAAATTGGTCTCTAAAAAGCTTGGCGTGCTCGGCAGTGCGGGAAAATATGTTTTTCATGCCGGCACACCACCTGCAACTTTACAAGGCGCAGGTTCGGTATCACATGGAATACTGTTCCCTTCTCTGGGCTGGGGCTCTCATGTGGCAACTGTTTCCAATTTACCGCCTCCAGTGCATAGCGACTCGAATCGTCGACGACTGGGTGCTTTCCGATCGGCACGATTCAATGGCGCTGCAAAGAGATGTAACATCTCTTTGCAGCGCCATTGAATCGAGCCGATCGGAAATTTCTTTCACATCTACCACGGGGAGTGCTCTGAGAAATTGTTTGGATTAATCCCAGCCGCCAAATTTAATGAATGTACTACGCGGCAAACCTCCCGATACCATCCACACCATCTGTATGCTTGGCGGTTTACTACTGTTCGTAAAACTAGGAGTTTTCTTCCACATAAGACCTCTCTGTGGAATAGTTTACTACTGGCGATTTTTCAGGACCGATACCACCTAGGGATCTTCAAGAAAAAGCTTACTCCTTTCTAAAAGGCCGGTAACGCACCTCTAATTCCCCTGGTATTGCTTTTGTTCACGGGCGGCGGTAGTCACTTAACATCAGGTGAACCGTATGCTCTTTTGCCCCCCTCTCTTATATAAAAAAGTTATAAATTATCGTAGTTCTATATCTTATAATGCTTTTTCCGGAATCCCACAAGGATCTCACTAGTGCCGGTTCTTTTGATATTTTTCGTTAATGACATTGTCACATGCTTTCGAAATTCTTACATTTACCTGTGCCCTGATGATCTCAAAGCCACCAAGAATATTCGTAGTTTTAGTGATTCAACCTTTCTTCAGGAGAATCTCAATAGATAGAGCGAATGGTATGTACGTATTAAAATGGCCCTGAACTTAAAAAGTGTTTTCACATAAAATTTGTAAGGAACGAAAGCATTTAATGTACACTCTTAAAATTGAGAGACTAGGAGAAGTAAATCACGTTCGTGACTTGAGTGTAATAATGGATCGTAAACTTAATTTCGCTAACCATATTTGTCATTTAGTATCTTATATTAAGATAACCCATAAGCTTTAAAGTAACAGTTACCAAGAAGATACTTTTCAACTCTCTAGTCAGGTGTCAACTTGAATATTATAGTATAGTTTGGACATCAACTCATAAAAATCACATCTATCGTATCGAAAGGACACAAAAAAAAATATTTATTGATTATCTGGCTTTCAGCTGTTACGTATCTAAAAATTTAATTCATATAAAAAGGCTTGTTAACTTCAATATTTCAACTATCAAATATATCAAGCCTTTAGACTCAAAGAAATATTCTTGACTTAGTTTACCTTCACAAATTAATTAAAGGAAAATAAAACTGCCCTGACTTACTATTCAAAATTTCATTTAAGATCTCAAAAATATTTCCTCATCTAGGCACTAAGTTTATACTGTTTCATAGCCGTCACTGTAGCACAAACTTAAGTCACACTACTGAAAAATATTTTTATTTATATTAAGGATTATGAGGCATATCCTACTGTGCTAGATATTAACACAACCTCACATTGACATCTATAATGATGAATTAAATCTATTTGCTGTATTGTTGTTAAATTTCCGATTTTGTTGTTTTTTTTAAATATTCTATAAGTAAGTTGGGTGACAACCGAGCACGTAGTCCACTTCATCTTAAGTGGATGATGTGGTCCGTAGACAATCAAGTGGGTCTTTTCTGAAATGAAAATCAAAATGTAGATGCGTAGTCACCCCTGAAGTCTGAGGCACAATGCCTCCTTTACGAATTTAGTCACTTACTTATCATCATACGCTAAATAAAAAATACCAGTACGTTGAACCCGAGTAATTCACCCCCCTTGTGTGATTAATGTTCAGGCTAATTTATCTTGGGCTATAATATGCTTAAATATATCTCTCTATCGCGATTAACAATTTAATGTAACATAATCGTGTTTTGATTTAAACGACTTACATATATTCTATAATGAGAAATAATAAATAAATCATTTTTATTTTTCTCTTCACAAAGGTATATAATTTCACATTATTTCTCAAATAATACGATTGTAGATAATTTTGACCTTTGTGAGAGACTGGTGTCCATACTAGGGTAATCCCTGTGTTATAGATCACCAGGCCCTCACCCTAATGGATAGTACGTATTACATTTTCAAAAATACTACAAGAGAAATACAAAATAGGATATATTTCAACAAGGAAGGATTCTATATGTTTTTTAAAGTTATTTCTATGTGTATAATAGTGTGAATGTGTGTGTGTGTGTGTGTGTGTGTGTGTGTGTGTGTGTGCGTGTGTGTGTGTGTGTGTGTGTGTGTGTGTGTGTGTGTGTGTGCGTGTGTGTGTGTGTGTGTGTGTGTGTGTGTGTGTGTGTGTGTGTGTGTGTCTGTGTGTCTGTGTGTGTGTGTGTGTGTGTGTGTGTGTGTGTGTGTGTGTGTGTGTGTGTGTGTGTGTGTGTGTGTGAGTGTGTGTGTGTGTGTGTCTGTGTGTGTGTGTACACTCATTTGTGTAGGGTTATGTGTTTTTAGGATAATACTCTCAGTAAATTTTCAGCAGCCATATAATCGATATTTAGCAACCACTTTTGTAATTTTTGTTTACATGCATGTTTTGGTAGAGAGTAAATTGACAAAAGTTTATTTAATTTATTATAAAGGTAACCTCCCAGGAAGCAAAAATGCTTATGCGAAAATTTTGTCTTTAGAAGCTTACTGGGACAAACTATATATTTCCTTCTTTCGTCATTATTATAGGAGGACTCATACTGTATAAGAGAATGTTGTAGCAGCGTAGTGTGCAATATAAACAGTTTACGAACAGATAAGACATTACAATGTTGATAAAGGTCAGTTGTAGGACAACGGAATGGAAGAGAATTGCTAACTTTTAATAGTGCCCTCTGAGCCCTTTCTAATTGCAATATGGTCGTTTTAGGTGCTCCTCCCCAGATGGTAATGCAATATGTCAACAAAGATTGGCACAGTGCAAAATATACCATTTTTCTTACATTAAAATCTGCAACACGACGCAAATTTTTAAAAATATAAATTAACTTAAGTATCCTTCTACTTAAGAGGCCAATATGAAGGTGAAAGCTTAGGGTGTTATCTATCATTACGCCAAGATATTTTATGCAATTCGTTCTAGACAGGGTAGGACAGGAGCAAGGGCTTTCAATTTGGGAGCAGCAGTGAGCTGTAATGTGAAAGTATTCTAACTCAGATACATTGACGTTTTGGGTAGTAAATGCTATGTATTTAGTTTTATCGACATTTAATGTAAGTTTATATTCTTTTAGCCATTTAGTTATTAAATCGAACCCATTTTGTGCGAAGTTAAATACCTCAGACCATGTATCTGCCTGGAAAAGAAGAGCCGTGTCATCCGCAAAGGCAATGATCCTCCCATTGTGAATTTTTAGATTACATAGTGTATTAATATATGTAAGAAATAGCGTGGGACCAAGCACACTACCCTGTGGTACACCATATGATATGGGAAGGTCATCACTGTAGCAACCACCAATCCTTACCCTCTGATATCGATCCGTTAAGTAGTCAGAGAAAAGTTTCAGCTGTGTATTTCTTATTCCAAGATCTTCTAGCCTATTCAACAAGAGCGGGACGTAAACCGTATCAAACGCTTTAGCAAGATCAAGGAATATAACAACTACTTTCTTTTTACGGTCAAGGTTTGTAACAATGAAATCTGTTAGTTCATGAACTGCATCCTGAGTTGAACGTTTTGGTCGTAAGCCATATTGGCAATGTGATAACAGATCATGTTTCTCTAAGTAATTAGTCAAACGCTTGTTGATCACTTTTTCAAGAATTTTTGACATAGTGGGAAGAATGGAAATGGGTCTATAGTTATTGACACAGCCCACATCACCGCTCTTGTAAATAGGGTGAATTTCAGCTAGTTTGAAACACTTCGGGAATTTACCAGTTTTAAGGGAAAGGTTACATAAATATGTAATGGGAGGAACTAGTAAATGTCTATACCTTTTTAGAAATAAAGTAGAAATAGTATCTCTACCTACGCTGCAATCAGATTTCATATTTAAAATAATTGTCTCTATTTCATGTTCGTCCGTGTCAATAAGTACCATGGAGTGTTGATATATGTTTGTAGGAAAAATGCTACGAGTGTTTTTGTTAACGTGGTGTTTTTCCGCCAAAGATTTACCTATATTTACAAAAAATGAATTAATATAATTAACTGAAGTTTTAGGGTCAGATTTGTCGCCGCCATGGGATCTGGAGGCGATAGTCCTCGCACGCCTGCACGAATGGCGTGCGGAGGCACTGTGCCGTGGGGAAACCCCGCTGCCGCGGCAAGTTGTCGCGCAGCGGACAGACTTCCGGCACGATCTCATGACGACATGGAGACAGCGACTGTCGCAACCCCGTGCTGGGCACGCCACTATAGCGGCGATAAGACCCCTCTTTGAGGAGTGGCTTGAGAGACGCCACGGCATCCTCACCTTCCGCCTGACGCAGGTCCTCACCGGACACGGTGTGTTCGGGAGGTTCCTGCACCGAATCGGGCGGGAGGAAACGCCCGGGTGCTCCCACTGCGAGGATGGACCGGAGGACACGGTGGAACACACCGTGGAGGTGTGCCCTGCTTGGGCGGAGCACCGCCGTGTCCTCGTAGCGGCGATAGGCGGCGGCGACCTCTCGCGTCCGGCCCTGGTCGAAGCCATGGTCCGGAGCGAGACGGAATGGGATGCCGTCACCACCTTCTGCGAAGCAGTGATGCTAGCGAAGGAGGTGGCGGAGCGGGAGAAGGAGAGAGCAGCAGCTTTCCTCCCCGGCCGCCGCGGGAGACGCCCTGGGCGTCGGGGGCTACGTCGTGGCCCCCGGCCACCGTAGGCGCAGGCCTGTGGACGGCGAGCAATGGGTAGCTCGTCGTCCGTCCGTCTAATGACGACAGGCCGTGTCGACGGCGCGTTTTGTTCCACGCGCGCCTCAAAGAGCTGTCAGCAGCGTGAAGGGGCCCGCAAGGGCCGACGCCTGCCGGGGCTGCGGGCTGTTCGAAAGAGATACCGCGGCTCCGGAACGTAAGGGCACTGAAGGAACACGGATGGTTTTTAGTCAGTAAAAGTCTGACACTCCCTTGCGCTCCACCCAGAGCGAAAGGGGTCATTAGATGATTTTCCATCCGCAAAAAAAAAAAAAAAAAAAAAGGGTCAGATTTGTTTAATAATATATCGGCATTATTATTTAATTTATTGGTATTTGTGACTGCTTTAATTGTGTTCCACAGTTTTTTACTGTTTGTTTTAACTGCTGTTGTTAATTCTGCTTTTTCATATTCTTTTTTCAGTTTTTTAAGTAGTTCATTACAATAATTACGGTAACGTTTGTATGTAGTAGCGATTACGTCATCATGCGGATATTTTTTACATTTTTGGTGTAATTTGTCGCGATTTCTTAAGCATCTCAAAATACCTGGGGTAATCCAGGGCTTTTTAATAATTTTGCGATTAGAAACTTTAATTGTTTTAGTACTCATTTTTAAAGCATTACTTAGGGATTCTAATAGGAATGTAGCTGCTGAGTCAACATCTACCATGGAATAAATACTTTTAAAGTCTAAAGTGAGAAGGTAACTATCTAAATTATCGTAATTTACACGTTCTCTAATTTTTGGCGGCAAACTACGTGTATCTAGAGTAGCCTCTAATAGAAATATAAGAGTATCATGATCAGTAATGGAAGTCTCCGCAACGTAGCAGGTTGACCGAAGTTTTGTTTTCAATATGACGTGATCTAGGCACGTTTTGCCATGGGTAGGGAAGGTGTGGGCAGGTAACATACCTTTAGATGCCAGACTATTTAAGTAATATGGAGAGTAGGAGTCCTTACTATGTGTAACAATATCTATATTCATATCGCCAATTACAATTATGGTTTTATAATGTGAATACTGATCAAGCGTACTACTAAGCGATTCAATAAAATTTGTAGGATCCTTAAATCCAGCTGGTCTATAAATTACAAAGACTATGGTATCCTTACCTATTTTTAGAAGAATACAATTGCAATCTGATATTGACAGCTCCTGCCAGGTTATATTCAAAGATTTTTTGAAATACACCACTACACTCTCATTTTGGGTTGTGTTATTAAGAGTTTTACAATAGTTATAGCCATCCATTATCGGAATATAGTGAGAGGACGGCAACCAACATTCTGTAAGAAGAATTAAGTCCCATTCTATAGCTGACCTATGTATTAGAACATTAAGTTCATCTATGTTGCGAGTTATGCTTCTAATGTTTTGATGCATTATTTTTAACTTATGTTTTTGACCCGATATTAACCTAGACAAATTATCCAGGTCGTAAAGTAGTGATGAGTTTGATATAGTAAATTGGTCAATATCATCGCTTAAGTTTTTTGTGTTATCGCCTTTTAATTATATTATTAATTGAGTACAAAAAGTTATATTGTGTGCAATAAATATGTAAAGCAACCACTACAAGTAATAACCCACAACTAAGTATTTGTAATTCATTTAAAGACGTTACATAGTGTACTTTTAACTTAAATTCTTTAACTAACAGTATAAAATAATCTAATAATATAAAATAATCACTTGGAGTAGTACTGTTAATTTTAAATTTATAGTTAATGGATCGTATATACAATATAACAATTGAGAGTGTGTGTTTACTATTAATGAGTGAGTGATTAAGTTGTGTTTTGTTTGAATGTATTATGTAAATGAGTGGAATAAGTATGAGGTGAGTATACTGAGCAGTATAAAGTGATTTACATTTTATAAACGGCAAGTATAGGTAAATATTATTTGAAAATATTAAATTAGTTTTTATTAAAAATATAACTATTAAGAGTGTATGTTTAATATTAATGAATGAGTGGTTGAGTTGTGTTGTGTTCGAGTGTATTATGTAAATATGTGAAATGTGTATGAGGTGAGTATGTCGAACACTTAAAAGTGATTTACATTTTATACGCGGCAAAAGTAGATAAATATTATTTAAAAATATTAAATTAATTTTGAATAAAAATATAACAATTAAGAGTGAGTGTATACTATTAATGAGTGAATGATTGAGTTGTGTTGTGTTTGAATGTATTATGTAAATAGGTGAAATAAGTATTAGGTGAGTATACTGAACAGTTAAAAGCAAGTTACATTTTATACACGGCAAGAATAGGTAAACATTATTTAAAAATATTAAATTAGTTTTGAATAACAATAGAACTAAAACAAATAGAGACGTTATCACACTTATTACTAGTCACTTTTGTAAGTTCAATAATTTCTTTAATTCCTCTTCATTATCTATTTTTAGCGCTTGTTTTCCCTCATTCTGACGCATATAGATTTTACCATAGGATATCCAGCAATATTTATATCCATTTTCTTTGGCAAATTTTCTAGATAGGTAAAAAAGATTTCTTGCATATGGAGTAAGATACTCAGAGATGTATATAGGCTTTGCGGGGCCAGTGAGACCAATGAGTGACGTATTAAGAGAAGTTCCGTTATTTTGCTGAAATAACGATATAAAGCGATGGAGTCACGCCGTTCCATGTTATATTATGTGTAGCACGAATGAGTTAGCTCAACGAATGACCACTCTTACAGAGTGTTAGCCTAGAAAGCGATTAATGCCGTTGTTTCATACGGTGAGTGAAGAAAACCTACACTTTTTACTGAAACGGAGACATTCTGTCTTAGTCCTCTGGTATGTAAATGCATTTTATGATTATTACACAATACACACATGCTTCAGCATCCACTTCCCTTTGTCAACACAATATCTCCTTAATATTCAAATTTTCAACAAATGTAAAAGTGCCGTACGTATTTCAACGTAACATAAGTTTGAATTATATAACGAAGGCCTTTAAAATCTGACTGCTCAAACGTTTTAATGCAACTTGCATTAAATATTCTCGAGTCATGTGTGCTGCCTTGCCAATGTGCCACTGTATCCATGACCTCTAAATTTTCATTTGACACAACCTGGAACAAAGCACTCATAACTTCTTTAATATGAAATAATGGATTGAGGTGATTGTATTGAATCTGAGAAAATAACTAAGTACCTATATGGCAAAGATGGGCTAGCTAGGTGCCATAAAACTTACTTGTACATTTATTTAACTGTAACCTTTCCAGTTTATGTAGTATTGTCCGATGTTTCCAGCGACTTTCGGGATTCGAATATGTGGCAATCAATAGCCCCAATCACTTGTCTAAATCCACATAATGAATAAAAACCTGCAATAACTTTGTTCTGCTCCACATCACTTCTTGGCATTTTAATTATGCTGTTTTTGTTACTAGTGCTTATGAATTTAACACGGGTAACAACGCGTATAAATGTAAAGTTTTACAAAATGTCAAAATACGCGACTAGTCTATGCTTACTCAGTCGTTAAACTAGGTACTGCCAAGGATTAACTTTTATTCCGAGAGTAGATTCGGATTAGTTTACTCCCTCCTTACTCTATGTTTATTAATACTGAAGTTAGATATTTTAAGCTTTAAACTAGGAGTAAAGTTAATCCTGCTCAAGTCTGTGTTTATTAATAGGGCTGTAAAAGAATAAAACCTGCAGATCTACAAAAAAATGGTGTTTGGACAAATAAAATAATGCGTCTTATAATTTTTCGCTCACCAGATGTCGCTAGTTGCGACTGTGATAAAGTCATTCGTTACACAGCGTTAAAATAGCAGAATAACTGCGTTTCAATAAACGCTTTCGGGTTTCTAGTCTTTTTTATTATTGTTGACCATTTGTCATACTTACCATACTCTGGTCTGTTGTTGCACATATTTGTCTTGGGCCTATATGGACTTTAGATACTTAAAATTAATTAGCCCTAGGATAAATATTAAGTTTTATATCAGGTTAAACAGTAACGAATACTATGTAATACTATTGATGTTTATTTATTGTATTTACCATATTTTACGCTGTTTTTACGCCTGTTTTTCTTGCTTTTATAGGGACATTAGATATTTAAAATTAAATAGTATTAGTATTAATAAGAAGCTTCTTATCAGGTTAAATATTAACTTATACTATCATAACATTTTGCGCACTAACACACACTTAACCCTCAATTCCACACTCGTTCACGCTATCTCTTCCACAATAAACACACATACACTCACACATACACTTAATGTCCGTATAGCTACGTTCTTCAGCACCTATAAATCCTATTATAATGAATAGTACCTTACAGACTTTGAACGACATAGACACTCACAAAATAGCCCAAGTGTTCGACTGTGAACTCAACGAATTCACTAACCATATTAAGTCTAACTCCCTTGGCTTTAATATTGTTTCACAAAATATTAGATCCATTTACTCTAACTTTGACGACTTTCAACTAAACATAGTATCTCTTAAAGTAGATATCGACCTGATAATATTAACTGAATGTAGATTAAATCCAAGTAAACAGATACCTCATATAACTAACTATAATTCACACCAATCTACTAATCATCTCAATAAAGCCGATGGAGTGGTCGTATATATTAAAAACACATGTCAATATAAAATAAGGGAAATAAAGCTTACTCATGCATCTTGTTTGGAGGTCCATATCTCGCCTGACCTTATAGTCATAGCGATTTATCGATCCCCCTCAACCACAAACGCTGACGAATTTATCCATTCCTTAAATCATCACCTTACTACCATTGAATCAACTAAAAATGTAATTATCACAGGTGACATTAATATTAATCTGATACTAAATCAAAGCGAGCAATCACATGAACGCACAAATAGGCTAAATTATCTCAATATGCTGGCAATGCATGGCCTCCTCCCTGGTCACTTGCTACCCACGAGAGGCAAAAATTGTCTAGACCATATCAATATAAAACTCGAACCTGCCAATAAAACTGCAGTCATTGCAATTATTCATACAACTATCACAGATCACTTCATGACTTTCCTAAAAATTACAAACCATACAAATATAATAAAACCTACTAAAATAAAATCAGTTTTTAACGTTGAGAAAGGACTCGACCACTTAAAAGATAGCAACCTGACCAACCTGTTGCAACTAACAAACCCTAACACACTAACTAATAAAATAATCGAAATTCTTCAAAACTGTATCGCTCTTAGTACTATCACTACCGTAATCTCGTCAAAAAATAGAACCCTGAAACCGTGGATGACTATTGGTTTATTGCGCTGTATTCACAACCGTAACACCTTGCAACGGAGACAGAGGCTTGACCCTTTCAATGAGGTACTAAAAGTTACCTACAAAAGATACCGCAATTACTGCAACTACATCATCAAAAAACAAAAACGAAAATATGACAGAGACGAACTTGCCAAAGCACATAAAAACCCTAAAAAAACGTGGGAGATCATTAACAACATTACACAGCGAAAACCTAAAAAAACAAATAACTTGGAACTCCTAGAGCTATCTAATACTCCCCAGAACTCTACTAACAAAGTGAATAACTTTTTCTCTAACATAGGAAAGATTCTTGCGGACAATATCTCACCACCTCCGTCTCCTACAGTAACAAATAACGATCCTAGCTCATCTTTATCTGCCTGCACATCGGCCTCTTCTTTTGCCCTACTCGACACAGACTTTTGTGAAGTTCATGATACACTAATGAGCTTAAAACCAGATAGTGCTCCAGAATGGGACCACATTCCAGTTAAATTCCTTAAAGCTGCACACGAACAAATTGTGCCAATCCTAACTTATTTAACAAACCTTTGCTTTGAGCAGGGACTTTTCCCGGATGCTTTAAAAGTAGCCCTAATAACGCCTGTGTACAAGAGTGGAGACAGGTCAAACCCGTCAAACTATAGGCCAATTTCAGTTCTGCCATCCATCTCTAAAATCTTAGAAAGACTATTAAATTCACGTTTAACTAAATACCTTACTAAGTATAACATTCTGTCACCTTCTCAGTTTGGGTTTAGGCAGGGAAGGTCTACTGAGGAAGCGGTCCTGTCTTTAACATCTACTATAGTTGACAAAGTGGATAAAGGTAGCAAATGCCTGGCAGTTTTCCTCGACCTCAAAAAGGCCTTTGACACAGTATCTGTCCCCATACTTCTAGACAGGCTCGAAAACATAGGCATAAGGGGAACCCCTCTCGATCTGTTCAAATCCTACCTAAGTAGTCGCAAACAAATAGTCAAAATAGGGGAGTTTACTAGCTCAGAAGAAACAATTTCATACGGTGTCGGGCAGGGAAGTGTCCTTGGTCCGACATTGTTTCTTATATATATTAATAACCTATGCAATATGACTATTGACAGTGGTCATATTTTCTCATATGCGGATGATACTGCCATAGTCTTTGCTGATAACACTTGGACAAAGGTTAAAAGGTCAGCCGAAATCGGCCTGTCTAAGATTGCAGCTTGGCTTAAGCGTAACCTCCTCACACTAAATGCCTCCAAGTCCAATTACGTATGCTTCACCAAGTATACACACACTCAACCACCACTCGAATTCCAAATAAAGATCCACTCCTGTGCTAACCCCCCAATTCCTGACTGCTCTTGTACAAAAATTGACAGGTTACAGTATACTAAGTACCTTGGTATCATGATTGACCAACGTCTGTCCTGGCATATGCATACTGAACTGATCATGAATAGGATTAGGAAATTAATATGGACTTTTAAAACATTGCGACACGTTGCCTCAAAGATTCTTTTGCAGAAAGTCTACGTATCATTAGCCCAATCTATCCTTACATACTGTCTGCCATGCTGGGGTGGAACAACAAAAGCTAAATTTTTAGAACTTGAGAGGGCGCAGCGATCTCTGCTTAAAGTTATGCTTTTTAAACCCTATAGATTTTCAACCCAAAACCTTTACCTAACCTCTAACCTACTGTCAGTAAGAAAACTTTACCTACTCCACCTTATTCTGAGCAAACATAAATCCCTCCCGTTTGACCCCAAAAAGCCGATTTTGAGTAGCAGAAGAAGCTACTTGGTCGCTCCAACTGTCCCAGTTAGATCTACTTTTGCCAAGCGGCAGTATGAAAGGCAATCTTCCCACTTATACAACCTATTGAATAAAGAGCTAAACATCTATCCTCTAACACTCCGTGACTGTAAACTAGCTGTGACTAATTGGCTTAAGACTAAAACCTACGATGACATTGAGGCTATGGTATCATCGTTACCATAATCTGCCTATTAACCAATAGGACCACACTAACGCAATCGTTAGTGGAGGAAGCTTTGCCTGGCTTCTTCCGATCCCAAGACATTGTCGTAGGGCTAACCTAAACCTCAACGTCAACAATATTAACCCATAAACACAAGAACAAACGAACAAACACACATACACACACACACACACACACACACACACACACACACACACACACACACACACACATATACACACACACACATACACACACACACACACACACGTGTGTGCGCGTACACTCAAAACCCCACTCACTTACACCACATAAGTGCGTTCCTTTATCCATTTTTTATTTGTACTTTCTTCTCTTTTATTTTGTTACCAATTACATACACTGTATAATGTTAAGTGGAAGAGCGGAGTCACCTAACACAAGCATCTCTTTGCTTAAAAGGTGATCTCCAAACCCTGTCTCTTAAAGCTTTATGTAATTGAAATAAACATTTTTATTTTATTTATTTATTTTATTTTTTTTTTATACAAAACAATGCCTGGGTAGTTTATGCACGTTTTAACTTTCTATTGCTACATACTTTTATAAATATGTGTTAGTTATTATTTATAATGTAACTAACATAGATTATAACTAATAAAGGAATGTATAACTAATAATAATTAAATATATTAAAGGAATGGAAAGGATGTTAAAACTAAACCCAAGCATACCACTGCAAGACCTCAGGACGTAGTCAGTTCATTTTGCATAGATCGGACCATAAACAACAATTAAAAAAGCTGAAGGTACTCCGGGTTGAGATCGGGACGTCAGTCACCTCAGTCCCCCGTGACCATGGGTGCTGGAAAGCGCTCGAAACGTCGGGAGTTAAAAATAAAAATAATTAAAAGTAAAATTAAACGCGATAAAATCCGTAAAAATAGTTTCAATCAATAATAAATGCAGGTGACTCAGGGCCGTGTTTGTGGCATTCCTTGGGGGGAGAGGGATTACTAGTAGTCGAGTTATAATTTAGTTTAGTTATAACTATGATAACCGCTAGTATTTCAGACATAATTATTAACTTATTTTCTTAACAATTTAGCGTCCACATCATGAAATATAAAAAAAAATTCACTATAGTGCCGCCTTGGCGGCAAATAAAATGTGTACATGCCCATATTATCAAAAAACTACTTTTAATCTCTAAAACTATGTGCGATATGTGAAAAATATTTAAAATAAAAATTGATACTAAATATACACAAATTAAAAAATGTGACTTTCAATAAGTATTATTTTTAATCTTTATTGAATTTAAAAAAAATCTGTTTCTGTTTCTGTTTCACGTATAATTTTGTTGTAAAAAAGAGAGTCAGAGATTTTTTGCGTAAAATTACAAACTTTACGCAAAAAAAGTTAAACGTGGTAGAGCCACGCTGCAGCTATTACCTATAGCTAGTTATGGTGGTAGCACGAATGAGTCGGCTCGACCGGCGAAGGACCACGCTTTCAAAGAATACCATTATAAAATAGCAGCTTAATGTTGTTTCATATGGTAAGTGTAGAGAACCGGAGACCGTTTTACTGGAATCGAGGCATTCTATCTTAGTCCTTAAGGGTGAAAACGCATCTGTATTTCTTTTTTAAATTCTTCCCATGATTTACCTGTCTCAGGCTTCATGTTTCAAACCAAAATAATGCAGAGCCTCGAAGGGCCTTACCGGCTTTTGCAACATTCTCAAAGCTGCTAAATTTCAACTCATCTCCTAACTTATCGAAGCTTTAGTACCAGGCAGCTGCTCCGTTGTTGCTTTTGTCCGGGTCGAGAATTGGCACCGCTACATTGTCGTACCGCTTATTTGAAACTATTTCGTTTGGGATGGTTTCCAACAGCCCTTTCACGAACTCCACATCCATATTGAAATAGTTTTCCCTGAAATAAGTTACATTGTTGGAGCCACACGCAAGTGCAAGTAACGATCCAAGAGCATGTCTTATCCGACACTATTCCGATGATATCCCGGACGTCAGTCTGAACGAGATTAGAATGGCACTAAAGCACCTTAAAAACAATGTGTTGTGTCCCCGTGAATATAAGAAATCATTATATAATAAAACCGGCCAAGAGCGTGTCGGGCCACGCTCAGTGTAGGGTTCCGTAGTTTCCCGTCCGTCACAATAAGTGTTCCCACTTATGAGTTTGAAGGTGGGTATCCATTATGTTCGCGCTCCAGCAGCGCTCCGTGCTCCTGCAACTGCTCCCGGTAGTGGATACGTGCGCGAACATGGAGCGTGCAACATTGCACGCTCCGCGGCAGGCGATGCCAAGGAGAGACCAACCGAACAATTCGATAATACCCGACCCAATGTAATAAGTACCTACAGCGCCATCTCTCGGGGAATTGGGTTACTAATTAATACATAGACGTGCCAGAAGTTTTCGGTGGTAATTTTGGATTGCGAGAACAGATTTTAATAATTCTTTTTTTGTTTGAAAAAAGATACGTTCAGGATAATAAAATATGTAAACGAAGTTAAAAGAAATTATTTTATACAACTTTTTGTCTTTTTTGTACAAAAACTGTTTCCATCCAAATTCAAAATGATTTTCCTAGAAAGTCCTTATAAAGTTCTACTTTTCAGATTTTTTTCATATTTTCTAAACCTATGCTTCAAAAGTTAGAGGGGGGGGGGACACATTGTTTTTTACTTTTGGAGCGATTATTTCCGAAATTATTGACATTATCAAAAAATGATTTTAGTAAACCCCTATTCATTTTTAAATACCTTTCCAACAATATATCACATGTTAGGGTTGAAATTAAAAAAAAATCACTTCCCACTTTACATATAGGGGGGCTACCCTAATAAAACATTTTTTTCCAATTTTTATTTTACCACTTTGTCGGCGTGATTGATACACATATTGTTACCAAATTTCAGCTTTCTAGTGCTTACGGTCACAGAGATTAAGCGAGGACGGACAGACGGACAGACAGACATGGCGAAACTATAAGGGTTCCTAGTTGACTACGGAACCCTAATATTTGAGATTTGTTGAATTTAAAAAATACAAAGACTACAAAATATATATTTATGTCACATACGTCAGACATCTTTCATATTAAAATTGATTATTAAATTGAAGGATTAAATTTAATAGTTTATATTATCACATTTCTCGTCGAGAAAACAAATAAATCTCTGTAGTAATAATATTGGCGAAAAACCTGTGTAATTTCTGTTTCTGTTTCTTTATAACCATTAATACAATATCTTATTCTATTATATATCGAAGTACTAAAATATTTCACATAAAATATATTTATTTTATAAATTTTTTACTTAAAGCAAATTACTCCAAGGGAAAAAAATCAAAGTGATTATCAACGGCTTCCGATATTTACAAAATATCCTATATATATATATATATATATATATATATATATATATATATATATATATATATATATATATATATATATATTAATTTCAAGACAATAGTGAAAACGAAATTTTAAATTCCAACATTATAAATAAATAGTTACATTTACTTGCCTATTTATTTCATTAATTTTTATTACCGATTTGAATAATTATTTTTTATTATCAGGTGGCTTCTGATATGGGCCTGATATTTTACGGATTACGGATTGATAGAAAAATTGGCGATGAATGTTAACCTTGAACTTCTGATAATAGTACTCAGTCAGTAGAAGATTTGTCAGGATCGTTCCAAATGGAAGTCCGTAGTCAGTGCTTACACAACTGGGTGAAGGGCATGAGTGTTAATGTAATGTTAATAGCTTCTGCAATCGGGGTTTAATTCTTCGATACAATATATCTTAGCAACGAATTCAAAAGCTTTTGTGTGGAATTGATTTTCTTCTTTTTAGTTTTTGTTCTCGCCTTTTACTCTTTAATGAAAGTTTTATTTTACTCCATAGTAGTGTTTTGATGTAAATTTTTACTGCTAAATTTAATAACGAAATAAACAGATAAAAGTAACATAATTGTTATCTTGATTTTATAGTAGAAACCCAACTTACGAAAACAAAGTAAACAATAGCTAATTGTTTTTTCTCTTCAATTTATCTTATTTCCTCGGAATATTTGAACGAGTATTATGCCATTTTTCTGATGATTCCCATATTTCGTTGGAATAAATGATGTAGTTTTTGTATGTATTTTACTTAGTTTTATTTTCAAAATGTTTAATACTCGTGGACGTAATCGTTGATATTAAACGCATTAGATCCAGAATAAAAAGACCCAACAGCTCAATAACGCTTGCCTACATTTTAAACGTGGTAGAGCCATGCTGCAGCAAATATTAAAAAATAAGAAAAAGGGTGACAGACGAGCACACAGTCCACCTGATGGTAAGTGGATGCTGTGGCCCGTATAGATATCGACACTTATTTTTGATTAAGAATAAAAATGTAGATGCGTCGTCACTGAGACTAAGATCAGGACCGGATTTCATCTAAGATAGAATGCCTCGTTTCCATTAAAAAGAGTTTCCGGTTATCTACACTCACCATACAAAACAATGCAGCATTAAGCTACTATTTTTTGATGTTCTGTGAGAACGTGGCCCCACCCCGGTCAAGCAACGCATTCGTGGTCGTGGTGGTGGTATTATATAGCTGCACCGTGGTTATACCACCTAAAAATCTACTACGTATCTGAAACATGTTTACATATATCGGTAAACGTGTAGTCCTATGGTATGTAAAACGACTCCACGATATATTGATGTTAGTTTAACTTGGTAGCATGAAACGTTTACTAAAAGTAAATAAAAATATTACTACTATAAATATTATACTTATAATACTATGTAAAACTGTTTTTATTTCTAAATTTTTCAAAGTTAAATAAAAATGTATCCCTAGGGTGTACAACTTTTTTGGTCTTAATCCCGTGAGGCTTACAAGCTAAGAGACAGCTCTTAAATAAAAATGAAGGCCATTTTCAACGAAAATCTTTGTTTCCAATAAATTAAATTTAGTAGAAACAAAAACAATTAAATGGTATTTTTATGAAATCAAGTGAGAGAGACGAAGTATATTGATTTTGAGAACAATTTAAACAGTACAGGGAACCAGTCAACTTTTTTTATTTCACATATACGTTCACGAACGCGGGGTATATACGTTAGTGATTAACGATCGCAGTACCTAAACTCTCGCATCTTTGACGCTGCTGCTCTTTGTATTTAGCGACTGACGTTAACGTTGTGGTTATACTGCTATCTATTGGGAGCATCGTGGTCTGTCTGGCATATCCCGTAGTCGTCTCATACGTAGGGCTCCATCTGACCGGATAAATCCGGTCTCTTACTGCGTCAAGACCGAGTTTCAATCGGAATTCAATACAGACTGTCAGTGTTGGTTAGAAAGTACGACTTTTATGTTACTCGTGAAGAAATTTACAATATAATTTGTGGAAAAACCAAATTTTTAAAAGCTGTTGCCAATGAACAAAAATACAATTTATATTAAACTTTTATTACCGGGATACCGGATAAAGTATAATTCCACCTCTAGCTCCTTCAAAAGAGTCATTGCCAAGGCAAAGTCAGAGCATATGGCAGAATTGGCGAGAAACTAGTTCGCCTTACTTCTGAAACCCGTGCATTCTGGTATCTCACCAAGGCTGTCCGGGGGAATTTCTGTCAGCCATATTTGTGGCTCAGGACCGTGCTTTGTGGCATTACTTGGGGGAGGCCTATGTTCAGCAGTGGACTTGTGAAGGGCTGTAATGACGTCCAACTCGACTCTCGATGACGGGGGAGTATGCCGCTGACCATCCCACGGTGTGAGTGCTCCATGCCGGAAGTGCAGTTCACACAGCACTCGGTTCGCAAAGCACTCCTCTCTCTGGACATCCACAAGTCGAGTGGGCCTGACGGCATCCACCCAATTGTGCTGAGGACGTGTGCTCCAGAGTTGGCACCGGTTTTAACGCGTCTTTTCCGGTACTACTACTCCCTAGGCGTAGTCCCAAAATCATGGAAGACGGCTTTCGTCCACCCGATCCCTAAAAAAGACGACCGCTCAGACCCGTCCAACTACCGGCCTATCGCCATCACCTCCTTGTTCTCCAAAACAATAGAGTCCGTTGTTAACTGCCAGCTCATGAGGTACCTTGAGGATCACCAGCTAATTAGTGATCGCCAATACGGTTTTCGCCGTGGTCGGTCAGCTGGTGATCTTCTGGTCTACCTAACTCACAGATGGGCGGAGGCAGTAGAGTCCAAGGGGGAGGCATTGGCCATTAGTTTGGACATTGCGAAGGCCTTCGATCGGGTTTGGTACAAAGCGCTTCTTTCGAAGCTCCCTTCCTATGGACTTCCCGAGAAATTGTTCGATTGGATCACCAGCTTTCTTGCAGATCGGAGCATCAAGGTCGTTGTAGACTGTGCAAGCTCCGATTGCAAGCCTATTAATGCTGGTATTCCACAAGGCTGCGTGCTGTCGCCAACGCTATTTCTTCTGCAAATCAATGATATGTTGCAAACCCGTAACATTCATTGCTATGCGGATAACACCACTGGTGATGCTCTTTACACCGGCCGAGCCAATATTTCTCGATAAAACGTATCCGAGTACCGGGACAAATTTGTGTCTGAAGTCGAGTCTTCGCTGAACAGAGTCTCGGATTGGGGGCGACTAAATATAATCCAGTTTAACCCCCAGAAGACACAAGTTTGCGCGTTAACCGCTAAAAAGAACTCCTTTGTCGTATCTCCTCAGTTTCAAGTCACTCCCCTTGTTGCCTCATCCAGTATCGGAATCCTCGGCGTCGACATATCGAGTAACGTGCAGTTTTGTGGTCACTTGGAAGAGAAGGCCAAATTGGCCTCTAAAAAGCTTGGCGTGCTCAGCAGATCGGGACAGTATTTCATGCCGGCACACCGCCTGCAACTTTACAAGGCGCAAGTTCGGCCGCACATGGAATACTGTTCCCACCTCTGGGCTGGGGCTCCCCAGTACCAGCTCCTTCCACTTGACCGCATCCAGCGCAGAGCGGCTCGAATCGTCGACGACCGAGTGCTTTCCGATCGGCTCGATTCACTGGCACTGCGAAGAGATGTTGCATCTCTTTGCATTTTATTTCGAATATACCATGGAGAGTACTCTGAGGAATTGTTCGGATTAATCCCAGTCGCCAAATTTCATGAACGCACTACGCGGCAAACGTCCCGATACCATCCACACCATTTGGATACTTATCGGTCCACCACTGTACGTTTTAAAAGGAGTTTTCTTCCGCGTACAACCTCTCTGTGGAATAGTTTACCACCGGCGATTTATGCGGACCGATACGACCTGGGGACCTTCAAGAAAAGAGCTTACTCCTTTCTAAAGGGCTGCCAACGAACCTGCAATTCCCCTGGTGTTGCGGTTGATCATGGGCGGCGGTAGTCACTTAACATGAGGTGGGCCGCATGCTCGTTTCTGCCCCCTCTTCTATTAAAAATAAAATAAAATAAAGAGCGGACTTTTATCACAGTCAGAATATTTAGCACCTACATAATTACTTAGTTAGTTCATAAGTTCTGTCATTTTTTTTTATAAAATTCATGAGACATTTTTAATATAAAATTCATGAGACATTTTTTGATAAAATATATAAAATGAAAGGTAAATTAATTTAAAATGCAATTTTATTTACATTATTCATAATACCTTCCCCTATTTTGAATACATGCCCTTAATCGACGCGGCCAATCATCAATCGCAGTGTGGTGCGTGCACAACTCTCATATATATTTCTGCCAATGTTTTAACCAAAGATGCTCGGAGAGATTCCAAATTCTGATGAGATTTAGTGCAGACTTTCTCCTCCAAATCTTGCCACATCTTATAATCCAGTGGGCTTAAATCTGGACCAGTAGAGGGTCAGTCTTCATGTCCGATAAAGCCAATTCCATGGGCGGTCAACCATTTTGCGTGCTTCGTGCCCTTATGAGCCGGCGCAGAGTCCTGTTGGAATATCCAATGTCTGTTTTCAACTTTGTTTGAGAAAAAGGTTCAGCTATATTTGTTAGGACGGTATTTTTATACGTGATAGAGCTATGCTGCTATTATATTAGTAGTATAGTTGTAGCATGAATAGGTCGGCTTAACCGGGGAAGGACCACGCTCTCACAAAATACCAGCGTAAAATAGTAGCATAATGCTGCTGTGTTTCGTTTGGTGAGTGTAGAGAACGGGAAACCCTTTTTACTGGGAACGAGGCATTCCATCTTAGTCCTCACGGGTGACAACGCATCTGCATTTTTATTCGTAATCGAGGATAGATGTAGATGTCTATGGACCACAGCAACCACTTACCTTACTTACCTATTAAAAAATAGACTACTTGAAAATTAACTGAGGTGGTTAAGCTTGAATATAAAACTCCAAGCCAAACTACGAGCGACGAAGGATGAGCACTTTGGACCCTCGGAATACACGTGCTGGCTTCTTCACTGCTGTTTTGGTGTTAAAAATTTTTGATCCGTAAACAAAATTTCGTGGTATTTTTTCTCGCGCACTGTCGTAACAAAGCGCGGGATCTATCCATCCAATTTTTTTCAAACGCTCGCTCAAAAAATTTCCGGTCTTCTTAGGATAAGCTTTTAGTCCTAAGTCCTCATTGATTAATCTTTTGACCGTGGTTCTACTTAAGCCCATCTGAAGAGCTAAGGTTTTTTTTTACGAACAGGATTTCGTTGGATTCGCGTCTCCACTGCTTTGATGGTCGCGGGTGTCCTAACTGTACGAGATGGCTGGTCCTCTTACGATCTTCGAAGCTTGAATCATCAGTGAATCGTTTGACAGCATGATAAACAAATCCCTGGGGTTATTTTCAATTTTTGCAGAATATTGAACATCTCTTACGTACGACACGCGGAAATCGTAATAGTAGTCATATTTCACCGATGATTGCGACTCCGTTACGCGATACGGTCTGTCAGCGGGTTGATGACCGTGAAACTAGTGCGACCTCGGTCGTCATTGCATCACCACCTCAGCCCTTGACTGAACCCTTGAGTACTTCTCCGCCGAAGCAAACCAGTCAACAACGATAGACGTTTGCGGATGTTGCTCTAGTTTGGGCAATCTAGTTTGGGCGCTAGTCTCCCACCTAGATCTTATTTAGTTAGTATTTATAGATGTTATTTACTTCTATAACTTTACTATCATTTAGTTTAATGTAAAGTACTGATCATATGTGGAACAATTTTTTTATAGAATAGGATGACAAACGAGCACTCAGTCCACCTCATGGTAAGTGGTTCCGGTGGCACATAGACATCTACATCTATCCTCGATTAAGAATCAAAATGTAGATCCGTTGTTAACCGTGAGGACTTAGGTGGAATGCCTCATTTCCAGTTAATAGGTTCTCCGGTTTTCTACACTCACCGTACAAAACACAGCAGCATTAAGTTACTATTTGACGCTGGTATTCTGTGAGAGCGTGGTCCTTCCCCGGTCGAGCCGACCCGTTCGTGCTATAACTATACTACTAATATAACTGCAGCATGGCTCTACCACGTAAAATATATATTAATAGTAGATTAAGATGTCTATGGGCCACAGCATCCAATTACCATTAGGTGGACTGTGTGCTCATTTGTCACCATTATTCTGTAAACGAAACCTGTAGCTGAATCTCCAATGTCAGGCTCTGGTAATATCTACTCTTTAATACGAACCGTTACAGGTAGAGCCTACTAAAATCGATTTTAATACTGCTATACAAAAGCCTCCCCCATAAATTGCCTAATGTTTGATTTTGCCTGCGGTTTGGCTGCTGATCATCTCCTGATTTATTCCCGTCTGTTCCCTCCAGCGATATGGGGTAGTGAATATTCTTGCATCGCTACTTCACGAATTATGGTACGAACGGAATAGATTGATGATATCTGTTATCTCTGCATTATCTTATATTAACGTTGTTAATAATCTCAACCCTTGCTTGGCTGATGGTGCATTAACAGATTTATACCCAGCTTTGGACTAAAAGCTATTTACAAAAACTTTTTAAAAATCTAAAATAATCAGCGAATTTATAGTGCACCTGATGGTGTTAGGCTGCTGTGGCATATTGACGCCTGCGTCTAACTTAAAAGAGTTGTAATTATACTTGACAGCTTGTAATTATACTGACTCTCTATATATTGTAATAGCCTTTTAGATTGAATATACCGACTAACTAATGTCTAACGAATAACGTCACATATTTTAAAAAAATATCTAATATACTTGTCATATTTCATGAGAAATACAAAATAGGCAAAACTTTGTAAAGAGCTTCAACATTTAAGGCTACAGTCTTTTAAAGTTGACTCACATCGAATCATTAGCGCCACTTTGATTTCTTTTTTTACAGCAAATTATTGTTTCAGAGTAAAATATTTTGATAACACATAAATACCCAGATTATAAGTAATGGCTAATTTTTTTTTTGGTTCATCTATGTGGTCTATGTTAGATAAATCAAACGGTAAATAGAGCTCTCTCGCACCCAACGCAATTTCGAGCTTTGTTCGTGTACCATTATAAGGCAATCGATAATAAAAAGGCGAAATGTATTCAGCGCGTTAATAGCTAAACATCTTCATCTCCAAAATGCGCTGTTTCTTTTTTTCTAAATATCTTTCATTGTCTTAAATAAGAGGTCTCAATTTCGTTAAATTTCGCTGTTTTCGCCTCATAAAAAACTATTTGTTTCATAGCAATAGCTGAAAATATTTATGCTATAATTATTTTTTTCTCAAGGGCAGGTGTTTAATTAGACAAATATTAAAAAATAATAATTTAAACCACTTTATTTCAAAATTAATAATTATTTCGATCGACCTATAAAATATTGACTTTATAAACAATAATTGCGGGCAATATTCCTTAGTAGCCGCTGAGCGGCTGTAGCGTTCAGACGTCTTGTCTGTGCCAAATTTTTGCACTTCCTCTCGCTCTAACATTCCTCTTTCTCTCTCTTTCCCTAATCTTGGTTGCGCATTGTTACGAATTGAAAGTTTCTCTACTTTATTATTTTTTGCATATAATTCTTTAAGGGTTTATAAATCATTTTGTATTTGTTTTATAACTTTTAATTTCGATATGGACCATAAACGTAAAAAATATGCTTGTACCAGAAAACGAAAATTGAAATCAAACGTTGAAGCAATGAACAGAAATAGAATTCAAAGGTAAGTTTTTTTGTGTTTCATAGTAAAATAGTTAACAACGTGCATATGTGTGAGCACTTGGTTAAATATTAGGTATATAATTAGGTACCTAACCTACATATTATGTAAGTTCTTCAAGGAAATATAGAAGTATTATACATTTTTGGATTGCACATGATGTTTTGTTTACAAGCGACAGTAGCCTAATGGCAGGGAGCGGACCGCGAACTCAAAAAGGTCGTGGGTTCGAATCCACCATTCGACTACTGGCGTGAACCACTCGTAACACAAGCAATTTAAGCTTACCACGAGTGGTTAATGTCCTTTTTTTTTAAAAAAAGTACATTATGTTTTTATAGAAATACTTTTTTAATTTAATTTTTAAGTGTCATAAGGAAAATTTCGTCTTTTTGATTTTCAACTAGAGATTTCCTTGTTACCGGTAGCTGCTGATGTCGAGTTAATGACATTTTTAGATACGAAAACTATTCAGTAATACACGTAGACTACAAGTAAACTATTAAGTAATATCCTCAGCATCCCGTAATTTATTGTACGCCCACTATGGCCAATTTTGGATATAATGTGGCGTCAAACTGCTTACGACGTCCAATATAAGGACGTCAAATAGGAGACTTAGCGCAATGTTCGCAAATTGTCATGCTGATCACAGAAACGTCAAAATCTAAAAAAAATTGGACGTCATTTTTCTTCCTCTTTAGCTTCCTGAGCTAATTGATTCTCGCATGGAACGCTCGATGCCAATCAAAGACCCTCCATACATCATTCAAGCCATTGCGAATAAATTAAAAAAAAGCGCTAAGTCGTCCGTCGATGCTGCTGTACAAGAATAGTAATTCATGCATATAGGTAAATGCTATACAAAGTTACATTATACTTTAATGAGAAACTATAAATATGTGTGATAGTGGACTGTTTGTACTTATATAGAAATTATTTTGAGTTTTTTTTTAATCTATTTTAGTATTTAGAACTACTTGACGTACTTGACGGATTTTCGATAGTGTCATCGACTTATTACGAAACCCTCAGTGCACGACTCATTCTAGCACTTGCCAGATTCATTTGAATAATCAATAATACGAGTACATGTTATACAGGTTCTAGATGATTATCTTTTAGAAACCTTTTCCACAAAACAACAAAAATTATACAAACTTAAAATATATTTTTTTTGTGTAACGAATTTTGTAATAAAAGCATGGAACAAAAATAGATACGAGGTAGAAAATCTGTATGTGAAAATTTGTTAGCTAATTATCAATAATCCTGTATATTAGATAAATTGATACTGGAAAATCTTAGTAGAGCAACTTTCCACGCTACGGCCAGAAAGATAACTGCGGTGGCGGTACATGAAGTGGCGGGGCAGGGAGGGTGTAGATGTGTCACCAGAACGCAATTTTTCTGTTTTGCTCTGAAAGACTGGGCTCTTAATCAAGATTGCATATAAATAAGTTCAATATCCGAGCATGATAGTTACGAACGCTGAAGGATTACAGTCTTCGTTGTGGGAATTTTCTATTACTGATTGTGATTGTGAACTGGTTTTGTAATTTGTTTTGTGGTGATACCTTGTAAAATATGGACAATAAATAGTGCAGTAAGTGAATACATGCTCGTAAAACTATTGTGAACTTGCCTTTGTATTTCAAGCGATAAATTTGTCTTTAAAATTAACTAATGATATGGCGATTTACTATTTACTTTATCGACTATGTACTTTAGAAAAAGAATTGAAATATGTTTGGACTGACATACGCTAAGCGGTAAACGTCCCTTAAACGATTGTAGAATGAAAATAAAAATAAAAGACAAAGGAGGAACCCCTTAAGCCGTAAACACGCAAAATTTTGTCTTATGTGGATTGAACTGTACTAGATTTAGTCGCCCTCAATCCGAAACGTTGTTCAGCAAAGACTTCAGACACAGGTTAGTCCCGGTCTTCAGCGACGTTTTCCCGAGAAATATTGGCATGACCGTTGTGAATGAGCATCACAGTGCTGTCATTCGCATAACAATGAATGTTACCGATTTGCAACATATCATTGATCTTGTGGAATACCAGCAATAGTGGGCGATAATTGGAGCATGCGCCGTCTGGTACGACCTTGATGCTCTGATTTGCAAGAAAGCTGGTGATCCAACTGCACAATTTCACAGGAAGCCCATAAGATGGAAGCTTCGAAGGAAGCGCTTTGAACCAAAACTCGATCGAAGGCCTTCACTCTGTCTAAACTAACCGTCAAATCCCCCTTCTTGGAGACAACCACCTTGCGTCCATCAGTGTGTTAATTAAACAGTAGGTCACTAGCTGAGCGACCCCGACGGAAACCAAAATGGCGGTGCTCCTCAAGATGCTGCGTGAACTGGCAGTTAAAGATTCATTCCATATTTTCGAGAACAGGGAGGTGATGGCGATAGGATTGTATATGGACGGATCATAGCCCTTACCTGTTTAGGGATCGGGTGCACGAAAGCTGTCTTTTACAAATTTGGGAATATGTCTCGGGAGTACGCGTACCGGAAAAGACGCCAAACAAAGTTCGTCTGCGTTGTGTGACGATTAGGGAAAATTCTTCTCATAACGGAGCAGACCAATGTCTAATGGACTTTACAGAGCTGATGAGGAGTAACAAGAATAATAAATATACAAATCAATTGTGGGTACAAATGAAAAGAATATGTTTTTACAAAAGAGACCATCGAGATATTTTTCTATTTATTTAGTGAACTCCAAGCCGTGTCCATTGACTACAAATAAAAGAACATTGCGCTTGTTACTTCGTACTAAGTAAAAGGTACAGAAACGAATAGAGCTTTATTCAATGCAAGTATAGAACCGAAATGCATACATAAACGAGTAAAGTACTTTCATTATCTTTGATGTCGTCTGGGATTGAGAGTAGCAAGTTTTGGTAGCGGAATGGATATTAATAATCTACACAGCATTTATTCTTTATGTTACAATATTTAATAAAGCTTTTAATATCATCTATTAAGATCTTGATCTTTATATTATTTTATTTTCTAAATAAGTTTTGAAAAATTCGAAACCATACTGTAACAGTCAAAATCCTAAAAAGAAGATTGTAAATGCTATTTATTATGTTATAAACACAAAAACGGCTAACTAGACATTTATTTAAACTAGAGTAAAATGTCGGCGTCAGTTTAATGCATAAAAAGTAACGTACATCCAAAGTGTTTTTTTATATAGAATAAAGGTGACAAACGAGCACACAGTCCACCTGATGTTGAGTGGATGTTGTGGCCCATAGACTTCTACATTTATCCTCGAATAAGATTAAAAACGCAGGTGCGTTGTCACTCCTGAGGACTAAAACGAAATGCCTCTTAACTGGTAAAAAAACCGTCTCCGAATCTCTACACTCACCATACGAAACAAAGCAGTATTAGGCTGCTATTTTATGCTGGTATTCTGTGAGAGCGTGGTCCTTCCCCGGTCGAGCCGACCCATTCGTGCTACAACCATAATATAGCTGCAGAGTGGCTCTACCACGTATAAAACAAACGTATAAACGTGCACCTTACGATTAAATGTAAATTATAACAGTTTTCGGACGTTATTTTACTCACAATTTTATTATTCAATTTTGTGAGATAATTTCAAATTTATTTTAAATCAAATTGTACTTTGGCCGTGAGAGGAAAAGGGGAGATATTCCGTCGAGTAAGGTGATCATTACGGGGAGCGGCCAACGCTTCGTGTAGTAATACAAAGCTATACTATATATAGGTAACGCAGTATTTTTTTTTTTGATAAGATAGGGGGCAAACAAGTATACGATTAAACTGATGGTAAATGAATAACCGCCGCCCATGAACAACTGCAACACCAGGGGAATTGCAGATACGTTGCCGGCCTTTTAAAAAGGAATAGGCTATTTTTTGAAGGTACCTAAGTCGTATCGGTCCGGAAAAATCTCTGATGGTAGTAAATTCCACAATTAAGTTGTGTAGGGAAGAAAACTTCTTTTAAATCGTACTTTGATGGACCGCCAGTCATCCAGATGGTAGGGATGGTACCGCGAGTTTTGTCGCGCTGTGCGATTGTGAAATTGTGCGGCTGGAATTAGTTCGAACAATTCTTCAGAGCACTCCCCGTGGTAGACCCGATAAAATAAGCAAAGAGATGCAACATCTCTTTGCAGTGCCAAAGAGGCAGGCTTTTAAGGGTGTCGAGGCGTCGAAAACAGATGTCACAAAGGAGTGTACAACAAAGGTGTCCACCTGATAGTAAGTGAATGCTGTGGCCTATAAATATCTACATCTGTTTTCATAATTATTTCTTACATTTACGCGAGAAGGCTGCGTGCTACTATCTGCGTGAAACCTTGTAATAAATAAAATTAAAGCTAAACCCAAGCTCACTACTGCAAGACTTCAATCAAATCAAATCAAATCTTTTTTATTTTCAGACAACATAGGTCCATAAGGGTTAGTAATTAATTCTAATAGTAAGGGAGTTAGTAGTACTACTATATTATAATAATAATTTAATTTACATGTACATGTTTTGACAAAATGCTTTAAAAAGCGTAATCTTGACTTCATCCGTACAACGAGCGAATCTACGGACCAGCATGTTACCACGGACCGCCAAAGCCCTACGCTCCCGTTCTATGTCTAAATCGTCTCTAAGGTCGTCGGTAAGTATATGACCCAGGTACTTAAATTGGAAAACTCTGTTCAGCTCCACTCCACCGAGGCAAATTGGAGGTATAAATTCGGGACACTTACCGGTGGCCTTAAAGACCATATTAAATTCGGTTTCTCTGGCATTGTAGGCCAGACCATGCGACTTAGCATAGCTCTCACATACGTTGAAAAATTCTCTGATAGCAATCGTAGTGGGGCCCAGTAACACCATGTCATCCGCGTAACTAATATTGTTTAATAATTTTTTGATTATTTGGTGGTGGTATCCGAAAGTTATTGATGAACATACCTTGTGTATGTGCTATGCCATACCTTAGGTATACAGAAATAATCATGTGTGGATGTTGCCGTCAAGGCAGGTCAAAAAGAGTTAACGTACTGTTTAGTAGGTGGTTAGACTGCTTTTCTACTAAGTAGTCCATCTGGCGAGATACCAGCGTCTTACGTATTCTGCTGCCAAATAACGGTGGCCGGCATTACTGTGTTTCGGTCTAAAGGGTAAAAAAAATTAGTAAAATTACAAACTGTGTTCCATTTCAGTTCTCTGAGATGACCCTGCTGCAGCCTTCTTTGTTTAAAGTTAAAGCCACTTATCGTCAGGTGAAAGTCAAATCAAGTGCTCAGAAGTGAAATGACAGTCCATTCAGTTTGTTATTTACTTCACTATTATCAAACAAGAACATACCGTACATAATATTTCCGTACAAAACGCTTTAACTTTCTTTATAGTTTAAGGCTGCCAGTTTAGCCCACAGTCCACCTGATGGTTAGTGGTTCCAGATGGTGGTAAGAAACACAGCGGAATCAAACCGCTATTTTACGGTGGTTTTATGTGAGGGCGCGATCGTACCCTGGTCGAGCCTAGCTATAATACTAATAAACTAATGGAATGGTCCCATTTCTACAAGACACGACACTAAATCTAAAAAAAATAATACTTGTTCTTTTTTTAAAAGTGAACAAAATGGATATTCCACTAACTAAACGATGCTGCTAAAACATCTTTAAACTGCAAGTAAGTTCCTTTTTACGGAATACTTTGTTTCCGCTACAGTTACTTAAATTCTTCTTGTGCAATAACGAATAGGCTAGAAGTATTTCTTATTAGCTCTTTTTAAAAATTTAACTGCGATATTTCTTAAGACTTTGTTAAGACTGACTACTTTATTAAATATTCTTTTAAATCTTACAATCTTATTTCATTTAAGACTATATTAGGACCGTAGAATCTTAGGAGATAAGCGTCTTAAAATAATTCAAAAATAGTTTAAATGTTGGAATTAATTCTGAAAGTAATATTTTTGGACTTTTTGTAAATGTATAAAATGTTGAAATAAAGAGTATTTAAACTATATCCACCAGTTATAAACGTAAACGTATATGAAACATAAAGCATAGCCATTTATTTGACGCAGTGTTACCAGCACGGAAATAAAACATTAATTTCAGTCTGTAATCAATTGGATAATCGATTACGGTAACCAAAAAAACGTTTGTCTGTAAAACGGGTACATATAAATACTGTTTGAGAAGATTTTTTTATAGGATAGGGTAACAAACGAGCCACAGAGTCCACCTGGACGGTAAGTGGTTGCTGTGGCCCATAGACATCTACATCTATGCTCGATTACGAATCGAAATGTAGATGCGTTGTCATCTGTGAGGACTAAGATGGAATGCCTCGTTTCCAGTAAAAAGGGTCTCCGGTTCTCTACACTCACCATACGAAACACAGCAGCATTAAGCTACTATTTGACGCTGGTATTCTGTGAGAGCGTGTTATACTCATTTACGTACATCGTTTTAAAATAAAAGAATCAAAAACGATACTTATTACTTTTTAACATATTTTTAATTAGATCATCGGTTCTAAAAATCGATTATTGTCAGATTTTTTCCTCCCAACTCCTACTGTATCGCTTCGTGAAGTGAAATGACATCTGACATTCTCTTTGCTATTGAGTGTAGAAGTAAGGAGTATAGCTTTGTATTAAAAAGTGTCCATAGAAAACCGTTAAATAAGTGTGGCGCCACTATAGCTACGGGGTAAATTTTAAAGAACGTGCCGAAAAATGTTATTGAGATAGACGACTTTTTCGAGGTTATATTTACTAAATAAAATTATATATTAGATTTTAGAGCTACTGAGCAGTTTAGCAGCACACTTCAAACATCGACAAATGCTAAGTTCATTTCATCCCAGTAGCTACTCCAGCGCTGTTGTGGAGAGTTTTTGAACTTTTATTTACTGCTTATGGCCATCTGCCACTTTTTTAAATATTCTAGTATGTGAGTTGGTACTCCTTGCTTCTACACTCCATACTCTTTGCTTTATAATGGACACGTTTTGACATTTTTCCCTTTTGTTGTATTTATATTTCTTAAATTGTGTGTAAAATGTGATTATAAAATAAATGGATCTTTCTTTCTTTATAATGTGTAAATAAACAAATTATATCAAAATACTATTGACAAACAAAGTATTTCAGAAAGGAATGCGCTTATTACAAGGATTTTACGCGTTATGGTTTCAATTTTTTACATGCCAGTTGAAGCATATTCCTGCATCTTGCTACAACTTTATTATAATATTTGCTTTCCTATAGATAAGCAGTTTTTATAAGTCATTGATTAATAAAGTTCTTGTCCACGCTTAGCCAGATCATCCTAATAAACTGAGCTGAGAGAGAGACTGCATTATAAAAAATACAAAACATTTCAAGTAGTGGCGCAGCATGGTTGCGCGAAGTCGCTAGAGCTAATAATATTATCTCAATGCGAAGTGGTGGATTGAGATCTTCTGACCTCAAAAAACAGTTCACCCGCGTGCACTTACGCGTGCTCGCGTGAGTGAGTGAGTGCGCGCATGCTTGCGTGCGTGCGAGCTTTCGTGCGTGTGTGTTTGTGTGTTTCGGTTTTGAAACACAGGTTCAACCATTTAATTTTAAAAGCTTGTTGTATGGAAAAATTACTCTAGTATTTACCTACTTAACATACGCACGTCTGTTGCACAGTATATTTCTTCATATCTCTACTTTTCTATTAAATCTAAAATAAATACTTCAATTTAAAATGAATAACTTGATGTAATAAATTAGTATAATAGGTTGTAGTAGGTTTAAATAAACAAATTCATTATTTCCATTGTAAAAACATGTAATACTGGCTGACTATTCCAACTGTTGTATCCTGTTGGCTTAGCGACTTACATAAAATCTAAACACATTTCGTTCCAATCTAGTATTTTCTTATTTGGGAAGTTATTTACATCTGTGATCGGCAATCAATCTTTTTATTCGTAGAATGACATGAATAATGCCCATTTGCAGGCAATAGACATCGCTGTTGGTACTTCCAAACATTTTAGCGTAGTTTTCTTAAATTTTTGTCAGTACGTTATAGCTGTAGTCCATTAATTTGTTTAGTGCTTAATTTATATTTTAGTAATGAATATTAGTATTGAGTGCTAGTTTATCACGTGCCCACAAGTGTGTGTTTGAATGGATCCCTTGATGGTTTATATTTACATTTGGAACCAGTAGATGGCGCTGTTGTCGAGATCCATAAATAACTAGTGCTAAGCTGAGGCGCATCGCTGTCAATAAATACATTTAAATTATACCTGTGTTTTTTTAATCCTTACACAAACAGTTTAAAACATCTTACTTACTATTTATCATTGGGTGCGTTTAGCAGAATAAAGCGCTAGCAAGCGCTTGTAAGCAAAATGGCGATCGTAAGCGGTAAGCGCTGTCAAATCGTAAGTAGCTATTTTCCTCTAGGACACGATGTTAGTTTTAACCGGGGAACCTTGCCTGATTTAAATATATTTTTGTGAAGTGTTCGTATTAAAAACTTACCAATTATGAATTTTTAATAACATGTGTATGTTAAAACTAAGTTTGAATAAAAAGAGTTATTATAATATTAAGGAATTTATGGATGAAAATAACCACTGGATAAGGTGATCGCTACCAAGCTATTTCTAAATTGTTCTGTGTTCTTAATTATAACATACATGATTGTAAGCTGTTATTTATATTTTAAAAGTCGAACTGGGTATTTTGCTGGTTCTCCTCAAGACAGGTTTTTTCCGAACCAGTGGTAAATTTAAAAAAGTGACTGAGTAAGTGATGAGTATTATTTATAATCTATATTCAATAAAAGGTTTTTGTTCTGTACCTGTTACTTACTATTAATAGACTAAGAAATTATCATTTACAATAATAAATAGTCGCATTTTATTTTGTTTTTGTATGTAATACAACCAGTTTAAAACTCATTTCTTAGCGTGTGTTGGTAATATTTCAAATAAAAAGAGACGAGAGGTCTCCAAAGAAAGATGGCCAAATCGTACCAGGAAACTAAATTTTTTATACTATAATTACCTTTTTATTTTGTACTTCTTTTTTTTTTTCTTGGTATCAATGTTATAGTGAATTTATCACTGCAATTTTATATTGTTTTGTAAAAATGTTTCTATTTGCTCAGGTTTAATAATAATCAGCCAAAACAATTATATTAAGACAAGGCTATATGGTTGTTTCAGGCAACTTCAACAGACCATGTTTGTTATCCCAGTTGGCTGAGACTCAAGAGAGTTGCAACACATAATATGACGAATCGAAGGACAGTTGGGTGATTTGCACATGTTATGATGCTTGTGTGGTATCTTGGGTGGGCCAAGCATCAGCCGACAATATCGGCAGTGCCAGCATCATTCCTTGATGTTGTAGTTGTAAGAGAGGATGGTGAGTTAAAAGTATTTTTATCTAGCCTACTTATTTCATTAAAGTACTCCTGAATTCTACCATTACACTTCATTTACTCCCGTAACCTACCATTACTCGATTATTCAATACATATGCAACTTTAGTAATGAAAATTGAAAGACATTAGGTACTTGTCTAGCGACTAACTCTCTTCAGCTAGAATTGAAGTGGTCAAACTACAAAAAAGCCTTGAAATCTTTCAGGAAAGACTTCACGTGTAATAATAAAACAGTGCAAACTAGTGCAATATATTATGTAGGTCTAGTTTGTATTGAATTATCGGTCATAATCTGTCGTCCAAACGGTCAACTTCACGAGACGGTTTGACAGATGGTCCTGTGGCCATGGTAGGAAAAGGGGAGATCTCCCGCCGGGCAAGGTGTTCTGCCCGGGGAGCGGCCAACACTCCGTGTGATAGTTCGGAGATGTTCTATATATACTGCTTATGATTCGGAATTTTGATAGCGTTATTAAGGCTTCGGTGTGTTTCGCTTGTGGCGCTACGACAGCGCCGCCACATCACCCCCCTGCTCAGACCGGAGGTCGATAGTGCAGTCTCGTTGTCGCCGAATATGCCAGGAGATTGCCTTGTAGTCTGCGGTGAGTCGAGAAGAAGGCAAGTAATCTGCGAGAGTGCCGTGAAGCAGAGGCGAGCAGTAAGGCTCAGAGCCGTGCCGAACACGGTACAGCGCAGAGTATCTTGAAGGAACAGGAAGCATTATTATTCCAGTGCTGCGATGAACCTTGTGAAGCTAGATGGCTTGCGGGATATGAAGACTGCAGACGATATCTGCTCGGGAGTGAATGGGTGGGGTATTCTATGACGATGATGAAGCTTGAACTTTCCGAAGGTTGTTGGTTGCGTGTTCAAATCACGTCGGGGTCACCACTGTAGCGGTGTGGAAGGAAAAGGGGAGATCTCCTGCCGGGCAAGGTGTTGTGGAGAGCGGCCGGGGCTTCGAAGTCTAGGAGTATAATGTACAAACGTAGGGCGCGCTTTAAGAAATGTTCTATTGTTGGGTAGTAAAATTATTTTACAGAAATCTAAATGAATGGAAACGAGATCGGTAATTACCCTCCTCACTTATCGCTAACTACACTTTTAGGCTACGTCGCAGTCGGATAAAGCGTCCAAAAACGCTTTCTATAATATAGAAGAATTTTTTTTATAGGATAGGGTGACAAACGAGCACACAGTTCACCCGATGGTAAGTGGTTGCTGTGGCCCATAGACATCCACGTCTATCCTCGATTACGAATCAAAATGCAGATGCGTTGTCACCCGTGAGGACTAAGATGGAATGCCTCGTTTCCAGTAAAAAGGGTCTAATATAACTGCAGCATGGCTCTACCACGTATCAAAATAGAATATAATCAAATATCAAAATAAAATATAAAAGAATATATGAAATTTTCATTTTCTAAGCTTCTTGACATGTAAAATGATGTGAATGTAGATGTATTTTAATTTGTATTTTAATAATCTAATGTAATCATAAATCATTTGAATTGATTGTAATTTTGACCATAGCAATGTTGACGAAATGGTCAATAAAAAAGTAAAATGTATTTGTTGATTCAGCCTTAAAATATTGTTGAAGTTATTATAAATAAATAATCGTGGCTATTTAAGTATTATTTTTAAAAGTGATGGTATTTGCAACATGAAAAGAAACCAATCTAACTATTGTAGTTTTGGGACACGAAAAAAAAAAGAGTCGAGTCCAGCTCCTATATAAATTTGGCCATCCTCCTTTGTAATCTTTCTTTTTTATTTTAAATTGAATCTATGGTCTTCTTTTTTAGAGTAATATGTCTATGGGCCATAGCATCCACCACTATATAGCAGGCTGCACTATTTTGCTGCAACAGGAATGTATCAGCTCGACCGGGAGGACCACGCTCTAATAGAACACTACCTTTAAATAGCAACTTATGCAGCTGTGTATCGGAACGTGGCTGAAGAAAGGGGCCCGTTTCCCTAGTAACGAGACATTCGATCTAAGTCCTCAGGGTTGACAACACTTCTGCATTTCTTATTTGGAATAGTTTTAATTAAAGTTTTGAGAGATCTAGATGCACAAGTGGATGCACTTGATAACATGTGGATTGTGTGTAACGTTGCCAGGATTACGGATAAAGCTGGACACAGTCAGGCTTTTTGATTGCGTGTCCGGCCAAATTAGACGGTGTCCGGCTTGTACGGCTTTCGTTAGGCTTTTTATATTTCACCATTTTTTACATTTTTCATGTACTTAAATACATACTGTTGCATTTATTGAAATTAATATCGTAAAGAATATTGAATGATTAATTTTATTTTTTTTATTTAATCATCTTTGTTCAGGCAAATTACACCCATATCCAGTAAAATCAAAGAATTTAAAATCAGTCTCCAAAATTAAGCAATAATTAAATCAATGTCAATACAAAATAACAATTTTAAAATAATAAATCTAGTCAATGTAAATAGGCAGTAATGTCAGTATATAAAATAATATATTGCAATAAAATTAAAATTAATAAATAAATAACAGAATTACACACATTTATCAGTCAGGAGACGAGATCAATAATTAAAAACTTTCTCTGAGGCAACTGTGCTGCAATAAATGAATTTAAAATCAATCTCCACAAGTATAGCAATACAATACATAAATCAATGTCAACAAAATAACAATTTTAAAATAATAAATCCAGTCAATTTCAATAAGCAGTAATGTCATTATATAAAATAATCTAATCAAATAAAATAAAGTTAATACATAAATAACAGAATTGAAACACACTTTTATCAGTCAGGAGACGAGTTCAATCAAAACTTTCTCAGAGGCATCTGTTCTGCGACATGTCTGTCGCAGCAATGCCGGATAATATAACAGTCTAACCTTCCAGAGATCATCGCCAAGACAGTGTTGGAGCTGGCCCGCACTCTGCGCACCAGGGACGCGGCCCGCTTGCGCATGGTGGCATTGAAACAATCGGTGCGCGCATCCGCGAACATACCAGAGGCACTACAAAATCGAGGCAGCCCCATCACCGCCCTAAACGCATTATTGTATTGGACGCGGAGGACGCTGTAACTCTTCCTATTGTAATTAGCCCATAAGCTGCACGAGTAGAGCGATGTACAGAACGCTCGGAAGAGCGTAACCTTAACCTCCTTTGAACACCGCGCAAACCTACGAGCGATCATGTTAGCTCTGACAGACAGCGCCCTCCGTTCCCGATCCATATCCGCGTGATCCTTCAGGTCGACGGTAAGTAAATGCCCCAGATATTGAAACTGTTTAACCCTTTCCAGGGGTACACCATTTAATTTTATTTGAGGTATACTATCAGGACATTTCGTACCAGCGGCCTCAAAGACCATGTATTGACTCTTCCTGACATTATACAATAATCCGTGGCCACATGTATATTCCTCGCATATCCGTATCAACTTCCTCAGGCCGCAGACCGACGCACTCAGCAGCACCATGTCGTCTGCATAACTCAGATTATTGACACAAACACCGTCAATGTGGCAGCCGACATGCTGACTGCTAAGCGCTACGATCAGCCCGTTGATATAAAGATTAAATAGGGTTGGTGATGTTAAGCCACCCTGCCTGACTCCACACTCAAGCCGATACGGATCCGACATTACCCCCGCCCACCTGACACTATTGGACTGGTTTGCGTACCAGTACTGGAGCATGCTGATAAGTTCTTGTGGCAAGCCTATGCTTTGCAGCTTGCCCCACAGCAGGTTATATGCCACCAGGTCAAATGCCTTGGATAGGTCGAGGAAGCACGCGTACACGGGCGTTCTGCGATCAGTGTAGTATTTGACGGTTTGCTTTAGACACAATATGGCGCTTTCAGTGGATAACCGAGGACGAAATCCGAACTGGTTATCATGGAGCATTACATGCTTATTCAACTGTGTATTAAGCAAACCGTCAAACACCTTTGCAATTACGGTGGCAAGAGAAATAGGCCGATAGTTACACTTGTCAGTCAAGTCACCCGTTTTGTTCTTCACTATAGGTACCACCACGGTTTTCATAAAATCCGCGGTCAGGTAGGAATGGCTCACACATAGAGAGTAGAACATAGCCAAGACCCTAGCTAGGTGAGGTCCAGCATGTTGCAAGTGCTCAACACTAAGTCCATCATGTCCCGGGGACTTGCCTCCTGACATATCTCCTATAACTTTTACTACGCTTTTAGCCAGGAAACTAGTCCCCACTGTTTGTGTGTCCAGGTCAGTGCTGAACACTTCCACTACCGGATCCAACAGAGACTTTACAGAAAAATGGCTCTTGAAAAGATTTGCAATATCCTTGGGATTGTTCATGCCATCGACGCACACAGGAAGGCCAGGCCGTATATTTATTTTACTGGTGGACTTCCAGAAGCCACGAAAATCTCCTTTGCTATGTTTCACAGCAAGAGCGTCCATCTTTATTTGGTCTTGATGATTTTGGCACCATTTTAATCGGGACTTGAACACTCTTCTGCTATCACACATTTCTTTGTAAAAAAAACCTGACCTGGGTCTACCACACAATACCCAGTCATTGAATTTAGATCTGGCCTCTCTGTGAGCCTCACTGACGTGTTTGTTCCACCCAGCTATGCGCGGGCCACTCCCGTCCCTCCTCGCGCCTTCCCGACTTGCCAAATTCGCCGCGCCTTGGAGAGCGGTCACAATGTCAGAGTAAAGCTTATCCAGAACATACCTGTGGCCACGGTCATTACAAAATCGGTCAGCACAGTTTGCACACTCCGAAGGAAAGTCTACCAATTTTAGCCTACTATGACACTCTTTAGCATACACTGTGATTTGTTCCGAACTCTTTACACCCCATACTACGTCTTTGTTAAAATTGATTATGCTCGCAGAGATCTTAGGGTTTATTAAATTTAAATTACACTTAATTATAAGTGGGAAATGGTCTGACCAAAGAGTGTCATACTTGACATCTACCCCGACGACAGCCTGCTTCGCCGCGAGAGTTGTGACACAGTGATCCAGCCAACTGCTGGTCCCGTGGACGTCACTAATAAAAGTAAAAGTACCAGATTCCAGCCCTAGCATATCTACATCTATACATGACCATAATTGGTCATTACAAATACTAACAAGTTCACTGTAAAACAACTCACCCGGGTCCGCATTGAAGTCGCCTAAGATAAACACAGATTCAATTCCATATTCGTCAATAATAGCGCTTACCGCACTCAAACAGTCTGTAAATTCCTGTAAATTGTCGACAGAGTTTGTCGGCAGGTATACACTCATCACAATTACGGGTCTATCATTTGTTATAATTTTAACTGCACAAACACGTGAATTTTCACAATTTAACACTGTCACCTGCTGGAACGCGCTATATCGCCATAACAACGCGACGCCGCCATAGGGGCGCCCACGCAGGATGCCAGCAGACGTATCGACTGCTGATGTCGCCACATAACCAAAACCGCTATCGATCGTGCCAATAAAGGGTATATCATGATTCATAATCCAAGTTTCCTGAAGACATATCACGTCACACGTATGACATAAGTCTCTGACGTCATTGATGGAGCGTTTCACATTCTTACAGTTAAATGTAGCAAATCGATAGGGGCGACTATCCATTATTTGGTTTGACTATGCCGTCAGCGCCAATAGGGCGCGCACCGTTCTTATTCCTGTGTTTGAAACTCACAAAACGTCGAAATATGACACCTTCAGGCCATAGTGTTTCATCCATGTATTTTGGCAGATTGACCTCTGATATTGAAAATTTGTAAGCTTTGTGCCCTCTATCATATTTCATATTTATTCTTTCTAGTGACACGGTTTCCTGAGTTTTATTATAAATATGTTTTATTATGTCGCTTTCCGTTGCAGAGTTATGCACATTCGTAATAAACATAATAAGTTTTTTATCTGCTGCCCGGAATGAGCACTGTAAATCTCTGGCTACACCAGCTTTGCCGACATAACGATACTTTCTTGGTTTTTTGTGATACGTTACTGTCTGCCATCCTTCCTTTTTATTATTTTCATTTGTCAGAGTTTCACGCACGATGATCGGCTGCTCTGATTGACTATGTCCTTTTACGCACACAAAGCCTGCCTTATCAGTAGCGGTCAGCTGGTTCACAACCTCAGTAGCAGAGCTCGGTAAGTCTGACGTCACCGTAACACTTGCGCTTGCCTTCCGACACAGCTGCGGCAGCGACGGCGAGCACTCAGGCCCCGCATTACAGCTGACGCCCGTTTGTTTATCTTGCGTTACCCTCACATCTCTAAGTTCTGACATGGGAGATATTAAACCCGTAGTATCATTTATGTTGTTTACTGTATAATCATGTGAAAGACCCATAGGGCCACTGTCTAGAAAAGCACCTGTTTTACTATTGATTTTAAACGCCGACGACGGTGGCGGCAGTGGGTCGTTTTGTAAGCGAAGTATTGACGACTTAAGTTTGTCAACGCTATCTTGGGTAGCATACGTAGACTTTATTTCTTCAATTTCGGCTTTCAAAGTTAACATGTCCTTTAATAATTTTGAACAGTCTAAGTGATCTATCAAAATCGGCGGCAGTTTGTCAAGCTGTCTAGCCACAAAAATAGGAATAATATCGGGTTCCGTAGATTTAAATAGATTTATAATGTCCACTACATCGCGCTCCTCTTTACCTTTGTTTTTTCGCAATATTTTTCTGATACCCGTTGGGATGGACTCAAATAAAAGTTTCTTAGAGTTTCTGATTTCATCACTTGTAAATGTCGATGTACAAATACGCACTAATGATTCTTCGTCTATGATAGACACTTTGTTTTGTATGTATGATAATAGTTCATCGATCACAATGTTACACACGTTGCACTTAAGAACGTTCGTCATTATTATAATTCGCGAGCCAACGCTATGAATAACAAAACACGCCCGACGCTAGTGGGTGCGCGCGCGCGACTCAATAATAAAGAACACTGATTCATTTAATTTTAATTTAAGATTTTACGGTAAACGACATAAGCATTGTTTTACTTAAAAAAATATATTATCGTGTTATACTAAGACTGAATAATTACGGGTGTCCGGCCTTTTTACCAAAATGTCCGGCTAAGCCGGATGGTCTGTCCGGCTTTTCGGTTTAAAGATCTGGCAACCCTAATTGTGTACTCATTTGTCACCATTATTCTATACTGACTACCCGCCCTGACTTCCCTGGGTTGAATTAAAAAAGGTAGCGTTATTTAGATTTAAGATAATCACAGACCAAACCAGCCAAAATATAGCCTAGATCATACCTACGTTATACTATCTATACCCGGCATTGTTCTATATCTTTTTGTTTCATTACAATCAGTTCAGCAAATCGATGAATAGCCCGTACAGATAGAGAGATATACAATTTAAAAAAAGGTCAATCATGTCTTATTGGCATACACATATCAAGATGAAGCATCTTCCCGTGTCCTTCTATAAGTATTATGCAGCAAAAAAAATAGAAAAGATTTTATTCTATTTTGCCTCCCTCATCTTTCCACCATAGGATAACCAGACGCTGAACGAGTCTCCACTCTTATATTGCTTTATTGTTGACGATTCACTCGTTCCAAATTCGTCATACATACGGCAAAGAAGTGTAATCAATTACCAGAAAACGTTTCTTATATCAATGTGTTGATAGTATATTTTTCCTTCTATTCGATTCTATTGTGGATAATATAATAACTTCTTATATTTACACTAATACTAACACTGATTGCAATTAGTTTTAAGTATTTTGTCGCGTTTAATTTCACTGTTGTATTGCAATGTGTACAGACATTGCAGAGACAAGAGAGTTTGTTGTACGGACAGTTGTGATTAAATATATATGGAAAATACACGTTTTACTTTCTTTTGGTATTAGTTTGGCAAATAGACAAACATTTGATAAATATTCACATATTGGTTAAATATCCTTACGGCTAACGACACACTTTATAAGCTGTATGTTTTTTCCCTCGCCCGCATCAACCTGACTCCATCTTTTGTTTTTATCTTTAACATCGTGCGGCCTCGCTTGTGTTTTTTGAAGGAAAAGACAGTTTTGCTAAATTCTATTCAACGAAGACCCAGTGCCTGTGTGAAACCACATGTTCTAAAACTCGGTCGCGCTGACCAATTCATGCTACTACTAAAATATAGGTGTACCATGGCTTCGTACAAGGTACTGAATATAGACCTCCGATTTGTCATATAAGTAGGAAATTAGGTAGGGTAATGGATATTTGTACACCGACGCTACACGGATATTCCATAGTCTGCTTAAAATGGTAAAATTAACTTTTAATATAGTAAAGTAAAACCCTACATCAATAAACTAACAAGAATGAAATAATTTCGCATTCCGAAGTCAGAGTTTTAATTCTTCCATTGTCTTAGCTCCCACTTCAAAATGTGTTATTATTTCATCCTTTTTAGTTTTTTAAAGTCTAATTTAAATGTTTCTTAAATGTTAATTTTTATAAACCGGTTTTCATATGCAAGCCGTGTCACATATCACAGCAACTTCTACTACCACTGAGTCTTTGAACTTGTTATCAAAATGGATTGATTTATTTATACCATACTTATTATATTTATTTATACCGTAATTCACTAACATTAATATTTATATGTATTTGACTAACGCTATTTTTCTATTTCGGTTAAGAGTACGTAGCTTGTTTTCATATCGACTTCGCTGGAATTGGTTTGCTTTATATTTCAGTGGAATATTTCTGATATTATTTTTCAGGAAATGTGTCTTTTATTGTCAGGATGTCGACCCGTAACAGGGAATTCTTTTACAAAATATTGGGATCTATTTGTATGTTTATTCAGTAGCTTTTAACCGAAGACGACGACCCGTGGATATCGGAAAATATGATTTTTAAAATCACAGTCCATGATCACATAAATGACATAATATTAGTTATTATTATGTCCGCGTAGTAGTCGAAAATAATATTGTGGCCACAAAAGACTAGCGGATGATCCTACCCAAAACTGAATTTTGTCATTTTCATAGGTTTTTGTTTACAATTTTTCGTGTTCAATTCAAATTACTTATAACACAACACTTATATCATTCCGTTATGACAATTATACGTAAACTGAGTTTCGTAATTTTTTGTGATTTGGCTTATCACTTGTACTTGTTTCCCAATAATATTTAAAGCTATAAAAAATATAAAAAACTGTAAGGCACATGCCTTTGTCACCCTTATTGTGTATAAAAGACCTCGTTTATTATCCTAATATTAATATGTTTTATACTCTGCTGTTCGCAGCTTTTGATGAGGTCTTACATTTTATTGTATTTTATTGTATCCATAATCTGAAAGTTAAAAGGAATGCTTCCATTTTATTTTTTAACTTTTACTGCAATGTATTATTTAATAACATTTATCACGAAAATATGTTAAGAGTGATAGAATAGAGATTGCATCTGTGCGTGCATACACTTGAACTATAATAAGCAGATGCCTAGTCTCCGTTGGGGCTGGTCGGCGTTACCGAAATTTGTTATGGATAAAGATATTATGTATAAAACCGGAGACCCCTTTTACTGGAAATGAGGCACTCCATCCTAGTCCTCAAGGGAGACAAAAGTTTGATTATTTATAGAAGACATGTAGAAATCTTTGCTTTACATACCTTATGATAAAGTTTTACCTTTATTTGTATTTCAACTAGCTATTTTTATTAAGGATACTATTTCAATAAACAATTTTCAAGGAAGAAATTCTTTCGTTTTCTTTTTTAACTTTTAATACAATAAAATGCGCCTTTGTAATGTTTATAAATGTCACCATCTAGACAAAGGTCTTTTCCTTGAAAAAAAAAAGAAGTATTTCCTTGTATTTTAAGAAATCTTACTACGTCTGTGCTATTTGTAAACAAACGGAATATCGTTAGTCATGATTCAGCAAAAAATATTTCACAGCTTTTAGGTTGTTTAGTTACGATAGTATCGTTATTAGTGTTGACGACTCCGTGACGCTGTGTCTTAGCAATAAATTCGACGCTGAATGCCAAGGGTTCAAATCTCGCATGGAACAAGTATTTGTATGGCCTGAACACAAATAATTGTTCTGCATCTGGATGTTCGTCCTTGTGCAATATATGAATGTAAACTGCCTCTACGATACTGAATGAAATCCCAATTTTAGGGTTACGTTTAAAAAAATAGTGTTGAGTGGTGGCGGCGTGATTGAAACCACTGCACTAAGTGATTCATTTCGTCCTGCAGGTGTCATAGGAGCAGATAGATTGCGCCATAAATAAAAATATGCAATCTCAGTTGATAACTGCAGTCTAAAGCCAAATTAAAGTTCATGAATTTTCAAATAACAACCTAACTGAGAGTTCAGCACACCGTCAAACACTAGCGATAAAAGTTGCCAACGAAATAGGTCTGTACCTGTAGTTCATCTTTATTTTTAAAAGGCTGTCAACCCAACATTCCCCTCGTGTTGCATCATGTAAACCGCATAAATATTTGAAATAAAAAATATATATTTAATTTGAATTAGGAATAATTGTATTTAAAAAAGTTAATTGTAAATTATAAATATAAGTTAAATACGTTTTTTATGTTTCACAATAATAACTAAGGCCATTTTAATAAATCTTAATAATTCAGATACAATTTACCTTAATAAAGTTTGCATTATTATTATTTATAATGACCGTTTCCAAAAAAAGCCTATAGTGAAGTAATTTTGTGCCTGGAAACGATAACAGTTAAATCTTTAAATCACACACAATCGCAACCATTTCAGTTAAGACTGGCTTCCTCGGAAAAATTACCAGCTTAAAATACCAGAATAATGCTGCAATTATTCGTACGAAAAGTTGGTGGTAGACAGGAACTGAAAACCCTTTTCACTGATATCGAGATATTTTGTCTTGTTTCTCAATAGCAGGAAGGCATCTATCATGGCAAAATACATCCTTAATTTGTAAGTGCATTCTATCTAACTGTTAACTGATAACAAAATCAAAATACACAAAAAATTAACAGAAATTGCAAGAAATGATTTCATTTATTTGCAGACGGGAATCGAACTCGCACATTATTACTTACAACAAACACCTCTAGAATTGGTATTAAAGCCTATAAAAAGTTGTTGGTCCAATATATATATACAGAATGAGGTCCCACATATATGCAATAAATGAAACCACAAGTAATACTAGTCCGTAGAAGTGTAGAAAAATTAAATATTAAATTAAAACCCGTAAAATAAAAAAGTGAAATTTTCAAACAAAATAAATATTAAAATAAATTCAGTAAAAGTGAACACTCTGTTTAGACGACGTACCTTGACCCCTTGGAAGAGTGACAACGTTGCACGCAGGTGGCATGGCGATTGTCGGCACGGCCTATGGTTCGTTGGACAATGTGCGACGAAATAAAAACTTACTCACTAAACTGTTTAGATATTTTACCGCCACTTTTTTATTTCGCGAAAATGGAACTGAACGAAATAAATATCATTGCATATTAGGAGCAAAATTTAATGAAACCCTAAATTTTAAAATTTTCAAAATGTCCGCCACGTTCTTGAATGCACAAGTTACATCGCCGCATAATGTTGTCCTGAAGCCTGCTCAACAAATTTCGTTCAGGATCCAGAGCCAGGGCTTTTAATTTGTTAAAGGCGGCAACAATACGATTGCGCAGTTCATCTTCGGTTTCGGAGATCTTTGAGTACACTTCATTTTTAATAAAGCCCCATAAAAACAAGTCTAGAGGAGTGAGGTCGGGCGATCGAGCTGAACACCTGCGAGGGCCATAGCGCCCTATCCATTGTTCACCGAACATGGTGTTTAGCCGCTCTCTCGCGAGGAGTACGGAGTGTGGAGGAGCTCCATCTAACTGGAACCATACCCTTTGGTAAGCTGCCACAGACAATCCTTCTAAATATTCTGTTATTGGGCCGTTAAGAATATTGAGAAATTTCTGTGCATTCAGGTTTCCGTCAATAAAAATAGGTCCGATTATTTGATCTCCGTGAATGCTTGCCCAAACATTAATGGAAAATTGGTATTGATGAGCTGATTCCCTAAATAAATGGGGATTCGTATGGCTCCAGTAACGCATGGATTGTCGGTTCCATATGTCGTTTCGAGTAAACGTGCTTTCATCTGTCCAAAACACATTTGTTAGGAAACGTTGGTCTTGAGACATTTTTTCCAGTACCCAGTGGCAGTAAGATTCTCTAATCGGCTTATCGCGGGGCAGCAGCGCCTGCACCTTAACATATTTATAAGGACGTAGTTTGATCCTTTTCAGCACTCGGTGTATTGTTTTATGCCTCACTCTAAACACACGCCCAGCTTGTCTAAGGCTGCAGGTTGGATTCCGATCGAAATGGAATATACAATAAAACCATGTCTGTATACTCTGCCGCACTGTAAAAATGCTGTTGTCTTGGCATTTTCCGCCGCCAAAACGTATACACAAAAGTCCAGTAGTGTCAATATCACAGGGAAAAAATAATAAAAATAAACGTACTTAAAAACACTATTTACACACACAAAGTCAATTAAATAATAAGTGTCTATTTCACCGTAAAAGAATTGTTCGACTAATTGTATTTATCTTACGATAATACGATAATTATCTTACGATAAATAATTGCGATGCGTGTAGGCAGCGAAACACACCTGTATTCTGGGAGAATAGCGCGTGAACTAGAAGCCGAATTTCCAAATTCCAAAATGGCGAAAATAATAAAAGTAATAAATAGGGCGGCCACAAGGTGCAATTATCGTTTATCGATACTTTTCTTTTTACACTTACTTATCTACTACATTTGAATACAAGTAATTTTGATTTTTGATTTGATAACAATCGACAAGTTATTGATTGTTAAAAAAAAGTTTATTTTTATACAATTGAACTTACGAAACTACCGATTTGTTACTTCCTGGGAAACGGGTAAGTATGTATGACTTTTTAATTGGTCGTTTTTATGGGTTTTTTAGCATGTTAAAATAATTTATTATCTCTAAATCTACAAGAACACACTTAAACAAAAAAGCTTTAAAGTTTAGCTTTAAATACTTAGGTCGTAGTGTTTTTAGAATTATCATAACAACACGATTATTCTAAAAAAACCATACCCTAAGTGTTTAAAGCTAAACATTTTTTTTTTGTTTATCGATTATTACTCCCTTTGAAAGAAGCTAATCGTCGATAACTGGTGTCCTACTCTACGACAAAGGCACGCGCGCACTTGCGCTGTCGCCTTTGAAGTACGCCGCGTGCCTCGTGCCGCTTGTTTATGAACGCCGACAAAAGACACCGCTGTCGATATGTCGCAATACCAATAGTTTGCACTGCGTGGCAACGTCGCTTTATAATGTTCAAGGATTCAAGTTCATTGAATCATTGACTTAGTGACCCAATTCTATAGAGAGTTCAAATTTGCTTAAAATTAAAACTCTACTTTTTGACCTAATTACTACACCGATTACGTTCATTTTTTGTATATCGTCAGCAAAGGCGATAACAAGTATATGGTTTCATTTATTGCATATATGTGGGACCCATTCTGTATATATAAATATATATATATATATATATATATATATATATATATATATATATATATATATATATATATATATATATAGTGTTACTCGCTCAAGTCGACGGCACTAGCGCCATCTAGTCTCGAACCGAAGAAGTAAACTTCTTGAAGTTGAAACACGAACTATCGGTACGTTGCGCGTGTTTACTTGAATATTCTGGATATTTCGCTGCCAATTTATATAAATAGGTGTTGCAAGATGCGATCGGGGAAGTATTGAAGTTGGCGAGACAAGCGAAGTTTCGGAGTGGAATAAAGTGAATCAGTGTGATTAATTATTAGTGTTTTTAACTTTAATTAGTGTAAAGTGAATTAAAGTGTTAATTTAGGTAATTCTATCGGCAATTTTTAATTGTCACGAACCTCAGGCTCGTAACAATTGGTGTCAGAAGTGGGATAAAATTATGCCGATTTTACCTAAGGAGGAAACGGAGGGTGTCCGTACCCGAAGTCAACGCCAGCAGGAGACGGACCAAAGAAGATTTGGTGGTGCAACGCCGCAGACATCGGAGGGCCAGCCACCGGCTGCAGGCCCGTCGGTAGCTCCTACATCTGCAGCACCTGACTTAGGTGCTCTGATGGTGATACTGCAGGAACAGGCTCGCCGACTGGAGGAACAGGTCCGTTTGGAAAAGCAGCTGCGGGGTGGACAGGACGAACAGGTCCTTCGACAGGAGAAACAGGTTCGCCGACAGGAGGAACAGGTCCGCCGACAGGAGGAACAGGTCCGTCAGTTGTAAGAGCAGCTGCAGAGCGTACAGGAGGAACAGGTCCGTCGTTTGGAAGAGCAGTTGCGGGGCGGACAAGAGGAACAGGCCCGTCGGTTGGAAGAGCAGATGCTCCTTATGAAGGACCTTCATGCTACCTTTGGGAAAGAGATAAGGGAGGTGAAGGATGAGGTTGCTCAACATGACAACCGATTGTCGGAAGCTGAAACCCGAATCGACCAAGTAAACAATCGGGTTGACAACGTAATGGCTGACATGAAAAAATCACTGGACGAACTCAAACTTGGAGATGGAGCTACAACTCCCGTAGTAGCTACAACACCTTCGCTACGTGGGTTCAAGGTGCCACCGTTCGACGGTACCTCTTCCTGGTCAGCCTACAAAATCCAGTTCGAGGCTGTTATGAAGGCGAACGGCTGGAATAAAAGTCAGGCCATGACTGTGAGAGCAGTCATGGCACTAGGCCTGCGCGACCAGGCCTTAACAGTTCTGGAAGCTCTCGGTGAGGAAGTGACTTATGAGCAACTGCTTGAGGCATTGGAGGCGAGATATGGCGACGCTCACCTGGAACACGTCTTTCGTGCGCAGCTTAAAGATCGCGTGCAGCGCATCAACGAAAATCTGCAGCAGTGGGCTCTAGAGGTGGAGAAGCTGGTGCAAAAGGCATACCGGTCTGTACCTGCGTTCATTGAAGGGAACCCAGTGCGGACATTCATCGACGGCATCCGCGACCTGGAAGTAAGAGCTGCTGTGAGGCTCGGGCACCACGAGACGCTTAAGGACGCCTTGGCCCATGCACTGAAGGTGGAGGCCGTGCGGCAGGATCATCATTCCTATCGCGTCAGGAAGGTTGCAGCAGCTACAGTTCCTGACTGCAACAAAGGATACAGCCCTAGGTGCTATGGCTGTGGGGAAAGGGGCCATCTTCGCTCCAGCTGCCCTAAGCGAACTGTAGAAAGGAGAGTTAATCGATCTCGAGAGGGTATTACAGCTAACGAAACTGCCTGGCGGTGGCAGGATCATCGTTCCCCTCGCGCTAGGGAGGTTACAGCAGTTACGGTTCGCGACCACAATAAAGGATACAGCCCTAGGTGCTATGGCTGTGGGGAAAAGGGCCATCTTCGATCCAGCTTCTAAGCGAACCCTAGAAAGGGAAGGTGAACGATCTCAGAAGGGGAGTGCGGCTAACATCACCGCCCAGCAGCAGCCGGGATACGACTTTACTATCAGACATCGCAGCGGGAAATCTCATGGCAACGTAGATGCATGGTCAAGAATATCTTGTCCTGAAGATCGGAAAAATTGTACTAGGCAAGAGAGTAAGGAAGTGGTATCCGTGAGGATGCTCAGGACAGACCACCTCAGCAACGAGTGGAAGGACAGCCTACGACATGCATAGCAGGAAGATCCGGACATCAGGCCGATTCTGGAGTGGATGAAGGCCCGTGCCACCAAGCCTAAGTTGAGCGATGTGTCAGCGATGAGTTCGACCACTAGAGGCTATTGGGCCCAGTGGGACGGTTTGCTGATTCAGGATGGAGTCCTGTGCCGTAAATGGGACAGTGGTTGAGGAGACAGCTGTCGTTTGCAAATGGTTGTCCCTAAGGCTAAAGTGCCGAATGTTCTACAGCTGTGCCATAATGGTCGTTCAAGACTCCATCTGGGAGTTAAACGAACTCTACTGAATATCCGAGAACGGTTTTACTGGGTCCACTGTCGAAACAATGTCGAGGACTGGTGTCGCAAATGTACAAGTTGTGCGGCTGTAAAGGGACCTCAGACTCGTAGTAGAGGTGCATTGAAGTTGTACAATGTTGGTGCACCATGGGAGCGAATAGCCATTGACGTGGCGGGGCCGTTTCCGGAGAGTTAAAGCGGTAACAAGTATTTCATGGTTGTGATGGATTACTTCACTAAGTGGCCAGAAGTCTTCACCATTCCAAATCAAGAAGCTTCAACAGTTGCAGATAAACTAGTTCATGAAGTCTTCTATCGCTTTGGAGTACCTTAAGAGATTCACAGCGATCAAGGAAGGAATTTTGAGTCTCAAATATTCCAGGAAACTTGCCGAGTTATGGGTACTCATAAAACAAGAACGACTTCTTATCACCCGCAATCTGATGGAATGGTAGAACGATTTAATCAGACATTGGAGAGATGCCTAGCAAAAGTTGTAGACAATCGGCAACGAGATTGGGACAAGCACATACAACCGTTTTTGTTGTCATATCGAAGCGCTGTTCACGAAAGTACAACAGTGACACCAGCTTTCGCAAACTTTGGAAGAGAATTACGGCTGCCTGCAGACCTGATCACCGGGATACCACCTGATGCTCCACGCAGTATAACCGATTATGCAAATCACTTGCGGAACAAAATGAATGACGTTTATGAGCACGTCAGACAATCGGGCCAGCAAATGTCTGAAAAGATGAAAACCCGGTACGACCGCAAAATGAACAACAAAGGGTTCGACGAAGGTTCACTTGTGTGGTTGCACAATCCAGTCCGCAGCAAAGGGAAATCTCCTAAGCTTCAAGCAAAATGGGACGGCCCGTACCGGATTGTGACCAAGATCAACGATGTAACCTACCGGATACAGAAAGGCGCGATAGGGACTCCTAAGATCGTCCATGTGGATCACCTGGCGCGTTATTATGGGGCCGATAATGCTGTTGCGATAACGATGCTGCTGTTACTCGCTCAAGTCGACTGCACTTGCGCCATCTAGTCTCGAACCGAAGAACTAAACTTCTTGAAGTTGAAACACGAACTCTCGGTACCTTGCGCGTGTTTACTTGAATATTCTGGATATTTCGCTGCTAATTTATATAAATAGGCGCTGCAAAATGCGATCGGGGAAGTATTGAAGTTGGCGAGACAAACGAAGCTTCGGAGTGGAATAAAGTGATCGGTGTGATTAATTATTAGTGTTTTTAACTTTAATTAGTGAAAAGTGAATTAAAGTGTTAATTTAGGTAATTCTATCGGCAATTTTTAATTGTCACGAACCTCAAGCTCGTAACAATATGAATACTACCATACCCACAGGATGATATGATGTAGTAGATTTTTGTACACCGCCACGACACATTTGTTCTAATATATAATTATTAAAAAATCATTATTATAATTGATTTAATTATTATAATAAAAAATAATAAAGACATTAAAGAGCGATATTTAGTAGAAAAATGAATTAAATGGTAAATAAAATATAATAGCAAGGAGGATGAAGTTTCGTTTAGTCAATGAAATTATAATACTACGATAGAATCCGTAAAAGTAGTTTTAATCAATGTGTAGTGTTCACGTAAATATAACAAATCATTTTCATAGTAGATTTCAATACAACGTTTTAATGTTTCCATAAAAGTTTACCGTAAGAATGAGTTTTCGAAATTTGGTTTTAAGGATTTATGATCATTAGACGTACTAGGATCTTTTCCAAATTACGACGATATGATGAAACAACCAAGTTTGGCAGACGGATTTGTAATCGCAGGACAAGACATTATGCAGAAAATTGTGGTAAATTTTCAACGAGTTAATAGCTAGAACACACGCCTTTGACAAAAAATACGGTAAATGCCCATAGCAAAGCTCTCTCGAACACTACCAAAGCCACACTAACACTAGGTGCTCCTTGACGGCTTCATAGGAAAAGACAACTCCTTCCGCTCTTTCCGATAACGACGTTCGTAGGCTTCGACAACCTAATCCTAGGCCCACCCTACACGTGTTCCCCGGGTTGTGTTAAATGAGCGACAAGCCGATAGCACTGACTTGGCTTCTGGCCATGGTAGCGGCGTAAAATATGCCACCCCACATTTCACACATGAGGTACCAAAAAAAATGGCCGCGAAATTCTGGCGCCCCTTTAATAGGGCAGGGGTGCGACGAATCTCCGGGAGGAAAACCGGCGACGAGGTTTGCCACCCGTCAAGTTCTGTCTTCCGTAGGGGCGAAAAATGGATTGCATAATCCCGCCTGGCTACGCTGAATGTATGTGGAGCAATTAATGATAAGTTGGATGAAGTATGCGATATGATGAATGATAGAGGAATAGATGTGTTACGTGTATTAGACGAAATGGAAAGTGAAGGCTGTCACTGCTCATTGCATATAATATATCGCATACCGGTCTGGTATAGACGAGACTCAGCGGGCATGCCAGAGAGTAGGTGCCATCCTTTCAGAAAGAATGGACCAAATTGTGAAAGAGTATGAATGTGTAAGCCCAAGACTGTTATGGATACGTATGAAAGTGGGCTTAAAGAAGTTGTTTGTTAGGAGTTTGCTAGGACTCTACGCCCTAGGCATGTCTACCCACTAATATCCGAGAGCAGATTTAGGAAATTGTAAGGATGGTGTTATGAAATGTAAGGGAAATGAAAATATTATTATGCTAGGAGATTTTGATGAAAGGGTCGGAGTGAAGAGGCTTGGTTATGAAAGGATATTGGGAACTTTGGGTGATGAAAGTCTAAATGAGAATGGTGAAAGCCTCCTCACATGTATGTATGGAATAGAATCGTTTAGTTACGAACACTTTCTTTCGTCACAAGAGGATTCACATGTATACTTGGGAAGGAGGTGATGATAGAAGCATGATAGATTTCATAATTGTGAATGAAAGAATGAGGAGTGCAGTGGTAGATACAAGGCTTTACCGGGGGTCTAATGTAATAATAATAATAATAATAATAATAATAATAATAATAATAATGGCGTAGGGAAGTGACGACCCCATCGCCCGCTGACGTAACGGTTATGTGACAAAACCACTACGTCAGCGCAGTCAGTCAGCACCTTGCCAAGAGGGTGTTAGTGCCGTGCCTCGGCAAAAATTAAAGGCGCAAAGGCCCGCTTGTGCACATGGCCCCACCATAAAACGGCGCCGGGTCTGGGCGTCTCCCGTTAAAGGACGCCCACTTTTATGGATGATGGAATATGTTAAAACGCGCAAAGGGCCGCTGCCTGGAGGTCGCCAGGGCGCGTCTGGTGCTGGCGCTGGACGCGACAGCATGCGAACCGCCAGCCGAGCGAGAGGTGCTGCACGACCACCCATCAGCCCCTCGCATCCATCATCCCCACCAGCTGGTTTGGTGTCGGCAGGGTCTTCGCAGGCCCAGCAATCGGCACCCGCCACTGGTGGAGTACGCCGCATGCGATGGACAACCGAAATGAATACTAACGCATTGCGGGCGTATTTTAGGGCGAAAGGGGGAGAAGTTGGAGGTTTGGCGTATCGGGCTAGGATGCATAGTATTTTTGCTGAGCTGGAGCCATCTTAAACCGTCTCAGAGCAAAACCTGGCAGACCGGGTTCGGTATATCTTGCGCTCAAATATATTTGATGTCGCCGAACTCGAACGACTACGACGTGAGGCTGTTCCCTCATCGGATGAAAATGCTACGGCTGAGGATGCGGCGCCACAAATTGCAGAGCAACCCGCAAATGTGAATGCCGCCGTGAATACCCCAGTTGTGGTTGATTCAAACGATGATGGAACAGTCGCCCAGGAACTGGAATTAGAGCATATGAGGAGTACATTGGAAGAGGCGATTGTGGAAACGCGCAGTACGCCTCTCGAAAATCGACCGCGACTTCCCCGCATAGCCCTAAGCAAGCGGAATCGGACTGTCGTGAGGGCTCTGAACCCAATGCTGGTGACCTATTTGGAAGCCAGTAGGGACCTTTGCGAGACGGACTCAATTCTTTTTGGCGCCGCACTGGCAGTGTGCCGTATAATAAGCGCCAAACTTTCCACGGCTGGACGCGCTACTGAACAAAGTAGCGCTATCCCAGCCTGGAGAATAAGAATTGAAGAACGTATCGCAAAGGCTAGGGCCCTCATCGGCAGACTGATATGCTTCAGGTCAGGCAACAACAGGCCAAGGATTGTGCGCACCGTCAGGATGGCATTTAATGGGACAAATGTTAGATTGTCCCAGCCGGATATAATGCCAAAAACTGACGGAGCGCATAGACGACCTGAAGCAGAGAATCGCTGCTTGGGGAAAGCGGATTCGGCGATACACCGAGAGGTCGACACGGTTTAACCAGAATCGTCTCTTCCAGAGTGATCAGAAGAGGCTCTATAAATCGTTGGAGCGACCAATGGTAAGTGGAACGGGCCCAGCACCGAATCAGGCCGACACTGTAGCATTCTGGCGCGGCCTGTGGTCAGAGCCCATAAACCACAGCGAGGGCCCTTGGACGGAAGTTGTGGCGAGTCAGTGTGCGAGTATAACGCCCATGGACCCCGTCATTATAACGCCGGATGACGTAGCTGAGGCGGTCCGTAGGGCCCCGAACTGGAAAAGTCCGGGACTCGACGGGCTGCATCACTACTGGCTGAAGGGGTTTGTGGTGTGTTACACTGTGCTCGCCCAACAGTTCCAAGAGGCTCTCAACCTGAAGTCGCTCCCGAGCCTCTTCACTACTGGGATCACTCATTTGGTTCCTAAAGACCGGGTTACCACAGACACGAGCAAATACCGCCCCATCACGTGTCTGCCGACCATATACAAGACACTAACATCCATTTTGAGCGCGAGAATCACTCGTCACCTGGAATCAAATCAGGTGATGTCGCGCGCTCAAAATGGATGTCGGGGCGGCGGTCGCGGAACCAAGGAACCACTCCTCATTGACGCGGTCATTGGCAAAGTGGTGAAACGCAACCGTCGGAACTTCTCCGCCGCCTCGATAGACTACAGAAAGGCATTTGACTCAGTGCCCCATACATGGCTAAAGAGGATCCTCGAGCTGTACAAGATTGACCGTACAGTTCGAGACTTCCTCGAGCGGTGTATGGGGCAGTGGAGTACGATCCTCTGTCATCTAGGCGAGCGGATGACGGATGCGGAAAGCCGCATAAGGATAAGGAGGGGTATATTCCAGGGCGACTGTCTGAGTCCAATCTGGTTCTGCCTCTCTTTGAACCCTCTCTGTACTTTATTGGAGGGTTCCGGGAGGGGATTTCAGCTTCGGAAAGGAGGTACAAAAGTGACCCACCTCTTCTATATGGATGACCTCAAATTAATCGCCTCCAGTCGCTCCCATCTTATGGAATTGCTAAACATCACTTGTGAATTTAGCAATTCTATTGGAATGGAGCTGGAGACGGATAAGTGCGCGGTCCTTCATGTTGAGAGGGGTAGGGTTGCTAACTCTGAAGACTTATCTATGCCCGTCAACTTAAGGACCCTTTCCGAGGCTGAAACATACCGATATCTGGGTATGTCACAGAACATGGGTATCGATGAGGCTGGTATGAAACAGTCAGTTTGCGACACGTTTTATGCACGCTTGACCAAAGTGCTTAACAGCCTTTTGTCCGGTGTGAATAAGGCACACGCATATAACGGCTGGGTCATGCCTGTCCTCATGTATACCTTTGGCATGCTCAGGTGGACTCAGACCGAACTTAACGCCCTGGATAGAAAAGTCCGCACTACCATGACGTCCCATAGGATGCATCATCCGAGATCGTCGGTAATGAGGCTGTACTTGCCGCGAAAGCATGGTAGGCGTGGCTTCCTGAGCGCGCTCACCATGCATAATCGCGAAGTGTGCAGCCTCCGTAATTACTTCCTGGTGAGATCGGATGATCCATTCTATAATGACGTCATTTCTAGTGATAAAGGACTTACCCCTCTATCCTTAGCCAACGAGCAATGGCAGGACCCGGCAGTACTAAGCATTTCCGACCGGGAGACCGTATGGAAGAAGAAGGAGCTCCACGGGAGGTACTACAGGGTTATACATGAGCCCTTCGTAGATACAGTTGCCTCCCTCAACTGGCTACGTTTCGGTGACCTCTTCGGGGAAACCGAGGGTTTTGTCTGTGCAATACAGGATCAGGTTATTAAGACCAACAACTATCGGAGATACATCCTAAAGGATGGCACCATCGACGTCTGTCGAGCTTGTCGCCATCCCGGTGAGTCACTTAGGCATGTCATCTCCAGTTGTTCGGCGCTTTCTAACTCTGAGTACTTGCACAGGCACAACCTAGTAGCCAGAATTCTACACCAGGAGCTCGCTCTGAAATACGGTCTCGTGGGCCGGAAAGTGCCGTATTACAAGTACTTGCCGGAATCCGTGCTCGAAAATGACCGCGCCAGGCTCTACTGGGACCGGGCCATCATCACAGACAGGACTATTCTTGCGAATAAGCCTGATATTATGCTGATGGACCGGGCACAGTCAAGGATATTTTTGGTCGACATTACCATTCCATATGACGAGAACCTCGTGAAAGCCGAAACAGATAAACGAACAAAATATCTGGACCTGGCTCACGAGGTGACCGATATGTGGGGTGGTCTGCCGGCCGAAATTATTCCTGTAGTCGTCTTTGCGAATGGGCTAATCCCAGTCAGCCTCTCGGGCCATCTGAGGCGACTGGGACTCCGTGACGGACCGCTCCAGGCTCAAATGCAGAAGGCGGTGCTCCTCGATACCGCCCGCATCGTCCGCCGGTTTCTTTCCCTTTCCTCCTAACCCTCGGCCGTTTGGTCTCCCCTGCCGAGGGCTTCCATCTGGTTGGGATTTTATTTATTAATGTATTTTTGTATTTATTTTATGTTATTAATATTTATGTATATTTATCGTTTCATTTTAATTTATAATTATATATTTATATAGCCCAACCAGATGAGAAAACTATATAGATACCCCAAATAATAATAATAATAATCTTTATTTGCGTAAAACATGGTATAGATGTTGTTCACAGGTAGAAATCAAGCACTCATGTTTTGCTTATTTTACATAGCATGCAAATATTTTGAACAATGTCAAATTTTCTTTAACTATTTGAAATACATTAGTCACCTGATTTAGTTAACAAAGAGAAATAATATTTTAATAATTAATTACATGTCAATTTCAATACCTAATAATAGTCGCATAGTTTAATCAAAGATATATTGTAACAATACTATAGTTTGGTTTTTTGTACTTATTACAATAATTAAATGATTTTTTTAATAAATATTATCCAGTACTTAATCTAATTTATTTCCAAGAATTGTTTTACACTATAGAAATTATTTTCATTCAGCCATTTGTACAATTTCTTTTTGAACAATGTAATATAAAGGGTTTTAAGTTCGTCAGGGAGTTTATTATATATTCGGACACACATGATAAGGCAACTTTTGCTATATTTTTGTGATTTAGGTATATCCCTAAATACTAGCTTGTGTGGGTCCCTACGTGAGCGAGTAGTCTGTACCTCACAAGCTTTTTCAAATAATTGTTTTTGTCTCTGCACAAATACACAAACTTCTAAAATATATATCATTGGTAGTGGCAGTATTCCAAGACCTTTAAATAGAGGCTGACACGATTCATCGGGTCTTACTCCGCAGATTGCCCTAATGCACTTTTTCTGCGCAATAAAAGCCCGATTCCAATCCGAACTATTTCCCCACATCACCAGTCCATAACGGAGTATAGTCTCGGCATATGCTCGGTAAGTCATAACAGATGTTTTTATGTCAGTCACTTTTTTTATTTGGTTGAGCGCGTAAGAACATTTGTTTATTTTATTACAAACTTCATCGATATGTGCTTTCCAGTCCAGATTCTGGTCTATGACCACACCTAAAAATTTTGTTTTTTCTATTTTATTGATTTTTATAATGTTTAGCTTGAAATTGCACTGGTTATGTTTTGACTTATTAAACTGAACAAAATTTGATTTTGCCAAGTTAATTTTTAAATTGTGAGCTTGTAGCCATTCAATTATATTATCAATTTTATTATTTATGTCCAATTCATGATTATATATTGAATTTTTATTTTTTTTAGTCCTAACTATAACCGAAATGTCATCAGCGTATGTGATACATTCATGACTTGTCGCATCAGATATGTCATTAATATATAATATAAACAATATAGGCCCTAAGATACTGCCTTGTGGAACTCCATTAATATTTTCAAGGCAGTTGGATTTATATGTTCTTAGTTCTTTATTTATTAATTTTGTTATCGTGACACATTGAGTACGATTTGTTAAATACGAAGCAATCCATTGCAACGCAATACCCCTTATTCCTATTTTTTCCAATTTATTTAATAATAGATCGTGTGATACGAAGTCAAATGCCTTAGTTAAGTCAAAAAACAGTCCCGTAGTCAAATAATTATCATTAATAGTGGTCAACAATGTATTTATTAGGTGATGAATAGCTAAGTTAGTCGATTTATGTTTTTGAAAGCCATATTGATTTTTATTTATAGTGTTAAACTTATTGCAAAATTCTAGGAGCCTTTTATACATACACTTTTCAAATACTTTTGAAAGTATAGGTACAAGGGTAATATTGGGCGATAATTACTAACGACGTTTCTGTTGCCACGTTTGTGTATAGGCTTTACAATGGAGGACTTTAATGTTTCTGGAAAGCTTCCTGATGAGAATGACAAATTGACAAGATGAGTTAAATTTAAATTTTATCAATGCATGACTTCAATATGTGTGTATTTATGCCATCGTAGCCTACAGAGTTGGTTTTATTTAAGGTTATTACCTCTAATTTTACTTCATTTACTGACTTGGGTTTAAGGAACATTGTGTTTAGGTTAAAATTGTTCGTAATATAAGAGCCTTTGCCATTGTTTACATTATTAATACAAATTTTTCCGATGTTTGTAAAGTAGTTGTTAAATATTTGGGATATTTCTTCCGGGTTTGCTATGTCGGAGTCGTCAATTTTTAGATAGTCAACAGAAGCTTCACTTTGTGTTATACCTATTTCATTTTTTATTATAGACCACGTTGCTTTACATTTATTATTACTATTTTGAATAAATTTTATTTTTGCAAGTCTCTTAGATTTATTTATACATTTTTTTAGGATATTTGAATATGTGAAATATTTCTGTCTATTGCTTGCTGATTTATGTGTATAATAGTTATATCGGAGTTTTCTCTTTGTGTTACAACTTTTTAGTAAGCCTTTACTAAACCACATGCGATTGTTTTTTTTTTTTTTGAGTTATTAACCTTTACTTTTTTAGTTGGGAAACACAAATCGTAGAACAACCTGAAGTTCGAATGAAAGTTATTGAAGGCTATATTCAAGTTAGGTTCACTATATACCTCAGACCAAGAGAGGCTATTCAAGCATTCCTTAAATTTTTTAATATTTTCTAAAGAATAGTCTTTTTTGAATGAGTAGTAGGATTTTTCTGTTTTAGGAATATTTTTTTGGATCGGAATACTCAGTAGTTGCGCTGTTTCATGATCCGACAGATAGAGAGGCAGTACATGATCAGTAGCGTCCTTTACATTACTAAGGATGTGATCTATACATGATTCTTTGCGAGTTGGAACATCGATATGGAGTTTCAAATTATAGTTATTGCAAAGATCTTTTAAGTGGCATGTCAGGCTGCCAGGTTTCAAGGTATTTATATTAAAGTCACCTATATATACATATATACAAATTACAATGTTGTAATTTGGTTTTACTTTTTTTGATAAATCATGTAGTAAATACCTCAATTTATTTAGAAATATGGTAGGGTCAGAGGAAGGGGTTCTATAAATACAAATAACAATTAGCTTGTGAAAAGGTATTACTATGCCACATACCTCAAAAACTTTTTGCATAGCATATGTTTGTAAGTGTGTGAGTTCAGTGAAATTAATATAGTTTTTTGTCAAGATACACGTACCACCTCTATTCTTATCCCTACAAAAAGCAGCGGCCAAGGTATAGCCATTTATTTTAAAATAGTTTTTATAACAAGCTTTTAAAAAAGTTTCTGAAAGGCATATTATTTCTGGGATTTATCTTTTCCAAATAGTTCAAACAACGTTAATTCCAACAGCGATTGTTTTGATAATATACTAGCTATGTTTTGATGCATGATATTAAAATATTATAACTTATTAAAATATTGTAACTTATCCTCGAAATAAATCATTTTTATTAATTACGGGAAAGTAGTGTGGAATAGTTCCCTTTTCCTTAGATGTAACATTTTGGCGTGTAACAGGATCAACGGGGCTCAACCTAGCCAGGTCAATATCAGTATTTTTGGGTGGGAAATAGTAAGGTATTGTTCCCTTTCGGATAATATTCTGATTTTTTAACGTCAGATTTGGTTTACTGCCTATCACCAAGTTTTTCAAGTTTCTTATATTTAAAATTTTTTCATTATAGTCAATACAGTCAATAGTGTAGTTTATAGATTTACATAATGAAAGTAAATTGTTATTATTACATTTAACAAAATGGCAATTTTTAAATCGATTACATAACATTTGAATTGTATAATTTACGTCAGTGAAACTAATATAGTCATTATTAAAGATATTTAGTACTATAATGTTGTTATTTACATACTTTTTAAATAAACTCTGTAACTGCTTATATAGTATTTCCAAGTCATAATCATTCTCTCCAACACATATAACCAGTTTATCATTTGGCTTAAGAAGAAGATTTTGGCAATTTCGTAGTACTTCGGTACTCGGTGCAGAGGGTTTCGTGAACACCTTTACTCTATAATTCCCATATTTCGAGTTTTGTCTAGAACGTGTTAATACTGCCGCCATGTTAGTGCATTGTTGAGTGCCAAAGATTAATATCTCATTAATGTCTGCTTGCTTAATATCTCTATTTTTACATGTCGAAATGGCAGTATTAGGCACGAATGCGTCTTGATTCAGAAGGCAGAGTTTTTTGTTCAGCTCTGTAATTTCTTTTTCAGCCTGATACAACTGTTCTTCTAAATGTGTTATTCTTAGCTGTAGAGAAGTTATAATGTCTACCTTAGTACCGTTACCATCGGTTTTTTTTCAACAGTCGATTGGGAATTAGGCGTCTTAAAAGGTGAAATTGAGGAGTGCAACGAAGTTCTTCTTCCTTTATTGGTGCTACGATTTAGATTGTTTTGCGGTAGCGATTGACACAAAGATTTGAGTGTATCGTTTTCTTTAGTCAATTTGTTGATCTGCCTGTTAAGAGCGTTATTTTCTAACATCATATCATCTAGTTCATTTTGCGTACTTGCTAGCTCCAATGATAATTTATTTATTGTTTCTTTCATTTCTTGTATATTTTAAGGTGTAATCAACGCTTCTTGATAGTTGATCCGGCGATGTTATGATCGATTCCTCTGATGTGTCCATTGTAGTAAGGATGTGAGAATCGTTTATTTGGGACGTTAAATTCGTAGGAGTAGACACCACATTTCGGCTATATTTAGGGTACAATGGTTTTTTTCGTACTGTTATATTACTGGTTATAGAATCTGAGTTTTGTTTAACGTTTGTCTTTGATTTTGATTCGCATATTTTACACTTCCATTTCTTTTTAGAGTCCGTATCCCTTAATCGATATAACTTTTCCGAAAGTCCGATGCAGTCAAAATCGTATATATTTTTACACATCGAACACGAAACTGTAGCCCTTGGGTCAAACAGATTCTTGCACTTTAGACATTTGACAAGATTCTGTACTTTTCGGTGACTTTCATTATTTTTTGTGGTTTTTGAAGTACTTGCTTTCTCTGACATTATAAATAATTTAAAAAATATTACTGGGCCTTTCTCTACTAACAGGAAAATCATGGTCCAAGCATGTTTTTTTATTTTGGCTATATTAATGCATAGTTCTATTTATCAAAACACATAATATATAACCTGTTATTTAAGGAGCCAAGCTGAATCAATATTTAGAATCATAATCATTTCATAAATTCGGTCTAAAAGCCACTAAAAACAGTCCTCTGTTATGTCCTAATTCTGGATCGAGTATGATTCGGTTCGGTTTTTATTAGTTGTATTTAAAAATGTGAAATCTTATTACTCTATGAACATAAAGAATATTGAATGCATGTGAACAAAAAACAATTATAATTTTAGAGAATTTTTTTGTACTAAAAACTAGTGTTTGAATTTTGTCCGATACATTTTTGAACAGTCCTCTGTCACAATTTGAATATCGCGCCACAAAAATATTAAACACTATTGTGGCTACATTTCGCGTCAAACGGAACATTAACAGTGTGAAGTTTGCTCGGTTGCCATCCTAAACAAGTCGCCGCCATTTTTCCCAGTGACAACTCCGCGTCTGTGTGGGAGCCACGTCTCTGTAGTGTTGAGTGAACATTCCTCTGGTAAGTCTATTTTACGGTATTTTATGTGTTTTAATTATATTTATTTTACAAAAAAAAATTGCTCAGTGTGATAATTTATAGCTGTTTCTGTGTTATGAATTAATATTTAAACTTATACGTGGTATGACATTTTTTACGTAAAAATAACAGTCCTCTGTGCAACAGTCCTCTGGAAATTTATAACACAGAGGACTGTTCAATGTGACAGAGGACTGTTTTATTTGACGTCCGTGTATTTTATTAATATTCTTTATAGTCTGCACTAACCTACTGCTTGCCGATAGCCTCTTTCTTTCTTACATTGGCCTGTCACGCTAATTCAGGTCTTTTGTTTTCTATTATGGATTTTGGAATATAAAATAATACGTACCTAGTAACTACCTGTTTTTAAACCCTTACGGTTTTTTTTTAATATTGAAAGTATGTTTTATTGTTTTAGTATTGCCGCAATGCCACCAAAGAAGAAACCTAAAACCAAAGAAGAAATAAAAGAGCAGAAACGAATTGCAGAAAGATTAAGATATCAATGGCTAAAGAATGACCCTGTAAAAAAGAGAGCAATTGAAGGAAAAAGAACGACGAAACTACCAAAGAAAGAAGGAAAAAGGCATAAGAAAGTCAGTTAAATATATGAGTCGACGTGAACACAAAGCTGTGACTAAAGAATGGAGAAAGCACTGTGCTACATATCGCGCAAAAAAAAAAGCTTTAAAAGAAATTACAAACAATTTTGTACGACATAATACGCCTGAATCCGAGGGTTCACCTTCTCCTCAAAGTTCTGTCGCTCCATCAATACTACCTATGACCACTCCACAAAGTGATGCAAGTAATGCGAGAAAGCGTAATGCTAGAAAGAAACGTGACAAAATTATAAAGGATAAAGACAAAAAGATCGAGTATTACAGAAAAAAATCCGAGAAGTATAGGAAGAGATTAGAACGTTTGGAAAAAGCTAAGACAAAGAAAAATGTAGACACACCTAACACTAAACTGACCGAAATGTGTGATTCGCCAGGAGCTCGCAGAGAAGTAGTCAAAAAGGCGCTATTCGGTGAAGTGTTGAATGCCCAGCTGAAAGAGAACTACGCTAATTTAAAAACCTGCAAAGAGAAACAAATATTCGGAAAAGTCGTGTCCGGTAAACTAATACACAAGTACAAGTTATGGCGAAGCAAAGATAGTTCCATATCTTATAAAACAATTCAGAAGTCAGCGCGTCAATCGGGTTTAGTACCCAAGCTTCGGACTCGCAAAGACAAAATTTCATCTGATTGCATAAACACTGTACGAACCTTCTACGAAAATGATGACAACAGCAGACTTGGCGCAGGAAAACGAGAATGCCTGACCAGAAAAGGGGTTAAAAAACAGAAAAGATATCTATCGGATAGCATTGGAAATTTATACAAGAAGTTTCAAGCTGAACATTTTAAAATAAGCTACCCAACGTTTTGTCGTCTACGTCCTTTCTGGGTCATAACACCAAATGTAAACGAACGTAACACGTGCCTCTGCATTAAGCACGCGAACATCGATCTGAAACTGTCAGCATTGCACAGAAGAAGAATTTTGACTTACAATAGTCACACTGCACTGCTTGAAAAGACATGTTGTAATCGCTATGACGAGCTATGTTTGTCACGAACCTGTCAACGCTGTATTGACAAAAATCCTGACTACAGGGAGTTTGATGACAGCAAGCCTATTGAATTTAAACAATGGATATCTGAGAAACAAACTTACAACGACCCCAAGACCAAGAATGCTCGAACAGTTACCAAATACCTAAAGAAAATGTTCACGGTTCGCCCTCGAGAACTAATAGAAGAGCTGCACGAGGATTTGGAAGCCTATTATCAACACGAGAGAAACATTACCCATCAATACAATGCTATCAAGAAATACAAACAAAACCTTACCGACGAAGACGCTATCATACATATGGATTTTTCAGAAAATTATTGTTCCAAATACGGTGAAGAAATACAAGCATTTCATTTTGGAGGGTCGAGACTTCAGCTAAGTCTTCATACTGTGGTAGTGTATACCAAAAAGTCTATCAAGTCTTATTGTACCGTTTCCAAAAATCTCACACATTCACCAGCTGCTATATGGGCACATTTGCGGCCAATCTTTAAAACTCTCCCACCTAACATAAAGAGCATCCACTTCGTCAGCGATGGACCCGTAACTCAATACAGAAACAAAACGATGTTTTACATCCTGGCATCAAGGCTTCAACAAGAGGTTTCAAATGTGAAGAAGTTTACCTGGAACTATTCAGAGAGTGGCCATGGCAAAGGGGCCCCTGATGGCTTTGGAGCGACCTGCAAGAGAACCGCTGATGCCGTCGTCGCTACAGGAGGTGATATTGATAACTTGGAATCATTTGTAGAGGCCATTCAACGAAGATGTTCCGCAATTACCTTGTTCACAATCGACGATAAAGCCATCCAAGAATTGACAGACGGCCTTCAAAATGAAACAGTTAATTTAAAAAGCTTTAATGGCACTCTTAAAATACATCAAGTAAAGGCTGAAATATTAATAAGTCCTCTGGAATCAGCTCCAAAGGCCGCTAAACTCATAATGAAAAGTTTAAGTTGCACTTGTGAAGACGAGTGCCAGCATTTCAATTTAGGAGTGTTAGAGTACAAAAACAAGACAAAACTTAACGTAGATGATATTTACACAGACTCTGAAAGTGAAAACATGGACAACTCACAGAATTCCACAATGGAAACCGAAGACGACGGTGCACTGGCTGGACCTAGTTCAATCAACCAACAGAATTACACCATCGGTGATTACGTCTTGGTTAAATTTCTAGTAAGAAATACTGAATATTGTTATGCTGCAGTAATCAATAAGATAGACAAGGAAGAAGGCGAACTAACAGTAACCTTCTTAAAAATTTGTGATGACAAAGGACACACATTCAGAGTCGATGAAAATGATGTTTCTGATGTGCCCTTTGACCAAGTAATAAAGAAGTTGCCAAACCCAGATGTTGCCCTAAAAGGGAAACGAATATTTTATTATTTTAATATACCTGTACCTGTTTTTGAGAAATAAGTCTGTATTGATAAGTCAAACAAGACTGATTCTTAGTACCTAAGCTTAATTTTGATTATAATTATTTTAATTTGTTACTTAGAGAGCTAAGCTCGCAATTTGTTCCTGATTTATCATCAATACTTATAAGTATTTAAATTCTGTATGTGATTTAGTATTAAATAAAGAAGAGAATTTATTTGATTACATTTAATAATTAATATTGTATTTTTCTTCATATAAACATTGACATAAACTGTTCTCTGGGTGGAAAAAACAGTCCTCTGGGTGACAAAACAGTCCTCTGTCGCATTTTTTTACAAAATTGCCTATAATTCGAAAAATAAGGGAAAATTACAATGGTTTCTTGTTTATATGTACTTATATTATAACTATCTATCGACTTAACATATAATATTTTTAATTTTCTAGAAAAATAGGGTTGGGACAACTGTCAATAGACAAGTTTCCAGTTAGTAGAGAAAGGCCCTACTACAAATTAGATAACTTAATTAGTTGATTTGACTTGAACCACCAAACTCTTGATTATAGTGTAACGATCGTACTGCTGCGCTACGAACTCTCAGTTTAGTACGACGAAATTATCGGTTCCTATGCACTTTCGTGTATTTGATTACTGTTGTTGATAACAGATGTCACTTTAAGCAAAAAACACATCCCATAAAATGACAAAAAGTTTATAAATCGTTAATCTCATGTGTGACGCTAGATGGCGATGAAACAATGAAGTCACTATTATCACGACATACGGTTGATAATGTTATAATATTGCGTTATATCTAATTCAAATGAAGTTAACCGTCATGTTTGTGTATTAATTCAAATTTTTACTTTTTTACTATTTTTTTTTAACCATTCACAAATTGTATTTTAATTACTTGGTAGAATAGTCACTTTACTAAAGTTTATTTGTGATACTTGCGAATATTTGTTGTTTATTGGATTGTTTTTCACATACACTGTTATAGGATATTTTTATCAATTTTCTACTCAATTCGCTAATGTTTTTTAGAAATAACACTTGCACACAATATTTGGCCAACACTTTACACATTACTTATGCTAGATACTTTTAACAATCACTTTTAATTATTTAATTAATCAAAAATACGGGAGCTAATGTTTACTGTGTGACAGCGCCAGCAGCACTGTGACAGCGTCAGCAGCACTACACACGTAGAATTTCTCCTTCTTTTTTTTTTTTTTTTTTTTCTGTGTGGGTAGCTGCAATAAGTACATTGCTTTAGTGAAGTCTCCCAATTTAATATAAATTTTAATATATAAAACATTACAATAGTGTTGTTACTATATGGGAAACTAATGTACTAACCATTATACCTGCCAGGCAGTAAAATCCTTGCTTTTTACAAACTTAGTCAATAAAATCTGTCTCACAATTTTCTTACATTATCACTGCACAAGATATTTTCAAAATGGACGCCATTCAAGACTCAATAACACAACTTCAGAAGATGTTTACTCAGCGCATGGATATCTATCAAAGTGAGCTTCAAGCTGCAGCACCTTCAGCCTCCATTGCCAATTTGACATCCGAGTTCTCCTCATTCAGATTATTTATCATGACAGCCCTACGCAATCTTCAAGACCAGGTAGGCCTGTTGATGCACCAGGTGGATAATATGGAGATGCGGAGCCGGCGGAAGATTCTATTACTTCATGGACTTCCGGAGGAAAAGAACGAGGACACTGTACAGGTATTAGTGAAGACTTTTGTTGACCGTTTCAAGTTGTCTGGTTTCTCCGAAAAAGATATATCTCGCTGCCATCGCATGGGCCATACTTCCTCTTCTGACAAACCAAGACCCATCTTGTTTAAGTTGTGTGAGTTAGAGGTGAAGAACAAAATCTGGCAAGCTAAGACGTGTTTGAAGGGAACTGGTATCACTCTGTCGGAGTTTTTAACTAAAACTCGACATGAAGCCTTTATGGCAGCTCGACGGAGATATGGAATATCAAATTGCTGGACACGTGAAGGCTTTGTTTTTGTACTGGGTAGCGGTGGCGTTCGACATCGCATTAGCTCTGTGATCGAACTCGATAAAATTGTTGAGCCTCCTGTGTCGAAGTCGAAGACAACGACCGCGGTCAGGGAACCAACTGGAGCTTCCAAAAGTCGACGTACTGGCACCGCAGGCAAGAGATAGTGTCTTCGCTTAGTGTTTATTTACCACAATTTATTTGTATTTTTGTGTAGTCTCCATTTGCATAGTGTTGCATCTCTTCAATTTTTGTGTGTTAACTGAAACATCGTAGTTCGTAGTTATCTCTAATATTATAATAATTTACCTTCATAATTTTGTTTATTATGTGACACAATGACATTAGTGATTAAATAAATCATAGTGACAGCTATTAATATCTGTCATGCTGTCATTCGATTTGCTTATACTACTAGTCTTTTTGCCAGACCAGATCCGTAGATAATATTTATCTGTCTTATTATTTATGGTAAGACTGTGCTTTTTCTATATTTTTTTTATTATATTAATTAGTCTTAAGTAAGTTATCTAAATATATAATTCTACCGATGCCACTGCCGGCAGGTATGAAAGAAATGTTTTGTTAAGTGCATAATTGTTGGCAATTTTATTTTAATAATAGTTCATAACATATTATTATTTATTTTGTAGGTATTATATCCAGACTTATATAATATTTATTTGTTATACATTATACAGGTATATATTTAATTTTTATTGATTTTGTTATAGCTTAGTTTATGTTATAGTTTTGATTAGCATGTGTGATATTTTAGAATTTGATGATAGTTATTTTTCTTGCTCTTCTTCTAGCTCATCCGATAAGACCTATAAAAGCGCCTTAAGCGATGATTCCACTCATTTACATGATCAACTAGTAGCCGTATTCTGTAATTATAGTAAAAATCTTAATATAGTCCATATTAACGCTCAAAGCATTCATGCTCATTACGCTGATCTTTTATCAACCTTCGATTCTAAATATGTTGATGCCATACTTGTTTCTGAAACTTTTCTAAAGCCTGAACTTCCGTCGGTACAGTATTGTCTCCCTGGTTTTCAACTTATACGTAATGACAGGGTCGGCAAAGGTTATGGTGGAGTGGCAATCTATTTGAGAGCTGACATTCCTTATAAAATAGTTGATCATTCACCCAATATATACACAAATTTTGCTGAACATTTATTTATTGAAATTACTATTAATCATTCTAGGACTTTGCTTGGGGTCTACTATCCCCCCTCTCGCAATATAAATTATTTTTCTTCTTTGGAAGAAAAACTTGTAAATCTAACTCCGCTTTATGATAATACCATTATTTTAGGCGACTTTAACACATGCCTGTTAAAGAACGATTCTCGTAGCAAAAAACTGCTCTCCCTGGTGTCATCTTTTAATTTACATATTCTTCCTCATTCTGCTACTCACCATTCGCCTAATAATACCCCTTCTCTTTTAGACCTTATTCTTGTTTCTGATGCTGACCGGGTTGCTTCCCATGGACAACTATCTGCGTCTTTCTCTTACCACGATCTTATCTTCCTCTCCTATAAAATTCAACGTCCTAGGCGTAAATCGAAATTCTTACTCCTAAGAAGCTTTAAATCAATTAACCTGGAGCGTTTGAGAGATGATGTAAATAATATTGACTGGTCCCCTGTTCTAAATTCCGAAGATGTTAATCATAAGGTTTATGCTTTTAATCACCTCATTTTAAAACTATTCGATACACATGCACCTCTTAAGCGAGTCAGGGTTAAACACTTTCCAGCCCCCTGGCTTTCAGAGTCTATAAAAGCAGTAATGGCCAAAAGAGATACAGCTAAGAGGCGTTATAAGAAGCACCCTACTAATGAAAATTTATTCACATATAAAAAACTGCGTAATCGCTGTAGTAAGATGTGTCGTGATGCTAAGAGGAGACATATTTATAATGAGGTTGAAAATTCTCATTCCGCTCAGATGTGGAAATTTTTTAGAACCCTGGGTATTAGCAAATCATATATTGATTCTAATATCTCGTTTGATTTGACTGCACTCAACCGGCACTTTTCTGAGCCTCCGATTTCTATTGATGACTCTATTAAGTCTACTACACTTAATCTTCTCTCCAATATTCCTAAACCGCTGTGTTCTCCTTTTAATTTCAGTAAAGTTACTGATGGTGACATAAAAAAATGCCTTTTAGCCATTTCTACTAAAGCTATTGGCTATGACAATCTTTGTATGCAAATGATTAAACCTATCACTAATGAACTTGTCCCTATTATCACTCACATTATCTCTTCTTCGCTTGAGACGAGCTCCTTTCCGACTTGCTGGAAAAAAGCATTCGTCATTCCCCTTCCAAAAACTTCTAATCCTAAATCTTTATCCCAATTCCGCCCCATTTCCATTCTTCCGATCTTATCTAAAGTACTAGAAAATATAGTTCAGAGGCAACTATCTCAATTCCTAACTGTTCACAGCCTGCTGAGTCCTTTTCAATCTGGTTTTCGTCCAGGCCATAGCACAGTCAGCGCTCTGATTAAAGTGTCTGATGATATTCGCTGGGCCATGGACAAAAGACTTCTCACTGTTTTAACATTATTGGATTTTAGCAGTGCATTTACTTCCGTTGATTATGACATACTTCTTGGTATTCTTGCGTCCTTAAACATTTCACCATCAGTAATCTCTTGGTTTAATTCTTACCTTAGGGGTCGCTCGCAGTGTGTCCGCCATGAGGAGGATTTCTCCGAGTGGTGTGATCTTACGGCGGGTGTTCCTCAGGGTGGTGTTCTTTCCCCACTTCTCTTCTCTATTTTTATCAATGCTCTCACTACTGTTCTCTCCTCTCATTATCATCTCTATGCTGATGACTTGCAATTATACCGTCATTTCAAAGTCCAAGATATAGATGAGGCTATTAATAAGATGAATGCTGACTTAAGTAGCATAAGCAGTTGGGCAAAATCGTTTGGTCTTCGTGTTAACCCTGCTAAATCCCAAGTAATGATTATCGGCAGCTCATATATGCTTAATTTATTAGATCGTTCGAAGATCCCTGCAGTTACGTATGATAATACTCAAATTCCATATACAGAGACCGCTAAGAACTTAGGTGTTATTTTTGATAATAATTTGTCTTGGGTCGCTCACATTAATATGATTAGCAGAAAAGTGAACTACTCTTTTCAATCTCTCAAGCGTCTCCAGATGTTTTTACCGTTAAAAACTAAGATAACCTTAGCTCAAGCACTTCTTCTTCCTCTCATTGACTACGCTGATGTTAGTTTTTTGGATGCTTCAGAGGAGCTGTTGAACAAACTGGAACGTGTTCAAAATTTGTGTATATGTTTTATTTTCGGTCTTCGTAAGTTTGATCATGTTTCAGAGTACAGGGCTCAATTAAAATGGCTTCCTATCCGTAGACGTCGAGACTTACATGTGTTATCATTTCTATACTTTGTACTCTTTAATCCTCTTGCACCTCCATATCTCCGCGAGCGTTTTGAGTATCTTGTACCCCGTGAAACTCAGTGCCGGACCACTAAACAACTACGTCTCAAAACTCCTTCTCATTTCACAAGCCGATGTGGTGGATCCTTTACAGTAAGGGCGGTCAAGCTATGGAACTCACTCCCACATGACATACGTGCTAGCTCTTCTCTTGATATATTTCGGAGCAGAGTAAAGAAATATTATCTGTCAACTTAGAATTATAAATATTTACATGTTTTATGTATTTATATGTATAATTGTATATATATGTATGTGTCTATGTATGTATATGTATGTATATATATATATGTATATATATATGTGTGTGTATATGTGTATATATGTATATATTTATTGTCTTTATTGGTATAATATATGTATGTAAATCAATAGAAATAAGAATAAAAGAAATAAGAAAATGAATTATACTTATATGTTATACACTTATATGATAATTGTTAACTGTAACTTATAGCCAATTTCTATTAAGTAGCGTTATGTTAATTATTAAGTACGCACGCTGCTACCTACTTGCTTTATATATAAAACTATTTCTCTCTCCCAATAGGTTTGCTGGAAGAGAACTCTTATTAGGGTTAAGCTCGCCTTTGTACATTTATTTAAATATTTAATAATTGTTACCAACTTATTGTGTGTACAATAAAGAATAAAGAATGAAATGGTTAAGAAATTGGTTTAAAAAAAGTCGGGAATTTTAAGATATAAAAGTTTTTATTTTCACAAATACAGTTTTTTAACAACTAATTTTACCGATTTTATCGCGTTTAATTTCTTTGATTTTTAATTCCCGACGTTTCGGGTGCTTTCCAGCACACATGGTCATGGTGGATTGAGGTGACTGGTGTACCGAAATCAGTGTTAACTTGGAGTAACTTCAGCTTTTTAATAACTATTTATGGTCCGATATACGCAGAATGAACTTACTGTCTTGAAGTCTTGCGTGGTATGCTTGGGTTTAGTTTTAATTTTATTAATTACAGGGTCCCAAACAGGTGGGAGTACCCAGCTTCCTTCTCTATTGAAATTAGAATGTTTTTAATTTCAATAGCCTCACATATCATCCTTGGCAGGAATCGATGTTCTTTCGCGAGGATTTGTGGTCTATCAAATCTGATATTATATGTATCTTCTTCAGAGGCTTGTAGAATGTCCTAATAGGAGCTCGCTTCAAGATGTAGCCAATCTTGTCCGTAACACCTCTGAAATATGGTAGTACAGCAGGCACATGCTCGACTGTGCCCGACTTCACTCGGTCACTGTGACATAGGTGCGGCACCAGAAGCTTGTTGTCGTGCAGAACTTGCTTGACGTGCTGAAGCTCGGCAGCCAGGTGTTTGCGCTCACAGATCCCTTGTGCTCTCTGTAACAAAGAGTTGCCCACGGTAGCTAACTGTGAAGGATGATGGTGAGATTCACCGTTTAAATATTGGTTTGTATGGGACTTTTTTCTATATACAGTGTAACCTATGGTGTTAATAGAATTTCGGATGACTAACACATCTGGGAATGCTAAGGAATTATTTGCCTCTAATATAATATCATAATCACTGAATGGAATTTAGCACAGAGTGGTAACAATGGATAAAATCCATTGGTTTTTTTTGCGCCCGAAGCAATTGGAAAGGGCTACCCTTTATGAAGGGAGGCGGAAAATGCATTACGCATACCACGATAGCCGGTCTATCGTGATTATGAGGGACTCACTGCCTACCGGGGGAACCTAAGTGATACCCTCTAAAAACCGCCTTTGGGGACTGACAACTGGCTGTTTAAGCTTCTTATGCCGTATCGGAAGCGACCCTCTTTTGGGAAAAGAGGGCGCAGGAAAAATTCATAATTTCCTCCCCAATAAGCTAGCAGGACCTGTAAGCAGATTCCCAGCACTCCTACTGTGGTGGTGGGGGGAAGGCCTTAATAGGCAGACTTGTTGTCATAATTGAACGAATGAGTGAAGACCGAATGGTGAAGAAAATATATAGAGCGAAAGTAAATATTAAAAGGTGTCGAGGTAGACCGAGACTAACTTTCGAAGACCATGTGAGCAAATTGCTCGAAGAGGGGAGGGTCAAGAGTACTCGGATACCTAGACGTGCATGTATGAAGAAGTTAATGAACCTGAAAGAAGCGAAAGAGGTATGTAAGGATCGTGACACTTGGCGATCTGTTCTCTCTGGCTACCCCGTTAGGGATTGTGCGTGACGATAAGTAAGTAGAAGTAAAAGTGTTGTCATAATGAGATGTGTTCCAAGGGTTTGGGTATGAAAGTGAAAGTCACATTCATACCCAAACCAGGTAGGAGTGTATACGCAAATCCTAAATCCTAGAGACCCATTAGCCTCACATCCTTTCTCCTAAACACTAATGTGTGTAAGGGAATTAAGGGGGTCGAAGTAAATTAACTTAATTATTATATTATTATTATTATTATTATTAGGGATTTTAAAAAACGTTACCCCTACACTAGGATTTTCTCCTGTATCGTGGGGGCAGTTTACAAACATAAATTGCACAAGGACAAACATCCAGACCCGGAACAATTATTTGTAGGCCATACAAATACCTGTTCCGTGCGGGATTCGAACCCGCGACCCACAGCGCAGTCACTCATTGCTAAGCCACTACGCCACGAAGTCGTCGGATTATAGGAATTATATATAACTTTTTATTATTCCTTGCCTTTAATAATCACATTATTCCTGCCCACACGCAAAATACACGCTTAGACGTGGAGTTGCGGAAAACAGCCCGTCGTAAACTAACTAACTAATATCATAATCAAGTTTTGATCAGATCTTTAATTTATTTTATGATTTTTTTATAGGATAGCGTGACAACCGAGTGCACAGTCCATCTGATGGTAAGTGGTTGCTGTGGCCCATAGACATCAACATCTATCCTCGATTACGAATCAAAATACAGATGCGTTGCCACCCGTGAGGACTAGGATGGAATGCCTCGTTGCCAGGGTCTCTGGTTCTCTACACTCCCTATCCGAAACACAGAAGCATTAAGCTACTATTTTACGCCGGTACTCTGTGAGAGCGTGGTCCTTCCCTGGTAGAGACGACCCATTCATGCTACAACTATAACTGCAGGATGACCCTACCACGTACGAAGAATCTTATCTTATACAACATTTGTATCATACACAATCAATACATTATCCAGGAATTGAGCAGGAGGCGAAATATTAGACTGATGCCGTGCCCAACCCAAATACCAAATTACTGTCATAACATGGGCACAGCATCCTACCGTTCGACGGCCGACAATACAATTGCAACAATACTTTTTGATTGCACTTCTACCAGAATCATTGCCACTAATTAAAATATATATAAAATATACTTTACGACTGATGTGTCCACTTGCGATTCTAGCCCTAAGTAAAGAGCAGCTAGGGCTAAAGTTTATTCCTTCCGTAATGCTGCTCCTGTGGTTGTTACATAGTTCTATCCGATAGCAACCATTAAATCTAATATGCTCACCATAATAGGAGCGAGCTTGCTTTAATTGGTATGTGCCACAAGCAATGAATATTAAATCATTGTAAGTTAAAACAGGAATCCCTAAAGCCTCTATCTAGGATGAATACATCTCCAGATTTAAAATATTGCCTTAATGAACTGGATTCATTACCAAATTCATTTTTTATGATATCCGCATCTGAGGTTGTTGCAGGATAAGGGCCTAAAACATCTATGATGTAACCATCACTACACACAAAAAGGAAAGGTTTTATAAGATTGCTATATTTGTGTAATGAGTAAGTTTTTTTCTGATATAAATAATTGGAACTTTTTTCTATGTATATATATATATATATATATATATATATATATATATATATATATATATATATATATATATATGTACCATCGGCAATTATGACAGGCCTCCTATTTTCTCCCCCATAAAGTCCATTTGGAATGAGAAGATTTCTTTGAGCTATTTCTGCTCGGGATATATGATTTATGCCCAAATTCATAGGAACAAAATCCTGATTAATTATTTCGCGGGCCATATTTATAAGCCGCTCTAATGTGCTTCTTGGCACTTGCAATAATGCTGACATGCGTTCGTCACTATCTCCTATTCTTAACTTCATTAAATATGCAACAAGTGCATAACAACCCCTATGTTTACTTGACAGTCTAGGAACTACAGAGAGAATTTGTTGGTATTGTGCCTTTGATAAGCCTAGATAATAATGTACAATGTGCTCAGGCATACCGTCAATATTTTCAAAGTCTATATGATTATGCATATTATCTTTCAATAATGTAGCAAAATCTTCAATTTGTGCTGCACTAAATGTTTTAATAGGATTATATATTGATTCTAAAAGTAAATCCCAAGAGTTACTATTTAAATGGTAGTTACAGATTCTACATTCTGGAGGTACATAGTAATTGTAATCGCAAAAAAGACGTACCCGCAATGCTGTTGGAACAATGAGTCGATTGGAGTCGTTACAACCAGGAAAAAACATTGATTTTGTGTTAGTGGTGCTCTTACATAACTAGGCAGCATTATACTATGTGATATATGATCTAAGCTTTGTTGATCTGAGTGCAATACATTACCGACTTCAGATTGCAACGAGGATGAACTAGATGATTCAGATGGTTCCCGTTCTGCAGTTGAATGTGATGCTGCTCTATCAAACCTTCGCCACCAATTATGACACACACGAGATGACGATGGCAACTGAAATAATATTAAATACAAAAGTGAAAAAGTGAACTAAATAAAAATAAAATAGATTTGTTTCCTTTAAACTCAAATACATATAAAATATTTATCAAGTTAATTGTTACTGCACAAAAGCAGATTTAATGGCCTATATTATTTAATAATTAAGCACTTAAAAACTACCAGTAGTCCAAAAACAATGAAAAATCAATTGTCTCATTACTTGGTAGTTGGTAAAAACGGTAGCACTCTACCTGGTGGTGACAAGCTAATCTTACCGCCATGTTATAAATAAGCTTGTATGTTTGTCAGATATAGTTTGTGTGGATGTAATCAGAGTAAAAACATGTATCACTATCAGATATGAGCACACACACTTAATAAATTAAAAAATGTTGAACACGTACCTCACGTGGTGCAATTTAATAGGCAATTTCATTCCTTATGAGTTCCTCATATGGAGAATCAGACCCAAATAATGTGTGTGATCTTATTCTCAAAAGTAACTTGCCACAGCTGATACATACATGTCCATGACTAATAATTGGTGAATTTTCCTGTTCGCTAGTTGGATGTCGTATTTGATTCCAGGCTGCAGTCCAATATGCGTGGCATACTACACTATCACTCGAAAGTTGTACCTAAAAAAGAAGCCATAATTATTATATCTATTGATATAATTATAAGACAACTCAGTTAATAAGCATTGCTGCAATTGTAGAATGAAGAAAAAGAAGACATGACACATGATTGTAACTATTTACCTGCTATGGTCGAACCCATTCTTGTATAAGATTTCGCAGTTCTGGAATTTCCAACAAATGCCTTCGTGTTTTCGCTATATTTAAACAACAATTAACACAGCGAAAATGTCCTCTTGAATGAGTTACCGAGGGCTGGGAAGAAGTCTGGCCGGCGTGGAAGCTGGGATTTGTTAACAGTGGATATCGAGTCCAAGTTCGTGCAGGGGTTATTGAAGGAAGCGGGTGCGGGGTCCATGTTCAGGCCGTGGTCAGTAGGGTGGGATAAAATGTCAGAGTCCAATTATAACGCTTGTTCGTTACTTCGATAACAAATTCACAAAAATAAAAACAAACAAAACAACACGCAAATGAATTCTACATGTGACTATTTATATATATGACTATAATTGTGAACTGAATTGTGATTTTATTCTATGACAGGGCTTAGCTGTCAGACTCGATGTTGCCATTTAACTGACATAAAATCAATGAAAGGATATCGATTTTTATTCGATTAATAATATCGTTAAAAAAACAATCTTTGAGGCGCTTTAAGTTCTGCAGGCTTTTTTAAAATATATTTTCCTTTATTTTTTTAAATGCTATTTGAAATGTATTTTTAGGAACAGTTAAATTGTGCAGTTGCGTTTTGTTAAGCTTTAACCTTTTGAACGCCACGCCAAAAACGCATTACCGTGTCCTGTACGCCAAAGCGCCAAAACAAAATAGTGTTGCCAAGAGTTGATATATCGATAACGTGAAATAACTTGTTTTTGTTGGTTTTTTATGCTATAAATGACTCTTAATAAACTGTATGTTTTATTTAATGCCGTCTCCCACTCTTTTTATATATGTACTTTGTACATATAAACATAAATAAAAAACAAACAATAGCAATAAAATAGTAGTAAACCACAGCACTACTCTCCATCCTAATGACGACACTGTCACGACTGGACGACAACGGCGTAGCTGACCTTCCTTCTTGAAACATTCTAAGAATGTTGTGTATCGATTTCAAAATCGATCTAACCGAAATATACAGACATCGATTCATAATATTTTATGTGTCGGGGAAGGCGTAGGCCAAGTGAAGCACAGAAGAAAAGTCTTACACTCTTATGACAATGGGGATTTCATATGATGCTGATGCTGCTAGATGATTTTGAGACTGAGAAAGAAAATGTCACAACACAAAATGAAAAATTGCTCTTCACACCCTAAGTAAAAAAACATTAATTGTAATTTTGTATTATTATTAAAAAAGGTACATAATTATTCATTAATCAACAATTGTATATAATTATTCGCACTAGGTAAATCAGCCTTATAATACTAAAATCTTGGTCATGGAATAAATAAACATATTTGTTCACCAATCAATCAAAAATTCAATTCATCAATCAAAAATCAAAGTTCATCATCATCGACGCTTTCCAAAATCTAATGAGTTTTGAGGAATCGTTCATGTTGCATTGCTCTACTTTTCTCGGTAATCACTTATGACGTCTTCAGGGTGTCGTCTATCCTTGATCACGGTGCCCAGTGAACTGATTTTCGATGACGCGCTAAAGATGCGCTAGAGCTGAGATATTAGATTTATTATGTGAAGATGATCTGATAACATTTTTTATTCATGTAGCTAATTATAGTTTTATGATTCTAATTTTTAATTTTATTCAAATATCATAAATAATAGAAAAAAAACACCATTGAGCTGAATTTTGGATAGTTTTCAAGAAATCTATGCCTCCCGCGTTTGACACTAGCGGTCAACCATAGACGACTTTGGCGTGCTGGACATAGTATTTGCTTAGATAAAAATCCATTTTTATTAGTTCAATGTTTCTTAGTATTTGTGGCTCTAGAAGACTTGTTTTTTATACTCACATGTTGCTGGGTTATTCCTATTTTAAGGAGTGTAGAATTAAAATTCCTGTAATAATTTTCCAATATCTATATTTCATATTTTTGAGAGCCGGGTTTTTGTCAACTATAGACGTCGTTGGCGCTCAGGGCCCACAGGTGTTGGTCAAGTATAGGCGACTTTGGCGCTCAAAAGGTTAAAGGATTCATGGTAAATCAGCTGGAAACTAACTTTGTTTCGTTATCATAACATGATTCTATTTTAAATGTATTGTTATAAACAAATAAGAATAACTTAACCGATCTTCTTTAAAAACAGATAAGAACAGTTCTTATCTGTTTTCAAAGAGGATCGGTTAAGATTAACAGTTATATTGTGCCGTAGCATTTGTTACTCTCTAAAGAATTCATTGGAAATCAGCTAGTAATTCGCTTGTTTAATTATCGTAACATAATGATTATTTAAAAATTATATTAGCACTGTGATGATGACACCGTAAATAATCGATCGAAAAAGAGAATCGATTTTTTAAATGTGTTTTGTGATTGGCAACACTTTTTTTATTTACAAACTAATGACATAATGATTTACCTAATTTTTATTATTATGTTTTCGGTACTTTTAATTTGTGCAAAAATATTCCCATTGTTTGGGGACAAATGAATACCGCGATTAATAACCATAAATAAAAATATAATTTTTTAACAAATTCACATTGTTGGGCGTTCCATGGCCGAAAATGGGCAATCCTCTTTGTGAATAAACAAGTTCAACTGTTTTATTAAAGAAAAATTGTACAAAAAGGTTTATTATAATATCAAAGGTACTTAAATTAAAAAAAAACCAAGAATGAGGTGATCGCCACTATACTGGTTCTATGAAAACCCATTTAAAATATGTACAAACGAAATTATTGCAAATTGAAATATGTTTAAAAAAAGTCCCGCATGGTTTCTTGCAGGTTCTTCCCAGGACAGAGGTATTATCTGAACCAGTGGTAAATAAGAAAATGATTTTCAATAAGTATTATGTAATAATATATATTGCATAAAAATGAATCTATTCCAAGGCAAGGACGATCAGTGTCACAATTGCACCTATTAAAACTCCAAGGTGTTCCACCCTAATCGCATATTGACCGGGCTACAAGAACACTCTCTCATGCCATAGCGACTCCACGCGCACCAGAAAAAGAGGCACACCTACCTTCTTGGCCATCAAATCACGTGCATAACGGATCCCTACAAAACCGATACGCGAAGGCCATGGAACTAGGAATATAAGCACTCGCAAGCAACAAAGTGCCTGACCCCTGCAGCGAATTCCTTGGAGAACCACTACCGCATCAGCAGTGCATCCCTATCAAAGCAGCAGAGAGCAGAGCGAGTGCCGCACATACCACCACCTTCTTCAGTCGCGATTCCACTTCGACTATGACAGATAGAAGGAGTGGGGTCGGCAAGCTAATTATTAAGTTTTGTCTTATTATACTAATATATATATATATATATATATATATATATATATATATATATATATATATATAATTATCATACTTAATATACTTTTATACAAAAAAAATTACATTATTGTTATAAAAAATTAACATCCTCGGGATAGTCGCTTTTCTTACGCCTGCGCTACACAGTTGTTCACTGTTCTTGCAGGATTCCTCATGATTAGCTTAACGTTTACTACTGGCAAATGGTCACTTAATATTGCGATTGTTTACTTCAATGGTGTAAAATGGGTTTCTTATAGTTGCATAGTTATTATGCATAATTTATAAAATTATAAAAAAAAGAAAAGAAAAATGGGTCACGAATTTGTCACAACCTTTTCTTCGTCTTACAAGTACGTCTTAAACGGCAAGCAGAAAAAAATAAGAGAGCGCTTGGAACTTTGATGAAAAATTTCATTGGTGCTGCGAGGACCGAACTAAGTTTTCTCGCCTACTTTGAAATTTTATCGCAGCTCCTGAGCTACAAAGACTTATGAAAGCATTTTACTAGGAATCCATATATGTATATGTCGCAGCCAACTAACTTAATTAGCCGTTTTAATAACAGTCTAGCCTTTTCACTAAACTAGTTAAACGGTGTCATTTAGTAAAAAGGCTAGGCTGTTAATTGAACGGCTAATTAAGCTAGTTGCCTGCGACATGTACTTATTTTCCTTCTTCCTATGCTTTTTCTTTACCAGCTTGTAAAAGTCAACTGGGGACATTGGCCTCTTCCGTTACAGGGAGGAGTTGTCTAAATCGACATGCCTGGCAGATGGATTGACGGCAGTGCCAGAGATCATTTGTATTAAATAAGGATGAAAATCGAGCACACAGTCCACCTGATGGTAAGTGGATGCTTTGGCCCATAGAAATCTTCATGTAGAATCAAAATGCAGATGAGTTGCATACCTCAGGACTAAGATGGAATGCCCCGTTTCCAGTCAAAAGGTCCTCCTGTTCTCTGACACTCACCATACGAAACTCATCGGTATTGAACTGCTATTTTACGCTGGTGTTCGGTGAGAGCGTGGTCCTATCCCGGTCGAATCGACCCATTCGTGCTACAACGTACTATCATCCTGTCTTGCACACATCACGCTGCTAAAGGGATATTGCCATCTATCAGAATCGATACGATATTTCTAGCCTTTACCATTTTCACCTCTTACGTCACCTATTAAACGAACAGCGTAAAGTATTCCTATAGACTGCCACCACAAGGAATTTTTTGTATATATAGAGAAAGGTGGCACGGCTACAATAAATTTCTTTTTTATTAGGACGGAGTCAAGATCGTACCCAATCGAAATCCATAGTCTCTGCCTACCCCCTAAGTGATAGGCGAGGTTGTTTATGTATGTAACAAATAGGAAAAACCAATAAAACAAAATCTACTCAGTTAAATCATACGGAACACTCAGGAATATACGTATAAAATACGTATAAAAGGCGTTGTATGCTAACGTTAACGCAAAATAACTAAAATTTCATGAGTTCCAGAAACATAAAGTATGCCAACAGAATTTTTACCGACAGAATAAAAATTCTACTTTATTAAGTTAACCTTACAGACAATTTAGTCGCATAATTGTAGTGAAAGCTTTTGAAGTCGAATATTTCGCGTGCCTGTTTTCAGTTCAAGTTTAGTCGTATTGTTTGCTTTTGTTGTGTCGATAACTTGTTATTACGAGTGCAATATTTGAAACGTTGAGAGTGGTAGTAATTTGAAAAACTGATGAGAATTCTTAATTTATTTTACTGTATTTATTTATTTATAATTGCTTTTATTAATATAATCATATCATCCACTAACTTATCTCATCCCGTGGGCGTCGTAAGATACTACAGAGGGAAACTGGGACTGGATATAGGCAGCAGCATTTTTTAAAGACATTAAAATCGAGAATGCAAAATATTCTTTATTGATGAAAAGGTGAGGAGAGGTTACTTAATATTATTAAGTAACCTTATATTTTACTATATATATATATATATATATATATATATATATATATATATATATATATATATATATATATATATATATATATATATATATATATATATATAGGTATATATATACCTATATATATAATTAGTAGTAATTTATCTATGTATATATATATAAATTACTACTAATTATATAAATTACTTATATTGAAACTGAAAAAGCATACTTTAACCGTAAGGAAAGTATTTGTGCAGATCAAGGTTTCCTGATTTGGGAATTTTTTCTTTTTTTTTTTCTTTATTGATCATAGAACCAACACCACGTTATAAATATTAACAGAACTTCTCAGATAATCCATAATGCCAATAACAGGTTCTTACTTTATGTAAATATACATACTGTCGCTTGTTATAGTTTACAATTAATAATATTACCATTAACAAAATTACAAATCAATAGTATTAATTTGTAAGTCTGGTGGGAGACATTGGACGTTGATATCGAGCGAACAGTACAGGAGTGCGTTGCATGCCAGTCGCAGGATCCAGCCCCCACTCCAGCTGTCCTCCACTCCTGTCCTGTCCTGCAATGGGTTCGATTGAATTTCGGTTTTTTTAGGTTCATTTATTAATAAGTATTATCTAGTTATTGTCGTTGCTCAAACAAAATTGTTCGAAGTTGAACGTGTTTCTACTACGTCCGCTTTAGTGGTAATAGATTATTTACAAAGGACTGCATGCCTTTCTCCCCGGCAGAATTTAACAATTATTTAGACATTAATGGTATTCGCCATACACTAGTTGCAACGTAATGCCTATATCCGGACGACGGTGGCGTGTTCGCCTGGACCTACTACAGCTCGACACGCGAGACTTGGTGCGACAGCAGCAGAGGTTAGGGAACGGCGACGGGACACCACAATGCGGGTGAATGAGCCCCAAGATAAGTAGTACAGGTGCTACTACGAAACTATTCTGAAAACCGGGGAAAGTGGACTGAAAGGACGGTGCTACGTCAAGAAAGTCTAGTTCCTTATACGATGAAATCTCAAGATGGTCATACACAAGAAACGCATTGATCAAATCTTAATATTAATTGTTTAAATATCAGAGAAGCCTGTCTTTTTGTGAAATCATTCCCTAAGTATTTTAAAACCCGCTAAGCTACTACAACAAGGCGTTTAAGAAGTAAATATGCTGACTTAATATATCAACCTTCCTGTAATAATGATATGTATAAGAAAAATGTATATAACATGAGCATAATGTTATAGAACTCATTACCCATGAATTAAAAAGAAAAAGAAGGAGCATCTTTCAAAAATAATTTAACGAAATGGTTATAGGAAAATTGTTTCTATAGCCTGAAAGATTATTTAGAATGGAAAAATTAGTTCAATGACTTATGTGCTTCACTTATACATATTTTTTGTTTTAAATATTTGCACATCTGCGAGCAGACTAAGCATTATAGATAATTAATAAAAATAATTAAACATTATAGATATTTAATTAAGACCCTGTTAACTGTGTTTCATGCAAATAAAGACTTTGGTTTGAAAAACTGAACGTCCAATATCTAGATTATCATTGTCAAAGGTAGAAGAGGAAACGTATGAAAAAACTGATGCAGAGCAATGGCAACGCCTGACACTGATCAGGACGATCAAGCCGTAGAAGAATGACAACTGGCAGAGGCGTTGCTTACCTCGCGGACTTTGTCTGAAAGACGTGACGACTCACATAAAATGCATAGGAACAGTGTCTATAGAAAGGCTGCTTCACGCTGTATTGACAAATTAAAAAAGCTGTAACGATATTTTATTGTTTATTTTGATACATCACACTCATCATCGTATAGTTACTAACGTATAAGTGTTAATAACGTATAACGTAATACTAGTTTTTACGGAATTTATCGCGTATATTTAACTTTTTAAATACCCGATGTTTCAAACGCTTTACAGCCCTCATGGTCACGGGCGGGACTGAGATCTTCAACGTCCATATGTCATAGTTAACCGCGGTTACCATAGATTAAAATTTAACTTTTGTTCCGATCTATGCAGTATTAACTTATGGTATCTTGAAGTCTTGCAGTTGTATGCTTGGGTTGGGATTTAATTTTATTTATTATAGCATCCCAAGCAGATGGTAGCACTCAGCCATCTTCTCTATTGAAATTAGGATGTTTTTTGATTTCAATAGCCTCGCGAATCATCCTTGGAAGGAATCAGTGTTCTTTAGCGAGGATTTGCGGTCTATCAAATCAGATGTAGTGACAGGGGCGATCCTGTACGTGTTCACAGACTGCAGACTTCCCGGAGCGTCAATTCTTCACATCAGCTATATGTTCGTTAACGCGGGTTTTTATTGATCTTTTAGTTTGTCCTATGTAGGAGAGACCACATTCACAATCAAGCTTGTACACTCCTGCATCTTGCAGAGGGACATTACTTGACACTTGACTGATGGTAAAAACTGACCAATCTTCTTCAGCGGCTTGAAGTATGTTATGATGGAAACGCGCTTTAATATGTAGCCAGTCTTGTCAGTGACTCCTCTAACATATGGCAGTACAGCAGGTACACGCTCGACTGTGGCCGGCTTCACTCGTTCATTGTGACGTAGGCGCGGGACTCAAAGCTTGTTATCATGCAAAACTTGCTTGACATTATGGACCTCTGCAGCCAGGTGTTTACTGTCACAGATCCCTCGTGCTCTCTGAAACAAAGATTTACCCACGGTAGCCAACTGTGAAGGATGGTGGTGAGAATCACCGTTTAAATATCTATCTGTATGGGTCTTTTTTCTATACACAGTATGGCTCAAGGTGTTATCAGGATTCCGAATTACTAACACATCTAGAAAAGCTAAGGAATTGTTTGCCTCTAACTCCATTGTGAACTGAATTTTAGAATTTATAGAGTTAAGATGGTCTAAAAATGCAGTTACTTTATCTAAAGGTAGAATTGTGAAAGTGTCGTCTACGTACCGCTTGTAGAATCTTGGATTTATGGGAGAACTAAGCAGGGCTTTCTCCTAAAAATTTTTTTTCTTTCTCCGCCTGAATATGTCGGCGACAATGGGAGATACAGGTGAGCCCATCGCCACACCATCTACTTGCTTGTAGAACTCCTCCTTCCTCCTTCAAGAGGTAGCCAGATGTAAGGCAGTGTCTCGATCATATTTATATCCATATTTTTATTCATGGCAGAGCCACGTTGCTGTTATAAACCGACAACCGTTGGGGAAAAAAGGTTCTCGAGTGGCAGTTTCGTACCGGTGGGCGACCCCCCACTAGATGGAGTGACGAACTGGTAAGACATGCAGGAAGTCGATGGATACAGGTGGCTCAGGACCGTGCTTTGTGGTATTCCTTGGGGGAGGCCTATGTTCAGCAGTGGACTTGTGAAGGGCTCATATATATATATATATATATATATATATATATATATATATATATATATATATATATATATATATATATATATATATATATATATATATATATATATATATATATATATATCATTCATCATTCATCAACCATGTTTATAGGGTTCCATTTTTTAATTACATTTAACTGTATTTCCTTTGCATATTGTTGTATTGAAATTATAGTATATTATTATTGACTTGAAAATTGCATGTCTTTCGTTTGTTTGAGGTATATTATTTAAAATATAGGGGGAAAGCTTTGTGTCGGTACTTGGATAATAAATGTAACGTGGGTTAATTTATGATTTTAATATAACAGTCGTTAACGGATCTCTGTTTTTTTATTGACGTGTACATAATTATATTCAAATATTCATTTTCATCATTTTTAATTCTTTTTTAAAGCACCTTAATTTTTTACTGTAGAAACAGTTCATTTGATATAGACAGCTATGTGGTTTGAAGAACCAACTAATTTGGAAGAATGGTTCTCACGTGGGAGTCTCGTAACATTAAGCTAAGTGCAGGGCAGCCAGCTACTAGATGGAGTAACGAGCTGGTAAGATATACAAGAAAGCCGATAGATGCAGGTGACTGGACACCGTATTTTGTGTTATTTCTTAATGGAAACCTATATTCAGCAGTAGACTTTTGAAGGGCTGTAATGGTTATATTGATGATGACTTTATAAAATGTGACGCTAATACGTCATATATGACCCACACCTTTAATTAATAACTAACATTTGAAAGGAGAGGGCCAAAAATTATATGAACATGTGCCCCAGAGCGTATAGAGATGAAACCTATGTCATTTGAAAGTACAGATCTTCTATATAAAGAATTAGAAAATTGCATGTAGCTACGCAGTAATGGAAAAAAGTTATGAAGATTTAAAAAAGTTGATTTTGGCAGTCGGTTTTTATCATTATTACACAGTGTAGATATTAATAAAGTTCCAATTCATGAGTGTTATGTAGGTTAATGTACTCGTATATGCATGATTATTAGAATGTATCCTAACTGGTTTAGCCCTTGGTTTTATATGAGGTAAAAAGCTTGGGTCTAAAGCCTAGGAATTGATTATACTTTTATTTATTGTATGCTATTGTATGAATATGATACATAATTATAATGGACGTTATGGGTACGCCTAGGTATAGAATTTTCAACGATATACTTTATCACACTGTCTCTATTGTTAACTCCGTGGACTTTCACTTCTGCTGTCAGCGCCGAAATGGCGAAAATCAAATCGCCTCATTATTTCATGGTGTTTCATGTAGCCAGACTATATATAGAGGTCAGTGATCATAAAATATACTTTTGACGTTTACATAATATAGGGATAGAAAGACTAAATTAATAAGTCATTGAATCAGGACACGATGTGGCACTTTCGTCTCTCAAAAAAGGGTCGAAATACGAACCTTCGATCAAGGTTTGATAGAATAACGTTTTATTTTATTTGTCACCTTTTATAAATACAAGAAGTAAAGTAAGCTATCCTTAATTTGAATGAACCAATATAGTCAGTCTCGAGCACGGGCACAGAGAAGCCAGCACCTCGGTATATAACATACATTTCGTAGTGTGTTTCTTGCCAGTTCTTCCACGTAGTAAGGTATTTCGCGAACCAGTAGTAATTAGAAAATTGTCTTTCAATAAGTATTACCTCGCAAAGAGAATTAAAACTTTTTTTCTATTTTGCTTCCCTCATCTTTCCACCATGGGATAACCAGACGCTCGGCGGGTCTTCACTCCTTTATTGCTTTATTGTCGACGATTCACTCGTTCCAACTTCGTCATACATACGGCAAAGAAGTGTAATCAATTACCAAAAAAACATTACTAATATCAATTTGTTGATAGTGTATTTTTCTTTCTATTTGATTCTATTGTGGGAAATATAATACTTCTTATATTTACACGAATACTAACACTGAATAAAATTAGTTTTAAGGATTTTGTCGCGTTTAATTTCACTGTTGTATTGCAATGTGTACAGACATTGCAGAGACAAGAGAGTTTGTTGTACCGACAGTTGTGATTAAATATATAGTACCCGGATGACCGAGCTTTGCTCGATTTTTTTTTTTTGAAATTACATTTATAAATTACATACTGATGAAACATAAATAATATTTTTTGATCTTATTGACAGAATAGAAAAAACTGATCTGGTTATTTGAATAAAAAATCATGAGAGCAATTAGTTTTATTAAAATTTTCGTATTTTTAAAAAGTACTAAAAGAAGGGCTTGAAATAATAGATTTTCTCACAAAAGAAGGGAACTTGAAAAAAAAAAGAAAAAACGCCTGACCAGAGAAAGGACGCGAACCATGGAACTCCGATATCACGCCCGACCGACATCCTGACCTGAGCTATTACGATCGTTACGCTATACGTCAAAATTTACCTTCTTATATTGTAGCAGTTTTTTTATTACCTGAAAACACGGACAAAAGGATATTTTCTAAAAATAAATCCTAGCTAGATTGATTTATTGCCCCCGAAACTCCCTGGACACTAAATTTTATGAAAATCATTGGAGCCGTTTGCGAGAATCCGATTATATATATATTAGTTTGACAAATAGCCAAACATTTGTAAATATTCGCATGTTGGTTAAATATCCTTACGGCTAAGGACACGCTTTGTTACACGAGTTTTTCCTCTAAACTGTATATTTTTCCCCCACGCTCGCATCAACCTAATTCCACCTTTCGTTTTTATCTTTTACATGCTTCCATTTTATTTTTTAACTTTTACTGCAATATATTGTTTAATAATATTTATCACGAAAATATGTATAAGAGTGATAGAATAGAGATTGCATATGTGCGTATAACATATGACATGACATGACACTTGAACTATAATGAGCAGATGCCTATTCTCCGTTTGGACTGGTCCATGTTACCGAAATTTGGTATGGAGGAAGATGTGTATAAAACCGGAGACCCTTTTTACTAGAAATGAGGCACCCCATCCTAGTCCTCAAGGGAGACAAACTATTGATTCTTTATAGAAGACAGATGTATAAATCTTTGCTTTTTATACCTCGTGATAAAGTCTTATCTTTATTTGTATTTCAACTAACTATTTTTATTAAGGATACTATTTCCATAAACGATTTTCAAGGAAGGAATGCTTTTGTTTTCTTTTTTAACTTTTAATGCAATAAAGTGTGCCCTTGGAATGCTTATGCATGTCACCATCTTGACGAAGGTCTTTTCCTTGGGAAAAAAGCATTTTCCTTGTATATTAAGAAATCTTGACACATCTCTGCTATTTGAAATAAACAGAACATTGTTAGTCATGATTCAGCAAAAAATATTTCATAGCTTTTAGGTTGTTTAGTTACGATAGTATCGTTATTAGTGTTGACGACTCCGTGACGCTGTGTCTTAGCAATGAATTCGACGCTGAGGGCCGAGGGTTCAAATCTCGCGCGGAAGAAGTATTTGTATGGCCTGACCTACAAATAATTGTTCCGCGTCTGGATGTTTGTTCTTGTGCAATTTATGAATGTAAACTGCCTCTACGATACTGAATGAAATCCCAACTTTAGGGTTAAGTTCAAAAAAAATAGTGTTGTGTGGTGGCAGTGTGATCACGAAATGAGAACGAAATGAATCACCCAGTGCAGTGGTTTCACCACTGCACTGGGTGATTCATTTCGTTCTGTAGGTGTCATAGCAGCAGATAGACGGCGCTGTAAATAAAAAATATGCACTCGCAGTTGATAACTGCAGTCTAAGTCCAAATATGAAAAGAAATATGTTCACATTTTGTTAAAAGTTGATTTTCTTATAGGAAAATGAATAAAGTCTATTGCCTTTCATCTTTTAATAATTTTGATTACACAGTTTGTAGAGTAAAATTATTAAAACTATAAATAAATATTTATTTTTCGCTTAGCAGCAACAAACATTAATGCAAGGTGTAACCCCCTGTCTTCTCGTCTTTGCGTGATTTTTGAAGCAAAACCTCTTTAGATGCGATTTGAGGGCAGCTCAGATCTTTTTTCGTACGTACGTCATGTTCAGTGAAATGTCATCCATTTACGCAGTTTTAGCAATTAAAAAGGCAGCGACTGACTAAATTACTTAATAAAGATTATCTCTTAGGTATTTAATAGCTAACATGAAAGAAGGCTTCAGATGCGCTGTTACCTCTGAGAACTAAAACGTGCCTCACAGCGTGTTACTAAACTGACTTTATATTTATGACTGGAACACAGCAGTACAGGCGCTGCTATTTCGTAGCAGAAAATGGTAAGGAGGCGGTACCTACCGAGCAAATAAGGAGTCCCACCACCCAGTGGATATTTTTAATAAGTAAAATAATTACAAAGACGTAAGGTGTTATAATTTTTTCAATAAGTTATCCGTTACGTGTTATAGCAATAATGCTATCCTAGGCAAGAGGTTTGCGGCTTTTTATCTAAATATTTCGTTAGTGTTAATCCATGAGATAGTTGTACACCCTTAAAAGAGGAGGATGTCGAAGGCCACAAAATCTGAGCGGTATCCTAAGTCATCTCTTCAGTCATTCACGAGATGAAATGTAGTTAGATGAAATATAGTTAGACTAAATTAGAGGACTAATTTAGTAATGAAGGGAGAGTTAATTATAATAAATTACATTGAATAAAGCCCGTTTAACATCAAAGGCCGCTAGGGCAGAGGCTACATCAGAGTACTTTTATACAATAAGAAACAATCACACAGGTCAGCCGATGGCAAGCGGATGTCATGGCCCATGGACATGGAATTCTACATCCATCCGCGATTAAAAATTAAAATGCAGATGCATTGCTATCCCTGAGGATTAATTTGAAATGCCTCTTTTTTAGGAAGAAGGATTCCCCCGTTCTCTACATTCACCATACGAAACACAACCGCGTTAAGATACATACGGGACGATAAGGGTATTGGATATCCCACAATGCCACTAAAGAGGTTTTAGTTATTATTAAAATAAAAATTAATAACACCTAACTTTTTTGTTATCATTTTACACAATATTAACCCGCTAGCTCAGAAAGAACAGCAAACAGGTTAACATCTTGCATGGGCGTGTTTAAATGTACAATTTCACACTGCTAGTACAATGAAGGCTCGGAAGTTTTGAGGTAGAAAGTTAGCATGAAACTAGTATTCTAGCCTTGTTTATTATTCAAATTACTGCGCCCACTTTGCTTTGTTGTGGAGTTTGCTGTTTTCGGGTTACAACACTACACAATATATTCTATGTTTATTTTTACTTCGTACAAAACTTTAAAAACGGTCCAAAAAATCTTTGTACAAAATTTATTTTAAATATTTAAAAAAAAAACGTAAACTTGTAACTACTATATAAATGAATATTTTAGAATCATAAAGAGTTTAACTCGCACATAATAATAATGTCCTCTCGACCGAATTTCACGACAGCTACTATCAACGTACATTAGCCATCTGCGCAGGACAGCCTTATAGTGCCTGAGTGTATGCACTAGTACAGGTGCATTCTCTATTCGCTAATTCCTATAGTCCGACAGAGAGACCAGGCGCAAGGTGAACTGTTTAATGTACAAGGCACGGGGGTGAAAAACGTCCAACTTTTTGACTCTCTTTTTCGCTTCTTATTTGGGCTGGTACTGAGAACTTCTTGACAGCATTACCAATTTTTTGGTATTGACTATTTTTGGTGCGATCCGGGATTGAACTATATATTAGTAGTTTGTATCATAAGGTACTATGGGATAGAAAGACAAATAGAGAATTTCCTTGGGCAAGCTAGTGCCTGGGACAATATTGTAATAGACACTGAAAACTCCGAATAATATGCTTGTAGTAATAAAAATATGAGGTTTTTATTTGTAATTAAGAATGCATATTTATTTGAAAATTCGTCAATGGCTACTTCACTAAAACGATATTCAACAGACTTGTTCATTGAACTTTTTTCTAACAGCCCTTCTTAACAGTTCTTATATAAAACCAGAATGAATGAATCCAGTTATCAAAAATAAATTATAGTTCTATGTACGTTATAGTGTTAAGAAGGGGAAACACTTTTTACTAGAAACGAGGCATTCCATTTAAGGATTGACAACGCATCTGCATTTTAATACTTAATCGAGGATAAATATTCATGTCTATAGGCCCAAGCATCAACTTACCATCAGATGGACGGTGTACTCGCTTATCACCCTTATGCTATAAAAAGTTGCATAATTAGGCCAACTTCCTTCTTTTTATTATGAAAGTGTTATGGAGCAGCGTTTACTGCTCTGCTCCATTGCGTTTTGGCGGACTCGCCCTCGATCTATTTTATTGCTCAGACATGTAGGTTCCTACGGGATTTTTTAGTCGCCATAGAATATGTAATTATGCAGCGTTTAAAATTACAATAACAATTTTATTATTTCCTTGAGGCACAGACTAATTAATGTTACTACGCTTCGGGAATCTACCGTCGTTTGCAGATCTACTTATGAAATGTACAGAATTTAGAACTATAATAAGTTGATTATAATATCAAATTGTGATATATATATATATATATATATATATATATATATATATATATATATATATATATATATATATAGGAACAAACGACTTTTACTATAAAACGTCAATTCAATACATCAAAAGAAGCGTTTGATGCGAGGGTGAAAGATAATTTAATCGAACTCAGAACCCAATAATATTAATGAATGGAGACGTGAGACTAATGAGATATTGACAAACTACGCACGCAACTTTGTTGATATATTTTCAAAACAAAATTGGGAGGAGAGTAAAAGAAATGTATAACTATTTTATAAGTTTGTTTGTTAAGTAAATGATATCAATATTTAATTTCATAAATGAATAAGAAATTAATACAGTTTTTTATGCGAATTTTAGCTACTTAGAATAGAATAGAACAATATTATTCAATATATATTATACTATATATAATATATATTCAACATAATACTTATTGAAAGTATTCTTCTAATTTATTAATTGTACGTTAAATACAGCGATTCCGGGAAGAACAAGCAACCAGTAGAGAAATATAAATATCATATATTTCAACACCAATTTTGTACAAATATTTTTATGAATTATAAAGTCACGTCATTACCAGTGTATTATTTACATTCATGAATTCCATAATATAGTAACAAAGAAAAACTAAAAGGTTTATCCTTTTAGTTTTTCTTTAATAAAAGTTTTAAGCATGTTGGTTGACCAACTTAAAACATTTTCTGGGATTAAATTGTAAAAGCGTATAACGACAACATTAAATTAAAAAAAAATAGAAATAACGAAATAAAATGAAACATAATTGTTTTAAGATTTGAAGGATACGATTAAGCACCCTATGAGTAAATTGGTTGATTTAATGTGTTACTTTGATATAAAATATATACCACTTAAAACATCGATAAAGGATGGAATTTATTCGTGATCTTTCACTAATAGAATTTACTAGTTGCAAACAGGCCTTTCTTATATCATTCGGTGAATTTACGAAAATTGGTGACCGACAAGTGAAGTGCATCCACTTCATTACGAAAAATAAATATATGAGGGAGAAATGAAATTTTTCGGGGGATATCGTGTGACATGACGTAAGCCAAAATAGTTGCTGATTATTTACCTTTACTTTTACTTGTATAGATTTCGAGTTTTGACTGACATAAAAAAATTATTAATTTAACTTTTCAATTGTACATTGCATTTTAATTTATTTAAAATATTTGTTCCCATAACATTAACATTATCATTACAACTTCTCGAAATTCCACTGCTACACATAGGCATAACTTCTTAAAATTCCACCTGAACGTAAATGGGTTTGCAGCCCATAGACATCTATATTTATCCTCAAGAACCAAAATGCGAACCCGTTGTCACCCCTAAGGACTAAGATGGAATGCCTCGTTTCCAGTTCTCTTAGTTAATACCAATGTGTTTTTAAATGGGGAAGAACTGAGCCCTGTTGAATCTTCTGTTTTTCTTGGCATCACCCTCGACGCTAAGCTTCAGTGGGGCCCCCATATATCGAAACTAGCAAGCAGACTAAGCTTATGCTGTAAAATCAGAGATCTCACTAGTATCGAGACAGCTAAATTAGTTTACTTCAGTTACTTCCATATCATAATGTGGGAAATATAGAATGCCTCTTGTATGGTAAATTTGCCACAGATGCCAGGGTTGGCAAGCGGGTTATCAGAAAAATGCTACTGCCTATTTCCTGGATCATTTTACCACTATCACTCCCTGCGACACTTATGGGGTAGGGGATATCCTTACACCGTCACCAGATGATGCACATTATCTGTTCTCGTAGCACCGTAAACACATTCCTTAGATTTATACCAAGTCTCCTTCATCATCAGTCTGTACTCTCCATTGCTGGACATGGGTCTCTCCCGTAGTAGGAAGGATTTTCCTCAATCAAGTCGGATTGACGACGAATAGTTTCAGTGTATTATTTATTTTAAATCTTTAATTGTCCCACAATTAACTTTTTAAAACGTTAGCGCTTAGAAACTGTTTATCCATGTGAATAACAACACAAAAAGCTAGGAACCTACTTGAAAGTTTTAAAGAAGTAATAAACGATAACAACCGCTCTATTTACTCTGACGCGCCTAGTTTAAAGCGATCAAAGTTATACCATTTCCATTTTGGAAACGTCTGTATTGTTGATTAAAGTGATAAACACTCAATCGGTAAGATTTAAAAACTGATACAATAGTTTATGATGAAATCTCCTTAACAGCCTGAATGATAAGATAAACTTCGATAGCGTGATTTACAATTCTGTTTAACAATAATTACGAGTACGTTTGAAATCTGCGACAGCACCTCTACAGTATCTTAACAAATAAAGTAACCTTTACAAATTGATCGACTAGCATGAAAAAAATTATTTAATTAAATTCATCATCATTAATACTAAAGCACATTATAAGTCCAGTACTGAGAATAGGATCAAATTTAGATTACTATGAACATGATGAGTCGGCGAACATCGAATAGTATATAGTAGAAGATTGCCCAAACTTGCACTTGTAAGCAAGAGATTGCTACTTGTGAATCTTTGTTTTTCGTCGGTTGTTAGTTCTTCTGATCTAATGGGATATATTAGTTTGTTCTTTTGGAAATATATTCGTTACGGATTACCATGAAGAATCACTTCAAACATAGCCCTCTCCATAGCACGCTAAGTAACTTTGAATTCCTCATACGGTTAGTAGTGAAGGATCACGTTTAAAGTTCCTTAAGTCATCACTGTCAACGAGATCTCGTTGTACACTTTTGTTTAAGATTCTGAGATATAAAATTAAAGTTACAGCCTATATACGACCCACTGCTGGGCACAGGCCTACCTTCATTTCTGAGGGGGTTTGGGGCAAGGAAGGGTCCGCTGCGCTGCCCCAATGCGTGTTGGCGAACATCACATGTCTTCGAAATATTTTTTTCTTATTCCTAACATAATTTAAAGATTTATCGCAGCCTCGCCGCGTTGGTTTCGTCAGCTGACCTTTAGGTCAAAGAACTCGAAGAGGTGATCATCATTGTCTCATCCATTAATTATAGCCCATAAAAGTCCACTGCTGAACATATACCTCTCCGATAGATTTCCTCATAAGATGAGTATATTTCATAGTTTTCAAGCTACCCAGGTGGTGTTCAACCGTTTTTTTAATTTAGTTTACCCATCAGAAAGATGCTTCAGTGCATTTTCTGTTTTAGATTCCTTCAATAGAGGGTAGTAGATGGTCTTACGCCACCGCTACATGATGAATTCATATAAAGCACTCAATTATTGTTAATGTAAAATGGAATTAATACTAAAATATAAAAAATATAGTAAAACGATCCCTGAGTCCTTGTCAGTTCCTCCTTCCTTTCCTTTCTTTCTTCCAGTGTTAGATTTTTGCGGCCATAAGAGCTTTAATTAATGTTAACTGAATAAAATATTATTAAATTTACTTCATGTTTTTATTCAGACAGTAGGGTTCCGTTTATTTATATATTGCGTTTTAAGTAAAAAATTAAATTTCACATGTCTTCGATAATTCACACTTGATTGCTAGATCCTTGAGCTACGAGTACAGCCCTCTCATAAATTAGGGTAGGCCTGTGCCAAGTTATGAGACTTCTACAGGGTTACTTTTCAAAATGTATCCAAGTTTTATATTTATGTTCAAATATTTATAAATAATGATATACCGTTATTAACACCAGATTTAAATAAAGAGACAATTATAATTAGTATGAAAATATTATTGAATAATTAAATATTAATGAAACCTTAAGCGGGTCTTTATCGTGAAATTTTTCACCTAAAAATAATTATTTTTACAGGGGGAGTAGGACTGTGTGATAATTTAAGTTTATAGTTTAAGTTTTTCTTTCGAGGGCGACACCGAAAGTTTTTAGAACTGGCCACTTGTAAACGATATAATAAAAAAATAAGCAAGTTTTGAAAATGGAAGTTTTTGCCAATATTATTGTGTATGTATTTTAATAATTTGTCATTTGTTTAAGATTTGGCAGCAAATTTAAAATTATCTGTCCCACGTCAGCGTGAATTTAACGCGAGAACATTTTCGTACAATTTTATGACTTTCGATGTCCTTTAAGTCAACAAGAAAGTTAGACTAGTTAGAGTTAGTTAGAGTTAGATAGACTTCGATTGACCTTTCACGATGACGCCTCATCTCGTGCCACTGTTTACAACTGGTTTAATGAGTTTAAACGTGGTCACACTAATCTCACCTTCTGATGATCTGCGTGAGGGACGGCTTTCTACGGCAATGACTGAAGATAACATAAGTGTTAGCGTATGATAGAGACTAACAAAAGAGTGACTTATTAGCAGATTCAGACAAGCTTGGACATCGGTATGATTCAAGTGCACAAAATCCTCAATGAACATATTTTAGCGGTCCGGAAGCTTTGTGCCCGGAACTCCCTAATAGTAGGACAGAGGCCCAAAAACTCAGTCATGTTGATTGGTGTCATCAAATCGTTTAAAAATTTAACGGAGGTGACTTAAATGCTGTATTCGACATACTTGAGGTGATGAAAGCTGGATTTTATTGTTATGATCCTGAAACTAAGAGATAGTCTGCTATCTGGGTGTTTCCTTCCGAGGAGTTGTAATCATTACGCAATAATTGTTTGAGAGAACCGAAAAACAGTTACTGCAAAGTGGTACAGTAACGATTGTTTGCCACTTATCTTGGAAAAACATTCCGAAGAAACGATCTCACAATAGGATCCTCCTGCATCACGACAACGCCTCGTCCCACACCGCCAAGCAAACAATCGACTACTGTACGGTTACTGGGTCACCTACCCTATAGCCCCGACCTCGCGATTTTTAATTATTTCCGAAAAAAAAAGAAAAACTTCGAGGAAAACGTTTTACGAACGTCGAGGAAGCAATGGCTTCGTTTCAAGATGCCGTCACAGAGACCCCTAAGGACGAGTGGGCAAAGTGCTTTTCTCAGTAGTTCCATCGGATGCAGCGATATATTGATGTAAATCGACACTATTTTGAAAAGATATAATGATACTAATAACTTACTAGTTTGTTCAGTTTTTTATTTTCTAAGAACTTTCAGTGTCACCCAAGTACTTACAGATATTAATAGTAAAAATATATTTCAATATTATGCAAAAAAACTTTAAATTAATAAAAAAGTAAATACCCTCATTGAAACAATGTGGGTATTTACTTTTTTATTATTATTTTTTTAACTTATTATAAGATGATGTTGTGACCAGGATTAAGAGAGGAATGCTTTAGTAGTTTGGTCATGTAGAAAGAACGAACGTGGAAAGACTGACAAAGCAAATTTACAGTGCATATGTGAACGACAGAGTCGGGAAGGGACGCCTTAGAAGAAGGTTCATCGACTAAATTGGCTATATTTTGAAAATGATATACGGATATAATGGAGGCGAAATAGGCGTGTCAGGATCGTGCCAAACGGAAGTCTCTAGTCTCTGCCTGCCCCTCTGGGTGCTGCATTCACTAAGCCTTTTTAACATTTTGCCATACATTCTCCAAGTCTAATTCATTTACACGTAATTTATCCAAACCACTTATATTTTCTTTCAGTCTTAAAAGAGATTTTTCATGTCCTTTAAACGCCTCGTAAAGGAAAACAAAGAGTTTCTTAAACATCGAATTCAGCATTAGAGATAATAAATAAAGAATATAATTACTTAATATTTATAAGTTTGCATATTATAATGTGTTTTGTATTTAAAGCTTTTGAGTTAAAATTTACGATTATCCAGAGGGAGATCGAACTTTATGCTAAGAGTAATTTCCCGCTATAATAGACTAAGTTTTGATTCTATAAAAGCAAAATAGGTATTTCTTACTCAAGGGATCAAAACTTACACTATGTAAGACGGTACAATTATATTCTTTATAGTTAAATTAATTAAAGCTATATTTTGACATCATTTAATGTACACAAACTTTCACACCTGTCACACAAAGGGGAGACAGAGTTTCATTTGACAAAATCTTGAAACGCCTCTTGCTACTGTTTGATTAATAAATATGATATAATTATGTTTTCCTTTAAATATAGTATTAACTAGCCCTATCACATTGTTTATATATATATATATATATATATATATATATATATATATATATATATATATATATATATATATATATACATTGGGGTGGAGCACCGTTGTATAATATGAAAAATGAAAAATTATAAAAAAAAATCTCATTTTAAATTAGCCTGGACTTAGAGCCCTGTAATTAACCTATAATTTACCTATTTTTCAGCTCAATTGAATAACATCTTCTGCCTTCGCAAGAGTCTTTCAATGTTTTATCCAAAAAGTTTAGTATGTTTGGAGGAAGACAAATATTAAATAAGAGTTAACTAGAGATTACGAATGAAACTCAATAATATTATTAGAATTTACAATGTAATTTAATAAAAAAGTGGAACAAAATTCAATCATATGTTTTAATAATTAAATAGTCCTGAAATCTCTCTTCGTCTCGAATTCTGGCATTTGCTTACGAGATTCCAATTTGTATTTTATGAATCCCAATCGTGATGAATCCTTAAATTAAAAAATGGCCGCTTCTGTCGTCAACTTCATAGCACACTCAACATTCTGGGTATGACATGGGAGATGTAAAAACAAAAGTACACCCCCACCACCAGATTGGACTATTTTCAGAATTTCTTTGTCACATAAGTATTTCAAGATCAGTCATCTCGAATAGCCTTGGTGTAGGGGACGTCGGGCTGCTAATTCACAAATGTGCTTTTAATCATCTGTAATCATTGCAAGTAGCAAAGTTCTCAGGATGTGCGAAGTAGCTATTGCTTTTTTCGCTCCACCCTAATTTAGGCAAGCGGCCTGTGGTAGGGTGCAACAGATATATACCCGATGCTCACAGGGAGGCCTGGTCGAAGTTTTTAATATGGGTTTGGTGGGGAAAACCAAAAAATTTTAGTGTGTCGCGCTTGAAGTGGTGTCAAAACCACAGCGATCAAATAAAAATGGACATTCTGGCTACTCAGCACGAAAAATGATTTTCGTAACTTTTGGAAATCGACCACTAATTTAAATAGTAAACCTGGCCTACCAGTGAGCGTTAATGGTATTAATGATGTTTAGAGAGCATTTTACAGTGACATCGCCGTTGGAGCCATCACAGGCCATAGGAGATGAAGATACGTGTGGTCGGGAGATTGGATTTCGATTTATAGCGAAGGATGTCAATAAAACTATAGCTTCTATGTCTCGTGGGAAGTCTCCTGGCCATGACGTACTTAGTATTGAGCACCTTAAACACGCAGGTCCTCACTCACCTAGATTACTTTCTATGTATTATAACTTATGTATATCGCATTCATACTTGCCCGCGGCTCTGATGAGAACTGTGGTGGTGCCTATTGTAAGGAACCAGACTGGAGACATATCTGATAAGTCCAACTACAGGCCCATCTCACTTACCACGGTTGTTGCAAAGATGCTTGACAGTTTGCTTAACGCCCAGCTTGATAAACATATATGCCTACACGACAATCAGTTTGGCTTCAGACCGGGTGTGTCAACAGAGTCGGCCATATTATGTTTAAAGCAAACTGTGAAGTACTATTCGGTTAGACGAACGCCTATTTATGTCTGTTTTCTGGACCTTAGCAAGGCGTTCGACCTGGTAAATTACGATATCCTATGGCAGAAACTGAAAGATACTGGACTGCCGGAAGAAGTTACTAGGATCTTCAAATTTTGATATCGAAACCAGTTCAATGTCGTACGATGGTCCGAAACCTATTCGCAGCCATATAGGTTGGAGTGCGGGGTACGACAGTGGGGCTTAACTTCCCCTAAGCTCTTCAACCTTTATGCGAATGCGCTGATAGAGTTGCTTAGCACCACACATGTCGGTTGTCATATTGACGGAGTATGCCTCAATAACATCAGTTACGCAGATGACATGATGTTGCTGAGTGCTTCTGTTTGCAGCTTGGCAAAACTGTTGAGCATATGTGAGAGCTACGCCCGCAGTCACGGATTGATTTACAATGTCAAGAAAAGCGAATGCATGGTCTTTCGGGCTAAAGGTAAAGCCTTGCCCTCATATATACCACCCATTAAGTTATACGGTACCCCGTTAAGAAGGGTGTCTCAGTTTAAGTACCTGGGTCATATAGTGTCCTTTGACCTGAAAGATGATGCTGACATAGGGAGAGAGCGCAGGGCATTGTCTGTTAGAGCGAACATGATCGCTTGCAGGTTCGCTCGTTGGTCAGTACCTGTTAAAGTAACGCTCTTTAGAGCTTACTGGACTTCCTTTTACACGAGCAGTCTGTGGGTGGACTACACGCAGAAACAGTATAATGCCCTGCATGTTCAATATAATAATGCATTCAGGGTGCTGTTGCGTCTGCCTCGTTATTGTAATGCGTCGGGTATGTTCGCGGATGCGCGTGTGGATTGTTTCTACACCACCATGCGTAAACGATGCACATCCCTGGTGCGCAGGGTGCGGGCCAGTTCTAATGGTATCCTGAGGGCATTTTCTGACCGGCTTGATAGTCAGTACCCGAACCATTGTCATATGGTGCACGTGCTGACTAATCGGGCGTGTCTTAGATATAGTTTTTAAAATTAGGTAAATAGTTTTAAGTTTTACTAACATTAGTTTAAAGATTTGTATTATTACTAACATTTTATGATCCTTGTGGTCGAAATAAACGATTTTTATTTTTTTTTTATTTTTTTTTTTACCCGACCTGGAATTTTGAACACGTAACTGATGATCATGAGGTTTCGGACTACTGGACCAACAAGGTAGTCAAATGTGGGCCGCATATAGGATATAAATATACTAAGATATATCCATAATATTATTTTATTATACCTTACAATAAAAGCGTTTCAAGCACTTTACAGTGTTAGGAAGGGGACAACGACGGTCCCATCAATGATTCAGCGGCAATAGGGAAATAAATCAACCCGTAATGATAGACACGTTTTTACTGGAGCAACATTAGCTAAATTTGGTGGAATAAACTGAAGATGAGTCAACAACTTTCCCTCTTTTTATTTTCGCTAAGGTTAGAGCAAATGCTTTCAACGCATCTTGATTTAAATTAATAACGAAATTAATAAAGGAGCGGCTGTATGTGGTTACTAAAGCAAATTTTTTGAAATATTTCTCAATATTAATATGATAATTACTAATAAATGCAAATGTAGTGTTGGCCTATTATTAATACATATTTACTCTTAACTATAATAAGCCAGTGTTGTACTACAATCCCCCCCCCCCCCCAACAGAAATAGTAATAATAAGAAAGTAGAAATGAATTAGCGCTTGACTACTTCCAAAACCGAAGTCGTCACATCTTTACACATACGAATTAAGCGACCGATGCCTGCAGCTGTATAGCCTACATACGCAATGCTTAATGATATATAATGTTTCATATTACATTGCTTGGCGAGTTTATCAACGTTGCAGTAGAACAAAAGCAGCAATGGTAATACGAAAAGTAATAAATAAAAGTTTACAAAGGTAAATATCATAGTAATGTATTCATCTAGATGTAAATTAGTTAAAACAATGATAATCATTACTACATAATCAACTTAACGATTTAATGTGATGCTTTTATTATTTGAATTACACGTAATTTATAAATTTTTACAACTGATTATGCTGCAGTTCACCCTTGTAATAACATAAATTCATGTATGATGTTCCCCGCGCAATTAAATTACAAAATGGTGAATGATGTTCGTCAACATATCATAGCGGTGACAAGGTCAGGCGTCCATACGACTTCTATTGTCTTTTTATTACGATTTCTGTGATCCCACCTAATAACATATGTTATATACATAAACATATATAATATACAAAAATAGTGTATGTAAATATATAACATAAACACTCATGCTGTCACCCAGAGGAGTAGGCAGAAACTACAGACTTCCATTTGGCACGATCCTGACACACCTCTCTCGCCTCCTCCACATCCATATACCTACGCATACATGCTTGTCGATTAAAGATACCCTTCATTTGGTCCATTTTCAATATATCGGCGATTTGGTCGACAAAATTTCGCCTAGAACGTCCGTTTCCGACTCTTTTATTAATTTCTGCAACATAAATTTGCTTTGTCTCTTTTCTTCATTCATTACTTCTACATGAACAAACCACCGAAGTATTCCCTTCTCAATCCTGATCACAATACTATCTTGCAAACTACACTCTTCTCTTATTCCACAATGTCTCACTCTGTCACTGAGATTCAGCCCCAACAGACTCTTTAATGACCACATTTCTACTGAGTTCATTCTACTCTCGCTTTTTCTGTCACACCCAATTTTCACTACCATACGTTAAAGTAGGAACTAACACAGCATTGTGAATTGCCATACGTGCCTTTTTGACACATTCTGATATTCCCCAATAGAGTGTAAAGCCCCGTTTGCTTTATTTACCGCGTTAACTCGTCGTTCTATATCCTAATAATATCTCCCATCCCTGCTGTTTTCAGCAAACATCCCAAATATACAAACTCATCTACTTGCTCGACCAACTCCCCTCCTATTCTTATTTCACATATCGTTTCTTTTTCAAAAACTATAACTTTCGTCTTACTTGTGTTCATTTTCATTCCCCTCTCCTTTAATAACCTGTTCATTAACGTAACCATCGTTGGCAACTTGACCGACGACGACGCAAATATGACTTGATCATCGGCATAAAAAACGCATTTGACGGTTAATGAAAAAATAATGGGTGAGACATTCTTAACCCGTATTCTTCAACTTCTAGGTTTTATAAACAACTGTACATAAATAGTTTGAACTGCCACGGGGAAGCCACACATAAATATTTCAATAATACGGTAGACTTTATCTCTGCAATTTCACGCTAATTTCAAATGCAAAGCGCTCCAAAGTCCAAATAGTGTTACTCGTATGAGGTTTTTGAAATTCAGAAATTCAAGAGAAATCGTTTTCGATTACACTTGAATGAATGAAACGATTCTGATCCATTTTGCGGCAGTTGATGTTGTTTTTTGCGGTTAAGAGCTGGTTAGATTTTGGAATCGATAGCTACATTACTTTAAAAGTTATCTCAAAAAAAATATTTTTTGAAAATTTAATTGATGATATTTCTCAAAATCTACCAAACAGAATTGAGTCAAATCCACATAAAATCTAATGGCAATAGAACTCTTTCGAATGCCGTGAACTGCGTTTTGATCGGCCAAGCCATTCAAAGTTATAAGGAGTTTACATACAGCTGTGGAGTGTAACGGGCTGAAAATAATGTTATAAATCCAAAGTTGGGAGTAATTGATAGAATCAGGCGTTACTTTGCGGAAATCCATTATAATAAAAATACCAATTACTTCGCAACCTTCCCCTAACTAAATACAATGATGTGTCTTACCTGGATTGAAAAGCACCCCCCGCCCTCCCTCAATTGCATGCACTAACTCCGTCATCACTAGTCCCAGCACCACTACTCCCAACACCACTATTCCCGTCACCACTACTTCCAACACCACTATTCCAGGTAAGACGGAAGGTTGCGAAGTAATTGGTATTTTTATTTATTAGAGTTGGGAATGTCTAAAAGAATTACGAAGGTATTTATTTTTAAATAGAAATACAGGTAGACAATTAGTTTGCGTACACGCTGTTCATACGATACATCGTTTCGGCACAGTCATCGCATTGCGCTATTAGTTCAAAATACCCTGAACTTAAAATCACGCACGTATCACAACTGGTGAAAATTAATTTTGTGAACCGAGATTAGCGTTATTTTTATACATTTTTGTATATGTTTTATTATAGATATATTAAATGTTTTAAACGTTTGATTATGTATTTAATAACATTCATTATTTGTAAACTTGGAGGGTGTTAAACGAAAAGGACACGTGTTACTCAGTTAAAAACTTTCATTATACTACTCTCTTTTTGTTTTTGTTTTTTAACTTATTTTTGTTAACTTAACTCTAATATATAACTATGTCATAAGGGCTACAAAGCTATATCACACCTGCCACCGACAAAATAATATTATATTATTTTTATACACATAATATACTATTCCTAATCTAATTAAACACTTAACACAAACACAATTAATACATTAACAGTTATTAACAGTAGCAACAGTAACAGTTATTGAAATTCCTTCATTTCAATCACTAGCGAAAATATTCGCATAGTTTCTAATACTTTATTTATACATCACTAATATCATTTTAAACATTTAAAATCAATACTATTATATTCCTTTCTTTTCCGATATCTATCTTCTAGATCACACATCTATACCAAAACCAATTCTTTTACAGCGTTTTTCGACGAGTTCGTCGATTTTTTGGATGTATGATCACTGAATTTGATTTTTATTTAGAAAAAACGCTTTCATAATATTAAACAGAACGACGTACTAATTTAAGCGTGTGAAAGAATCAAGAAAAAATATATATTTGCGGCCCTGAAGCTAAATCTAAGATAGTAGTTTGCAGTTTTTTTTTTTTGCATCCTACCCTTGGAGGCGGGTTGGCTTCTTGCCGGATGATGATGATCCCAACGTTGTTGCTAATTCTGTCGCTAATGTGGTTCCACAGGGAATGTAACTTTTTATTCCATCATCCGTAGTACCTATCGGAGGCAGAACCCAGCCTTGGTTTGGTCACTCCTGCAAAATTGCGTCTCGGGACGGGACGTCTCGGGATGCAAATACCAGCGCTCTTTAAATCAAGTATAATTCAGCTTCCAGGTCCTTCAAAAGTGTCAATGTCAAGACAAAGTCAGAACACATTGGCAGAATTAGCGAGAAATAAGTTCGTCTTCCTTCGGGAACACGTGCATTCTGGTCTCCCGCCAAGGCTGTTCAAGGGAACTTCTGCCAGCTCCCATCTTTGCACAGGGCGGACGACTCACTGGCCCATGCCGCAAATGACAAAGCCGATCTACTGGGCTCTGTCTTTGCATCCAACTCGACTCTTGATGATCGGGTGAACACACCGCCAACCATCCCGCAGTGTGAGTGCTCCATGCAGGATGTGCTGTTACTCAATGCCTGGTGCGCAGAGCACTTCTCTCCCTATTATTGTTCTTGTGACGTGTGCCGGTTTTTACGCATTTTTCCGGTACTCCTACTCCTTAGGCGTAGTCCCGAAAACATGGAAAACAGCCTTCTTGCATGAACCCTAAAAAAGGTAACCGCTCTGATTCGTCCAACTATAGGCTTACCACCATCACCGCCTTTTTCTCTAAAATAATGAAATCCATTATTAACAGCCAGTTCATACGGTATCTTGAGTATTACCAGCTGATTAATGACTGCCAGTACGATTTCCGTCGCGATCGTTCAGCTGGTGATCTTCAGTTTTACCTAGCTCATAAATGGGCGGAGGCAGTGGAGTCTTTCGCTTCTTACGAAGCTTCCTTCCTATGCGCTTCCTTATTGTGCAATTGAATCACCAGTTTTCTTGCTGATCGGAGCATCTAGGTCATATTTGCGGTGCATGCATGCTCCGATTACAAAACCATTAACGCTGGTGTTCCACAAGGCTGCGTGCTATCACCAACGCTATTTCTTCTGCATATCAATGACATGTTGCAAACCGGTAACATTCATTGCTGTGCAGACGAAAGCACTGGTGATGATACACCGGCCGTACCAATATTTTTCGAGCAAACGTCGCTGAGTACCGGTGGAGACGCCAGTAACTTAAGGTATCTTCGATAAAGATTTAGTGGACTGTAATTTTGGTGCATACGGCAAAGGGGAAAATAAATAGGTGGGATAGCACGCACTGACCTGATGAGGGCTGCCGCGCCTTCCTCCTGGAGTGTCTGCTATACAGCGAGCTCGCCACGTGGTTCGGCGCACACGCACTCTCGGAACAGTCTCGTGAAGTCCCACACTCTCCACCTTTGCCCTTGCGGGGGCGTCTCACACTTTTATGAGTTACAAAGACACAATGTCTGATGCGGTGAATATTAAACATAAACAGGAGAACTCAATGTTCGTCCTGCGCGGTTTGCGGTTAATGTACATAAGACGCGACGGGTGGCCGTGCGTTGCGGATGGCGTAATATCACTTAGTATAATGACGCGCGCCGAGATCCTCTTTTTCACCTCGGCGGCAGCGCGTGCGGTAGGAAAGGGAAGGAAGGAAGGAAACAAAAAATATGCACTAGTCATGTTGATAAAGTAGATATAACTTAGGACGAACTCAATGCGATATGTAATGTAATGTTGATAAAGTAGATTGTTAACTGGCGTTACCATTTCCTCCCGCCCTTAAAGGGTCACCTTTAAAAGACAACCGTAATATAAAAAGTAAAAGGAAAACAAATAAATAAGCGGTATATAAAGTGAGAGGATGCGCTCAATGCGCATGTCTCATCTACTAACCTTACTTGGTAAGCGAGAAAATGTATACATAAATATAATATTGCGGTTTAATACTTTTTTAATATATATAAATATAAACTTAATTCCTAATTTAGATAAATAATTATAATCAAAATAATCGTGATTTATTGTCTTGGGAGAGGGCAAATACGAGCAACAGGACGGAGATATGTTCCCTTAGTAGTTCTCACGGTCACTACTCGAACTACGCCATCCTTCGAAGGATGAACAGACTCGACAATCGCTAATGGCCAAGCAAGGGGCGGTTCATTATCATTTATCACAATTACAACCATGCCTGGTACGATAGCCGTAGACGGGGTGTTCTACTTCTGACAAACTTGTAATCCGTGAAGGTATTCCGTCCTCCACCGGTTCCAAAACGACTGAACTAATTTATCCAGTAAAGAATGCCTGTATAACAGACTGGTAGAGTCAGATTTGACTTTGGGTGCGGGTAATGACAATAAAGGTGCGGTATTCAAAAAATGACTCGGAGTAAGAGCTGAAGGCTCTGCAGGATCAGAACTTAATACTGTCAAGGGCCGCGAGTTTAGCAAGCACTCAATTTGCGCAAGAACAGTATTAAGCTCTTCGTATGAAAGTAACTGATGTCCGATAACTCGGAACAGATGCGTTTTTACGACTTTGATCATACTCTCCCAGGCGCCTCCAAAATGAGGAGAGTTGGGACAGATGAACTTCCATGTTATACGATTCTCAGCACACTCTTGCTCAAGCTTTGGGCGGTATTCAACGTTTAGAAATTTATAGAGATCGCGAAGATACGAAGCGGCACCTTTAAAATTCGTTCCATTATCCGAATATAAAAACTGAATCGGCCCTCGTCTAGAGAGGAAACGTTTAAGCGCAGCGAGGAAACTAGAACTACTAAGATCTGTAGCGATTTCTATATGTACAGCTCGAGTCGTGAGGCATGTGAAAACACATAAGTACGCCTTCTCGCTGCGTACACCACGACGACGTACAGGAGTGTATGCGATAGGACCGGCATAATCGCAGCCCGTGTGTGTAAATGCCTTAATAGCTTGTCTTACACGACTATGGGGAAGATCAGCCATCAAAGGGTAAGTTGGACGGGGTCTAAGCCGGAAACATATATTACATTTGTAGACTCTGCTTCTCACAGTGCGGCGTGCGGAAAGTATCCAAAATTTTTGACGGAGCAATGACAATAACAATTCAGGCCCAGCGTGTAAATTTTTAATATGATAATAGTCAATGATCATGTTCACTACATGATCACTGCGCGGGAGTATAATTGGATGTTTTTGCGTGTAATCTAATGCGGAGTTCGAAAGACGACCACCAATGCGGATTAAACCATTCTCAATAAAAGGCCTTTTTGATAAACGATTGAAAGCGGGCGAGCAAGGTTTGTTACCTTCAATATTTAAATATTCCACTGCAAAATGCTGTTTTTGCAGGGCGCGGAGGATTATAACCTCAGAGAAACTGAGATCATCAGCAGTCACTACAGTAGTGTTGCGGCGGGGCAATAATTTAGCAAACTTACACACGTACGCAATTATACGTAGAAGTTTACTCCAAGAAGAGATGCGGAGTGCGAGCTCATAAATCGCAGAATTACAGACGGATGTGCACACAGTGTGCGACAAAATCTTCTTCTCAGGCATATTTGCAATAACCTCATTGTCTAAAGTACGAAGAGGCCATTGAGATGGATCTAACGAAGTCCACTGAGGCCCATGGAGCCACAGGGGGTTTGAAACTAATTTATTTGGCGTAACGCCGCGTGAAAGTATGTCAGCGGGATTCTCAGTACCTGCGACATGATAAAAGTTATCAGCGCGAATATTGTCGGTAATCTGAACAACGCGGTTTGCAACAAAGGTCTGCCACTTGTGTGGCGAACTCTTTATCCAGTACAGAGCTACTTTTGAATCTACAAAGGCATAGACTGATATTGCAAGGTCAAGAGAATAATTGTCGAGTACTCTGCGAAGCAATTTTGAGAGTAAAACCGCTCCACAAAGCTCAAGGCGTGCAATAGATAGTGGTTTCGTCGGTGCGACTTTAGTCTTTGCACAAATCAACTGGACGGTGTTACCATTGACGCTCTTTACATGTATGTAGACTACGGCACCGTATGCGTGCTCGCTGGCGTCGGAAAACCCCAGGAGTGACGCAGTACAGTTTTTGGATACATCAACATGTCGCGGGATACGTAAATCATTAAGAGCTGGTAATTCAGCACAGAATTGCCTCCACATCTTAATAATTGGCGGTGGTGGTATGTCGTCCCAATCTAAATTAAGTTGCCAAAGCTGCTTTATTAACAATTTGGCGTACGCGACTGTGGGAGCAACGAAACCCATTATGTCCCACAGGCGAGCGACAGTAGATAGGATGGCGCGCTTAGTGCACGTCACATCAGCGGGAACAGATATCTTAAAATAAAAGGCGTCACTATCGGTAGACCAATGCAGGCCTAGTATTTTATGTGGCATTGATTTATCGAACTCTACTTCTCCTGTAATTTTATGGGAAGTAGGGAGGTCATCTAAAACAGATCGACGGTTGCTATGCCATTTTATCAGGTCCCATTGGGCACCCTTGAATAAGTCTATCAGCTGCCGAGAGGTCTCACTGGCCTCGGATTCACTGGGCATAGAGAACGCGATGTCGTCCATATATAGCGAAGTAAATGCGATACGACTCGCAAGTGGATACTTTGCGCCGTCGTCATCAATGAGCTGTCTTACCGTGCGCAATGCATGGTATGGACTCGAAGTTAAACCGAAGCACACGCGATTGAAGTGTTATAACACAAGTGGGTCTTGTGGACGGAAGCGGTATAGGAAGCATTGGTAACGACGATCAGAATCGCGAACAACTATTTGCAGAAATTGTTGGCGACAGTCGGCTGTCATAGCGATTGGATGTAAGCGGAAAGTTAAAATTATATTGAACAAGTCGCCTTGCAAATTTGGTCCTGAATGCAGAATATCATTTAATGATCGCCCAGTGCTAGTCTTACTGCTAGCATCCAGGACGATGCGCAGACGCGTTGACTTCTTATCTTCGCGTAAGACTCCATGATGCGGTATGACATATATTGGAGCGGGTTCATGAGAGTCATACGGCGGTGCGGGGGATATATAATTTTTAGCTAAGTATTCCTTTATGACGTCATCATATGCTAACCTTAATGTAGGCGAGGCTTGAAGTTTCCTCTCCAAGCACATGAATCGTCGTCGAGAGGTTTCATAAGAATCTCCGAGAGAGTAAACGTCATCTTTAAATGGCAGGCCAACAATATATCTACCAGTAAAAGGATCGCGGGATGTCGTAGATTTATAAAACTCTTCACATTCAATGTCTGAAGGACACTGAATGGGCGGTGCGGAGGGTGGCTGTTCAAGCTCCCAAAATCGTTGCACTAATTTGTCAACGATAGGAGACTCTAGAACTGAGCAGCACGTTAAAGAATGATTTACCTGAAGTGTCGGCACTGAGCCCATAATAACGTAACCAAATACCGTATTCAAAGCCGAGGGCCCGGACAAGTCGTTAGACGAATAAATTACGTCTGGACACAGTAAGTGCGGGAAAAGGGATGCGCCTATCAAAACATCAATTTTATTAGGCATGCTATAACATTCATCAGCGAGTCTTATGCCATGGAAGTGTGATAAGACAGATGTGTCTACCACAGCGGTGGGCAAAAGGTCGGTGATTTGATCAACAACTAGCGTTGAAATATTGAAGTTAATATTCGAGTCGAATCGTGAGAAAATTTTAATATCAATCGATTTCGATTTTACAATTTTTTCAACTCCACCGAATCCCTTTACTACAGTACATTCGGTATTGTGTTGTTGAACGCCTAAACGATGACAGCACTCTTTAGTCATAAAATGGCTTTGAGCCGCGGAGTCTAATAATATACGAATAATTTGTTTCTCTCCCTTAGCATCGTAAGCAAATACTTGAGCGGTTGATAATAAAACAGTTCTCTGCGAACGACTTGCGCGCGCGGGAGGCGGTGAACGTTGAGAAACATTCTTGAACGAAGTACACAGCGCGACGTCTGAACGCGCACCTGCGGTGAGGGGTGGCGAGTGTGCGGGCGCGGGGGTTGTAGACTTCAGTGTAACTGGCTGAAGCGGTGGAGAACGCGCCAGCGCAGGGGAAGCATTATCGCTTCTGCGGTGGAAGTGCAACAATGTGTGATGTTTAAATTTACAAACTCGACAACTATAATTTGAAGAGCAACTAGACACTCGATGACTTAAACTGAGACAATTCACACATGCATTGTTACTCTTTACGCATTTAAATCGTTCCTGCGGCGTCATTTTATTAAAGTCTGCACACTTAAATAGGTGTTGATGCACAATATTATCGCACAGACACTTTGAGCAACTAGTAGTCGTGCTTACGTACGCCTGATACTTCGGCGACGAAGTATTATTACAGCGACGATTATTACCGTTACCTCGTCGATTGTTTGGTGCGCTATTAGAATTTGTACTAGAATCGGTGCGTTGCAAAACTTTGGAGCGGGTCTTAATAAAATTTACTAAATCATCAAAGGTAGGTACCATCGAGTTATGACTATATTCGAAAGAGCGAATGGTATCCGGGTCCAGATTCTTAAGCGCGATATGAAGAACAATTAAGTCCGCGAGATTATCTAACTTTAAGTTTTGTAAAGCGCGCACTGCACTTATAAAGTTATCAGTAAATAAATCAAAATTATTTGCGGTGGCCGATTGCAATGGCTTAAATTCGAACATCTGATTAATATATGTAGATGCTAGCATACGCCGGTCTTCATATTTGTCAACGAGTGCTTGCAATAAAATTTTATAATTTTCAGCGCAAGGAGTTATACCTGAGCATACAGATAGGGCTTTGCCCGTTAGTTTACCTAGCAAATAGTATAACTTTTCAGCGTCGGTAAGCGATGTGTTGTCATGGACAGTTGATTTAAAGCTAGCATAAAATAAAGGCCATGAGCGAATGTCACCCGAAAATGGCAAAAGTTCGATAGGCGGAAGTGTGAATCTGGCTTTAGATGGTGTACTAGTACTTTGTGAATTAGATTGCAAATATTGTAAATAAAGCCTATTTATTCTACCGCAAAGAGACTCAAACGCAATGAGGCTGTTATAATCAGGTTTAGCAATAGGGTTTAATTTTAATAAATGTGAATTATAATTATCTAAGACCTGTTTAAACTCAATACGTAAAGCATTAATATTAGAACTTCCATCAAGAAAACGCTCCATCGTGGAAGTGTTTGTGTGGATGTCCGAGGACATATCATATATTTTTTGCACTATTTCAAATAAAGCATCTCGTTTAGCTAACAATAAAACCAACTCAGCATCAGGTGTGCCCTCATTATCCGAGGAATCGCTGTTATTCGATGCTATTTGTTTTTTAGGCGGCATTACAACTTAAGTTATGCGGCAAAAATAATATAATTATAAGCGGGTAGTCTGTAAGCGACCTCGCTACGCGGTTGAATTATTAAATATTAGTTTTGTTAACGATGAACTTTAATTGTTAACTTTTATAATAATTATGAAGTTATTTATAACGAATATAATGCTTAAATATATGTGCAAATAATAAATGTAATTTAACAGTATAATCTATAGATGTAGTTAAAAGTTGATGACGTGATGTGAACATACAACAAATAATTTATATAGATAATTATATGCTTATTCATTCTATGAATATAGTTTTAAAATTACTATGAATGTCACCTATTAGGACCTATTCTAGTGTTCTAATAAGGGCGGGGTTAATCCGAAGTCGGATTAAAATATAAATAATTAATTATATAAACGCTTATTACGATAACGATCTAATAAGGGCGGAAAGTCAAGGTCAATCCAGCGAGAAGTGACCATTAGAAATGGAGACGCCAGTAACTTAAGGTATCTTCGATAAAGATTTAGTGGACTGTAATTTTGGTGCATACGGCAAAGGGGAAAATAAAAAGGTGGGATAGCACGCACTGACCTGATGAGGGCTGCCGCGCCTTCCTCCTGGAGTGTCTGCTATACAACGAGCTCGCCACGTGGTTCGGCGCACACGCACTCTCGGAACAGTCTCGTGAAGTCCCACACTCTCCACCTTTGCCCTTGCGGGGGCGTCTCACACTTTTATGAGTTACAAAGACACAATGTCTGTTGGCGACGCGCCTATAAGAATGTTTCAGTTTATTAAGTCAACCGATGACGAATAACTTTTCAAAGACTTATTGTCCAATAGAAATGTTCTGATAAGAAAATGCTTAGTTAAATCTTAAAGAAATGTCGAATTAATGATATGAAGGTCTTGGGTTCGACTCCCAGGCCGGACTAGTTTACTGTTTTCTAAGTAATATCTTTCAATAAATTCATATAGGGAATTTTATGATATAAATTATGTTACCGGATTTGTTCCCCGGTTGAAATCGTCTTTCCAACGATGTAAATTCAAAGGAATATTAAAGTGAAGTTAGAGATCGGATTTGTTCCCCGGTCGAGATGATCACTCTGTGCATAAACAGAATTAACGGAAGTTAATTGCATAAGTATTGTCTTGTATAAGTTTGATATGTTTGTACGAAAACAAATGCCTATTTGTTATGATTGATTAATGAAAACATTCACTTGTATTGTTATCTGATAAGAAACATGATAACTGATAAGAATCTTATCAGAGATAGTTTCCTACAGTTTGAAAATTATGTAGAAGCACTTGTTTACATAATATTGTTAAAATTAGTGTATTTCGGACTTTCATTTTTTCTGATAGCCGAGAGCCGTGCAAAGTTAGTTGTTCAAATAGTGTGAGTTCACGGAAGCACGCTGACCACGCCCCTAGGAGGCCAAATATGTAAAAATTTAAAATGTTTGTAATTTCAGCAATTTATGTAAAAATGACTTGTAAAACATTTCAGGTTGATTGTACGTGCTAAAAAGGTGAATTCTGTGTTATTTTTATGTGAAAATTCCTGTGTATAAGTGAAATAATGATAGTTTTGTATAAGAAATTTAAAAGTGTTTTAAATAGTGAAATAAATAGAGAAAATGTAAATTAAACTATTGTATTAGTTAACATACGTATAAATTCAAGTGGGAAACATTGTTTTAACTTTCTGTGTTAAATATTTAAGAAGTTTGGACTTTGAATTTGTGATTAAAATGGGCATATTTTGTTTAATAAATAAAAGGGTTTTTGTGATACGAAAATATAATGTATATCATGGTGTAGACATTGTTTTGTGCTATCTAAATAGATAACTTGTATTTGTGTATGACTTATGTGAATAAAGAAATTAAGTGAAACGTGAGAGAGTAATAGTACAAATTCATGTTATTAAGTTGCGCAGGCACGCGAATGGCGCGGCTCACTTTCGCGTATAGCTCTGGGGGTAGCTTAGTGAACGGGTTTTATTGCAATTCGTTCGGGGAAATAGTTCGGAAAAATAAGAAAATCCTTCGGGAAAAGTGAAAAAACCAGCAGTCAAGAAGAAAAAGTGTAGGGAAGTGATAGGGAAAAGTGATTACTCTCTCACGGAACGGTTTGAATATAATTGCTGTTTTATTCCCAAGTAATTCATCCCTAAAGTTATACAGTCTACATCGAAGAATTAAGGCGTCGGGACCGGGACGACTTCGGAAGACCCGTAATCCCCGTCTGAACCTACTTGCTGAAAAAGAAAGAGGTTATCGCCCTAGTGTGTTACTCCGTTGCGGAGATCACATACGTTGTTCCCGAACCCAACGTAGGCGTTATAGGAGGCCGGATCGAGAGAAGCCTCGATTCCTCCCTTCTGTTTCTTTATCGAACGTTCCAGCCCGTCTGGTTCGTTTTAAATTGGTCCTTCCGAACCTGTTTCCTTTTCAATTGGTCCTTCGCAGCCGGATCAAGAGGACCTTCCAAACCTGTTTCCTTTTCAATTGGACCTTCGGAGCCGGATTAAAAGGACCACCCGAACCCCGCCAGCTGGATCAAGGAACCAGCTGTGGACTGCTGGTTGTGGAAAAAGAAGACCTTCGGAGCCGAGTGAAGATCAGCAACCGAAGGAAGCCGGAGGTTTGAGCTGAAGCAATAGGACCAAAGGCCAGAAGACCAGGACGTCAGCGTTGAAGGACTGGACCTGGAACTACCGAAAGAAAGAAAACCGGGATTGCGGCCTGGGGCGTGTGCTCGCATGGGGCACGTATCGCAGCCGGGCGCAGGTGTCTTGTGAAGGCACTCATCGTGGCCAAGCAGGGCTTGGCATTTTTCCTGTCGGGCAAGCGTGCTCGGCATTTCCTGTCGGACGACCGTGTCTGGCATTTTCCTGTCGGACGACCGTGTCCGGCATTTTCCTGTCGGGTCATCAGGGTGCAGGAAGAAGCATCCACCGCTGCTGCTGCCAGGCGAGGGTGCGCGTGGGCACCTGACTGCATCGCGGCCGGAGGAGGGCGCTCGGACGAGGCGTCACCGGCAACTGGGCGGCGAGCACAGCATACATCCCGACCACCTAACGGTGCCAAACGGTCGGGCTCTGGCACAACACCTTCGGGTGGAGCAGTTCTCTCGAGCGAGACTGCGCTTGCACTACCACTCGACTGTTTCGTCATATTCCTTGGCGGGACAGTTCCTAAACCTTTCCTCCATTCCATTCCTGCACGACTCCATCCCTGGACGGCTCACCTCGGTAGGCCCCGTCCAGGATTGATAGGGCTGATAGGGCTGTTAGGGTGGTAGTAGGGTTGTAGGGTTGGGAGATAAGGGGGGGGAGGGGTAGTGGTGTTAGTTTGGGGTGTAGAAGGGTTGTAGGTAAGGGGTTGTAGGGACCGTAGGGACAGTTAGGGACCGTAGGCCAACAATCACCTTCCTGCAAGATGAAGAAGGCACAAGACCAGACAGGGAGAAGCAAAGGGAGCAGGACAAGGACAGGGCTCTCAAGAAAAGCTAAAGAAGCGGAACCATCTGGAGCGACCACAGCTACTGCGTCAAATGGAGCAACTCCTTCAAGTGGAGCCACCACCGACACGTCCACATGCACGTGGGACTCAGGGACGTCCGTGGCAACGACAAGCAACAGGACGGACACCAGTGGTACGCAGGCCAGCACCGCACAACAATCCGTTATATCCAGGAGTGAAACGGTGGTCGAAAAAGTAGGTCAAAGGACCGAAGAAGCGGCATCGTCAAGGACAGTAATCGGGCACACTAGTGATAAAGGGTCACAGAGAGGTAGTAGGTCATCGCGATCGGCGAGGCTGAAAGCCGAATTAGAGGCGCGGATTAAATTCGAACGCTCAGAGCTCGAACGAGCACAGGCAGCTGCTGCCTTAGCCAAGTCTCAATTGGAGTTGGCACGACTCAACCGAGAAGAGGAGATCGACTCGAGTGAGGATGATGAAGAGCGGAATACTCAGGTGGAACCTTTCATAAGGAGTTGGGTTCAGCAAACCATAATGAGCGCGCCGGTTAGTGTGGCACAACCCGATATTGCTGATAAGGAAGCGTGTAAAGGATCACGCCGCAAAGGGGCGGAGATCGAGCGCAACCAAGGAAATGCACAGAAAACACACGCGAGTGAGGTGTCAGAATTGACCGAAGCGATTGTGAGTGCAATAAAAATAGCGGGTAAAGATAAGTCTTCCCAGCTTCATTTCCTCCAGGAATTACCGGTGTTCGATGGAGACCCGGGTGAATGGATAATTTTCAAAACGGTGTTTGAAGACACGAGAAGCCAATTTTCAGGAGTGCAAAATGTTGCACGCCTTAGGAGGGCATTAAAGGGCACCGCTAAAGAGGCGGTAAAGTCGCTGTTATTTACTCTGTGTGAACCGGAAGAAATAATGAACGCTCTCGAAAGAAGATTCGGTAGGGTTGAGATGCTCATTCTAGCCGAAATCGAGAATGTAAAGCGTATGCCAAGATTGGCAGAAGATTGCCGGAATATAGGATCTTTTGCAAGTCGTATTACGAACGTGGTTGCCACGATACAAGCGTTGAATCAACCACAGTATTTGTACTCACCGGAGTTAGTGAGCCGCATAGTGGAGAAACTTGGAACTATGATTAAATTTAAATGGTTTGAATATCGATCTCAGTATCCTTTGGAGCCAGAGTTACAGAAGATGGCCAAGTTTTTAAATTTATTAAGTGAACAATTTGGAACGTCCTTAAACAATGAAAATGCGCCTGAAAAAAGGAAGCGTCCTGAATTCAGGAAGCAAACTGTACACACTTCAAAGGGAGGTGTACGCAGCTGTGCCGTGAGCGAGCGCTATATGCACCGAAGTAATTCGAGCGAGCGTCTAGAGCGCCGAAATAGTAAAGGGCACAACCGACAAGTGGTTATGACAACCCAGGATAAGCCTGTAAGTCGGGTAACACATAAGTGTGTTATATGCAACAAGGAGCACTCTATAGTGAGTTGTTACAAGTTTAAGGACATGAATATTCGCGAGAAATGGGAAGCAGTCAAAAAAGCGAAAGTATGTTTCCAATGTTTGTCACCTAACCATAGGAGGTTAGAGTGCAAAGCGAAAAAATGTGGTGTAGAGGGATGTAGAATGTCACATCATCGAATGCTACACCGATACCCCAATGAAAAAACCTCGCCACAAGGGGACGAGGGGGGTAAAGATGCTCAGATCACAACTGTTAGTACAGTGAATGCACTGGCATGTGCATACTTAAAGATTATACCGGTCGAGTTGTATGGACCTAGAGGAAAGGTCAAGACAACAGCTCTTCTGGATTAGGGATCGACCATGACAGTCATAGAGGAGTGGATGGCTCAGAAATTAGCGCCTCGCGGACGTAAAGAGGGATTACGTATCGAAGCCGTGGGAGGTAAGCGAATTAACGACGACAGTTCGTATCGCTTAAACGTTAAGATAAAAGGCATTTACTCGAGCGACTTAGAAGAGATAAGTGTACAAACAATTAAGTCACTTAACCTTTCTCCTCAGTCGGTAAGCCGAGAATTATTGCAACGGTGTTCTCATTTGACACCGATTAAGGATGAGTTGATGTATGAGAGGTCCAAACCTACCATATTAATTGGTCAGGACAATTGGCATCTCATAGTTACTCGTGAATTAATTTCAGGAGGTAAGAACCTACCTGTAGCATCGCTCACCAAACTTGGATGGGTTTTACATGGTCACATATCGGGTGGTATTAAACCGATCAAGATCGTTAACCACATTTCCACCAAGAAGGAGGAAGATATGGATAAATTGATCAAGGATTATTTTAGTTTGGAATCTCTGGGAGTATCGGCTAGAAAGCCCGCGAACGACCCAGAAGAACGAGCCTTAAGTATTTTGAACAAAACGGTACGTCGTATACCTAATAATAGGTACGAGACTGCTTTGTTATGGCGCACAGACAATGAGTGCATGCCGTCGAATAGAGCGCAGGTTGAAAGTCGCCTGTTAAAATCGCCGAAGGGCGTAAATGCGTTAAGAAAGCAAGAACCGTTAAGTCTACCCGACTACGGACGATTTAGCAGCTTTAAGAAATTCCTTGGGGCAACTACACGCACCTTACAAGCGGTAGAAAAATTCAAGAGTTTAAGAAAGTCGGTTAAAGGACCCGACGACGAAACCGAAAAGTCGGTTATGTGTTCCAACAAAGTTTTAGCAAAGTCGGTTAAAGGACCCGATGGCGCGTTGGACATAGCGCTCTTGAAAAAAGCGGAATTATTAATTTGGAAGTTCGTTCAAGACGAGTGTTTTTATTCGGAAATAAAATGCTTGAAAGCAGGCAAAAGTGTTGAAAGGAGTTCACGCTTAAGTAAATTATCTATGGAAATAGGAGAAGATAACTTACTCCGTTTAAATGGACGATTACCTTTCAAGTCTAATTTGACCGAGGAAAGTAGAAAACCCGTCATATTGGACGGTAAACACGAAATCGTTAAAATGATGATTAGAGAAGTTCATCATCATTTTGGACATGCCAATCACCAGACGGTGATGAATGAGGTGAACCAGAAATTTTATGCCTTGAACTTACGTAATGTAGTACGAAGTGTGTCACATCATTGTCAGTGGTGCAGGACATACAGATCAAAACCGCAGAACGTGCCACAAGGAAATATTCCTCTGGAGAGAATAGCTCATCATGAACCACCTTTTACATGCTCAGCTGTGGATTATTTCGGTCCTATGAGTGTGACTATAGGAAGGCGACACGAAAAACGTTGGGGTGTTTTATTCACGTGTCTGACTACCAGAGCAGTACATCTGGAATTGGCAGCCTCGTTGACACCAGCGTCAATGATAATGGCGTTGAGGCGATTTATCGCCAGAAGAGGAAAACCAGCCGTTATATACAGCGATAACGGGACAAATTTCAAAGCTGCGAATAAAGAATTATTGAAAGCATGCGAAGAATGCCATGAGGGCATGAAAAATGAGTCATTTAAGAAATACATTAAATGGAAATTTATACCTCCGGGAGCACCGCACATGGGTGGCGCCTGGGAGAGGTTAGTAAGGTCGATTAAAATTGCGTTGACCGCTACGCTCAGAGAAAGGAGCCCACGAGAGGAAATTCTACATACGTTGCTTTTAGAAGCAGAGCACACAGTAAATTCCAGGCCTCTAGTAACATTCAGTATGGATAGTCCTGAAGAGGGTTTGACACCCAATCATTTTCTTCTGGGACGCTCATGTGGTGATCGACCACCTGGATTATTTCTAGAGCAGCATCTGACGGGTCAACTCAATTGGAAAGCTGCACAGAGGTTAGCCGACCATTTTTGGACAAGGTGGCTGAAGGAATACATGCCTACCTTAATACCGCGAACAGGTAATAACGGAAAGTTCATGGAACCTAAAGAAGGCGATATTGTTTTGATAATAGATCATTCGTTGCCACGAAATACGTGGCCGAAAGGCAAAATTAGTAGAACGTTACCGGGACCAGACGGTCACACCAGAGTGGTTGACGTCATTACTAGCACAGGTATCTTGAGGAGACCTACATCCAGAATAATAGTCCTGGTACCCGCGACGCCTCCCAAATGATGGTGCTAACGCACGGGGGGGAGATTGTTGGCGACGCGCCTATAAGAATGTTTCAGTTTATTAAGTCAACCGATGACGAATAACTTTTCAAAGACTTATTGTCCAATAGAAATGTTCTGATAAGAAAATGCTTAGTTAAATCTTAAAGAAATGTCGAATTAATGATATGAAGGTCTTGGGTTCGACTTCCAGGCCGGACTAGTTTACTGTTTTCTAAGTAATATCTTTCAATAAATTCATATAGGGAATTTTATGATATAAATTATGTTACCGGATTTGTTCCCCGGTTGAAATCGTCTTTCCAACGATGTAAATTCAAAGGAATATTAAAGTGAAGTTAGAGATCGGATTTGTTCCCCGGTCGAGATGATCACTCTGTGCATAAACAGAATTAACGGAAGTTAATTGCATAAGTATTGTCTTGTATAAGTTTGATATGTTTGTACGAAAACAAATGCCTATTTGTTATGATTGATTAATGAAAACATTCACTTGTATTGTTATCTGATAAGAAACATGATAACTGATAAGAATCTTATCAGAGATAGTTTCCTACAGTTTGAAAATTATGTAGAAGCACTTGTTTACATAATATTGTTAAAATTAGTGTATTTCGGACTTTCATTTTTTCTGATAGCCGAGAGCCGTGCAAAGTTAGTTGTTCAAATAGTGTGAGTTCACGGAAGCACGCTGACCACGCCCCTAGGAGGCCAAATATGTAAAAATTTAAAATGTTTGTAATTTCAGCAATTTATGTAAAAATGACTTGTAAAACATTTCAGGTTGATTGTACGTGCTAAAAAGGTGAATTCTGTGTTATTTTTATGTGAAAATTCCTGTGTATAAGTGAAATAATGATAGTTTTGTATAAGAAATTTAAAAGTGTTTTAAATAGTGAAATAAATAGAGAAAATGTAAATTAAACTATTGTATTAGTTAACATATGTATAAATTCAAGTGGGAAACATTGTTTTAACTTTCTGTGTTAAATATTTAAGAAGTTTGGACTTTGAATTTGTGATATAATGGGCATATTTTGTTTAATAAATAAAAGGGTTTTTGTGATACGAAAATATAATGTATATCATGGTGTAGACATTGTTTTGTGCTATCTAAATAGATAACTTGTATTTGTGTATGACTTATGTGAATAAAGAAATTAAGTGAAACGTGAGAGAGTAATAGTACAAATTCATGTTATTAAGTTGCGCAGGCACGCGAATGGCGCGGCTCACTTTCGCGTATAGCTCTGGGGGTAGCTTAGTGAACGGGTTTTATTGCAATTCGTTCGGGGAAATAGTTCGGAAAAATAAGAAAATCCTTCGGGAAAAGTGAAAAAACCAGCAGTCAAGAAGAAAAAGTGTAGGGAAGTGATAGGGAAAAGTGATTACTCTCTCACGGAACGGTTTGAAGATAATTGCTGTTTTATTCCCAAGTAATTCATCCCTAAAGTTATACAGTCCACATCGAAGAATTAAGGCGTCGGGACCGGGACGACTTCGGAAGACCCGTAATCCCCGTCTGAACCTACTTGCTGAAAAAGAAAGAGGTTATCGCCCTAGTGTGTTACTCCGTTGCGGAGATCACATACGTTGTTCCCGAACCCAACGTAGGCGTTATAGGAGGCCGGATCGAGAGAAGCCTCGATTCCTCCCTTCTGTTTCTTAATCGAAAGTCGAGTTCCGCCTGTTTCCTTTTCAATGTCTGATGCGGTGAATATTAAACATAAACAGGAGAACTCAATGTTCGTCCTGCGCGGTTTGCGGTTAATGTACATAAGACGCGACGGGTGGCCGTGCGTTGCGGATGGCGTAATATCACTTAGTATAATGAGGCGCGCCGAGATCCTCTTTTTCACCTCGGCGGCAGCGCGTGCGGTAGGAAAGGGAAGGAAGGAAGGAAACAAAAAATATGCACTAGTCATGTTGATAAAGTAGATATAACTTAGGACGAACTCAATGCGATATGTAATGTAATGTTGATAAAGTAGATTGTTAACTGGCGTTACCAACCGGGAAAACCTGTGTCTGAAATTGAGATTTTGTTTAACAAAATCTCGAACTAGGGGCGACTAAACCTAGTCCAGTTTAATCCCCAGAAGAAACAAATTTGCGCATCTACCGCTAAAAAGAGCCCTTTTGTCGTATCTGCTCGGTTTCAATGCATTACCCTTGTTTCCTTAGCAAATTATCGGAATCAGCGGCGTCGACATATCGAATGACGTGCAGTTACGTGGTCACTTGGAAGAAAAGGCCAAATTGGCCTCTAAAAAGCTTGGCGTGCTCAGTAGAGCAGGACAGTATTTCATGCCAGCCCACCACCTGCAACTTTACAAGTCGCAGGTTCAGCCGCACATGGAATACTGTTCCCATGTCTGGGCTGGGACTTACCAGTGCCTGCTCCTTCCATTTGATCGCATCCAGTGCAGAGCAGTTCGAATCGTTGGCGACCGAGCTCTTTCCGATTGGCTTGACTTACTGGCACTGCGAAGAGATATTGCATCTCTTTGCGTGTTTTATCGCATTTACCACGGGAAGTACTCTGAGCTTAAATTGTAAATAAATATTTAGAAAAATATTAATTAAATACTAAATCATAAGCCATAGCGCAGCTAAGGGCGATTCGAGATAAGATAAGAGCATGAAAGAGACTACTTTTTTACTCCGAATAAGAAAAATATTGGTTTAGAAGATCTAAACTGAAGTATACAGTGGTATTCACATAGAATACTTTAACATTATCAAGATATATACACAATTTTCATAAACTCGTAACAACCGTGGAGCAAAACATATAAGAAAATATTTATGAAAACGTACAATTATCGAGAATTTAATTGATTGGCCAGTTTTAGTAGAACTTAATTTTTCATGTATTTATCGACAAGAAAACATGAAGTATGTTATTTTCGAGGAAAACTCAATAAATAGACGGCTGATGAAACGGATTAGGTGATAGCGTTGAGCCTTGTGGAACACTAAAAATATACCTTCATACGTGGTAGATCCATGCTGCAGTTATATTAGTAGTATAGTTGTAGCACGAATGGGTCGGCTCGACCGGGGAAGGACCACGTTCTCACAGAATACCAGCGGGAAGTAGTAGCTTAATGCTGTTGTGTTCGTATGGTGAGTGTAGAGAACCGGAGACCCTTTTTACTGGTATGGAGGCATTCCACGGGTTCCATTCTCACGGGTGATAACGCATCTGCATTTTGATTTGTAATCGAGGATAGATGTAGATGTCTATAGGCCGCAGCAACCACTTACCATCAGGTGGGGGTGTGTGTTCATTTGTCACCCTATCCTTTTAAAAATACCAGTATTATTAGGCCTGTCGTCGGAGCATGCACCATCTGCTTCAACTTTGATACTCCAATCTGTAAGAAAACTTGTTATCTAATTGCACAATTTCTCGGGAAGGTCATACAAAGGTAGCTATGAAAGAAGTGCTTTGTGCTTTAGTTTCAAAAATTTTTCTCCTTAGACTTTTTTAAATGTTTAAAAAGTAATTCATTTCGTAACCTCCCTTATATTGCTTTTTTAGTTTATCATATGATTTTATAGTCTTATATAATGATAGGATATGTATAATTAGGTATATAAAAGTCACGTTTGAAGACCTAAAACACTTAGGTAAAAATCTGCTACTGATCATTAATTGGAGAAAATATCCTCCAAAGTTTATCACCTCTAAAAATTACTAAAAACTTTACCTATTAAATTTACTTTACTGCAAAATGTTTGAGTACTTCTTTTGGGCGCTTGAAAATTTGTTTCAAAGCGTTTTAATTTCGTCTAAGGGTAAGCTTCGGGAAGCAAATTTATAGGGTTACCCAAAATTGTCTTTGGTAGTCCCATAAATTTGTTACCTCCTTTTTAATAAAGCATTTGCTTTTAGAAATTTCAATAAGCGTGACTTCTATAAGGCTCACATATTATTTATTTATTTTAAAAAAAAATGCGTAGATGCTTTCAAATAAGATTTTTAAACTTTTCCTTATACGAAACTAATAAATTTATTCATTTTAAAAATATAAGTTCTATTAAAATGGTCATTATAACCTAATTTTTATACGTTGTCTAGCCATACTGCGGATATAGTTTGGTTGAAACACGAATGGGTCAACTCAACCTGAATAAGACCAAGCATCTCATAGAATACTAGCGTAAAATAACAGCTTAATGCTGCTGTGTTTCGTATGGTGAGTCTAGGGAATCGAAATTACTTTGTATTGGAAGCGAGGCATACCACCTTAGTCATCAAGGATGAAAACGCATAGATCTAAGTTTTGATTCTTAACTGTTTATATATGTAGATGCTTATTGACAACATCATCCACAGCCACTTACTATCAAGTGTATTCGTTCGATACTCTTATTCCATAAAAATTCTGTGTGAAAAAAGAAGACGAGTTTTAGTATGAACTTTAAGTTAACATTGGAGATAGTCTTGAACCGACCAGTCTTAAGTGATACAGTGCGGCAATTTTCTATAGTTATTTAACTTATGTTACTTTTTCAATTTAAACCGCCATCTCGTAGGTTAGTGATTTAACATTTATTATTTTAACAATTTACCTAGAGCTTTCTGTTGCACTCACGATTATTTTGTAAAATTTGCAGTGCTTGCATTTTTTTTGAACCAAAATAATTTTCTAACTTAAATGTATTATTTTCATCATAAATATAAAATATCCGTGAACTTCTTCGAATGAGATGAACCAACACAATGAAAACGATTTCCGCTTTTGCGGTATTGCTGCGTTATACTGAATCACGTGCCTTTTCATAGTTGCAGACCATAATTTCTTCTCTGTCTTCTTCTCTTAACTCCTAATATAACAATTATATATTTTCTCTAATACATTTTACTTTAAGCATAATATAATGTTTTTACATAATTAATTTTATTTTTAAATGTACGAGTATATGTAAATGTATGTAAATACCTTAAAGTAAAATGTACATTCGGCTGGACTTATTTATTGCATTATCTGCCAGTTGACCCTGGGAAATTAATGATAATGTTACAAGCTTAGGGTCCGTGACAGTAAAAATTGCCGATTGAATTACCAAAATTGACACTTTAATTACCGAATACCGATTAAAACTTACGACACACTAATAATTAATATAAAAATGAGGGGTGGGGCGCCTACACTTCTCTTACCGCGATACGAGGCTACTCAAGAATATTTTTCCCCCATCGGTTTTCAGTTTTTGAGCTATATACAGCGTAATATATAGCATATAAATATACATAGCTCAACGGGGATCCAAAATTAATCCTGCTTTGAATGAAGATTAATCAAACCGAAACCGATATCTTCAGCGTTTGTAGGAGTCGCCTATTGTTCTTGAAATCATGATTAAGTCCATTTACCACCTGCTCACAAGCTATCGATTTTGCGCTGCCAAAATAACTAAATGGAAACTACTTTCGTTCGTTTTGTTTATGTCATGTTGTTTTAAATACCTATTTACCTGTGCATTGATTTATATAATAATAAATTTAAATCGCATAATATCACACTGTACTGTAATTTTTAAATTACAATACTTATGCGATGCAAAAGTTTACACAGATAAAATAGCTAAATTTCATTTTCAGCTTTGGCATTTTTTACATTTTAAACTTTGGATAGAATAAGCTTTTCAACACTACCAAATCTTCTTTCTCACCAATGATATTATAAGAAAAAGAGGTAGATAGGTTATACGCACACCACAAGTGGCACGTAAAAACTATGCTAATTAGCAAACGTCAATCGTCACGCTATCATCGCATCATTGACGTTGATAGTAATTCGTGTTTTGTTTTTGCACCGAATATTCCGTAATATGTGATGAGATTCTGCACAAACTAAACAAGAATGGTTTCCAAAAGTCAAAAGGAATCATATTTCATTCGTTTACAATTTCCTTAATTTATTTTCGTATTGTTTACGAATTCAAAAATTACGGATTTTAAAATATATTGTCAGAAAAAAAAGAGAGAGACAAAAATACCCCAATGATTGAGTTTGAAAGAGAAGTGATATTGTTACTGATCAAAGAATATAAAAAATAGATAGGTCTCTTCTGAGTATCGTAATTCAAATTGTGTACATATAATTTTTGTTTTATTGAAGGGTAAATTAACTATGGCATTATTAAATAATAAGTTCAATTTATTTGTTTTTTAGCGTAACGAAGTGGTATATACGTTTGTATAAATATATATATATATATATATATATATATATATATATATATATATATATATATATATATATATATATATTACAGCACTTTATTTGATAATAAATTTTTAATATAATCAATTATATTTTTAAATTTTTCTACTTTTAATGCATTTTTACTACTTTATTACATTTACTGCGTGCACTCATGAGTGAATCGCGTCTTAGGCATAAATCACGTTGTACGGTATAATGTCATATCTGATTAATTATTCTACTTTGTTCCTACTACACAAGACCACGCACTGTCGCAAATTACATTTTTCTCTTTTACGCTTGAGAAAGTTTAATCGCGCCATCCTACTTCGACGTCTAATCGTAATGTAGTGCGCTATTGCAATATTTAATTATTTATGTGTGCGTTAGTGCGCTGTTTTTTTTTCGAATATTGTGTAGGTAACCTATCTAATCCTTTTTACTTATAATATTATTGTTTTACAATGATCTTACCGATTCCTTCCTTTTCTTTTGATACCTAGGCCTTCTTCCCTCTTGCTCATTATTGTCATGTAAATATGTCATTTGTTCAGTATTTAATTTAGACAAATAACTAACCCAACCCGTATAAAGTTACCGAATGAAATAGAGTTAAGAGGGAAGAGTAAGTCAGCTCAAATTCTAATTTCGCCCCCACTTCCCCACGCGTCGTATGCTATGTACCGATATGTTTGTAATCACTAATACTGTAAGTAGAAAGGTCGTTAGACACTTATTTCATTAGGTTTATCATATTTATGCCTGTTTCTTAACGCCAAGCCAGCCGCTTCTTATTTTTATCACGGTTATTTCCCATTTTAATTTTACGTCGTACTGTTGCATAATGTATATTCTGATCGTAAGCGACACAACTTCTCCCTTCAAAAGCCTAAGCGATACTAACGGGGCGACAGAATTCAAGCTCAAGACGCCGATAGTTTAGGTAATTTCTTTTTACAGTGAAAATAATGGTATTTTAAAAAAAGTAAATAACATAAGCACTGCTTTATAGTTAGTTCAGTTAGTATGCAAAGTTTCATGATCTTATTTAAAGTATTTTATGAGTAACAGCGGTTTATTGTTTATTTTGGAGGTAATTTTGGATTTTTTTTCTATCGAGAAAATTTTACGAAATCGTGTTTTCGTCCAACATAATCACTAACATTAATCCTCAACTTTACCATATATTTATTTCAAAATTAATGCTGCAATATTTTCGGCATAACGAAGGATCTTGTTAAGCCATTTGACATTATATTTCCCCTTAATTATAATTGTTAAATGCCTGGCATATGTGGACTATAAGAAAGCCTTTGATTCCGTCGAAATTTGGGCGGTGCTACAGTCCCTTCAGCGGTGCCAAGTTGACTGTCGGTATATCTAAGTGTTGAAGTGTTTGTACAGTAGAGCTACGATGGCTATCCGAGTACAGAACCGGAGTTCGAAACCTATCCAACTGCAGAGAGGTGTAAGAGAGGGTGATGTTATATCCCCGAAACTCTTCAACGCTGCGTTGGAAGACGTTTTCAAGCTACTGGACTAGAAAGGATACGGTATTAACATCAATGGCGAGTACATCACTCACCTTCGATTTGCCGACGATATAGTTCTCATGGCAAAATCGCTGGAGGACCTTAGTACTATGCTAAATGACCTCCATGGTGTCTCCCATTGGATAGGTCTTAAGATGAACATGGACAAAACAAAGATCATGTTTAATGTCCATGTCACACCTATATATATATATATATATATATATATATATATATATATATATATATATATATATATATATATATATATATATATATATACGTTGTTGTTGTTGACGAGTACGTTTACCTGGGACAAATAGTCCGACTAGGTAAGTCCAACTTCGACCGAGAGGTCAATCGACGGATTCAACTCGGCATCTTCTCGTCAGGTATACATCAATCTCTGAAAACTAAAGTGTATAACCAATGCGTGTTGCCAGTGATGACTTACGGATCTGAGACGTGGTCCTTCACTGCTGGCCGTATGAGGACGCTCAAGGTCGCTCAGCGAGCTATGGAGAGGGCTATGCTCTGAGTTTCACTGCGTGATAGACTCAGAAATGAGGATATCCGCAGTAAAACCAGAGTGACCGACATAGCCCAACCGATTAGTAAGCTGAAGTGGCAATGGGCCGGCCATATAGCTCGAAGAACCGATAACCGATGGGGAAGAAAGGTTCTCGAGTGGCAGCCTCGTACCGGTAGGCGTAGTGTAGGGCGACCCCCCACTAGATGGAGTGACGACCTGGTAAGACATGCAGGAAGTCGATGGATGCAGGTGGCTCAGGACCTTGCTTTGTGGCATTACTTGGGGGAGGCCTATGTTCAGCAGTGGACTTGTGAAGGGCTGTAATGATGATGATGATGATGATGATGATGATGAAATGCGGATAATAATTTACATTTGTCTGGGAGTTCGTATATTATACAGATATTTCATTTATTTCAAAGCAATCAAAAGAATTTTACGATTCAAGACGTTAATTATCTTATAAAGTTTAAAAATGAAACTACATTCGAGAAATCGTTTCCGGATTTGATTGGAGTTCGTACTAAAATTAAATATAATAGGTACAATCGAATAGTTAGAATTTAACTTGATATAAGTTTAAATATAATTCAATTCTACATATTAGTGGTGCTTCTTTATCGAACAGCCCGGGACCTAAAGCCTGAGTCCTACGAAGCTGTAAGAGCCGCATAGGCTAACAGCACCAACATCACATCACATCAAAATCAGAAGTCAATTAGCGCCTACCTGTATGAGTAAAGTTCCCTGAAATTTTTGACCTCGCCTCGTAAATAACCTAATTCAAAATTTATTTTCTTTGAGATATTTTCTTTTGGTGTTTTCAAATTGATTAAAGTTTTTTGTTTCTTTAATTTAAATAGAATAGAAATAGATAAAGAGAGGATGTTAACCCTTCAATCCCCATAAAATCCCATGCAGTCGCATGCATCCGTCAAATCCCGAGCGGTCACATGCGTCCGCACCCACCCACAACACATTAAACCATTAAAATTTATATTTAGAGACTAATTTTCTATGAACAAGTTTGGCATTATAAAATTTATACAAAATTTTCTATCCCGTGGTCTAACCAAAAGTCAGGCTTTACTTCAATACAAAAAGACTTTATAGTATTTTGATAACAAAAAACGGGTATATAATAATAATAGTGGTTTTCACGCTACCGACATCCGCTTGGTATATACCAAGCGGATGTCGTCAGCGTAAAAATCACTATTATTTATATATATTACTCGAAATTCAATTTTCTTAACGTATTTTAATTATGTAAAAAGATAAATTATATCACCCAAAAATTTTCATAACAATTTCATAATAAAACACTATACTAAAACACTAATAAAACACCAGAAAATCCAAAAATCAACACAACAAAACACACTAACAGCCACACGAAAATGGTGTATGATTGTAGCCCGAGTGGGTTGGCTTGACTGAGGAAGGACCACTCTCTCACAGAATACACGGCGTGAAATAGCAATTTAATACTGCTGGGTTTTGTATGTTGAGGATAGCGAACCGGAGACTCTTAAAACTGAAAATTAAGCATTTCATCTTAGTCCTCAAGGGTGACATTGCAACTGCATTTTGATTCTTAATTGAAGATAGATGTAGATAACTAAGGGCCACAGTATCTATTCACCATCAGGTTAATTGTGTGCTTGTTCGTCTATATATATATATATATATATATATATATATATATATATATATATGCTGTAACACACATCACCCTTTGAAATCTTGCTGGATATGGAACTCGCCCAATGTAGTGAGAATATGCTTTAATCTCCACAATAGCAGGTGGATTGACAGTCGCAGCACCAGACGTCCCGCAACTTTTTCTCGTGCCATTCCGTTGCTGACCTAATTCATAAGTAATAATCCAGCATCTTCTTCAACTGCCTAAAACGATAACCACGGGTTTTACGCGAAAGCTAATTTGATAATGTGCATGGGAATTTTATGGGGATTGAAGGGTTAATGACCACTCTTTTTTTTTTCAAATATGTAAGAACCCCATCAAAATCAGTAATATATCTTACCCTGCTAATCTTAGTCGGATAGAATTTTTTTTGAATTATTCAATGACAAATGTTTAAAATATTTCAGTGCTTTTCGAAGTTTTTTTTTCGCAAAATATATAAACTCAAGTTTTTATTAAAATGATATAAGTAATTTTGGTTATCCCAACTTTTTTGGAATATTATATTTGCTTGCAACTATTGTACTTAAATATTTACATGAGCCATATAAAATTGAATGTAGAGCATATATTTAATATTTGGATTCTTATTATGATTTATTAAGACTTGTTACTCATTATAACTTCTTGAGATCTGACATAACTTTACGAGGATTTATAAGCTCGTTAAGCTACCGAGACCCATCGGGTTCTGGTCCATTTATTATCTACGACGTGATGTATGAAAATATTAAGAAAGTAATCAAACAATTAGTAGCAACTTCTTTCATATGAAGTTTCTCTATGAATGCCATTCGCTATGACTTTATTCGCAACAAAGGTAATAAAGTAGTATCTTAGTATACGTAAATGTATCTCCACGTACATGGGGTTACCGGTCTAGGTATTATTATATATTAAATATTACCTCGTTCATATAGAGCTCATACGCGCAACTTCGACATGAGTTCTGGGGTTCGAATCCCGGGTTAGGCCAAAATCTGTAATTGGGTTTTCTGTTAAAAAATTCTAAGTAGTAGCCTGTGAATCAGAAAGTTGGCGGTGTTTCACTCTCGTGTCTCAGCAAGCTCGTAGACCCGTTGGGTGACGTCTGATTTTTCTTGTGTCGCTTCTGTATAGTGTAAGGATGATAAATGAGTCCATCTGATGGTGAGTGAATGCTAAAACCCATGGACATCTGCATTTATCCTCGGTTAAGAATCAAGATACACGTAAGATTGAAAATAATACCACCTGACTTATGCGACTATTGTTTTTTTTTTCTCTTTTTCACAAAAAATTGATATTTTGTATGATGTATCTTAATATTGTGTTATTTTATTTTTGTATTACATTATTTATTTATTTATAGATTTTGTATAGAAGTACCCGTTCATACATTTATTATTTATTCTGCATTATATTGTAACTTTTATCATTATTACTTATTTATTAAATATATGAAGTGATTGTTTACATCTGCTACAGTTGCTCAAACCATCCAGGGTTGACTGGCAGATAATACCATGAGACACTGAGTCCACCCTTTATTATGAATAAAAATAAATAAATAAATACGAACGCATTATCTTCTCTGAAGACTAGGATGGAATGGTTTATATCTAGTAAAAAGGGTATCTTATTCTCTACACTCACCATGTGAAATACAGCAGCATTAAGCTGCTGTTTTACGCTGGTATTCTGTAAGAGCATTGTCCTTTCTCGGTAGAACCAAACTATTCGCGCTACAACATTAATATAGCTGTATTATGGTACTATAGATTGACATGCTCAAAAATAGAGTTTATTACGTGAATCTATTTCTTTGATATAAAAAAATGTGGTCTTGTCGGATTTGACCCCATCGGAAATGGATAGTGAACTTATTCTTGCTCACATTCGTGCACTATAATCCCGTCCCGCTCAAATGACTAGTCTCTGTTAAGACGTGACCACAAGCGAAACACACCGAAGTCTAAATCGCGCTATCGTTCCGAATCATAAATAGTATATATAGAACAGCTCCGAACTATCACACGGAGCGTTGGCCGCACCCCGGGCAGAAGGCCTTGCCCGGCGGGAGATCTCCCCTTTTCCTTCTACGGCCACAGACGGAAATTAGGTGGTTTATGTTTTCTCCGAGTATAAATGGAACCTCGAGATGCAGAATCGAGCTCTTGAAATAATTTGTATATCAATGGAGACGCACGCCAGTCATTTAACATAAACGTTTAACAGGCAACTACATAATGATGTTGTATTCGTAACATCATTACTTTTTAAAATATTCGCGATTGATCGATATTTTGGCTCTGCTAAGCTTATTGTAAATTATCGGATCCTAATTTACTTATAAATTTAATTAAATATATCTTAAAGTCGCATACAGTACGAGCACAAATAGTTTTATATCGTCATCATTACAGCCCTTCGCTAATAAACTACTGAACAAAGGCCTCAGTCAAGGTCTGTCACAAAGCACGGTCCTCAGCCACCAGCACCCATCGACTTCCAGTCGTCGCTGTTCTGTCTTTTATGTTTTACCAGGTCGTCACTCCATAAAGTGGGAGGCCAACCCATACTTCACCTACCAACATTTCTTCTCATCGGTTGTCGATTCGTCGAGTTTTTCATAGTTTGGTATAATAAATTCTCTTCCATTTCATAATATGTGGTCACAGGAAAACTGTTTTTCACATCATCCTTTGTATTGAGTGTATTTGCTCGACACAGTTTTCGTCGTTGAACTTTTAGAGGCATTTCCGCTTTGAAGGTTTAAGGTGCACCGTATTTTCGTTTCGTTATTTACAAACCGTTAACAGTTACAATACGTCACTAGAATATCCAGTAAAAAGGAAATCATACGTTTATAAATCTATTTTCTTTTTTGTTTGATTAGTTTCAAAAAATAAAATGTTTTGTACTTTTAATAATTTATTATTTACGAGACACGCTTTTATAAAAAATGGTAATGGAGTAAGTGTGACGACTCCGTAGTGGAGTAGCTTATTAATGAGTTCTGGGTCTGGACGTCTGTCCCCGTGAAATTTATGTATTTAAACTGCCCCCACGAAATAGCAGTAAATCCTAGCTAGGTGGTCACGTTTTTTTAAGAAAGAAAGAAAAAAATAAACATTTGTAAACTTCACGTTTGTTTTATTTATCGAATTAGTTTTCTCGTAAAGCCCGTGGGTATCGTTTAAGGCTGTTGTGGAAGATGCTAGATTATTGCTTATGAATTTCTATATATAGTGATATACTATCTCGTTTACGCTAGACGAAAAATTAAAAACCTAGGCCAGCAACGGAATGACACGAGAAAAAGTTGCGAGACGTCTGGTACTGCGACTGTCAATCCACCTGCTATTGTGAAGATTAAGGCATATTCTCCCTACAATGGGCGAGTTCCATATCCAACAAGATTTCAAAGGGTGATGTGTGTTATAGTATATAGATATATATACAGACAAACAAGCACACATTTAACCTGATGGTGAATGGATACTATGGCCCTTAGATATCTACATCTATCTTCAATTAAGAATCAAAATGCAGTCACAATATTACCCTTAAGGACTAAGATGGAATGCTTAATTTTCAGTTTTAAGAGTCTCCGGTTCGCTATCCTCACCATACGAAACTCAGCAGAATTAAATTGCTATTTGACGCGTGTATTCTGTGAGAGAGTGGTCCTTTCTCAGTCAAGCCAACCCATTCGAGCTACAATCATAATATAGATGGAAAGTGGCTCTACTACAATAAAAAGGATGAATAAGACGAACGAATCATATACCAATAAGTTCTTGCCGTATGAGCTGCTGATGTCATTTGAAACAATTTTTTTCTTCCTTAACCTCTTGGCTACCAAGTGAACGAATTCGGCCGCCCCAACCCACAGCACTTTAACCCATAAATACTTATGGTTTGAGAGTACTTTTCTATGAAGAAGTTTGGCAACATAGGCTTAATGAAATTTTCTATCCTTTAGTGCAATAATAAGTCAGTTGCTCTATGGTTATTTATTTATAATCTACGTTCATTACGTACACCATTTTCGTGTGGCTGTTATTGTGTTTTGTTAAGTTGATTTTTGGATTTTCTAGTGTTTTATTAGTGTTTTATTATGAAATTAGTATGAAAGTTTTTGTGTAAATATAATTTATCTTTTTACGTAAATAATTTCGAGTAATATATAGAAATAATACTGGTTTTCACGCTGCCGACATCCACTTGGTATATACCCGTTTTTTGTTATCAAAATACAATAAAGTCTTTTTGTAATGAATACCTGACATTTTTTTAGACCACACGATATAAATTTTTGTAAAGATTTTATAAATTAAACTTATTCATATGAAAGTAGTCTCTAAATGTAAGTTTTAACGGTTTAAGGTGCTGTAAAAAAGTGCTAATCGCACGCGACCGCTCGGGATTTGATGGATGCATGCGACTGCATGGGATTTTATAGGGATTGAAGGGTTAACATCCTCTCTTTATCTATTTCTCTTCTATTAAAATTATAAAACAAAAAACTTATAAAAAATTTATTACTTTACAACCTTCCGCTAACTAAATACAATGATGTGTCTTACCTGGATTGAAGTGCACCTCCCGCCCTCTCTCAATTGCATGCACTAACTCCGTCACCACTAGTGCCAGTACCACTACTCCCAACACCACTACTCCCGGCACCACTACTTCCAACACCACAATTCCAGGTAAGACACACCATCGACGACAATACGACACGTGTTTCGCCTCTACACGAGGCATCAGGTGATGTAGACTCTACAGCGACTGACCGCTAAGTAAGTAGCTTAACGCCTGATTCTATCAATTAAACAAAAAACTTTAATCAATTTGAAAACCCCGAAAGAAAATATATTTTGAATTAGGTTGTATACGAGGGGAGGTCAAAATTTCCCTGTTTTGACTGCCAACCCGTATCGTTCGATGTTCTGGGCGGTGAGTACCGCCCAGGGTCGAGTATGGTGTGTACGTAGTGTGGATGGGTGTGCAGCGCACCTTTCTGCAGACTGGCTGTATCCCATCCGATGTCCTATCAATGTTTGCAGCGCTAGGTGAATGTTAATGCTTATGTGTGACGGGCCGGCGACATTTGTGTTATCAGAATCTAGCGGAACTGCGGGTTCAATAAAAACGTTGCTATACTTTTTTCGGGATTCAATTCAATTTTTCCTAAGTGGTTGGAAGCTCTTCAAAGCATCAATGTGAGATATTTCTTATTCAAATGAGAGATCTCAAGTGCAATGACTTCTAAAAAAAGTATCCTTGCCAACTGGATCCTTCGAGATGTCACTCGTGTAGAGTGTGAAGAGGAACGGGGGAGAACGGAGCCCTGAGGGACTCCAGGACAGAAAGGCCGCTTGAAGGAGCGAGTTCCCTATATATATGAAAACAGAAATGGCGGTTGGCAGGGAAGGTTCTGATGGTGTGAGTCAGCCTATCAGACACGTTAAGTTTGAACAGCTTGTAAAAAAAGCCGTCGTGCCAGACTTTGTCAATATTATACATTCGTAAACTTACACCAGTATGCTGAGGAGAATAATGGGTCTATTACTAAAGGCTAGGTTGCGCGGTTTGCCTGGTTTCGGGATACGTATGACGTTTGCTTCTTTCCATGCATTCGGGAAGGAGCAACTGGCGAGAAGAGCGTTGAAAATGCCTACTAGGAGGCGGACAACTGGCACTGAGAGGTACTTCAGCAGCCTGTTGCTAATGCCATCAGGGCCCGGTGCTGATTTCTTTTTGAGATTTTTGATGGTTTCTGTGACTATGTCAGCTGTTACAGGATTTATGGGCCTGCAGAAAGAAAGAAAGAAAGAAGAAAGAAAAAACATTTATTCACGGTCTAATCACAATAGATACAAAACAAAGCAAGAAATTGGAATTAAACAGAAAATAAAACAATGTTTCCCTAAATTAACAAAAATGTAAAAATAATATAAAATGAGTCTGTGTAGCAGCATAAGACCGTGAAATGGACAGGACTCAGTAAAAATCGAGATACAGAAACACGAATTGCTCTGATCCCGATACTGGTTTTCAGTCCGGACCGCACTCCGACGTAACTCGGACGGCTGCCTCAATGCACATGCTATAATGCGACGCGGAATATATAAAAAAATATGTGTTTTTAAATTTTTATTCACATAAATAGTGGATATCATTAGTCTAATGAAGGAAAGTACAAAATAGAATTAACGTTTTCCTTCTAAATATATCAACTTTATTTATTAAGAATGCGGAATAAACGTTGGCTAAAAATAAAGGTAAGAAAATGATTGTCAGAAAAAGTAAGAAAATGATTGTCAGAAGGTAGTATAGACCAACGTTTGACCTCCGCTTCGATCTCTGCAAGGTGAGCGGAATCTATAGGTTCACTATAGGGTGTGCATTGGCTCTCTAAGCTGTCCGCGAGGCATTCGGTTTTTTCAGAGTCGTCGAAGGCGAGATCGGGGTTACCTGGCCTAATAAGAGGTGGCATCCTTGAGGATTGTTCTGCTTTCAGAGCTCGGGTCAACTGCCAGAAGGCAGTTTGGGATGGCTCCACACCCACCAGCAAATTATCCCACTGATCCTATTTAAATTCTGCAATGCGCTCTTTTACCTCGTTTCGGAGATTGCTACTGTAAATCGCCTTATTGAATTTCTCTGGCGAGTCTATTTTGTCGGTGATCGTGTTTAAGTGCTGGGACGTCATGAACTCGAGTTTGACCTTGAGATTATGCCAATACACGATAGTTTTGATCTAAAGAACCTCACCTGCACGCTGGCCCAGCTGTAAAATGCCTGGTATATGGTACGAGTTAAGCTCTCGAATTGTTTTTATGGATTTTGTCGACAATTGGACATCTTTGAGTAACGCTATATCAGGGTTAGAGTCTCAGGCGCGATGTCATTGAAGTTTAATCGGTCCATAAGCTCGTTCCAGGACAAATGCTTAGTGTTGAGGTCCCCAGCTACTACGATACTGGGGCCTAGGTTTAGTAGTTCTAAAATATCTGATTCTATAATACTGTTACGCCGCGCTCGAATAAGTCAACTAGCGCCATCTAGTGTCAGGAACGAGAGCGAGGGGAGCGTTGCAGTAAATGACATCACACGTCTTTCGACCGACAGCGCCACCCGAAGAACTAAGTTTCTAGAAAATCTATACTCGAATTCTCGGTACCTTGCACGTGTTTACTTGAACATTCCGGATATTTTGCTAATTTAAATAAATAGGTGGCGCAAGATGCGATCGAGACAGAGTTGAACTCAGCGACACAAGCGAAGCTTCGGAGCGGAATTAAGTGAATTAGTGTGTTTAATTATTAGTGTTTTTAACTTTAATTTGTGTAAAGTAAATTAAAGTGTTAATTTAGGTAATTTTATCGGCAATTTTTATTGTCACGAACCTCAAGCTCGTAACAATACGCTTCGCTGGCGGTTGGTATGCCAAAACTATGGTAAGTGGCGGATGGCCGAACATAATATCTTACGTATTTGAATTTTTAAAGGACTTCTATGTTAGCTAACGGGAGAGTATCGATCGTTACGTAGTACACGGATCTCTTCTACTAGATTAAGGTGCCACCTATCTATCATTTCTAACTAAGGTTTAATGTGCTATCTTGGGATCGCGATGACTAGGCTTCAAGAAGGTCTCTTGCACTAGCATAACGTACATCGTGGTCGCGCAGGAAGAACACGATTTCGTCTTTTTGGACCCTGAGCCCCTTTGCATTAAAAAACGCGACAGTCAGAGAGCGTGGTTTAGTTCGGTACGGTTGTACATTATCGGTTTTAAGCTCTACTTAATTGGCGCAATCTGGTCTTCCCAATGCGCCTAAACACTATTATTTAGGCTTACTGGGAAGACGAGATTGCGTCAATTAGACCTATGTGCTCAGTCATGGCATTGAAGTTGTCCTGAGGGGTTGTAGATCCGCGGAGTTTGCTGGCCAGGGAGGTTGATTCAGCCACGTTTATGTTGCTGATGTAGCCACCTAGACTAACCAAACTAGATAGAAGTCAGCGGCGAAAGAAGATGAGCCTTGCGGGACAGGCTTGAATGGAGGCCTGGGGAGGCAGCTTTGGCCTTGAGGTGACAAGTGTCAGAGGATTTACCCACGCATTGGGTTTCGGCGCAGAAGGTGAGGGAATGCGACTACCTTTCGCGGAGACCCCGGCGACAGGGGCGGGCTTAGCGTCTGTTTGAGGGGCTGAAGAGGGCACCGAAGATGGTGCGGATTTGGGGTCAGGCAGGAGAAAACGCGAAAGGCTGGCCTGATCCACATGTCTGGGAGAGCTTTTACCTCCACGCTATTGGCGTCGCAGCGCTTTGGAATACCCGACATAGTTCACTGGATGTCCCTCTTTGCGGCAATTAACGCAGCTCGGAGAATTTACCAACTAGAGCGTGCGGGTGCAGTTGTAGATGCCGTGGTTACCCAGGCACTTGACGCATCTAGGCCTGGAGTAACAGTTTCTGGCCGAGTGGCCGTAATGTTCGCATCGATGGCATTGGCAAACGAAGCTGGCCTCCTATTACGGGGCGCTTCTACCGCAATCCCGGTGAGATTGCAGATATGCCGCAAATTGAAAATCTCTTTGCCTTCCGGAGACAGGTCGAAGGTGACGAGGCAGAGGTCAAGAAATCGATTCTTGATGGTCTGGTGGTACATTCTGTGCATTTCACGGAGCGGGAGATTTTAGGCCTTAAGGTCGTCTAGGAAGCGTATGGTGTCGAATTGCTTATAGAGTACTATAATGACCATACGAAGATTACGCTCCTCTGGTAGGGTGTAGGTGTGTAAACTAATTTCCTGAGCGTGCAGGTGACTCATCACGCTGTGGGATTCATCGGTGGAGTTGACGAACACCCATGACCTGTCTGGTTTTTTGCACTTTTGGGCAGTATATTGTTTTGGTGTTTAACCAACTGGACAAATTATTCCATTTGGTTTTGTTGTGAATGACGCTGACGATTAACGCTGCTTTGTTTCGTATATCGAGTGTAAAGTACCGGAGACTGCTTTTACTAGAAACCAATCATTCCATCTTAGTTCTCACGGGTGATAGCGCATCTACATTTTGTTTCCTAGTTAAGGATAGATGTAGATGTCTATGGGCCACTACAACTACTTACCATAAGGTGGATAATGTGCTCGTTTGTCACCCTTAAAGTAAAGTAAAGTAAAGTTACAGCCTATATACGTCCCACTGCTGGGCAAAGGCCTCCGCTCATTTCGGAGAGGGTTTTAGGGCAAGGAATTGTCCGCCGCGCTGCCCCAATGCGTGTTGGCGAACTTCACATGTCTTCGAAATATATATTTTTTATTTATTTCTCTGACATGCAGGTTTCCTCACGATGTTTTCCTTCACCGCCAAGCACGTGGTAAATCAGCACTTAAAATTGCAATTAACAATTTCATTGGTGCCGGCGGGGATCGAGCCCGGTTTGCTCGCTTACTGTGAAATTTACAGCGAGCGCTAACCATCTGAGCTACCACGGCTCACCCTTATTCAATTTAAAAAAAAACACTAGCTAATTTGTCTCAATCAATTCTTAGGCCGATGGCTAAACAGAAAAGCCACAAAATTACGTGGAAAAGAGACGGGTATCATGAAATGTTCAGGCAGATCACGATCTATTTAATTCTACGAGCGAACTACGACCGACATAAACACCCTCAAAGAAACATTTTTTCTACATTCTCATTATACATATAGCTTATTATTGTTTCGGGGAGATATTTTATATTTATTAATTAGATTTATGACACTTCTAAAAAACAGTACACACAATATTTAAAATTGCGTGTGCTGTAACTATTATGATAACAAATTAAAGTGCCTACTTTTAGCTTAGTTACGTTCTGAAAGTCAATTACTTAAACAAGTATTTCACTGCTTTTTTAACTCCATAAATATTCTTACAGGAGCGTGTTTCCTAAAATATGGTATGTATTGTTATTATTCATATTTTTAAAAGCACTACATGGAAAAACTGGTGATAATTTTAGACGATGGAAATTATATCTGTTTTAATATTTCTGTACGATGTTGTAAATTATTACTAGCATCTCATAAAATATATCAGTAATAAAATTGTATCAGGTGCCTGGCGGAAATAAAAAATAATATAAATCACATTATTTTCCTCGTCACAAGCCAGCAAGTATTGACTTTTTATTTCTTAAAGGTTTTATTTTTAAACGTTTTTTCCACACTAGGATTTTTTTCCTGTATTTTGGAGGCAGTACACGTTCAAAAATTTCACAAGGACAAACATCTAGACCAGGAACAGTTATTTGTAGGCCTACAAACACTTGTTCCGTACGAGATTTGAACCTACGGCCGTCAACGTTGTAACTCATTTCTAAGGCACTGTGCAGTCGGTGAGTATATTTTTTCATTTATTTTGTATGATCTTCCTTCCTTCCTATAACATCCTGAACTGAAGGTTATAAAGTAAAGAATTAATGCTTTACTGAGTCATCACTACTAGCAAACCCTGTAGTATACGGTTCAAGTAAGATTGAGTCAAAAAAAATAATGTATCAAGCGTTAGTAAGCAAATTTTCATAACATTGCGTGAGGAATCCTTTCTGTCCTATGTAGGAGTTAATATGTACAAAAAATAAAGGAACCTCTAGGTTTAGAATATTTTTATAAACGTAAGTATTTACCACAGGAACACGGTTGACTTGAGTGTAAATGTACGCTGTGGCGCAAAGACCCCTACATTTATCCCAGATTAAGTATCAACAAAGAGATGCGTTATCACCCCTGAGGACTAAGAAAGAATACCTCGTTACCAGTTAAATGAGACTGTTTTTTGCAACTAGTTATGCTGCAATTTTACGGGAGTATTCTGAGCAAGTAGTCCTTCCGCAGTCGAGCAGATCTATTTGTGCAGTACCCACAATACGCTTCAGTGAAAACTTCTTTAGGCACGTTAGGCACTTTTGGAATGGGTAAGATCACTGGACTTGCGTGAATGTCACGCTTAGATAAATTAAGTTGATGAAAGTAATGTTGATAGTCCAATTATTAAATTTAATGGAAGTGTAAAATTAAAAATTTTGTACAACTGACTTCAATACGACCGAAGCAATGTATTCGAAGTCAATTAAATACGCATTATTAAAGATAACCCAAAAACTCCTGGTCATCCTAGTCCGTAAATTTATATTATACCATACGAGAAACACCAGCTTCCAGATAAAAAAAGAATAATCAAAATCGGTTCACCCAGGGAAAAGTTATGAGGTAACTCACATAAAAAATATACAGTCGAATTGAATGCCTCCTCCTTTAAGAAATCGGTAAAATTGATATGTATTTATAATTTTTTGTATTACACCTATAGATAATAATCATTCTTTTTCATTATAAACAGCGCTATAAATGAAAAGTTTATAACTATATTAATACGTTTATAAATAATTTATAATAAAAATACTTCCTAAAAATATTTCTTAACAAACCAAAAAGAATGTTTACAACTTTATGAATATAGGAATTTTTCACTTGTGACGTGCAGGCCTACGACTGACAGTTTTTTTTTGTTTTTATTTATAAGTGGATTATGTGGCCTATAGACATCTAAACTTATTCTTGATTGAGAATCAACTTACAGATGTCACCCCTGAGGACTAAGATGGAATGCCTCACTTCCAGTAAAAAGGGTCTCCTGTTCTTTACGACCATACGAAACATACTATACTACAGCATAGTATAACCATAATATAGCTGTAAGGTGGCTCTTCCACCTATACATACCGCGCATGTGGTAGCTTTCGAAAGTGAACGACCCGACGCACGACGACCGACGACCTTAAATACTTTGTTTGTGCTCTGGTGCAGTTGTTTCATGACATCGTCCGCTTTTTGCGTACTCGGCTCAAGTACAGTCGCACAAAAATCTATTTTTTGTAAACACGAAATCATATTAAATAGAAAATATAAAATTTTAAAGGAATATCGGGACTGTAGATAGGTTTTCACCTAACTACGAGTATATGCATCGCACTGTATCCGAACGAGCTAGACAACTGCAGCTCCTAGATATAAAAAATTGACGAAATCATCCTATGTTCCCTAAAATATTCTTGTTTTACAGACTGATTTAATATTTTTTTCTAGTACCATATAACAAGGAGGCTTTTGTTGTGTTTTTCTTTTTACGGTCATTAATTTGTTCTTTTAATGTCTGATATGGATGTATAACTGCCCATTTTAGTGATTTTACATAGTTAATAATTTTTTTAAAAATTTAAATTATAAAAAATGCGAACACTGACGATGTTAGATATAGATTATGTATTGTTAAAAATATTTACATTGTCATTATACAGGCGAACACAAAGGAATACGTTTGTATGGGCTTATGACCTTTCCGAATATACGCTCAATGGTGTTTAGTACTTATCATTAATCATTTATTAGTTATTATACATATACATATATATAAAGTAGGATTTAGACAATCAAATGTTAAATTATACTACAGTAAAAATTTTAAAAATAAATTCCTAAAACCATCTGCAGACGTAACAAAAATGTGAGCTTAATCAAGATATAATTATGTATGAGAATTATAGGGAAGTACCTAAATATTATGTCACCTATGGGATTAATGAACAAACGCCCTAGAAGATTTAGTGCAATAGTTTGTCAGCAGATAGCGCCCAGGGGAAGCTTAAGTGGAATTTAAAGGGATTACACCCTCTGCAATCTTATGAAGTAAAACATACATTAATGCTATTTTATAAAATAATGGTACAAAAGAATACAATGTCTTTGACTAATTGACATCTACATCTATCATCGACTAAGAATCAAAATGCAGATGCGTTGTTTCTCCTGAGTCATCATCATTATCATCGTTACAGCCCTTCACAAGTCCACTGCTGAACAGGCCTCCCCCAAGTAATGCCACAAAGCACGGTCCTGAGCCACCTGCATCCATCGACTTCCTGCATGTCTTACCAGGTCGTCACTCCATCTAGTGGGGAGTCGCCCTACACTACGCCTACCGGTACGAGGCTGCCCCTCGAGAAAACTTCTTCCCGATCGGTTCTTCGAGCTATATGGCCGGCCCATTGCCACTTCACCTTACTAATCCGTTGGGCTGTGTCGGTCACTCTGGTTTTACTGCGGATATGCTCATTTCTGAGTCTATCACGCAGAGAAACTCCAAGCATAGCCCTCTCCATAGCTAGATGAGCGACCTTGAGCGTCCTCATACGGCCAGCAGTGAAGGACCATGTCTTAGATTCGTAAGTCATCACTGGCAACACACATTGTTTTACAATCTAGTTTTCAGAGTTTGAGGTATATCTGACGAGATGTGTCGTAAGTTAAACCGGTATAGGTGTGACATGGACATTAAACATGATCTTTGTTTTGTCCATGTTCATCTTAAGACCTATCCGTTGGGAGACACCATTGAGGTCATTGAGCATAGTGCTTAGGTCCTACCGTGATTCTGCCATAAGGACTATATCGTCGGCAAATCGAAGATGAGTGATGTACTCGCCATTTATGTTAATACCGTATCCTTTCTAGTCCAGTAGCTTGAAAACGTCTTCCAATGCAGCCGTGATGAGTTTCGGAGATATAACGTCACCCTGTCACACCTCTCTGCAGTTGAATAGGTTTCGAACTCTGGTTCTGTACTCGGATAGCCATCTGTTAGATATTGTTATACTTAAGGAGTGACAAGGGCGATACGTCAATTAGACAAGCTAGTTAATTGCACACTGGTTTAATGACACAGCGACCGTTCGGTGGGGGACGCAGCCCGCACACACTTACACACCTAGACATACACAACATCCCTCCACCTTGTAGCTAACACAATATACAAAATCAATAAACATCATTAAATAACATAATATACATAGATCACGTAGAGGAACGTCAGCCTCCATCTAGGTATCCTCCTGTTCCGATGTCGGCGTAGAGAATATCGGACTTATAGCTTGTCTTCTTCGAGGAGGGGCGCTAGCACGGAGCGGAGTCTTCGGGTACTCGCTAATACCGCTTGCCAGGTCAGGTTCCGTTATGTCCCGTCCTTCCCCTCCTACATCGGCTGTGGTTCCAGGCTGGACTCCGTAGTTGTAGTTCCTAAAGTTGTAGCGGTCAGCTCATCGGGCACCACATCCGGGTCCCATCGCCGGTCATCTCTAGCCGGTGAGTATAACCGTGCTCTTAACTGATCGACATGTCTCGTGACTTCGCAGTTATATTGAGGTACGTATATTCTATACATTACGTTTCCAATTTTTCTTTTCACTATGCCTTCGATCCAACAGAATTTTTTATTGTCTATATATTTTGTTAGCCACACTTTGTCATTAATTCTTAATTCTGATCTTTGTGTCCCTTTATAATTATGGGCCTGTAATAACTGATTATGTTCCACTGTTTTAACGAGGTCTGTGGACGCGGGAGACGACGCTAGTGGGTTTAATAAATCCAGCCGTGAACGTAACGCGCGCCCGTAGACGAGTTCTGCTGGTGACTTGTTCGTGGTACTGTTTTTAGAGTTCCTATAGTCAAATAAAAATTTTGATATTTTTTCTTGAACTATTTTTTTATTTACGCTTTGTAAAATAATACCTTTAAGGCCCCTTTTAACAATTTTAACAAAACTTTCTGCTTGTCCGTTACTACTTGGATGATACACCGGGGATAATATGTGTTTTATACCGTTTTGTACACAAAAATTCTTAAACTCCTGAGACGTGAAAGAGGTGCCATTGTCACTCACCAACGTATGAGGTACTCCGAAACGGGACATAAAATCGTATAATCTATTAATAACAGCTTTGGAATTATAAGAAGTATTCATATTATAACATTCAACCCATTTACTGTAAGCGTCTACAATAATCAAATATATAAAATTGTTGAATGGTCCTAGAAAGTCGAGATGGACCCGATGAAATGCATGCGGTGGCAAGGGCCAGGGAGCGAGGGGTGAGTGCGGCGGCGCGGGCCGCAGCGCTGCGCAGACGCTGCAAGCGCCTGCCAGCTGCTCCAGCGCTGCATCCACCCCGGGGAACCATAAACGTTTACGTGCCTCCGCTTTCATTTTAACCACCCCGAAATGAGAACTATGCAATTCCTTACATATCAACTCTTGAAGTGATGCGGGAATCACAACTTTATGGCCGCGCATTAAGACACCGTTTTCATAAGATAGTTGATATCTACAATTGTAAAAGGGTTTTAAATCTAAATCATTATTTTTTCTTGGCCACCCATGTAAAACGTAGTGCTTAACGCGACACAGAACCGCGTCGTTGCTCGTCTCGCGCTGTAAGTCCCTTAGCGTCACCGGCAGACCACCTTCGACCACGAAATTAACATAGGCAGCGCGATCTTCGCACGCCGCGAGCTCGTCTAGCTCACTAGCGGGCGTCCTCGTCGACTCGAAGCGCGATATGGACGCAGGGGGACACGCTCTGGACAAGTAATCCGCGCTGTTATGTTTGCTACTGATATATTCGATTTTATAATTATAGGCCGCCAGAAACATCGCATAACGCTGTAGTCGGTTGGCGGTCACCTCGGGAATGCCTTTATGAGGCCCGAATATAGACAATAAAGGCTTATGGTCTGTTCGTAGCGTGAAAGGCGTGGATCGACCATACAAATACTGATGAAAACGTCTCACCCCATAAATAATGGCCGTTGCCTCTTTCTGGATTTGTGCGTAATTCTTTTCAGCAACTGTAAGCGTTCGCGAGGCGTAAGATATGGGTCTTTCTAATCGGTCGTCGCCTATCTGAGACAATACAGCCCCTAACCCTGTTGGAGATGCATCAACTGTTAATATTAACTCGGCCTTCGGGTTAAAGTGGGTTAAAATTTTGTCACTAGCGAGATATTTTTTTATTTTCTTAAACGCATCGTCATGTACAGAAGTCCACTCCCATTTAGATTTTTTATTTAATAAGTTGTAGAGGGGACTTAGCATAGATGATGCGTTCGGCACGAAGTTACGATAATAATTCGCTAAACCAAGAAAAGACTGCAATTGTAAGACATTATTCGGCTTAGGCGCTAGAATGGCTTTTACCTTCTCTGGCGATTTCCTAACCCCAGTTTTGTCTATCACGTGACCCAGATAACAAATCTCGTCTTTAAAGAACTCACACTTATTCATTTGAACAGTCAATCCTGCGTCGTCTAAACGCTGTAAAACAGCAATAAGCCTTTGTTCATGTTGAACTTTGCTTTTACCCGTAATTAGGATATCATCTAGCAAAAATATTATTCCCTCAATCCCAGCGAGCAAACACTCCATCGCACGCTGAAAGATTGATGGAGCAGATGCCAGACCAAAGACCAACCGAGTAAAATTAAAAAGACCGCGGTGTGTATTTATACATGTGATTTTCTGTGATTTATCGCTTAACACAAACTGATTGTAGGCCATAGATAAATCAATTTTACTAAACTGTACGCCATCGTGTAATTTTGCCAATAAATCGCTTACTGTGGGTAAAGGATACTGGTCTACTATTAACTGTTTATTAATAGTAACCGAATAATCGGCACACAAACGGATGCTACCGTCCTTTTTCAATACCGGCACTATCGGTGAAGCAGTGTCTGAGTGCTCGACGGGTTTTAAAATGCCTAACGCCAACAAACGATCTATCTCTTTGTCTATTTTTTCCTTAAGGGCATATGGTACGGGTCTAGCTTTGAAAAAGATAGGTTTTGCGTCCGGTTTTAGATGTAAATCAACAGTACACTTATTAAATGACCCAAGCTTACTAGAAAAAATATTCGGGAATTTTGAGTATAATTTCTTTAACATTATTTCGTGGCAATCACCTTGCCCTTGCGCGTATACCGCATGCACACGCTGAGAGCGGCCGCTGGCGACTGGCTGCGCATGCGCTAGTTCTAAGTTAAAAACACGAATGAAGTCCCTGCCCAGAAGCGACGGTCCACCATTGCGCACTACATACACGCTTAGAGTATGCGAGATCCCACTATATTTTATAGGTAGTGAAACTAACCCGACGGTTTCTATGTGTTCGCCCGTATAACTTAATAGCTTTTTGTTGGTGGCTGACAATGGCAAATGATTAAATTTAGAAATATAAGTTTTTTCCGAAATTACGCTTACTGCCGAACCGCTGTCTATTTCGAACTCTAAAGAAAGACCATTTATCATAACGCGTTCCGTCATCGGTTTCCCTTTCAAACACCGAATATTGTAAAAACACTCACCGTCGTCATCTCCTTCGACCAGAGTACCTTCCTCGACATATTTTATTCTGTCATCATAAGCGCACATTTTTCGTAAATGACCTTTCCTATTACACTTTTTACACTTGAGATTTTTGTAGCGACACTGATTGGATTTATGATTGGCATAACCACACACATTGCACTTTTCCTTCTTGGAGATGTTGAATACGCCACCATCCGCGGATCCGCTCGCACCGACACCACTCTCGCCCGGCGCCGCAACTGATGAAGCGTGACGTGCACAGCGCACGCTCTCCGCCAAGTTGATGGCCTTTGCCAGGGTCAACTCCCGCTGATCCGCCGTCCTGCCGCCATGCCCATGATGAATCTGTCCAACAGGGCTTCCTCCAAGTTCTTAAATTCACAATGTGCCGCCAATCCCCTAATTCTGGCCGCCCACTGAGTGTGACCTTCACCTGGTCGCTGAGATGCCGTATAGAGAATTGATTTTTCTGCAAACCCCAACCTTTTTGGTGTGAAGTGATCATCGAGGAGCTTAACTATTGCTCCGTAGCTCAACTCTTCCACCTTGCTGGGTAACGCCAGGTCATTAGCTAACTTGAACGTCGATTCACTTAGCGCACTCAACAATATCGCTCGCCGCTTTACTGTTGCTTTGTCAGTTTCATTGGTTATGTCGTTCGCGATAAACCACTGATTCAATCGCGATTTATAACTGTTCCATTCGTGCGAAAGATGATCGAATGTTGATATAATGCCAAAAGTTACTCCCGACGACATTTTTAGTTTAAATACGCGAGTTCGTTCGTCGCCACGTGTTAGATATTGTTATACTTAAGGAGTGACAAGGGCGATACGTCAATTAGACAAGCTAGTTAATTGCACACTGGTTTAATGACACAGCGACCGTTCGGTGGGGGACGCAGCCCGCACACACTTACACACCTAGACATACACAACACCATCGTAGCCTTACTGTGCAAACACTTCAGCACCCCTGAGTACTAAGATGGAATGCTTCGTTAACAATGAAATGGGTCTTCGGTTCTTTTCACTTACCGGACGAAACACAGCAGCATTATGTGAGAGCGACCCTAACCTTTTATATATATATATATATATATATATATATATATATATATATATATATATATATATATATATATATATATATATATATATATATATATATATATATATATATATATATAGGTAGCATAGCTTCAGCGTATCTTTACCACGTAAAATCATGAACCTGTCATGTATTAAAAGCGATAAATTAATTTTAATCTCACATCTTTACCCTGACTTATATAGCTGAGCACTTGACTCCTTAATATATTTCTTGGTAGGGTTTACATAATTTTCTTTACTATTATTTATATGACTGGAATTAACTTTGGCTTCGACCGAGAGTTTAAATAAAGTTCTGTAAACGTTTCTAATTAAACCAAACTGTGCTCACGGTAGTCCAATTGGGTTTTCGAAGCAAAAACGAATGTGAAACGTGAATAAACAGTATTTCTGTTTCAATTAAGCTCTGCAAAAATTCAGGAAACTTTATAAGAAAAAAAAACTAATTGAATATATATACACTTATTGCTTTGATTCAATGTACTTTAGATTTTATTCAAAATTTTAAGCCGACATCAACGACAAGTATAGAGTAGATAATTATATTTTTACTAGCGATCCGCTCTGACTACGCCTGGGTAGTTATAGATTGCATCTAGTAATAGATTGCATCTAAATAAATCCACATTAATATGTGGATTTATTTAGATTCAAGATAATCAATGACCATTTACTTTGCTTTAGATATTTTTTTCAAAATATATCTTCAAGTTTTAGGGATCAAATATAGACTAGATCTTAAATTTAAGTTGTTGTAAGCACTAAGCTCAAAGTTGTTGACGAGTATGTTTACCTGGGACAAATAGTTCGACTAGGTAAGGTACTCTGCTAGGAAGCGTTCGGAAGATTACGGCACATCATCTCGTCAAGTATAACTCAAAACTACAAAACAAGATTGTAGAACCAGTGCGTGTTGCCAGTGGCGACCTTTGGATCTGGGGCATGGTCCTTCGCTGCTGGCCGTAAGAGAAAACTCAATCAGCGAGCTATGGATAGGATATGGATTTCAAAAAAAATGTTTTTAAATGTTCGTTTTTTGTAGTATTTTTACTATTTTAGCATTTGTATTTTTTGTGTAGCTTAACAAAAAAAATTCGTTTAATGCTTTACAAAAAGTTATGAACGATTATATTCGAAGAAGTTCGTTAATGATCTCACATAAAGTCATAAAACGATAAGAAATTTTCAGGTGAGATATTTTCCATATTTTTTTCATAAATCCGCCATAAAAAGGAAGATTTTAAAAAATCATCGAAATCGGATGTTTTTCGATTTTTTTAAGCCAAAAAACGAGGGAACCGCAAAAGTATAATTGCCTTAAAGTTTTTAAATTTTTATTAAGTTTTTATTTTATTTTATAATTAAATATTTTACTTTAATAAAGACTTTTAAAAGGAAAGCAATTTTGTAACATATAATTGGCATAGCACAAAACATAGGGTCACCTCGATTGTGAGAGGGTTATTAAGTAATCAGCCCACCAGACTGGACGTAGGAAATCAGCGCTTATATCTATTCCCTCATTCTTGAATTCCGATGGGATCGTAAACCGACACTACCGAAGAGAGATAAGGCGCAGAACTAACGGCTTTACATGCTTTCCGAGGCACGGGAATGTAACACCACAAATTTCTTCACTTCGGGTTACTAGTGAGAATCTCTTGTCAGAAAAACCAAATAACTGACTTTGACGCGACCCGGGATTCAAACTCTAGACCTCTAGATTTCGAGTCGCGTTTGTTACCTCTAGACCAAAGAGGCAGCAGTCAGAAATATTATACACATCATTTCATCGCATAATTACAACCCCCAACAAGTCCACCGCTGAATTTTCCAACGAATGCTTCATAGCGTGGTCCTAAGCCAGCTGAATACATTATTAGAAAGAAATGATAACTGCAGAATAACTAAGAGAACGAATGTTATATACCATTACAGCCTGCCAGAAGTCCGCTGATGATTCTTACCCCATTAACAGAGATATTTGCCATAGTTGCCACGCTTGGCAAGCAGGTTTGCAACCGCAGTTATTTATTTTTGTTCTGCTGTCATCAGGAAGATGCTGCTACCCATATCCTGGTCCCTCTGTCTCCTCTTACGACAACCACGGAATGATAAGGCGTAGTAGATATTATTTATGTTATGCAACTCACTAACAAAATAAAAAAGTTCGTATCTAACTGTTACTGTAACAAGCCTACGAAGAAAAAAGATTAATGTAAAATTAATCGTGCCAGCCTTTTTTAAAAGGAGTAAAATAGTAACCACACAGTTGGCGAACGATGAATAAACTCGTTAATCCAAGTAAAGAATGGTATGAAAGCGCTGGAATTCGACTAAAAATTTTAAATGAAGCAATAAACGATAACAACCGTTCTATTTGTTGCGGCGCGCCTGGTTTTTGAATTTAGTGCACGGTATTTCAATTTGCATTTATTTTTTGAGATGGCAATGATTCTAAACTACAGTATGTACTTCATTTCTTGTACGTCTGTTAAAAAGTAAAAAACGACCTAACTGAAAAGTAATTTTCACAAAAGAGTATCTGTAAAAATCACACAAGAGCTTCAGAAGTCTGTACCTAGGCTTACCATCTTAACAGAGTGTATCGGAGAATTATAATCCTCGACTTCAGAGGATTTTATGTAGGTATATAAGAACTTACCATCAGGTGAAAGTCAACAGGCTAATTAAAATTAAAAAATAAATTTAATTCCTTTAAGTTTTTCAAATACGATTGTATCTTTTTTCTAATAGTATATACTAAACCAAGTTTTCCGCCAACATTACGTAGCAAATTCAAATTTTTTTACGCAGTTGCGTACACAAATGCGTTGTCAATTGCAAGAGACATCAAATTTTTATTAAAGAAAATAAACAATAGCGGTCTATTTTTTGTGTGCCATTTTGCTTTGTATTGTGGATTAAATTCTCAATCAAAGGCTGTTCCAAGAATACAAAGACTTCTCGTACTCCAATTTTTTTTTAGTTTATGGTATTTCATAAACCAAAAAAATGGTGGACATAGGTACGTCGTAGTTAATAAATGTCGTTTTAACCTTTTCATTATTAATCTTTGGTCTCGTCTACGAAATGTCGGGAATTAAAAAATTACAATATATATGCTATAAATTCCCTAAAATTAGTTTCATTTAAATTCCGTAAATTTAGTTTAATTTATATAATTATTAATAATACATTTGTATTGTCCAATATTAAAGAACATATAACTTTTTTTTTTGATTTTACTGTTGAAGGGGACAATCATCTTTAGTAGTTATTATAGGTATTGATTTTACCCGTCGTATAAGGCGGGCACCCTTTCGGGTGCTCGCTCCCTTCCCTCCGCAGCCAAATTTTGGTTGGCGTTGGAGCCCTAAACTAGGTCAGCCGCGAAGATCAGGAAGGCTAGTGCTTCACGGTGCTCGTTTTTCCTGGCCCCGTGACCTTCGCGCATCGGACACGGGGCAGTCCATTGTGCAGGTGTAGTTGTAGGCCGTGGAGGAAGGCGCGCAATGTGTTTTTGTGCGCTCAACCTGAGAAGGAGATGGGGGAGGAGTAGTTCTCTTTCAAGGAGAGGCCGCTATGGGGCGACCAGCGCAGATGGGGCCGAGGATTTGAACAAAAGCGTTCCTGTGGCCCTGCCAATATGCGGCGAAGGTGGATAGCCATGGTGTCTTAGTCGGTGAGAGTCAGACATAAACCGTCCTTGCACCCGCGACGCGGGTATGCATAGGCAATTCCCCGTATTAAAAAAGGTATTGGATGTAGAAAAATATTTGAAGGTGTGAGAGTAAAGAACTTGCAACTTTAAAGAAGTGCCATTGTACGAAAATATTCCAGAGGATATGTCGGTTTGAGAAAGACGTAATAACGTAACTTAGCTATGGTACTTTGATAACCATCAAATGATGGTGTAAGATTATCCACTGTCACATATTGTGTGTGTGATGTATGTATACAATACTATAATATACAATAGAATGGCTGTCAACCTTATTTTGTACGACGTTAGGCGTCGCCGGGAGCACACATACAAGCAATAACGTCGTATTATCACTACTACAAACCCGATTCGCTGTGTTGACAGACAGACTTTAATGCATATTTATTTATGTGTAAATAGCGTGCAATTTGGCATTTTCTAAATAATTTGCATGGGAAATTGGAAACGATTGTAACGTCAAAACACATCTCGTGTTGACATTTATACGTGTGAATTGACGTGTTAGGGACATTTTAGTGGCTACACGGGCTCTGACCACTCCCCCGTTCTATTATTAGATGACAAAAGAAAGCAGAAATAGGAGATGGGCAGCAGTGTTTTCTTATAGTGTGTGTGTGTGTGATATAAAAAACTGCGTTTGTAAGCCTGCCTGCCAAGCGTCGGAGCTATGGCAAATCCCTATGAGGTAATCCTTGGGGGGGGGGGGCTATGTTCAGCAGTGGGTTGTTATAAGCTGTAATTGATGATGAATGGTGATACTTTTATTAGAATATGGTGATACTTTTATTAGAATAGAATGACATCAAATGTGTCAATATGTCAAAAGAGTAATGTTATAAACGGCACAATAAATACATTCTAGAAACGTACGATGGAACATAAACTTCTAATCTATTGAGAACGTGCAAAAAATATTTATTTCATTACAGCCTTTTCGGAAACCTTCGTAGAGTTTTTTTTTCATGACAATATTATTTTGGTATTTTACGATAATTACCTTATCGGCAAGACACACACAAACACACATTTCATTATTCTTTCACGAATTAAATGAAAGCATTCTGATTGCGTTCACGGCTGTATGAACTAATATCCCTTTGCCAACCCGGTAAGAAAAAATATTATATCAAAGTTATGTAAACAAATACTTGACGTTGTATTCACACATTTTGGCAAATTTGAAATACTAGTTATTATTTAAAGATGCAGGTAATCTCTGAAGTATTAGCGTCGTATTTTGTAACATCATCATCACTATCAACATTACAGCCCTTCACAAGTCTAACGTTGAACATAAGCTTCCCTCCCTTAAAGGATATCACATAAATTACCAGGTCGTCACTCCATCTAGTAGGGGGCTACATAGCCAGCTATGTCGTATGAACCGTTTCTATGATTGCAAAATGAAGGCGCTCGAAGGATAATTCAAATACAAACAAGTTATTATAAATTAGATGATAGTTTAAAAGACAAGTACCCGGTTGACCGAGCTTTGCTCGGTATTTTTCGCTCGATTTTTTTAATTCGTGTGTTTTGGAAATTATATTTAGATACAAATTACATACTGATGAATTACAAATAATATTTTTTGATCTTAGCGACATAACAGAAAAAACTGAACTGGTTATTTGAATAAAAAATCATGAGTGCAATTATTTTTATTTAAATTTTCGTGTTTTTAAAAAATACTAAAAAAAGGGCTCGAAAAAAATATATTTTCTCAAAAAAGAAAGAAACTTGAAAAAAAAATAAAAAAGTCGGTCGGTCGGTCTGGGCTCGAACCGGGGTTTTACGATTTTGTGACCGCCCATTATACCAATAAGCTATTTATAATCATTACCAAACTGTCAAAATTTACCTTCTTATTCTAACTATATTGTAGCAGTTTTTAATTGCCTAAAAACACGGACAAAAAGACATTTTCTAAAAATAAATCTTAGCTAGATCGATTTATTATCCCCGAAACTCCCTGGACACTAAATTTTATGAAAATCGTTGGAGCCGTTTCCGAGATCCCGATTATATATATATATACATATATACAAGAATTGCTCGTTTAGCTCGTATAGGATAAAAGACAATAATACTTGAATATAATGAGCTATCTAGATGTTCTTGACTTTTGTGTAGTATATTTATAAGTTTAAATCATTAAGTTGGAGGTAAAATAGCCTATTTGTGGGTTTCTTGCCACTTTAAGACTTTGTGGGAGCAAGGTCTCAGTAAGTCTCAAGTAGTTTCAAAAACTGTTTCGTAAAGGCAAATTTTGAATAAAAATATATTGAAACTTACTACTGCTTTGGTTATATTTATTACGGATTCTAAAACGAACGAGAACCTTCAAGCATAGTCCTCTCCATGGCTCGCTGCGCGACCTTAAGTTTCCTCATACGGGCATCGGGATTAGCCACATCTCAGATTCAGATGCCGTCAATGGCAACACGCCCTGGTTAAAAACATTTACTTTCAAGTTTTGACAAATACGTTTCGAAAAGATGTGTCTCCTAACGCTGCCAAGCTAGATCCAGCGATTCTCCTCTCGGTAAAAGTGGGACTTATCGTATCGGACAATTTGTACTAGGTAAACATACTTGTCAACAACTTCAAGCATAGAGTTCCCAAAAACTGCCCGCATAGGTGTGACATCTAGGGGTGACTCGTTTAGTCGCCTTCAAAAAGAGAGGATGTTTACGATTCGACTGTTTTTTTATCTATGTTTCGCGATATCTTAGCTTTTTGAGAATCAATTTTGAAGTTTATTTTTTTATTTAAATAGTTTATACTTCAGGGCATAGGACATAGGCATATGGAACTACAATATAAATGTGAAGAAACTGCCGCTAAAAGTGGCAAAAAGAGGATGAATTTTTTAATGGCACTGTTTAAGCGAAATTGAGATTGTGATATTTCTTAATCCGCTCAAATTTAGCAAGAAATAAAAACCGACTTCAAAAAAATAAATACACACACACATTCTTAAGTCGGGGCGCTAATCTTTTTATACGCTATGGCTTAGCATCGATTTCAGAATATAAAATTATTTTATTCCTTTTAATCTCTTGAAGTTGGCTTTTACATTTAATAAAAGTTATTATTGTACGAATTTACAAATTGTGAATAACAGCCTTCTACAGACAACAATACGATAATATACTTTAAATTGTCTGCCATTGGTACTGTATCAGAGTAAAGAATGAAACAATAATTACTGTATCAGACAACTCTGTCGGGAAATAGTGTTGAGAATGACGGCTATGATTTACTTCATGTAGCATGTAGCGTGAAATTTGTGAAACTCCGTAACAAAAGAAATTTTGACAAGTATTTTATGATTCTACAGAAAAAACATGGCTTCATTTTTTATAGAATAACGATGACAGACGAGCGTACAGTCCAGTTGGTAGATGCTGTGGCTCATACGCATCTACATGTCTTCGATTAAAAAACAATATGAAGTTCAGACACGTTGTCACCTCTGACGACTAAGACGGAATGCCTCGTTTCCAGTAAAAAGCTTCTCCGGTTCTAAGCACTCACATGGCACACCATCATGAGCAGTTGGGGCAAAAGAAATAAAAACCGAATTTAAAAAACAAATAATACAAAGATAATAAAACAAAGAAATTAAAAAACAATATGAAGTTCAGACACGTTGTCACCTCTGACGACTAAGACGGAATGCCTCGTTTCCAGTAAAAAGCTTCTCCGGTTCTAAGCACTCACATGGCACACCATCATGAGCAGTTGGGGCAAAAATCAGTTATATTCGGTTTTCCTGTCGAGAAAATTCCGATTGCAGCCTGGAATCTGGATCTCTCGCCAGACGTGTTGGAATTCCAACGTATTGTGCAATGACAGTAAGGGAATTGATAGTGCACCTGTGTATCGCACACACTCGTGTACTATAATCACGTACTTCATAAGTATAGCCTTTCAGCGAGAAAATGCAGCCAGCGTTTTAATTGACTTTATAGCACAGGGAGTAGAAGTGTATGATAATTTAAGAACAATCTTATTCTTATTATAGTAATACATTTGAATGTTTTGTAAATAAATGAAGATCAAATTATCTTTACTTTAGTAAATGGGTGGAGTGGTCCTCACAACAAAATAAAGAGTAGGAAGTGACACAAAATAGGAAACATATAATAAGTACTCTTGTTTTTCTGCGGATATCTTCTTTTCGGCCTTGTCCCGCAGAAAAATTCCGAACATAGTCCTTTCTACCGCACGCTGAGTGACTAGTTAAGAATAGTTATATCTGAATTAAATTATAATACCACTTTTTAGCCGACTTCTAAAAAAATTTCACCTGATTTTTTTTGTTGCTTGTTATTGTTCGTAGTCGTGAATTATATATGATTATTCCAGGTTATATTTCAGGGGTGGTTCCATGTTAATGTAGATAGTGTAGATTATCGTTTCATTTAGCTGTACTTACATGAAAGAGCGTGGATAAAGCTAATTAAACGTTGTAAGAAGATGATTTTTTTTTCATCAGAATCGATTTTCTTTTTGTCTCATCATTAAAGTTATCCTTAATACTATCATCCGTCTTTATTTACGGGAGCGTTTCAAAAATGCCCGTTATGTTATGTAATTTTATTATACTTAAGTTCTTTAAATTCGGCATTCACTTTTTGTTAAAAGCAAATTTTTTCATATTTTCGAATGTTATCTTTGAACATGCTGCTGCCTATCTCCTGTGCCAGTTTCGAATGTTATCTTGAACATGCTGCTGCCTATCTCCTGTGCCAGTTTCGAATGTTATCTTGAACATGCTGCTGCCTATCTCCTGTGCCAGTTTCGAATGTTATCTTGAACATGCTGCTGCCTATCTCCTGTGCCAGTTTCGAATGTTATCTTGAACATGCTGCTGCCTATCTCCTGTGCCAGCTTCGAATGTTATCTTGAACATGCTGCTGCCTATCTCCTGTGCCAGTTTCGAATGTTATCTTGAACATGCTGCTGCCTATCTCCTGTGCCAGTTTCGAATGTTATCTTGAACATGCTGTTGCCTATCTCCTGTGCCGGTTTCGAATGTTATCTTGAACATGCTGCTGCCTATCTCCTGTGCCAGTTTCGAATGTTATCTTGAACATGCTGCTGCCTATCTCCTGTGCCAGTTTCGAATGTTATCTGGAACATGCTGCTGCCTATCTCCTGTGCCAGTTTCCCTTTGTAGCATCTTACAACACCCACTGGATGAGATGAGGTAAGACAAAGATATTATATTAATTCAAAAAATAAATAAATATTACAAAACTTTTTACAAAATAAATAAAGAATTTTTATCAGTTTTTAACCTTACAACTCTCAACGCGTCGAATTTGCCTTCGTAATTTAAACATGTTATCGGCCCAACAAAAGCAAACAATACGATTAAACTTAAACTGAAGACAGGCACGCGAAGTATTCAACTTCAAAAGCTTTCACCTCAACTATGCGACTAAGTTATACGTAAGGTTAATTTAATAAAGTAGAAGCTTTATTGTGTAGGGAAAAATTCTGTTCGTATACTTTATGTTTCCGGAACTCAGGAAATTTTTTTCACGTTTCCTGAATTATTTTACGTTAACGATAGTAGATAACGCTTATGATAAGTATTTATATGTAAAGATCTGCCTACCTTTTGTCTAGCAAATTTAATATAAGAAGAATTATTATAATTGGTTAAGCGGTCCAATAAATCCGTGCGCATAATATGTAAATGAAAGAAAACACGCGTCGAATATAGTAACATCTCGTTTTCGAGACTCGTTTAAAATTTCTTTCGTAAGCTAAGCAAAGCCTCGCAAAAAAGCAAAAACGATACAAAACTCATATTGAAAATATTTTCGCATGTAACCAAATAAATGGAATTATTTTATCTCCATCCTAATATAAAAACATTTTATCGTTAAACGATTTTTTCTAATTTATTTGTTTGTGGGGACTCTTGTCAATGTAATTGTAGCCGTGTCACTTTATATACAAATAATACCTTGTGCCAGGAGATAAGCAGCAGCATCTTCCTAATAACAACAATAACTTAATAAAAAACTGCGGTTATCAACCCGCTCGCCAAGCGTGGCAACTATGGTAAATATCTCCCCATAACGACGCAAACAAAGGTGTCAGATTTATCGTCCATAAGTCTCTCGCCAACAACGTTGTAAAGATTGGGAGTGTGTCGACAAGGGTCGCGTACCTGATACTCAGAATCACCAAAAGGTATTCGGTGAAGTTCATAAAGGTTTACGCACCAACCTCGGCACATCCCGATGAGGAGGTGGAGGAAATGTATGAGGATATTTCTAGAGACATGCATTCCTCCAAAACTTACTACATGGTATTTATTGATGGGAGACTTTAACGCAAAACTAGAAACAAGAGAAAGCGGTGAGCTGAAGTTGGGGAAATTTGGAGTAGGGCAACGGAATCGTATGGGCCAGCAGCTGGCCAACTTTATGGAGAAAGAGGGACTCTTTCTTCCAGAAGCGGCCCCACAGGAAGTGGACCTGGTCCAGCCCCGTCGGTTCAACAAAAAATGAGATTGACTTCATTATGACGACCAGACGCCAACTGTTCAGTGATATCTCAGTGATCTCAAGGGTGAAAACTGGTATCGATCACCGAATGGTTAGAGGCACACTGAACCTAAACGTTAAGTTGGAGAGGTCTCGTCTAATGAAGTCAACGATCCGTCCCCTTCGTGCTCTGATCCATAACTCCGAAACATTCCAGCTCGAGTTACGTAACCGCTTTCAGTGCCTAGATGTTGCAATGCAGTGGAAGATATGAATGACAAGCTCGTGGAAACTGTCCATGCGGTCGGAGCTAAGTTCTGCAAGACTCGCCGCAGAAAAACTTAATCTCATGGCTGTTAGACGGGAGATTAGGCTGCAATCGTCAACAGATTTGACAGCATACAGGCAACTGAACAGACAGACACCTGAAATTTTGAGTGAGATTGAGAGGTTCTATGGGCAGCTGTACACATCATCATTGGAGCCACACGCAAGTGTGAGTAAAGATCCAAGAGCAAGTCTTATCCGACAATATTCCGATGATATCCCGGAATATTGTCGTCAGTCTGAGCGAGATTAGAATGGCTCTTCAGCACCTTAAAAACGGCAAGTCCCAGGGCGAGGATGGAATTACAGCAGAGCTTCTGAAAGTGGGTGGAACACCGGTACTCGAAGTCCTTCAGAGGCTGTTTAATTCCGTCCTCTATGGTGGCACTACTCCGGAAGCGTGGAGCAGAAGTGCGGTGGTCTTGTTCTTCAAGAAAGGTGACAACGCCGTCTTGAAGAAATACAGACCGATATCCCTTCTGAGCCGCGTCTACGTGCTGTTTTCGAGAGTCATTACGAATCGTCTCGCACGCAGACTCGACGACTTACAGCCTCCAGAACAAGGTAGTTTCTGAATAGGCTTTAGTGCTATGGACCACATACATACCCTGCGGAAAATTGTACAGCAGTCCGAAGAATACAATCTGCCACTTTGCCTGGCGTATGTGTACTACGAGAATGTTGTGTAATGCCTTTGATTCCGTCGTTATTTAGGCGGTGCTACAGTCTCTTCAGAGGTACCAGTTGACTGGCGGTATATCGAAGCGCTGAAGTGTTTGTTCAGTTGGGCTACGATGACTATCCGAGTACAGAACCAAAGTACAAAACCTATCCAACTGCAGAGAGGTGTAAGACAGGGTCACGTTATTTCCCCGATACTCTTCACCGCTGCCTTGGAAGACGTTTTCAAGCTACTGAACTGGAAAGGATACGGTATTAACGTCAATGGCAAGTACATTACTCACCTTCAATTTGCCGACGATATAGTTCTTATGGCAGAATCGCTGCAGAACTTAAGCACTATGCTCAATGACCTCAATAGTGCCTCCCAACAGATAGGTCTTAAAATGAACATGGACAAAACAAAGATCATGTTTAATGGCCATGTCACACCTATGCCGGTCGTTGTTGGGAGCACTAAGCTCGAAGTTGTTGACGAGTACGTTTACTTGGGACAAATAGTCCGACTAGGTAAGTCCAACTTCGACCGAGAGGTCAATTGACGGATTCAACTCGGCTGGGCAGCGTTCGGGAAATTACGACACATTTTCTCGTCAGGTATACCTCAAAACCTGAAAACTAAGCTGTACAACCAGTGCGTGTTGCCAGTGATGACCTACGGAACCGAGACGTGGTCCTTCACTGTTGACCGTATAAGGATGCTCAAAGTCGCTCAGCGAGCTATGGAGAGGGCCATGTTCGGAGTTTCTCTTTGTGGTAAACTTAGAAATAAGGATATCCGCAGTAGAACCAGAGTGACCGACATAGCCCAACGGATTGTGGCAATGGGCCGGCCATGTAGTTCGAAGAACCGACTACCGTTGGGAAAAAAAGGTTCTCGAGTGGCAGCCTCGTACCGGTAGGCGAAGTGTAGGGCGACGCCCCACTAGATAGATGGAGTGACGACCTGGTAAGACATGCAGGAAGTCGATGGATGCAGGTGGCTCAGGACCGTGCTTTGTGGCATGGCATACCTTGGGGGAGTCCTATGTTCAGCAGTGGACTTGTGAATGGCTGTAATGATGATGATGAATGCCTTGTAGTGGCGGTCTATGGGAATACTTTACGCCGTTCGTTCCGAAGGTGACGTAGGAGTTGAAAATGGTAAAGGCTAGAAAGATCTTATTGCTTCCGATAGACGACGATATAGCTATAGCAGCGTGATGTGTGCAAGACAGTATGATAGTACCTTGTAGCACGAATGGGTCGACTCGACCGGGAGAGAAACATGCTCTCACAGAACACAGGGGTAAGATATCAGACCAATGCTGCTGTGTTTCGTATGGTGAGTATAGAGAACCTATTGATTGGAAACGCGGCGTTCCATTTTAGGTGTGCAACTCGCTTAAAAACGAATGTAGATCATTTTGATTCTTAATCAAAGATAGATGTAGATTTCTATGGGTCGTAGCATCCACTTGCCATTGAATATGTGCTCGATTGTCACCCTTATTCTGTTTTTAAAAACGTCTAGCACTGTCGTAAACCCGCCTGCCAAGCGTGAAAATTAAGACAAATAATGCCTGTACTGGAAGAGGTCAATGTCCAACAGCCGATAAAGAAACCGTAGATGAAGAAGAATATGTACGTATGTCGCAGGCAACTAGCTTAATTAGCCATTCAATGAATGACCTTGCCCGTTTGCTAAATGGCACCGTTCAACTAGCGGTCAATATGGTGATCATGCCATGTATCTGGTCTCTGCCTAATTATGTGTTATATTATATAAATGTACACGGCTTTAGGGTGGCTCAAAAGCCACTTCAGCCGCACCATAGCCTACAGTGGCTATATTACAAGATAGGTGCAATATTGTACTAGACGGATCGACTGAATATCATTCAGGCCGCTAGTTGAACGGCACCATTTAGTGAAAAGCCTAGGCTGTTAACTGAACTTAAGCCAGCTGACTGCGACATATACACATGGATTTCTAATAAAAAGCTGTTCGTAAGCATATGTAGCTCGGGAGCCACGATAAAATTTCTACGTAGGCGAGAAAACTGAGTACGATCCTTGAAGCACCAATGAAATTGTTTATCGAAATTCCAAGCGCCCACTTCATTTTTCCGTTCTCATTTTAATAAGTATTCGATATAGGAAGAAGAGATCGTGACAAATTCATAACGCATCTATTTTCTTTTCTCTCTTATTATTTAAAAAAATTTCATACTGCTTGAGGAAACTGATTTTATATACGCATATACAAGTTATTAGTCACAACGTTACGTTTAAACTGCCCATTTACCAGCCATACCATTTGCAAACGTTAAAATAAACATGAGAAACCCTGGATAAAAATAAAAAATGAAATAAAAGGATAATAGATGTGTAGAGCCGGCGTCAGAGGGGCCACTATCCCTTTCATCCCGTGGATTTTTGTATTTTTATAACAATATATCTTCGTAATTTTTTTGTATTAACTCCTAAAATTACACAATGTTTAAAAGTTATTTTTGTTAAAAATTAATAATTAGTTTTCCGAGCCCACTCCCTGTCTGTCTGTCGCAGTCGATGTGGAATCGCGGGGGAAGTAGAGTGTTGGTACGTCGATTCAGCACTCACTCTCCTCTCAGTGACCTTGACTGACTCAGCAGATGCGGTGACGGCGCTCCAAGAAATTTGCTGCTGGGGTCAGGCAGTTTGTTGCTAATTTAATGTTTACAATATTAAGTATTTATACATTCCATAAAATACAAACACTCAATGTTTACAATATGTAGTGTTGCTTATAAAACCAGCATAATTAAGACTAAATATTTGTAGTATTTTGTTTTTGTTGCCTTTATTTTAATATGCATACATTTTATACAAGCTGCATAAAAAGCTCTTTTTTGTTTCAACTCAAAGAATGAGACCTACACAAAGAACAGATAAGGCTACTACTACTAGTACCTTTTGCCAATGAGAGCCAGTTTTCAAATAATACCTAATAGGCACATACTCAAATCTGCTCCCATTAGAGATAATTAAAATATGTAAATTATGATTTGAAATATTATACTACATATAAAAGTCGTATATATTAGCGTTTAGTGGCACTCCGTGTAAGAGGCAAACATTCATTAGAGGATTTGTGAAAGGATGTATTGATGATGACGATGATGATGATTAGAACGCTTTTTTTTAAGCAAGACCTGTGTGTACGTACGAATGTAAGGGAATTTAATAATGTTGATTATTTTTTTATGGGTAGAGCATCGCTGCAGCTACATCTAGGTTATCTCAATGAGGGTAGAACCACGTTCTCATAGAATACCAGTGTGAAACAGCAGAATGGTTAGTGTAGAGAACCGAAGACCCGTATTCTTGCTAACGATGCATTCCTCCTTAGTCCTCAGGGGGAACAACGCATCTACGTTGCATCTGCATTTTTATTTTCAATCGACGATAGACGTAAGTGTCTATGGGCCACAGCATCCATTCAGGTGGACTGTGTGCTCGCTTGTCGTCGCCCTTATTCTATAAAAAAGTTTTCAATCGCTCCCAGGCTTCTAAATAATTGTTTTTTACAGACGCATTAAGAACCTTTTATTTTCTCTAAAATCATCACAGCTCATGATCGATAAATGTTAATTTATGCTCCTTTAAATTCTCGGTTTTTTTTTAATTATTATAAGTCGGTGTCAAACTGCAATCCCTCTTGGTTTTAGTGGTGTATTTAACTAAATTTAAAATTAAGCTTTAAAAATATATAAAAAGTAAATTTGTAGTAAATTTACCCATATCCCGCTATTCGAATACATGTAACACGAGCAGTAAATCAGGTAAGTTCTGACAGCGGTTAGAATGATGTGAGCTTGGGAACTTACTGCAGACACAGTTTTAAATCACATAGAAGCTAAGAATAAGAAGAGTTAAATGTTTTCTTGTTAATAGGTATGTAACTGCAAAAATTTTAACACCGCAAATAAATATTTTAGGTGTGTAACCCGGGCCTAATATTTTTTTACTATGGTAACTAAGCTTTCGAAAAACGAAAGAAGTTTTCAATTCGACTGTATACATTTTTATGTACGTTAGGTGAAAAATTCGTCAAATATGAACAGATTTTGATGATGTTTTTTATTAAATAGGCTAATTTACTTGGAAGGTAAATTTAAATGGAACCCATTTAAATTTGGAAAAAAAATCAGCCCTGAATACGGCGAAATAGAGGATGAAGTTTTTAATATAACTACTTATTTAGATGGCATTGTGTTATTCCTCATTTCACTCAATATGCAAACACTTTTAATGAAAACAAAAACTTTGCAATGTCAAAGAGCTAAAAAACTAGTCCTCAATTTTAAGAAAACGAAAATTGTGACTACGTAACCAAGTAATAAAAAATTAATTACGAACCGAATGTTGGCCTAAGTAGGATGATATGTATTTTATAGCAGAATATAAAGCTATTTATGCTTTTATGTACATACATCGCATTTTCATGCCGTGTCAAAGTTGTTATGTTTAGTTGTTTAATTTTTTTACTAAGGAACTCATTACAATTTAAGTTAGACATCGCCCTTACGACACTCTTTTGCAAAACAAAATATGGCTTCGATGTCAGTCGCATTACCCCATAGCAAAATTCCATAAGACATCACGCTATGAAAGTAACTAAATATACAAATCTATCTGTCTCAACATTGGTGAGACTTCCACCAAATGAGTTCCATTTAAATTTTTCTTACAACGTATGCTGCAGAACTCAGTCTGTTTGCTAATTTAGATATATGGGGGACCTCATTGAAGCTTCGCGTCAATATTAATACCAAGAAAGAACTGTGGTATACACAACTCTTCCCATTTAAGAGCTCATTGGTATTTGAATGTTTATCATTAGGTATTGTAAATTTAATAAATTTTTTATTGCCGTTTAAGAGCAAATTATTGGCGTTATACCAATGTACTAATTTCGATAAAGCATTATTTACATTATCAACATTAATTGACTGTCGTTTGAGTTTGAAAAAGGTGTCATCAGCAAATAATACTACATGGATACTAATACTATAAGATAAGGTAAGTCATTAATATAGACTAGTGCACAAGTGTTGCGCATGAAAGCAAAGGTGCACTCTCTTTTTTCATCACTCTCGTAATCCGAGAAAGATCACGCTCAGGACCAATGGCTTTATATGTTTTATGAGGCCTGTAAAACACTGTAAGCTTGCTGACTTCGGACTGCTACTGAGAATTTGTTTGACAGAAAAACCCATAACCTAATTTATATTCGACACGGGATTCAAACTCTGTATCTCGTGATCAGTAAACGCACTAACGACCACTAGACTAACGAAGCAGTCAAGTTTAATTAATAGTTGTTTCTTCATCATCATCATCATCATTACAGCCCTTCACAAGTCCAATGCTGAACATAGGCCTCTTCCAAGTAATGCCATAAAGCATGGTCCTGAGCTGCCTGCATTCATCGACTTCCTGCATGTCTTACCAGGTCGTCACTCTATCTAGTTGGGGGCCCTACACTACTCCTACCTGTACGAGGCTGCCACTCGAGACCCTTCAATCAGTTCTTCGAGCTAAATGACCGGCTCATTGCCTCTTCAGCTTACTAATCCGTTGGGCTATGTCGGTTACTCTGGTTCTACTGCGGATATCCTCATTTCTGAGTTCATCACGCTGAGAAACCCCAAGCATAGCCCTCTCCATAGTTCGCTGAGCGACCTTGAGCCAGCCAGCAGTGAAGGATCACGTCTCAGTTCCATAGGTCATCACTGGCAACATGCACTAGTTTTACAATCTAGTTTTCAGAGTTTGAGGTATACCTGACGAGAAGATGTGTCTAAGTTTTGTCCATGTTCATCTTAAGACCTATCCGTTGGGGGACACTATTGAGAACATTGAGCATAGTGCTTAGGTTCTTCAGCGATTCTGCCATAGGGACTATATCGTCGGCAAATCGAAGGTGAATGGTGTACTCGCCATTGATGTTAATACCGTATTCTCCAGTAGTCCAGTAGCTTGAAAACGTCTTCCAATGCAGCGGTGAAGAGTTTCGGGTATAAACCTATCCAACTGCAGAGAGGTGTAAGACAGGGTGACGTTACATCCCCGAATTGTTGTTTATCTTGACATACCTTTATTTTATCTTGTTACCAAAATTTGTAAATGCTCTGGGTGTGCTTTACTAACACTGAAACTTTTTTAGTTACAAGCTGTCACATAGTTTACCTAATTAGGTCGAGGTCCATATACACTTACACCTTTCACCATGATTTAGTGTTTTTTTTTGCAACGATAGACAATTAAGATGGTACGATTATTGCCAATTAGATATTTAGTCATTTCAGTCATTGACTGACATACCGTTGGCATGGGCTCACATTAAATCTCCGGACCAATATATATAGTTCCTCTCTCATATTACTTTATTATGGAAGTTTCCTTCTGTTATTGGCTATTAATATTCATAGTTTCGCCCAACAACATAAATAAACCTCGCTTGCAGCCAATAAAGTCCATTCGGAGTACTTAGTCGGGAACTCAAATCGCTGTTTACTTGATAATTTGCGGTTATTATACGTGGTACAGCCACGTTGCTATATTATTGTTGTAGCATGAATGGGTTGGCTTAACTTGTAAAGGATCACGATCTCACAAAATACCAGCGTAAAATAGCAGCTTAATGTTACTGTGTATCGTATGGTGAGTGTAGTGAACCGGAGAATCTTTTTATCTTAGTCCTCAAGACTAACACATGTACATTTTGCTTTTTAACTGAAGATAAACGTAGATGTCTAGGTCACAGGATCCACTCACCATCTGGTGGAATTTGTACTCCTTGTGTTATCCTTCTCATATAAATAAGTTATTTTTTCTGCAGTGTAAGTACAACTATATATAAAATTAAAAGTTACAGTTACAGCTCACATACATCCCACATGTGGGCTCAGCTCTTAATGTGAGAAGATTGTGAAGCGACTTGTCCATCGCTCTGCTCTAGTGCGTGTTGGTGTACTTCGACTGCACTGGAATTATTTTACTCCTCAGACATGTAGGTACCGTCATTTTGTGTAAAGGAAAATACACAAAAAGTTTATTTTACAGAAATATAACTTTTACCAGCTTTTAAAATAAGACTACTTGCTTTAAAAATATTTTCGTTTTGTTATTTAAATGGAAAATTATTAACATCAAGCGTTGCAAAGTTTGTTAAGTCGTAAAAAATTATTCATATAATTATTATATTTTTTGACATGAAAACTAATAATAACTAGCTGCCTACATACATTTTAAGAACTAAACGGTATCCTCTACATGAGTAATAGAACCTTCAATTATCATAAAGCCAAATTTTGGAAAATACGCGAAACATAACTTTTCTTTTTTATTATCTCGTAAGCGGATAAAAAATTCCAATATATTATATACAATCATTTAATGCCTACACACCAAATTTCACGGAAATCCGTCCATTCGTTTTTGCGAAAAAAATACAAATTTTTTTACAGATTTCTATAACGAATATATAGATATGATGATCCTAACAAATTTGCTAGAATCAGAAAAATATTTTTCTGTTCCATATTCCATCAATTTCTTGCAATTCAACTTCACTCTTTATCCCATCGCATAATCCTCCGCTTTTGAATTCAGTGAATCACGTAAAATTTGCTGCTTAGTACGGAGAAAGTATTTGAACGCTGAATTGAAAGATTTTAATGTTAACTCTTAATTAGCTCGCCGATCCCGCTGCGGATTCGAGTTAATGGATTACGGAAAAGGAGTGTACTTTCCCCGTGCCCTCCTCTACCATGCTGAAGATCCGAGAATTGTAATTCTTATAATTAGTTATACTGAAAATTATACTTAAGTAGGTATAAAAGTGGAGTAGGTAGGTAACACTCATGTTGTACGCATGTATTTATAGTTGGGTCAAGCTTTATGTCGAGTATTATAAGGCGCACCTTCCCCACATTTTATGTATGTACATATGTGTGTGTGAACTGTGTATGCCATTAAGAGAAAAAACGGAAGTTGTTGTCCTCCCCTGTGGAGCCGCCAAGGAGCACCTGGTATTGATGGGGCTTTGGAAGTGTTAGTGGGAGCTTTCTTATGGGCATTCGCCATATATTTTGTCAAAGAAATTATTAGACATTAACTCGTAGAAAATTAACACAATTTTCTGCATAATGTCTTGTCCTCTGATTATAAATTCGTCTGCCAAAAGTGGTTATTTCATCTTATCGCCCTAACTTGGGAAAGACCCGAGTACGTCTAACGATCACAAATCTTTACAGCCGAAGTTCGAAAACTTATTCTGGTGGTAAAGTTTTATGGTAACATTAAAACATTCTATTTAAATCTACTATGATAATTTCATTGACGAAACGAAACTCGCCCTCCTTGCTATTATATTGTTTCTATTAAACATCGCTCTGTAATGCCTTTTTGTTATTTTTTTATTATAATAATTGTAGCAATTATTACAATAAAAAAAATTGATAGTAGTGTCATTTATAATTGAACATTAGAATTATTGTGTAGTGACGGCGAATAAAAATCCACAACAACATAATATCATCCCGTGAGTGTCGTTTGATAGAGAGAAGCTAAAATAGAAGATGGAGAGTAGTTAGTAGTTGTTAAAACAACTCAAAATCCAGCACGCTTGTCAAGCATGGCAACGATTGAAAATATATATATACATATATGAGGCGATGATATATGACTCGATTTCTATTGGCTGTAATGATGAATCATCAATGAAAAAGATATGGTAACATTTCTAGAGGTGTTTGTTCTAAGTAATAATGTGCGAGTTCAGCCGCATATAATTGAAATCGTTTGTTGGAATCTGTTATTTTTTTGTGTATTTTGATTTTGTTACCAGTGAACAGTTAGATAGAATGCACTTACAAATTAAGGGTGTATTTTGCCATGATAGATGCCTTCTGACCATTGAAAAACTAGATAAAATATCCCGTTGTCAGTAAAAACGGTTATCGGATCTTTTCTCTCACCAACGTTCCATACGAATAATTGCAGCGTTAAGCTGATGTTTTGAACTAGTATATTAAAATGAGTGCGGTCGCATGCGACCGCTCAGAATTTGCCAGGCGCATGGGACTGCTTGGGAATTTTATGAGGACTGAAAGGTTAGCTTATATTTATAATTTACAATTAAATTTTTTAACACGAGGGGACTGTTGGTGCGTTAGCAGCATTTTGAAAATAAAGAGAATCTTTTCTTAAAATTCCCGAAGAAAAAATTTCTGGTGTTAGCCGATTCCGATTCCGAAGAAATTTTCTGGTACATAGCACAGTGCTAGACCTCCAAGAATTTAGACGGTGTGATGGTATCGATTATTATGTCGCGATGAGCTATGGTGAAATTAGGCGGCTGGAATTAATCCAAACAATTCTTCAGAGCACTCCTCGTTGTAAATGCACAGGAATACAGCATTTCTTCGCAAAGTCCGAATGAATCGAGCCAATTAGAAAGAACTTCGTCGTCACGGTTCAGTCTAATCTTTGCTGGATGTAGTCAAGAGAAATCTTCTGAAGAGGATCTTCAAATCGTGGGGTCGTGGTGGTACTTGCATTGATATACAATATTTATTTATGTTTATTGTTTGCAATCATATCTACCTCAAAAGTTAATAAGGACCGTGTCAAGCAGGTCAAACTACAAGTACGGACCCATTTAATTGGCAACGAACTGAATTCTCAGTTAGATTATTACTTGAAAATTTACGAGCTCCAACTTAGCTTTAGGCTACAGTTATCAACTAAGAGTGCATTTTTTTAAATTATTATTTATTAATAGCGCCATGGTACTGAAGCCTTTTCGGAAATAAAAAAAATAAAATAAATCAGTAAAACCAGAGTGACCGACATAGCCCAACGGATTAGTAAGCTGAAGTGGCAATGGGCCGGCCATATAGCTCGAAGAACCGATAACCGATGGGGAAGAAAGGTTCTCGAGTGGCAGCCTCGTAGCGGTAGGCGTAGTGTAGGGCGACCCCCCACTAGATGGAGTGACGACCTGGTAAGATATGCAGGAAGTCGATGGATGCAGGTGGCTCAGGACCGTGCTTTGTGGCATTACTTGGGGGAGGCCTATGTTCAGCAGTGGACTTGTGAAGGGCTGTAATGATGATGATGATGAATAGCGCCATCTATCACAAGACGGTGCAAGATTTTTCTACGATTTCCTATATTCGGCTACTATGGCACCTACACGATGAAATGGATCACCCGGTGGTTTCAATTACACCTCCACCACACCCAACATTAGGGTTTTCTTCTGTAACTTAGAGGCAGTTTACATACATATATTGCAAAAGGACAAACATCCAGAAGCAGAACAATTAGGCCAGGCAAACCAAATACTCGTTCCTTACGGGATTGAACCCGCGGCCGTCAGTGCTGGAATTCATTGTTAAGCCGCTGTGCCACGGAGCCGTCAACACTGACGATGATGACTATCGTAACTAAAAAACCTAAAAGCTATGAAATGATTTTTTTAATCATGACTAACAATATTCTGTTTGTTTACAAATAGTAGAGATGTGTCAAGATTTCTTAAAATACAAGGAAAGTGCCTTTTTTCGAGGAAAAATCCTTGATCAAGGTGGTGACCGTAGGCAGGCAGGCATTATAAGTTCAAAAAAACGAAAGCATTCAATATTTAAAATTTGTGAATGGAAATAGTATCATTAATAAAAATAGGTCGTTATTATACAAATAAAGGTATTCTTTTTTCTAAAGTAAGTATTTTTTTCATATTGTGAAACAAAGTACTGGTGCTTAACAAATCGCAAAAATAAATAGGCAACCCAAATTAAGTGTCATTATGGTATGGTGTGAGTGTTATGTCGTAATTTGAATTCCACATGAAAGAAATAGTAATCGGAAATTCCTTAAAATGTTAACATTCAGTTTTGGGTTGGAGCATCCGATAGTCTTTCTGTATACACAATATTATTTTCAACTACTAGGCGGACAATATATATATATATATATATATATATATATATATATATATATATATAGCTAATATATAATTTATGTGATCATGAGCTGTAACTTTTAAAAACCATATTTCCCGACATCCACGGGTCGAAGCCTCGGTTAAAAGCTCCTAAACAACATATAATTTTTTTTTAATTTATTTACCATTTCACAAAGCATTACAAGAAAAAACTATGCTAAAAAGTCGCATACAAAAAACCACAAAGGTTTGTGCTCACGCGACCTGAGTTGACATTATATTAAAGTATAATTAATAATTAATTACGTTTGTAAGAAAAGAAAAAGAGAAAGCATTTACAGCCTAATAGGACCTGAGCAAACGCATAAACGCTGTTTTAAGTAGTACTATTATAAGTCATCCAAAAAGTACAATTTAAGTTTTTTTAATGTTTTTTTTATATCATATATATAATAGTCCATTATTCAGGAGTAGTAGAATAATATCACAACGTCTAGTAATAGAATTCCTTATTACGAGTCAACATCCTGTCAACGAAAGGCACATTTCCTGAAAGACAATGTCAGAAACATTCCATTGAAACATAAAGTAAACCAATTCTAGCGATATCGATATAAAAACAAGCTATGTATTCCTAACAGAAATAAAAAAATTATGATAGTCAACGTCAACATTCAATTATTAGTGTTGAATTACGGAATAAATAAATATAATTTGTAGATATTTATATCCATTTTGATAACAAATTCAAAGAGCCAGTAGTAGAAATTGCTATGATATTGTGACGTAGTCACTTATATGCCCGATTCCTACATTCAAGAAACGATCATTGTGACAATCTCTTACACACGAGTTGCATATGAAAATAGCTTTATAAAAATTACCTTTGAAGGAAATGTAAAATTAGTCTTCAAAAAACTAAAAAGGATGACACAATAATTAATTCTGAAGGCGGTGCTAAGATAGTCATCATCATCATATTTACAGCCCTTTACAAGTCCACTGCTGAACATAGGCCTCCTCTGAGGTATGCCACAAAGCACGGTCCTGAGCCAACTGCATCCATAAGCTAAGATAGTGGAAGCGTTAAAACCCCGGCTTCAAAATGTGAAATTATTTCATTCTAGTTAGTGGTTTGAAATCGGCTTTTACTGAATATTAAAAATTCTTTTTACCCTTTTAATAAGACTGAGGAATGTTCGTGTAGTGTCGGTCTAAAAATATTAATTACGCCATATCGTCCCTCTTTATAAGGCAATCTAAAGTGGAGGTCAATAAATAGTGGTTTATACGTGGTAAAACCATGCTACACCTAGATTATGTAGACTAGTTTTAAGACACAGGCACTGGGTCGTCATTTTATAGAACTTATAAAAACAAACGTTTCCTTCGGAAAACACAAACGAGGTCCCATGATGTAAAAGATAAAAACAAAAGGTGGAGTTAGGGTGGTGCGGGCTTGTGAGAAAATATAGAGCTTAGAGTAAAAACTCGTGAAACAAAGTGTGTCGTTAGCCGTAACGATATTCACCCAACGTGTGAACATTTATCAAATGGTTGCCTATTCGCCAAATTAATATCAAAATAAAATAAAACGTGTATTTTTTTAATATATTTAATTACAACTATCTGTACAAGAAACAAATTTCAAGACAGCATTCAAATTAAAAGCGACAAAATCCTTAAAATTAGTTTTATTCAATGTAAATATTCGTGTAAAAATATAAGAAGTTATCATGTTTCCCTCATCATCACCATCTTAGAGATTCTAATAATAATGTAATTCTCCTTCTATCCGATGATAGAAGGAGAATTACATTATCAAAAAATTTATATAAAAATGTATGCCGGTAAATTATTCCATTTCTTTTCCATACGTATTACGAAGTTTGAACGAGTGAATCGTCGATAATAAAGCAATAAAGGAATGGAGACCGGTATATCGTCTGGTTATCCGATGGTGGAAAGATGAGGGAGGCAAAATAGAATAAAATCTTTTTTTATTCTTTTTGCTAGATAATACTTATTGAAAGATAGTTTTCTAATTATCACTGGCTCGGAAAATACCTCTGTCCGTGGAAGTACTGGCAAGAAACACACTCTACGGATTTTTTTTATACCGAGAGGCTAGCTTCTCTGCGCTTGTGTTCGAGACTGACTTGATTGGTTTACCCAAATCAGAAATAAATTATTTTACTTTTTGTATCTATAAAAAAGTGACAAATAAAATAAAACGTTTTATCGTTTGCTACAATCGACGTTTCCAAGCGAACCTTTTTACTGGAAACTAGGTGGTGGGGCCAATTGCCCCGACTTTAATCCAGCTCGTAAGAACCAGAATGGTAGGAGTTCTTGGGTCCGATTCCCAAGTCGGGCCTGACCCTATTATGCGAGATGGCTCAAACAAGATGGCTGACGTGGCACGCGACAGCCTTGGACGTTGCACTTGCTCTTTCAAAATCTATTAGTTCACCAGTGTCTAGAGAGGGTCTACTTGAGCCGGTAGAGGAGAAAAATGTGACGGGGAAAACAAAAGAAGGCTCAAGTCAACTAAAAAAGAAAACGCACTTACCGGGGTGGAGTTCCTTCTGGTGCCTCGTGGACGACGCTTCTGGTCTGGTGGTGCGTTGGAAGAGGGTGCTCGACGGCTGCGGGCGCCCCTTTATTGGGTCGGCCATCTTACCACCTCCATCTCAGTGGGGCGCGTTCCTCATTGGCTGAAAACGCGCGTCACTTTCTAGACCCTCCCCCTTTCAGTGCGAGCGGAAGGGAATGCGTGGATACAGGAAGGCAAGACACTGGCGAACAGTAATCAACCAAACAAAATATATGAGAGTACCTAACTATTTTTCCGCTCAACCACGAGGCATTCCTTCTTAGTCTTCAGGGTTGACAAACTCTTTTTTTGCCTATTGAAGTGAAAACTTCTTTAGTATCTTTGTGATTTGAACGTCTATGAAACGAAAAAGCAACAGTAAAAAGAGACAGACACATAAATTCTTAAGATTTAACGTGGGAGAAAATGAGATAGGAAGCATTATAGCTCAATTCTCGCGAGAAAAAAGTCGTAAACGCCGCCGAAACGGCGTTGCTTACGCGTTTTGTTTCACAAGGTACGAAGGTGTCATGTGCCTATGAAATAAACAAGCAGTGAAGAACGGCCAAACCTCAGCTTCGTAATATATAAGTTGTAATAAATCTCTTTGTAATTTGTGAGAGTACTATACTTCTTCAAGGAATAACTTTTATTTCATCTTCATCAGCTTCAGGTCATAAAAGTAACGAATGGTGCTATTAGCTCTTTAGATTATTAATAGATGTCGCTACTAGTTTTTAAAAACGCGCTGTAGGTGTGTCTTCAAAAATGCTACATTTTATATGTTTTGGTTAATATAATAAATCATCGATTTTGATATTCGTTGCAAATATCTTGAATTATTGCGTCCCTTCGATTTAGCGGTGGATCGTAATGTGTTACAAATAATGGTACATCGGATAACATCTATATTAGCGGTGTGTCATAATGTTGTGTATTATATCCATTGTTCCAATTTTGGTTATGATTGTGGATGTTTAATTTTTTGAGGCACTTCGATTTAGCGGTGGGGCGTTATGATTTATATAAAAACATGCGTGCCGCTCACACACGACAGAAGTGAAACCTTCAAATGAAATGGATTATAAAATACAAATACTTACGATAAATTATTTATTTAATATTATAATTTAAACTACAAGTTCGTTATAAAATAAAAGAAAATTTAATTTTATAGTAACTAAATGTAACAATTTTCTTAATGCATATATTAGTCACATAGATATTATAGTCCTTCGAGTGAAATTATAATAGCGCCAAGTACTTCATTCTATAGGTAGTCATTTTATCGAACAACTGATTGACACCCAAGGTGGTACGTGAAATAGACCCTAGATGGCCTGAATTTGTAAAATCATGATTTTTTATTTGAAGGGTTCACTTCTGTCGCGTGTGAGATGCACGCATGTTTTTTTTAAATTTATTATTTATTTAAACTATCAGCATTTTGATTCTTAATCGAAGATAGATGTAGATTTTTATGGGCACAGCATCCACGTACCATCAGGTGGGCTGTGTGTTCGTTTACCACCCATAAACTATAAAAAAGTTTTAGAAGATTTAAGTGAAATATTTGTTACTCATTGTCTACCTAGAAGTGTGTCAGGGAAGGTCAACCCCCTCACCTATTTCTGTCGCAAATAGCAGTGCTTATTATGAGCCGTAAGAAAGTGAAGAAAAGAAGGATAAATGTGATTGCATTCGAAAAACAAGATTGCTAAGCAAGCTTAATCAGAAAGGATATACGGTAGATTAATACTATTAACAAACGTTATAAAAAAACAGCCAAAAACATAACTGCAAAGCAGCCCCCATAAATGTGATGACTACCGGGTAAGACCAGAATATTTCAACTCGATGGATAGAGATGACATAAAACCATGATTTGTGACGGTCTTTGGTAGGTCTTTGTTCAGCGATGGATAAAGTATATAGATAGGCTATAATAATGATAATGATGAAAACAGTTTTTTTGTAATGATCATAAAAATTAGCACAAAGAAAAAAGTGGTTCAAAGGAAAACATAAATTTATATACAGTGATTAGATGTATCTAAGTTAACCTGATTTATAAAGATCGCTTTAAAAGATTTAGTACAACAGCGTGTCAATGTACAGCACAAACAAATGAACAAGTGTTCTCTATTTGAGTGATACCTATCTTTCAATTAAGAAGATCCCTCTATTCATTGCGGAAATGGGTTTTGCGTAAGTCTATAATTTTAATTATTAGGTTTGTTACATACATGATATTATATTATTATTTATATTTTTTCATTAAGGTTTAGGTTTCTTACAATTAAAAATAGTACAATTTGAGGCGGCGAGGTCTCATTTCCCTACTTCATCGAATTTTTTGGCAGTGTTCTGTACCTGACCTGTGGAAAAAGAAAAACAGTGGACACGTTTGGCCAGAATCCACATTACACCGGGCCCGATAATCGCCGAGCAGCTCAAAGGTTACCCAGGTGAGTGTTTGCCAGGTCCTACGAGTATGTGTACATAACAATGCTGGGATGTTATTTTTTATGTTCGTAAAATTTGTTTTCTTGATACCTGATAAGGTCGGAATATCAGGGCAGTTATAATAATTTAGAGAGGTATCTAGATCATAAAATGAAAAAAATATGTGAAAAAAGCCTTGAACGGAAAATGGCTGTAATAGACCCAGACGGACTCCTAGACAGGAAAGCAGTCCCACCACCCACTAAATAGTATTTCCCCATTTTTTTACCTGCCTTAACGGCAATATCTACACCTAAATATTTCTGTATACCTAAGTCATGGCAAAGCACCTTGTGTACTGGCAGCAGCAACTTTCGGATACCAATTCCAAATAATCAAAAAATTGTGATTGGAAACCCGCCTGCCGTGCGTAACCGTGGTAAACATTTTTCCGATGAGGGGATCACTTAGAGAAGCCTTTGTTCAACAATAGATTTTGATAAGATGTAATGATGACGATATTGATATCTAAGGCACAGACACATAAAAATAAAAATGTACACGTAAAATGATTTTCGACAGTCACGTATTATTATAGCTTACTATTCACTTTTTCGCTAAGTTAGATATGGACGCCATTTTCATCAGTAGTTGATCTTTATTTCCTTACATAAAATAACACTGGACCATAGAAATAAAAGCCTCATATCTATCGTCGTCACATGAAATAGCCAAATGAAGATAAAATACTTTTTTATTATTATTTTGAATGTCTAAACGTTTGCTGTTTTTTTTTAATTATGTTTTCTGATAATATACAATAAAGTAAATTATTTTAGGAAGTTATTTTTTAATAATAGTGCCAAACAACCCAACAGTCCACATCTGTTTCGCTACTGCTACTCATAAGCGCCTGTATCCACTGACTGGGAAATATATTTATTCAAGCAAAAACACATCAAATTTTTAAAACGGATTACTTAAATGCTTAATTACCATATACTCACGGAAATGAGTGGAACTTATACGAAGTGCAGTTATACTTTTTTACATAAAATAAAATCATCCTTAATAAATAAATAGTAAATTCACTAAAGAAAAACAAATACAGATACGAGATGATATTCGTAGATGACTTAAATTTACAAAAATATTGCAAGGGAAGGAAACGAGTTTGCATACATCAAATAGATAATGGACCTCTTTTTAGTTTGTCCATTAGGTCGTTAATCCTTGCACGTTGCAATATTATCTTTTATACAATATTAGATGCAAAGACAGACTTAAACACGTCAGAGATTAATGGATATAAATTTCTTGAGTTGCTAACACGCGACAGAATCACGTTTCGGCAAAACGTTGTAAAAAGTAGTAGTCAATATTCACTCTCAATAAAAACTAACAATACGAAAAAGGAATGCTTTCTCGCTTTTCCTGGTTATTAAAGATTTTCATACAGTGAGCAAAATCAATAGTAGTTATAGTTTGTTACAATTTAAAGTTTTACTGCTGTGCAGCGTTTAGGTGGTCTTACATCCAGAAATATTACAATGATGTGAAAGTAAAGCTAGAGTTGAGGCCATGATTTATGTTTGTTTTATAGGCGATTTTTATATTCCCAGCTAAACCGTAGACAGAGAATGCTGTTGGCAAATTGATAATAAAATACAATTTTTCGTGATTTATGTTAAGTTATTCATATTTATATTTTGTTGTGAACAACTTAGATTTAGAATTCCAACCATTTTTTTAAATAAAAACATAGTGCGGTGTTAGTTAATAACATATTGAGTTTCGATCCAGGTTTTATAAGATCTTTATATATGTTTAGTGTTTTTATAACTATTTAGTACAATACGTGGGTTAGTTGCAAACATTATTTTGTGTAATAAAAATTAGAAATAAATTACTGAGACAGGTTTCTCTTAGACTCTGAATGCGATTCAAGTTTTAATAATCAATATTTAAATTTGAATCTCGTTCAGAGTTTAAAATATCAAGAACTTAAAATTGAATTTTCTGTAAAAATCATCATCTTACACCTATTTTGTATTAATTAATATTTTAAAGATAATCAACTATTTTAGGAAAAATACCTCTATTTCATTTTCCTCCATCAGTTTTCATGAAGAAACACTTATTGAAATTGAAAATAATATAAGCATTCATGTAAGTAAATAACATTAAATAAAAATTATAATATTTTCCTTCGAATTAATATAGTATTTTGCGATGTATTCTACAGTATTAAAATAAATTACCTTCGTTATAATCTTAGTACATTAATTCATTATTAAGCTGTTTGATCGAGGGATGTTATGAAAAAAAAGTGTGGCAGATTTGGCATACAAATCACTTAATTTCAGATTGATCCTGCTGTTGATCTACTGCCGTCAACTAGTAAGAATAGATGAGATGGATATGAGGAGGCACGCCCAATGGGATGGAACAAAATGTGTAGATCTGGTAAACTAAGGGGTAGTTTTGGATGGTCATGGAATACATCACGTCATCACAACAAAACCATTTGAAACCAAGTAAAAAATTAGATATCATCATACGAAGCTTGTTTTGTTTAAAAGTCAATAATCAATAAAATCTTATTACTAATAAACGTGTTGTATAATTTACTCACGAAGACAAAACAGGAGAAATGGCAGTTATTTAGAACCACGTCATCATCATCCATCCTCGCCCTCCTGCCCTCATTGCAATTGATTAGAGTTTGACAACATGTCTTCTCCAGGATTTCTTTACATACTAATTTCTAATTTTATAATTAGTTGTGGATAAATTTTTCCTCACACTTGTAATCTTGATATAGTGACGTATTTTTCTTGTCTCTTTTTGCGATACGCTTTGCCGGTGCCTATAGTTTTCTCTGTCTACGAGGAAACAGACAAATAGCGCTTATTCCACAGATAACACAGCGAGTGAGTGAATTTTCAATTGTCAAATAGGCTTATTTGACATAAGGCGTGACTATCTTTCTTTCCTTACCCTTTTGGCGGCACGATAACTGCTTATTGGGCAGATAGTTTCATTAATATATTATAATTACAAGTTAGCAGTCTACTTCTTTATTAGCCTTATATTTCGTTATTTCAAGTGGCGCGAATAAATCGGACGGACAACCAATTATTCGACAGATTATTAGCCAATTAATTTCGTTCGTTAGGTAGTTAGATTCTTCAGGGGCTTAACGATCGCCAAAAATAGCAAAATATGCGCAAAAACTAGGATTTAATCCTCGTCGGCGCCAACGAAATTGTTAATTTTAAGTTTATGTTAAATTTAAGTCGAAGCTTTAATTTTTCTATAATTATGTTATACAATATGTAACAAAAACCCTGTGGTTCCCGTTAAGTGCGTTATCAGAAACAATATTCAAACGTATAGAAATAACTTTACTTCAGAAAACTCGACATAAAAATAATCAAATTAAATTTTAATTAAATAATATTTGTAAATTTTATGTGGATTAATTACCTCTGCCTGGAATTATCGACAGCGCAGCGGCGGGTGGCGGCCGGCGGTGACGTACATCAAAGACGGGGCGCGCGCGCGCGCGTCTTACCTACACTAACTGCACACTGAGGTCGTGACCTCGTCACATCACAGCTGTTCTAGTCAAACACTAATTTATCACTATGTCTACTTAACGAGCACGAAGATGTTGTTCAATATGTCCACCTTGTACTTCTATACATTTGTGACACCGACTTATAATGTCTGAACGCACGCGTTGCATAACAGACATTTCGGACTTTATTTTCTCAAAGGCTGCGACTATACGCATAGGTACGCATTTCTGCCTCGGTATCGCATGTTTTTTGGATACAGTCTGCTTAATCGTACCCCAGAGATAAAAATCTAAAGGTGTGAGATCAGGTGATCGCGCCGGCCAGTTGACCGGTCCACCGCGGCCAATCCATATTTCACCGAACTCAGTATCCAAAAAACTTCTTACACAACGGGAGAAATGAGGTGGAGCACCATTGTGTTGAAACCACATGCGACGAACGAGGTCTAAATTTATTTCGTCAAGTTCATTGCTTAGTTCTTCTTGCAAAAAACGTCCGTAGTTTTCACCGCTCATTGTGTGGTCTAGGAAATACGGACCAATAATTTTGTCACCCATAATTTCCGCCCACACATTGATTTTCCATCGGTGTTGAAAGTGGCTTGGTTTATACGAATGTCGTTGACCATACGTGTTCATTATGAGCATTAAATACACCTGTTATTACAAAAGAGCATTCATCCGTAAAAAGTACGCGGTTCAAAAACTCAGAATCTCCTTCAACCTTATCAAGTAACCATCTACAGTAATCCATTCTCGGCTCGTAGTCGTTAGGAAGAAGACACTGAACTCGACGATAATGATATGGGGGCTGGTTCACACCTAGTTCACGTGCCACAGAGCGCGTGCTCCGCGTCGCATCTTCCTCCGATAAAATCGATAAAAATTTCGTGATTTTTTTATGTTATTTTTTTAATAATAGTTATTATTTATTTATTTATTTCAGACAGCGTCCGTAAGTGTTTAAATTATAGCTAGGATTAATAAAAATACATTAAAACACTTTATAACAAGAAACATTTAAAAAATTGTGTTATAAATCCACACAATAAATACTTAAACTATTATGCTGCTATGTTTTTCAAAATCTAATAATTAGCATTTTTTTATCGACCGACGATTAACAATACTTAATTATATTTCTATTCTTGACCACTGAATTGTGACAAAATTTTATGTTTATAAAACTTCCCATGTTTTTAAATATTACTACTAAATGTTAGCACAGAATAAATAATAGATACGACGACCACGAAGATGTTGTTCATATGTCCACCTCTCACACATTTGCGGAATCGGCTTATATGTTTTATCGACCGACGATAAACAACCCTTATTTTTATTTTTATTCTTGATCACTGAATTGTGACAAAATTTTGTGTTCATAAAAACTTCCCATGTTTTAAATATTACTAAAAATATTAGCACAGAATAAATAATAGATATTGGATCAAAATTAGTTAATCGGCGTATAGTGTACGCTTCTTTTTATCACTGGAAGAGTGGAGTTTTTTGGGTTTTTCCTAGTACCTAAGTCCTTCGTCGGCTTTCGCTTTTGAGTTCAAAGAGCGCGCAAAACGCCGCGTATATTACCTATTAATTTTGTTTTGTTTATTATATTCTAGCAATAAACGACAATATGAATTTATTTAAAAAATAATTACTACCTACTACATAAATTCTTTATCGAATAATATTTCATATGAAAAATACATACTAAATTTCTCCTACAAATAGTTGCAAATTTGGAATTAATCACGATATTTTATGCATGAAATAACCTTTTTAAATATTTTCGTAGATCTATTTAGCAAAAAAGTGGAAATTTATAACATAAGTATTCAAATGATACCTATAATATACATAATGATACTAGATGTATAGTTGTAGCACGAATGGGTCGGCTCAACCGGGGAAGGACCACGCTCTCACAGAATACCAGCGTGAAATGGTTGCTTAATGCTGCTGTATTTCGTATGGTGAGTGTAGAGAATCGGAGAACCTTTTTACTGGAAATGAGGCATTCCATCTTAGTCCCTCACGGGTGACAACGCATCTGCATTTTGATTCGTTATCGAGGATAGATGTAGATGTCTATGGGCCACTGCAACCACTTACCATCAGGTGGACTGTGTGCTCGTTTGTCTCCTTATACTATAAAAAAATACTATGTGTATTGGGGTTAAAATAATAACCATTTCATTATAATTTCTATTATTTTGAAATTAAAATTTTCTGAGAATAACTGAGTCTAGATAGGTATAAAGATTTACACGAAAACCTTGGGGAAGTACGCGCCGCTTAGCGGCTTGCTTTGAGTCGGCCATGTCAGCGACCTCATATCGGCCGTAGACTATTATTTATTCTGTGACGTAGATAATATTATTATGTTGGCACGTGTCGGTAAGTTCAGAAGCAAATAACATTTTTAGAAATTTAATATTTCTTAAGTTATCTTATTAGAAACCTAATGGGGTTTCCATTTAAAGCAACCAAAAAAAATTTCATTATTATAATTACCATGCCTATGTGTACACCTATACGTCCCTGAAACGACCAAGATGGTTTTTGTTACACACTGTATATTGTAACACCGACTTCTGAAGCTGGTATGTAGAAATTATTTAAAGTTTGCAGAAATTAACTTTTACTTTTAACAAGAGTTTAAATTTCCGCATAAATGTTCCTTCGACTTCGGTTTTCATTATTATAATTACCATGCCTATGTGTACATCTATACGTCCCTGAAACGACCAAGAGGGTTTTTGTTACACACTATATATTGTAACACCGACTTCTGAAGCTGGTATGTAGAAATTATTTAAAGTTTGCAGAAATTAACTTTTACTTTTAACAAGAGTTTAAATTTCCGCATAAATGTTCCTTCGACTTCGGTACACGATGTTTCGGTAAATAAAGTTTATTCAAATATGCATTTCTATTAGCTGCATTTTCATATTATTCAATGTATATATTAACCAGTTATTAACTTTGTAAAACACTAAAACGAGAAGAAGGCAAGTAATCTGCGAGAGTGCCGTGAAGCAGAGGCGAGCAGTAAGGCTCAGAGCCGGCCGAACACTATATAGCGCAGAGAGCTTGAAGGAACAGAAAGCATTATTATTCCAGTGCTGCTATGAACCTTGTGAAGCTAGATGGCTTGCAGAATATGAAGACTGCAGACGATATCTGCTCGGGAGCGAATTTGTGGGGTATTTTTATGACGATGATGAAACTTGAAATTTCCGAAGGTTGTTGGGTGCGTGTTCAGATCACATCGGACGGTCACCATCTCCCGCCGGGCAAGGTGTTCTGCCCGGGGAGCGGCCAACACTCCGTGTGGTAGTTCAGAGATGTTCTATATATACTGTTTAGGATTCGGAATTTTGATAGCGTGATTTAGGCTTCGGTTTGTTTCGCTTGCGGCGCGACGACTGCGCCACCACAAACTTATTTATAAAATAAATTACTTTAATGATCAAGTTATTAAAAAAATTAATTTAAAAGCTACATAATGTAACATAAAGAATAAATGCCAATGGGACATTTATTCCGCTAGATTTTCGTATCAATTCCAGATATTGAAAGTACTTTACTCGTTTATGCATGCATTTCGATTCCATACCTGCATTGAATAAAGCTCTATTTTCTTTCTGCCCCATTTACGAAGTACGAAGAAGCAAACGCAATTAAGCAACTTATAAATTATCATGAACATAAGCAATAATAACTTCTTTTTACAATATCCTCATCAAAACAATTGGTGTTAGAAGGGGGATAAAATCATGCCGATTTTACCTAAGGACGACACGAAGGGTGTCCGTACCCGAAGCCAACGTCAGCAGGAGACGGGTATCAGAGACGATTTGGTGGTGCAACGCCGCAGACGTCGGAGGGCCAGCCGCCGGCCACGGAGGCCAGCCCATTAGCAGTTCCTACATCTGCAACACCTGACTTAGGTGCTCTGATGATGATGCTGTAGGAACAGGCCTACCGACAGCAGGAATAGGTCCATCGATAGGAGGAACAGGCCCGTCGCTTGGAAGAGCAGCTCGGTTTACGACACCTACGGACGTACATTAGGTAATGGGTTTTCTTGCGCCGCCATGACACTACAACATTATACAAACCCTTTGTCATGTTAAGAGGATTCCATTTGAAGTTTAACCTACAATACAAAGACAAAGGTTATACGAGTGTAAAATACATGGCTTAATTACACTCGGAAACATAATCTTGCAACTTTATATGAAATAAGGAGAGGCGAATGCGCCGGGATGTCATTAGATTAACATATCACTCGTATTTAAGGGATTATTATGCCTTCAAGTGCATGTGTTGTTGCTAGATAACGAATTTCTTGAAAATATAAAGATGCGATCGAGGTATAATACAGTTGTATCTTAGACCTAAGCACTCGCTGTTAATTTGTACGCAGTTAAATTTGTGCACAGTACGCGAACAGCCAGTGTTAGATCCCCACCTACAACAATGAAATTGTTAATTGGAATTTCAAGGGTTGTTTTATCACGTGCTCGAAGGTGAAGGATAACATCGTTAGGAAACCTGCATGCATGAAAATTGAAAAAAAAAACATAATTCAATGACATATGAAGTCACATTTGGGTAGCGCGGCGGGTTGCGATGTTAAACGAAATTGTAATTTCTTAAGTCCATTCAAAAGAAACTCTGATTTCAAAGCAGTAAAAATAATTAAATAATTGAATAAAACTATATTTTTAATAAACGCGATAAAATTATCGCGTTTATTTAACTGATTATACTTATTTTTAATTACCGACGTTTTGGGTGCTTTACAGCACCTATGGTTACGGGGGGGGGGGGGGGTTGAAATGTTTGACGTCCCAATGTCATAGTTAGCCCGGCTACCTTCAGTTTTATAGTATAGATCGTCTAAGCAGAAATGAATGCGATAGTCGCATTAACGCACACAAGCAAATTTAAAATATGGACGCAATACATATACAAATGCCATTGTTATTGGTCATTCGGTTGTCGGTGAGACTCAAGCGTAGGAGCACGCGTCGGTTTCGGATTTTTTGTCCAACTTGTCATAATTGCCTGAAGGTGGCAGAGAGCGGACGTTTTGTTTCATACAATGCCCCAACGCTGCTCCCTAAGGAGAGCGTTGTCGGATTTATCACGCGACTAGTCGACCGTCACGTAGGCGTACAGATCATAGTTCGCGGAGCAGTCGACGCTCAAACACAGATGAAGCGTCGTTATTAATATTTACACTCACACATCGAAATCAACTAATTAAGTAGTGGGGCGCGTCATTTCAGTTTAGACAAGCTATATTAGTTTTCGGTCCGATCTACGCAGAAAAATTCTAAATTTAAGGTTTTAATTATTCTACACACTTCATATACACTCTGAGTTCCGATGCAATTATATCAAAATTAAATATTTTTTTCAAACCAAACTTCTGTTTCTGAGCTATGTCGACAGTTTTAAGTTTGTAGTTCATTGCGTAGTTACTTTAAAATCTATCACAATGTTTGTACCGTACAGACAGAAAAAAGCAAGGTAATAAAATCGTGGTTAATAATTGTATCTGTGAAAAATAAACATTGTTATATAAGACAAAACTAAAGTTATGCCTTTTACAACTCCCAGATTATAAACCAACTCTTAGAGTATATACATAGCTTGTATATTTATATGGTTGGACTGCTGGCCAAATCTCCTTTCATTTTTGAGAATATATATTTTATTTCTCCGACGTGCAGGTACCATATTGGTAAGTAAATGTTTTACACAAGGTAGAGCCAAGGTTGACTGGACCGGGGAAGGATCACGCCTGCTCGGACTACCGGCGTGTAATAGCAGTTTAATTAATATAATAGAAGATTTTAATGAGTCACTTCATCCCTATAACATCAGGACTGTGTACTCGTTGTCACCCTGATATAGGATAAAAAAGCAGGTTATCCCACGATGTTCTCCACCACCGAGCACGCGGTAAATCAGAAATTAAATTATATCGAGCAATGTTATTAGTGCCAGCGAGGATTGAACTCGGATTGCTAGCGTACTGTGTTTACGGCTAGCTTAGCTTAACTTTTGAACTATCACCATTGTGATTCATCTGAAAATGAATCTTATTTTGTTTATTACACGTTTTATACGTGGTGGAGCCACGCTACAGCTATGTTATGGTGGTAGCATGAATGGGTCGGCTCGACCGGGGAAGGACCACGATCTGACAGAATACCAGCGTAAAATTTCTGCTTAAGATGACACATCGAAAAGGCTATCGCCGTAATGATCCGAGTGAATACATAATTTCTTTAAAACGTTGTAAAAACGCCGTCATAAGGTCTAAAATTGCGTAGCGGCCGCGACGATTAAAAGCGCTTATAAATTGTCAGAATCTTAAAATATTTTTTTAAAAAATTATTGATTTAAATAATCAAAATAATGAGCAAGTAAATGAAGGATATTGATGTTATGAATATATTTGAGCGATTCCCAAGCATATAGATTAAGTAATTTTGTTGTAATTTCAACTATAGTGATTTTTTAGAGGTGTTTTCGCAAATAATTAGGTATGATCGAGTCAAAATTATAAAATCGTATTTTTGAACAATCAAATTCAAGATAAAGACATGAATTTACTTATATCAAAATTCCACTTTCGATAGTGGTGTCACAGTCCTATACTGTTCGATGAAAGGAGGTGCATTTTTTCACGGTGTTGCCTTAATGCTACTGTGTTTTGTATGGTGAGTGTAGATAACCGTCATAGTCCTCAGAGGTGACAACGCATCTGCGTTTTGATTCTTAATCAAAGATAAATGTAGATGTCTATGGGCTAAATCATCCACTTACTATCAGGTGGACTGTGTGCTCTTTTGTCACCCTTATTCTAATAAAAAAACCTTCATAAATAAAAATAAATTAGTGAAAATGATTTAACGCAAAACTGTTTCCAAAATCAAATAATTTTGGTTATTTGTTGGCGACTGCAAGAGCTAGTGTACCTTAGAATTCATGACACATATCGAGAGTGTAGTTGAAGCGTATTTGAAAAACCTACAATTTCGCAACCAACGATATCAACATGATGAGAATTTCTTTGTCAATATACATTCTATAGGTTTATGCAGCTGTGTTTCGTATGGTTAGAATAGAAAAGCGGAGACCCTTTTTACTGGAAACGGGGCATTCCAGCTTGGTCACTAGGGGTTACACCGTATCTTCATTTTGATTCTTAATTGACAAAAGAATTAGACAGTGTTTTGTACGTGGTGCAGCTATATAATAGTTGCAGCACGAAGGGGTCGGCTCGACCGCGGAATGATTGTAGAGATCTGGAAACCCTTTTTTACTGGAAAAGAGGTATTCAAGCTTAGTCCTCAGGGGTGACAACACATCTGCGTGTTTTAATCGAAGATAAATATAGATGTCTATGGGCCTTAGCATCCACTTTACATCAGATGGACTTTGTTCTTATGCATCACCCTTATTCTAAAAAAATGTGTCATCAATCATGAATAAAAATGCTTAAAATAAAAGGAAAAAAAAGCTTAACAAGGTTCCGATTTTTATACTAAACATACGTAACAGCAGTATTTCACGTTGTTATTATTTTAATGAATCTTCAAGCGTATTTACGTATTAAAAATTAAAACTCTATTAGTGGATAGGTGGAGTAGAGTTGTAAAACTTGAAATGCGAAGTAGCATACTATTCTAATTTTTCATTCATTACATACTAAAATTTGAAAGATTTGTCCGTACCAAACGAAACTTTCAAGAGAAAGCCGTAATAAAAGTTTGTGAGGACTAAATCGTTTATCCACACAAATGATTGAATTGAACCCCGCGCAGTCGAATAAGTGCTAGCACGTTACTTTCAGAATAAAATTTTAATTATTTATGAAAAAGAACTGGTTTTTGTAATTAAAAATATTAAAAAATTAACTAAGATATACGCAACAAAATAAAATGATGTGTCTTGTCTTACCTACTTTGAAGAGCACCTTCCGCCCTCCCTCAATTGCCTGCACTATCCCCATCACCACTAATCCCAGCACCACTACTACCATCACCATTACACTAAGAAAGACGCACCACCGTCGATAACATGATTCGTGTTTCGCCCCTAAGCGAGGAATCCTCAGGTTAAGTAGGCTCTGCTGTGGATTTTTATGCATTGTATCAATTAATTTTAACAGTCATTTTGTACAGAACTTGTGGGAATGATTTATATGACAATTTCTTTTCGGCATAGCGGTGACACTCCCCGTACGTGAGAGCTTAAGTGACCTTGAGTCGAAGCGTGTAACGCTAGGGTTGATATCGAACCGAAATGGAATATTATAGACTTGTACCAAAGAAGATACATAGTAGGTATATGTTATATATTATGTAAACTTATGTATTTGGGTAGTGAAAGATACGTTTAATTTTAAATCAACTTTTATTAAATGAGGCATATTAAAACTTCCGAAAAAACCAAATATGCACGACAGTTAATGGTAATCTTAAATAATTAACCAACACTTAGTATTTCAGTACGCAATAATCAGTATTACCTACTATCCTTTAAAAAATAATTTACCATAACTTACCATAACTTTTGTTATGATCATATCGACTTTCATTAAAATGAGTTCACATATTTTTAGGTATTATAAAACATTATTAAACATTAAACTAACAAAACAAGGGCCCTTGTTTTGTGCAGTGGAATTTATTTTAATTCTAATCACTTAAAATCACTTTCAGTATTACTTGGACATATACTATAATATCATTTATTTAATAACAATATTAATATTATCAAAGCACATCAACCGGCTATAAAAACTAATAACGTTACTTGGTAACATAAACTTAATACCTACATGAATAGAATAGTAATATGTACATTAAGATATCAGTAATATTCATATATTAATTGAAATATTATAATACCACTTGACGAATATATTCATATTAACTAATACTGACAAATATCGGTATTACTACTAGCCCTCGGCCAGGGCAGTCGGCGACTGCCCGTTCCACGCCCCTCGCGCCTTTCAAGGCCCCCGCACACATCCAGACACCCACACATAGCCGCAAGCGATTTTACGTGCACACATGCTTAAGTGACGTTTCTTTTCGCGTAGTGTATATATTCTTTGTTTTCGGTAAGTTAATGATTACAGTACATTTGACAGTAGTAGAGCAACGCTACATCTATGTTATGGTTGTAACACGAAAAGGTCGGCTCGACTCGAGTAGGACCACGCTCTCACGGAAAACCAGCGTAAAATTGCAGCTTAATGCTGCTGTGTTTCATATGGTGGGTGCAGAGAATCAAAGACCCTTTTTTTAAGAAATGAGGCATTGCATCAGGGTGACAACGTATTTGCATTTTGATTCTTGATCGAGGATAAATGTAGATGTCCGTGGGCCATAGCATCCACTTACCATCAGGTGGACTGTGTCCTCGTTTATCACCCTTAATATATATTTTTAAATCTGGTTTTTTTCTGAGCCGACTTCAATAAAAAAAGATTTTGGTGATTTTTTTTATTAAATATGTTAAATTTCAGGTGTGATCTATATTAAATTAAAGAAAAAACCAATCCTGAGAAGAAAACTTCATCTCTTGAAGTTTTTAATGTAACCATTTAGACGACACTCAAAAGCGTTAAAAAATATCTTTTATTAAAAAGTAAAAACACACCCCTCCTGACTCCAGTTGCCGATCTGATTTAACTAATAAGTTTGCTGCCCAAAGATATTTCTTTGAATTTGCCATCAAGTCTTGAAGAACAAGGCCAGAGATAATTTAGAAAGTATTCTATTAGAAGTAGAACTTTTATCTGCTCAGGACTCAGTCTGAGTAGGCACTCGTAATACCCTGTTAGCTATTACTACCGTCTAATAGCAGTCTACCTGCCTACGGGGTTAACGGAGCCAGTACACAGGCTGTGAGGTATTCCGTCTTTATTTTCACATAAAGGTGAAAATGATAGCATTTTTAGAAGGTTGCTGGTCTTCGCTGGCTGTCCATGCTAACATTCCATGGAATCAAGTAGCCACTTACAAATAGGTAAACTGTTTGTCACTTGAATCTTTTATAAAATAATTAGTGCTTCGTAGTTATGTTGATTACGCGTTAGATTATACGAAAAATATCGCATTCCTCTTTTGAATAAATTTGTTGGGTCTAAAATTAGTTTAAAAAATAAACAACAATGTCTCCATTTCCGAAGGAGTATGCCCTCTTAAAAATGTATCTTTTTTATAGGATAGGGTGACAAAAGAGCACACAGTCCACTTGATGGCAAGTGGTTAGTGACATAGACATCTACATCTCGATTACGAATCAAAATACAGATGCGTTGTCACCCGTGAGGACTAAGATGGAATGCCTCGTTTCCAGTAAAAAGGGTCTCCGGTTCTCTACACTCACCATACGAAATATAGCAGCATTAAACTACTATTTGGCGCCGGTATTCTGTGAGAGCGTGGTCCTTCCCCGGTCGTGCCGACCCATTCATGCTGCAACTATACCACTAATATAACTGCAGTATGGCTCTACTACGAATAAAAATTTATCTCTTTCTTTATAATGCCCGGCATTTGGTGCGTTCTCTGTTTAATCTAAACATACACAATAATAATATAACAATACTAAGCTGATAATTTCTTATATTATAGTTTTAAGGATGATGTAGCATATTATAAAGTTAATTTATGTTTACGGCCCGTGAACATGGGTGCTGTGAAGTACGAAACTTCGAAAATTACAAATAAACTTATTTAACGCAATAATATCCATAAAAATTTTGTTTTGAAATATTATTCAAACAAATGTTAGGTTCTGTAGACAACTATTCGTTTTTATATGTTGCCCGTAGCTTTGAAATTTTTATAATTAGTAATAAGTTAAAATCCTCACAGCCTATAGTACACGTCCCACTAATGGACATAGGCCTTCTATCTGTAATGGCTAATGGCTATAATTATTTTGAAATGAAACAGCTGCGTTGTAAGTTCGTGCTGGCGAATTTCACGTATCCTCATTATACGTATATTATCTCTCGGACAAACAGGTATCCAGACGTTCCCCTTCACTGACAAGCAAGTAGTAAATTAGCATATAAAATTGCATTAATTACTTTTATTGGTGCTGTTGGGAATCGAACCAGGATTCCTATACTATGAGATAAATGGGGCGTACATAGTTAATAGTAATCACGGTTTTAAAATGAGCAATGCTCTAAAAACATACATACTTCATCAGGTGGGATAGTGTTAAAGCACTGACTTATAATAGTTTAAAGTAAATATGTATCAATAAGAGGCCTACACTACATTTGTGTTAGTAATTTTTATATTGATACCGAAAAACATTTCACGAACTTTGCTTTAATAACCACTTACAGTCGCTCATTTATAAATTTCGTTATTAATTTAAATCAAGGAGTGTTTAAAGTGTTTGCTCTAACCTTAGGCTAACTAAAAAGAAGGAAAGCTGTTGGCTCATCTTCAGTTTATTCCACTAAATTTAGCTAATGTTAGCTTCAGTAAAAACGTGTCTATCATTACGGGTTGGTTTACATCTCTAGTACCGCCGAATCATCGATGGGACCGTCTTATCCCCTTCCTAACACTATAAAGTGCTTGAAACGCATTTATTGTGATACAATAAAATAATATTATGTATATATCGTGGTGTATTTACGTCCTATATGCGACCCACATTTGACTGCCTTGTTCGTCCAGCGGTCCAAAACCTCTTGATCAGTAGTCGCGTGATTGAAATCCCAGGTCAAGTATTCTGTCCTGTCCGTTCCAACAGGGTTCCATGGCCAAAATTCAGTCTAGTGGACATAATTATTTATTATTTTTGATATTTATTTATCACTGTTATGTTTAGTTGTTCAGTGATTTCAATGTCACTATTTGAAAGGCCGACAACGCATCTGCAATTCTTCTGGTGTTGCAGTTGTTTATGGGTGACGGCAGTCACTTACCAGCGAGAGTTTATGTACAGAATATCGGAAATCGATGAATACAGATGACTTGAGACCATGATTTTTGGTGGTCTTTGGGAGGTCTTTGTTCAGCATTGGATAAGTAATAAGGCTATAATAATGATAATGATGAAAACAGTTTTATTATAATGATCATAAAAAGTAGCAAAAAGTGGTTCAAAGAAAAATATAAATTTATATACAGTGATTGGATGTATCTAAGTTAACCTGATTTATAAAGATCGCTTTAAAAGATTTAGTATAACACCGTGCGGATATACAGCTCTCGTGGGGGAGCTTTATCTTAAATTTATGACAGTGAGAAATTCAGCAGTATTATTAAGGCAATTCAAGCAGAGCTGTATTAAATGCGCTGACGAAACTGTCGCGTAACATTGTTAGTCACGAAGGCCTACACTTAAGTGTATACTCGACAGTTTATTACATAAATATGTTAATACCCTTCAAATGAGAGAGTAGTATCTGTGCCCTATAATTTATATTTGGGATGTTTTTCCATAAAGGGACAAATTAATCTATTTTTGTGTCACTTACCATCAGTAAAACGTGCCATGACATAACGAACCATAGCAGATCGGTGACATGTTACAGCACAAAGGTTGCAACACCAAATTAAAAAAAAAACCCTCCCTACAACGGTCAGGCCCATGTCTTTCTATAGAATCACGAGCTAAAAAGGTAATAAAACAAAAAAAATCTTAATCATTTATTTCATAATATACTAATTTAATACATTAATTCTTAAACATTTGAAAATATATTACGGGTGTTCTTTCGACTTTCACTTTGTTACTTCGTCATAAGAAGTTGTTTCCTGCAACCACACATCACTGACGCGTAGTACTACACTAACTTAATAGTACTTTATTACACTCTGAGGCAACAGTCTCCAAGATTCTTAAATATAACAGCTTGTTTTTTATCCGACATTAAAAGGACTCGACCGAACTTTTCTTTCAGTATGCATGTTACACGATTTCTTCTTAAATTGTAACCTATTTTGATGATTCTTATTGATTTCATTAGATATTTTCAGGGGTGGTCTCAAATACATTTTGAGAAAAAATACACTTCTGAGCATCGTATTCTTAGACGGCCTTAACCAAAAGTGTCCGTAGACGGCAACAAAATAAACAAAATTTGAAATGCACGTTGGCACAATTCAAGCATTTTTTCCACCACTTAACTATACCTCCGAAGTTTCGCGAATGCAAGGTAACTTTGCTGTCAGGAAAGATATGCGGAGGAAGCCTTCATAATGCATAATAATTTCATTTGAATCGATATCAAGATAAGTGTTTTATTTCAGCAGTTCAAAGCACTCGTTTACTTACTTACTTATCGTCACGCACAATCCCTAACGGGGTAGCCAGAGAGAACAGATCGCCAAGTGTCACGATCCTTACATACCTCTTTCGCTTCTTTCAGGTTCATTAACTTCTTCATACATGCACGTCTAGGTATCCGAGTACTCTTGACCCTCCCCTCTCCGAGCAATTTGCTCACATGGTCTTCGAAAGTTAGTCTCGGTCTACCTCGACACCTTTTAATATTTACTTTCGCTCTATATATTTTCTTCACCATTCGGTCTTCACTCATTCGTTCAACGTGCCCAAACCATTGGAGTACGCCCCTATCAATTTTTGTGATAAGGTCATCTTTCAATCCTGCCATATTGCGAATCTCTTCGTTTCGCTTTCGGTCGGCTATGGTAACGCCACACATTTTACGAAGAGATCGCATCTCCACTGCATTCAACTTGCTTTTATGCTTCTTCTGGCATACCCAGGTTTCGCTGCCATATAACGAAGTCGGTACCAACACTGCGTTATGTATTGCAAGGCGTGCACTCTTCACCACTCGTACATAGATTATTTGAAACGATACCCGTAATTAACAAAGCTTTATAAACTGATGTGTATTGTGAAATTCTATCCATTACAGCCAAAGATTCTCTATGATTACAGCATATCAAAAATCTACTACTGAACATAAACCTCTCCTACAATTTGTCTAATAGATATATTCACCGTAGTTGCTACGTTTGACAAGTGTTTCAGCAACTCCATTATTTTGAATTAGTTGCTTTGCAGCTAGTTGCGGTTAGTTGTTTTTTTTAGTTAGTTGCTTAGCACTGCAATTGCCAAGCCGCTAACAAAACGTCTCAATTTTGGCTAATCTTACCTATACCGGAAAGGTGGACAAAGGCTCCGTTAGTTGTTTTTTTTTTTTTGAGTGGCAATCGCCAAGTCAATCTAACCAATCTGACGTACACCGGAAGGGTTGTCCAGTATTAATTTACAATGGTATACATGAAGAAAGATATTCATTTATATCTTAGACAAGCAAATAGACACCAAAATAATCTATTCTTGAAAATTCTTATAGTCATTGAGTGTAACATCAAGCTAGACGTGAATGCATTTTACAATGTCATTGCAAATGTGATATTGTAAAATGTGGGACTTTTCACTTAGCTTGAATATTAAATTTTTAAGGAAGTGATCTTTATAATATTCTATAAGAGATATGTGTTGCTAGTTTGCATCCTAGTTTGGTAAGATTTACGATAAATTTAACCAGCAGAACTTTCTATCGGCACACTACATTTTATACTATTTTCCATACAGTAAAGGGTGACAAATTCACAAAGATCGCTTAGTATTCTATAAAATTAAAGTGACAAACGAATTTCGTAATGATTTCTTATATTTACATGAACACTACACATTTAATATATTATGTTGTATATGTATTGTATTCAATAATAATGGTGTAATGTATTCAATAATATTAACTGTGCTTTGCTCCTACCGATAGCTTACAACATTAACTTCCACGAGGGATGTGAATTGGGAAAGGTTTGCCACCTCGGTAGGAGCGTCGTTCCTTAACGTTCAAATATACTGTCCAACCAGGTTTAACAGCCTGGAGACGGGACATTCGCCGGCGCGAACGGCGAGACGTCAAGCGACTAAAACAAATGTATAGAAATGTATGGATCAAGCCACGCGTAGAGGCGAGTGGCGACGCGACGGGCGAAATTTACCGGGCGAATCGCGCGGGCGACTGGCGGCGCGGCGGGCGACTGGCGGCGCGGCGGGCGACCAAAACAAATGTATGTATCAGTACAGTGCAAGCCACGGAGTCGGGCGGCAATCGCGGCGGCAGACGCAACGAATAGTATTTATTTATTACAAAATATTTTAGTTGTTTTCGCCGCGAAAAATGCCGGGCTGACAAAAACAACTTAAAATTCTATCCGCATTAACTTTTATCTCCAATTCTGGTTGAATATTAACAAGTATATAATCGCAGGTTTCGACACTCACTCTGGTATTTACTCGAATTTTTTTCTGGATGCATTCTATTTGTTGTGGAATTCTCCATTTATAACCCGATTCTAATCGTGTACTCCGCAATCTCTTCCAAATATTATGTCTTGAATCAGTAAACAATTACTTTCTAAGCAATATCGAAATAACTTTGGTAAAGACATTTTACTCTCGGCCTATCTGGTCGCAGCGGCAAACGTAACTTCCCGCGGCACTCAAATCGCGCAGCGCGCATTGTCGCCCCGCCTGTCGCTTCGCCGTTCGCGCCGCCGATCCCCGTAGCCAGGCCGTAAGCATCAATTTAGCGGTTTAGGTATCTCTAGTGAAGCTATATAAACAAAAGAAGGCTTCGGACCATATATAATAAATCGGAGTACATCTTGTTAGCGTGATTTAGTTTGGTTTGTGGAAGTTAATGATGTAATGTTACAAAACATTATATTATTTATTGAACCCTAAAACACTTTACGTAAAACAAGACTGAGGTGTTCGACGTCCTAATGTCCTAGTGACTACGGCTCTTTTTAGTTGGTTATTAATTTTTGGTCTGAGCTACACATAAAAAATAATGACTTCTAAATATATATTTACGCGAACACTAAACTAATTTTATGGATTTTATCGTGTTTAGCCCGCAACCATGGGTGCTGCAAAGCACCCGAAACATCAGAAACTACAAAGTCAAAATTAAACGCGATAAAATCCGTAAAATGAGTCATTTACGCATCCACATACGCAGTAAACACTAATAGTATCATGACGTATTGCGGGCATTGATATGCTAAATCACGATATTTTACTTCATTGAAAAAAATCGTGATTTAGCACAATATCAATAATATAGAAATATTATTAATAATATGTATGTTCTTTTTTGATAAAAGTAAAGTGAATAACGAACTGAATGGGCTGTCAGTTCGTTTGTCACTTCAATTTTGATCACTTGATTTGAAATTCACCTGACGATAAGTGGCTTTAACTTCAAACAAATAAGGCTACAGCTGGGTCATCTCTGAGAACTGAAATGAAACACAGCTTGTAATTTTATTAGCCTTCTTTACCATTCAGACCGAAACACAGCAATGCCAGCCACCGTTATTTGGCAGCAGAATACGTAAGACGGTGGTACCTACTCAGACACATTCCGAGGCAGAAAAGTATTCCTGCCACCTACTAAATATTATGTTCACTTTTTTTTACCTGCCTTAACGGCAACATCTACACATAAATATTTCTGTATACCTAAGTCATGGCAAAGCACCTTGTAAACTAGCAGCAGCAACTTTCGGGTACCAATTACAAATAATCAAAAAATTGTGATTGGAATTTGCATAGTAACCGTGGAAAACATCTCCACGATGAGGCGATCAGTTGGGGATGCCTCTGTTCAGTAGTAACTTTGATAGGATGTAATGATGATGATATTTAAGGCACAGTTCTTTCGAATAGTATACATATTTTATTTCCCTTCTTTTATGAAAAATTATAAAAAAAAATGTACACGTAAAATGATTTTCGACAGTCGCGTATTATTATAGCCTAAAACTAAAACAATATTTCTTGTCTTTTGCCCATTGCCTAAATCTGGAATTACACTGAGCAAACAGGACACTTACCCTTCAATTTTTCGCTCAGTTTAATATGGATGCCTTTTCATCAGTAGTTGATCTTTATTTTCTAAAATAAAACAACACTGGACCATGACAATAAAAGCTTTGTATCTATCGTCGTTACATGAAACAGCCAATTAGAGAGAAAAGACTTTCTTTATTTTTATATTGAATGTATAAAATACGTCTAAATTTTTGCTGTTTTTGCTACTTATACTTTCTGATAATAAACATACAATAAAGCAACTAAATAATTTTATGAAGTTTTTTTTATAAGAGTTTCAAACAACCCAACGGTCTACCTCTATCTGTCTACCGCTACTCATAAGCGTCTGTATATATTTATTCAACCAAAAACACATTAAATTTTTAAAACGGATGCAGTTTTAAATGCTTATTTACCATATGCTCACGGAAATGAGTGAGATGTATACAGGATGCAGTTTTATTATTTTACATATAATCAAATGAATAAATAGTAAATTCACTAAAGAAAAACCAATACAGATAGATGAATAAAATTTACGAAAATGGTGCAAGGGAAGGAAAAGAGTTTGCATACATCAAATAGATAATGGACCTCTTTTTAGTTTATTCATTCGTCGTTATTCCCTGCAGTGATATTTTCCTTTATACAATATTAGATGTAAAGACAGACTTAAACGCATCAGAAATTAATGGATATAAATTTTTATGGGTTACTAACACGCGACAGAATCACGTTCCAGCTTGCTGCCGCATGAAAAACGTTGTAAAAAGGTTGTAGTCAATACTTATTCTCAATAACAATACGAAAAAGGAATACTTTCTTGGTTTTCCTTGTTATTGAATATTTTTCGTACAGTTGAGCAATAACAATAGTACGGAGGATAGTTTGTGACAATTTACAGTTTTTTTACTGCAGTGCAGCTTTTAGTTGGCTACGTTCAGAAATATTACAAGGATGTGAAAGTAAAGCTAAAGCTGAATCCATAATTTATGTTTGTTTAAGAGGCGACTTGTAAATCCCAGGTAAACAGACAAATAGCGCTTATTCCACAGATAACGAATCGAATAAGTGAATTTTTTAAGGTCAAATAGGCTTTATTTGACATATGCCGTGACTACCTTTCCTTCCTTATCCTTTTGGCGGCGAGATACCTGTTTATTCGGCAGATAGTTTAATTAATATATTATAATTTCAAGTTAGCTTTCTACATCTTTATAAGTCTCATATTTCGTTATTTCAAGTAACGCAACTAAATCGGATGGACAACTAATTATTCGACAGTTTATCAGCCAATTGATCTTATTCGTTAGGTAGTTAGTCATACGTGGTAGAGCCATGCTGCAGTTATATTTGTAGTATAGTTGTAGCGCGAATGAGTCGCACGACCGGGGAAGGAACACGCTCTCACAGAATACCGGCGTAAAATAATAGCTTAATGTTGATATGTTTCGTATGGTGAGTGTAGAGAACCGGCGACCCTTTTTACTAGAAATGAAGCATTCTATCTTGGTCCTCATGGGTGACAACGCATCTGCGTTTTTATTCGTAATCATTAATAGATGTAGATGTCTCTGGGCCACAGCAACCACTTACCATCAGGTGGACTGTGTGCTCGTTCATCACCCTATCCTATAAAAAGAAAAGTTAGATTCTTCAGCGGCTTAACGATCGCAGAAAATAGCAAAGTACGCGAGCAACTAGGAATTGATCCCAGTCAGCCCCAACGAAATTATTAGTTTTAAGTTTAAGTAAAATTTAAGTGCTGATCTACCACGTGCTCTGCGGAAAAGGAAAACGTCGTAAGGAAGTCTGAATTCACTCAATATTATTGTCACTCAGAATTCAAAGAACATCAAAGAATAAAATAATTTTCACACAACGGCTTCTGAAGTCGGAGCTTTAATTCTTCTATAACTATGTAATATATTGTAACTACGGCTTCTGAAGCAGGTATGTAGAAATCATTCAAAGTTCTCAGAAAACGGCTTTAACTTTTAACAAGAGTTTAAATTTTCGCATGCATGTTCCCTCGAGTTCGGTACACGATGTTTTGGTAAATAAAGTTGTTCAAATATACATTCCTATTTACTATATTTTCATATTATTCAATGTATATATTTTAACAATTTATAAGTTTTGAAAAACACTTGAACTTAAATCGAAAAGCAAAGTTGCATTACAACTTTCAAATTTAATTGCTTTTCCAACTAATTAGCGCAAAACAAACTTTAGCTTATTTATACTTTTACCAAGCGTAGCGTGCGTACATATGAAAATACACAGTAAAATTTTTCTTTCATTTGCAGTAAGTCACAATTTGTTAATATTTTTTTTTTGAAGAGTCAAGGTGAAAAACGATCATGCAGTTATCTGATGATAAGTGGATCCTGTGGCTTATAGACATCTACATCTATCCTCGATCGAAAGTCAAACTGCAGATGTGTTGTTACCTTAGAGTTTTTTTTTTTAGGATAGGGTGACAAACGAGCACACAATCCACCGTAAGTGGTTGCTGTAGCCCATAGACATCTATCCTCGATCACGAATCAAAATTCAGATGCGTTATCACCCATTAGAATACTAATATTTTCTCGGTTTTCTGCATTCACCATACGAAAAACAGCAGCATTAAACTGCTATTGTGTGCTGATATTCAGTGAGAGCGTAATCCTTCCTCGATTGAATGGACCCATTCCAACTATAGCTGCAGCATAGTTCTACTACGTTATGCACAATGTCCAATATATTTTAGTATTCTAATAACATGGTAATGGTAAGGAATAGGCGTGACAGGAAATGATTGGCGAACCGTGTCGGCACGCATCTCACGAAAATACCATTCATAATGCGTACTTGGCTAAGCACATGACGTACAATGTAGGACCACCCACGTGACGCGTTATGTTTTCGATGGTCAAAGCCAATACATTTTTTTTAATTTAGTTGCTTTTATAATCACTTATATATATCAAGCTATGTCATGGTTGTAGCAGAAAAGCGTTGGCTCGACCGAGAAAGGACCATGCTCCCACAGCATAATACCAATGTAAAATAGCAGCTTAATGCAGCTGTGTTTTATATGGTGAGTGAAGGAAGCGGTGACCATTTTACTGGCAATGAATCATCCCATCTTAGTACCCTGAGGTGACAATGCATCTGCATTTTGATTCTTAAACGAGAATAAATGTGTTGATTAAAACTGCTTTTACAGATTTTATCGGGTTTAATATATTTTATTTTTAATTCCCGACGTTTCGGATGCTTTCCAGCACCCATGGTCACGGGGGACTGAAGTGACTGACGTCTCGAAGTCAGTGTTAACCCGGAGTACCTTCAGCCTTTTAATTATTATTTACTGTCCGATCTGCGCAGAATGAACTTACTGTGTCTTGAAGTCTTGCAGTGTTATGCTTGGGTTTAGTTTTAATTTCAATAATTACAGGGTACCAAGCAGATGGTACCACCGAGCCTCCTCCCGTAAATATAAAAAATCATTATGAGAATAGATGTAGATATTTATGGGCCATATCGTCCACTCACCATCAAGTGGACGCCTTTGTTGTATTGAAAAACCAAGGCAGCCATATGAGCCTTTTGTAAGACACAGTAAGCAGTTGGTTTAATTTGACCTCTTCAACGACCTTGAGCTTTTATTTGACCATTCCAAACGGTATCTTATCGTTAACAGTGGTATTTCGGTGACGCTGTCGTCGCGTCACAAGCAAAATGCACCGAAGCCTATTCTACTTTACAAACCTAGAATAGCTTTATAAAGTAGAATAGGTATAATACTTTTAACTTTGGTAGTGTAAATCACACAAAGTTAAAAGTAGAATAGCTTTGTATTACTACACGGCGGGATAACTCCCCTTTTCCTCTCACGACTAAAGTACAATATGTCTTAAAATGTAATCAAATTATCTTACAAAATTAAATACTAAAATTGTGAGTAAAATAACGTCCGAAAACTGTTAAAATGTTCATTTAAAGCATTAGCGTGCACTTTGGATCTACGTCACTTTTTATGCATTAAACTGACGCCGACGTTTTACTCTAGTTTAAATAAAGGTCTAGTTAGTCGTTTTGTGTTTATAACATAATAAGTAGAATTTACAATCTTCTTTTCAGGATCTTGACCTTTACAGCATTGTTTTGTATTTTTTAACTTAGAATATAAATTAATATAAAGATCAAGATCTTAAAAGATGATTTTAAAAGCTTTAATAAATAATGTAACGTAAATAATAAATGCTTTAAGGACATTTATTCTGCTGCCAAAATTTGCTACTAAGCTGAGAAATAATTTAGAGTTTCTTATCAACTCCAGACGACATCAAAGATATTGAAAGTACTTTACTCGTATATGCATGCATTTCGATTCTATACTTATTAATATTATAATTATAAGCTCTATTTTTCTGCCCGCTTTACGAACCACGAAGTAACAAGCGTAATTAAGCGAATTATAAAGTATCATGAACATAAACTATAATAACTTTCAACAACATCGTCATCATACCAAACGTTAGTAGAATACTAACGTGTACTATCCTCGTAAGGCCCAAGAAAATTTTTGCTTAGTTTAGATTACGACCTGAAGGTCCTTTTAAAAGGATCAAATTTTATTGATGTTCAGACCTAAACAAAAAGATGCAATGTTTTCTTTTATAGCAGTTTTTATTTTAAATACATTTTATTAGTGTCTTTATAACTCACCAAAGGACCCATTTGTAAAGTATAGACCTCATATCATTGGTTCTTTGTAAAGGCCTTTGGGTTAATATTAGATAAGTAGGTACCGAAAATTTACACTATCTGTAGGACTTTGGTTTGTAACGATATAAATAAAAACACAATTTTTATGAAGAAAATCAACATTTATTACAAATTTAAACAATAATACTCTTCACAAGAAGAAGATACTTAATGCATAACATTGTTAAAGTTATGCCAATATATAGATATATGCAATTCATTGGTAGTGAGACCAAGGCACTTGCCATATTTTGATAAGAAATTTTGATTAGTTTTCAATACTATTAGCTTCATTATTTCGTCATCGATATAGAGCTTAAAGTAATCAAATTTATCGGTAAATGAATCTGCATCAATCGGTAGATATGAGGGTTCTGTACGCGAAATAATGCGGATTAAAATTCTTCATTGACCACTCACAATGTCTCACATCAGATGAAGATGACGCTGGCGAGTTCCTATTATTAGTTACCCTTCGCGATGTAATTCCGCGTGAACGTCGCGTGGTTCCACATTGTTGCATGACACAATCTCGTCCTTTTCTTTGTAGTGAAGGTGCGGGAGTCATATCTTTGTCGGAAAGTTCGGACTGAGAATTTGAATCACTTGATTCCAATACCGATCTCTTGACACTCGAGGACCCTGAAACTGACAAATCTTTATCTCGTGATAACACACTGCCTGTGTGAAATGCCTGCCATCAGCCCATCATCAATTTCATTGATATCAGCTGCTTCATCGTCAAATTCAGAAACAAGTAAATCAACTATTTGTTGTTCATTTACTCCTGAAAAAAAGTTATTTTTTTGTTAATTAAATATAGACTCAAACAACAATAATATTTGGTACCTACCTAAATAAATTTTCAAAAAAAGTATTTTAGTTTAACTCATTAACTTAACGTACACTTCATCTTAAGTAAACATAATAACGCAAAGACCTTTGTATAGGTCTAAAATAATACGGGTTTTTTGGTATAAAAGCCCGCGGTACTTTTTAAAGTATCAAAAAGTTTGGTTTAATTAAATGCATCATTTTCGATAGTAAAATGAAAAAAGTGTTGAATATAATTACGGAAAACATATAGCCATACATATTTTTGTATACGAAACCGTGCTGATATGACTGATCACAAGGATAAAGAAAGATATACTCACCCTGTCTCCCAAAGTCAGCCATCGTGTCGAAAAAGAAATGGCGTCACAAGGTCAATTTTTAAACCAATAATTATGACTTCCGGTAACAGATTAAATAGGTCTTCCAGGTTCGTCTTAAATGTCAAATATTTATTTGGCGGTCCATTTGAATTCGAAAAACGTGATTTTAAAATTGAACCTTTTTAAAGGACTTGGGCCTGCATGAAGAAGTAATCATATTTGATGCTGGGTCTGAACACACATATTATTTATTCCTTTAAAAAGGACTTTGGGCCTTAGGAGGATATAAGAGAAAACGTAACCACACCCGATGGATGAAGACAGAGAAATTTAGTTATTGCCTCTATATTACAGCGCATGATAATATTATATTTATTCCAAATACAAAATGTCTAAGCCTGTTACAAAGAAAAAATTAATAGGCTTTGGTTAGAACTTTTAATTTATTTTCAATCAATACTGAAGTGTCTAAAGTAATTGGCAGAATCGAAGCCGCTGTACAATAGACTGTTCTTTTATTTAAAGTAAATGGATAAGATAAGCTAGGAGTTCACTAAATAAATGGGAAAATATCTCGAAGCTCTCTTTTGTAAAAACATATTCTTTTCATTTGCACCCACAATTGATTTTATACTTGTTATTTCTCATCAGCTCTGTAAAGTTCACTGGACATTGGTCTACTCCGTTATGAGAGTAATTTTCCCTAATCGTCACACTTGGCAGGCAAACTTTGTTTGACCTCTTTTCCAGTACTCTTACTCCCTTTCACACTTTAACAGCAGCTTTAACAGCTTTCATCCCGATCCCTAAAAGAGGTAACGGCTATGATCCGTCCAACTACAAGTCTATTGCCATTGCCTTCTTGTTTTTGAAAATAATGGAGTCAATCGTTATCTGCGTTTTCACACGGTATCATGAAGAGCCCTAGCTGCTTAGACACCGCCAATACGGTCTCCGTCAAGGCTACTTAGCTAGTGATGTTCTTGTTTACTTAGCATACCGATGGACGCAGGTGTTTGGGTCCATGAGGGAAGCATTGACGGTTAGTTTGGACATAGCCTTCGATCGGGTTTTGGTTATATACCAAATATGCCCCTATGAGACAATCTATGAGTGAGGTCTATGATCAGATGTGAAATTTGAGGGGATGTATGACAGGCCTGGTGGTCTAGTGGTTAGTGACCCTGACTGCTATGTCGGAGGTCGTGGGTTCGACTCCCACCCAGGACAAATCTTTGTGTGATGAGCACTATCATTTGTTCTGTGTCTGGGTGTAATTTATCTATAATATTTATGTATTTAGAAATATATAAGTATGTTTATCAGTTGTCTAGTACCCATAACACAAGCTCTGCTTAGCTTGGGACTAGATGGCGTTGTGTGATAGTTGTGGAATATTATATTGTATTATTATTGTATTATGTAACATTTGAATAAGAAAAGTAGTTATCTCATGAAAATTTTCAATTATTTTACTAAAGTACATAGATGAAAAAGTAAATAGTAAATTTCCATCTTATTAGTTAATAGTAAATCCAAATTTATCACTTGAAATACAAAGGCAAGTTCGCAATAATTTTACGATTATGTATTATTTACTGAAAAATTTATTTTCAATATTTTACGAGCTATAAATACATAACAAATTGCCAAACCAGTTCACAATTTCAATCAGTAATGAAACATTCCAGCAAGGAAAGCTGTAATCCTTCAGCTTTCGTAACTGTCACGTACGTATATTGAACGTATTTATAAACAGTCTCAACTAAATCCAGATTTTTTGTGACTCTTTACAAAGTATTGTCTATTTTGTAATTCCCATGAGATGTTACAAGTATTCTAGATATGACTGCCTCGTTGGTCTAGTGTTTGTAGTAGTGTGACTGCTGATTATAAGGTACTAGATTCGAATCCCGGGTCGGGCCAAAAATCAATTATTGTGTTTTTCCGTCAAGAAATTATCGGTAGCTGCCTGGAGTTAGTAAGTTGGCGGTGTTTCACCCCCGTACCTCGGAAAGTATATAGAGCCGTTGGTCCCGAGCCTGATCTCTCTCCGGTGCTGTCGGTTTACCGTCCCTTCGGATTATAGGAGTAAGGGAATAGAGAGTGTACCTGTGCTCGCGCAAACATTTGGGCACTATAATCCTATTTTGCGCCAATAGCAAGTCTCCGTTGAGGCAGGGCGCGATAACCGAAATTTGATCTTAAGGACACTATCATTTTAACTGTTTTTTTTTCAAATTTTTGCAAATAGCGTTTAAGTGCAAAGCTGGGTATATATCTGTGACTTCACCATCAGCAAAGCAAGGGTTGAGATTATTAACACTGTCAATATAAGATAATGCAGAGATAGCAGACACCATTAATCTATTTCGTTCATCATTAGTGGCAGTTTAAGAATATTTACTACACTATGTCATCCCGTGGGAGTCGCGTGGGGCGACAGAGGGAAACAAATCAGGAGATGGGCAGCAGCGTCTGCCTAATGCCGACAAAAAACCCAATCCACTGGCCAATTAGGCAATCTATGGGGAGACCTATGCATATATATATACAACACGTAACATAATTACCAACACGTAACATAATTAACAACACGTAACATAATTAATAACACGTAACATAATTAACAACACGGACATAATTAATGCACTTCGAGAAAGTAGTTTGTTCAGAATCGTTTACTGAATCGATTCCTATCATTTTTAATATAGGTAATTTTTTATCCCAAAAATAATTAAATCTACGTAAATTACAGTCACACTAAATCCGTACAGTCAAAATAAACTGAAATGCACCGTAACTTAAGGCTATAAGACTTTTAAGAGTGCAGTTTTATTTGTATTACTAGCTGCTGCCCGCGACTTTGTACGCGGATGATGTTGCTTACGCCAGCGACAACGGGGCCGTCAAAATCGAAGATCTAAAACGTCTGTTTTCGAATTCTAAGAGCCCGGGGACGGGAAAACAACGTGATGTGCGAGACGATTCGAGACGTTCCAGATCTTTCATTTTTGTAGGTCAACACGAAATGCCCATCAGATTAAACAACTTTTGCTAAGGCGTCATTCCTATATATGTTATAATGTCGCTGGGTTTTGGAGTTTCACAACAGGTGTTCCAAATCTTTAAATAACTATAGCTGTACCCTTGGCTTTGCCCACGTTCTCGGTCACGCGCAAGTCGTATCTCACGCTCCTGACGGCTCTCAAGTGATCGAGCAGTCTCAGAGCGGATATTCTGAAAACTCAACCTCTGATCCCTCTGTGTAACCGTTTCGGATGCGCGAGACAAAGAATGATGATCCCGGTCGGTAGCTAAACGCATTTCTCGTTGTTCCACACTTTCCTGAGATCGAGAAGCAGTAGTGCGGACTCGTTTAAATTCTAGTCGTAATTGGCGCTGCGTGCTAGTTTCTGCGGACAAACTTAGTGCATTACGCTCATGGTTAGCACCTAGCCGTTGTTCACGCTCTACGTGGGTTCGAGAGAAACTACTGCTACTACTAACTAACCTGCGCATCTTAAAAACCCTTGAGTTTCGAGACAGATTTGATATTTTTATTAAAGGCATAGCTAGATTCCTTCTTAATCCGATACTAACGATATTCAAAATAATGTAAAGTTATCGAATAAGTACGTAATAGTAGAAAAATAATAATTATTCGTAGGAAAATTAAACACATCAACCAACACAGACAACAAAGGTAACCCCGTTTCTGTAGGATGATAACTTAGAACCAAAATTTTGACTTGACTTCATGATAGTGTAACTTGTTGTACCACCAATCAATCTGTTTAGTAATATTAGTGTGAAACTCTCCATACAATCAGATAGGACATGTAAAGTTCCCGGATTTCCTAATGCACATAAAAAGTGCAAAAATTAAACAAACATTACGATTTTTGTTTTTTTTTTGCAAAACAAGGAGTTTTCTTCCACGTACAACCTCTCTGTGGAATAGTTTACCACCGGCGATTTTTCCGGACCGATACGACCTGGGGACCTTCAAGAAAAGAGCTTACTCCTTTCTAAAGGGCCGGCAACGCACCCGCAATTCTCCTGGTGTTGCGGTTGATCATGGGCTGCGGTAGTCACTTAACATCAGGTGAGCCGCATGCTCGTTTGCCCCCTCTTCTAAAAAAAAAAAAAAAAAGATTTTTCAAAACAATATTATGGGATTTAAACTTGCACCATTTAATGCGGTAAACATTTTTGACGGTCGACATATTGTTAAACAGCTGTTCCCTTGCAATTTATAATATTAGTGCCCCGCTCCTTTATAAAAATAGCGTGATTATTATGTTCCCAGAGTTAAATTTTTATTTTTCTTTTAACTAATAACATATCATTTTGTGCATTCAATTATTTTGTGCATTCAATTACAGAGAAAAACCTTTTAAAATCAATAGTGCTTACCCCCTATAACATACGGCGTGATAATATGTAGCCTAAAGCCTTCCTTGGTTTACAAAGAACACTTTTGCTGAATTTCAAATCAATCTATTCAGTAGTTTTGGCGTGAAGCCGTACCATACACACAGACAAACAGACAAACAGACAAACAGTCAAAAATTCTAAAAAGTCACTTTATGTCATTAGTTAAGCTTTTCTAACAAAAGCCACTTATTTTTTCTCGAAAATACTCAATGTACAGTTTTTTTTCGTTACTGTTTTATTATATGTATAGATCAATCTGTTTAGTAATATTGGTGTGAAACTCTCCATACAATCGGATAGGACATGTAAAGTTCCCGGATTTCCTAATGCACATAAAAAGTGCAAAAATTAAACAAACATTACGATTTTTCAAAACAATATTATGGGATTTAAACTTGCACCATTTAATGCGGTAAACATTTTTGACGGTCGACATATTGTTAAACAGCTGTTCCCTTGCAATTTATAATATTACTGCCCCGCTCCTTTATAAAAATAGCGTGATTATTATGTTCCCAGAGTTAAATTTTTATTTTTCTTTTAACTAATAACATATCATTTTGTGCATTCAATTATTTTGTGCATTCAATTACAGAGAAAAACCTTTTAAAATCAATAGTGCTTACCCCCTATAACATACGGCGTGATAATATGTAGCCTAAAGCCTTCCTTGGTTTACAAAGAACACTTTTGCTGAATTTCAAATCAATCTATTCAGTAGTTTTGGCGTGAAGCCGTACCATACACACAGACAAACAGACAAACAGACAAACAGTCAAAAATTCTAAAAAGTCACTTTATGTCATCAGTTAAGCTTTTCTAACAAAAGCCACTTATTTTTTCTCGAAAATACTCAATGTACAGTTTTTTTTCGTTACTGTTTTATTATATGTATAGATCAATCTGTTTAGTAATATTGGTGTGAAACTCTCCATACAATCGGATAGGACATGTAAAGTTCCCGGATTTCCTAATGCACATAAAAAGTGCAAAAATTAAACAAACATTACGATTTTTCAAAACAATATTATGGGATTTAAACTTGCACCATTTAATGCGGTAAACATTTTTGACGGTCGACATATTGTTAAACAGCTGTTCCCTTGCAATTTATAATATTACTGCCCCGCTCCTTTATAAAAATAGCGTGATTATTATGTTCCCAGAGTTAAATTTTTATTTTTCTTTTAACTAATAACATATCATTTTGTGCATTCAATTATTTTGTGTATTCAATTACAGAGAAAAACCTTTTAAAATCAATACTGCTTACCCCCTATAACATACTGCGTGATAATATGTAGCCTAAAGCCTTCCTTGGTTTACAAAGAACATTTTTGCTGAATTTCAAATCAATCTATTCAGTAGTTTTGGCGTGAAGCCGTACCATACACACAGACAAACAGACAAACAGACAAACAGTCAAAAATTCTAAAAAGTCACTTTATGTCATCAGTTAAGCTTTTCTAACAAAAGCCACTTATTTTTTCTCGAAAATACTCAATGTACAGTTTTTTTTTCGTTACTGTTTTATTATATGTATAGATTACTAATTCTGTCATTCAATAAAAATAAAGAAAAATGAACTTTATTTCATGCACGTTAAAGTCTTTGCGTTCGTGGATTTGTACTGTGACTACAACATTCTTCCGGAATTAGTATAACTAATTTGATAAATAACCAGTGCATAAAAATGTTTAACTAAAAATTCACTGTAACTATTATGATTATAACATAATATACTAATTGGGGTGTCTGAGGATGTGCGTTAATTACGTTACGTGTTGTATATACTCGTATATCTTGGAGTAATCGTGTTGGGTCGCATTTGTAACGGTTCGCATTAAAAAGTAAATGTTACCAGAGTCTGAAATTGGAGATCCAGTTAAAGGTTTTTTATAGAATAATAGTGACAACACACAGTCCACCTAATGGTAAATGTATATATATATATATATATATATATATATATATATATATATATATATATATATATAGTAATCGGATTTGGTTAGCATTATTTTACTCTGGTATTCTCTAAAAGCGTGATTCTACTCCAGTAGAGCCGAACAATTCTATATTATAGCTGCATTATGGCTCTGCCATGTATATTATACTTATGTAGGTGGTTAAGAAGCCTGAGTTTGAAAAAAGTCCGTTTTTTATCCGGCATCCCGGTAATAAAAGTCGATAAATTGTAATTAAACTTTATTTGTCCATTAATAGCACATTTATTTTAAATTTTATTTTTGTTCATTAGCGACAGCTTTCAAAACTTTGGGTTTTCCACAAATTATATTGTAAAATTCTTCACGAGTAACACAAAAGTCGTACTTTCTAACCGACACTGACAGTCTGTATTGAAATCCGATTGAAATCCGGTCTTGGCGCAGTAAGAGACCGGATTTATCCGGTCAGATGGAGCCCTACGTATGAGACGACTACGGGATGTGCCAGACAGACCACGACGCTCCCAATAGATAGCAGTATAACCACAACGTTAACATCAGCCGCTAAATACAAAGAGCAGCAGCGTCAACGATGCGAGAGATTAGGTACAGCGATCGTCAATCACTAAGTGGATACACCCAACGTGAATCTGTATCTGAAATAAAAAAGTTGACTAGTTCTCCTGTACTGTTTGAATTGATATACTTCGTCTCACTTGATTTCATAAAAATAACATTTAATTGTTTTTGTTTTCTTTAATAAACTAAATTTAAAATATATTTGTATATATATATATATATATATTGTATATCATAACAAAGATTTTCGATGAATATGGCCTTCATTTTTATATTTAAGAACTGTCTCTTAGTTGAAGTTACTTTTCCTTGTAAGCCTCACGGGATTAAAACCAAAAAAGTTGTACACCCTAGGGATTACATTTTTTTTGGTATCTTGAAAAATTAAGAAATAAAAACGTTTTACATAGTATTATAAATATAGTAATTATAGTGGTAATATTTTTATTTACTCTTAGAAAACGTTTCATGCTACCAAGTTTTACATACGCTTTTACCAATATATGTAAATATATTTCGGATACGTACTAGATTTTTAGATGGTATAACCACGGTGCAGCTATATAAAACCACCACCATGACCACGAATGCGTTGGCTTGACCACGTTCTCACAAAATATCATAAAATAGTATAAATATAATAAATAGAAAAAATATAGCATTTATTCCAAAGAAACATCGGAATCTTCTGAAAAATACGAAAATATTCGGTGAAATTTTGCGAGAAAATAAGATAAATTTTGGAAGAAAAACTATTACATTTGGGAACGTCTCGTAAGTTGTTAACTTTGTTTTCGTTAGTTAGGCTTTTACTATAAAAACTAGATAACAACTATGTTACTTTTATCTTTTTCTTTCATTGTTAAATTAAGCAGTAAAAATTCTTATCAAAACACTTCTATAGAGTAATGTAAAACTTTTATTAAAGAGTAATAGGCGAAGTTAAAAACTAAAAAGAAGCAAATAAATTTCACGTCAAAGCTTTTGAAGTCGTTTCTAAGACATTTTGTATCGAGGAATTAGAACTTCGACTTCAGAGGTTATTAACATTACGTTAACTCTTACGCCTGTCACCCGTAAGTGGTAGAGCCACTATAGAGCCACTATATTATAGTCGTCGCGCTCTCGTATAATACCAGCGTAAAACAGCAGCTATGTTTTGTATGTTGAGTGTAGAGATCCAGAGACCCTTTTCTACTGATTACGAGGCATTCCGTCTTAGTTCTCAGGGGTGACAACGCACCTGCGTTTTAATTCTTAATCGAGGATAAATGTAGACGTCTATGGACCTCATCATCCAATCACCATCAGGTGGACTGTGTGCTCGTTTGTCATCCTTGTTCTATGTATAAAAAAAACATTGACTACGGATTTCCATTTGGCACGATTCTGAGAAATCTCTTTGTCGGTTGCTTTTTTTTTTAATAAACCTTTTTTTTACCCTTTCGACTATACTGACTGAGTAATATTATCACATGTTCAAGGTTAACAAACATCGCTAATTTTTCTAACTTTGTATAGGACTACCTCTGAAAAGACCTGATAATAAAAAAAGAATTATTTCAATCGGTAATAAAATTGATAAAGTAAATAGTCGTGAAAATGTTATTGACATGGATTACGAACAAAACAACCAATTCTGACGAATTTTCCAACATTCAACGTATTATTTAAATGCTCATAGTTAATTTACTATCTCAAAAACAATTTAAGAAAAAATTTCGAAGTTATTTAAAAAAACGTTTTATTCCAAATTTTTCTTAGTGTTCAACGCCTCAACTTATTTTAATGCAGTTTGCAGCAATCAACGGCGTTTTTCGAGTTTACGATCTAGTTATACTTTGAAATTTATAGTTAAGTTTGTTTAAAAGTTATTTCAAAAAACATTTTTTGAAAATTTTATTTTTGAGATTTCCTAAAATCTACTGGCCCGAAATGGTTCAAGTGGCAAAGAAAATTTAAGTTTGGTGAAGCCTTTTCGAACACCGCCTGATTCGTTCAAATTGCCTAAGTCGTTCAAAAGTTATGAGAGGGTTACGTACATCCATACACACGCATGCATGTGTGGACGCACGCACGCACGCACATCCGCACACACGCACGCACGCACATCCGCACACACGCACGCACGCACATCCGCACACACGCCCGCACACACATACATCTGTATGTATGTATGTGTCCCAACTATTTTTTTGAGGATGTCACAATGTCTGTAGAAATAGTCAGAAAGGCTTCCTAAGACCTCAAAACGTCGCGATCTGAGGAAACCTCATTTTCGATAACTGGGGTAAAACCAATAACTTCCCGATTTTATGAAAATCATTGATTTTCAGTGCATTATTACCACTGACGACTAAGATGTATTGCCTCGTAACCAAAAAAAGCACCGTGTTTTCGTCACTCTTTATATAAAACATTTGCAACATTATGCTATTTTACGCTGGTACTCAATGAGAGTGTGATCTCTTCCACTTGATCCAACCCGTGCTTCAGCTGTAATACATCTACAGTGTGGCAACACTATCTAATTATTGTTTGTTTTGGTTAAATGAAACAATGCAGAGCAACTGAGTCATTCATTTCACTTCATAAAATTCCTTTGGTTAATAGAATCTTTGCGAAGAAACCAGTCTTAAGTGAAGTGGTTAAGAATACTGTAGCCCGGAGGATTTATAGATTTAACTGCTATCGTTTCCAGGGGTAAAGTGACTTTATTTAAAGCTTCTTTTGAAACGGTCCTTGTAAATTATAATAAAGGAAACTTCATTACTCGCTTTTCTAAGTTAAATAATTTTATCTGAATCATTAAGATTAATAAAAACGATTACGATACGATTAAAATTAATAAAGACGAGATTACGGCATCATAAGTATATAAAAAGTATTTAACGTAAATTTATAATTAACTATATTAAATAGCATTATTCCAAATTCAATTAACATTTATTACCTTTTATAAGAAAGGGGCCAAATGAGCATGCAGTTCACCTGAAGGTAAGTGACTACTGCTGCTCATGAACACCAGTGGACTTGCAGAAATGCATTTCCGGCCTTTTAAAAAGAGTAGGCTGAATGTGTTGTTCAAGAGGAAAAATCTCATGTAGTAGCCGATTCCACAAAGAAGTCCTGCAGGAAAGAAAACTTCTGATTGCACATTGGTGGACTTCAAGCATTTAGATGGTGTGGATAGTTTCGCAAATTACGTCGCGATGTGCGATAGTGGTATTTTGCGGCTGGTATAAATGGAAACAATTTTAGAGTTCTCTCCGTGGAAAATGCGCTTAAAATGTGGGATGCAACATCTCTTCTTCTCTTCTTCCGAATAAAGAACAAAAATGGCTGAATAAAACTGCATATACGGATTTAATTTACTCATTTTAACTTATTTGAAGTTTCGGGTGATAGATCACCCGGAACGTCAAAGAAGTTAAAAACGCGGTAATTAAAATTAAACGTCAAATAAGTTAATTAAACGCGATAGAATCCTTACATATATAGTTTTATTCAACGTATAGTGTTCGCGTAAATTTAAAAAATCATTAAAGAAGAACCGCTATAAAAAGAGTTATAGTATATATAGTATATATATAGTAATAATCTTTTATTCAAATGAAAGCACTATAATAAAATGAAGACTCTGATCACCAAACTGGACGAGTCCGTATTTTAGGGATCAGCGGCCTCCCCAATGTTGTGAGAACAGTATTAATTAAGTAACTGTTAATATTTAATTAACAATTAACTAAGTAACTAAACTTAACATTTTTAATTAACTAAATAGCTATTTAAATGGATTTATTTACAACTAAACGTAGACCATAACTTAAAGCGACTAAAGTAATTTGTATGTTATATTATCAAAGGTATATTAAAATTAGTTTGTAAACTATAATTTGTAACATATATATATATATATATATATATATATATATATATATATATGTTACAAATTACAGTTTACAAACTAATTTTAATTTAATTAATAATTATAATTAATTTTAAATTTATATATATATATATATATATATATATATATATATATAAAATAAATAATAGAATATATTATTATATACTTACACACATTTTTACAAGTTATATCAGGATATTTTCTATTTTATTATAATCAAGTGACAATAACCAATCTCGAACTTTAACTTTACACTCATACCTGGAAAGAGGATAAAAATTTAGATTTCAATTTAGTTTATTATAAAGTACTGAGGATAGATATGAACTTTGTCGCCTTGAGAAAGCAGTTCGACATCTGTCAATAATCAGTATCATATACATCTATCACAAGCCACAAGCTTGAGAGTTTTGGTGGGAACTTCACCGTCGACGGACAGTCGCTCCTGTTTTGTCGCTTGAATAATGGTTTGAAGTGGATTTTAATTCGTAAAAGTGATATGATTTTATGAATTAAGTGTCTACACGTTTGAACTATTAAAGAAAACGACGAAACAAGTGTTTTGATGTTGATATAAACCTCAAGTTAATTTGATCGCTTGGGCGCCTCATGAACTTGAGTAGCTGTCGCCATCAACAGTCCGCTGAGATGAGCTGTCGTCAAAATCTCCCTAAAACTTCGCAATGTGACGCATCAGCATATTGTAAAGAATTAATATATAAAATGAAGATTCTGAAGGAAATGATAGGCCCAGAAGGGCTAGAACCCAGAGCCGTAAAGCCAGGTAAATAAAAAAAAGCCACAAGCTTTTTCTAACATTTTCCATTGTCGTCTCTTATGACACTCACGGGACGAAATAGGTGATGCTTTCACTTATGTTGCCACCACATATCACTAACAAAGATTTTGCTGACTACTCAAATTCCATGAAATTATTTTTGCTCTATCATGACTTACAATATCCTGTTTATTTACAAACGGCAGAGATGTGTCAAGATTTCTTAAAATACAAGGAAAATGCCTTTTTACAAGGAAAAAACCTTTGTCAAGACAGTGACATGCATAAGCGTTTCGAGAGTGCAATTTATTGCAGTAAAAGTTAAAAAAATGAAAGCATTCCTTCTAACTTTCAGCTTATGGATACTACTTGTATCTGTCTATTATTAATAAAAATAGAATACAGTAAAAGGTAAGACCTTATCAAAAGTAATTATGAAGAGCAAAGGTTTTATGTTAAGAGGGAAGAGTAAGTCAGCTCAAATTCTAATTTCGCCCCCACTTCCCCGCGCGTCGTATGCTATGTACCGACATATTTGTAATCACTAATACTGTAAGTAGAAAGGTCGTTAGACACTTATTTCATTAGGTTCATCATATTTATGCCTGTTTCTTAACGCCAAGCCAGCCGCTTCTTATTTTTATCACGGTTATTTCCCATTTTAATTTTACGTCGTACTGTTGCATAATGTATATTCTGATCGTAAGCGACACAACTTCTCCCTTCAAAAGCCTAAGCGATACTAACGGGGCGACAGAATTCAAGCTCAAGACGCCGATAGTTTAGGTAATTTCTTTTTACAGTGAAAATAACGGTATTTTAAAAAAAGTAAATAACATAAGCACTGCTTTATAGTTAGTTCAGTTAGTATGCAAAGTTTCATGATCTTATTTAAAGTATTTTATGAATAACAGCGGTTTATTGTTTATTTTGGAGGTAACTTTGGATTTTTTTTCTATCGAGAAAATTTTACGAAATCGTGTTTTCGTCTAACATAATCACTAACATTAATCCTCAACTTTACCATATATTTATTTCAAAATTAATGCTGCAATATTTTCGCCATAACGAAGGATCTTGTTAAGCCATTTGACATTATATTTCCCCTTAATATTAGAATAATAAACGAGGTCCTTTATACAGATTAAGGGTGAAAGGCGCACACAGTTCTTTATATATTTTTTTAATTTTAAATAATATTGTGAAATAAATACAAGTTATTGATTAAATCACAAAAAAAAATACGAAACCCATTTTAAGTATAATTGTCTTATCGTAATGATATAAGTGTTATGTCATAAGTAATTTGAATTTATCATGAAAAATTGTAAACAAAAACTTTTGGAATTGATAAAATTCAGTTTTGGGTTTTAGCATCCACAAGTCTTTCTATATCAACATTATTTTTTCCGACTAATAGGAGGATAAAAAAAATAGTGAATATACAATAAATGTGATCATGGGCTGTGATTTAAGCAATAAAATTTTACGACTTCCACGAGGGCGAAGTCGCGGAAAAAAGCTATTGAATAAACATATAAATAGATCCCAACGTCTCGCAAAAGAATTCCCTATTACTAGTCTACATTCTGTATATAAAAGGCACATTTTCTGAAAGACAATGTCAGAAACATTCCACTGAAACATAAAGTAAACCAATTCCAGCGATGTCGAAATGAAAACAAGCTATGTACTCTTAACCAAAATAGAAAAATAGCGTTAGCAAAGACATTTAAATATTAATGTTAGTGAATTACGGCATAAATAAATATAATTTATAGATACTTATATTTTGATAAAAAGTCAAAGAGCCAGTAATAGACATTGCTGTGATTTTGTGACGTAGTCTCTTATATGCCCGATTCCTATAATCAAGGAGCGAAGTAAATACGAAGTGCATACGAAAACAGGTTTTATAAAAAATATTTACATTTTGAATAAAACTTAAAAGCCGACTTCAAAGGAATATATATAAATAAATAATAACACATTCTGAAGTCGGTGCAAAATTATTGTATAGTAGAGTTAAGGCCCCAACAATAGAATTTGAAATTATCTCATTGTTATTAGTACTTTTTCGACACCATCTATGTACGAGTACTTCATCGACACCATCTATGTACGAGTACCTACTTCTTTGACACCATCTGTACGAGTACTTCTTCGACACCATCTATGTACGAGTACTTATTCGACACCATTTATGTACTAGTACTTCGACACCATCTACGTACGAGTACTTCTTCGACACTATCTATGTACTAGTAGTTCTTCGATACCATCTATGTACGAATACTTCTTCGACACCATCTACGAGTATGTAGGAGTACTTCTCCGAGACCATCCATGTACGAGTACTTCTTCTACACCATCTATGTACTAGTACTTCGAACTTTTACTTTTTATTAAAATTTCTTTTTACCCTTTTGAGTAGACTAAGGAATAATCTTGTAGTGACGAGACGGTGTTAAAATATCCACTATTCTATGTCGTCCCGTGGGCTTCGTACTGGGCGACAGAGGGGAACATTCCAGAAGATAGGCGGCGTTCAGCATAGGCAATGTCCTTTTTAAAAGAACTAAAACTTATGCATGTAATTGTGTACACAAGTACAAAGTCAATCTTTGCGACATGTCATTATTATTTTATTCTATATTTTGCATAATTACGTTAAATAATAGTATACTCATGCATCCCCGGCGGTGAAACGTTACATAAAAACGTGACGTTTATTTTTTAAATACCGTACTAAATTTCTCCTCTATGTTAATAAATAATACACATGTTAGAGCCACGCTGCAGCTATATTATGGTTGTAGCACGAATAGTCCGGCTCGACCGGTGAAGGATCACGACCTCACAGAGTAACAGCTTAAAGTAGCGGCTTAATGCTGCTGTATTTCGTATGGTGAGTGTAGAGAAACGGAGACCCTTTTTACTAGAAACGAGGCATTCCATCTTAGTCCACAGGGGTGACAACGCGTCTGCATTTAGATTCTTAATCGAGGATAAATGTAGATGTCTTTCGGCCACGGCTTCCACTTACCATCATGTGTATGTTTATGTTTATTTTTATTTTTATAAAAGTGAAGTGACGAATGAATTGATAGTCTAATCCAACTGATGACATGTGGCTTTAACATCAAACAAATAAGGCTACAGCTGTGTCATCTCTGAGAACTAAAATAGAACACAGCTTGTAATTTTATTAGCCTTCTTTACTCTTCAGACCGAAACACAGCAATACCAGCCACGGTTATTTGGCAGCAGAATACGTAGGACAGTGGTGCCTACTCAGACGGACAGGAAAACAGTCCCACCACCTATTAAACAGTATTTTCACTCTTTTTTACCCGTCTTAACGGCAACATCTACACATAAATATTTCTGTATACCTGACGCGTGGCAAAGCTCTTTGTGTACTGGCAGCAGCAACTGTCGGATACCAACTACAGTGCCTGCCATGCGTAGTAACCATGGTAAATATTTTCCCGATGGGGCGATCAGTTGAGGATGCCTTTGTTCAGCACTGGACTTTGATAGGATGTAATGATGATGATAATGATATCTAAAGCTTACAAAGTACCTAAGGGCGGCTAAGTTTGTATATTATTTAAAAGTACTTTTTGAATAATATACAAATATAATTTCCCTTCATTTATAAAAATAAAATGGTGCGCATAAGATTATTTTCTATAATTATGCTATTATTATAATAATCTAAAACTAACACTATTATCATGCATTTAAGACTTCTTTTCTAATTTTTATTTCAATTTATAATCAAAATTAAATCTATGTCATTATAAAGTCAATTAATAATCGTCATAGGAAGACCGTGATCATATTTCAGGTCGAGACATTATTTCGCTAATAAAAGTCTCCGTATTTATATTCTGTATCCCGAAAAAATCGACGCTATTTGAAGTATGTTGCGAAACGTTTTCAGTATACTGCCGAATACAAATGACGTCATCAATTGACACTTTATTGTACTGACTCACTAACTGACTAATGGTCGGCTATCCGACCATAATAAAACAATTTTTAATTGTGTGTGCGCTGAATAAAGCGTGCCAGAATTTGTTTCTATTTAATCAAATACAAAAAGTTATAGAATAATTGTTGGTATCTCCATTAGGTGGATATAATGATTTTTGGAGCACAAAATGACAAAATGATCGCCAACACTTTTCCAATATGGCGCAAATGTATGACGTCATTACAGTCCTATGTTTTGGAACGAATCACCAGTATAGCGTCGATTCATGACATCATTTGCATTGAACAGTACACTGGGTTCTATTTTGGAACATACCCTTGATTTACACGCTGGACGCGCGAACAGGTACCAAATCCTCCACTGGTCGCGGTCGCCAGACGTGCGCTCTAGACGCGCCAACATGGCGCCTCCCGTTCGTCTCTTATTGTTGTTTTTCCCGCTCATCGCAAACGCAAGTCGCATCGCGCTAGCGTGGCACACAACTAAGGATTACAAAGTAGATAGATTGATAAATAACTCTTTATTGCATTCGAACAGTTATCACTAGGGCCCGGATTAATATGTAAATCCATATTTTTAATTGAAATGGTTTTTGTTCTTGAATATATTTTCTACATAAATTATGATATTTTGATCAAGAAAATGCAATTTCTATTTTCCATATTTTTCCATATTTCAAGTATAAATCCATATTCCACAAGAAATTAAATAAATTTATCCATATCTTCATTATTTTATGTTAGGTTGATGAGAAGGTCTGTGAAATGACTAAAAATGAGTTTTAGATGACGAAAATGCCAGCAAATCCTTTTTATTGGCGTGTGAAGAACTTCTTTAATGCAACCACCAAACGTCAGTAAAGCTTTTTAATGATGCAATGAGAGTTTTGTGGCCTTATGGAGTTAAACATGACCAAGTTGTCTTGCTACTTAGTGATGCTGCTCCTTGTATGGTAAAAGCTGTAGATTCCCTACAAGTTTTGTATCCAAAAATTATTCATATGAAGTGCTTGGCTCATGGTATGAATAGATTTGCTGAATGAATAAGGTCTCAGTTTAAAAAGGCTGACAGTTTAGTATGAAACGTAAAGAAAAAGTTTTTGAAAGCAGCAAGCAGGATCTTAAAATTTAAAGAGATGTATCCCGACATTTCTTTACCGCTAGAGCCAGTGCTAAAACGCTGGGGAACTTGGCTGAGAGCAAATGAATACTATGCCCAGTATTACACTGAAATCAAAATGATTATTTTTGAATTGGAGAATAAAGCTGCTGATATTTCAATCTCAAAAGAACTTCTCCAAGATTACCCTACGTAACTATTTGCTTTATGTACATAAACACTAATTATTGCTTTTTATCATACCATATAAAGGCACTCGAAAATTCTTCCACTTCTCTAAATGATAATTTGATGATTATCGAAAATATTTTTAGAATCAGAAGGTCCCGTTGCTGAAGTAGCGAGGCAAAAATTACTCTATGTACTGAAAAAAAACAAAGGATTTCATATCCTAAAGAAAATCAACAGCATGCTGTGTGGAACATTAGAAGGCACCATAGATGTGCCCTACTCACTTGCAGAATTATGCAAATTTAAATAAGCTCCAATCACATCCTATGATGTTGAAAAATCATTCAGCTAGAATAAAGCATTATTTCGTCCAAACAGAAAGAGTTTTAATTTCGAAAATTTAAGGAAACACGTAATTATATATTGTAATTCAAATAATAATGAACCTAAGCTAAGTAGTTTTTGTTTTTTCTTAATAGGAAATCGTTTTAATGTACAATGTCGTTATCTTTTATTACACATATTTTTTCCATATTTTAGGATTTTAAGTCCATATTATATGTACATATTTTGATATTATATATACATATTAATCCGGGCCCTAGTTATCACAATAACGGAAAACTTATGACTACAAACGGTGGTCATATCGCTTTAAGCGATTTCTGCCTGACAAACCGAATATAAAAGGACATTATAATTTTATATTTTTACGAATAGGTTCAACGTGCAATACAAAATAAACTGAAAAAAATTATTAACAATAATATTTATAAAAATTTATTAATAATATATACAATACTGCGTAATATGGGCTTACAAATTTGTATATGATTTAGCAGTACTTTTTGAATAATATACAAATTTAATTTCCCTTCATTTATAAAATAAAAATAAGAATGTGCGGGTAAGATTATTTTCGATACTTACGATATTATTATAGTAATCTAAAAATAACACAATAATTCCTGTCTTTTTCCCATTCAGTTTGTCTAAAATCACACTCAGCAAATTCAAAAATCAGGATATTACCCATCAGTTTTTTGCTCAGTTTAATATGTACAACTTTTTCATCGGTGGTTGATCTTTATTTCGTAACGTAAACAACACTGACCCAATAAAATAAAAGCTTTGTGTTTCGTTGACACATGAAACAGCCAATTAGAGATAAAAGACTTTGTTTATTATACTGAACGTATAGAATACGTCTGAATGTTTGCTGGTTTTGTTACTTATGGTTTCTGATGTTATACGATAAAGTATATTATTTTGAGATTTTTTTTAATATAAGAGTGGCAAGCGACCCAACAGCCCACTACTGCCTGGCTCATGCCACACATCAACACCTGTAACCACAGACAGTGAAATATATTTATTTAACCAAAACCACATTACATTTTTAAACAATATATAGCGTTTTCTGTACTAAGCTTGAGTTTCGTATCGCAGGAACCAACAACATTGACCAACAACTTTATAGAGCTTAGGAGACACATTCAGTTAAAAAGTGTGCTTATTTTTTGCGCGCATAAAAGCATTCATTCGTGTGGGCATGCGTGCGTGCGTGCGAGCGAGCATGCACGCATACGTGCGTTCGTAAGCGTGTACGTGTGTGCGTGCGTGTATGGATACATATGTATGAGTGTGTTAGTGAAACACGAACCAACCAGAACATTAATATGTGCTTGACTTTGCTAGGCGACAAAGACCTCATGTGTGGGAACAGACTACAGAAGTGACAACGCATTAACTTTTTTTTATAGAAGAGGGGGCAAACGAGCATGCGGCTCACCAGATGTTAAGTGACTACCGCCGCCCATGATCAAACGCTACACCAGGGGAATTGCAGGTGCGTTGCCGGCCCTTTAGAAAGGAGTAAGCTCTTTTCTTGAATGTCCCTAGGTCGTATCGGTCCGGAAAAATTGCCGGTATTAAACTATTCCACAGAGAGGTCGTACGCGGAAGAAAACTCCTTCTGAAACATACAGTGGTGGACCGCCAAGCATCCAGATGGTGTGGATGGTATCGGGACGTTTGCTGCGTAGTGCGTTCACGAAATTTGGCGGCTGGGATTAATCCGAACAATTCCTCAGAGCATTCCCCGTGATATATGCGAAATAAAATGCAAAGAGATGCAAGATCTCTCCGTAGCGCCAGTGAATCGAGTCGATCGGAAAGAACTCGGTCGTTGTCGATTCGAGCCGCTCTGCACTGGATCCGGTCAAGTAAAAGGAGCTCCCCCTGAAGCTGGAGAGCTCCAGCCCAGAGATGGGAACAGTATTCCATGTGCGGCCGAACCTGCGCCTTGTAAAGATGCAGGCGGTGTCTCGGCATGAAATACTGTCCCGCTCTGCTGAACACGCCAAGCTTTTTTGAGGCCAATTAGGCCTTAAAAAAGCTTACTTAACTATCCATCAGATGCACTATAAGTTCGTGTATCACTTCAGTTTAAAAAGACAAAAGAACCCCGCTTTTTAAAACTTTTTTCACCATCTAACAACCTATCACGCATTGGGGCAGCGTGGCGGACAATTCCTTGCCCTAGAACCCTTTCAGAAATGAGAGGAGGCCTGTGGCCAGGAGTGGGACTCAAACTCAAACTCAAACATTTTATTGCGTTCATGTGGTTACATAAATAGTTCTTAAGTTGGATATATTAGAGCCAAATATGAGCCCTGATAGGGCGTAGCATATAGATATGGGACGTATATAGGCTGTCACTTTTATGGATTATAATAAACCCTGGGAAAGGTAATTGCTACCAAGCTATTTCTAGTTTGTTTTCTGTTGCTAATTGTAACATACATACATGATTGTAAGCTGTTATTTTAAAATAAAAGTCCCGCCGGGTTTCTTGCTGGTTCTTCCTAGAACACAGTTTTTTTTTCGAAGTAGTGATAAATTGAAAAAGTGATTTTCAAGAAGTAAATAAAAAAGGTTTCTGTTTCTTCGAAATATTTTTTTTATTTAATTTCATGCACTTTTTCTCACGATGTTTTCCGTCATCACTGTGCACAGGGGAATCAGTACTTAAAATGAGGGATCTTTGTAAATGAGTCTCACAAATCCATATTATTTCTTTAGACATTTTAATCTCGTTTGCATGTTTTTTTATTAAACTAAAATTACATAAACTTACATTCCACCTGATGAGACGTAGCTGCTGCTTTCCATGCACAACCGCAACCAACTTCAACCAAAAAGGCTACATATGCATTGTTACCTCTGTGAACTGAGATGGAATGCCTCACAGTGCGTAGCTACACTAGCTCCATATAAACCTCGGACCGAAACACAGTAGAGTAGTAACTGCTATTTAGCGGCGAAAGTAGATAAGAGCAGAAAAGGAGTCCTACCACCTACCGCCATTTAGTCTCGTTTTGTGCTCGACCGACCGTCGGTGCGTACGTCGGTCGTGCTAGTCGTTTGTATGAAAATTCACAAGTCGTGACAGTGCTCGACCGACCTTACGCACGCGTATGTTGCTACGCACTAAGTACGAGGACCATCGGTCAAGCGCGTCCGCATGTGTGCCGTCGGTCGACCGACGCGCTACGGAAACATATTATTAACGCGTTCAGTGCTACACCGATTGGTGGACCGACCACATGGGTAGGCGTCATCATCAAAAAAATTGAACATACTAGTTCAAAACTTCAATAATGTAGTATGATTTCATAAGTACCTTTTAGTGATTACTTTAAATTATAAACATAATTTATAGCTACAACCGTGTGAAAAAAGGATCCAGATGAGTAGTGAAGTCCTCGAAAAACAGGCGGAGGTAAATAAAAACGTTAGGGAGCACATTCCATCTACAATAATACACTAAAGAGCACACATTCACGCAAGAGTAGCAACCAACGGAAATATATAAACATTAGTATTATGGAGCGTAGAGGTACGGAGTACAGATTGTATATTAAAAAGTGTCCGTAGAAAACCGTTAAATAAAGGTGGCGCCACTGTAGCTACGGGGTAAATTTTAAAGAACGCGCAGAAAAATAGTAGGATAGACGAATTTTTCAAGGTTATATTTACTAAATAAAGTTATTTTAGATTTCAGAGCTACTGAGCAGTTTAGTACTGCTAAGTTTATTTCATGTAGCTGTTTCCTGTAGCTACTCCAGCGCTGTTGTGGAGAGTTTTTTTAACTTTTATTTACTGCTTACAGATGGACACTTTTTCAACTATTCTCCTATGAGAGATTGTTCTCGTTACCTCTACACTCTAATTAGTATGTCATACAATTTGACACTTTTTAGTGTTCCGTAGTCAACTAGGAACCCTTATAGTTTCGCCATGTCTGTCTGTCCGTCTGTCCGTCCTCGCTTAATCACTGTGACCGTTAGCACTAGAAAGCTGAAATTTGGTACCAATATGTGTATCAATCACGCCGACAAAGTGGTAAAATAAAAATTGGAAAAAAATATTTTATTAGGGTAGTCCCCCTATATGTAAAGTGGGAAGTGATTTTTTTAATTTCAACCCTAACGTGTGATATATTGTTGGAAAGGTATTTAAAAGTGAAGAGGGGTTTACTAAAATCATTTTTGATAATGTCAATAATTTCGGAAATAATCGCTCCAAAAGTAAAAAACAATGTGTCCCCACCCCCTCCTCTCTAACTTTTGAACCATAAGTTTAGAAAATATGGAAAAAATCTGAAAAGTAGAACTTTATAAAGACTTTCTAGGAAAATCATTTTGAACTTGGATGGAAACAACAGTACCCACTACCGGGAGCAGTTGCAGGAGCGCGGAGCGCTGCTGGAGCGCGAACATAATGGATACCCACCTTTAAACTCATAAGTTGTGACGGACGAGAAACTACGGAACCCTACACTGAGCATGGTCCGACACGCTCTTGGCCGGTTTTTATTTTTTTATTTTTTCGATTACGGTGAAAAACCTTTTAATGTAAGTGGTATTATTATAATCGGGGACCAAACCTCTACCAAATAAAACAACTTACTCTGCCAAATTCCTGCCAAACGATTCTTAATCCAAGCTGTAATTCTGATTAAACATGGCGTCATCGACACCGAACGTCTAATTACCAATTTTCGTCTTCGTGTACTTCTGCGGGACAAAGGCCACGTGTTATACAAATACCATGATGCCAAGTTAAAAGCCTGGGAAGAAGTTTGTACAGCTTTGTGTCTGAATATCGATGGGTGTACGTGATATATACGTCTTCTGTTCCTTATACGTTTACGAACATAGTAAACAGCAATTAAACAATTTGTAAACGTATCTACTTCGAGTACGTCTTTGTGACTATACCAGTCCGGCCAGTTTTGTTGGTCAGGACAGCACTGAACGTTACAAACTAAAGATCGGCTATGCGTATCCTCAGGAATGATGGTACGCACCGACGGTCGGTCGAGCACTAAAACCGGGCTTATGTCATTTATCTATCAAACTAAGAGGATGCCATTAGAAATCGATTACCTATACATTCTGTTCACGTAGCTGCTACCTACACACGTCCCACCAATGGGCACAGGTATTAATAGGCTAATGACTAATAGGTATTAAAATAATTTATTTAAACCATTTGAAATATCTACCGCGAATCTAACCCACGTACATAATACTTTGCGCATGTTTCAGAAAGTATGATATGCTATTAAAACAACTATACATCAAAAATTTAATTTATTTTATTAACTACCATTGAACGCTAGTATCTATAACAACTTTATGCTCGCTTGTGCTAGAAGATGTAATGGAATGAACGAGGTATTCACGGTTATATGTTTCACTAAAATTTCACAAAATCGTAGACTCTATATATTTTTGTTTCGTTCTATTTACCTATAAACTTTTTACTTTAACCATTACTTAGGAGTCTATTCGTGGACACGAGTCTTTTTTCCATTGTATTAAGGATATTATAATTAATTAGCCAATATACAAATAGAAAATAAAATGATTTCTTATGTTTACGCGACCACTACACGTTTAAATAAAAGTGGTTTTACGGATTATATCGCGTATATTAACTTATTTTATATTCCCAACGTCATGGTCACCCATGGACACGGGGGGACGGAGGTGTTCGAATTCTCAATGTCATAAATAACCACGGCTACCACCAGATTAAAATTATTAACTTTTGTTTCGATCTACGCAGTATGACATTAAAGTAACGCTGTGTGCTAGGGATGGGATTTAATTTTATAAAACATAGAATCCCAAGAAGATGGTAGCAATCAGTTATCCTCTTTATTAAAATTTGGATGTTTTTTGACTTCTATAGCCTCGCGATGAGGAGGATTTGTGATCTATCAAACCTGATATAGCGACGGGGGCGATCTTGTACGTGTTCACAGACAGCAGATTTCCTAAAGCGTCGATTCTTCAATTCAGCTTTGTGTTTTTCGGGTTTTTATTAATCGTTTTGTTTGTCTTATGTGAGAGAGATCACATTCACAATCACATCACACTGCGTAGATTAGAAAAAAATCATAATACCATTAAAAACATAACTTGTAAAAAAAACCAAGTCTCGCAACTCAGTTCTTCTGCCGTAAAAAGTTGTGAGATCCATGTAATACCAAGTCGGTTAATTTATTCAGTTCCTACTTAAGGGCCCTTCTGTTTTAAGTTATTACGTAATTAGCTAACCTAACAACATTTTATAGTGACCATATCAATTTTAAAAGTCTTTTATGTTTTAAATATATAGATTGACTTGTTTAAAAATTATGACTATTGACAAATTCAGGCCTCTAGTTTTATTTACCACGAAGTTATAAGGGGTCGAAAATGGCCTGAGTTGCTTCGAGAAAAGATGGTACGACCATGCCGCTTTTTTGCATGACTTGGCGGGGGCAGTGCCGTGCCCCCAGATTTTAATCTGGAGATAACCGAGGCTAACTATGACATGGGGACATCGAACACCTCAGTTCTCTGTGACCATGGGTGCTGTAAAGTGCTCGTAACGGGAATATAAAATAAATGTACGTAGTGCATAAGTACGCGATATAATACCGTAAAAACTAGTTTTCAGGAAATAAAATGTTTTTATTTTAAAAATAATATGTATAAATGGATTCCTTTTTAACATAATTTTATTAGCTTTGCGTATATCTATCTATCTATATGTCTGTTTATCTATGTAATGAAATCTTTTAATGTAATTCTTACTTAATTAAAACGGGCCAAATTAGGAGTAACCTTAACCGACGAGCACGTATGCGTAGGTACATATATGGATGTGAAGGAGGCGAGAGAGGTGTGTCACGATTGTGCCAAATGGAAGTCTGTAGCCTCCGCCTACCCCTCTGGATGACAGGCGTGAGTGTTTATGTATGTATGTTATGTAATTCTTACCAAGTTGTACCTATGGCTGATTGACTTGTACATTTGCACTCGTATTAAGGACCAATGAGAATATAATAATTAAAAACCTTTACCCTAGTATCCCGATCGGAATCACCAGGAAAATTCTCTCTACAATCACAACAGCTTATGATCAATGCGTGTTTTTATGTTTTCTTACGTTTTACGTTAACTTAAGAATACAGCAGTATCTATTATATACGCTATTAGAGTACATAACCGATATATAACAACAATGAAAATAAAACGTTTGCCTGCACGGCACGTCTTTATGAGTTGTAGTCACTACTTATTCTCAAGAACAATGCGGGAAAAGAAATGCTTTCACGCTTTTCCTTATTTTTAAAGAGTTTTCGTACAGTTAAGCAAAAACAAAAGTAGGGAGGACAGTTTGTGACCGTTAAAAGTTTTTACTGCATTTCAGCGTTTAGTTGGTGTAGCGTTCAGAAATATTATAGGAATGTGAGAGTAAAGTTAAATTTGAGACCATAATTTATATTTGTGTAAGAAGCAACTTTTAAATCCTCAGTTAAACAGACAAATAGCGCCTATTCCACAAATAACACAGCCGATTATTGAATTTTAGATTGTGAAATAAACTTTGTTTGACATATGCCGTGACTACCTTACCTTCCTTATCCTTTGACAGTCAGATAACTGCTTATTCGGCAGATAGTTTCATTAATATATTATAATTACAAGTTAGCATTTTACTTCTTTATTAGCGGTATATTTCGTTATTTCAAGTAGCGTGAATAAATCGAAAATGAATATATTACTAGATAATTGATAGAATCAGGCGTTACTTTGTGAAAATCCATTATAATAAAGATATCAATAAATTTATTTTGCAACCTTCCGCTAACCGGTGCCGGGAGTAGTGGTGTCGGGAGTAGTGGTGCCGGGAGTAGTGGTACCAGGAGTAGTCGTGTTGGGAGTAGTGGTGCTGGGATTAGTGGTGACGGGATTGGTGCAAGCAATTGAGGGAGGGCGGGAGGTGCTCTTCAATCCAGGTAAGACACATCATTGTATTTAGTTAGCTGATAGTTGCAAAATGAACATATTACTGATTTGCTGAAGGATAATATCGTGACGAAACCGACATGTCTGATTCAACTCCATAGAATTAAAAAGAAAAAAACGTTTTATAAAAAGTAAATGCATAATTCGACGAACAACAAAGAATAAAATAATTTCCACACAACAGCTTCTGAAGTCGGCGCTTTAATTCTTCTTTAACTTTGTTATATATTGTAACACCGACTTCTGAAGCTGATATGTAAAATTTATTTAAGGTTCTCTGAAATCGGCTTTTACTTTTAAGTAAAAGTTCGTATTTTCGTATAAATGATCCCTCGTTTTCGATACACGATGGTTCGGTAAATAAAGTATGTTCAAATATATTTATTACATGTACTATATTTTCATATTATCCAATTTTCATGTTTTAACAAGTTTTGACAAACACTAAAACCTAAATCGAAAAGCAACGTTTTTTTTTCTAACTAATTAGCGCAGAACAAACTTTAGCTTATTTAAATTTTTCCAAGCCTTGCGTTGCAATATGAAAAGATACGGTTTTTCATTTATTTGCAGTAAGTCATAATTTGTCAGGAAAAGCTTTTATAGAATTGGGGTGAAAAAGAATAATAGAATTCTGGTGATAAGTGGATCCTGTGACCCATAAACATCTACATCTATAACTATTAATTACTAAAAACAGCAGCATTAAGCTGCTATTGCAGCATTAAGCTGCTATTGTATTCAGCGTCGACTTTTCATAGCAGCATAGCTCTACCACGTTATACACATTGTCCAATATATAATAATATTCTAATAAAAGATTGCGGATTAGGGAGAGGCGTGACGGGGAATGACTGGCGAGGCGTGTCGGCAGGTCTCTCATGAAAGTGCCATTCATATTGCATACTCAGCTAAACACTCGTCGAAAGCAATACTTTTTAATGTAGTTACTTTCATTATCACTTTTCTGTATTAAGTTATATTATGGTTGTAGCACGAAAACATCGGCTAGAATGAGGAAGGACCACACTATCATAGATAACATAATACCAACGTAAAATTGCATCTTAATTGGCCTGTGTTTCGTTTTGTGAATGTGGAGAAGCGGAGACCCGTTTACTGGAAATGAAGCATTTCATCTTAGTATCTTGAGGTGACAATAGTTGTAGATATTTATTGGCCTCAGCATCCACTTACCATCAAGTGGGCACCTTAATTGTATTAAAAAAACCAAAGCACTGATGGGAGCCTTTTGTAAGACAGCATAAACAGCGTGTGTAATTTAACCTTTTTAATGTAACTCAACTTTTAATTGACGGTTTCAAACGATGTCTTATCATTAATAAAAAAAAGTATTGTGCCTGCACTGCGCCAGAAGCGAAACGCACCAAAGCACAAATCATGCTGTCAAAGTTTTGAAGTACTGCAATAAATATAGAATAGCTCTGCACTTTACAGAGCATTTTACTGATCACCTTATTCGACTAGCGATCTCCACTTTTCCTCCCACCGCCAAAGTGGAAGTGTGTTTTGACAATGCAATAAACTGATCTAACAGCAATAAACACTAAAATAATAAGTTAAATTACTTACAAAAATTGTTATAATTTTTATTTAACCACATGGCTAAACATTAGTCTGCACTTTGGATAAACGTCACTTCTCAAACATTAAGCTGTACGCTGACGTTTTACTCTAGTTTAACTAAAGGTTAGCCCTTTTTGTGGTTATAACATAATCTGTAGCATTTAAAATCTTCTCTTAAAGGTCAAGATCTTAAAAAGAAGACTTTAAATTATCTAAGATATAGTGTAATATTGTGTAGAATAAATGCTAAAGGGGCATTTATTCTACTGTCAAAAGCTTCTACTTAGCTTAGAAATAATTTCCTGGAGTTCTGCATCAATTCCAAACGACATCAAAGATATTGAAAGTACTTTACACGAACTGAAACTGCTCGTTTATGCACGCATTTTGATTCCATACTTACACTGAATAAAGCTCTATTTCCTTTCTGTACCTTTTACACGGTACGAAGTAGAAAGTGAAAATCGTTAAACGTATCAGTAGCAAGCAATTTTTATAGTATCATGAATATAAAAATAATTTCTTTAAACAACATACTTGTCATAACGAACGTATTTGGCGAACGTGTAATATAAGAGAAAACGTAACACCACCCTATGTGTGAAGACGGGGGCTAAGACAAATGTCCAGAAAATCTAGTGGTCTTCTATCTATTACAGCATATGATGATATTGTATTTATTCCAGATATATATTAGTTAAGCCTAAAAAACAGAAAACATGTCTCATATCCAGCGAGTGCTGTGTACAGGTTTTAGAACTTTTAATTTATTTTCAATCAACACGGAAGTGTCCAAAGTAATTGGCAGAATTGGAGTCGCTGTATAATAGACTGTTCTTTTATCTGAAGTAAATTGATTAGATAAGTTCGGAATTCAATAAATAAATGGGAAAATATCTCGGAGCTCTCTTTTGTAAAAATACATTTTTGTCATCTTCACCATCAATTGATTTTCATACTTATTATTCTTGTTATATATCAGCTCAATAAAAGTCCGCTATATAACGAGAATTTACCTAATCGTCCGCACTTTGTTTTGGCTACCACCACTGTAGGATTTTCTCCAGTATTGTGAAAGAAGTTTATTTAAGTAAACTTACTTCTTGTTGACTTAAAACCAAATTAAAAGAAAATTGATTTGATGAGCTCGGAATTCAATAAATAAATGGGAAAATATCTCGGAGCTCTCTTTTGTAAAAATATTTTTTTTTTCATCTGCGCCCACAATTAATTTTTATTTTTATTATTTTTGTTATTATAACAGCTCAATAAAAGTCTACTCGATAATGGTTTAGTTCTATATAACGAGATTTTATCTAATCGTCCGCACTGTGTTTTGGTTACCACCACTGTAGGATTTTCTCCAGTATTATGGAGGAAGTTTACATACGTATTGGGCAAGGACAAAAATCCAGACCCGGAAACAACTATTTGTAGACCATAGTAATACTTGTTCCGTGCGGGATTCAAGCCTGAGACCTTCAGCACCGCTAATGCAATGTTAAGTTACTGCACCATGGGTCATCTACTCAACTAGCTTTCACAGAACCAAACGGCTCGCACCTTTAACATTGACGTCACCTTCGTTATACCGCCATCTATGAGAAACCATGGGATCTTACTGGTATATTCCATAGTTGCCTTTTACGGCACTTACGGCACTTACTATAATGAAATGACTGATAATGACTATAGCTGTTGTTGACTCAAAATGAAATAGTCTTTTTTAAGGTCCAATACTTCAAAACAGAAAAAAAAATCTGAAAAATTATGCGATTACTGTGTTGTCTTTCCGTATAATCATCTGCCAAGACCCTTTTTCTGGGCAACGGGAGAATTTATCAAGTTAATATTAATGTCAAATATGATAACACCATGATAATAAAGACTGTAGTTGCCAAGCCGCCTGCTAAGAGTGGTATGACAAAAATATCCCCTTGCATTGAGATTGCCTAATAAAGCAATCCCAGGCTGGCATATAAGAATGAAGGAGACAAATGTCTTTCAAAAATCTGCAATTATTCTTCTAAAGTACGCAGATGAAATATTAGATTGTAAATGCCTTACGATGAGTTAGTTTTAAAACGCAAGAAATATAAAGGCAAATTCAGAATAGTTTTGTATTAACTACACAATCTATTGTCCATAATCAACGAAGTATCAAAACAAAACAAATTGCAAAACCAGCTCTCAACTTCAATCAGTAATGAAACATTCCCGTAAGGAAGGTTGTAATCCTTCAACTTTAGTAACTGTCACGCACGGATATTGAACGTAGTTAAATGCAGACTGCAACGTAATCTAGATTTGCTGATATTCTTGACAAAGTTTTGACCATTTTGTATTTCCCATGAAACATTACAAGTATTTTAGATATGATTTGACAACATGTGACATAATTCGTTAGGTGGTAGGATTTCGTTACAGCCTTGTCTGTCTGTATAATGTAGTCTCTAAATGTTCCAATCTAAAAGGTATAGAGAGTCAGTATAATAACAAGCTGTGAGATATTCCATGTTGGTCGCGTTCGTAGCCTTATTTAACTGAAGTTGGTTACAGGCGTCAATGGGCTGTAGTAGGCAATAACCATCAGGCGCACTGCACTGTAAGTTTGCATTTCATTTCAACTTAATAAAAAATAGTTTTTGTGATTAGTTTTAAGTCCAAAACTTATGCATCCGTCAGACAAGCATGTCTTGAAAATTTTGATTGGTGAATTGATGAGCACTAAAAGACTACATTGAGATTATGCTAATTGTTAGCAAAATAAAATATTATAAAAAAATTGTTTAAATCTTAAATTTCATCCACACACACGAACACACGCAAACGCACGCACACTCGCGCACCCTCATACACACACGCACACACAGATTTTAAAATTGCTTTATTTACGTAAAATAAGTAGCTGTCATTATAACGGAGATCGCTGACTCTCGTAACACAGGTTTTCTAACCTAGCTCGGGAGTCAGAGGCTTAAATAATATTGTAACAAATTTTATGTATATAATAAAATACAATATTATTTATATTGTATTTTATTGTAATAAATATTATTATAATTACATATATTTTATTTCAATAAAGAATATTATTATTATAATTATTATTATTATAAAATGAAAATGATTTAAATTTAAATATAAGACAAACTTTTTTCCATTCTATTTGATTAATATCATATTGAAAGCATTTGTTAGAGCATGAAATAAGAGATTCGGTTACAGGTTCTTTAAAGAATAATTGCGAAAAACGAGCACACAGTCTACCTAATGATTTAGGGATGTTGTGGGCCATTTACATCTAAATCTATCATTGATCAAATATCAAAATTCAGATGCCTTTTTCAGGACTAAGACAGTCATCTCTTAATCGTATATCGTATATAAATTATTATTTCACTCTAGTATTCAACATAAGAGCCGTGATAGCTTAGATGGTTAAAAATTGTTTCTCTACAAATTATATTGTAAAACTTTTCACGAGTAATGTGTTTAAAATCGTTCTCAGTGACTGACACCGGTAGTCTGTATTGAAATACGTTAAAATCCGGTTTTGGCGCGTTAAATCCGACCAAGACAAGATTTATCCGATCAGATGGTATCGTTACGTAAGAGACGACTACAGGACATGTCTGAAATACCTCGTGATTTCCGATAGACAGCGGTATAACCACCACGTTTGCGTCAAACGCTACGTGTACCTACCTGATACCGATGTCAAAATGGCATCACAAAACGAGTCCTACTGTTTAACAGAAGATGTCGTTCCGTTTAAATTGAAGAAGAAACGATTTTTAAAATTAATATTTCAAAATTTAGTTGCGGTAATAATGTTACAAAACGTATTAAAGTTGATACAATGTAAGTTTTTTCTTTCAAAATGTAATTTGAGTTAAATAAAAAATTTTATACGCGGTGGAGCTATGCTGCAGCTATATCAGTAGTATAGTTGTAGCACGAATGGGTCGGCTCGACCGGGGATGGACCACACTCTCACAGAATACCAGCGTCAAATAGTAGCTTAATGCTGCTGTGTTTCGTATGGTGAGTGTAAGTACATTTTGATGAAGAGAAACTGAATTTAGTTACCAAAGATGATTTAACATCGGTCCGTGTCTTAAGTCGCAGTACTGGCATATCCAGTAAATTTATACACCGAATCCTAAAACACCGAATACTAAAATACACGAATACACACATGTTATTTATTATACACTAGATTAGCAGTATAATATTATTATTTTACTTTACTTTAAGTTATAGATTAGGTATGTTATGTTATTCAATTTTATTTTGGGTTTTAGGTTTAAGACTTTCAGTAGCTAAGCGCCTAAAACCGTTCTTACTGTGGTTAAAAATATCAATTTCTCCAAAAAATTCGTTGTAAAGGCTGGGTAGAAGCGAGAGGGGTGCATTACACGCATAATTAGTACCAGCGCGCGGCACACTTAACAGGGGCGGCAGACGGCGATTTATTCAAACCATTTGAAATATCTACCGCGAATCTAACCCACGTACATAATACTTTGCGCATGTTTCAGAAAGTATTATATGTCGTTAAAATAACTAAGCATCAAAAATTTATAACTACCATTGAACGTTAGTATCTACAACAATGTGCTATCTTTATGCTCGCTTGAGCTAGCATATGTGACAGTAATGAACGAGGAATTTACGGTTAACTATATGTATCACTAAAATTTCACAAAATCGTTAAGACTCTATATATTTTTATTTTATTCTATTTACCTATTAACTTTTTTACTTTAACCACTCCATAGACGTTGCACGAGTCTCTTTTCCATTGTATTAAGGAAATTTAATTAATTAGCCAATATACAAATAGAAAATAAAATGATTTCTTATGTTTACGCGACCACTACACATTTAAATAAAACTGGTTTTACGGATTATATCGCGTATATTAACTTATTTTATATTCTCAACGTCACCCGTGACTCATGGTCACAATGGTCACGGGGGGACTGAGGTGTTCGACGTCCAAATTTCATAAACACCCACGGGTATGAAAAACGCAGAAAAAACGCATTATGAAATTGTAGTATCTTGCAGTGTTGCAGTTGTGTGCTAGAGTTGAGATTAAATTTTATTAAATATAGGATTCCAAGAAGATGGTAGCACCCAGTCATCTTCTCTATTAAAAGGGGGATGCCCATATTAGGCCATGTAACGCCCAACAATGTGCATTTGTTAAAAAAATATATCTTTATTTATGGTTATTAATCGCGGTATTCATTTATCCTAAAACAATGGGAATATTTTTGCACAAAATAAAAGTACCGAAAAGATAAAAATAAAATTAGGTAAATACGTAATTCATTAGTCTGTGAATAAAATAAAAAATGTTGCCAATCACAAAAATCATTAAAAAATCGATTCCCCTTTTCGATCGATTACTTATGGTGTCATTATTACCATGCATATATGATCTTTCGATAACTATTACGATGTTATGATATAGGTTTAAAATAACCGTTGACAATGGATATTTATCCAAAGCAGTCGATACGCAACCGTTATAACCAAATGTTTACCGACTACAGACGAAAAAGGATGGTTATGTTTTTACTGTGTGTGCGGATTAGGCTATGTTGAATCGTTTTTTGCTATGGTGCTTAAAACGTAGGATGCATTTTATTATTGAGGGAGCTACTATCAAAGAATATTTTATTCGCTTAACTCGTAAAGTACTTGACCAACTTTAAGAATTCTTTCACCACTAGATTGTTATGTATAATTTTAGATATCTAATATAGGGTTAATTTTATTATAGAGGGCGCTACTTTCAATGAATACGTTTTTTGGCTAATCTCAAAAATTACTAGACCGATTTTGAAAATTCTTTCACCATTACATTGCTAATGAGGGCGTTAGCTGTGTGATAAATTATATTATTACAATAAATAATTGTGAGATTAATATTTTCTAAATAAATAAAACTAAATACCTACCTAAGATGTTCAAATCCAATTATTATTTTTACAATTTAAGAATCGTATTTACACACTTTACTTACTCATTGATTATTGTAGATAAAGAGGTAATAAACCTAAAGTAAAAGAGCTCCGCTTAAACGAAAAAACTATTTATTAGAATAAAACTAAATGTTGAAAAAAAGTGGTTCAGTGCGAGTCGGACTCGCAGGCCCATGAAGAGTTCAGTAGTAACAAGCATATATTTTAAATCGAGTCAAAATACCACTATCATTATCGCCAGCAACAAATTATTTTGTTTTTCATAGTGTTTGTATAAATAACAAAGTTGTTTTTGCGGTTCCTTAAAATGTGCTACTTGTATCAAAAAAAGGACTATTATACATTAAAGGGGTTTCTGTGGTTTATTCATTACCAAAGAGAAAAAACTTATTGCGCAAAATAGGTTTTTATTAATTTCAAGTCATCAAAAGCGGCAGTCAACCATTAAAAACTAAAACAACCGTTGTTATAGGCTCGGTTGAATTCATTGACAACCTTCACATTTATAGTTATGATAATTAAACAAGCGAATTACTAGCTGATTTACCAAGAATTCTTTAGAGTATAACAAAACGCTACTGCACAAGTTAACTGTTATTCTTATCTGTTTTTAACATAACATTTAAAATGGAATCATGTTATGATAATTCAAGAAGTTAATTTCCAGCTGATTTACCACGAATTCTCTAAAGCATAACAAAACAATACAGCACAAGCTAACTGTTCTTAAAAATACATTTGAAATAGAGTTTCAATAAATAAAGGAAATTATATTTTAAAAAGCGTGCAGAACTTAAAACGCGTCAAAGATTATTCTTTTTATGATATTATTAATCGAATAAAAATCGATATCATTCCATAGATTTTATGACCGTTAAGTGGCAACATCGTATCCGACAGGTAGGCCGCTGTCACTGTTATGTCACAAGAATTAAATTACGTGTTGTTATCGTGTTATTGTTCTGTTGTAAAAGTAAAATGCAATTGTTGATCTCTCAACAATTGGTTCGAACACAGCAGGTAAATAGTTGGTACATATCACGATGTGGTATGTCTTCCTCTAAGAAATGCTTTATAACTGAGTTTACTTGAATAATATCAATATAATAATTGTAGCTTCTTTATTAGGTATAAGTTTCGAGTACAGTGAACGTGTAGTGTGGCACTCGCAAAATGCACCAATAGTTCGTCTTGAACATATATACATCAGCTGTGGCACTGACACTTATGAGAATAAGATCACACACATTGTTTGTCTTCGATTTTCCACGTGAGGAATTATTTGCGCTACGTGAGGTAAGTGTTTAACATGTTTAACATTTCAATTTATTAAATGTGATCCATATATCTGATAATTATACATGTTTTTACACTGATTGTATATCAACTCAAGAACTTGTTTTATTTTTTCACATCTGCCCTAGCTATATCTGACAAACATACTAGCTTATTTATGAGATTAACCAGTTTTATCAACTACCAAGAAAGGAGACAGTTGATTTTTCATTGTTTTTGGACTGCTGGTAGTCTGTCAGTCCTTAATTATTAAATAATATAGGGCATTAAATCCGTCCTTGTGCAGTAACATTTAACTTGATAAATATTTTATTTATATTTGAGTTTGAAATAAATCTATTTTATTTTTTCACTTTGACTTCATTTTTTGTATTTTACATTATTTCAGTTGTCATGCCGTGTATATCATAATTGCTGGCAATGAACTGATAGAACAGCATCATGTTCAACTGCAGAACGGGAACCATCTGAATCATCTAGTCCGTCCTCGTTGCAATCTGAAGTGAGTAATGTATTGCACCCAGAACAACAAAGCTTAGATCATACATCACACAGTGTACTGCTAACTAATTATATAAAAGCACAATGTTTTTTACCAGGTTGTAACAGTTCCATCAGCATTGCAAGTATGTTTTTTTGTGATTAACTACATATTGCGATAACAAACATACATAGTGACAAGTACTATGTATGTGTGTTATACTTGGTAGAGCCATGCTGCAGTTATATTAGAAGTATAGTTGTAGCATGAATGGGTCGGCTCGACCGGGGAAGGAGCACCCTCTCACAGAATACCAGCGTGAAATAGTAGCTTAATGCTGCTGTGTTTTGTATGGTGAGTGTAGAGAACCGGAGACCCTTTTTACTGGAAACGAGAAAATGATCTTAGTCCTCACGGGTGACAACGCATCTGCATTTTGATTTGTAATTGAGGATAGATGTGGATGTCTAAGGGTCGCAGAAATGTCTCCAGCAGATGGTGAATCTCAGTTAATGACAAGATATGCTAATAAATCCAGAGCCGTGACTATGTGTCGATATGGGTACTAGAGGTGGTGAATGGCATTTTTAAAACTGAATTTAAAATATTTCATCAAAATTACTTTAACAGGGCTTCTACACATTTGATGATAGACTGCTGTGGCTTCTGCTATAGTTAATAAATTGCACACAAAAATAAGGGACAGGGATGATGCGGCTCAAATACTTGAAATAGTTCATCAAAATATGGAGACAAATAATGATTTTTCTGAGTATGCTAGGGAAAACAATCTAAATAGAGCTAGGGCAGGCAGACTTTAGAAATATAAATGTAGACTTTAAAATGTTAGGGAATTTCCTGTTTTAACTTACAGCGACTTAATATTAATTGCTTGTGTCACATACCAATTAAAGCAAGCTCGCTACTATTATGGTGAGCATATAAGATTTAATGGTTGCTACCGGATAGAACTCTGTAATAACCAGAGGAGCAGCATTATGGAAGGAATAAAGTTAAGCCCTAGCTGATCTTTACTTAGGGCTAGAATTGCAAGTCATCACTATTAGTCGTAAAGTGTATTTTATTATATTAATTCTATATAATATCTAATATATAAATTCTTTTTTAGGAAGGATGCTTGGTACTACCACCTGCTTAGGACCCTGTAATTAATGAAATTAAAAACTCAAGCATACCACTGCAAGACTTCTAGACACAGTAAGTTCATTCTGTAGATCGGACAATAAATAAAAATTAAAAATCTGAAGGTACTCCGGGTTAACGCTGACATTGGGACGTCGGTCACCTCAGTCTGCCGTAACCATGGGTGCTGGAAAGCACCCGAAATGTCTGGAATTAAAAATCAAAGAAATAAAACGCGATAAAATCGATAAAAATAGTTGTTAAAAAAACTGCATTTGTGAAAATAAAAACTTCAAATATTTTCAAAACCCCGACTTTTTTTAAAGCAATTCCTTTACCATTTCATTGTTTTAATTGCATATTATCATATCTATATGCTTTTATATGTGGGCACTCATGGCCGAAGTGTCTATGAAGACTGGGCATTGCCCTTTGGATGTTTTTGACTTCAAAAGCTTCGCGATGAGGAGGATTTGTGGTCTATGAAATCTGATATAGCGACGGGGGCGATCTTATACGTGTTCACAGACAGCAGATTTCTCAGATCTTCGATTCTTCACATCAGCTTTGTGTTCTTTAACGCGGGTTTTTATTAGTCGTTTTGTTTGTCCTATGTAAGAGAGATCACACTCACAATCACATCATTCTGCGTAGATTGGAACGAAAATTTATAATTTTAATCTGGAGGTAGCCGAGACTATGACATTGGGGCGTCGAATACCTCGGTCCCCCGTGACAATGGGTGCTGTAAAGTGCCCGAAAAGGTAATATAAAATAAATGTATATACGCGATAATACCGTAAAAACTAGTTTTTTAGGAAATAAAATGGTTTTATTTAAAAAATAATATGTATAAATGTATGTGTATCCCTTTTAACACGATTTTATTAGCTTCGCGTGTATCTATCTATCTATCTATATGTCTATTTATCTATGTAATAAAATCTTTTAATGTAATTCTCACCAAATTATACCTGTCTACTGTCGATTGACTTGTACATTTACACTCGTAACAATGACCGATGAGAATACAATAATTTAAAAAAATTTACCCTAATATCCTGATCAGGATCACCAGGAAAATTCTCTCTAGCAGTATCATCTCTCGCAGTATCTATTATATACAATATTAGAGTACATTACTGATATATAACAATAATTAAAATAAAACGTTTGCCTGCACGGCACGTCTTTATGAGTTCTAGTCACAACTTATTCTCAAGAACAATGCGTGAAAAGAAATGCTTTCACGCTTTTCCTTGTTTTTAAAGAGTTTTCGCACAGTTAAGCAATAACAAAAGTAGGGTGGACAGTTTGTGATCGTTAAAAGTTTTTACTGCATTTCAGCGTTTAGTTGGTGTAGCGTTCAGAAATATTATAAGAATGTGAGAATAAAGTTAAATTTGAGATCATAATTTATGTTTGTTTAATAAGCGACTTTTAAATCCTGTAACAGTAATAAAAACTAAAATAACGAGTTCAATTACAAAAATTGTTGTAATTTTTATTTAACCACATGGCTAAACATTAGTCTGCACTTTGGATAAACGTCACTTCTCAAACATTAAGCTGTACGCTGACGTTTTACTCTAGTTTAACTAAAGGTCTAGTTAGCCCTTTTTGTGGTAATAACATAATCTGTAGCATTAAAAATCTCTTAAAGATCAACATCTTAAAAGAAGACTTTAAATTATCTATTATATAATGTAATATTGTATAGAATAAATGCTAAAGGGGCATTTATTCTACTGTCAAAAGCTTCTTCAAATCAATTCCAAACGACATCAAAGATATTGAAAGTACTTTACACGAACTGAAACTGCTCGTTTATGCATGCATTTTGATTCCATACTTACACTGAATAAAGCTCTATTTCCTTTCTGTACCTTTTACACGGTACGAAGTAGAAAGTGAAAATCGTTAAACGTATCAGTAGCAAGCAATTTTTATAGTATCATGAATATAAAAATAATTTCTTTAAACAACATACTTGTCATAACGAACGTATTTGGCGAACGTGTAATATAAGAGAAAACGTAACACCACCCTATGTGTGAAGACGGGGGCTAAGACAAATGTCCAGAAAATCTAGTGGTCTTCTATCTATTACAGCATATGATGATAGTGTATTTATTCCAGATATATATTAGTTAAGCCTAAAAAACAGAAAACATGTCTCATATCCAGTGAGTGCTGTGTACAGGTTTTAGAACTTTTAATTTATTTTCAATCAACACGGAAGTGTCCAAAGTAATTGGCAGAATTGGAGTCGCTGTATAATAGACTGTTCTTTTATCTGAAGTAAATTGATTAGATAAGTTCGGAATTCAATAAATAAATGGGAAAATATCTCGGAGCTCTCTTTTGTAAAAATACATTTTTGTCATCTTCACCATCAATTGATTTTCATACTTATTATTCTTGTTATATATCAGCTCAATAAAAGTCCGCTATATAACGAGAATTTACCTAATCGTCCGCACTTTGTTTTGGCTACCACCACTGTAGGATTTTCTCCAGTATTGTGAAAGAAGTTTATTTAAGTAAACTTACTTCTTGTTGACTTAAAACCAAATTAAAAGAAAATTGATTTGATGAGCTCGGAATTCAATAAATAAATGGGAAAATATCTCGGAGCTCTCTTTTGTAAAAATATTTTTTTTTTCATCTGCGCCCACAATTAATTTTTATTTTTTATTATTTTTGTTATTATAACAGCTCAATAAAAGTCTACTCGATAATGGTTTAGTTCTATATAACGAGATTTTATCTAATCGTCCGCACTGTGTTTTGGTTACCACCACTGTAGGATTTTCTCCAGTATTATGGAGGAAGTTTACATACGTATTGGGCAAGGACAAAAATCCAGACCCGGAAACAACTATTTGTAGACCATAGTAATACTTGTTCCGTGCGGGATTCAAGCCTGAGACCTTCAGCACCGCTAATGCAATGTTAAGTTACTGCACCATGGGTCATCTACTCAACTAGCTTTCACAGAACCAAACGGCTCGCACCTTTAACATTGACGTCACCTTCGTTATACCGCCATCTATGAGAAACCATGGGATCTTACTGGTATATTCCATAGTTGCCTTTTACGGCACTTACGGCACTTACTATAATGAAATGACTGATAATGACTATAGCTGTTGTTGACTCAAAATGAAATAGTCTTTTTTAAGGTCCAATACTTCAAAACAGAAAAAAAAATCTGAAAAATTATGCGATTACTGTGTTGTCTTTCCGTATAATCATCTGCCAAGACCCTTTTTCTGGGCAACGGGAGAATTTATCAAGTTAATATTAATGTCAAATATGATAACACCATGATAATAAAGACTGTAGTTGCCAAGCCGCCTGCTAAGAGTGGTATGACAAAAATATCCCCTTGCATTGAGATTGCCTAATAAAGCAATCCCAGGCTGGCATATAAGAATGAAGGAGACAAATGTCTTTCAAAAATCTGCAATTATTCTTCTAAAGTACGCAGATGAAATATTAGATTGTAAATGCCTTACGATGAGTTAGTTTTAAAACGCAAGAAATATAAAGGCAAATTCAGAATAGTTTTGTATTAACTACACAATCTATTGTCCATAATCAACGAAGTATCAAAACAAAACAAATTGCAAAACCAGCTCTCAACTTCAATCAGTAATGAAACATTCCCGTAAGGAAGGTTGTAATCCTTCAACTTTAGTAACTGTCACGCACGGATATTGAACGTAGTTAAATGCAGACTGCAACGTAATCTAGATTTGCTGATATTCTTGACAAAGTTTTGACCATTTTGTATTTCCCATGAAACATTACAAGTATTTTAGATATGATTTGACAACATGTGACATAATTCGTTAGGTGGTAGGATTTCGTTACAGCCTTGTCTGTCTGTATAATGTAGTCTCTAAATGTTCCAATCTAAAAGGTATAGAGAGTCAGTATAATAACAAGCTGTGAGATATTCCATGTTGGTCGCGTTCGTAGCCTTATTTAACTGAAGTTGGTTACAGGCGTCAATGGGCTGTAGTAGGCAATAACCATCAGGCGCACTGCACTGTAAGTTTGCATTTCATTTCAACTTAATAAAAAATAGTTTTTGTGATTAGTTTTAAGTCCAAAACTTATGCATCCGTCAGACAAGCATGTCTTGAAAATTTTGATTGGTGAATTGATGAGCACTAAAAGACTACATTGAGATTATGCTAATTGTTAGCAAAATAAAATATTATAAAAAAATTGTTTAAATCTTAAATTTCATCCACACACACGAACACACGCAAACGCACGCACACTCGCGCACCCTCATACACACACGCACACACAGATTTTAAAATTGCTTTATTTACGTAAAATAAGTAGCTGTCATTATAACGGAGATCGCTGACTCTCGTAACACAGGTTTTCTAACCTAGCTCGGGAGTCAGAGGCTTAAATAATATTGTAACAAATTTTATGTATATAATAAAATACAATATTATTTATATTGTATTTTATTGTAATAAATATTATTATAATTACATATATTTTATTTCAATAAAGAATATTATTATTATAATTATTATTATTATAAAATGAAAATGATTTAAATTTAAATATAAGACAAACTTTTTTCCATTCTATTTGATTAATATCATATTGAAAGCATTTGTTAGAGCATGAAATAAGAGATTCGGTTACAGGTTCTTTAAAGAATAATTGCGAAAAACGAGCACACAGTCTACCTAATGATTTAGGGATGTTGTGGGCCATTTACATCTAAATCTATCATTGATCAAATATCAAAATTCAGATGCCTTTTTCAGGACTAAGACAGTCATCTCTTAATCGTATATCGTATATAAATTATTATTTCACTCTAGTATTCAACATAAGAGCCGTGATAGCTTAGATGGTTAAAAATTGTTTCTCTACAAATTATATTGTAAAACTTTTCACGAGTAATGTGTTTAAAATCGTTCTCAGTGACTGACACCGGTAGTCTGTATTGAAATACGTTAAAATCCGGTTTTGGCGCGTTAAATCCGACCAAGACAAGATTTATCCGATCAGATGGTATCGTTACGTAAGAGACGACTACAGGACATGTCTGAAATACCTCGTGATTTCCGATAGACAGCGGTATAACCACCACGTTTGCGTCAAACGCTACGTGTACCTACCTGATACCGATGTCAAAATGGCATCACAAAACGAGTCCTACTGTTTAACAGAAGATGTCGTTCCGTTTAAATTGAAGAAGAAACGATTTTTAAAATTAATATTTCAAAATTTAGTTGCGGTAATAATGTTACAAAACGTATTAAAGTTGATACAATGTAAGTTTTTTCTTTCAAAATGTAATTTGAGTTAAATAAAAAATTTTATACGCGGTGGAGCTATGCTGCAGCTATATCAGTAGTATAGTTGTAGCACGAATGGGTCGGCTCGACCGGGGATGGACCACACTCTCACAGAATACCAGCGTCAAATAGTAGCTTAATGCTGCTGTGTTTCGTATGGTGAGTGTAAGTACATTTTGATGAAGAGAAACTGAATTTAGTTACCAAAGATGATTTAACATCGGTCCGTGTCTTAAGTCGCAGTACTGGCATATCCAGTAAATTTATACACCGAATCCTAAAACACCGAATACTAAAATACACGAATACACACATGTTATTTATTATACACTAGATTAGCAGTATAATATTATTATTTTACTTTACTTTAAGTTATAGATTAGGTATGTTATGTTATTCAATTTTATTTTGGGTTTTAGGTTTAAGACTTTCAGTAGCTAAGCGCCTAAAACCGTTCTTACTGTGGTTAAAAATATCAATTTCTCCAAAAAATTCGTTGTAAAGGCTGGGTAGAAGCGAGAGGGGTGCATTACACGCATAATTAGTACCAGCGCGCGGCACACTTAACAGGGGCGGCAGACGGCGATTTATTCAAACCATTTGAAATATCTACCGCGAATCTAACCCACGTACATAATACTTTGCGCATGTTTCAGAAAGTATTATATGTCGTTAAAATAACTAAGCATCAAAAATTTATAACTACCATTGAACGTTAGTATCTACAACAATGTGCTATCTTTATGCTCGCTTGAGCTAGCATATGTGACAGTAATGAACGAGGAATTTACGGTTAACTATATGTATCACTAAAATTTCACAAAATCGTTAAGACTCTATATATTTTTATTTTATTCTATTTACCTATTAACTTTTTTACTTTAACCACTCCATAGACGTTGCACGAGTCTCTTTTCCATTGTATTAAGGAAATTTAATTAATTAGCCAATATACAAATAGAAAATAAAATGATTTCTTATGTTTACGCGACCACTACACATTTAAATAAAACTGGTTTTACGGATTATATCGCGTATATTAACTTATTTTATATTCTCAACGTCACCCGTGACTCATGGTCACAATGGTCACGGGGGGACTGAGGTGTTCGACGTCCAAATTTCATAAACACCCACGGGTATGAAAAACGCAGAAAAAACGCATTATGAAATTGTAGTATGCAGTGTTGCAGTTGTGTGCTAGAGTTGAGATTAAATTTTATTAAATATAGGATTCCAAGAAGATGGTAGCACCCAGTCATCTTCTCTATTAAAATTTGGATGTTTTTGACTTCAAAAGCTTCGCGATGAGGAGGATTTGTGGTCTATGAAATCTGATATAGCGACGGGGGCGATCTTATACGTGTTCACAGACAGCAGATTTCTCAGATCTTCGATTCTTCACATCAGCTTTGTGTTCTTTAACGCGGGTTTTTATTAGTCGTTTTGTTTGTCCTATGTAAGAGAGATCACACTCACAATCACATCATTCTGCGTAGATTGGAACGAAAATTTATAATTTTAATCTGGAGGTAGCCGAGACTATGACATTGGGGCGTCGAATACCTCGGTCCCCCGTGACAATGGGTGCTGTAAAGTGCCCGAAAAGGTAATATAAAATAAATGTATATACGCGATAATACCGTAAAAACTAGTTTTTTAGGAAATAAAATGGTTTTATTTAAAAAATAATATGTATAAATGTATGTGTATCCCTTTTAACACGATTTTATTAGCTTCGCGTGTATCTATCTATCTATCTATATGTCTATTTATCTATGTAATAAAATCTTTTAATGTAATTCTCACCAAATTATACCTGTCTACTGTCGATTGACTTGTACATTTACACTCGTAACAATGACCGATGAGAATACAATAATTTAAAAAAATTTACCCTAATATCCTGATCAGGATCACCAGGAAAATTCTCTCTAGCAGTATCATCTCTCGCAGTATCTATTATATACAATATTAGAGTACATTACTGATATATAACAATAATTAAAATAAAACGTTTGCCTGCACGGCACGTCTTTATGAGTTCTAGTCACAACTTATTCTCAAGAACAATGCGTGAAAAGAAATGCTTTCACGCTTTTCCTTGTTTTTAAAGAGTTTTCGCACAGTTAAGCAATAACAAAAGTAGGGTGGACAGTTTGTGATCGTTAAAAGTTTTTACTGCATTTCAGCGTTTAGTTGGTGTAGCGTTCAGAAATATTATAAGAATGTGAGAATAAAGTTAAATTTGAGATCATAATTTATGTTTGTTTAATAAGCGACTTTTAAATCCTGTAACAGTAATAAAAACTAAAATAACGAGTTCAATTACAAAAATTGTTGTAATTTTTATTTAACCACATGGCTAAACATTAGTCTGCACTTTGGATAAACGTCACTTCTCAAACATTAAGCTGTACGCTGACGTTTTACTCTAGTTTAACTAAAGGTCTAGTTAGCCCTTTTTGTGGTAATAACATAATCTGTAGCATTAAAAATCTCTTAAAGATCAACATCTTAAAAGAAGACTTTAAATTATCTATTATATAATGTAATATTGTATAGAATAAATGCTAAAGGGGCATTTATTCTACTGTCAAAAGCTTCTTCAAATCAATTCCAAACGACATCAAAGATATTGAAAGTACTTTACACGAACTGAAACTGCTCGTTTATGCATGCATTTTGATTCCATACTTACACTGAATAAAGCTCTATTTCCTTTCTGTACCTTTTACACGGTACGAAGTAGAAAGTGAAAATCGTTAAACGTATCAGTAGCAAGCAATTTTTATAGTATCATGAATATAAAAATAATTTCTTTAAACAACATACTTGTCATAACGAACGTATTTGGCGAACGTGTAATATAAGAGAAAACGTAACACCACCCTATGTGTGAAGACGGGGGCTAAGACAAATGTCCAGAAAATCTAGTGGTCTTCTATCTATTACAGCATATGATGATAGTGTATTTATTCCAGATATATATTAGTTAAGCCTAAAAAACAGAAAACATGTCTCATATCCAGTGAGTGCTGTGTACAGGTTTTAGAACTTTTAATTTATTTTCAATCAACACGGAAGTGTCCAAAGTAATTGGCAGAATTGGAGTCGCTGTATAATAGACTGTTCTTTTATCTGAAGTAAATTGATTAGATAAGTTCGGAATTCAATAAATAAATGGGAAAATATCTCGGAGCTCTCTTTTGTAAAAATACATTTTTGTCATCTTCACCATCAATTGATTTTCATACTTATTATTCTTGTTATATATCAGCTCAATAAAAGTCCGCTATATAACGAGAATTTACCTAATCGTCCGCACTTTGTTTTGGCTACCACCACTGTAGGATTTTCTCCAGTATTGTGAAAGAAGTTTATTTAAGTAAACTTACTTCTTGTTGACTTAAAACCAAATTAAAAGAAAATTGATTTGATGAGCTCGGAATTCAATAAATAAATGGGAAAATATCTCGGAGCTCTCTTTTGTAAAAATATTTTTTTTTTCATCTGCGCCCACAATTAATTTTTATTTTTTATTATTTTTGTTATTATAACAGCTCAATAAAAGTCTACTCGATAATGGTTTAGTTCTATATAACGAGATTTTATCTAATCGTCCGCACTGTGTTTTGGTTACCACCACTGTAGGATTTTCTCCAGTATTATGGAGGAAGTTTACATACGTATTGGGCAAGGACAAAAATCCAGACCCGGAAACAACTATTTGTAGACCATAGTAATACTTGTTCCGTGCGGGATTCAAGCCTGAGACCTTCAGCACCGCTAATGCAATGTTAAGTTACTGCACCATGGGTCATCTACTCAACTAGCTTTCACAGAACCAAACGGCTCGCACCTTTAACATTGACGTCACCTTCGTTATACCGCCATCTATGAGAAACCATGGGATCTTACTGGTATATTCCATAGTTGCCTTTTACGGCACTTACGGCACTTACTATAATGAAATGACTGATAATGACTATAGCTGTTGTTGACTCAAAATGAAATAGTCTTTTTTAAGGTCCAATACTTCAAAACAGAAAAAAAAATCTGAAAAATTATGCGATTACTGTGTTGTCTTTCCGTATAATCATCTGCCAAGACCCTTTTTCTGGGCAACGGGAGAATTTATCAAGTTAATATTAATGTCAAATATGATAACACCATGATAATAAAGACTGTAGTTGCCAAGCCGCCTGCTAAGAGTGGTATGACAAAAATATCCCCTTGCATTGAGATTGCCTAATAAAGCAATCCCAGGCTGGCATATAAGAATGAAGGAGACAAATGTCTTTCAAAAATCTGCAATTATTCTTCTAAAGTACGCAGATGAAATATTAGATTGTAAATGCCTTACGATGAGTTAGTTTTAAAACGCAAGAAATATAAAGGCAAATTCAGAATAGTTTTGTATTAACTACACAATCTATTGTCCATAATCAACGAAGTATCAAAACAAAACAAATTGCAAAACCAGCTCTCAACTTCAATCAGTAATGAAACATTCCCGTAAGGAAGGTTGTAATCCTTCAACTTTAGTAACTGTCACGCACGGATATTGAACGTAGTTAAATGCAGACTGCAACGTAATCTAGATTTGCTGATATTCTTGACAAAGTTTTGACCATTTTGTATTTCCCATGAAACATTACAAGTATTTTAGATATGATTTGACAACATGTGACATAATTCGTTAGGTGGTAGGATTTCGTTACAGCCTTGTCTGTCTGTATAATGTAGTCTCTAAATGTTCCAATCTAAAAGGTATAGAGAGTCAGTATAATAACAAGCTGTGAGATATTCCATGTTGGTCGCGTTCGTAGCCTTATTTAACTGAAGTTGGTTACAGGCGTCAATGGGCTGTAGTAGGCAATAACCATCAGGCGCACTGCACTGTAAGTTTGCATTTCATTTCAACTTAATAAAAAATAGTTTTTGTGATTAGTTTTAAGTCCAAAACTTATGCATCCGTCAGACAAGCATGTCTTGAAAATTTTGATTGGTGAATTGATGAGCACTAAAAGACTACATTGAGATTATGCTAATTGTTAGCAAAATAAAATATTATAAAAAAATTGTTTAAATCTTAAATTTCATCCACACACACGAACACACGCAAACGCACGCACACTCGCGCACCCTCATACACACACGCACACACAGATTTTAAAATTGCTTTATTTACGTAAAATAAGTAGCTGTCATTATAACGGAGATCGCTGACTCTCGTAACACAGGTTTTCTAACCTAGCTCGGGAGTCAGAGGCTTAAATAATATTGTAACAAATTTTATGTATATAATAAAATACAATATTATTTATATTGTATTTTATTGTAATAAATATTATTATAATTACATATATTTTATTTCAATAAAGAATATTATTATTATAATTATTATTATTATAAAATGAAAATGATTTAAATTTAAATATAAGACAAACTTTTTTCCATTCTATTTGATTAATATCATATTGAAAGCATTTGTTAGAGCATGAAATAAGAGATTCGGTTACAGGTTCTTTAAAGAATAATTGCGAAAAACGAGCACACAGTCTACCTAATGATTTAGGGATGTTGTGGGCCATTTACATCTAAATCTATCATTGATCAAATATCAAAATTCAGATGCCTTTTTCAGGACTAAGACAGTCATCTCTTAATCGTATATCGTATATAAATTATTATTTCACTCTAGTATTCAACATAAGAGCCGTGATAGCTTAGATGGTTAAAAATTGTTTCTCTACAAATTATATTGTAAAACTTTTCACGAGTAATGTGTTTAAAATCGTTCTCAGTGACTGACACCGGTAGTCTGTATTGAAATACGTTAAAATCCGGTTTTGGCGCGTTAAATCCGACCAAGACAAGATTTATCCGATCAGATGGTATCGTTACGTAAGAGACGACTACAGGACATGTCTGAAATACCTCGTGATTTCCGATAGACAGCGGTATAACCACCACGTTTGCGTCAAACGCTACGTGTACCTACCTGATACCGATGTCAAAATGGCATCACAAAACGAGTCCTACTGTTTAACAGAAGATGTCGTTCCGTTTAAATTGAAGAAGAAACGATTTTTAAAATTAATATTTCAAAATTTAGTTGCGGTAATAATGTTACAAAACGTATTAAAGTTGATACAATGTAAGTTTTTTCTTTCAAAATGTAATTTGAGTTAAATAAAAAATTTTATACGCGGTGGAGCTATGCTGCAGCTATATCAGTAGTATAGTTGTAGCACGAATGGGTCGGCTCGACCGGGGATGGACCACACTCTCACAGAATACCAGCGTCAAATAGTAGCTTAATGCTGCTGTGTTTCGTATGGTGAGTGTAAGTACATTTTGATGAAGAGAAACTGAATTTAGTTACCAAAGATGATTTAACATCGGTCCGTGTCTTAAGTCGCAGTACTGGCATATCCAGTAAATTTATACACCGAATCCTAAAACACCGAATACTAAAATACACGAATACACACATGTTATTTATTATACACTAGATTAGCAGTATAATATTATTATTTTACTTTACTTTAAGTTATAGATTAGGTATGTTATGTTATTCAATTTTATTTTGGGTTTTAGGTTTAAGACTTTCAGTAGCTAAGCGCCTAAAACCGTTCTTACTGTGGTTAAAAATATCAATTTCTCCAAAAAATTCGTTGTAAAGGCTGGGTAGAAGCGAGAGGGGTGCATTACACGCATAATTAGTACCAGCGCGCGGCACACTTAACAGGGGCGGCAGACGGCGATTTATTCAAACCATTTGAAATATCTACCGCGAATCTAACCCACGTACATAATACTTTGCGCATGTTTCAGAAAGTATTATATGTCGTTAAAATAACTAAGCATCAAAAATTTATAACTACCATTGAACGTTAGTATCTACAACAATGTGCTATCTTTATGCTCGCTTGAGCTAGCATATGTGACAGTAATGAACGAGGAATTTACGGTTAACTATATGTATCACTAAAATTTCACAAAATCGTTAAGACTCTATATATTTTTATTTTATTCTATTTACCTATTAACTTTTTTACTTTAACCACTCCATAGACGTTGCACGAGTCTCTTTTCCATTGTATTAAGGAAATTTAATTAATTAGCCAATATACAAATAGAAAATAAAATGATTTCTTATGTTTACGCGACCACTACACATTTAAATAAAACTGGTTTTACGGATTATATCGCGTATATTAACTTATTTTATATTCTCAACGTCACCCGTGACTCATGGTCACAATGGTCACGGGGGGACTGAGGTGTTCGACGTCCAAATTTCATAAACACCCACGGGTATGAAAAACGCAGAAAAAACGCATTATGAAATTGTAGTATCTTGCAGTGTTGCAGTTGTGTGCTAGAGTTGAGATTAAATTTTATTAAATATAGGATTCCAAGAAGATGGTAGCACCCAGTCATCTTCTCTATTAAAATTTGGATGTTTTTGACTTCAAAAGCTTCGCGATGAGGAGGATTTGTGGTCTATGAAATCTGATATAGCGACGGGGGCGATCTTATACGTGTTCACAGACAGCAGATTTCTCAGATCTTCGATTCTTCACATCAGCTTTGTGTTCTTTAACGCGGGTTTTTATTAGTCGTTTTGTTTGTCCTATGTAAGAGAGATCACACTCACAATCACATCATTCTGCGTAGATTGGAACGAAAATTTATAATTTTAATCTGGAGGTAGCCGAGACTATGACATTGGGGCGTCGAATACCTCGGTCCCCCGTGACAATGGGTGCTGTAAAGTGCCCGAAAAGGTAATATAAAATAAATGTATATACGCGATAATACCGTAAAAACTAGTTTTTTAGGAAATAAAATGGTTTTATTTAAAAAATAATATGTATAAATGTATGTGTATCCCTTTTAACACGATTTTATTAGCTTCGCGTGTATCTATCTATCTATCTATATGTCTATTTATCTATGTAATAAAATCTTTTAATGTAATTCTCACCAAATTATACCTGTCTACTGTCGATTGACTTGTACATTTACACTCGTAACAATGACCGATGAGAATACAATAATTTAAAAAAATTTACCCTAATATCCTGATCAGGATCACCAGGAAAATTCTCTCTAGCAGTATCATCTCTCGCAGTATCTATTATATACAATATTAGAGTACATTACTGATATATAACAATAATTAAAATAAAACGTTTGCCTGCACGGCACGTCTTTATGAGTTCTAGTCACAACTTATTCTCAAGAACAATGCGTGAAAAGAAATGCTTTCACGCTTTTCCTTGTTTTTAAAGAGTTTTCGCACAGTTAAGCAATAACAAAAGTAGGGTGGACAGTTTGTGATCGTTAAAAGTTTTTACTGCATTTCAGCGTTTAGTTGGTGTAGCGTTCAGAAATATTATAAGAATGTGAGAATAAAGTTAAATTTGAGATCATAATTTATGTTTGTTTAATAAGCGACTTTTAAATCCTGTAACAGTAATAAAAACTAAAATAACGAGTTCAATTACAAAAATTGTTGTAATTTTTATTTAACCACATGGCTAAACATTAGTCTGCACTTTGGATAAACGTCACTTCTCAAACATTAAGCTGTACGCTGACGTTTTACTCTAGTTTAACTAAAGGTCTAGTTAGCCCTTTTTGTGGTAATAACATAATCTGTAGCATTAAAAATCTCTTAAAGATCAACATCTTAAAAGAAGACTTTAAATTATCTATTATATAATGTAATATTGTATAGAATAAATGCTAAAGGGGCATTTATTCTACTGTCAAAAGCTTCTTCAAATCAATTCCAAACGACATCAAAGATATTGAAAGTACTTTACACGAACTGAAACTGCTCGTTTATGCATGCATTTTGATTCCATACTTACACTGAATAAAGCTCTATTTCCTTTCTGTACCTTTTACACGGTACGAAGTAGAAAGTGAAAATCGTTAAACGTATCAGTAGCAAGCAATTTTTATAGTATCATGAATATAAAAATAATTTCTTTAAACAACATACTTGTCATAACGAACGTATTTGGCGAACGTGTAATATAAGAGAAAACGTAACACCACCCTATGTGTGAAGACGGGGGCTAAGACAAATGTCCAGAAAATCTAGTGGTCTTCTATCTATTACAGCATATGATGATAGTGTATTTATTCCAGATATATATTAGTTAAGCCTAAAAAACAGAAAACATGTCTCATATCCAGTGAGTGCTGTGTACAGGTTTTAGAACTTTTAATTTATTTTCAATCAACACGGAAGTGTCCAAAGTAATTGGCAGAATTGGAGTCGCTGTATAATAGACTGTTCTTTTATCTGAAGTAAATTGATTAGATAAGTTCGGAATTCAATAAATAAATGGGAAAATATCTCGGAGCTCTCTTTTGTAAAAATACATTTTTGTCATCTTCACCATCAATTGATTTTCATACTTATTATTCTTGTTATATATCAGCTCAATAAAAGTCCGCTATATAACGAGAATTTACCTAATCGTCCGCACTTTGTTTTGGCTACCACCACTGTAGGATTTTCTCCAGTATTGTGAAAGAAGTTTATTTAAGTAAACTTACTTCTTGTTGACTTAAAACCAAATTAAAAGAAAATTGATTTGATGAGCTCGGAATTCAATAAATAAATGGGAAAATATCTCGGAGCTCTCTTTTGTAAAAATATTTTTTTTTTCATCTGCGCCCACAATTAATTTTTATTTTTTATTATTTTTGTTATTATAACAGCTCAATAAAAGTCTACTCGATAATGGTTTAGTTCTATATAACGAGATTTTATCTAATCGTCCGCACTGTGTTTTGGTTACCACCACTGTAGGATTTTCTCCAGTATTATGGAGGAAGTTTACATACGTATTGGGCAAGGACAAAAATCCAGACCCGGAAACAACTATTTGTAGACCATAGTAATACTTGTTCCGTGCGGGATTCAAGCCTGAGACCTTCAGCACCGCTAATGCAATGTTAAGTTACTGCACCATGGGTCATCTACTCAACTAGCTTTCACAGAACCAAACGGCTCGCACCTTTAACATTGACGTCACCTTCGTTATACCGCCATCTATGAGAAACCATGGGATCTTACTGGTATATTCCATAGTTGCCTTTTACGGCACTTACGGCACTTACTATAATGAAATGACTGATAATGACTATAGCTGTTGTTGACTCAAAATGAAATAGTCTTTTTTAAGGTCCAATACTTCAAAACAGAAAAAAAAATCTGAAAAATTATGCGATTACTGTGTTGTCTTTCCGTATAATCATCTGCCAAGACCCTTTTTCTGGGCAACGGGAGAATTTATCAAGTTAATATTAATGTCAAATATGATAACACCATGATAATAAAGACTGTAGTTGCCAAGCCGCCTGCTAAGAGTGGTATGACAAAAATATCCCCTTGCATTGAGATTGCCTAATAAAGCAATCCCAGGCTGGCATATAAGAATGAAGGAGACAAATGTCTTTCAAAAATCTGCAATTATTCTTCTAAAGTACGCAGATGAAATATTAGATTGTAAATGCCTTACGATGAGTTAGTTTTAAAACGCAAGAAATATAAAGGCAAATTCAGAATAGTTTTGTATTAACTACACAATCTATTGTCCATAATCAACGAAGTATCAAAACAAAACAAATTGCAAAACCAGCTCTCAACTTCAATCAGTAATGAAACATTCCCGTAAGGAAGGTTGTAATCCTTCAACTTTAGTAACTGTCACGCACGGATATTGAACGTAGTTAAATGCAGACTGCAACGTAATCTAGATTTGCTGATATTCTTGACAAAGTTTTGACCATTTTGTATTTCCCATGAAACATTACAAGTATTTTAGATATGATTTGACAACATGTGACATAATTCGTTAGGTGGTAGGATTTCGTTACAGCCTTGTCTGTCTGTATAATGTAGTCTCTAAATGTTCCAATCTAAAAGGTATAGAGAGTCAGTATAATAACAAGCTGTGAGATATTCCATGTTGGTCGCGTTCGTAGCCTTATTTAACTGAAGTTGGTTACAGGCGTCAATGGGCTGTAGTAGGCAATAACCATCAGGCGCACTGCACTGTAAGTTTGCATTTCATTTCAACTTAATAAAAAATAGTTTTTGTGATTAGTTTTAAGTCCAAAACTTATGCATCCGTCAGACAAGCATGTCTTGAAAATTTTGATTGGTGAATTGATGAGCACTAAAAGACTACATTGAGATTATGCTAATTGTTAGCAAAATAAAATATTATAAAAAAATTGTTTAAATCTTAAATTTCATCCACACACACGAACACACGCAAACGCACGCACACTCGCGCACCCTCATACACACACGCACACACAGATTTTAAAATTGCTTTATTTACGTAAAATAAGTAGCTGTCATTATAACGGAGATCGCTGACTCTCGTAACACAGGTTTTCTAACCTAGCTCGGGAGTCAGAGGCTTAAATAATATTGTAACAAATTTTATGTATATAATAAAATACAATATTATTTATATTGTATTTTATTGTAATAAATATTATTATAATTACATATATTTTATTTCAATAAAGAATATTATTATTATAATTATTATTATTATAAAATGAAAATGATTTAAATTTAAATATAAGACAAACTTTTTTCCATTCTATTTGATTAATATCATATTGAAAGCATTTGTTAGAGCATGAAATAAGAGATTCGGTTACAGGTTCTTTAAAGAATAATTGCGAAAAACGAGCACACAGTCTACCTAATGATTTAGGGATGTTGTGGGCCATTTACATCTAAATCTATCATTGATCAAATATCAAAATTCAGATGCCTTTTTCAGGACTAAGACAGTCATCTCTTAATCGTATATCGTATATAAATTATTATTTCACTCTAGTATTCAACATAAGAGCCGTGATAGCTTAGATGGTTAAAAATTGTTTCTCTACAAATTATATTGTAAAACTTTTCACGAGTAATGTGTTTAAAATCGTTCTCAGTGACTGACACCGGTAGTCTGTATTGAAATACGTTAAAATCCGGTTTTGGCGCGTTAAATCCGACCAAGACAAGATTTATCCGATCAGATGGTATCGTTACGTAAGAGACGACTACAGGACATGTCTGAAATACCTCGTGATTTCCGATAGACAGCGGTATAACCACCACGTTTGCGTCAAACGCTACGTGTACCTACCTGATACCGATGTCAAAATGGCATCACAAAACGAGTCCTACTGTTTAACAGAAGATGTCGTTCCGTTTAAATTGAAGAAGAAACGATTTTTAAAATTAATATTTCAAAATTTAGTTGCGGTAATAATGTTACAAAACGTATTAAAGTTGATACAATGTAAGTTTTTTCTTTCAAAATGTAATTTGAGTTAAATAAAAAATTTTATACGCGGTGGAGCTATGCTGCAGCTATATCAGTAGTATAGTTGTAGCACGAATGGGTCGGCTCGACCGGGGATGGACCACACTCTCACAGAATACCAGCGTCAAATAGTAGCTTAATGCTGCTGTGTTTCGTATGGTGAGTGTAAGTACATTTTGATGAAGAGAAACTGAATTTAGTTACCAAAGATGATTTAACATCGGTCCGTGTCTTAAGTCGCAGTACTGGCATATCCAGTAAATTTATACACCGAATCCTAAAACACCGAATACTAAAATACACGAATACACACATGTTATTTATTATACACTAGATTAGCAGTATAATATTATTATTTTACTTTACTTTAAGTTATAGATTAGGTATGTTATGTTATTCAATTTTATTTTGGGTTTTAGGTTTAAGACTTTCAGTAGCTAAGCGCCTAAAACCGTTCTTACTGTGGTTAAAAATATCAATTTCTCCAAAAAATTCGTTGTAAAGGCTGGGTAGAAGCGAGAGGGGTGCATTACACGCATAATTAGTACCAGCGCGCGGCACACTTAACAGGGGCGGCAGACGGCGATTTATTCAAACCATTTGAAATATCTACCGCGAATCTAACCCACGTACATAATACTTTGCGCATGTTTCAGAAAGTATTATATGTCGTTAAAATAACTAAGCATCAAAAATTTATAACTACCATTGAACGTTAGTATCTACAACAATGTGCTATCTTTATGCTCGCTTGAGCTAGCATATGTGACAGTAATGAACGAGGAATTTACGGTTAACTATATGTATCACTAAAATTTCACAAAATCGTTAAGACTCTATATATTTTTATTTTATTCTATTTACCTATTAACTTTTTTACTTTAACCACTCCATAGACGTTGCACGAGTCTCTTTTCCATTGTATTAAGGAAATTTAATTAATTAGCCAATATACAAATAGAAAATAAAATGATTTCTTATGTTTACGCGACCACTACACATTTAAATAAAACTGGTTTTACGGATTATATCGCGTATATTAACTTATTTTATATTCTCAACGTCACCCGTGACTCATGGTCACAATGGTCACGGGGGGACTGAGGTGTTCGACGTCCAAATTTCATAAACACCCACGGGTATGAAAAACGCAGAAAAAACGCATTATGAAATTGTAGTATCTTGCAGTGTTGCAGTTGTGTGCTAGAGTTGAGATTAAATTTTATTAAATATAGGATTCCAAGAAGATGGTAGCACCCAGTCATCTTCTCTATTAAAATTTGGATGTTTTTGACTTCAAAAGCTTCGCGATGAGGAGGATTTGTGGTCTATGAAATCTGATATAGCGACGGGGGCGATCTTATACGTGTTCACAGACAGCAGATTTCTCAGATCTTCGATTCTTCACATCAGCTTTGTGTTCTTTAACGCGGGTTTTTATTAGTCGTTTTGTTTGTCCTATGTAAGAGAGATCACACTCACAATCACATCATTCTGCGTAGATTGGAACGAAAATTTATAATTTTAATCTGGAGGTAGCCGAGACTATGACATTGGGGCGTCGAATACCTCGGTCCCCCGTGACAATGGGTGCTGTAAAGTGCCCGAAAAGGTAATATAAAATAAATGTATATACGCGATAATACCGTAAAAACTAGTTTTTTAGGAAATAAAATGGTTTTATTTAAAAAATAATATGTATAAATGTATGTGTATCCCTTTTAACACGATTTTATTAGCTTCGCGTGTATCTATCTATCTATCTATATGTCTATTTATCTATGTAATAAAATCTTTTAATGTAATTCTCACCAAATTATACCTGTCTACTGTCGATTGACTTGTACATTTACACTCGTAACAATGACCGATGAGAATACAATAATTTAAAAAAATTTACCCTAATATCCTGATCAGGATCACCAGGAAAATTCTCTCTAGCAGTATCATCTCTCGCAGTATCTATTATATACAATATTAGAGTACATTACTGATATATAACAATAATTAAAATAAAACGTTTGCCTGCACGGCACGTCTTTATGAGTTCTAGTCACAACTTATTCTCAAGAACAATGCGTGAAAAGAAATGCTTTCACGCTTTTCCTTGTTTTTAAAGAGTTTTCGCACAGTTAAGCAATAACAAAAGTAGGGTGGACAGTTTGTGATCGTTAAAAGTTTTTACTGCATTTCAGCGTTTAGTTGGTGTAGCGTTCAGAAATATTATAAGAATGTGAGAATAAAGTTAAATTTGAGATCATAATTTATGTTTGTTTAATAAGCGACTTTTAAATCCTGTAACAGTAATAAAAACTAAAATAACGAGTTCAATTACAAAAATTGTTGTAATTTTTATTTAACCACATGGCTAAACATTAGTCTGCACTTTGGATAAACGTCACTTCTCAAACATTAAGCTGTACGCTGACGTTTTACTCTAGTTTAACTAAAGGTCTAGTTAGCCCTTTTTGTGGTAATAACATAATCTGTAGCATTAAAAATCTCTTAAAGATCAACATCTTAAAAGAAGACTTTAAATTATCTATTATATAATGTAATATTGTATAGAATAAATGCTAAAGGGGCATTTATTCTACTGTCAAAAGCTTCTACTTAGCTTAGAAATAATTTCCTGGAGTTCTGCATCAATTCCAAACGACATCAAAGATATTGAAAGTACTTTAAAAGAACTGATACTGCTCGTTTATGCATGCATTTCGATTCCATACTTGCACTGAATAGAGCTCTATTTCCTTTCTGCACCTTTTACATAGTACGAAGTAGAAAGTGAAAATCGTATCTAATCGTGAAAAGCGTATCAGTAGCAAGCAATTTTTATAGTATCATGAACGTAAAAATAATTACTTTAAATAACATACTTGTCATAACGAACGTATTTGTCGAACGTGTAATATAAGAGAAAACGTAACCCCACTCTATGTGTGAAGACGGGGGCGTTAAGACAAATGTCCAGAAAATCTAGTGGTCTTCTCTATATTACAGCGTATGATAATAGTGTATTTATTCCAGATATATATTAGTTAAGCTGTTGTTGTAGACAAAGAAAACATCTCTCATATCCAGCGAGTGATGTGTATAGGCTTTAGAACTTTTAATTTATTTTCAATCAACACGGAAGTGTCTAAAGTAATTGGCAGAATCGAAGTCGCTGTACAATAGACTGTTCTTTTATCTGAAAATTGATTTGATGAGCTCGGAATTCAATAAATAAATGGGAAAATATCTCGGAGCTCTCTTTTGTAAAAATATTTATTTTTCATCTGCATCCACAATTGATTTTTATATTTATTATTATATCAGCTCAATAAAAGTCTACTCGATAATGGTTTAGTTCTATATAACGAGATTTTATCTAATCGTCCGCACTGTGTTTTGGTTACCACCACTGTAGGATTTTCTCCAGTATTATGTAGGAAGTTTACATAAGTATTGGGCAAGGACAAAAATCCAGACCCGGAAACAACTATTTGTAGACCATAGTAATACTTGTTCCGTGCGGGATTCAAGCCTGAGACCTTCAGCACCGCTAATGCAATGTTAAGTTACTGCACCATGGGTCATCTACTCAACTAGCTTTCACAGAACCAAACGGCTCGCACCTTTAACATTGACGTCACCTTCGTTATGCCGCCATCTATGAGAAACCATGGGATCTTATTGGTATATTCTATAGTTGACTTTTACTAGTGTGAGATAATATTAAGAAAGGTTTGGTGGATACCGCCACCGAAGTATGTGGTGTAAGTAAGAGAACAAATGGTGGGATGATGAGGTACGGGTGGAAGTTGAATCAAAGAAGAAAGCATGGTTAGATTTACTAGCAAACAAAGCCGCCAATTCTTCTGGTATGAATGATAAGATTGAAAGAAAAAAGGCAGAATTTAGACGTCTAAATAAGAGAAAAAAGAAGAAGAGAAAGAGAAGAAGAAAGAAGTTGTTGAAAGGAAAAAGAAAGAAAGAACGGATAAGAATGATAGAAGGATATCTGATAATTTCCAGGGTAACATAAAAATGTTCTGGAAACTCGTAAGAACTGCCAGGGGAAATACAAAACAGCCTATAATAAATGCTATAAGAGACGAGAATGGATGTATTCTGAATGATGAAGTTTCGAATTTAAACAGATGGAAGGAATACTTTGAAAGCGTGTTTATGAGTGAAGAGTCGTCTGAATTAAATGAACTAGAAATTCCGAAAGAAGTGGAAAGGGGTATGGAGATAAGTGTAGATGAAATAATGAAAGCAATGAAAAGCATGAAAGCAGGTAAGGCAGCTGGATATGATAGAGTATCACTCGAGATGCTAAGGGCTGGAGAGGGAGTGGTGGCAGGCCTGCTGTACACCTTGTTTAATTTATGTTGGGAATTAAAACGGGTACCGGATGACTGGTGTAAAGCTGTTATAGTACCAATATATAAAGGAAAAGGGTCACAGCAGGACTGCAAAAACTACCGCGGTATCAGCTTGCTTAGTATTGTGGGTAAACTGTATGCTAAGGTGTTAATTGAAAGAGTTATGAAAGAAACTGATGGAAAAATTTGGGATGTGCAAGCGGGTTTTAGAAAGGGAATGGGGTGCACAGATCAAGTCTTTTCCATGCGCATGATTGCGGAGAAGTTTTTGGCCAAAAACCAGAAAGTTTTTTGTGCGTTCATGGACTTGGAAAGGGCTTATGACAGAGTGGACAGGAATGTGTTATGGCAAACACTGAACTCATTTGGGTTGAGCGCTGGTTTGATACGGGCATTGAGGTCTCTTTATAGGGACTCTAGTGCTTGTGTCAGGATCAATGGGGTTTACTCGGACTGGTTTGGCATCCAAAAAGGTGTCAGATAGGGCTGTGTAGCTTCCCCTTGGCTGTTCAACCTATTTATGGACCGGTGTTTGCAAACTTTGAAAGATGAAGAATGTGGGTTAAGAATGGGCGAGTTAACCGTCAAATGCCTTTTGTACGCCGATGATCAAGTCATATTTGCGTCATCGGCGGCTGAGTTGCAAATTATGGTTACATTAATGAACTGGGAATTAAAAGAAAGGGGAATGAAAGTGAACGCAAGTAAGACGAAAGTGATGGTTTTTGAAAGAGAAGAAAGCAAAACGGTATGTGAAATAAGAATAGAAGGAGAGTTAATTGAGCAAGTGGATGAGTTTGTGTATTTGGGATGTGTATTTAGCAGGGATTTTAGATATGATAGGGATATAGAACGACGAGTAAATGCAGGGAATAGAGTGAATGGGGCACTACACACTATTATGAAGAACCAGAATGTGTCAAAACAGGCACGTATGGTAATTCATTATGCTGTGTTAGTACCCACTTTAATGTATGGTAGTGAAAGCTGGGTGTGGCAGAAGAAGCACGAAAGTAGAATAAATGCTGTAGAAATGCGGTCTTTAAGGAATATGCTAGGGTTGAATCTGCATGACAGGGTGAGAAAGTGATAAATGTGGTATACAAGAAGATATTGTGACCAGGATTAAGAAAGGAATGCTTCGGTGGTTTGGTCACGTAGAAAGAATGAATGAGGAAAGAGTGACAAAGCAAATTTATATGGCAGATGTGAACGGCCGAGTCGGAAAGGGATGCCCTAGAAAAAAGTTTATCGACCAAATTGGCGATATTTTGAAAACGGGCCAAATTAGGAGTACCCTTTAACCGACGAGCATGTATGCGTAGGTGTATGGATGTGAAGGAGGCGAGAGAGGTGTGTCAGGATCGTGCCAAATGGAAGTCCGTAGTCTCTGCCTACCCCCATGGGTGACAGGCGTGAGTGTTTATGTGTGTATGTATGTTGACTATTACGGCACTTACTGGTTAAAATAGTGATAGATACTCGCACGGCACGAAAAATGTGTTTTTATTTTAAGCGTATAATAAGATGACTGTTACTGACTAAAACTGTTGTTTAAATGAAAAAAAAAACTAATTTGTTATAAAAAGATAATTGTGTTGCCTTTCCGTATAATCGTCTGTCAAGACCCTTTTTCTGGGAAACGGGAGAATTTATAAGTTAATGTCAATACTAAAGTCTACGCTCCCTTTCTACGAGTCACTGTGTATGTCTTTTGAAGATATTTGTTTCAAACAGAGGTACTTGATGACAGCTCTAATTTCGTTTTTCTCCATGTTGATATTATCTCTTTGACAGTTCGTATTCAAATGAACGTATCTCCCGGAAATCATGATCTATTTATATGATTTTGTTAAGCTGACGTAGTGAGTATATAAGCAAGCCAAAGACCTGAAGTAACCGATTATCATTACTTTTGGATCACCCCTCGTAGCTTCTAGATCGAGGCAATCATTGATTGATTGAGCCGGTCCGGTGACGGCAACTTCACATCTAAGCACGTGTTATTCAAATGATACGTCCATTTCGCATATTTCGCACATGCATTCCTTCTCATATTTTTAGTCTCTCAAAGTCTTTCATCAAACCTGTAGCGTACTTCTTGTTGACTTAAAACCATTTGGCAGTGTTTTGGGTTTACAGCAGAAGATGGAAAAAAATCGGAGTGTGAGTCCTTCTTATCCAGTTTTTTTTAACTGTCAAATTTGCTGTGCTACGTAAAACGTCAAATATTATGATAACAAGATTTTAATAAAGACTGTGGATGCCAAGCAGCCTGCTAAGAGTGGCATGACAAAAAATATCCCCTTGGATTGCGATTATCTAATAAGGCTGTGGAGGCATACCAAACCTGGCATCTTCAACGCGCCGCAACAAGAGAGCACTACTCACTGAACCTACGGCGTGACCATATCTAGGGCGTTAGTTCGTAGCTGCATCCGACGCAGAACACACGCCACTCTTGCGCAGGTCCGCAATCCAAATCCTAGGCTTATAATATTTTAAAATTCTGCAATTATTCTTCTAAAGTACGCAAATGAAATATTAGATTGTAAATAGCCTTATGATAAGTTAATTTTTAACGCTTGAAATATAAAAGTAAATTCACAATAGTTTTGTGTATTAACTACACAATTTATTGCCCATAATCAACTAAGTATCAATACAAAATAAATTGCAAAACCATTTCACAAATTCCAGAAGGAAGGTTGTAATCCTTTAGCTTTCGTAACTATCACGCACGTATATTGAACGTAGTTAAATGCATACTGCAACTAAATCCAGATTTGCTGATATTTTTCAGAAAGTTTTACCTATTTTGTATTTCTCTTAAATTTTACAAGCATTCTAGATATTATATGAAAACATGTGACATTATTCGTGAGGTGGTAGGATTTTTTTCAGCCTACTCACCCTGTACAATTTAGTCTCTGGATGTCCTATCTAAAAGGTAAAGAGGGTCAGTATACCTGCGGTTTTTTAATACAATATTATGGAGCGACGAGTCATCTCGCAAAAAGATGAATACTTAAATTTACACAATCTGCATAGCTGGCAGCTAGAAAACACCCATCAGATTCGGCAAGACAGATCACAGTATCAATTTAAAATAAACATTTGGACCAGAATCATTAACGGACCGATAGTCGGTCCACACAAGCTGACAAACCTTAGACGCAGAGAGATATTTAAGTTTTTTACGGATTGAGTTACCCTGGTCTCTGGGAAATTTCGCTCCTGAAATCCAAAAAGACATGGGGCTGCAGAACGATGGTTTTCCCGCTCACTATGCTGTTGGAGTACAAGAGCACCTCAATACAGCGTATCCAAATAGGTTGATTGGGCGTTTTGGTTCAATATTGTGGTAACCGCGCTCGACAGATCTAAATACCCTCGATTTCCTTTATTGAAGTTATTTGTAAGAAACAAATAACAACTATTGACCGATTGAGGACTAGAATCCATAAAATAGCTTCAGAGATCGTTTGTACGGTGTTGCAGAGTGTGTGGCGTAGTGTAATTTTTACAGTGTTTGTAATTGTGTCAAAGATTATTAATAAAATTTGAAAATTATAACTTGTTTTAAATGATTTCTTCAAATAAGTAACATGTTAGGTTTAGATCACTTTGTAACAGAAATAACAGAATTGTTATTTTAAGTAGTTTTCAATTACAATAAGGTATTTAGTATGCTTATTTTTAAACGAATGAGCACTGAGAATTTTATAGACTTTAATACGTTTTGTAACAGTATTAACGCAACTAAATTTTAAAGCAGTACTTCAATGAAAATCTTCCTTACTTCAATTAAAATTGAATATCTTTCTAGTAAACAATATGAACCGTTATTGATCTACCATTTTGAAATCGGTATTAAATAGACATATTTTTAATGAATGGGCATTGACAGTTTACTACATTATTTTTTATAAAAATCGCGCTTGAATTTGCAAGATATGTAAAAAGATATGGTTACTCCATTATAATAATTTTGTAGAGAAGAACTTTTTTTAAAGATCTAAATATACATAAAATGCAATATTTTTTCAAGACTGCTCAAGTTTTCATCAGTAATTAACAGAAATAACAGAAACAATATAGAAAATAATGGTTTTTGATGACACTACTACAAAAATGGTAAAAAGGCAGCAAGTTCGTAAATAAAATACAAAATAAATTAAAAAATTGTGTAAAAATAGCATTGCGTTAAAATCATATTATGTGAAATTATCTGTTTTATGGAATCCATAACAGTGGACCACTATTTACGCAACAACATGTATGTGAAAATAAAAGTGACTAGACCGCTGTACTCAGTCTCAGTTCATTTCACTTGATTTCTTAAAAATGAACATTTCGTTGTTTTTGTTACTTTGATAAACTAAATTTAATTCATTTGAAGCAAAAAAAAAAACGATGGAGATGGTCTCTAAGGACATCTTTTATTTAAGAGCTGTCTCCAGTTTAATTTACTTTATCTAGTAAGCTTCACGGGATTAAAATTAAAAAAGTTGTAAACAAGGATTTTTTTTACAATCTTGAAAAATTAAGAAGCAAGAAGGCATTATAGCACCAATATTTAAATTTAGAAAACGTTACATGCTACAACGTGACACTAAGATTTTTCTCCTGTATCGTGGAGTCGTTTTACATACCATAGGAAACACGCTCTCACACAATATCAGCCTATTTTTTTATATTATTAAATCTCTTTGAAATTGAAAACCTGCAGCTTTTACATAAAACAATACATATACACATATTTAGAATATATTATGTTAAACAAAGGACTTTACAAGTTTAAAATTTTTGGCAAAAAAAAATGTTTCGTGTGGTAAATGTAAAGAACACATTTCACTTTATACGAGGCATTCCATCCTAATCCTCAGAGTTTTGTTTGTTTTGTAGTTGACAACGTATCTGCATTTTGATTCTTTATCGTATCATCAGTACAGCTCTTCACAAGTTCACTGCTGAATATAGCCCCCCCCCCCCAAGGAAGGCCACACCATTGCATTCATCGATTACCTATATGTGTTACCAGGTCGTCACTCTATCCAGTGGGGGGCCGCCCAACACTTCACCTACCGGTACAAGGCTGCTACTCGAGAACCTTTCTTCCCTATATGGCCGGGCCATTGCCACCTCAGCTTACTAATGAGTTGGGCTAAGTTGGTTATTCTGGTACTACTGCGGATATCCTCATTTCTAAGTATATCATGCAAAGGAACCCCGGGAATAGACCTCTTCATAACTCGCTAAGTCACTTTGAGCTTCCTCATATGGCCAGCAGTGAATGATTCTTACGTCTACTAGACGTCTTAGATCCATAAGTCATCACTGGCAACACGGCACTGGTTGTACAATCGTGTTTTCAAGTTTTGAGGTATACTTGACGAGAAGATATGTCGTAATCTCCTGAACTTATCCAATCGGATTATTTGCCCCAGGTAAACGCACTCATCCATACATACATTTTGATTCTTAATCGAGGACAAATGTAGATGTCTATGGGCCACAGCATCCACTTACCATCTGGTGGACTGTACGTTTGTCTGCGGATGGAAAAAAATTTTTAATTTCTATTTTATCTATTTATTTATAATTCCTTTAATAATTCTGCCTTCTTTATTTGAAGTTGTCTGCAACTGTCCACAAGCTGCAGTAGCCACTTACCATCACGTGGACTGTTAGTTGACATGATCTTAATTGAATGACAAATGTCATTTAATTTAAAGGATAATAAAACTGTTTGCAGTAGTATTAATATTTTTTTTCATCGTTAAACTCCCGTAACTCTCTAGGTTTGATATGAACCTCTCTTATCGTAAGGAGGGTTTACAATTTTTGCTATACTTGGCAAATAGATAGGCTATCATGTTACCGGGTGTCACATCTTTGACACAGCTTCCTGTCACCGATGAAATTATTCTTATCAGATATATTCCCCTCCTTCTTTTCACTGCCTCGTTGGTCTAGTGTTTGTAAATAAGGTTGCTGATTATGAGTACCCGGGTTTGAATCTCGTGCCTTGGAAAAAACGTAAAGCGGTAGGTCCTGCGCCTAATCTCCCTCCAGTCATGAAAGATTACCGTGCCATCGAACTACGAGACCGATGGGATAGAGAGGGCACCTGTGCTTGCGCTTAGCAAGCACAGATGACAGAGGTCACAGAGACTACTAAATATTTTTTTAATCATCGAATGTTAATTAAATATATAAATATAATATATATATATACATATAATATATATAATATAATATTAATATAATATATATATATAATTTGGATTTCAATTTAATTTATCCATTTAATGTTGATTTAATTTACTTTGTAATTCCATTTTTGTCGAGTTTCGAGAAGAAGAAGAAGACAACTTACTGTTTAATTGAAGCACGTAAAAGAATCCACTATCTTATTCATATATATATATATATATATATATATATATATATATATATATATATATATATATATATATATATATATATATATATTATCACATTTATGTTTAATTAAAAAAATAAAAGCTTACCATCATATACGCTCCACAATTAACAACACAAAACAAGTTAGAAATAGCTTGATAGGGATCATCTCATTACTAGACATGATTGTCATCGTAAATACATTACCTATATAGGTAAATTTTGGCACGATTCTAATAACCTATGTAGGTAATTTATCTACGATGCACAATGAGGTACAGGTCTACTCTCATTTCTGAAAGGGTTATGTGCAAATATGTGGGTGTTACTAATCAGCGGCACTGCTCCAGTACGTAATGGCGGATTTCATTTGACCTTCCCAGGTCGAGCTGATTAAATCCTGCAGTAATACCAACATAGCTGCAGGGTTATTGGGCTGTTGGTTTTTTTTTATCTGGATCTAATGCATATAATATACTGACCTCTATATATACAAGTACGATAATATCGACGATTAAGTCTACTTAACATTTTGAAAATAAAACTAAGTATAATACACAGAAAAACTACAGCATTTATTCAAAACAAATATCGGAATCATCAGAAAAATAGCAAATAACTCGACTTAATTTTGCGAGAAAATAAAATATAAACTTTTACTCATGGGAACGTCTCGTAAGTTGTTAACTTTGTTTTCCGTTAGTTAGGTACTCTACAGTAAAAACTGGATAACATTTATGTTACTTTTAGGTGTTTCTTTCATTGTTAAATTAAGCAGTAAAAATTCGCATCAAAACATTGTATTATATAGTAAAGTAAAATATTACTGCTGTAAAAAAAGTAAATGCCGACTTCAAAACTAACAAGAAGAAAAGTAGTAGCCAATCAGCGCCTGCGAATGATAGGTAGGTAGATAGTAGGTAGGATAGCACGCCCGCCCTGCGACCCGTTTACTGCGATAACGGTCACCGCTAGACTTTTGTACCGGCACTTATATACGCGAACGAAATCGCCGCTAAAAGCTATTATATTAATAAAATAACATTATGTGGTGATGATGAACAATGAATAAAATGAAATAATATAAAGTCGACGGTTCAGTAGCACATTGGCTTAGCAATGAGTGGCTGCGCTGGGGGTCGCGGATTCGAATCCCGCACGGATCAAGTATTATGTATGGCCTACAAGTAATCGTTCCGGGTCTGGATGTTTGTCCTTGTGAAATTTGTGTTTGTAAACTGCCCTTACGATACGGGAGAAAATCCTAGTGTGGAGGTAACGTTTTAAAAAAATACAATACAATACAATTAATAATAGTGATCTCTTCACTATTATTAATTATATTGCATTTTTTAGATATTAAATAAAATTTCATTTGTCAAAATCCAACATATTTTTTTTATTATCCTCGGTTCCTCTTCCCGGAGAAAAAGCATTGATAGAAACTTCGCAGGTGTAATCTTTCATTCATTTTTAAAAGCTAGTGATAGAATATTCTTTATTAAAAATGGATGGAATAGATCCATAGGTAAATTTTAATTTTAATAATTAAGGTCAATTGACCAATTCGCAAATAAAAGTTATTCATAAATAAAATACAACATAAACAAATAAAAGATAACAGTTTTTAGTAATATAGTTTCATTATTCAACTTTAATATTCAGGCAAGCTATTATCGAAAAAACCTCAAAATAATATCTTAATTTAACATACAGTCCTACTAGTGGTATCTATCCTGCTAGTGGTGCTGAATGGCTAGTCTTAGACTTTGCGCCTGAAAAGACCCATCTCTTTTCATCAGCAGCAATGACCAGACGCAGATACCTACAGTTCTTTTAGTAACTTCATCTTACGACGACCCTACGAACTGATGGTTTCTACAGCAATTGGCACAAATATGTAGTCATCTCTTACAGACTTATATTTGCGCCACTTACTTTGTTTAGCTGCCTCTGATGCTACTCTGACTGCAAATTCTCAAATAAATTTAGCTGACGATAACTTTTAGCTGACGGTTGAAAAATCGGTCTTAAAGAAATAAAAAATATATGATATTATAAATGCGTAGCAAACCATATCAGATCAGACCCCTAAGAAATAAAACTATAAAAACGTGGAGGAGGAAGACTGTAAGGTGGTGAAAAATTTTATTATAATGTCATATTTCTCATCATGGAAAAGAGCTTAGGATATTTTTATGATACAGTGAGTGACCCTGACGGGTGGAGCTATTATTTTTATTTTGTTTTTATCTTATTTACAGGATAGGGTGACAAACGAGCATACAGTCCACCTGATGGTAAGTGGTTACTGCTCTCCATAGACATCTACATCTATCCTCGATTACAAATCAAAATGCAGATGCGTTATCACCCGTGAGAACTTGAATGCCTCGATTGCAGCAAAAAGGGTCTCCGGTTCTCTACACTCACTCATATCATAACATTGGAAATAAAACTCTTACATAAAATCTTCTTTTACGTCGTAGAGTCACGCTGAATCTATATTATGGTTGTAGCGTGAATGTGGGTCGGCTCATCCGGGGTCACACGGGGTCACTATCACAGAAGGTCAGTGTAAAATGGCAGCTTAATTCTGCTGTGTTTAGTAAATAATATATAAAATGAATCATTTTTGAATAAAGTATTAATATCGTTAAAAATTTAATTAAGCTGTATCCATATTACCCTGTTGATAATATTGTTGCCTATAGGTATATACGTCCAACTATCACAGCACAGCACAGATAATGATCAGATAGTAATTTCTGAGTGATTAATACACATGTTTTCTCCGAAATATTTTGAGTGAGAGGTCAGTTTAGATATTGCGGACATGTTGTTGTCATTAATTAACGTCGTATTTAATGGGTTGTAGTAGACACAATATTGATCAAGCTCTTCTCTCTCAACGACCTAGATATAGTTTTTGTGGTTTTACATGGGCTAATCATTCGTCGTGAAATTTGTCAGTACGCGAGCAACCCAGGTTCGAACCACGCCAGCACCAAAAAATTGTTAATTACAATTATGCTGATTTAATTGCAATTGCCCACGTCATTGACAGTGAAAGGAAATATTGTGAAGAAACGTGCATTGTTATTTAAACAAAATATTTCGAGGACATATGAAGACATCATGTGACTTCCTTGCTCTCAGAAAAACCCTAAAAATGAAAGGATTCCGGTCTTTCACTTCATTTAACTTTACATTTTAATTTTAACTTTACAAAAAAGCGTGTAAAAGATATTTTTTCAAAGCGGTCGCTTGGACCGCGCAATAAATTTAATTTACGCCCATCGAAATTCTCACAGCTTAATGAAAAACAAAGAAGTCTCAATTCGCAAAGCAATATACCCTTTAATTAAATTTTATTGTTTCCTCAATTTCTATTCCCGCCTCTTGGCGTATTTTTTTTTACAAAAATGATGTTAAAACTAAACGACAAAATTTTCTTATCTCAATATCTCACTAATTTCCATATAGAATGTTTTTATGATGGTATTTATGAGGCTTTAATGGCAATTTTGTTAGATCCGGATTATTATTATGTGGTAATACTGCCCTTGATAATCTCATTACATAACGTCATACCTATGATTACCCAGAGGGTAAGCCGTTTCTAAATAGCAGTGAGCTGCTTGGACCACGTCTACTCAAAAAAAAATGTAGGTAGATGTAAAATTGTGAAAGATGCTAGACAATCACTAACCCGATATCCTATTAGTCGCCTATTACAATGTGCTAGTTCGGTAACACAGTGGGCACATAATGTTTTAGGATAAGTCCCACATAAACATGAGATCTGTAATTCCCTCTTACTACTGACTCTGTTACTTTAGAAAATGTATTTTAGGATTCCGTAGCTAAATGGCAAAAACGGAACCCTTATTAATCATGTCTGTCTGTCTGTCTATCCATCCGTATATCACAGCCACTTTTTTCCGAAATTGTAATAACTATGCTCTTAAAACTTGGTGAGTAGGTTTATTCTGTGAACCGCATTAAGATTTTTACACAAAAATAGAAAAATAGCAATACATTTTGAGGGTTCCCTATACTTAGAACTGCAACTCAATTTTTTTTTATATCAAACACATACTTGTGGGATATAATATACATTTTTTTTCTAAACTGACTAGTTCCACTTCCAAAGTGGTAAAATGTGTGTCCCCTCTCTTCCTGTAACTTCTAAAACAAGAGAATGATAAAACGAAAACCAATACATGATGAACATTACATGGTAATCTTAGACCGAAAATTGGTTTCAACGAGAGATCTAGTAAGTAGTTTTTTTAATACGTCATAAATCGTAAAAAAATGCATTAATATTAAAACATCGATCAAAGTTAAAACGAACTACACGAACTTTTATATTATGTTACTCGCTGCTACGGAACCCATCGTGGATGAGTCCGACTGGCACTTGGCCGCTTTTTTATATAGGATAGAGTGACAAACGAGCACACAGTCCACCTGATGGTAAGTGGTTGCTGTGACCCATAGACATCTACATCCATCCTCAATTACGAATTAAAATGTAGATGCCTTGTCACCCGTAAGGACTAAGATGGAATGTCTTGTTTCCAATAAAAAGGGTTTCCGGTTCTCTACACTCACCATACGAAACAATTAAGGGGACTACAGAAGCTAAACGCAAGTTTTATATTGACTTAAAGTATATGATCCAATGCAGTGAAATAAATTAGAAAAATATATGATATTTTTTAGTATATATGCTAGTTAGATACTGTGTTGAAAACATGATACTACTAATTTGATACGTTAGAAAAAAATCATATAGATACCTCTAAAAATTAGTTTTATCGAGTAAAAACCATAATAATATACATGCAATTATTTTGAGTTTTTGTCAGATTATTCTACAAGCAACATATTAACGTAATAGTGTTTTAATTTTTTAATCAAATTAATAGATTTTGTTTAAAATCGCATTTTCTTATTTCTGAAATAATACGTACGGATGTGTGCGTAAACGCCTGTGTACCGACACTGCTGGCCGAGGCCCGATGCTTTATAGACGTGTCGCTCTTTTTGCCGCATTACTTACGTAAATATTGTTTAATGTTTTTGTATAATTTTATTTTTAAATTCATTGTTTCATATTCATAAATATTCTTCTTTTCATAAATATTCTTCTTTCGTATAAATATAATATATTTTAAGTTCAGATTAATTTAAATTAAGTTAATAATTATAATTGGTAAATATGGGAAATAAAGTGAAACCCGTTACGAAGACTAAAAAACGTTCATATAAATCAAATGCCCAACATATGAACGATATTAAAAGGTAAGAACATTTTATTTTTACTAAATGTTTATTTTTATAACAATAAACTTATGATTTGGAAACGTAGTGTATACCTGAGTGTATGTATATTAACTTATTTTATATTCTCAACGTCACCCGTGACTCATGGTCACAATGGTCACGGGGGGACTGAGGTGTTCGACGTCCAAATTTCATAAACACCCACGGGTATGAAAAACGCAGAAAAAACGCATTATGAAATTGTAGTATCTTGCAGTGTTGCAGTTGTGTGCTAGAGTTGAGATTAAATTTTATTAAATATAGGATTCCAAGAAGATGGTAGCACCCAGTCATCTTCTCTATTAAAATTTGGATGTTTTTGACTTCAAAAGCTTCGCGATGAGGAGGATTTGTGGTCTATGAAATCTGATATAGCGACGGGGGCGATCTTATACGTGTTCACAGACAGCAGATTTCTCAGATCTTCGATTCTTCACATCAGCTTTGTGTTCTTTAACGCGGGTTTTTATTAGTCGTTTTGTTTGTCCTATGTAAGAGAGATCACACTCACAATCACATCATTCTGCGTAGATTGGAACGAAAATTTATAATTTTAATCTGGAGGTAGCCGAGACTATGACATTGGGGCGTCGAATACCTCGGTCCCCCGTGACAATGGGTGCTGTAAAGTGCCCGAAAAGGTAATATAAAATAAATGTATATACGCGATAATACCGTAAAAACTAGTTTTTTAGGAAATAAAATGGTTTTATTTAAAAAATAATATGTATAAATGTATGTGTATCCCTTTTAACACGATTTTATTAGCTTCGCGTGTATCTATCTATCTATCTATATGTCTATTTATCTATGTAATAAAATCTTTTAATGTAATTCTCACCAAATTATACCTGTCTACTGTCGATTGACTTGTACATTTACACTCGTAACAATGACCGATGAGAATACAATAATTTAAAAAAATTTACCCTAATATCCTGATCAGGATCACCAGGAAAATTCTCTCTAGCAGTATCATCTCTCGCAGTATCTATTATATACAATATTAGAGTACATTACTGATATATAACAATAATTAAAATAAAACGTTTGCCTGCACGGCACGTCTTTATGAGTTCTAGTCACAACTTATTCTCAAGAACAATGCGTGAAAAGAAATGCTTTCACGCTTTTCCTTGTTTTTAAAGAGTTTTCGCACAGTTAAGCAATAACAAAAGTAGGGTGGACAGTTTGTGATCGTTAAAAGTTTTTACTGCATTTCAGCGTTTAGTTGGTGTAGCGTTCAGAAATATTATAAGAATGTGAGAATAAAGTTAAATTTGAGATCATAATTTATGTTTGTTTAATAAGCGACTTTTAAATCCTGTAACAGTAATAAAAACTAAAATAACGAGTTCAATTACAAAAATTGTTGTAATTTTTATTTAACCACATGGCTAAACATTAGTCTGCACTTTGGATAAACGTCACTTCTCAAACATTAAGCTGTACGCTGACGTTTTACTCTAGTTTAACTAAAGGTCTAGTTAGCCCTTTTTGTGGTAATAACATAATCTGTAGCATTAAAAATCTCTTAAAGATCAACATCTTAAAAGAAGACTTTAAATTATCTATTATATAATGTAATATTGTATAGAATAAATGCTAAAGGGGCATTTATTCTACTGTCAAAAGCTTCTTCAAATCAATTCCAAACGACATCAAAGATATTGAAAGTACTTTACACGAACTGAAACTGCTCGTTTATGCATGCATTTTGATTCCATACTTACACTGAATAAAGCTCTATTTCCTTTCTGTACCTTTTACACGGTACGAAGTAGAAAGTGAAAATCGTTAAACGTATCAGTAGCAAGCAATTTTTATAGTATCATGAATATAAAAATAATTTCTTTAAACAACATACTTGTCATAACGAACGTATTTGGCGAACGTGTAATATAAGAGAAAACGTAACACCACCCTATGTGTGAAGACGGGGGCTAAGACAAATGTCCAGAAAATCTAGTGGTCTTCTATCTATTACAGCATATGATGATAGTGTATTTATTCCAGATATATATTAGTTAAGCCTAAAAAACAGAAAACATGTCTCATATCCAGTGAGTGCTGTGTACAGGTTTTAGAACTTTTAATTTATTTTCAATCAACACGGAAGTGTCCAAAGTAATTGGCAGAATTGGAGTCGCTGTATAATAGACTGTTCTTTTATCTGAAGTAAATTGATTAGATAAGTTCGGAATTCAATAAATAAATGGGAAAATATCTCGGAGCTCTCTTTTGTAAAAATACATTTTTGTCATCTTCACCATCAATTGATTTTCATACTTATTATTCTTGTTATATATCAGCTCAATAAAAGTCCGCTATATAACGAGAATTTACCTAATCGTCCGCACTTTGTTTTGGCTACCACCACTGTAGGATTTTCTCCAGTATTGTGAAAGAAGTTTATTTAAGTAAACTTACTTCTTGTTGACTTAAAACCAAATTAAAAGAAAATTGATTTGATGAGCTCGGAATTCAATAAATAAATGGGAAAATATCTCGGAGCTCTCTTTTGTAAAAATATTTTTTTTTTCATCTGCGCCCACAATTAATTTTTATTTTTTATTATTTTTGTTATTATAACAGCTCAATAAAAGTCTACTCGATAATGGTTTAGTTCTATATAACGAGATTTTATCTAATCGTCCGCACTGTGTTTTGGTTACCACCACTGTAGGATTTTCTCCAGTATTATGGAGGAAGTTTACATACGTATTGGGCAAGGACAAAAATCCAGACCCGGAAACAACTATTTGTAGACCATAGTAATACTTGTTCCGTGCGGGATTCAAGCCTGAGACCTTCAGCACCGCTAATGCAATGTTAAGTTACTGCACCATGGGTCATCTACTCAACTAGCTTTCACAGAACCAAACGGCTCGCACCTTTAACATTGACGTCACCTTCGTTATACCGCCATCTATGAGAAACCATGGGATCTTACTGGTATATTCCATAGTTGCCTTTTACGGCACTTACGGCACTTACTATAATGAAATGACTGATAATGACTATAGCTGTTGTTGACTCAAAATGAAATAGTCTTTTTTAAGGTCCAATACTTCAAAACAGAAAAAAAAATCTGAAAAATTATGCGATTACTGTGTTGTCTTTCCGTATAATCATCTGCCAAGACCCTTTTTCTGGGCAACGGGAGAATTTATCAAGTTAATATTAATGTCAAATATGATAACACCATGATAATAAAGACTGTAGTTGCCAAGCCGCCTGCTAAGAGTGGTATGACAAAAATATCCCCTTGCATTGAGATTGCCTAATAAAGCAATCCCAGGCTGGCATATAAGAATGAAGGAGACAAATGTCTTTCAAAAATCTGCAATTATTCTTCTAAAGTACGCAGATGAAATATTAGATTGTAAATGCCTTACGATGAGTTAGTTTTAAAACGCAAGAAATATAAAGGCAAATTCAGAATAGTTTTGTATTAACTACACAATCTATTGTCCATAATCAACGAAGTATCAAAACAAAACAAATTGCAAAACCAGCTCTCAACTTCAATCAGTAATGAAACATTCCCGTAAGGAAGGTTGTAATCCTTCAACTTTAGTAACTGTCACGCACGGATATTGAACGTAGTTAAATGCAGACTGCAACGTAATCTAGATTTGCTGATATTCTTGACAAAGTTTTGACCATTTTGTATTTCCCATGAAACATTACAAGTATTTTAGATATGATTTGACAACATGTGACATAATTCGTTAGGTGGTAGGATTTCGTTACAGCCTTGTCTGTCTGTATAATGTAGTCTCTAAATGTTCCAATCTAAAAGGTATAGAGAGTCAGTATAATAACAAGCTGTGAGATATTCCATGTTGGTCGCGTTCGTAGCCTTATTTAACTGAAGTTGGTTACAGGCGTCAATGGGCTCTAGTAGGCAATAACCATCAGGCGCACTGCACTGTAAGTTTGCATTTCATTTCAACTTAATAAAAAATAGTTTTTGTGATTAGTTTTAAGTCCAAAACTTATGCATCCGTCAGACAAGCATGTCTTGAAAATTTTGATTGGTGAATTGATGAGCACTAAAAGACTACATTGAGATTATGCTAATTGTTAGCAAAATAAAATATTATAAAAAAATTGTTTAAATCTTAAATTTCATCCACACACACGAACACACGCAAACGCACGCACACTCGCGCACCCTCATACACACACGCACACACAGATTTTAAAATTGCTTTATTTACGTAAAATAAGTAGCTGTCATTATAACGGAGATCGCTGACTCTCGTAACACAGGTTTTCTAACCTAGCTCGGGAGTCAGAGGCTTAAATAATATTGTAACAAATTTTATGTATATAATAAAATACAATATTATTTATATTGTATTTTATTGTAATAAATATTATTATAATTACATATATTTTATTTCAATAAAGAATATTATTATTATAATTATTATTATTATAAAATGAAAATGATTTAAATTTAAATATAAGACAAACTTTTTTCCATTCTATTTGATTAATATCATATTGAAAGCATTTGTTAGAGCATGAAATAAGAGATTCGGTTACAGGTTCTTTAAAGAATAATTGCGAAAAACGAGCACACAGTCTACCTAATGATTTAGGGATGTTGTGGGCCATTTACATCTAAATCTATCATTGATCAAATATCAAAATTCAGATGCCTTTTTCAGGACTAAGACAGTCATCTCTTAATCGTATATCGTATATAAATTATTATTTCACTCTAGTATTCAACATAAGAGCCGTGATAGCTTAGATGGTTAAAAATTGTTTCTCTACAAATTATATTGTAAAACTTTTCACGAGTAATGTGTTTAAAATCGTTCTCAGTGACTGACACCGGTAGTCTGTATTGAAATACGTTAAAATCCGGTTTTGGCGCGTTAAATCCGACCAAGACAAGATTTATCCGATCAGATGGTATCGTTACGTAAGAGACGACTACAGGACATGTCTGAAATACCTCGTGATTTCCGATAGACAGCGGTATAACCACCACGTTTGCGTCAAACGCTACGTGTACCTACCTGATACCGATGTCAAAATGGCATCACAAAACGAGTCCTACTGTTTAACAGAAGATGTCGTTCCGTTTAAATTGAAGAAGAAACGATTTTTAAAATTAATATTTCAAAATTTAGTTGCGGTAATAATGTTACAAAACGTATTAAAGTTGATACAATGTAAGTTTTTTCTTTCAAAATGTAATTTGAGTTAAATAAAAAATTTTATACGCGGTGGAGCTATGCTGCAGCTATATCAGTAGTATAGTTGTAGCACGAATGGGTCGGCTCGACCGGGGATGGACCACACTCTCACAGAATACCAGCGTCAAATAGTAGCTTAATGCTGCTGTGTTTCGTATGGTGAGTGTAAGTACATTTTGATGAAGAGAAACTGAATTTAGTTACCAAAGATGATTTAACATCGGTCCGTGTCTTAAGTCGCAGTACTGGCATATCCAGTAAATTTATACACCGAATCCTAAAACACCGAATACTAAAATACACGAATACACACATGTTATTTATTATACACTAGATTAGCAGTATAATATTATTATTTTACTTTACTTTAAGTTATAGATTAGGTATGTTATGTTATTCAATTTTATTTTGGGTTTTAGGTTTAAGACTTTCAGTAGCTAAGCGCCTAAAACCGTTCTTACTGTGGTTAAAAATATCAATTTCTCCAAAAAATTCGTTGTAAAGGCTGGGTAGAAGCGAGAGGGGTGCATTACACGCATAATTAGTACCAGCGCGCGGCACACTTAACAGGGGCGGCAGACGGCGATTTATTCAAACCATTTGAAATATCTACCGCGAATCTAACCCACGTACATAATACTTTGCGCATGTTTCAGAAAGTATTATATGTCGTTAAAATAACTAAGCATCAAAAATTTATAACTACCATTGAACGTTAGTATCTACAACAATGTGCTATCTTTATGCTCGCTTGAGCTAGCATATGTGACAGTAATGAACGAGGAATTTACGGTTAACTATATGTATCACTAAAATTTCACAAAATCGTTAAGACTCTATATATTTTTATTTTATTCTATTTACCTATTAACTTTTTTACTTTAACCACTCCATAGACGTTGCACGAGTCTCTTTTCCATTGTATTAAGGAAATTTAATTAATTAGCCAATATACAAATAGAAAATAAAATGATTTCTTATGTTTACGCGACCACTACACATTTAAATAAAACTGGTTTTACGGATTATATCGCGTATATTAACTTATTTTATATTCTCAACGTCACCCGTGACTCATGGTCACAATGGTCACGGGGGGACTGAGGTGTTCGACGTCCAAATTTCATAAACACCCACGGGTATGAAAAACGCAGAAAAAACGCATTATGAAATTGTAGTATCTTGCAGTGTTGCAGTTGTGTGCTAGAGTTGAGATTAAATTTTATTAAATATAGGATTCCAAGAAGATGGTAGCACCCAGTCATCTTCTCTATTAAAATTTGGATGTTTTTGACTTCAAAAGCTTCGCGATGAGGAGGATTTGTGGTCTATGAAATCTGATATAGCGACGGGGGCGATCTTATACGTGTTCACAGACAGCAGATTTCTCAGATCTTCGATTCTTCACATCAGCTTTGTGTTCTTTAACGCGGGTTTTTATTAGTCGTTTTGTTTGTCCTATGTAAGAGAGATCACACTCACAATCACATCATTCTGCGTAGATTGGAACGAAAATTTATAATTTTAATCTGGAGGTAGCCGAGACTATGACATTGGGGCGTCGAATACCTCGGTCCCCCGTGACAATGGGTGCTGTAAAGTGCCCGAAAAGGTAATATAAAATAAATGTATATACGCGATAATACCGTAAAAACTAGTTTTTTAGGAAATAAAATGGTTTTATTTAAAAAATAATATGTATAAATGTATGTGTATCCCTTTTAACACGATTTTATTAGCTTCGCGTGTATCTATCTATCTATCTATATGTCTATTTATCTATGTAATAAAATCTTTTAATGTAATTCTCACCAAATTATACCTGTCTACTGTCGATTGACTTGTACATTTACACTCGTAACAATGACCGATGAGAATACAATAATTTAAAAAAATTTACCCTAATATCCTGATCAGGATCACCAGGAAAATTCTCTCTAGCAGTATCATCTCTCGCAGTATCTATTATATACAATATTAGAGTACATTACTGATATATAACAATAATTAAAATAAAACGTTTGCCTGCACGGCACGTCTTTATGAGTTCTAGTCACAACTTATTCTCAAGAACAATGCGTGAAAAGAAATGCTTTCACGCTTTTCCTTGTTTTTAAAGAGTTTTCGCACAGTTAAGCAATAACAAAAGTAGGGTGGACAGTTTGTGATCGTTAAAAGTTTTTACTGCATTTCAGCGTTTAGTTGGTGTAGCGTTCAGAAATATTATAAGAATGTGAGAATAAAGTTAAATTTGAGATCATAATTTATGTTTGTTTAATAAGCGACTTTTAAATCCTGTAACAGTAATAAAAACTAAAATAACGAGTTCAATTACAAAAATTGTTGTAATTTTTATTTAACCACATGGCTAAACATTAGTCTGCACTTTGGATAAACGTCACTTCTCAAACATTAAGCTGTACGCTGACGTTTTACTCTAGTTTAACTAAAGGTCTAGTTAGCCCTTTTTGTGGTAATAACATAATCTGTAGCATTAAAAATCTCTTAAAGATCAACATCTTAAAAGAAGACTTTAAATTATCTATTATATAATGTAATATTGTATAGAATAAATGCTAAAGGGGCATTTATTCTACTGTCAAAAGCTTCTTCAAATCAATTCCAAACGACATCAAAGATATTGAAAGTACTTTACACGAACTGAAACTGCTCGTTTATGCATGCATTTTGATTCCATACTTACACTGAATAAAGCTCTATTTCCTTTCTGTACCTTTTACACGGTACGAAGTAGAAAGTGAAAATCGTTAAACGTATCAGTAGCAAGCAATTTTTATAGTATCATGAATATAAAAATAATTTCTTTAAACAACATACTTGTCATAACGAACGTATTTGGCGAACGTGTAATATAAGAGAAAACGTAACACCACCCTATGTGTGAAGACGGGGGCTAAGACAAATGTCCAGAAAATCTAGTGGTCTTCTATCTATTACAGCATATGATGATAGTGTATTTATTCCAGATATATATTAGTTAAGCCTAAAAAACAGAAAACATGTCTCATATCCAGTGAGTGCTGTGTACAGGTTTTAGAACTTTTAATTTATTTTCAATCAACACGGAAGTGTCCAAAGTAATTGGCAGAATTGGAGTCGCTGTATAATAGACTGTTCTTTTATCTGAAGTAAATTGATTAGATAAGTTCGGAATTCAATAAATAAATGGGAAAATATCTCGGAGCTCTCTTTTGTAAAAATACATTTTTGTCATCTTCACCATCAATTGATTTTCATACTTATTATTCTTGTTATATATCAGCTCAATAAAAGTCCGCTATATAACGAGAATTTACCTAATCGTCCGCACTTTGTTTTGGCTACCACCACTGTAGGATTTTCTCCAGTATTGTGAAAGAAGTTTATTTAAGTAAACTTACTTCTTGTTGACTTAAAACCAAATTAAAAGAAAATTGATTTGATGAGCTCGGAATTCAATAAATAAATGGGAAAATATCTCGGAGCTCTCTTTTGTAAAAATATTTTTTTTTTCATCTGCGCCCACAATTAATTTTTATTTTTTATTATTTTTGTTATTATAACAGCTCAATAAAAGTCTACTCGATAATGGTTTAGTTCTATATAACGAGATTTTATCTAATCGTCCGCACTGTGTTTTGGTTACCACCACTGTAGGATTTTCTCCAGTATTATGGAGGAAGTTTACATACGTATTGGGCAAGGACAAAAATCCAGACCCGGAAACAACTATTTGTAGACCATAGTAATACTTGTTCCGTGCGGGATTCAAGCCTGAGACCTTCAGCACCGCTAATGCAATGTTAAGTTACTGCACCATGGGTCATCTACTCAACTAGCTTTCACAGAACCAAACGGCTCGCACCTTTAACATTGACGTCACCTTCGTTATACCGCCATCTATGAGAAACCATGGGATCTTACTGGTATATTCCATAGTTGCCTTTTACGGCACTTACGGCACTTACTATAATGAAATGACTGATAATGACTATAGCTGTTGTTGACTCAAAATGAAATAGTCTTTTTTAAGGTCCAATACTTCAAAACAGAAAAAAAAATCTGAAAAATTATGCGATTACTGTGTTGTCTTTCCGTATAATCATCTGCCAAGACCCTTTTTCTGGGCAACGGGAGAATTTATCAAGTTAATATTAATGTCAAATATGATAACACCATGATAATAAAGACTGTAGTTGCCAAGCCGCCTGCTAAGAGTGGTATGACAAAAATATCCCCTTGCATTGAGATTGCCTAATAAAGCAATCCCAGGCTGGCATATAAGAATGAAGGAGACAAATGTCTTTCAAAAATCTGCAATTATTCTTCTAAAGTACGCAGATGAAATATTAGATTGTAAATGCCTTACGATGAGTTAGTTTTAAAACGCAAGAAATATAAAGGCAAATTCAGAATAGTTTTGTATTAACTACACAATCTATTGTCCATAATCAACGAAGTATCAAAACAAAACAAATTGCAAAACCAGCTCTCAACTTCAATCAGTAATGAAACATTCCCGTAAGGAAGGTTGTAATCCTTCAACTTTAGTAACTGTCACGCACGGATATTGAACGTAGTTAAATGCAGACTGCAACGTAATCTAGATTTGCTGATATTCTTGACAAAGTTTTGACCATTTTGTATTTCCCATGAAACATTACAAGTATTTTAGATATGATTTGACAACATGTGACATAATTCGTTAGGTGGTAGGATTTCGTTACAGCCTTGTCTGTCTGTATAATGTAGTCTCTAAATGTTCCAATCTAAAAGGTATAGAGAGTCAGTATAATAACAAGCTGTGAGATATTCCATGTTGGTCGCGTTCGTAGCCTTATTTAACTGAAGTTGGTTACAGGCGTCAATGGGCTGTAGTAGGCAATAACCATCAGGCGCACTGCACTGTAAGTTTGCATTTCATTTCAACTTAATAAAAAATAGTTTTTGTGATTAGTTTTAAGTCCAAAACTTATGCATCCGTCAGACAAGCATGTCTTGAAAATTTTGATTGGTGAATTGATGAGCACTAAAAGACTACATTGAGATTATGCTAATTGTTAGCAAAATAAAATATTATAAAAAAATTGTTTAAATCTTAAATTTCATCCACACACACGAACACACGCAAACGCACGCACACTCGCGCACCCTCATACACACACGCACACACAGATTTTAAAATTGCTTTATTTACGTAAAATAAGTAGCTGTCATTATAACGGAGATCGCTGACTCTCGTAACACAGGTTTTCTAACCTAGCTCGGGAGTCAGAGGCTTAAATAATATTGTAACAAATTTTATGTATATAATAAAATACAATATTATTTATATTGTATTTTATTGTAATAAATATTATTATAATTACATATATTTTATTTCAATAAAGAATATTATTATTATAATTATTATTATTATAAAATGAAAATGATTTAAATTTAAATATAAGACAAACTTTTTTCCATTCTATTTGATTAATATCATATTGAAAGCATTTGTTAGAGCATGAAATAAGAGATTCGGTTACAGGTTCTTTAAAGAATAATTGCGAAAAACGAGCACACAGTCTACCTAATGATTTAGGGATGTTGTGGGCCATTTACATCTAAATCTATCATTGATCAAATATCAAAATTCAGATGCCTTTTTCAGGACTAAGACAGTCATCTCTTAATCGTATATCGTATATAAATTATTATTTCACTCTAGTATTCAACATAAGAGCCGTGATAGCTTAGATGGTTAAAAATTGTTTCTCTACAAATTATATTGTAAAACTTTTCACGAGTAATGTGTTTAAAATCGTTCTCAGTGACTGACACCGGTAGTCTGTATTGAAATACGTTAAAATCCGGTTTTGGCGCGTTAAATCCGACCAAGACAAGATTTATCCGATCAGATGGTATCGTTACGTAAGAGACGACTACAGGACATGTCTGAAATACCTCGTGATTTCCGATAGACAGCGGTATAACCACCACGTTTGCGTCAAACGCTACGTGTACCTACCTGATACCGATGTCAAAATGGCATCACAAAACGAGTCCTACTGTTTAACAGAAGATGTCGTTCCGTTTAAATTGAAGAAGAAACGATTTTTAAAATTAATATTTCAAAATTTAGTTGCGGTAATAATGTTACAAAACGTATTAAAGTTGATACAATGTAAGTTTTTTCTTTCAAAATGTAATTTGAGTTAAATAAAAAATTTTATACGCGGTGGAGCTATGCTGCAGCTATATCAGTAGTATAGTTGTAGCACGAATGGGTCGGCTCGACCGGGGATGGACCACACTCTCACAGAATACCAGCGTCAAATAGTAGCTTAATGCTGCTGTGTTTCGTATGGTGAGTGTAAGTACATTTTGATGAAGAGAAACTGAATTTAGTTACCAAAGATGATTTAACATCGGTCCGTGTCTTAAGTCGCAGTACTGGCATATCCAGTAAATTTATACACCGAATCCTAAAACACCGAATACTAAAATACACGAATACACACATGTTATTTATTATACACTAGATTAGCAGTATAATATTATTATTTTACTTTACTTTAAGTTATAGATTAGGTATGTTATGTTATTCAATTTTATTTTGGGTTTTAGGTTTAAGACTTTCAGTAGCTAAGCGCCTAAAACCGTTCTTACTGTGGTTAAAAATATCAATTTCTCCAAAAAATTCGTTGTAAAGGCTGGGTAGAAGCGAGAGGGGTGCATTACACGCATAATTAGTACCAGCGCGCGGCACACTTAACAGGGGCGGCAGACGGCGATTTATTCAAACCATTTGAAATATCTACCGCGAATCTAACCCACGTACATAATACTTTGCGCATGTTTCAGAAAGTATTATATGTCGTTAAAATAACTAAGCATCAAAAATTTATAACTACCATTGAACGTTAGTATCTACAACAATGTGCTATCTTTATGCTCGCTTGAGCTAGCATATGTGACAGTAATGAACGAGGAATTTACGGTTAACTATATGTATCACTAAAATTTCACAAAATCGTTAAGACTCTATATATTTTTATTTTATTCTATTTACCTATTAACTTTTTTACTTTAACCACTCCATAGACGTTGCACGAGTCTCTTTTCCATTGTATTAAGGAAATTTAATTAATTAGCCAATATACAAATAGAAAATAAAATGATTTCTTATGTTTACGCGACCACTACACATTTAAATAAAACTGGTTTTACGGATTATATCGCGTATATTAACTTATTTTATATTCTCAACGTCACCCGTGACTCATGGTCACAATGGTCACGGGGGGACTGAGGTGTTCGACGTCCAAATTTCATAAACACCCACGGGTATGAAAAACGCAGAAAAAACGCATTATGAAATTGTAGTATCTTGCAGTGTTGCAGTTGTGTGCTAGAGTTGAGATTCAATTTTATTAAATATAGGATTCCAAGAAGATGGTAGCACCCAGTTATCTTCTCTATTAAAATTTGGATGTTTTTGACTTCAAAAGCTTCGCGATGAGGAGGATTTGTGGTCTATGAAATCTGATATAGCGACGGGGGCGATCTTATACGTGTTCACAGACAGCAGATTTCTCAGATCTTCGATTCTTCACATCAGCTTTGTGTTCTTTAACGCGGGTTTTTATTAGTCGTTTTGTTTGTCCTATGTAAGAGAGATCACACTCACAATCACATCATTCTGCGTAGATTGGAACGAAAATTTATAATTTTAATCTGGAGGTAGCCGAGACTATGACATTGGGGCGTCGAATACCTCGGTCCCCCGTGACAATGGGTGCTGTAAAGTGCCCGAAAAGGTAATATAAAATAAATGTATATACGCGATAATACCGTAAAAACTAGTTTTTTAGGAAATAAAATGGTTTTATTTAAAAAATAATATGTATAAATGTATGTGTATCCCTTTTAACACGATTTTATTAGCTTCGCGTGTATCTATCTATCTATCTATATGTCTATTTATCTATGTAATAAAATCTTTTAATGTAATTCTCACCAAATTATACCTGTCTACTGTCGATTGACTTGTACATTTACACTCGTAACAATGACCGATGAGAATACAATAATTTAAAAAAATTTACCCTAATATCCTGATCAGGATCACCAGGAAAATTCTCTCTAGCAGTATCATCTCTCGCAGTATCTATTATATACAATATTAGAGTACATTACTGATATATAACAATAATTAAAATAAAACGTTTGCCTGCACGGCACGTCTTTATGAGTTCTAGTCACAACTTATTCTCAAGAACAATGCGTGAAAAGAAATGCTTTCACGCTTTTCCTTGTTTTTAAAGAGTTTTCGCACAGTTAAGCAATAACAAAAGTAGGGTGGACAGTTTGTGATCGTTAAAAGTTTTTACTGCATTTCAGCGTTTAGTTGGTGTAGCGTTCAGAAATATTATAAGAATGTGAGAATAAAGTTAAATTTGAGATCATAATTTATGTTTGTTTAATAAGCGACTTTTAAATCCTGTAACAGTAATAAAAACTAAAATAACGAGTTCAATTACAAAAATTGTTGTAATTTTTATTTAACCACATGGCTAAACATTAGTCTGCACTTTGGATAAACGTCACTTCTCAAACATTAAGCTGTACGCTGACGTTTTACTCTAGTTTAACTAAAGGTCTAGTTAGCCCTTTTTGTGGTAATAACATAATCTGTAGCATTAAAAATCTCTTAAAGATCAACATCTTAAAAGAAGACTTTAAATTATCTATTATATAATGTAATATTGTATAGAATAAATGCTAAAGGGGCATTTATTCTACTGTCAAAAGCTTCTACTTAGCTTAGAAATAATTTCCTGGAGTTCTGCATCAATTCCAAACGACATCAAAGATATTGAAAGTACTTTAAAAGAACTGATACTGCTCGTTTATGCATGCATTTCGATTCCATACTTGCACTGAATAGAGCTCTATTTCCTTTCTGCACCTTTTACATAGTACGAAGTAGAAAGTGAAAATCGTATCTAATCGTGAAAAGCGTATCAGTAGCAAGCAATTTTTATAGTATCATGAACGTAAAAATAATTACTTTAAATAACATACTTGTCATAACGAACGTATTTGTCGAACGTGTAATATAAGAGAAAACGTAACCCCACTCTATGTGTGAAGACGGGGGCGTTAAGACAAATGTCCAGAAAATCTAGTGGTCTTCTCTATATTACAGCGTATGATAATAGTGTATTTATTCCAGATATATATTAGTTAAGCTGTTGTTGTAGACAAAGAAAACATCTCTCATATCCAGCGAGTGATGTGTATAGGCTTTAGAACTTTTAATTTATTTTCAATCAACACGGAAGTGTCTAAAGTAATTGGCAGAATCGAAGTCGCTGTACAATAGACTGTTCTTTTATCTGAAAATTGATTTGATGAGCTCGGAATTCAATAAATAAATGGGAAAATATCTCGGAGCTCTCTTTTGTAAAAATATTTATTTTTCATCTGCATCCACAATTGATTTTTATATTTATTATTATATCAGCTCAATAAAAGTCTACTCGATAATGGTTTAGTTCTATATAACGAGATTTTATCTAATCGTCCGCACTGTGTTTTGGTTACCACCACTGTAGGATTTTCTCCAGTATTATGTAGGAAGTTTACATAAGTATTGGGCAAGGACAAAAATCCAGACCCGGAAACAACTATTTGTAGACCATAGTAATACTTGTTCCGTGCGGGATTCAAGCCTGAGACCTTCAGCACCGCTAATGCAATGTTAAGTTACTGCACCATGGGTCATCTACTCAACTAGCTTTCACAGAACCAAACGGCTCGCACCTTTAACATTGACGTCACCTTCGTTATGCCGCCATCTATGAGAAACCATGGGATCTTATTGGTATATTCTATAGTTGACTTTTACTAGTGTGAGATAATATTAAGAAAGGTTTGGTGGATACCGCCACCGAAGTATGTGGTGTAAGTAAGAGAACAAATGGTGGGATGATGAGGTACGGGTGGAAGTTGAATCAAAGAAGAAAGCATGGTTAGATTTACTAGCAAACAAAGCCGCCAATTCTTCTGGTATGAATGATAAGATTGAAAGAAAAAAGGCAGAATTTAGACGTCTAAATAAGAGAAAAAAGAAGAAGAGAAAGAGAAGAAGAAAGAAGTTGTTGAAAGGAAAAAGAAAGAAAGAACGGATAAGAATGATAGAAGGATATCTGATAATTTCCAGGGTAACATAAAAATGTTCTGGAAACTCGTAAGAACTGCCAGGGGAAATACAAAACAGCCTATAATAAATGCTATAAGAGACGAGAATGGATGTATTCTGAATGATGAAGTTTCGAATTTAAACAGATGGAAGGAATACTTTGAAAGCGTGTTTATGAGTGAAGAGTCGTCTGAATTAAATGAACTAGAAATTCCGAAAGAAGTGGAAAGGGGTATGGAGATAAGTGTAGATGAAATAATGAAAGCAATGAAAAGCATGAAAGCAGGTAAGGCAGCTGGATATGATAGAGTATCACTCGAGATGCTAAGGGCTGGAGAGGGAGTGGTGGCAGGCCTGCTGTACACCTTGTTTAATTTATGTTGGGAATTAAAACGGGTACCGGATGACTGGTGTAAAGCTGTTATAGTACCAATATATAAAGGAAAAGGGTCACAGCAGGACTGCAAAAACTACCGCGGTATCAGCTTGCTTAGTATTGTGGGTAAACTGTATGCTAAGGTGTTAATTGAAAGAGTTATGAAAGAAACTGATGGAAAAATTTGGGATGTGCAAGCGGGTTTTAGAAAGGGAATGGGGTGCACAGATCAAGTCTTTTCCATGCGCATGATTGCGGAGAAGTTTTTGGCCAAAAACCAGAAAGTTTTTTGTGCGTTCATGGACTTGGAAAGGGCTTATGACAGAGTGGACAGGAATGTGTTATGGCAAACACTGAACTCATTTGGGTTGAGCGCTGGTTTGATACGGGCATTGAGGTCTCTTTATAGGGACTCTAGTGCTTGTGTCAGGATCAATGGGGTTTACTCGGACTGGTTTGGCATCCAAAAAGGTGTCAGATAGGGCTGTGTAGCTTCCCCTTGGCTGTTCAACCTATTTATGGACCGGTGTTTGCAAACTTTGAAAGATGAAGAATGTGGGTTAAGAATGGGCGAGTTAACCGTCAAATGCCTTTTGTACGCCGATGATCAAGTCATATTTGCGTCATCGGCGGCTGAGTTGCAAATTATGGTTACATTAATGAACTGGGAATTAAAAGAAAGGGGAATGAAAGTGAACGCAAGTAAGACGAAAGTGATGGTTTTTGAAAGAGAAGAAAGCAAAACGGTATGTGAAATAAGAATAGAAGGAGAGTTAATTGAGCAAGTGGATGAGTTTGTGTATTTGGGATGTGTATTTAGCAGGGATTTTAGATATGATAGGGATATAGAACGACGAGTAAATGCAGGGAATAGAGTGAATGGGGCACTACACACTATTATGAAGAACCAGAATGTGTCAAAACAGGCACGTATGGTAATTCATTATGCTGTGTTAGTACCCACTTTAATGTATGGTAGTGAAAGCTGGGTGTGGCAGAAGAAGCACGAAAGTAGAATAAATGCTGTAGAAATGCGGTCTTTAAGGAATATGCTAGGGTTGAATCTGCATGACAGGGTGAGAAAGTGATAAATGTGGTATACAAGAAGATATTGTGACCAGGATTAAGAAAGGAATGCTTCGGTGGTTTGGTCACGTAGAAAGAATGAATGAGGAAAGAGTGACAAAGCAAATTTATATGGCAGATGTGAACGGCCGAGTCGGAAAGGGATGCCCTAGAAAAAAGTTTATCGACCAAATTGGCGATATTTTGAAAACGGGCCAAATTAGGAGTACCCTTTAACCGACGAGCATGTATGCGTAGGTGTATGGATGTGAAGGAGGCGAGAGAGGTGTGTCAGGATCGTGCCAAATGGAAGTCCGTAGTCTCTGCCTACCCCCATGGGTGACAGGCGTGAGTGTTTATGTGTGTATGTATGTTGACTATTACGGCACTTACTGGTTAAAATAGTGATAGATACTCGCACGGCACGAAAAATGTGTTTTTATTTTAAGCGTATAATAAGATGACTGTTACTGACTAAAACTGTTGTTTAAATGAAAAAAAAAACTAATTTGTTATAAAAAGATAATTGTGTTGCCTTTCCGTATAATCGTCTGTCAAGACCCTTTTTCTGGGAAACGGGAGAATTTATAAGTTAATGTCAATACTAAAGTCTACGCTCCCTTTCTACGAGTCACTGTGTATGTCTTTTGAAGATATTTGTTTCAAACAGAGGTACTTGATGACAGCTCTAATTTCGTTTTTCTCCATGTTGATATTATCTCTTTGACAGTTCGTATTCAAATGAACGTATCTCCCGGAAATCATGATCTATTTATATGATTTTGTTAAGCTGACGTAGTGAGTATATAAGCAAGCCAAAGACCTGAAGTAACCGATTATCATTACTTTTGGATCACCCCTCGTAGCTTCTAGATCGAGGCAATCATTGATTGATTGAGCCGGTCCGGTGACGGCAACTTCACATCTAAGCACGTGTTATTCAAATGATACGTCCATTTCGCATATTTCGCACATGCATTCCTTCTCATATTTTTAGTCTCTCAAAGTCTTTCATCAAACCTGTAGCGTACTTCTTGTTGACTTAAAACCATTTGGCAGTGTTTTGGGTTTACAGCAGAAGATGGAAAAAAATCGGAGTGTGAGTCCTTCTTATCCAGTTTTTTTTAACTGTCAAATTTGCTGTGCTACGTAAAACGTCAAATATTATGATAACAAGATTTTAATAAAGACTGTGGATGCCAAGCAGCCTGCTAAGAGTGGCATGACAAAAAATATCCCCTTGGATTGCGATTATCTAATAAGGCTGTGGAGGCATACCAAACCTGGCATCTTCAACGCGCCGCAACAAGAGAGCACTACTCACTGAACCTACGGCGTGACCATATCTAGGGCGTTAGTTCGTAGCTGCATCCGACGCAGAACACACGCCACTCTTGCGCAGGTCCGCAATCCAAATCCTAGGCTTATAATATTTTAAAATTCTGCAATTATTCTTCTAAAGTACGCAAATGAAATATTAGATTGTAAATAGCCTTATGATAAGTTAATTTTTAACGCTTGAAATATAAAAGTAAATTCACAATAGTTTTGTGTATTAACTACACAATTTATTGCCCATAATCAACTAAGTATCAATACAAAATAAATTGCAAAACCATTTCACAAATTCCAGAAGGAAGGTTGTAATCCTTTAGCTTTCGTAACTATCACGCACGTATATTGAACGTAGTTAAATGCATACTGCAACTAAATCCAGATTTGCTGATATTTTTCAGAAAGTTTTACCTATTTTGTATTTCTCTTAAATTTTACAAGCATTCTAGATATTATATGAAAACATGTGACATTATTCGTGAGGTGGTAGGATTTTTTTCAGCCTACTCACCCTGTACAATTTAGTCTCTGGATGTCCTATCTAAAAGGTAAAGAGGGTCAGTATACCTGCGGTTTTTTAATACAATATTATGGAGCGACGAGTCATCTCGCAAAAAGATGAATACTTAAATTTACACAATCTGCATAGCTGGCAGCTAGAAAACACCCATCAGATTCGGCAAGACAGATCACAGTATCAATTTAAAATAAACATTTGGACCAGAATCATTAACGGACCGATAGTCGGTCCACACAAGCTGACAAACCTTAGACGCAGAGAGATATTTAAGTTTTTTACGGATTGAGTTACCCTGGTCTCTGGGAAATTTCGCTCCTGAAATCCAAAAAGACATGGGGCTGCAGAACGATGGTTTTCCCGCTCACTATGCTGTTGGAGTACAAGAGCACCTCAATACAGCGTATCCAAATAGGTTGATTGGGCGTTTTGGTTCAATATTGTGGTAACCGCGCTCGACAGATCTAAATACCCTCGATTTCCTTTATTGAAGTTATTTGTAAGAAACAAATAACAACTATTGACCGATTGAGGACTAGAATCCATAAAATAGCTTCAGAGATCGTTTGTACGGTGTTGCAGAGTGTGTGGCGTAGTGTAATTTTTACAGTGTTTGTAATTGTGTCAAAGATTATTAATAAAATTTGAAAATTATAACTTGTTTTAAATGATTTCTTCAAATAAGTAACATGTTAGGTTTAGATCACTTTGTAACAGAAATAACAGAATTGTTATTTTAAGTAGTTTTCAATTACAATAAGGTATTTAGTATGCTTATTTTTAAACGAATGAGCACTGAGAATTTTATAGACTTTAATACGTTTTGTAACAGTATTAACGCAACTAAATTTTAAAGCAGTACTTCAATGAAAATCTTCCTTACTTCAATTAAAATTGAATATCTTTCTAGTAAACAATATGAACCGTTATTGATCTACCATTTTGAAATCGGTATTAAATAGACATATTTTTAATGAATGGGCATTGACAGTTTACTACATTATTTTTTATAAAAATCGCGCTTGAATTTGCAAGATATGTAAAAAGATATGGTTACTCCATTATAATAATTTTGTAGAGAAGAACTTTTTTTAAAGATCTAAATATACATAAAATGCAATATTTTTTCAAGACTGCTCAAGTTTTCATCAGTAATTAACAGAAATAACAGAAACAATATAGAAAATAATGGTTTTTGATGACACTACTACAAAAATGGTAAAAAGGCAGCAAGTTCGTAAATAAAATACAAAATAAATTAAAAAATTGTGTAAAAATAGCATTGCGTTAAAATCATATTATGTGAAATTATCTGTTTTATGGAATCCATAACAGTGGACCACTATTTACGCAACAACATGTATGTGAAAATAAAAGTGACTAGACCGCTGTACTCAGTCTCAGTTCATTTCACTTGATTTCTTAAAAATGAACATTTCGTTGTTTTTGTTACTTTGATAAACTAAATTTAATTCATTTGAAGCAAAAAAAAAAACGATGGAGATGGTCTCTAAGGACATCTTTTATTTAAGAGCTGTCTCCAGTTTAATTTACTTTATCTAGTAAGCTTCACGGGATTAAAATTAAAAAAGTTGTAAACAAGGATTTTTTTTACAATCTTGAAAAATTAAGAAGCAAGAAGGCATTATAGCACCAATATTTAAATTTAGAAAACGTTACATGCTACAACGTGACACTAAGATTTTTCTCCTGTATCGTGGAGTCGTTTTACATACCATAGGAAACACGCTCTCACACAATATCAGCCTATTTTTTTATATTATTAAATCTCTTTGAAATTGAAAACCTGCAGCTTTTACATAAAACAATACATATACACATATTTAGAATATATTATGTTAAACAAAGGACTTTACAAGTTTAAAATTTTTGGCAAAAAAAAATGTTTCGTGTGGTAAATGTAAAGAACACATTTCACTTTATACGAGGCATTCCATCCTAATCCTCAGAGTTTTGTTTGTTTTGTAGTTGACAACGTATCTGCATTTTGATTCTTTATCGTATCATCAGTACAGCTCTTCACAAGTTCACTGCTGAATATAGCCCCCCCCCCCCAAGGAAGGCCACACCATTGCATTCATCGATTACCTATATGTGTTACCAGGTCGTCACTCTATCCAGTGGGGGGCCGCCCAACACTTCACCTACCGGTACAAGGCTGCTACTCGAGAACCTTTCTTCCCTATATGGCCGGGCCATTGCCACCTCAGCTTACTAATGAGTTGGGCTAAGTTGGTTATTCTGGTACTACTGCGGATATCCTCATTTCTAAGTATATCATGCAAAGGAACCCCGGGAATAGACCTCTTCATAACTCGCTAAGTCACTTTGAGCTTCCTCATATGGCCAGCAGTGAATGATTCTTACGTCTACTAGACGTCTTAGATCCATAAGTCATCACTGGCAACACGGCACTGGTTGTACAATCGTGTTTTCAAGTTTTGAGGTATACTTGACGAGAAGATATGTCGTAATCTCCTGAACTTATCCAATCGGATTATTTGCCCCAGGTAAACGCACTCATCCATACATACATTTTGATTCTTAATCGAGGACAAATGTAGATGTCTATGGGCCACAGCATCCACTTACCATCTGGTGGACTGTACGTTTGTCTGCGGATGGAAAAAAATTTTTAATTTCTATTTTATCTATTTATTTATAATTCCTTTAATAATTCTGCCTTCTTTATTTGAAGTTGTCTGCAACTGTCCACAAGCTGCAGTAGCCACTTACCATCACGTGGACTGTTAGTTGACATGATCTTAATTGAATGACAAATGTCATTTAATTTAAAGGATAATAAAACTGTTTGCAGTAGTATTAATATTTTTTTTCATCGTTAAACTCCCGTAACTCTCTAGGTTTGATATGAACCTCTCTTATCGTAAGGAGGGTTTACAATTTTTGCTATACTTGGCAAATAGATAGGCTATCATGTTACCGGGTGTCACATCTTTGACACAGCTTCCTGTCACCGATGAAATTATTCTTATCAGATATATTCCCCTCCTTCTTTTCACTGCCTCGTTGGTCTAGTGTTTGTAAATAAGGTTGCTGATTATGAGTACCCGGGTTTGAATCTCGTGCCTTGGAAAAAACGTAAAGCGGTAGGTCCTGCGCCTAATCTCCCTCCAGTCATGAAAGATTACCGTGCCATCGAACTACGAGACCGATGGGATAGAGAGGGCACCTGTGCTTGCGCTTAGCAAGCACAGATGACAGAGGTCACAGAGACTACTAAATATTTTTTTAATCATCGAATGTTAATTAAATATATAAATATAATATATATATATACATATAATATATATAATATAATATTAATATAATATATATATATAATTTGGATTTCAATTTAATTTATCCATTTAATGTTGATTTAATTTACTTTGTAATTCCATTTTTGTCGAGTTTCGAGAAGAAGAAGAAGACAACTTACTGTTTAATTGAAGCACGTAAAAGAATCCACTATCTTATTCATATATATATATATATATATATATATATATATATATATATATATATATATATATATATATATATTATCACATTTATGTTTAATTAAAAAAATAAAAGCTTACCATCATATACGCTCCACAATTAACAACACAAAACAAGTTAGAAATAGCTTGATAGGGATCATCTCATTACTAGACATGATTGTCATCGTAAATACATTACCTATATAGGTAAATTTTGGCACGATTCTAATAACCTATGTAGGTAATTTATCTACGATGCACAATGAGGTACAGGTCTACTCTCATTTCTGAAAGGGTTATGTGCAAATATGTGGGTGTTACTAATCAGCGGCACTGCTCCAGTACGTAATGGCGGATTTCATTTGACCTTCCCAGGTCGAGCTGATTAAATCCTGCAGTAATACCAACATAGCTGCAGGGTTATTGGGCTGTTGGTTTTTTTTTATCTGGATCTAATGCATATAATATACTGACCTCTATATATACAAGTACGATAATATCGACGATTAAGTCTACTTAACATTTTGAAAATAAAACTAAGTATAATACACAGAAAAACTACAGCATTTATTCAAAACAAATATCGGAATCATCAGAAAAATAGCAAATAACTCGACTTAATTTTGCGAGAAAATAAAATATAAACTTTTACTCATGGGAACGTCTCGTAAGTTGTTAACTTTGTTTTCCGTTAGTTAGGTACTCTACAGTAAAAACTGGATAACATTTATGTTACTTTTAGGTGTTTCTTTCATTGTTAAATTAAGCAGTAAAAATTCGCATCAAAACATTGTATTATATAGTAAAGTAAAATATTACTGCTGTAAAAAAAGTAAATGCCGACTTCAAAACTAACAAGAAGAAAAGTAGTAGCCAATCAGCGCCTGCGAATGATAGGTAGGTAGATAGTAGGTAGGATAGCACGCCCGCCCTGCGACCCGTTTACTGCGATAACGGTCACCGCTAGACTTTTGTACCGGCACTTATATACGCGAACGAAATCGCCGCTAAAAGCTATTATATTAATAAAATAACATTATGTGGTGATGATGAACAATGAATAAAATGAAATAATATAAAGTCGACGGTTCAGTAGCACATTGGCTTAGCAATGAGTGGCTGCGCTGGGGGTCGCGGATTCGAATCCCGCACGGATCAAGTATTATGTATGGCCTACAAGTAATCGTTCCGGGTCTGGATGTTTGTCCTTGTGAAATTTGTGTTTGTAAACTGCCCTTACGATACGGGAGAAAATCCTAGTGTGGAGGTAACGTTTTAAAAAAATACAATACAATACAATTAATAATAGTGATCTCTTCACTATTATTAATTATATTGCATTTTTTAGATATTAAATAAAATTTCATTTGTCAAAATCCAACATATTTTTTTTATTATCCTCGGTTCCTCTTCCCGGAGAAAAAGCATTGATAGAAACTTCGCAGGTGTAATCTTTCATTCATTTTTAAAAGCTAGTGATAGAATATTCTTTATTAAAAATGGATGGAATAGATCCATAGGTAAATTTTAATTTTAATAATTAAGGTCAATTGACCAATTCGCAAATAAAAGTTATTCATAAATAAAATACAACATAAACAAATAAAAGATAACAGTTTTTAGTAATATAGTTTCATTATTCAACTTTAATATTCAGGCAAGCTATTATCGAAAAAACCTCAAAATAATATCTTAATTTAACATACAGTCCTACTAGTGGTATCTATCCTGCTAGTGGTGCTGAATGGCTAGTCTTAGACTTTGCGCCTGAAAAGACCCATCTCTTTTCATCAGCAGCAATGACCAGACGCAGATACCTACAGTTCTTTTAGTAACTTCATCTTACGACGACCCTACGAACTGATGGTTTCTACAGCAATTGGCACAAATATGTAGTCATCTCTTACAGACTTATATTTGCGCCACTTACTTTGTTTAGCTGCCTCTGATGCTACTCTGACTGCAAATTCTCAAATAAATTTAGCTGACGATAACTTTTAGCTGACGGTTGAAAAATCGGTCTTAAAGAAATAAAAAATATATGATATTATAAATGCGTAGCAAACCATATCAGATCAGACCCCTAAGAAATAAAACTATAAAAACGTGGAGGAGGAAGACTGTAAGGTGGTGAAAAATTTTATTATAATGTCATATTTCTCATCATGGAAAAGAGCTTAGGATATTTTTATGATACAGTGAGTGACCCTGACGGGTGGAGCTATTATTTTTATTTTGTTTTTATCTTATTTACAGGATAGGGTGACAAACGAGCATACAGTCCACCTGATGGTAAGTGGTTACTGCTCTCCATAGACATCTACATCTATCCTCGATTACAAATCAAAATGCAGATGCGTTATCACCCGTGAGAACTTGAATGCCTCGATTGCAGCAAAAAGGGTCTCCGGTTCTCTACACTCACTCATATCATAACATTGGAAATAAAACTCTTACATAAAATCTTCTTTTACGTCGTAGAGTCACGCTGAATCTATATTATGGTTGTAGCGTGAATGTGGGTCGGCTCATCCGGGGTCACACGGGGTCACTATCACAGAAGGTCAGTGTAAAATGGCAGCTTAATTCTGCTGTGTTTAGTAAATAATATATAAAATGAATCATTTTTGAATAAAGTATTAATATCGTTAAAAATTTAATTAAGCTGTATCCATATTACCCTGTTGATAATATTGTTGCCTATAGGTATATACGTCCAACTATCACAGCACAGCACAGATAATGATCAGATAGTAATTTCTGAGTGATTAATACACATGTTTTCTCCGAAATATTTTGAGTGAGAGGTCAGTTTAGATATTGCGGACATGTTGTTGTCATTAATTAACGTCGTATTTAATGGGTTGTAGTAGACACAATATTGATCAAGCTCTTCTCTCTCAACGACCTAGATATAGTTTTTGTGGTTTTACATGGGCTAATCATTCGTCGTGAAATTTGTCAGTACGCGAGCAACCCAGGTTCGAACCACGCCAGCACCAAAAAATTGTTAATTACAATTATGCTGATTTAATTGCAATTGCCCACGTCATTGACAGTGAAAGGAAATATTGTGAAGAAACGTGCATTGTTATTTAAACAAAATATTTCGAGGACATATGAAGACATCATGTGACTTCCTTGCTCTCAGAAAAACCCTAAAAATGAAAGGATTCCGGTCTTTCACTTCATTTAACTTTACATTTTAATTTTAACTTTACAAAAAAGCGTGTAAAAGATATTTTTTCAAAGCGGTCGCTTGGACCGCGCAATAAATTTAATTTACGCCCATCGAAATTCTCACAGCTTAATGAAAAACAAAGAAGTCTCAATTCGCAAAGCAATATACCCTTTAATTAAATTTTATTGTTTCCTCAATTTCTATTCCCGCCTCTTGGCGTATTTTTTTTTACAAAAATGATGTTAAAACTAAACGACAAAATTTTCTTATCTCAATATCTCACTAATTTCCATATAGAATGTTTTTATGATGGTATTTATGAGGCTTTAATGGCAATTTTGTTAGATCCGGATTATTATTATGTGGTAATACTGCCCTTGATAATCTCATTACATAACGTCATACCTATGATTACCCAGAGGGTAAGCCGTTTCTAAATAGCAGCGAGCTGCTTGGACCACGTCTACTCAAAAAAAAATGTAGGTAGATGTAAAATTGTGAAAGATGCTAGACAATCACTAACCCGATATCCTATTAGTCGCCTATTACAATGTGCTAGGTCGGTAACACAGTGGGCACATAATGTTTTAGGATAAGTCCCACATAAACATGAGATCTGTAATTCCCTCTTACTACTGACTTTGTTACTTTAGAAAATGTATTTTAGGATTCCGTAGCTAAATGGCAAAAACGGAACCCTTATTAATCATGTCTGTCTGTCTGTCTATCCATCCGTATATCACAGCCACTTTTTTCCGAAATTGTAATAACTATGCTCTTAAAACTTGGTGAGTAGGTTTATTCTGTGAACCGCATTAAGATTTTTACACAAAAATAGAAAAATAGCAATACATTTTGAGGGTTCCCTATACTTAGAACTGCAACTCAATTTTTTTTTATATCAAACACATACTTGTGGGATATAATATACATTTTTTTTCTAAACTGACTAGTTCCACTTCCAAAGTGGTAAAATGTGTGTCCCCTCTCTTCCTGTAACTTCTAAAACAAGAGAATGATAAAACGAAAACCAATACATGATGAACATTACATGGTAATCTTAGACCGAAAATTGGTTTCAACGAGAGATCTAGTAAGTAGTTTTTTTAATACGTCATAAATCGTAAAAAAATGCATTAATATTAAAACATCGATCAAAGTTAAAACGAACTACACGAACTTTTATATTATGTTACTCGCTGCTACGGAACCCGTCGTGGATGAGTCCGACTGGCACTTGGCCGCTTTTTTATATAGGATAGAGTGACAAACGAGCACACAGTCCACCTGATGGTAAGTGGTTGCTGTGACCCATAGACATCTACATCCATCCTCAATTACGAATTAAAATGTAGATGCCTTGTCACCCGTAAGGACTAAGATGGAATGTCTTGTTTCCAATAAAAAGGGTTTCCGGTTCTCTACACTCACCATACGAAACAATTAAGGGGACTACAGAAGCTAAACGCAAGTTTTATATTGACTTAAAGTATATGATCCAATGCAGTGAAATAAATTAGAAAAATATATGATATTTTTTAGTATATATGCTAGTTAGATACTGTGTTGAAAACATGATACTACTAATTTGATACGTTAGAAAAAAATCATATAGATACCTCTAAAAATTAGTTTTATCGAGTAAAAACCATAATAATATACATGCAATTATTTTGAGTTTTTGTCAGATTATTCTACAAGCAACATATTAACGTAATAGTGTTTTAATTTTTTAATCAAATTAATAGATTTTGTTTAAAATCGCATTTTCTTATTTCTGAAATAATACGTACGGATGTGTGCGTAAACGCCTGTGTACCGACACTGCTGGCCGAGGCCCGATGCTTTATAGACGTGTCGCTCTTTTTGCCGCATTACTTACGTAAATATTGTTTAATGTTTTTGTATAATTTTATTTTTAAATTCATTGTTTCATATTCATAAATATTCTTCTTTTCATAAATATTCTTCTTTCGTATAAATATAATATATTTTAAGTTCAGATTAATTTAAATTAAGTTAATAATTATAATTGGTAAATATGGGAAATAAAGTGAAACCCGTTACGAAGACTAAAAAACGTTCATATAAATCAAATGCCCAACATATGAACGATATTAAAAGGTAAGAACATTTTATTTTTACTAAATGTTTATTTTTATAACAATAAACTTATGATTTGGAAACGTAGTGTATACCTGAGTACCTGGGTTCCGTAAATATATAAAAGTTTTAAATTAAATTTGACTTCATACTCCTGGAATCGAACCCAGGTACTCAGGTATACACTACGTTTCCAAATCATAAGTTTATTGTTATAAAAATAAACATTTAGTAAAAATAAAATGTTCTTACCTTTTAATATCGTTCATATGTTGGGCATTTGATTTATATGAACGTTTTTTAGTCTTCGTAACGGGTTTCACTTTATTTCCCATATTTACCAATTATAATTATTAACTTAATTTAAATTAATCTGAACTTAAAATATATTATATTTATACGAAAGAAGAATATTTATGAAAAGAAGAATATTTATGAATATGAAACAATGAATTTAAAAATAAAATTATACAAAAACATTAAACAATATTTACGTAAGTAATGCGGCAAAAAGAGCGACACGTCTATAAAGCATCGGGCCTCGGCCAGCAGTGTCGGTACACAGGCGTTTACGCACACATCCGTACGTATTATTTCAGAAATAAGAAAATGCGATTTTAAACAAAATCTATTAATTTGATTAAAAAATTAAAACACTATTACGTTAATATGTTGCTTGTAGAATAATCTGACAAAAACTCAAAATAATTGCATGTATATTATTATGGTTTTTACTCGATAAAACTAATTTTTAGAGGTATCTATATGATTTTTTTCTAACGTATCAAATTAGTAGTATCATGTTTTCAACACAGTATCTAACTAGCATATATACTAAAAAATATCATATATTTTTCTAATTTATTTCACTGCATTGGATCATATACTTTAAGTCAATATAAAACTTGCGTTTAGCTTCTGTAGTCCCCTTAATTGTTTCGTATGGTGAGTGTAGAGAACCGGAAACCCTTTTTATTGGAAACAAGACATTCCATCTTAGTCCTTACGGGTGACAAGGCATCTACATTTTAATTCGTAATTGAGGATGGATGTAGATGTCTATGGGTCACAGCAACCACTTACCATCAGGTGGACTGTGTGCTCGTTTGTCACTCTATCCTATATAAAAAAGCGGCCAAGTGCCAGTCGGACTCATCCACGACGGGTTCCGTAGCAGCGAGTAACATAATATAAAAGTTCGTGTAGTTCGTTTTAACTTTGATCGATGTTTTAATATTAATGCATTTTTTTACGATTTATGACGTATTAAAAAAACTACTTACTAGATCTCTCGTTGAAACCAATTTTCGGTCTAAGATTACCATGTAATGTTCATCATGTATTGGTTTTCGTTTTATCATTCTCTTGTTTTAGAAGTTACAGGAAGAGAGGGGACACACATTTTACCACTTTGGAAGTGGAACTAGTCAGTTTAGAAAAAAAATGTATATTATATCCCACAAGTATGTGTTTGATATAAAAAAAAATTGAGTTGCAGTTCTAAGTATAGGGAACCCTCAAAATGTATTGCTATTTTTCTATTTTTGTGTAAAAATCTTAATGCGGTTCACAGAATAAACCTACTCACCAAGTTTTAAGAGCATAGTTATTACAATTTCGGAAAAAAGTGGCTGTGATATACGGATGGATAGACAGACAGACAGACATGATTAATAAGGGTTCCGTTTTTGCCATTTAGCTACGGAATCCTAAAATACATTTTCTAAAGTAACAGAGTCAGTAGTAAGAGGGAATTACAGATCTCATGTTTATGTGGGACTTATCCTAAAACATTATGTGCCCACTGTGTTACCGAACTAGCACATTGTAATAGGCGACTAATAGGATATCGGGTTAGTGATTGTCTAGCATCTTTCACAATTTTACATCTACCTACATTTTTTTTTGAGTAGACGTGGTCCAAGCAGCTCACTGCTATTTAGAAACGGCTTACCCTCTGGGTAATCATAGGTATGACGTTATGTAATGAGATTATCAAGGGCAGTATTACCACATAATAATAATCCGGATCTAACAAAATTGCCATTAAAGCCTCATAAATACCATCATAAAAACATTCTATATGGAAATTAGTGAGATATTGAGATAAGAAAATTTTGTCGTTTAGTTTTAACATCATTTTTGTAAAAAAAAATACGCCAAGAGGCGGGAATAGAAATTGAGGAAACAATAAAATTTAATTAAAGGGTATATTGCTTTGCGAATTGAGACTTCTTTGTTTTTCATTAAGCTGTGAGAATTTCGATGGGCGTAAATTAAATTTATTGCGCGGTCCAAGCGACCGCTTTGAAAAAATATCTTTTACACGCTTTTTTGTAAAGTTAAAATTAAAATGTAAAGTTAAATGAAGTGAAAGACCGGAATCCTTTCATTTTTAGGGTTTTTCTGAGAGCAAGGAAGTCACATGATGTCTTCATATGTCCTCGAAATATTTTGTTTAAATAACAATGCACGTTTCTTCACAATATTTCCTTTCACTGTCAATGACGTGGGCAATTGCAATTAAATCAGCATAATTGTAATTAACAATTTTTTGGTGCTGGCGTGGTTCGAACCTGGGTTGCTCGCGTACTGACAAATTTCACGACGAATGATTAGCCCATGTAAAACCACAAAAACTATATCTAGGTCGTTGAGAGAGAAGAGCTTGATCAATATTGTGTCTACTACAACCCATTAAATACGACGTTAATTAATGACAACAACATGTCCGCAATATCTAAACTGACCTCTCACTCAAAATATTTCGGAGAAAACATGTGTATTAATCACTCAGAAATTACTATCTGATCATTATCTGTGCTGTGCTGTGATAGTTGGACGTATATACCTATAGGCAACAATATTATCAACAGGGTAATATGGATACAGCTTAATTAAATTTTTAACGATATTAATACTTTATTCAAAAATGATTCATTTTATATATTATTTACTAAACACAGCAGAATTAAGCTGCCATTTTACACTGACCTTCTGTGATAGTGACCCCGTGTGACCCCGGATGAGCCGACCCACATTCACGCTACAACCATAATATAGATTCAGCGTGACTCTACGACGTAAAAGAAGATTTTATGTAAGAGTTTTATTTCCAATGTTATGATATGAGTGAGTGTAGAGAACCGGAGACCCTTTTTGCTGCAATCGAGGCATTCAAGTTCTCACGGGTGATAACGCATCTGCATTTTGATTTGTAATCGAGGATAGATGTAGATGTCTATGGAGAGCAGTAACCACTTACCATCAGGTGGACTGTATGCTCGTTTGTCACCCTATCCTGTAAATAAGATAAAAACAAAATAAAAATAATAGCTCCACCCGTCAGGGTCACTCACTGTATCATAAAAATATCCTAAGCTCTTTTCCATGATGAGAAATATGACATTATAATAAAATTTTTCACCACCTTACAGTCTTCCTCCTCCACGTTTTTATAGTTTTATTTCTTAGGGGTCTGATCTGATATGGTTTGCTACGCATTTATAATATCTATTTATTTATTTATTTATTTATTTATTTAGAAAACCAACAGCTTTAAACTATTAAAATTTACAACAGATCGGATTATCTTAACATAAGCCTTATTACAGGTTTCCCTATATTATCTAAACACAATTTAAAAGAATGAGCGACGATTCCTTATCGGTATAAAGAATTATCAGCGGTACTACTATAAACATGTATATACAACAACATAATGTGTGTGTGTGTGTGTGTGTGTGTGTGTGTGTGTGTGTGTGTGTGTGTGTGTGCTCATATATTTGATCTGAGTTAATACCTTAATCATGAATAACTATTGAAGAGATTTTTGCATACTTCAGTTTTATAGTTTTCTCTCTTTTTCGTAAAAATATCAATATTGTCAAAAAAATTATTATAGGTGCAACATATCCGGTTTATTGGTGAGTTTTTGGTATATTTCGTATGAGAGTGAGAGATGAAAAATAATTTAGTGTGTCTAGTACGATATTTGGGTGTGGAGAAATTGACAAGTCCAAGTAAATGCGAATTATCTAGGCGGCCGTGAATGAAATCATATAATGTCATTTGATCAAGCAATTTTCTTCTGTCTGCTAACGAAAGGAATTTATAGAATATACACCTTTCTTTGTATGTTTGATGTTGTTCTTTAATTTTGTAGTCCATAAACTTCAAAAATTTTTTTTGCAATACTTCTATTTTGTTAATATACGTATAGTATTGTGGACACCATATGTTGCTACCATACTCTAATATACTGCGAACGTAGGCATAATATAATACTTTAATACAGGGTAAGTTATTGAAAGGTTGGCATGTACGTATTAAGAAGCCTAAGTTTCTATATGCTTTATTTGTGATGTAGTCAATATGATTACTAAATGTAAGCTTGGAATCCAATAAGATACCAAGATCTCGGGTTACCTCTGTTTTTTGAATTATTGAGCCGTTCAATTTGTATGCATATTCAACCGGTTTAGTTTTGCGTGTAAATGTGCAAGTTTGGCATTTCTTGACATTAACTGTGATTCGATTATATTTGTAATAATGGTCCAACCTGTTTAAATCTTCTTGAAGCTTATGGCAATCATTTAAATTGTTAATTTTAATAAATATTTTTTTGTCATCTGCATACAGCAAGAATGAGGAGTGCTTAAAGCATGTATATATATCATATAGATAGGTGTTATACAGGAGGGGCCCTAAGTGAGACCCTTGTGGCACACCAGATGTAATTTTTATAAAATTTGATCTGTGTCCTCCTACAACTACTGCTTGGGAACGATTTTTTAGGTAAGACTCAATCCATCGCAAAAGGTCCCCGTGTATTCCTAGTATTTTTAACTTACGAAGCAAGATGACGTGATCCACGCGGTCGAAGGCTTTTTCGAAATCCGTGTAGATCACGTCAACCTGCCCCCCGCCATCCATATGATTGATAGTCTCTGTGATAAAATGTGTTAGGTTACTAATAGTTGATCTGCCTTTGAGGAAACCATGCTGAGATTCTGGTAAACCTCGACTTAAGGTCGGGTAAATGTAATTAAATACTAATTTTTCGAATATTTTCGCGAATATATTAAGTATAGATATAGGTCTATAATTTTCAACTTTAATACGGGTTCCTTTTTTAAATATGGGTACTACATGAGCTTCTTTCCAGATGTATGGGAAATAACCTTCCTGAAGAGATCTATTGAATAATATGTGAAGAGGCTCAGACAATGAATTAGCACATTTGAATATAAATATAGGTGGTATTTTGTCACTACCCGGTCCCTTTTTTACATCTACTTTCTGTAGCGCTTTAAAAACATCTGCCTTGGAAACGCGAAAGCAATGTAAATGTCGGTCGTTGCTACTAGAAGGTATAGGTAATGTAACATCAGGATATGAAGGAGCAGGCGGGATAAAAACACTTTTAAAAAATGAACTGAAGACTTCTACAATTGCTGGGCCTTCGCTATGCGTTGTATCTTTATACGACATTTTATTTGGATAAGAATAAGTATTACCACGTTTTGATTTGATAAAAGTCCAGAAACATTTAGGGTTATTCAGTATGGCTTGTTGAGTAGTATCCAAATAATTATTATAACATTGTTTATTATAAACTGACGCACGCTTACGTAATAAAGAGAACATATTGTAATCCGCTAAGTTATGAAACTTTTTCCAATTTCTGTGAGCCTTAGCTTTTTCTTTTAAGATATTAATCAGTGTTTTATTATACCACGGGGGCCTTTTCGTGTTGTGAGGTAGAGATATTACACTTGGTACATATTTGTCTATGCAATAATTGAGTTGTTTGTAAAAGAAATCTACAGCTTCTTCAACATGTCCAGTGTATAAATGAGTGGCCCAGTCGATTTCACATAAATATGTGTTTATTTTTACAAAATCAGCTGAATAAAACTTATTTTTCTTAATAAAAGAGCATTTTAGAGGAGGGATAGCCACATTTAAGTCAAATTCGAAGGGGGGATGAAATATATCTATCTTAGTTAAGGGTTTGTCACATAATATTATTTCTATGTCTATATTAGAGAAAATTAAATCTAATGTGTTATTGCAACTGTTTTTTATATTGGAGTATTGTCGGAAACCATGGTAGGCTAGTTCGTTTATTAATTGCTCCCCTATAGTTAGTAGCTCGGTAGAACCCTGTCTTAGTATTGTAGGTCTACTATCATTCCAGTGTATATTAGATAAATTAAAATCACCTGCAATTACATAAAAGTCGCGCGAGATAATTCTACTACTAAGCGATTCCAAGAACGATTTAATATCTTTTGCGTGCATTTCGTCCGTACGACGATGCTTTGACGATTTACCCGGTATATAAGTAGTTATGATATGCAGTTTATGTCCAAGCGGGGTGTGAGGGGCATGGCGCGAGGGAACGTGTGCGCTTCGTGTTGTGAGCGTATGACTCAGTACCGGTATTGTTATCCAAAGCGTCTCGATAGAAGCGCACGGCTGTTTCCACAGATCGTCCATAGTCGCATTAAGTGTACGACGAATTATGATTGCCACACCTCCACCTGATGATTTGCTTGTTTCCGTTAGTATACGGTCCTGTCTGTACACAATATACCGATTATCACAGATCTCCCCATCCAAGATACCATCGTGAAACCAGGTTTCTGTTAAAATAATGATGTCATAATCATTATTTAATATTTCTAGATAAAGCGTATGAAGTTTTGTACGTAATCCCCGTGCATTTTGATAATAGACAGATATTGGTGTCTTACCTATTGTGTAAGTTATCGTTTTGCCTTGTTATTTTAACATATAATAAATAAAATAAATAATAGATTTTAAACATAGTTAACTCACTAATGCATATAAATAAATATACACAATGTATATACACACATGCATATACATACTTAAATATAAACATGTACCCTAACTTAATACATAATATTTTAATTTGTATCAGCTGGTAATGATTATAACAGATAAACAGTTTAATTAAATAGAAAAACATATTATTTGATTGAGCAATTGCTATTAATCGGCACAGTTTTTGTACTTGTGAGTTTAAATAAACCGACAGTATGCAAAAAACTAGGGAATGATTTGTGGATGCGTATATTTTATGTGTAATGATAGATAGAAAGTAAATAAGGTAATTTTGTGATGTATAATGTAGATCGACTGCTGTTTGAAATTGATTATGGTTGCAATTTGTAAATTGTATAATGGTTTTTATGATGTGTTGTGTGTTGGTATTTAATGTGTGTGTGTATTTTTTATACAATATTTTAGAATAAAATAACGTACCTTTATGACAATAATATGACATGTTTCCACAATGTATCCTTACATTATAAAAAAACTTGCTAAGTAGGTCTATACTAACTATTATTGTATACTTTATTTCAACTTTTTTAAGTCCAATTCTGATTTGACAATAATGTGTGGTGACGTATCGTTTCGACGAACATATATTTTGCAGTTTTTTATCCAGATGTACCTATAGCCTAGCTCGGTAGCTATTTCTCGACACTTTTTATATAGCCTCTTGTTATCAAGAGTTAAATGCTCGTTAACAAATATTTTCTTGAGTCCACCTCCGTGCCCAAGATCTCCAGTAGTGATGCCACGATGTTTTTTGACGCCAGCAATGAGATTATCCTTATGAATACGGGACGACATTTTTATAATAATATTGCGGGGTCGACCTTTAACGGGATCTTTCGATTGTACTCTTGTGCAGCTTTCTATATCGCCGGCGCTCAACACAACACCTGCTTTTTCTGCTATACTTAATACTATATTTGTTAGATTTTCATTTTTAATTTCTGGTACTCCCACCACTTCTACATTTAACTGACGTGCCCACTGCTCTTGTCTTTGGGTTTTTAAGGACAGCCTGTCCAATATCACTTGCATTTCGGTAATTTCACGACATTGAATCTTAAGTTTTTCTTCTGAACAATTTGCACGTTCCTGTAGGGTATCGATGCGCTTGGATGAGAATTCCAAGGAGGCTTGCATTTCGGTAATTGTGTTTGCCGTAGCCTGTTGAGCTGAGTGTATAGAATTTAAAGTATCCTTAATAGTTACTTGGTCCTGAGAAAGAATATCTGAAATTTGTTTTAGATTACTTAGTTGTTCCTTTAATGACGATACTTCATCATGTATTTTTTTAATAATATCCTCTTGCGAAGTTTTGAATTCAGTAAGAAAGGACATTATCTCTTTCCTAAAATCATTTAATTCGGATTTCATTGCTTCTTCTGGTTGTTTTCTTTTTGATCTTTGGAGGGTAATATTACGTTGCTGTGTAACCTCGGTATCGCATTTTGCATTATCGGGCTGGGAACTAACAAGACCAACTTTGGCCGCAGGCGGAGATTTTTGCGGGTTCATTATGTATCGCAAACCAGTATTATTAGGCCTGTGATGCAGTTATGTCGAGCGTCAAGTGAGACAAAAAATTTAAGAGTCCGTGCTCTTTACTCGAGGGGGTGAGGTGTGGGGGTTCACTGACTGAGAAACACTGCTAAACTGTTCACACAAATAATAACAGGCTTAAGTTCCTTGATGAATGCACAAGGTTATCGTCTTTACGTTGATGACTTAAAGAATTACTTTTGATTGTTGTCACTTCAGATAAAATTAGAACGACAGGAGACACGTCCGCTCAGTACAAACGCTCACGAATATGTGTATATCATATATTTTTTATTTCTTTAAGACCGATTTTTCAACCGTCAGCTAAAAGTTATCGTCAGCTAAATTTATTTGAGAATTTGCAGTCAGAGTAGCATCAGAGGCAGCTAAACAAAGTAAGTGGCGCAAATATAAGTCTGTAAGAGATGACTACATATTTGTGCCAATTGCTGTAGAAACCATTAGTTCGTAGGGTCGTCGTAAGATGAAGTTACTAAAAAAACTGTAGGTATCTGCGTCTGGTCATTGCTGCTGATGAAAAGAGATGGGTCTTTTCAGGCGCAAAGTCTAAGACTAGCCATTCAGCACCACTAGCAGGATAGATACCACTAGTAGGACTGTATGTTAAATTAAGATATTATTTTGAGGTTTTTTCGATAATAGCTTGCCTGAATATTAAAGTTGAATAATGAAACTATATTACTAAAAACTGTTATCTTTTATTTGTTTATGTTGTATTTTATTTTATGAATAACTTTTATTTGCGAATTGGTCAATTGACCTTAATTATTAAAATTAAAATTTACCTATGGATCTATTCCATCCATTTTTAATAAAGAATATTCTATCACTAGCTTTTAAAAATGACTGAAAGATTACACCTGCGAAGTTTCTATCAATGCTTTTTCGCCGGGAAGAGGAACCGAGGATAATAAAAAAAATATGTTGGATTTTGACAAATGAAATTTTATTTAATATCTAAAAAATGCAATATAATTAATAATAGTGAAGAGATCACTATTATTAATTGTATTGTATTGTATTTTTTTAAAACGTTACCTCCACACTAGGATTTTCTCCCGTATCGTAAGGGCAGTTTACAAACACAAATTTCACAAGGACAAACATCCAGACCCGGAACGATTACTTGTAGGCCATACATAATACTTGATCCGTGCGGGATTCGAATCCGCGACCCCCAGCGCAGCCACTCATTGCTAAGCCAATGTGCTACTGAACCGTCGACTTTATATTATTTCATTTTATTCATTGTTCATCATCACCACATAATGGTATTTTATTAATATAATAGCTTTTAGCGGCGATTTCGTTCGCGTATATAAGTGCCGGTACAAAAGTCTAGCGGTGACCGTTATCGCAGTAAACGGGTCGCAGGGCGGGCGTGCTATCCTACCTACTATCTACCTACCTATCGTTCGCAGGCGCTGATTGGCTACTACTTTTCTTCTTGTTAGTTTTGAAGTCGGCATTTACTTTTTTTACAGCAGTAATATTTTACTTTACTATATAATACAATGTTTTGATGCGAATTTTTACTGCTTAATTTAACAATGAAAGAAACACCTAAAAGTAACATAAATGTTATCCAGTTTTTACTGTAGAGTACCTAACTAACGGAAAACAAAGTTAACAACTTACGAGACGTTCCCATGAGTAAAAGTTTATATTTTATTTTCTCGCAAAATTAAGTCGAGTTATTTGCTATTTTTCTGATGATTCCGATATTTGTTTTGAATAAATGCTGTAGTTTTTCTGTGTATTATACTTAGTTTTATTTTCAAAATGTTAAGTAGACTTAATCGTCGATATTATCGTACTTGTATATATAGAGGTCAGTATATTATATGCATTAGATCCAGATAAAAAAAAACCAACAGCCCAATAACCCTGCAGCTATGTTGGTATTACTGCAGGATTTAATCAGCTCGACCTGGGAAGGTCAAATGAAATCCGCCATTACGTACTGGAGCAGTGCCGCTGATTAGTAACACCCACATATTTGCACATAACCCTTTCAGAAATGAGAGTAGACCTGTACCTCATTGTGCATCGTAGATAAATTACCTACATAGGTTATTAGAATCGTGCCAAAATTTACCTATATAGGTAATGTATTTACGATGACAATCATGTCTAGTAATGAGATGATCCCTATCAAGCTATTTCTAACTTGTTTTGTGTTGTTAATTGTGGAGCATATATGATGGTAAGCTTTTATTTTTTTAATTAAACATAAATGTGATAATATATATATATATATATATATATATATATATATATATATATATATATATATATATATATATATATATATATATATATATATATATATATATATATATATGAATAAGATAGTGGATTCTTTTACGTGCTTCAATTAAACAGTAAGTTGTCTTCTTCTTCTTCTCGAAACTCGACAAAAATGGAATTACAAAGTAAATTAAATCAACATTAAATGGATAAATTAAATTGAAATCCAAATTATATATATATATTATATTAATATTATATTATATATATTATATGTATATATATTATATTTATATATTTAATTAACATTCGATGATTAAAAAAATATTTAGTAGTCTCTGTATCGCAAAGGTGCAGTTATACTCATTAAACTTAGCGAACAATTTGGATTTCAATTTAATTTATCCATTTAATGTTGATTTAATTTACTTTGTAATTCCATTTTTGTCGAGTTTCGAGAATAAGAAGAAGACAACTTACTGTTTAATTGAAGCACGTAAAAGAATCCACTATCTTATTCATATCCGTAGGTGTGGTAAGTGACGTTAATGTCAGAAATATCTTATATCGTGGCACGATGGCACTGTATGGTAACAGGGCCATAGCAAACTGGTGACGCGTAGTGGTGTCCAAGGCTCTCTGAAACTGTGATTGTCAATCAGTCTGCTGAGCGTGACGATTAAGGCATAATCCTCTCTACAGTGAGCAGGTCCATGTTCAGCAGTAGGTTTTAAGAACTGAAACAAAGTTTTGGTCACGATGACCAGTCTCATCGGATATTAGCCATCATAGGATTATAGTTTCTGAATGTGTTTCACCTGTGCTTGCGCTTAGCAAGCACAGGTGCCCTCTCTATCCCATCGGTCTCGTAGTTCGATGGCACGGTAATCTTTCATGACTGGAGGGAGATTAGGCGCAGGACCTACCGCTTTACGTTTTTTCCAAGGCACGAGATTCAAACCCGGGTACTCATAATCAGCAACCTTATTTACAAACACTAGACCAACGAGGCAGTGAAAAGAAGGAGGGGAATATATCTGATAAGAATAATTTCATCGGTGACAGGAAGCTGTGTCAAAGATGTGACACCTGGTAACATGATAGCCTATCTATTTGCCAAGTATAGCAAAAATTGTAAACCCTCCTTACGATAAGAGAGGTTCATATCAAACCTAGAGAGTTACGGGCGTTTAACGATGAAAAAAAAATATTAATACTACTGCAAACAGTTTTATTATCCTTTAAATTAAATGACATTTGTCATTCAATTAAGATCATGTCAACTAACAGTCCACGTGATGGTAAGTGGCTACTGCAGCTTGTGGACAGTTGCAGACAACTTCAAATAAAGAAGGCAGAATTATTAAAGGAATTATAAATAAATAGATAAAATAGAAATTAAAAATTTTTTTCCATCCGCAGACAAACGTACAGTCCACCAGATGGTAAGTGGATGCTGTGGCCCATAGACATCTACATTTGTCCTCGATTAAGAATCAAAATGTATGTATGGATGAGTGCGTTTACCTGGGGCAAATAATCCGATTGGATAAGTTCAGGAGATTACGACATATCTTCTCGTCAAGTATACCTCAAAACTTGAAAACACGATTGTACAACCAGTGCCGTGTTGCCAGTGATGACTTATGGATCTAAGACGTCTAGTAGACGTAAGAATCATTCACTGCTGGCCATATGAGGAAGCTCAAAGTGACTTAGCGAGTTATGAAGAGGTCTATTCCCGGGGTTCCTTTGCATGATATACTTAGAAATGAGGATATCCGCAGTAGTACCAGAATAACCAACTTAGCCCAACTCATTAGTAAGCTGAGGTGGCAATGGCCCGGCCATATAGGGAAGAAAGGTTCTCGAGTAGCAGCCTTGTACCGGTAGGTGAAGTGTTGGGCGGCCCCCCACTGGATAGAGTGACGACCTGGTAACACATATAGGTAATCGATGAATGCAATGGTGTGGCCTTCCTTGGGGGGGGGGGGCTATATTCAGCAGTGAACTTGTGAAGAGCTGTACTGATGATACGATAAAGAATCAAAATGCAGATACGTTGTCAACTACAAAACAAACAAAACTCTGAGGATTAGGATGGAATGCCTCGTATAAAGTGAAATGTGTTCTTTACATTTACCACACGAAACATTTTTTTTTGCCAAAAATTTTAAACTTGTAAAGTCCTTTGTTTAACATAATATATTCTAAATATGTGTATATGTATTGTTTTATGTAAAAGCTGCAGGTTTTCAATTTCAAAGAGATTTAATAATATAAAAAAATAGGCTGATATTGTGTGAGAGCGTGTTTCCTATGGTATGTAAAACGACTCCACGATACAGGAGAAAAATCTTAGTGTCACGTTGTAGCATGTAACGTTTTCTAAATTTAAATATTGGTGCTATAATGCCTTCTTGCTTCTTAATTTTTCAAGATTGTAAAAAAAATCCTTGTTTACAACTTTTTTAATTTTAATCCCGTGAAGCTTACTAGATAAAGTAAATTAAACTGGAGACAGCTCTTAAATAAAAGATGTCCTTAGAGACCATCTCCATCGTTTTTTTTTGCTTCAAATGAATTAAATTTAGTTTATCAAAGTAACAAAAACAACGAAATGTTCATTTTTAAGAAATCAAGTGAAATGAACTGAGACTGAGTACAGCGGTCTAGTCACTTTTATTTTCACATACATGTTGTTGCGTAAATAGTGGTCCACTGTTATAGATTCCATAAAACAGATAATTTCACATAATATGATTTTAACGCAATGCTATTTTTACACAATTTTTTAATTTATTTTGTATTTTATTTACGAACTTGCTGCCTTTTTACCATTTTTGTAGTAGTGTCATCAAAAACCATTATTTTCTATATTGTTTCTGTTATTTCTGTTAATTACTGATGAAAACTTGAGCAGTCTTGAAAAAATATTGCATTTTATGTATATTTAGATCTTTAAAAAAAGTTCTTCTCTACAAAATTATTATAATGGAGTAACCATATCTTTTTACATATCTTGCAAATTCAAGCGCGATTTTTATAAAAAATAATGTAGTAAACTGTCAATGCCCATTCATTAAAAATATGTCTATTTAATACCGATTTCAAAATGGTAGATCAATAACGGTTCATATTGTTTACTAGAAAGATATTCAATTTTAATTGAAGTAAGGAAGATTTTCATTGAAGTACTGCTTTAAAATTTAGTTGCGTTAATACTGTTACAAAACGTATTAAAGTCTATAAAATTCTCAGTGCTCATTCGTTTAAAAATAAGCATACTAAATACCTTATTGTAATTGAAAACTACTTAAAATAACAATTCTGTTATTTCTGTTACAAAGTGATCTAAACCTAACATGTTACTTATTTGAAGAAATCATTTAAAACAAGTTATAATTTTCAAATTTTATTAATAATCTTTGACACAATTACAAACACTGTAAAAATTACACTACGCCACACACTCTGCAACACCGTACAAACGATCTCTGAAGCTATTTTATGGATTCTAGTCCTCAATCGGTCAATAGTTGTTATTTGTTTCTTACAAATAACTTCAATAAAGGAAATCGAGGGTATTTAGATCTGTCGAGTGCGGTTACCACAATATTGAACCAAAACGCCCAATCAACCTATTTGGATACGCTGTATTGAGGTGCTCTTGTACTCCAACAGCATAGCGAGCGGGAAAACCATCGTTCTGCAGCCCCATGTCTTTTTGGATTTCAGGAGCGAAATTTCCCAGAGACCAGGGTAACTCAATCCGTAAAAAACTTAAATATCTCTCTGCGTCTAAGGTTTGTCAGCTTGTGTGGACCGACTATCGGTCCGTTAATGATTCTGGTCCAAATGTTTATTTTAAATTGATACTGTGATCTGTCTTGCCGAATCTGATGGGTGTTTTCTAGCTGCCAGCTATGCAGATTGTGTAAATTTAAGTATTCATCTTTTTGCGAGATGACTCGTCGCTCCATAATATTGTATTAAAAAACCGCAGGTATACTGACCCTCTTTACCTTTTAGATAGGACATCCAGAGACTAAATTGTACAGGGTGAGTAGGCTGAAAAAAATCCTACCACCTCACGAATAATGTCACATGTTTTCATATAATATCTAGAATGCTTGTAAAATTTAAGAGAAATACAAAATAGGTAAAACTTTCTGAAAAATATCAGCAAATCTGGATTTAGTTGCAGTATGCATTTAACTACGTTCAATATACGTGCGTGATAGTTACGAAAGCTAAAGGATTACAACCTTCCTTCTGGAATTTGTGAAATGGTTTTGCAATTTATTTTGTATTGATACTTAGTTGATTATGGGCAATAAATTGTGTAGTTAATACACAAAACTATTGTGAATTTACTTTTATATTTCAAGCGTTAAAAATTAACTTATCATAAGGCTATTTACAATCTAATATTTCATTTGCGTACTTTAGAAGAATAATTGCAGAATTTTAAAATATTATAAGCCTAGGATTTGGATTGCGGACCTGCGCAAGAGTGGCGTGTGTTCTGCGTCGGATGCAGCTACGAACTAACGCCCTAGATATGGTCACGCCGTAGGTTCAGTGAGTAGTGCTCTCTTGTTGCGGCGCGTTGAAGATGCCAGGTTTGGTATGCCTCCACAGCCTTATTAGATAATCGCAATCCAAGGGGATATTTTTTGTCATGCCACTCTTAGCAGGCTGCTTGGCATCCACAGTCTTTATTAAAATCTTGTTATCATAATATTTGACGTTTTACGTAGCACAGCAAATTTGACAGTTAAAAAAAACTGGATAAGAAGGACTCACACTCCGATTTTTTTCCATCTTCTGCTGTAAACCCAAAACACTGCCAAATGGTTTTAAGTCAACAAGAAGTACGCTACAGGTTTGATGAAAGACTTTGAGAGACTAAAAATATGAGAAGGAATGCATGTGCGAAATATGCGAAATGGACGTATCATTTGAATAACACGTGCTTAGATGTGAAGTTGCCGTCACCGGACCGGCTCAATCAATCAATGATTGCCTCGATCTAGAAGCTACGAGGGGTGATCCAAAAGTAATGATAATCGGTTACTTCAGGTCTTTGGCTTGCTTATATACTCACTACGTCAGCTTAACAAAATCATATAAATAGATCATGATTTCCGGGAGATACGTTCATTTGAATACGAACTGTCAAAGAGATAATATCAACATGGAGAAAAACGAAATTAGAGCTGTCATCAAGTACCTCTGTTTGAAACAAATATCTTCAAAAGACATACACAGTGACTCGTAGAAAGGGAGCGTAGACTTTAGTATTGACATTAACTTATAAATTCTCCCGTTTCCCAGAAAAAGGGTCTTGACAGACGATTATACGGAAAGGCAACACAATTATCTTTTTATAACAAATTAGTTTTTTTTTCATTTAAACAACAGTTTTAGTCAGTAACAGTCATCTTATTATACGCTTAAAATAAAAACACATTTTTCGTGCCGTGCGAGTATCTATCACTATTTTAACCAGTAAGTGCCGTAATAGTCAACATACATACACACATAAACACTCACGCCTGTCACCCATGGGGGTAGGCAGAGACTACGGACTTCCATTTGGCACGATCCTGACACACCTCTCTCGCCTCCTTCACATCCATACACCTACGCATACATGCTCGTCGGTTAAAGGGTATTCCTAATTTGGCCCGTTTTCAAAATATCGCCAATTTGGTCGATAAACTTTTTTCTAGGGCATCCCTTTCCGACTCGGCCGTTCACATCTGCCATATAAATTTGCTTTGTCACTCTTTCCTCATTCATTCTTTCTACGTGACCAAACCACCGAAGCATTCCTTTCTTAATCCTGGTCACAATATCTTCTTGTATACCACATTTATCACTTTCTCACCCTGTCATGCAGATTCAACCCTAGCATATTCCTTAAAGACCGCATTTCTACAGCATTTATTCTACTTTCGTGCTTCTTCTGCCACACCCAGCTTTCACTACCATACATTAAAGTGGGTACTAACACAGCATAATGAATTACCATACGTGCCTGTTTTGACACATTCTGGTTCTTCATAATAGTGTGTAGTGCCCCATTCACTCTATTCCCTGCATTTACTCGTCGTTCTATATCCCTATCATATCTAAAATCCCTGCTAAATACACATCCCAAATACACAAACTCATCCACTTGCTCAATTAACTCTCCTTCTATTCTTATTTCACATACCGTTTTGCTTTCTTCTCTTTCAAAAACCATCACTTTCGTCTTACTTGCGTTCACTTTCATTCCCCTTTCTTTTAATTCCCAGTTCATTAATGTAACCATAATTTGCAACTCAGCCGCCGATGACGCAAATATGACTTGATCATCGGCGTACAAAAGGCATTTGACGGTTAACTCGCCCATTCTTAACCCACATTCTTCATCTTTCAAAGTTTGCAAACACCGGTCCATAAATAGGTTGAACAGCCAAGGGGAAGCTACACAGCCCTATCTGACACCTTTTTGGATGCCAAACCAGTCCGAGTAAACCCCATTGATCCTGACACAAGCACTAGAGTCCCTATAAAGAGACCTCAATGCCCGTATCAAACCAGCGCTCAACCCAAATGAGTTCAGTGTTTGCCATAACACATTCCTGTCCACTCTGTCATAAGCCCTTTCCAAGTCCATGAACGCACAAAAAACTTTCTGGTTTTTGGCCAAAAACTTCTCCGCAATCATGCGCATGGAAAAGACTTGATCTGTGCACCCCATTCCCTTTCTAAAACCCGCTTGCACATCCCAAATTTTTCCATCAGTTTCTTTCATAACTCTTTCAATTAACACCTTAGCATACAGTTTACCCACAATACTAAGCAAGCTGATACCGCGGTAGTTTTTGCAGTCCTGCTGTGACCCTTTTCCTTTATATATTGGTACTATAACAGCTTTACACCAGTCATCCGGTACCCGTTTTAATTCCCAACATAAATTAAACAAGGTGTACAGCAGGCCTGCCACCACTCCCTCTCCAGCCCTTAGCATCTCGAGTGATACTCTATCATATCCAGCTGCCTTACCTGCTTTCATGCTTTTCATTGCTTTCATTATTTCATCTACACTTATCTCCATACCCCTTTCCACTTCTTTCGGAATTTCTAGTTCATTTAATTCAGACGACTCTTCACTCATAAACACGCTTTCAAAGTATTCCTTCCATCTGTTTAAATTCGAAACTTCATCATTCAGAATACATCCATTCTCGTCTCTTATAGCATTTATTATAGGCTGTTTTGTATTTCCCCTGGCAGTTCTTACGAGTTTCCAGAACATTTTTATGTTAGCCTGGAAATTATCAGATATCCTTCTATCATTCTTATCCGTTCTTTCTTTCTTTTTCCTTTCAACAACTTCTTTCTTCTTCTCTTTCTCTTCTTCTTTTTTTCTCTTATTTAGACGTCTAAATTCTGCCTTTTTTCTTTCAATCTTATCATTCATACCAGAAGAATTGGCGGCTTTGTTTGCTAGTAAATCTAACCATGCTTTCTTCTTTGATTCAACTTCCAGTATCAGACTACCGATTTAATGATGTATAGCATGTTAGTGTAGCAATTAGTTTTGTATAGAAAATATTGCAATTTATGTCATTTGTATAGTGAAAAGTTTATGCAATAAAGAGGCAAACGGAAAATGGCAAGCGGCTCACTGCAAAGTATTGCCCAAGTCTACCTTAGGGGCTCGGGACCCAGTACCCGTAGTAGTGTGAAGAACTACCAGTGACAGTGAAGTGAAGTGAGTGGTATCCGGTGGTAGCTGAAGTGACTAGTAGCAGTATATAGTGAATAGTGAAAGTGTTAGCTAGCCTAAAAAGGTCGTAACTGATATTCGCAGTTACATATAGTGATAGTGTTAGCTAGCCTAAAAAGGTCGTAACTGATATTCGCAGTTACATATAGTGAAAGTGGTAACTGATATCCGCAGTTACACAAGTGATAAAATCAACTAGTTTAGTTGATAATAGCTGCTAGTCAGTAGTGTTAGAAAACCAGCTACTACCAATAGATCTTTGATACCACCGTACAATTTAAAGAAAATCTTTTGAAATATACAGTGACCAACCAATAGTGAACAACCGTAGTTTAACAACCGTGATCAATAGTTATAAAATTTCGCGACTAATCAATCAGTCGAACCGCTGGCCACTACCTTGCTATTTGTTAATCGTGCATTTTGATTTGAACCACAGTCCACAATACCTCAGCGGCACCCACAAAGACGGCAGTGAAAGTACCCACCGGAACCTATAGGTGTAGGACGTGAGCGACTCGCGAAGTATCTTCGACAACATTTACTCCGGAGAGTTTCGCCCGTCCGGCACAGTTTCGGTTTGAAGTGATTGCATCTTATTACAAAAATTCCTCAGTAAATGATTTCTGCATTCAACCTTCTCAACTGTAATATCTTGATATGGTCTTATTTGCAAAATTTTGGAATAAGTGCTTGAGTCACCGTCAGATATGAGTCTTCCGTATATCAGACCGTGGGTAGCCAAAGATTGTTTAAAACCTTCCACAGTAATTTCACTCTCCATTCCTGTGGATGGACCGGTATAGTTTTTAGAGCAGAAATGCTCAGGAATTATTTTTTTATTCTTCGCAGCACGATCACAATGGTAGCAGTATTTGTTTCGCACTCCCAAATACAAAATTTTGCCTGTTTTTCTGCCTATAATTGCGGCAGCACCGGATAAAGCCGAATATTTTTTTTGTATGACCTTTTACCATACACAGCGTCTGCTATCACATCTATGATTGGCGTGCTATTTTTAGTGACTCTGCCTTCTGCTATAGCCGTATTCCTCTCTTCTTCAGCTGCTTGGTCCATGGACTGTTGTGCAAGTTGCTGCCAGTTCTAAGACAACAATTTGTGGTTCTTTTGGTAAGTTTTTTGAGACATTATTGGTAAATTCATGGCGGATGAAAATTCTTGTAACTGAGAATAACCACACCCGATTGAAATGGCACCAGTTACAGCACATGTATTAATATTTAAAAAATTATCACCGTCGTTATCGATCACAAATTGTCGTTTACACATTTTGCATGAAAAAGTAAATTTGGAAGATAAACCGTGAATCTTTTCGCCAACTAATTCGATACAAGATAGTCCGCAGTCTAATTGTCCGTGATTTGAGATCTCATTTATCTTTTCCAAAAAATGGGAAACGTTAATAATTCTCCGTCCAATTAGAATGTTCTTCTTAGAAGTATAGTTTTCCATCTGAAAAATAAATGAATATGAATACTATTTTTTGATAAATAAGATAAATATTTATTCGTATAAAACATTGAAATTTAAACCTAAAAGAATTCTATGTAACGACGTATTCTTTATAAAAAAGTGAAAAACTTACTTCTATACTGTAATTTAATATATCTGTTTCTTGGTTTTTAGGTTGGACATCAAATTGCCTTTCAGGAGTACTAGCCACCTAAAATTCCATTATTCCATTATTATTTTCAAAATTAATTTTAAAACTAAACGTGTTTGTGGCAAGGTTATGTTACATTACAACGTGCGGCTGATGTTATGAATATTACCTGTGTACTATAGGCTTCTTCCAGTACATGTTTCGATGGATAATATTTACTTATATCAATAACCTCACAATGATGATTTTCTTCTGGTACTGTTTCCAGTCTATGGAAAAAATTAAATATTTCAAATTATGTAGATATGTCAATTCTAAATATTCTAGCTCTATGGTTCACAAGATAGGTAATAAAAATTTGCATTTCGTTTATTTTTTGTATTTGCCTTTGAAAAATTGTTAAGCTATAAGTAAAATACCTAACATTCATACATAATTATAATTCCTAATTATAAACAAAATCAATAAACCCAAACTCCTACATATGATAAGTAAAATCGCAATTTTCAAATGATTCTGTTATTTCGTCATGCCCTTTTGATTTATCAATAAGCCGCAGTCTTTTAACAAAAATAATAGGTATTTTAAGTTTTTTTGTTGTTATTATAAGAAAGAAAAGTTGTATTTACTTATTGGGAAATACTAACTTCTGTGTTGATATTTTCAACTTTCTTTCTCCTGTAAGAAATCATTACATTTCAAACGATTTTTTTTAGTTATTATTTAAAAAAGTAATTAATAAGTTTATTAATAAGTTTATTTAAATATGTAATAAAAAAGAAATAAAAAAATAAAAAATAAATAAATAAAAAAGAAAATTTGACATCATATTTCTGGAATCGAACCCGGGCACTCTCGAGTGCAAACTACAAATATAGGTTTATTATTATAAAAATAAATATGTATTTTTAGTTATAATTTATAAAAGCATTTAATAAATTTATCTAAATATATAACATTAAATAAAAAAGAAAAATGAAAATATGGCTTCATATTCCTGGAATCGAACCCAGGTACTCTCGAGTGCAAACTGCAAATCCGTACACTAAAAAATGCACTACTGTAATACATTACGTTTCCTAAATTCATAGATTTATTGTTATAAAAATAAATATATATTGTTATAGTTATTATTTATAAAATATTTTTAAATTTATCAAAATACATAATACACCCAGTTATACCAAAAGAACCACAAATTGTTGTCTTAGAACTGGCAGCAACTTGCACAACAGTCCATGGACCAAGCAGCTGAAGAAGAGAGGAATACGGCTATAGCAGAAGGCAGAGTCACTAAAAATAGCACGCCAATCATAGATGTGATAGCAGACGCTGTGTATGGTAAAAGGTCATACAAAAAAAATATTCGGCTTTATCCGGTGCTGCCGCAATTATAGGCAGAAAAACAGGCAAAATTTTGTATTTGGGAGTGCGAAACAAATACTGCTACCATTGTGATCGTGCTGCGAAGAATAAAAAAATAATTCCTGAGCATTTCTGCTCTAAAAACTATACCGGTCCATCCACAGGAATGGAGAGTGAAATTACTGTGGAAGGTTTTAAACAATTTTTGGCTACCCACGGTCTGATATACGGAAGACTCATATCTGACGGTGACTCAAGCACTTATTCCAAAATTTTGCAAATAAGACCATATCAAGATATTACAGTTGAGAAGGTTGAATGCAGAAATCATTTACTGAGGAATTTTTGTAATAAGATGCAATCACTTCAAACCGAAACTGTGCCGGACGGGCGAAACTCTCCGGAGTAAATGTTGTCGAAGATACTTCGCGAGTCGCTCACGTCCTACACCTATAGGTTCCGGTGGGTACTTTCACTGCCGTCTTTGTGGGTGCCGCTGAGGTATTGTGGACTGTGGTTCAAATCAAAATGCACGATTAACAAATAGCAAGGTAGTGGCCAGCGGTTCGACTGATTGATTAGTCGCGAAATTTTATAACTATTGATCACGGTTGTTAAACTACGGTTGTTCACTATTGGTTGGTCACTGTATATTTCAAAAGATTTTCTTTAAATTGTACGGTGGTATCAAAGATCTATTGGTAGTAGCTGGTTTTCTAACACTACTGACTAGCAGCTATTATCAACTAAACTAGTTGATTTTATCACTTGTGTAACTGCGGATATCAGTTACCACTTTCACTATATGTAACTGCGAATATCAGTTACGACCTTTTTAGGCTAGCTAACACTATCACTATATGTAACTGCGAATATCAGTTACGACCTTTTTAGGCTAGCTAACACTTTCACTATTCACTATATACTGCTACTAGTCACTTCAGCTACCACCGGATACCACTCACTTCACTTCACTGTCACTGGTAGTTCTTCACACTACTACGGGTACTGGGTCCCGAGCCCCTAAGGTAGACTTGGGCAATACTTTGCAGTGAGCCGCTTGCCATTTTCCGTTTGCCTCTTTATTGCATAAACTTTTCACTATACAAATGACATAAATTGCAATATTTTCTATACAAAACTAATTGCTACACTAACATGCTATACATCATTAAATCGGTAGTCTGATACTTTATTAGTATATCATAAAGGTTACTCAAAATATTAACATTGTAAAAAGTTATTAAACGAAATATCCAAAATTTTCATAATATTTGGGTACATTAATTCTTTGTTTTTTCTATAACTACGAAATGCGTTTAATTATACAAAAATATCCCTATACTTCTTTAATCTATAAGCCATATGCTAATTGAATGTCATATTTATAACTCTTTTAGAACATAAAATTATTTTCCTTATTTTAGTATGAACTATTACGCAGTTAATTAAAAACTTTTCCACGATAAGACGCGCTGTGATTGGTCGATTTTTTGGTATATAATAAAAGTTGTTTATATCACTTGTTATCAAAACGACATTCTATACAAATATACTAAAAGTTATAAATATGCTACACAACTATATTAATACATGTTTTCATCCAGTTTTGTTGGTAATTTCATTATTAATACAAAAAACAATATTCTTTATAACTTCGTTTCTTAACGTTGTTAGGCCGTCGCGAACAGAAACTAAATATTTAAAAAGTCACAGAAAACTGTTAACAACTTCAAGAATCATGACTATGAGATCCTGTATAAAAAAAGCAATTAAAAAGAACAAAAATGATCCCTGCCCAGAAGAGCAATATTTATTTGATGACATTTTGCAAGCACATCATGATGCTTTTGGGAATCACCTTGAATGCAAAACACATTTCTGTGATAAACCAGGAAATGTGGAGCAAAATGATATTCCAAGTGATTTTAAGCTAAGTTCTCTGTGGCAGAGAATCTGTATTATGATTCAAGGTATTGCCAGCTATACTCGAAGTTTACTTCATGACGTGGACAGCAACGTGGTGGAACGCTATCACAGCATCATTGCGAAATATGTGGGAGCGAAGAGAGTTAACTTTTCCCTCAAAAATTCGTATGAGACGCGATGCATTGCTTCAGCAGTGTCGTTCAATGAAGAAAATTCACTGTCAAAACTATATAAGAAAATGACCAACAAAAGCCCAAGAGGTAAGCTGAAGATGTGGGAAGAAAGAAAACGTAAACAAAAAGTACTTAGTAAAAGGTATACAAAAAAGAAAAGATGACTAGTTTTCAGCCAAAAATGCAGTGATAAGGATTATGGCCAGTCATGTGAAAAACCTGATATGTCGGTAGAAGTACTGGCTAAAATGAAAAACGATTTCATGAAATCTTTAAAAAGGACGGATGAGGAGCGAGCAATAATTGAAAGAAAAACTATTTTACAAAGTGCTAATGGAGAATGGCTTGAGATGAGAAGATCTTTATTGACTGCATCCAGTTTCGCCAGGGTTATAAAAAGGCGTACTAATACACCATGTGCTAATTTAGTAAAAGATATACTTTACCGAAAAAAAAATTGATCACGTAGAATCCATAAGCCATGGCCAACAAAATGAAAAAACCGCCCTTGCACAATTGGCTGTACAAGAACATATAACCATTAGAACCTGTGGTTTATTTATAGACCAAGAATTATATTTCTTGGGTGCAACGCCTGATGGATTAACTGGAGAACATACTGTAGTTGAAGTAAAGTGTCCTTTGACAGCCAATAAAATGGGCCTTGCACCAGCAATTGAAAAGAAAAAAGTTAACTTCTGGCAAAAAACAAAAACAGGTAAATTTGTCATTATCAAAAAACATGCTTGGTATTACTAAGCTCAAGGGCAGCTACACGTGACTCAAAGAAAATATTGCCTATTTGCCGTATGGGAGAATGAAAAAGAAAAGCTAAAGACGGAAATAATTAAACGAGATGATAATTTTTGGGAAAAAGAAATGAAAGAAAAACTATCAAAATTACTACACACTACTTCGACTGCATATTACCTGAGGTACTTGATCCCCGAATGTCAAGAAATATGACAATTCGTGAACCATACATAAAAAATTAAAAAATACGGACAAAGACAAAAGTGAAAAGAATGACAAAAGTGAAAACAAAGACAAAATCGAAAACAGGGGTAAAATCGAAAAGAAAGAAAAAAGCGAAAGCAAAGATAAAGATAACGACAAAATTATGCCAATCCAAAATTATGACGAAAATTATTCACAACAAATATCAACGTCTACACATTACTTAGATTTTAGTAGATTTTAGGAACAAAAATAAATGAAAATTATTTTATAACACATTGTTTAATAATTGTATATATACGTATATAAACACATCAACAGAATCTAGGGATATTTTATATTTCATGGAATATCTAAAAATCTATGAAGAATTTTCAGATATAGTAAATCGAAAAATTATATGTTATTTTAAGTTCTCTAATATAAAATAAATAATATTTCGTATTTTTTTTTTTGTTTTAAATAAAAATGTTTTTTTAATCACCGTATAAAATTTGTATGATAAAAAAACTTCATATCGTCCTATAAAACTAGTATTTGTAATTAAAATTGAAAAAATCTTATAAAATCTAATAATTAATAATCAGTGTTGTCACCTCTTATTTAATTACACATCGACATCGATTGTTTATACTTAAAATTAAATTTTCAATGTCTTGCTGCAGTATGAGATACCATGTTCTTTGCAAGTGTTCGTAAAGTGTTTGTTCCATCGTCAAATTTGGCGGGAAAACACACACACATACCTACACACGCACACAAACACACACTCACACACAGATACACATACATATACATATATTTCTCAATTTTATATTTAATAATTTGAAAACTAGATTTTGTTATCATTGTAGCACTTACAACTGTAAGTATGTACTTATTATATACTTACTATTACAGGGATTGAGACTGTTACTCCTTAACACAGGTTATCCTTTAACCTAGCTAGGAGAACATCCACTAGATTGAATATAATATTTTATAGATAGTACATACGATGTAATGTCCTACCAATGTACTACAATCACTTTTATATAAATAAAGTTTATTACTATTATTATATAAATAAAAATGTTTTAAGTTTCATCGAATCAGTTTTATTTCAAAATCGCCCACATCCTTAAATTTTCAAGCAACATTAAATTAAAATTAAAAATAATTTCGTTGTCCCATCTATTTCTTTGTTAGATCTTTATCCTAGCTGCGTTTCGTCTATTATAACACTTCGGCGTAACCTCGCTAATCCGTTAGTGTTAAACCTCACTGTCGTTAGATGGCGCTAACATGGAATGTGTAAATGTGTGCGTGCGTCTTTCGAGGTCACTTGGCTCTTGTAGTCCTCTTAAGTTAATTATATTTAACGCTGGTATTCTGTGAGAGAGTGGTCCTTCCCCGGTCGAGCAGGCCCATTCGTGCTACAACTATACTACTAATATTATTAAGTCATCTCTATCGATCGAGTTCCAAAAACAATAACCACGTATAATTTTATTATAATATATATATATATATACAATATATATATATATATATATATATATATATATATATATATATATACATATATATATATATATATATATATATATATATATATATATATATATATATATATATATATATATATATATATATATATATATATATATATATTATTTTCTATAGAATAATAGTGACGCGAGCACATACATGATGTTAAGTGGATGCTTGGCCCATAGACATCCACATTTATCCTCAATTAAAAATCAAAATGCAGATGCATTTCCACCCTCGAAAACTATGATAGAATGCCTCGTTTCTAGTAAAGAGGGACTCCGGTTTTCTACACTCACCATACGAAAAACATTTAGCAGCTATTTTGCGCTGATATTACCCCATTTGTACTACAACCGTAAATTATCAGCAGCGTGGCTCTACAGCGGATAATCTATTTTCTTTTTTCTTGTAGAATCCAAAATTGTAGTGACTGGGAAAGACTAACCGGTAGATTATAGGACAGTAATTAACGTCGCATGAATTTCAATACATTTCACTGATCAAATTAACGAACTGCGAACCACATACCGTCTCGGACGTAATGGATTACATAAAATAATGAATGCATATTGTAATATCAATCATACACTCGTAATTACTTACTTATCTTCACGCACGATCCCTAACGGGGTAGCCAGAGAGAACAGATCGCCAAGTGTCACGATCCTTACATACCTCTTTCGCTTCTTTCATGTTCATTATCTTCTTCATATATGCACGTCTAGGTATCCGAGTACTCTTGACTTTCCCCTCTTCGAGTAATTTGCTCACATGGTCTTCGAAAGTTAGTCTCGGTCTACCTCGACACCTTTTAATATTTACTTTCGCGCTATATATTTTCTTCACTATTCGGTCTTCACTCATTCGCTCAACGTGCCCAAACCATCGGAGTACGCCCCTATCAATTTTTGTGATAAGTTCATCTTTCAATCCTGCCATATTGCCAATCTCTTTGTTTCGCTTTCGGTCGGCTATGGTAACGCCGCACATTTTACGAAGAGATCGCATCTCCACTGCATTCAACTTGCTTTTATGCTTCTTCTGGCATACCTAGGTTTCGCTGCCATATAACAAAGTCGGTACCAACACTGCGTTATGTATTGCAAGGCGTGCACTCTTCACTACGCCTTGCCTTTTGACTAACGCATTCAGGGCACCATTGACTTTGTTCCCGGCAGCGACACGCCTGTCCACATCTAAATCACATCTTCCATCCCGGCTGAAAGCACTCCCCAATTATACAATTTCATTTACCTGTTCTAGACATACGTAATTGACATTCGTAATTGATATGCAGTATATTGTTTGTTAAAAGGGTTTATAAAATGCTATTTACAACACTTGTACCGTTTTTATTTTTGAATTCTGAAATAGATCAACTTTTGATCATAGACCTATCTAGGACGTAGCATCGAATTACTTAATGATAAGCAAATTAACCTATAAAAAGTCTATTCACTCCGACTTCGAAAATCCATTTTACAAAGGTCAAAATTTAATAATTCTAAAGCATAATATAAATAAATTTAAAATGTTTCCTTAGTCTCCTTTCTTCTTAACCAAATATTGGCTTAAGTGAACGGAATAAAATGACTTAGCAATTTATTTATGAAAAGTTATTAAATACTTTTTACTCATAAAAGATTAAAGAAAGGGTATTTTAAAAAAGATATTGTCAAAAATTTGTTGTATGCTAAATATAAGGTCTGGAAAAAGTTTCTTCTTATTTTATATACAAATTTAAGACATTTTTTTTTCAATATTCCATTACATTTAATTATAATATATATGTGCCATTTTGTTCGAAAGTTTGTTGCGTTGCTGTAGAAATCTTAGAATTTTTGATCAAAAAATGCGACAAGTAGTTTTGAGTCCTCTCTTGATGGTAACCAACACTACCTAAAGAATTCTGAAGAGACCGAAATAGATTCAGGACAGGTGTAAGTTCGGGACTATATGGTGGATGCATTAACACTTCCCAATCAAGCTCTCTCAATTTTCGCTGAGTAGTCAAAGATCACATACATCTTTGGCTACCCAGCAAAAATTTAGACAGGTTGGGAAGTGTTAATGCATTCACCATACGAGTATAGTCTGACATAATCATGACGATACACCACTCCTTTTCTGTTGATCAATTCCGGCCCTTTTTTCTCGATTTCTTGTTTGAGTCTTATTAATTGTTGGCATTAGACATCCGAATCGTCAATTTAGCCCGGCGGTAAAAGCTCACAATAAACGATGCCCTTTCAATCCCACCATACACACAGTATCAACTTATTGTGTGTTAACCTGTGGAGCTTTACTACCCTTTTACCATGTTCTTTTTTACACTTTCTTATCGCAGGTGATCCACTTTTTTTCGCCCGTGGTGAATCTTTTCAAAACTGGTTTGCTTTTATTACGTTTCAATAAATAATCGCAAATGAGTACACGATTCATTAGGTTTGTTTCGCCGCGCTCGTGTGCTATCCAAACATCGAGTTTTTTTGTATAGCCAGACTTTTTCAAACGGGTCAAAATCATAATTAAATATCCTTCGCTGTGATTAGCAGTCGTGCTTATCACCACTGGACCAACTGACAGTCGCAGTCACAGTGAAGACACAGTACACATGTCTTCTATTTATATTGTATATTAGCTACTGCACACTACTGATTTGATAACACAATAATATACGTTTGATCTCTGAAAAGCATTTCCAATTTTTATTTGTGCAGTTTTAAACCATCCGAATAGTCAAAACAACGCGCACTCTCTTAATAACACTTTAAAATTAAAAGAACATCTGCGGTTATTTGGTGCATTGGCCTCATTTATCACAAAAAATTGTACAATGTTTTTGACAATCGTTACTTAGTTTTTCTAATATTTTTGTAGTAATATGATAAATGTAATATTAGAATCTCTCTCAAATTCATTATTAAATCCTTGTATTATAATTTTGAGACAGCTTAAAATCCGTTAAAATTCCTATTTTTTTTTGTACCTTGTCTAAAATTACATCGAAACTTCCTCCGTGTATATCACATACGATCACACATAGTGGACATTTTCACGTAATGCCGTTGTAGCTAAGTTCTTAGACGGTACTTGAGACTAAAATTCATACTCATTTCATATTTAGTAGGGTTTTAATCTTCCTAGTAGTTCAAACCATTAATTATCATTACCGTTAATGCCTGAAGTAATTGATTTTCCTGATTCCCCGTACAGTATTTTATAAGTGATATATTTGCCACGCGTGGTAGGTTGGTTGGTAATTACAAGTTTTTATTTAATAGTTGTTATTAGGAAGTCGCTGCTGCCCATCCTCTGGTTTGTTTCCGGCTATCACTCCTCACTACACCCACGGAAAGGTATGGGCTAGTGGATATTCTTACACTGCCACTACTCGGTCAATCACGTTCGGTTTGGACAAATTAGCAACAACTTCAACCCTTATTCAAATTAAGAACTCGCGGCTAAATAATTTGTACGTGTTAATATACGCCAACCACGTTTACACTATTCCCAATCACACGGCGAGTCATTCGACCGCAAGATGGAAATTAAGAATTTAAATGTTGTTACTCTCACGCCTTTACAAAATATAAGCCTGAAAGTCCCGTACCTCGCACGGTACGGGACTTTCAGGGGGCCCATGACGCTACGCATATTAAGCGTCTGAATAAGAAAGTAATAAAGTTACTACGTAACTGAGCGCACTGTTCTCAAATTTATTGGAAATATTTGAAAATCCGTCTCACTTAGCCCGCAATATGTACGTAACATGTACCTGTATAAATTTTTTACTTCTTTCACTGTTTTTTCAACGTTACGAGCGTCGGTGCATACTTTTTCCGCACATTTTTATATTACAAACATTTCCTAAAATTAAAATAATTCAATAGATAAAACAAGGACTCTTTATAGGATAAGGATGATAAACGTGCATACAGTCCACCTGATGGTAAGTGAATGATGCCCTTAGAAACCTACATTTATTTTTGAATAGAAATCAAAATGTAGATGCGTTGTCACTCCTAAAGACTGAAATAAAACGCTTCGGTACCGGTAAAAAGGATATCCGGTGCCCCTCTCTCTCATCATAAAAACATAGCAGCATTAATTAAAATGAACGTGAATAAACGTGATTTTTTGCTGGTATTCTGGTATTCTACAACCATAATATACATCTAGTGTGACTCTACCCAGTATATTATGGATGCTTTACACCGCACCATTTAAAACGTATAAAATACTTAATTACCTACTTGATATAAGGAAAAATCTTTTAGTAACTCAAATGTGCATGCCTTAAGCGCTCACGTTATATGTAACTTTTTTTTAGTTTTTGAATACACACAAGTTTTCACAAATAAACTCATTACATAATACATACATAAACACTCACGCCTGTCACCCAGAGGGGTAGGCAGAGACTATAGACTTCCATTTAGCACGATCCTGACATACCTTTCTCGCCTCTTCCACATTCATATACCTACGCATACATGCTCGTCGGTTAAGGGTACTCTTAATTTGGCCCATTTTTAGTATATCGCCAATTTGGTCGACAAACTTCCGCCTAGGACGTCCCTTTCCGACTCTTCCATTCACTTCTGCAACATATATTTGCTTTGTCAGTCTTTCCGCATTCATTCTTTCTACATGACCAAACCACCGAAGCATTCCTTTCTTAATCCTGGTCACCGCATCATCTTGCAAACCACACTCTTCTTTTATCACACAGTTTCTCACCCTGTCACTCAGATTCAGCCCTAACATACTCCTTAGCGACCGCATTTCTACCGCATTTATTCTACTCTCGTGCTTCTTCTGCCACACCCAACTTTCACTACCATACGTTAAAGTAGGGACTAATACAGCACTGTGAATTGCCATACGTGCCTTTTTTGACACATTCTGACTTTTCACAATAGAGTGTAGAGCCCCATTTACTTTATTTCCTGCATTCACTCGTCGTTCAATGTCCTTATCATATCTCGCATCCCTGCTGAATACACATCCCAAATATACGAACTCATCCACTTGCTCAATTAACTCTCCTTCTATTCTTATTTCACATACCGTTTTGCTTTCATCTCTTTCAAAAACCATCACTTTCATCTTACTCGCGTTCACTTTCATTCCCCTTTCTTTTAATGACCTGTTCATTAATGTAACCATCATTTGCAACTCGGCCGCCGACGACGCAAGTATGACTTGATCATCGGCGTACAAAAGGCATTTGATGGTTAACTCACCCATTCTTACCCCGCATTCTTCAACTTTCAAATTTTCCAAACAGCTGTCCATAAATAGGTTATATTATAAACTCATTACTATTATTTAAAATTTTATGTCCAATGTCAATAAAAAAGTTTGGAAAGTTTTAAAGTGCACGACACATAATGCTCATATGGTCATGGAAAAATGTAGAACAAAAACTCTCAATCAACAACAGAATATTTTTGTAATTTTACTACGTTATTATTATCAAAATGCAATTGTTTTATTATAGTTAATTGAAAAAAATTAAAAGAATTATCTTAAAACGATCAGAAAGCAACTTTAATATTACTTTAATTTTTAGGTATTTGTACTCAGGCATTACCGTTAAAACTATTCTTTGTTACCTGAAAAAATTCTCATCAACTTTATTTCGTTTTCAAAAAGTTTCTTACTTAGTCATAACCAGTATTTCAATTAAGCATTCACCAAAGTTTACCTTCAGGTATAAAGTTCAAGACGTATATGTACATTCATATAAACTCCTACGTACTTTTAGCGAAACACTATATTGTTATGAAAATCTGTGATTATAAAAATAATAACAATATCTTACTGTGGTCAAGTATGTATCAAATTTGGTTTTTGGAATACTTTGTATTTCTACAGCAATCGATATTTTTCATCACGAGCCGCCGTAAACAAACGACCCAGTAACCCACTCACAACGGCGACCGAGCCCGCAGTGAGTCAAAAAATATCTGTATTTAGTAAAATATATTTTTGCAAGACAGCTCAAACACCAAAAATTTCGGATTTTCTCCACCGAAATAAAATAATTTTAACCAAACAAAAAAAAATAAACAGCTATTTACATTCCATGGCTTCCCACATGCTAGATGAATAGATTAAAAAAATAGATTGAGTTGAACAACTGATATTTTCAAAAGTTATCGTGTTTACCCCTCCATGCGGACGTGATGATCTACACCATAAGCCACAAAAACCAATTTTTTAATTTAAAAAAATGAAATTAATCGATTTAAAAAAATAAGTTCAACAATCATTTATCTTCCTGACAATATGATTTTTAGATAATTTATTTGTTTAATATGATTGTTAGATACGATTTCATGCGACAAAACGGATTTTAAGCGATAGTAGAACATTAATATTAAGGCATGCAATAGAATAACTTGCCGGCATCAGTATTTCTATCTGATTACAGTTTGGGTAACTTCAAGACAAGGCTGAACAGGCTTTTGTTACATTAAGTTTCCTATTCCAAGGCAATTTTAAGCCTAAACTCGAACTTAGATTAAATTTTGGGGAACATACTTAGTACGGTCTAGACTCGATTTTGGCATTGTGGAGTTTCAGTTCAAGCGCGAGATTACCTTTGAATACCGGCTGAGCATAGTGCGACTTACCATCTTAAGCTTTAACACTCAAGCTCTGGATTATAAATAGCTAACGTTTTTTATTAGTTAGTAACAAATGGAGTTACCATAGTAACTAATAACTATATACAAAAGTAAAGTAAAGTAACAGCCTATATACGCGCCATTGCTGGGCACAGGCCTCCTCTCACTTCTTGGAGGGTTTTAGGACAAGGAAATGTCGGCCGCACTGCCCCAATGCGTATTGGCGAACTTCACGTCTTCAAAATATTTTCTTTCTTATTTCTCAAATATGCAGATTTCCTCACAATGTTTTCTTTCACCACCGAGTACGTGATAAATCAGCACTTAAATCGCAATTAACATTTGAAGATTATCAACCGCACCATAAACATATTAGTCAACCTAATATCTTCTTTACGATGAATTCAGAAACAAATAGGACTCATCTGAATATTGTTCATGTCACCTGGATGTTATAAATCCAATTAAATAAAAATTGTGTTTCAGTGAAAAAATTTCATGAAGCGTGTTTTACATATACAAAACCTATATCTAATATATTTCCTATGTGAGAGTTCTATGTTGAACCTAAATCGTAGGAAACATTGGCGGTGTCCTTAAATCGCTGGTTTTTGGATATTGGCTCTCTTGCGATTGCTCTTTTATCTCGTCCCTGGCGTCGTGTCTTAAGTCTAATCCCGATTGATTTTACTGTTTCATCACATTCGGGAAAGTGAGGACAAATGGATTTTCTCAGTGTAGCTCAAACGCTTACGTCACTATAACTTGCGGTCATGTCGACACTTAAAATTTCTATTAACAATTTCATTGGTGCCGGAGGGCATGTTACAGCTGGGCTCACCCTAAGCTAAAACGGCTCCAATAACTTTATATACTCATATATAATATGTTATTATATATTTACTATAATATCATCCCGTGCGTGTCTTAAGAGGTGACAGGGAAACTGAACCTGAGATGGGGCAGCATTATCTTTGTGATAACAACTGAATAAAAATAACAAATTGCTGTTGCCAACCCGATTGCCAAGCTTGGCAGCTTTAATAAATATCCCTTTTTGAGGCAACCTATGGGGGAGACCTATGTTCAGCAGTGGACATTTGATGGACTGTATATTAATGAAAGAGTCATCAGACATAATTTTACAATAATTAATAACTGAATACTGCTTCTTTTAGTCAAATAATAATAGAAATAACAATAATATTATAAGATTTTTACTTGATTAAAGAAATATACAATTATCGCTTTATATAAGCGGAAATAAAATCCCAGATATTTCGTTAGTGCGATCTCATTTCAAACCTCTACACGCTCGTATATCTTCTCCGTATTCGCATCATGATGTAGTCGAATAACTCGTTTTCCGTCACTTTGAATCTCTAGTTATTAACTTTATTCCAATTTCTGCACGAAAAGCTTTGTAAGTAAATAATACCTCTTGGTGGACATTTATAATTTTTATAACACATAATTTATTTTATTTCAATAGAACGAATAATATCATCCCTACATTCATTTTAAAAATAATAAAATAAGGTTTAGAAATGAACAATCCGAAACTGTTTCAAATTGAGCATGGCTTATAATTTTATTTACACGCTGAATGGCGTTAAACTAGTACATTTTGATCTATATAAACTATTGTGAAGGGTTTGTTTCATTCCACTTCTTGTTATTTGAAGTAGCGCTACGTTCCTTAAAGTTACGCGTTATTAAAATAATCTGCCATGAATAGTTACTGTTAAAAAATCAGAAAAATTCTTGCAAATAAATTAAATGTAATTCTAACCTGTGAAAATAAAACGACGCTCAAAGTCGCTCAGCGAGCTATGGAGAGGGCTATGCTCGGAGTTTCTCTGCGTGATAAACTTAGAAATGAGGATATCCGCAGTAGAACCAGAGTGACCGACATAGCCCAACCGATTAGTAAAATGAAGTGGCAATGGGCCGGCCATATAGCTCGAAGAACCGACAACCGTTGGGGAAGAAAGGTTCTCGAGTGGCAGCCTCGTACCGGTAGACGAAGTGTAGGGCGACCCCCCACTAGATGGAGTGACGACCTGGTAAGACATGCAGGAAGTCGATGGATGCAGGTGGCTCAGGACCGTGCTTTGTGGAATACCTTGGGGGAGGCCTATGTTCAGCAGTGGACTTGTAAAGGGCTGTAATGATGAAAATAAAATCAATGCCAAAATTTGCGTAATGAATTTTATATTTAAGCTAACGCCACACAACGAATTTAATTACGTTCGTTTTAAATTAACTATACTCGTATTACAGGTTTTAAGTTACCCTGCTCTTTTACGATATGATTACATTAATAAACTTTTAGCTTTTAATTAGGTATTTAACGGGGTCCAATCTACTATTAAGCTTACTGTACTTTGAAGTCTCGCACTGCTCACAGCTCAGTTCCCGTATGACCGTGGAGTATGTAAGAATATCAACTACCCTCTCATCCCGCAGCAGTCGTAAGAGGTGACATATGGAAACTAAAACAGAAAATGCCGACCTGCCCGCCCAGTGTGACAACTAAAGCAAAGTCTTACACAAGAGATAGTCTGTGGGTGTGGCCTATGATCAGCAGTGAACTTTTATAGGCTGAGATGAATGGTTAGAGGACTATGTTTCAAAAAGTTAAAATTGACATCAAGAACGACTTTAATTACTGGCAGCGAGGCATTATATCAAAGTGCTTAGAGGTAACAACGCACCTGTAGCGTTCTTTGTTTGAAGTTGATTGCAGTTCTCCATATACCGCAGTAGCAACTTAACACCAGGTGGACTGTACGATCGCTTGTTACATCTATTTAAAAAATCTATAAAACATCAAAATCCTTTGTAAGGTATAGTATTACTATATATTCTTGTTATGTTACCTATACAGCTTGCTGACGAGCACCAAAGATTAATTTTATAATAAATTTAGGTGAATGAATTCCAATATCATGATATAAATATGATATAATTATTAAAAGTTATGACTATAACTATCTATATATCTACATATTTATGATATTTTAGTATATTATTTGAATAGAATCGACGCTACATATTCATTTACTATAGAAGTTTCTTAAACTCATACTATATAACTAATTTATATCGTCAGTTAGCCAACCCAATTTTAAAGTAAGACTGAATAACCAATGTTCACTTTTATAGTACATTCTCATCGAACTTCCATGAGTATGTATTAATAAGATCTATTTCATTAATTCACTGGTTGCTAATTTTCATTATTATTAATAACTAATAAAGGACCACGAGGAAAGACCACCCCTCAAAGAATATCAGCGTAAAATAGCGGCTCCACGCTGCTTACGCTACTTACGTAGAGAACCGGAGACCCATTTTACTGGAAACGAGGCATTCCATCTCAGTCCTCACCTATGAAAACGCATTTGCATTTTTATTTTTAGTAGAAAATAGATTTTTATATAATAGTCTTTTGGCCACATCAACCACCATCGGGAGGACTGTGTGCTGGTTCGTCACCCTCTACCTTTAAAAAATATGATTGTTAATTTTTATATAAACATATATGAATAGTAAAAAATTATAATAATTCATCTTTCACCCTTAAATGGCTTTCTCCATAAATATACAAACTAATAAATCGTATTGAAAATGAAATAGTAATCAATCCGGTTTGTTAGCACACTCTGTGTATATGTGTTTCAGCCGCCTAGTAACAGTTCACTCATATAAGTGTTCCGAATTTAAAATATCAGAAAACCACTATCATTACAAGCTGTGAGGCGTTTCCAATTATCTTCCTAATAGTAGGTTTCTGCTACTTACTATCATTCTTTTAAATGCAAGCATCTGATGTTCCTTAGTCCAATCAGATTTGACTTTTAACAAATAGTAAATCCGATATCAAAATTCTGAACCTATTATCATGAAGTTAGTTTGTTCTTTTTAGTACTTTAAAGTCGGTTTTAAAAGCTCATACAATTTTAGCTATCCAAAGACCCATGTCACCTTGTAAATTTTACCTCATGTACTCATGAATAAATACCACGCCCACAAAATATTCTGAAAATTCGTTATACCGTTGTCAAACAATGAATTTTTCACATAACTCATGCTTGACCCTTCAGACTATATTGCTCTGGAATGCCCATTACAATGATATAAAGAGAGTTTTGAATAAGAATTCTTTATTAAGACTAAAATAAGAAAGAAAATTAAATATCGAACACTACTTAAAGAAAAGCTGACTCATCCACTAACATGACCAAAAAGTAACATTCATAATTCTTCAACAGCACCCTAGTGTATAGGGTAATAAATAAACAAAGCACACGTCGAGGCCGGACTGCCGCGCGTTCATCACACGTGTCTGTGACGCGTCATTCGAGATGATATATTGAGCGGTTGAAAAGTTCCCACCAACTATATTTGGAAAAGTGGTTCTAACACGCACTGGTAAATTCGTTGACATAAATGTGTACATCCAGGTTTTACAATATAATATTAACTATGATCTGAATGCAGTATTTCACTATTCTTTATTTTAACAAAATACCCATTAGACTTAAAACTGCTACCTTTTAAATGAAAAGTAATCTGCGTGATTGGTTACAATGTTTTATATTAAACGTAGTGTGAAAAAAGTAGAGTGTCGTGGAGAGGGCGCTGCACTGTTTGTTAAGACCGATTTACACTTCAACAAGTACTGTAGCGAGTTTAGTTACGGGGCAATTGACAGTAAACGGTTAAGTGGGCAGTAGCGTTCAAACAATGTCTTCGTGGCGAGTTTAGTTAAGGACATTAGTTCATAGAGTTCCTTGGAGTATGACGTTTCAAGACTACAGAATTTTTTCGGTTTTCGTTTAAGATGGTTCTAGGATTACGCCAAGAATTAATTGATCCAGTCAGAAAAGTATTAATGGTTTTTGTTAAAGAAGTGTTTAAGAATTTTCATGAGTGCAGCATCTCGAGCAGGTTTAATTTTACAATTTGAACTTCTACTATTATATAAACATTCGTGTTCTAAATATTCCTGTACGAATTTATACGTCATATCTTGTGTTCATTTTATTATTAAAACTCTATATAAAACGTATTAATATTCTTAAACAGTATCGTATAAACTTTGTGGCGAGTTTCATTATAAAAGTACAATTGTACGTTTTGGCGCGCAAACGTTGCGTCCTGTCAACTTAACTCTGAACTAAACACTGAACTAAACTCGCTCCTTTACACGAACGGCGAGTTTAGTTGCAAGTGGCGTGAAACGCGCGGGAGGGCAGCACTTCGCACTTAACTCGCCAAAAAATAGCTCGGCCGGCTAACCCGTTCAACTTAATCGTTAACTTGCTACTAAACTCGCTTATTGCCGTTCAAACGAGGTTCAATCTTAACGCGCCAGGTTCGTAAGCTAACTCGCTACTGTACTTGTCGAAGTGTAAATCGCTCTTTAACAACAGTTCTACGTATTTCTTACCGAAAAAATATTAAAAACGATTTAGTGAAATGCCAAAAATAGTTTAAAACAAAGATTTAATTACAATAAACAAGTACAAGTGTTATCCAGTGCTAATACTACAGAAGAAAATCTGATCGTAATTCGAAACCACTTTTAAAGTCTTCTGATCCATAATCGTAATCATCCTTATTCATAAAGCACACTTACACAAGTCCACTTTTGAACATGGACCTCTTCGGGAAATAGGAACAAAGCACGATAGTGAGCCATCTGCATTCATCGACTCCTTGTAAGTTTTATCTGACCCTCACTTTAACCACAGTCTTCTTGACTACGCTTGCCAGTGTGGGGTTGCCAAATCTTTTATTCTTGTTCTGCTCTAGATATCCTTATCGCGCATTTTTTTACTCAAAGGATCCTCAAACATGATCTCAATTTATAAAACTCATTGACTTTAAGCTTCTACATACATATTTACTTTAAGATTCTACATAGAGCCATATTATAATTATAAAAAAAAATTGGTTGGCTCTATCAGGGTCACACTTTTACAGAATACCAGCGTAAAATAACAGCTCAATACAGCTGCGTTTTGCATAGTGAGTGTAGAGAACTGGAGACTATTTTACTGGATAGGAGGCGTTTTACCTTAGTCCGCGGGGATGACAACGCATCTACGTTTGGATCCTTAACCAGGATAGATGTATATGTCTATGGGCCACACCCACAGTATCCACTTACCATCAGGTGAGCTGTGCTATATTCTACAAAAATGCTGGCAATGGAGACTGTACTTTATTAATTACAATGACTCTTGAAAATGTTATAATACCTGTACATTTTTCACCGCATTTATTTCTGCATTAAAATCATTAAAAAATACCTAATACCTTACGAATATTTGTGAAATATAATCGAGATAAATATTTTCCGCTACAAAATTCTACTTACGCGCGATAAATTCTCGCATCGGCACATTCCAGATTCGATACTAAACCTTTCTGCTGCAAAAATAAATAAAATATTACGTGACCGATTTGTCATATAAAAATACGAATAATTTATGATTGTTTTAAGGAATATTGTGATGGGTTTGATGTCCACATAACTTACGCAAAACCTATTATTGACTATCGATATGAAAACACCCGCAAAATCGCTTACTATTATTATCGATTTCCGCCGGTGCCCGTGACGTCGTTTTGCCAATACGAAACTAGTTATTAGATATTTATTAGATCTACAATTTGATGGAAGATCTTTACTTTGGGGTAACGTTCGGTTTGTTTCCAAAAATCTATAACGAATTGCCTTCAATTTTAAAAATAAAAATATTAGATATTTAAATATTTTAATTTTAAATTTAAAGAATATTTATTAGAGAAATGCTTTTATTTGCTCTTTATTTGGATCATCAACGGACGATACAAAATAGAGAGACAAAAACATGAATTTGTAATTTTTACGACAAAGTTTTAATGGCTTGCCGCAAAGATGTTTTCCTTTATAACATCTTTGGCTTGCCGGATATGTACCGCTTTGTGATGTTTGTTTAGTTTCTTCATAAATTGTACAGGATTTTACAATAGTTAAGCTTTGTTATACATAAATAATGTTTGATTTTTTTATTGCCAACTCAAGTGTCATATCGTGCAACTAAATATCTTATGTAAGTTTCAGTTTATGTAATATGTAAGTTTTATGCATACAATTATGGGATGTATACAATACAATACAATACCCTTTATTGAACACTAAAAAATACAACATAACAAGAAACAAACCAAGAGAAAAACAAAACGCGGTCTTATTGCTAAGCAGCAATCTCTTCCAGACAACCTAAATAGGAAATAAAAATAACTGGAAAGTTAAGTAATGGGTAGAGTGCACTATCAATAATATTGTAATCTATAAATATAAAATAAATTTAATAAACATGCCGGAATTTATTTAATTGATCATAAAACGACAGGAATAGATAAAAGTAGGAGGGATGATTTAGAAGGAAAGATAATGTATCTCACACAGTCAAAAAAAGTGTGGACAATTTCAACAGAGGTAATTAAACTTTTGATGAAAAATAGAAACTGACTTCAAAAACTAAAAAAATTAAATAATTTCCACGTAATATTGCGACAGGCGATCACACTAACCGTAAATTAGAAGCGGTTGTGAAGCTGAATTTAGCAACTTAATGCTGCTGTTTTTCAAATAGTAAATACTATAAACCAGAAACCTTTTTTGGAAAATTGGAAACTAGGCATTCCATCTTAGTCCTTAGGGGTGAAAACGCATTTTGGCAAGATGTAGAATTCTATAAGCCACATCATCCACTTGTCACCCCTATTCAATAAAAAACAAGCATTAAGAATTAAACTGTGGTATAAATAGCAGTATGTGCCTATCGGAGCTGTAACATCTAGCTTTTGTTTTTAAGAATTTGAATTTAAAAACAAGATCGAGCTACGATCAATCGATATTAATCTAATCTGGGATTAAAACCCAATAACTGTAGTGTATAAGTCAAGTTTTCCAAGCACTAAACCACGTGATAGTCAAAAGGGGAGTTTAAAGATTTGTTTTTCAGAAGAAAACTTAACAAAAAGTTAACTAGCTTTCAAAATTACGATTATTCCTTTTAAAGCTTTTGATGCAGTTTGCATATTTCATTCTTATCCGTTAAATCCGATATAAAAGCATAATCCAGATCTTACGCGCCGATCTTATAGCGACGATAAAGTTCACTAGTTAATGTTAGCCAGTTGTATAGATTTGTAATTAATTTATTCAAAGTTTATTACATAAAGTTTAGTTATTTGTACGTGGTAGAGCCATGCTGCAGCTATATCGTAGCTGTAGCACGATTCGGTCGACTCCACCGTAGAGGAACCACGCTCTCAAAGAATACTAGGGTAAAATAGCAGCTTAACTCCGCTGTATTTCGTATGGTGAGTGAACTAGAACTGTTTACACCAGAAGCTGGGCATTCCATCTTAAATGCAGATGCGTTGTCGTGAAGACTAAGGTCTTCATGAACGACAACACATCTGCATCGTAATCCTATTAGACAGAATAATATTCCCAGTAGAAAGAATAAAAAAATATCATATGTTTTAAGCTATTGCATAGCTTCTATCGCGGGCCTTGAGCGCGGGGACCGAATCCAGAAATTTATTCCGTAACGAAAAAACCTCACGCTCCCCACTCCGACGGGCACGGAGGTGTGGCTTGAAGGCCGTGCATTGTCTAAAGCCCGGTTTACATTTTGAGAAGTGACAAGTGCGAGTGGCAACTGACAAGTGGCAAGTGGGAAGTGACAAGTGGTATTTAATTCCCACTTGTCACTTGTCACTGCCTGTTCACACGCACTAAGCACTTGTCATTCATCAGTTGCACTTGCCACTCACACTTGTCACTTCTCAAAATGTTAACCGAGCCTAACGTCGTTTCTTTTCGGCAGTCTTCGACACGGTGTTTGTGTGCGTGCAACTAGACGTATTGTACGACTCTACGAAGCTCGCACGAATCGAGACGAGCTGCTCCGAAATCGGACGAATACATAAGCAGCTGTTTATATGAGAAAGTATATAGGTGTATAGGTATTTATATACAACAGTGAATAGCTGTACTTGTAATGCCGGCTGTACACGCTAGTCGAGACACCACGAGACATGCCTAGAGGTGAGCATTATTTAACATAATCGGTTTCAAAAACTGCTTACGAGCTTGATAATCGTATACCCAGTTTCGTGGACAAAATGTAATGATGATTTCTTAAATTTATATAAAATCCGTAAATAATAGTTTTATTCAAAATGTAATGATTATTTTACGTACGCAGTTGACACACACCACGACCGGCGCTCGCGTAAGCGTTTCGTTTTGAACAGATTATTATTAAGATGAATATAGGTAGGTACGTAACACGACATACGACTCGCACAACGAGAGTAAAGAGTCCCTTCGGGATAGTTAATGGCTTACACGCAAGATGTGGATCATAAAAATTATGTGATGTGATGGACAATAATACTTAGGCACTTACATATTTTGTGACTATAAAATTGTACAAAAGTACTAATATTGACGATGTCACGCGCATATTATAATTATAATACCTATAAAATGTTATATATTCGTAATCATAATCATAACATAACACAGTTAAACTAATGTTATAATACCTATAACCTGTTAATATTTTCGTAATCATAACCTAACACAAACACAAAACTAACCTACGCTATACTGTATTGTATACAGATGTATGTAGCGTTGCCAGGCGTCCGGATAAAGCCGGACACAGTCAGGCTTTTTGTTTGCGTATCCGGCCAAACTAGACGGTATCCGGGCCTGTCCGGCATTTGTCAGGCTTTTTATATTTGACCATATTTTTACATTTTTCATGTACTTAAATACATACTATTGCAATTATTGAAACTAATATTGTAATGAATATTGAATGATTAATAATAAAGAACACTGATTCTTTTAATTTAAGATTTTATGGTAAATAATATAAGGTTAGCATTGTTTTACTTTAAAAAATATATTATCGTGTTGTACTAAGACTGAATAATTAAGGGTGTCTGGCCTTTTTACCGAAATGTCCGGCTAAGCTGGATGGTCTGTTCGACTTCTCGGTTTAAAGACCTGGCAACCCTAGATGTATGTAGCTCATGGCGGCTGAACACGCTCGTCTCGTCGCCTCGTGTGCCTCTCATCACGTAAAGGCTCGACACGAGAACACACCATGTACACACTCGTTGTATCATTTGAAGTTTGAACTCCATATGCCCCCTAGATAAAACTGTTGCTGCGTTTTGCCTTTGAACTATTATATTTTTTACACATTTACTAAAATTAAAATTAATAACCCATTGCTAAGAAGGAGATGGTGGATAGTTTCTATTAATTTACCGTAACAGTACCATGTACGGTGAATAGAATAGTGTATAGCTTGCGGCTTGCGAAACGAAAGATGAACAGTGCGGTGCGGTATGACATACGGGGAAGCGAAACCATAGCAACGGGCGACGCGCTAGCCCCAAGTATTGTCTCCCTGCGTCCAGTCACCCGCGCACATACTTGTGTCGTCTTGCGTACTATCGATATCGAAAGTGTTAGCGACTACCTGTTATACAATATTTAAAAAAAATATATATAATAAAGTAAATAATTATTCAATAAACCTGGCACTTAAGACTTAAATATTGATATCGGTATTAAGAGTATGAAATATTTTATGAGATTTGTAAAACTTAGCAGGATCTATTGAAATAAGACTGTAATTATGTAAAGAAAAAGAGAGGTTCAACTAGTCCCAGAAAAAACACATGTTTCTTCATAAATTTAAGTACATATTTTAAATGAAATTAAAAAAAGAATCAATAATATCATTAAACACTGTATTTAATAAACTTTCTAACAGTGTATTACACTTCTTTATACATTATCACCAAAAAAAACTTATTAACAATAAAATCACGTATGTCGTCTTGAGACAAAACAGAAATTACAAATACAAAATATTTTACCTCTTTAACTAAGTGTACACAAAATACAGAATGTTATTTAGCAGCAATTAAAACCTAACGATTATATATAAGTACGTTTTCGTAGAGACTTTGATGTGTAGTTATAATTTCGACCTTTGACGTTTTACATATTAAAATGTCATAATACAGTTTGCATTTTTCTGCGTGATTATACATGTTATACACGTTAAGTACTAGTAATATCATCATTCGGTCTCGGTTTTCATCGCAATACCTACGAGACCCTTTGACTCGAGCGCAAAAAACCGACACGCTTTCGAGAGCGCACGAGGGCCACGAGACGCGACGCGACGCGACGAGAGCAACCTGTACGAGCAAACGATACTAGACGTGGGTCGTTACGTCATTTTCAAGAAACGTAACGAAACCAGTGACTTGATCGGCGTCGCCTGTTTCAAAACTAGTGATTTTTGTAACTGGCTATTTTTATTCGGCTACTGTGATTGTTGGCATAAATATTACCACCAACTATACAGTTACACATGAAACGAAAATTTTAATCACAATCTGTGTTTGTAGCTATACAGTAACTGTATAATGTTAAACCAATAAATTAACTTCCCTTCATACTTTATTCAGGTTTAGGACTGACTGCATTAAATGTATTTATGATTGATTTGCGTTTACTATGACACTAAGATTTTCATAAAATTATTAATGCAGGCATATTTACAAGTCAATTTGATTGTATATACAATAATTATTGAAATTTACAGTTTATTTACACTTTTTCAACGTTTTCACTATCATTTGTTTTTGCACTTTTATTTACACTGTACAATTAATTTGTTTGTTTGTTTGGCTATTTACACACAGTTTTTAAGTTTTATAATATTATAAACATTTAAATTTTTAAAATTTTATACACATTTTTTAGTTTTATTTTAATTTTATGAATACACGAGTTCATGACTCCGTCAAAAATGTTTTAAAAATTATTTAAGTTAAATTCAATGTGACTCGCTTTCCGGAATCGCAAACCGTTGAAATTATTTACAAACAGAGATTAATCTATTTTATTGTCTATGTCTTTAGACTTACGTATGAAAATTAAACGTACAATAATGCTGTTACTTACGATGTTTTGTTTATTGTTGTATGCCACATGTGCGGTTTGCGCTCGACCAACCGAAAGTCGACTCCCGCAATAATCATGGTTAACAGTAATCATAATCACGCATTTACAAAAATCACTACTTGTAACGTGACTCGAAACTAGTGATTCGGTTACATGCCGCGTAGCCAGTTACTGTGCCTAGTGCGAGTTCCACAAAATTAGTCGAATGATTTCACCATCGCGTTAATCGAGTCAACGTCATCGGTATCGACAAGCGAAGAAAAAGCGAAGAAAGAATCGAATCTAATCTATCGATTCACGTTTGCTCACTGTAAATGGCGTTCGTTCCTTCCTTTATGTTGGTAGCACTTTCGCGTCGTGAGATAAACTAACCTACTACCTAACCTACCTACTAACTAACCTACTAACTAACTAAGGATAACATATTCACTTAGTGTTCTTAATATTAGTAGCTGTCTATCAAATTTGTGGTTATTATAGCATCTTTGATGTTTATAATACTTGTACTTTGACAGTTTGTGTTTGTTTACGTGAAGTTGCAATTGTTTTTTGAAAATAATAAATTATAAGTAAAAAACATGAAGACTAGTTCATCTCAATTCGATTTGATGGTGACATTTATGGAGCAGTAAGTTGAATTTAATTTATTTAGTGTTTAGGGCACATATGTTGTGTATTTTGTACCTAGGTTTCACAGACTATAATTTATTGGTTCGAGGCACGGAGATCTCAGCAAACCATCTTCCAATGCAAAAGGTAGGATGACTTTTATGAAAAATTGGGAGGAACTAGCTCAATTACTGAATAGTGATGGTAGCGGTGATACAAAAAGTACGAGAAATGGAAGAGAGTACGTCTAAATGGTTATTTTATACATACTTTGGTTTAAGCTGGGTTGCAGTTCTCTAATTTTATGAAATAATTGCTTCTCTGCTCGCTTTAATTAGTGGAATGTAAGTTGCAGTAGTAGGATATCAGCATATTAGTAACAGTATATAATAATGTTTATTTTATTTTAGGTCATCCACAGCCTGGTCAGGAAAATATTGCCTCATTACTGCCACCATCACTTCCGAGAGCAATATCTTCACCATCTATTGCCTTTGCAGAGGAATTTCAAAGTAGTATATAACATACTTATTAGACAGTATATAAACTTCAGACTAGTACTGAGTTTGTTCCGGGTATTTAACCCAGAAATTCTTGCTTGGCACTTGCAACCACTGAGGCAGTGCTTCACATTTTCCAAATAAATTAAAAATAATAAAATATACATGAGCTATTCAATATACACTAAATATTAATAAATCTTACTTTTAGATAAAAATTAGTTTATGTTATAAATTTATAAGCCAACTTGTCGTCTTTTGTGTTTTTTGTACACAACTACTATATTAATTTTGTTGAAAATTTAATTTATGTTTTTCATATTTTAGGTTCTCAATCTTGCAACGACCCAGGACCATCAAGACGTCCCCATGTTGGCCCAGCAAATATTGTGGCATCTCCGCTTGTTCCATTTCTGGAGGTAGAAGTGGAAAGTAAGATAGAAGTTTAATTATTCATGAAGGTGATAATTTCGAATAAATTTGTTAACATATTACCATTACATAAATTATTACAGACACAAGCATGCTCTCTCAAACTATGCCGTCATCTCAAGTGCAAGAAATTCAGCCAGGGCCTGCTTTTTCCGAGCAATCAACACCTTGCCATTCTAGACCTATTCGAACTCGGGGATCACCTAGAAGACGAGTGAGGCCAGCACACACAGAGCAGGCAGCACAACAGTTTCAGATATTTTGGATAAATTAGTTAACCCTTTCGGTCCCAGTACTCACAATTGTGACGGTGACTTTGTCAATTTTTATAAAATTAAACAATCGTCATGAGCTGACGGGGACAGCGTCGCACGATCGTGCGTATAGTTCAGTTTACTATGACAAAGAGCAGTGGAATTAAATTAAAATAATTTTGACTCAGTCGCCATTCGTCGCCTAGCAACAAGCATGTGTTATGCGCCAAAATTAAACATACCTGTTTGTCACGTAAAAGTTAGTAAAACCTATATTGTTATTGCAATTATTCGTTTGAAAAAAGCTAAATTATCGATAAATTATGTTTTTATTCGTCCTTTCGCGTTTTTAGTTTGTCTTTTTCGAGGTTACTTTTAGATGTCACAATCGTGAGGGTTCGGGCCCAACGTTGGTCAGATTAGTGATTATTTATACCAATTATTTTATGTTATAAACCCTCTTTTTTACTTTTCAGCCTATTTGATTAATTGTTATGAATAGAAATAACTTGGCTTTTGACTCTGATGCTATAATGGTTGGTCCATGACTCGCTGACTCGGATTTGGGCGAGGACTTTGATGACTATAATGATTGGTATCCACCTGGTGAGCTACTTAGTTCTAACTCAAGCAAGAGAAAGAAGCAAGAGTTTCAACAGTAGCAAGTCCATCATTGTCGAATAAATGGACTCGCAGACGATTCGTCGGTAAACCCATGCCTACACTGATATCGGAGCCAACGGAAGAGGTACTTACTCCCAGTGAATACTTTGATAGGTACTTTACTGAAGAAATTTACGAATTATTAGTATTAACTGGTTCAACTGCTATTGGAGCCCAGCCATTGCATAAGGTCCAGCGTTACAATAAAATTACAAAATCATACATCTAAGTAACTTGCCCTGATATGATAAAAAAATACAACAAACACATGGGAGGTCTAAACGTCAGCGACCAAATGATGGAGGTCTACAGATCACGGCATAAAACTCGCAAATGGCCAATCAAGTTAATAATGCATTTGTTCGACTTGGCCATGGCGAAATCGTTGTACGAGTATCGCCAATCATGTGACAGAAATAAAGTCAAGAACTCTGATATCATGAATTTTCTGGACTTTAAAATATACGTATCTGATTTTCTACTTGGCGGTTCAACGAGAAAACCCACCCGAAAAGAATTCGAAGAAATCGCAGAGATGCCTTCAACATCCCACTATCAACCTGCATCTATTCCAACTATAGATAAACATCTCGTTGGATATAATCATTGGTCCGTATGTGATTGCCTAAAAGCTTCTCGCTGTTACCGAGTGACAGGTTGTACAAGCCGTTCAAAAGTAAGATACACAAAATGCAATGTTTATCTTTATAGTACTAAAGATAATTTTTTTTAATATTTTTCTCAAGTCTTTTCCTTCTAGTAATTATAAACTGATGATCTCGATTGTGTGCCTTGTTCCTACTTCTTAATTTTTTATTATATCAAAATACGCAAAAATATAGGTTAAAGAAGCGTTATATTTTGTTACTTATTAACAATAAGAAATTAAGTTAATTTTGATTACAAAATAAATAATTATTCCTAATTTTTTCTTTTATTTGAATACTGTAATTACCCTCACGATCGTGAGGGTAGCTCTAGTTGGGCCCGACGTAGTACGATCGTGAGTATCGTGGAAAACAGTTTTCCCATTTTCTTAGATTTTTTTAGATCCCATATTTGTAATGTACGCATGTTACTTGCCCTAAACCAGTTCTACAATATTCGTTAGGTAACGCCGTCACGGCACGGGTCGGAAAGGGTTAATAAGTATTGTAAAGATTAGTCAATTAATATTTGTTTATTTTAACTCTATTGCTATTAATATTGTTGTTACTAATACTATGTTACTATTAATTATTTAATTAGATTTGTGATAATGATTAAGGCTGATTAATAAAAGAAAGGTTTAAGATTATTAAATTTTATTAATTTACTCCTTATTGTAATCTTCTTGCTAATTGATCTCTCAACATTCTACCTCTAATTAAATCAGAGGTAGCTTCTCCTCTTTCTGTATAGCTTATTTGGTCACATTCTATTGTCCTTTCAAATTGCAGACCTAAAAATAATCGAAAATTAATAAGTTTACTATTTATAAGTTAGCTTAATATATTATAGTAATTTAATTTGAAATTAATATACCCACCAATATTTTCCTCTGTGTCCTCAACACCAAAATTAATAATTATATTATGTAGCACAGAGCATGCTAAAATAATGTGTGCACATTTTACAGGCTTGTAATGCAGAACTCTATCCTTGTGCAGACATCGCCATCGATTTTTCAGCCTTGAGAATGTGTTTTCAATGACAACTCGAGCTCGCATATGTTTTTCATTATAATTATTAGACTCAGCGTTTAAAAATGGTGTCATAAGCCATGGGCGTTGTGGATATCCAGAATCTCCTAGAGTTAAAATATAAATGTTGTCAATAATATAGATGATAGGTATTATTTAGTAATGTTTTGCTTAAAAACACTTTGTATAAATCAAAAAATTCCAATAAGTTATACTGCAGATATATTACCCAAAAGCCAAAACATTTCTCCATTTCGGTGCAAAGATTGCATATATGTGTTTAAATCACTGTTTTCCCATATAAAGGAATCATGATTTGCACCTCCGAACTTGGAATTGACACTTAAAATTCTATATTCATCATCACATACCTGAAAAGAAGAAATTTTTTTATTTTCTGCCCCTTTTTAAGCAATCAATAATATCATTCAAATAAAAAGAACTTTAGATTTACCATTTGAACGTTAAGGGAATGGTAGTGCTTACGACTATAATACAAATGTTCCTCTTCTATTGGTGGGACAACTATTTTAAAATGACTTCCATCAATACAACCAACCACTCCAGGGATTCCATATTTTCTGTAAAATCTAACTTTTAAAATAAGTATTTACTGAATCAAATAATTTGCTTAAGGTTTTTTAAAAATAAGTATATATTTATTATCGTTGACTAACTGGTTGTCTAGCAGCTAGAGTATCAGGGAACCGAATATATTTATTAATTATATTTTTGTGTGTCAGCGCCTGGGTAACTTCTTCTATGTACACACTGCACATTTTTTGTGATATGTGCTTTGCAACTCCAACTGGCCTTTGGTAGGATCCAGTTGCAAAAAAGAATAGAGCAGTGAACACCTGCAATTAAAAAGAGAACAAACTTATACTTGCATTTGTTTTAAACTTGCCTTGCAAAAATGTAAAAAAATTAATGATCGATCGATACACACTTTATGTTCCAAGGAAACGCGTTGAGAGGACCTAAGATTTGTCAAACTCCTTAGCTCTTGAACATAAAAACTTGAACACTTTCTTGGAAAAGCGATATCTATCTTTGAATTGCCTCTCCGTTAGGTGTAACAAGGGATTGAAAGATGCACGAGCTCTTGTTTCAACATTGGCGTTATAATTGCGGTCATCTTGTGCCTTAGCGGCTGTAAACATCCTCCATGCGAAATAAAAACGTCCTGCCATACTTAAATATCATTCACAAAATACGAAATAAAATTACTAAACCTTCAACAATTGTTCTCACTACACTGTCTCACTGTAAAAATCTATGTGAAAACTTTTTCGATAGCATCAGAGTAAATTTTGTTTATGTTACGTCTCGAATGATTGAAATTGCCACTCGCACTCGCAATGTACTCGAGAGCATTTGAAACGACCAATCACAAGCGTTAACGTTCTCACTGTCAAATGCTATTCAATGTTCAATGTTCGATATCGACGACGTAATAAACTCGCACTCAGGAGTTGTGTTTCAAATTAGTGTCACTAGTTGGCGCTTTTTTTATTCCATACAAATCGTAGTTAAATTTATCGCTATCGAACGCGTAAAAAACTCGCACCAACTCGCACTAGGCACACTGTATCTAGTGACGTGAAATAACGCTCACGTCTAACCTGTACACACTCGTACACGCCCTGTCTAGACATGGGTCGTAACGTCTTTTGGACGTAATCGGTTGTACGTAGTTTCGTGGATATGAGTAACTAGTTTCAAAACTGCTTATTTTTGTAATTAGTTACATATGTATACAGTATAGCGTAGGTTAGTTTTGCGTTTGTGTTATGTTATGATTACGAATACGTAACAGGTTATAGGTATTATAACATGTGCGCGACATTGTCAATATTAGTACCTTTGTACAATTTTATACAGTCACAAAATATGTAAGTATTATTGTCCATCACATCACATAATTTTTATGATCCACATAATACACAAAAATTAACTTAATACAAAAAATATTTATTATTTATTTACACCAATTATATGTCTGTTTATGTACACTAAATATTTATATACACTTTAAATGTTTATTCACAAAGAAAATTATACATGTTATAATATTTATAAAAAAAAATTAAGAACAATGTTAAATAACGCTCGCCTCTAGGCCTGTCTCGTGGTGTCTCGACGAGCGTGTACAGAAGGCATAAAATTTGTGTATAAAGTGTTTTGAATATGAATGAACAAAGTGCATTTATTATTTATTTATTTAATAAAAGAAAAAAATTGTTTTCTTATCGGTCACCACGCTCAAAAAGTGTAACTTGAATTAATATCAAAGAAAAAGAAATACTGCATAAATAAAATAAATAAGTAATTATAATTGCATAAGTTGATACAAAATGCTATGCAATAGCTTTACCGCGGCAGTCCCCGAGTGCCACACGTCTTTTTTAATATTTTATACAATTTTTCATTCGGCACAATAAACGTCTTGACCGATTTTCTTCAAAATTAAATGAGGTCTAAGTTACATAATTATGCGTTAAATGAAACTGGTCCCGTGTCAATATCACTCTTTGTTCTTGAGATACACGAGGCGAAAATTGAATCCGAACATACATACATACGTACAGGTGCACACACGGACATCCTATTAAAAATGTCGACTCTAAAAACCTTGAAACATGGAGATATGTTAAAATTTCCAATATGCAAAATCGGATCCATGACAATAACTTCCCCTGGGACGTTAAAAATTATATAAAAGCTATGCTGTATTCTTGTCCTTCTTTATTAGTTGAGTAAAATCCAGTGCCGGACGTGTGCCCCTTCCCTTGTTGGGAGCATTGGTCTCAATCGTCGTCGGTTTTACACCTTTGACACTGATGCCCGTCTCTGGTCGTTATCATCTATTGGAAGCCATACAATTTCCTCTTGCGGGGAGTCGATGGATGCAGGTGACTTAAGCCTATGTGGTGGTTTGTGGGCGAGACCTATGTTTGGTATTGGACTGGGATAAAAAATTAAGAATAGTTACAGCATTTATGCGTCGATGAGCACGGACCTACTCTCATTTACAAGTGGGTTATGGAGCAGTTACTACGCTCGCACTGGTGTAGGCTGGTTTCATGGTAATTTGATCAAAATAATGTAAGCAAGAAATGCTCCCACGGATGTGTAAAAGTGGACTCGCTCCCACGGACGTGTAAAATTCAGCTAACACGGCAATCCCCTCTCCGCGTGAGAACTGTATGTTTGAACATTAAATTGAACCTGTTTTCTGATAACATACTTTGGACCGTCTTAGGTAAAATACGGCTTTCATTTAAACACCCAAAAGCCTATAATATTACACCATTTAAACCGAAAAACAACTGTGCTATTGCTATTTGTTGGCAGAAATAAGTAAATAAGAGGGTAGTACATATCCAGACGGACACTTGTACATAAAAGGAATCCTACCATCTTTAACATAGACCTCCCACAAAGAATGTAACAAGCTCAGTACTGAACAACGCTGCCGCTGGCTTTCGCAATTCAAAGGCGAATAAAATATAAATATGTGTAAGTTCTGTAAGTCATCCCTCCAAATTGCAAAGTACGAGAATATTAGATTGTTGATTCAGCGCTTGTTCAAAATTGTACTTAATGTTTGTCTCTGATATCTTTTTAGAAGGAACGAGCTTACAGTCCATCTGTTGCTGTGGCCCCTAGGGATTTACATCTCTCGTGAGTTATAAATCAAAATACAGGTGCTTTGTCACACCTTACGGCTAAGGTGGAATGCCAGTTTTCCGTTAAAAAGGGTCTCTGTAATTGTGTGATCCTTCCCCGGTCGAACCGATCCATTCGTGCTACAACTATAATATAGCTACAGCCAGCGTTACTCTACCAATTTTATTCATGTATACAATATACGAGTATAACGAAAATTACGTATACAATATATATACAAATGTAGCAATGTACTACACTCATGTAAATTACTATCTATGAAATTATTTTATATGTCTTTTTAAAGTTATAAATCTCAAATTGAGGGCTTACTGCTTTCTTTAATACAAAACCAGTAACTTACCAAAAACGTACTCAAACCTTAACCGCTTAAATCTCGCTGTGGGCGAATTGAATTGAATTTACAGTTAATGAAACTTTGTCGCGAAGTCAATGTATATCTAAATAGATTAACTGTTTTTAAGATATAAAGTCAAACTAAAATTCATATTTTCAATGGAAACAAAAAGCGAAATGTTTAGTATTAACAATTAATTTATATAAAAAATAAGTAAGAACATGTAACGGCACAGAGGGAAACAAATCAGGTGCAGCAGCAGCTTCCTGATAACGACTCAAAATATTAATAAACTGCTGTTCCCAACCCGGTTGCAAAGCGTGAAAACTGTGGCAAATACCCCCCTATGAGGCGACCTGTGTTGGAGGCCTGTGTTCAGCAGTGGACTTCAATAGGCTTTAACAGTAACTTTAAAAATATAAAGCCAATAAAATTTAAGTTTTTTTTTAAATTGAAAGCACTAGTCAATGTGTCAATTCTTATTGGGCAGGTGTTTCTGAAGAATAACCGAGTTTGTTGAAAAAAGTTCTCCTTTGAGGTAAGTAGTTTCGATAAACTGGCCTTAAATTTATTTTTGACTATCTAGGTTTATTACTATTTCTTATTTTAAATGAAAAACGAATATATTTACTAAATGTACATAATTATCGGAAGATTATAAATAATTTAAATCAAAATATATATAATGTGAAATAAACAGCTCGGAAAACAATTTCTAAAAACAAAAATTCATCAAATGGATTAAAATACTATTCTCATTTCTGAATTCTAAAGAAATAAATTATTTAATATGTGGTTGTACGCCGGAAAAAGCAAACATTTCAACAAAGTCAAGTATGTACAATGCTTTGAATAATATACAAGAAGTGTACACTTGTCTCCAGTTAACTTCTACCACAAAACGGTTGGTTTCTCATTGTACTTGTTATGTGAATATAGTTTTAATCCTTGCGTGATTTTAACAAGCTTCATTTTTACAAGTTTTTAAAACGTTCTTGTTTTTGAATAAATATATATTTACGGATTTTATTTCGTTTTAATGGATTTTATGGCAACATACAGTAACATACATGTCTCAAAAATAATTTATTCAGTTCATTTCAGTTCTCATTTATTATTCTTAGTCCGATCTACGCAATGAATATGGCCACTGACTATAAGACAAATACTCTAATAGGAGCGCCGATTCCTCCAAAAAATATTCTATATATACAATTTTTTTTCTATATAGGTTACATTAATTACAGCTGGACACGAAACAGTTCTTGTTAATCCATCCAATTATCTGTTTCGTATGGGAGTATATCCGAATAGAGATTATATTTAAAGGAAACTAAGCAGAATTTTTCCGCAAAGTGAAAGGAAATCTCCGGTTGCTGTAATCAGTATTAATTCTTTCAAGAAACACAAAAAATACAAATTTTTTAATCTAACGTAACACAGTAGAGGCGATCACGCCATTTAATAAATTATAAGCAACGGCGTATAATTAATCTTCTTAAACATCCTATAGAAAGCTCAATATTCATTATCTCGATAGCGTAAATTATTTATTCGTTCATTCATTTACTGAGCCATGATAGCTCAGGGGCTAAACGCTTGTTGTACACTATGAAATTAATAATTGCAATTTGAAGTGCTGATTAACAATGTGCTCGGCTGTGAAGGAAAACATCGTGAGGCAAACTGCTTGTTATCTAAAAATTAAAAAAATCGAAGATGTGTGAAGTCTAGTAATTTTGCATAATTAACACACTTGGCAAGGGGATTGGCAACCACAGTTTTTTGTAAATCAATTTTATTTGTAATCAGAAAGACGCTGCTGTCATTTCCTGTTTCAGTTTTCTTCTGCCGCTTCATACGACCTGCACGGGACGAAATGAGGTAGCAGATATTCGCCATTACATGATTTGATTAAGATTTTAATACACTTAAGTTAAAGTTGTAATCATTGTACTGTCTCGTTACAGCAGTTTAGAGATAGGTCTAAATCGGCGTCGGTTTAGTTACGGAGGATGGCATTGAAAATCAGTGCCCGTCGAAATTGGACTTTAGACGCTGGAAAATGATGTGTTAGCAACTCACCATTTTCTGTCGGGAACGAGGCGTATAATTTCCATATATTTTATATTTGTTTTTTTGTTATATTTATTTTTGACTATTTTTTGTCCGCAAAGATAGACCAAATTTAGAGTACCCTTTGCCGACGAGCATTTACGCGTAGATATATGGATGTAAAAAAGAGAAAACTTTACATATTCGATCGCATATTCTATATGAACTGGGATTTGGTCCAAAGATAAGGTAGCACTATCGTAATTCGATAAAATATCCATTTCAAAACGTGCAGCATACATAAATTTCTAATTTAATAAGGCTGCAGATAGCTTCACTGTCATAAATTCCACTAAAGCTCCCCTTGGGTGCTCCCTGCCGACACGCTGTTACAATAAATCTTATAACAAAGTGATTTTTAATAAATGACCTTAAAACTTATAAAGATTAGCGTACAGAATATTTGATCTTTATTGTATTTTAATTTGAGTACAATATTTTACGACAGGTAATTTTAACTTTTTTACAATATTTTATAACTTTTTTAGGCCTATATTCAGCAGTGGACTTGTAAAGGCCTGTAATGATGACAATGATGATGATATTACGAGAGTCCCTTTTTATAGGAGGCTAGCGAACAAGCACAAATTCTACCTAACGATAAGTGGATTCTACGGCCTATAGAAATCACTTTACTATCTCCGAAAAGATACAAAAGAAATATTAATTGTATCTAGAATACTTTTTGTATATCTCAAAACTTATTGAGTGTCCTACGTATCTCCTATTACTATTAGTTAGATAGTAGTCAAGCACTGACTTAGTATAATTTAAAAAAAAACTTCATTGAACCTTTATTACGAATCAAAACGGAGGTGCGTTCTCACCTCTGAGGACTAAAATAAAATGCCTCGTTACTTAAAAAGGGTCTACGAGTCTCCTCATTCACCGTTCGTAGCACAGTAGCAGTAAGCCGTTATTTCGCGCAAGTGTTAGTTCATATGGCGTAGATAGTACCTACCACAATTATAGTCAACCAAATCTAAGAAATACCTTTTGACGTTTTACATTGAACATTCCGCAATAACTTTGCACAAGCGTACTCACACGATTTCAAATATCCCTTTCGCCATTCGAGGGCTGTTATTATTTCATTACAACGTGTATAGTTTTTTGTCATTAATTTAAATTCGAATCTTTCAAACAAAGCAAAATTTAAAATAAGTAACCGGTATCAACTTTTTTACTTGGCGTCGTTTCAAAGATATGTCCCTATGTAACTTACCGTAGTGTTTGGAAGATTAAAATGCATTGTTATGCGAATGATCGGCGAAAATATGCAAATAATCAGTAAAGATATTCAAATAATGGAATCATAAAATTTTTTATGTGTTATTTGTTTAGTAAATTTTTTATTTTTAAAATTCTTTAAATTACATGAATCATGAATAACACAAGTTTATTTTTTTTTACTTTGTCGACGTAAATTTGTGTAGACAAAAAAGCTCATATACATATACACGGCCGCGCTGAAAAAACACTAGATACGTAATTTCAATCACCCGCCATTTCGGGAGCTTACTGTGCGTAATTTTGCGTAATTTTGTGATTCTATGTTTGTCTTCTTATTTTGTGACTCGCCTTTAACTTTTTGGACTGTTTCTTCTATATTCGTTGAAGCATGTGCCCATGTCACAAAGGATGATTGGGCAAAAGTGGTAGAAAAAAAAAACAAATATATTGATTATGGATGACTTTGAAAGAAACATTAATTTTGATTGTATTAGTTCAATCTTAAATTCTTATAAATGTGCCTCTAGAAATAAGCAGTTACATAAAATACGAAGAAATTGACAAATCTTGGGTTTAATTTATTCTCGTATTATTAAAACCAAACTGTAAATGATTACCAACTCTAAATAATCGATATCGTTTTTTTTAAGAATCGAATATTGTGCGTTCACATTTTTTAGTTGTCATGCTTGGTGCAATAAGTTTGACAGCTGTCAAAATGTATTTCTTAGATTTGGTTGACTGTAGTAATTAAACGGTAAAGTTAGCAGGGGTTAATAATGGCGTTAAGACGAGAAACACCTATGGGAAAATTAGCTAAAACAAAACGCGATAGAGTCTGTAAAAATAGCTCATATACATTGAATACAAGATTCCATACTTTAGAAAGAATGAATAAGGAAAGAGTGACAAAAGAAAATGCAATACAAGTGAGTGCCAGAGTCGAAAAGGAACGCCTTACACAGAACTTTATGAAATTGGCAGTACTTGTATGAACCAACCAACCGACGAATATGTATGCGTAGCATAATAATTATAATGATTTCCAATGTATGCGTAGATATATGAGTGTGAAAGAATCAAGAGAGGTGTAAGATACGCTGATCTTCAGACGTTGGTGTTTTAAATTAAATTAAATCCGTAAATATTTTTTTAATACAGTTGCTCAAAAAGTAGCGTATTGCAGGTACGTATAGTGTTCGGGATGTGGACTATTACATACTCGAACTTTTTCTTTACCTTTTCGGAACTCGTGCGTTCTCTTTCCCAACTGTCAAAATAATGTCTATTAAAAAGAAAAAACCAAGCACGAAGTTTTTACTAAAAAAAATTCATAGAAGTTTTTATGATTCATGCAAATATTTCAAAAAAGAAGCTACTAAGTTGTTTCAATATCAGATTTAATGATTTAATGATACAATGAGCTAGGTTAGGTTTTATTTCATTTCATCTCATTAAATTTCATTTTCATTTCATATCAATAAAAAATTCTACTGAAGACTTGTCTGTATGGGCATAGTTCCCTTTGCCTACCCAGAATAGGTGAAGAAAACAAAAAAATCTGTGGTTATATTATTTTGCGGTTAGCGCTATTTTGCAAAAATGTTCTTTGCGAGTTTAGTCGTTTGTTGCACAAAATGAGTGATTTTGGCGATATTTTATTTGAATTAACACCACCGGAACTCAGTTTAATTGCACAAAATGCTTCGGAGAACATTTTACCGGAAAACTCAAGAAGTCGCTACATATCTACATATGACGAATTTATTGCTTGGAGAGAAGAGAAAAAAGCAAATAATTTTTCAGAAAATGTTATGTTGGCATACTTCTCCGAACTCTCGGCAAAATTAAAACCTTCTACGTTATGGTCGAGGTTTTCGATTGTAAAAAGTATGCTGAAAATAAGGAACAACGTGGATATAAATGAATACCCAAAACTAAATGCTTTCTTAAAACGACAATCAGACGGTTTTACAACTAAAAAGTTGAAAATATTAACATTGAATGAGGTGGAAAGGTTTTTCAACGAAGCTCTCGATGATCGTTAATTAGCCACAAAGGTAATTTATTAATAAATACTTATATTTTTCTTGAGTATTCAGTTTACGAAATGGCAAAATACAGACAATATATTATTAAAAAATATTAATCGAATCCCTTTTTTGTAGGTTGCGCTGATTTTGGCATTGTTGGAGCTTGCCGCAGAGAGGAAGTAGCCAATATTACTTTAGAAGATATTGAAGCCCATGGAAAAATACTACTAATCAAGGTTCCGAATACAAAAAATAAGATACCGAGAAGCTTTGTTGTTGAAGGGGATTTTCTTAGAATAGTGCAAAAATATATGATCAGCCGTCCCAAAAAGCAAACACTGACCGTTTTTTTCCAAAATTATCAAAAAGGGAAGTGTACAACTCAAGCAATCGGGATAAACAAATTTGGTAATATGCCAAAAGAAATAGTTGCGTTTCTTGGTCTGCCGGATGCTGAGTTGGGCACAGCTTCAGGAGGACTTCTGCTACATTATTGGCAGATTCAGGAGCCAATTTGACGTCCTTAAAGCGACTAGGAGGTTGGAAGTCAGACAAAGTTGCAGAAGGCTATATTGCTGATTGATTAAACAAAAAACTAGAAACTGGGAAAAAATAACACAATCCATTAAAGTCCAGTCCGTCTCCTTCACATGACAATACTGAAGAGAACGTTCGTCCATCTACCTTCGTTGATAATGATAATACATCAACGAAGGTAGATGGACGAACGTTCTCTTCAGTATTGTCATGTGAAGGAGACGGACTGGACTTTAATGGATTGTGTTATTTTTTCCCAGTTTCTAGTTTTTTGTTTAATCAATCAGCAATATAGCCTTCTGCAACTTTGTCTGACTTCCAACCTCCTAGTCGCTTTAAGGACGTCAAATTGGCTCCTGAATCTGCCAATAATGTAGCAGAAGTCCTCCTGAAGCTGTGCCCAACTCAGCATCCGGCAGACCAAGAAACGCAACTATTTCTTTTGGCATATTACCAAATTTGTTTATCCCGATTGCTTGAGTTGTACACTTCCCTTTTTGATAATTTTGGAAAAAAACGGTCAGTGTTTGCTTTTTGGGACGGCTGATCATATATTTTTGCACTATTCTAAGAAAATCCCCTTCAACAACAAAGCTTCTCGGTATCTTATTTTTTGTATTCGGAACCTTGATTAGTAGTATTTTTCCATGGGCTTCAATATCTTCTAAAGTAATATTGGCTACTTCCTCTCTGCGGCAAGCTCCAACAATGCCAAAATCAGCGCAACCTACAAAAAAGGGATTCGATTAATATTTTTTAATAATATATTGTCTGTATTTTGCCATTTCGTAAACTGAATACTCAAGAAAAATATAAGTATTTATTAATAAATTACCTTTGTGGCTAATTAACGATCATCGAGAGCTTCGTTGAAAAACCTTTCCACCTCATTCAATGTTAATATTTTCAACTTTTTAGTTGTAAAACCGTCTGATTGTCGTTTTAAGAAAGCATTTAGTTTTGGGTATTCATTTATATCCACGTTGTTCCTTATTTTCAGCATACTTTTTACAATCGAAAACCTCGACCATAACGTAGAAGGTTTTAATTTTGCCGAGAGTTCGGAGAAGTATGCCAACATAACATTTTCTGAAAAATTATTTGCTTTTTTCTCTTCTCTCCAAGCAATAAATTCGTCATATGTAGATATGTAGCGACTTCTTGAGTTTTCCGGTAAAATGTTCTCCGAAGCATTTTGTGCAATTAAACTGAGTTCCGGTGGTGTTAATTCAAATAAAATATCGTCAAAATCACTCATTTTGTGCAACAAACGACTAAACTCGCAAAGAACATTTTTGCAAAATAGCGCTAACCGCAAAATAATATAACCACAGATTTTTTTGTTTTCTTCACCTATTCTGGGTAGGCAAAGGGAACTATGCCCATACAGACAAGTCTTCAGTAGAATTTTTTATTGATATGAAATGAAAATGAAATTTAATGAGATGAAATGAAATAAAACCTAACCTAGCTCATTGTATCATTAAATCATTAAATCTGATATTGAAACAACTTAGTAGCTTCTTTTTTGAAATATTTGCATGAATCATAAAAACTTCTATGAATTTTTTTTAGTAAAAACTTCGTGCTTGGTTTTTTCTTTTTAATAGACATTATTTTGACAGTTGGGAAAGAGAACGCACGAGTTCCGAAAAGGTAAAGAAAAAGTTCGAGTATGTAATAGTCCACATCCCGAACACTATACGTACCTGCAATACGCTACTTTTTGAGCAACTGTATTAAAAAAATATTTACGGATTTAATTTAATTTAAAACACCAACGTCTGAAGATCAGCGTATCTTACACCTCTCTTGATTCTTTCACACTCATATATCTACGCATACATTGGAAATCATTATAATTATTATGCTACGCATACATATTCGTCGGTTGGTTGGTTCATACAAGTACTGCCAATTTCATAAAGTTCTGTGTAAGGCGTTCCTTTTCGACTCTGGCACTCACTTGTATTGCATTTTCTTTTGTCACTCTTTCCTTATTCATTCTTTCTAAAGTATGGAATCTTGTATTCAATGTATATGAGCTATTTTTACAGACTCTATCGCGTTTTGTTTTAGCTAATTTTCCCATAGGTGTTTCTCGTCTTAACGCCATTATTAACCCCTGCTAACTTTACCGTTTAATTACTACAGTCAACCAAATCTAAGAAATACATTTTGACAGCTGTCAAACTTATTGCACCAAGCATGACAACTAAAAAATGTGAACGCACAATATTCGATTCTTAAAAAAAACGATATCGATTATTTAGAGTTGGTAATCATTTACAGTTTGGTTTTAATAATACGAGAATAAATTAAACCCAAGATTTGTCAATTTCTTCGTATTTTATGTAACTGCTTATTTCTAGAGGCACATTTATAAGAATTTAAGATTGAACTAATACAATCAAAATTAATGTTTCTTTCAAAGTCATCCATAATCAATATATTTGTTTTTTTTTTTCTACCACTTTTGCCCAATCATCCTTTGTGACATGGGCACATGCTTCAACGAATATAGAAGAAACAGTCCAAAAAGTTAAAGGCGAGTCACAAAATAAGAAGACAAACATCGAATCACAAAATTACGCAAAATTACGCACAGTAAGCTCCCGAAATGGCGGGTGATTGAAATTACGTATCTAGTGTTTTTTCAGCGCGGCCGTGTATATGTATATGAGCTTTTTTGTCTACACAAATTTACGTCGACAAAGTAAAAAAAATAAACTTGTGTTATTCATGATTCATGTAATTTAAAGAATTTTAAAAATAAAAAATTTACTAAACAAATAACACATAAAAAATTTTATGATTCCATTATTTGAATATCTTTACTGATTATTTGCATATTTTCGCCGATCATTCGCATAACAATGCATTTTAATCTTCCAAACACTACGGTAAGTTACATAGGGACATATCTTTGAAACGACGCCAAGTAAAAAAGTTGATACCGGTTACTTATTTTAAATTTTGCTTTGTTTGAAAGATTCGAATTTAAATTAATGACAAAAAACTATACACGTTGTAATGAAATAATAACAGCCCTCGAATGGCGAAAGGGATATTTGAAATCGTGTGAGTACGCTTGTGCAAAGTTATTGCGGAATGTTCAATGTAAAACGTCAAAAGGTATTTCTTAGATTTGGTTGACTATAATTGTGGTAGGTACTATCTACGCCATATGAACTAACACTTGCGCGAAATAACGGCTTACTGCTACTGTGCTACGAACGGTGAATGAGGAGACTCGTAGACCCTTTTTAAGTAACGAGGCATTTTATTTTAGTCCTCAGAGGTGAGAACGCACCTCCGTTTTGATTCGTAATAAAGGTTCAATGAAGTTTTTTTTTAAATTATACTAAGTCAGTGCTTGACTACTATCTAACTAATAGTAATAGGAGATACGTAGGACACTCAATAAGTTTTGAGATATACAAAAAGTATTCTAGATACAATTAATATTTCTTTTGTATCTTTTCGGAGATAGTAAAGTGATTTCTATAGGCCGTAGAATCCACTTATCGTTAGGTAGAATTTGTGCTTGTTCGCTAGCCTCCTATAAAAAGGGACTCTCGTAATATCATCATCATTGTCATCATTACAGGCCTTTACAAGTCCACTGCTGAATATAGGCCTAAAAAAGTTATAAAATATTGTAAAAAAGTTAAAATTACCTGTCGTAAAATATTGTACTCAAATTAAAATACAATAAAGATCAAATATTCTGTACGCTAATCTTTATAAGTTTTAAGGTCATTTATTAAAAATCACTTTGTTATAAGATTTATTGTAACAGCGTGTCGGCAGGGAGCACCCAAGGGGAGCTTTAGTGGAATTTATGACAGTGAAGCTATCTGCAGCCTTATTAAATTAGAAATTTATGTATGCTGCACGTTTTGAAATGAATATTTTATCGAATTACGATAGTGCTACCTTATCTTTGGACCAAATCCCAGTTCATATAGAATATGCGATCGAATATGTAAAGTTTTCTCTTTTTTACATCCATATATCTACGCGTAAATGCTCGTCGGCAAAGGGTACTCTAAATTTGGTCTATCTTTGCGGACAAAAAATAGTCAAAAATAAATATAACAAAAAAACAAATATAAAATATATGGAAATTATACGCCTCGTTCCCGACAGAAAATGGTGAGTTGCTAACACATCATTTTCCAGCGTCTAAAGTCCAATTTCGACGGGCACTGATTTTCAATGCCATCCTCCGTAACTAAACCGACGCCGATTTAGACCTATCTCTAAACTGCTGTAACGAGACAGTACAATGATTACAACTTTAACTTAAGTGTATTAAAATCTTAATCAAATCATGTAATGGCGAATATCTGCTACCTCATTTCGTTGCGCTGATTTTGGCATTGTTGGAGCTTGCCGCAGAGAGGAAGTAGCCAATATTACTTTAGAAGATATTGAAGCCCATGGAAAAATACTACTAATCAAGGTTCCGAATACAAAAAATAAGATACCGAGAAGCTTTGTTGTTGAAGGGGATTTTCTTAGAATAGTGCAAAAATATATGATCAGCCGTCCCAAAAAGCAAACACTGACCGTTTTTTTCCAAAATTATCAAAAAGGGAAGTGTACAACTCAAGCAATCGGGATAAACAAATTTGGTAATATGCCAAAAGAAATAGTTGCGTTTCTTGGTCTGCCGGATGCTGAGTTGGGCACAGCTTCAGGAGGACTTCTGCTACATTATTGGCAGATTCAGGAGCCAATTTGACGTCCTTAAAGCGACTAGGAGGTTGGAAGTCAGACAAAGTTGCAGAAGGCTATATTGCTGATTGATTAAACAAAAAACTAGAAACTGGGAAAAAATAACACAATCCATTAAAGTCCAGTCCGTCTCCTTCACATGACAATACTGAAGAGAACGTTCGTCCATCTACCTTCGTTGATAATGATAATACATCAGATCCAATTCCGTCATCTAGCAAATGCCATTGTATAACACCTTTGAGAAATATACATGAACAATCATACGAAATTAATAATACTTTGTCTCAAACAGTAAATATGCAACCTAAAACTTCCCCAGTTAGTATAAAAAACTGTACCAATTTCAACGTATATGTGAAATATAACTTTTATAAGTAAGTAATAAATGATTAGTTAGTTGAGTTTATTGTTGTTATTATTTTATTAAATTGCTTCATTTTTTCGCAACTGTATTAAAAATAGTTGTTCAGTACACGTGCGGAACCGTCATTGGAACGGAACTGTCAACCCTCACCTTCGGCTGCGCCTCGGCTCGGATAGACATTTGTCGGAACGTTGCAATGACCGGCTTTTAGCACTCGTAATGAAATAAACTATAATAATAATAATAAAGCCTCTTTATTCCTTAATAGAAAATATTTACAATACAACAATTATATGTACGCTTAGAAAATAAAATAAAATATATATTTCAATTAAGGACCCCCCTTTGGGTAAAGGCCTCCTCCATCTTTTCCCACTCTTTTCGGTTCTGTGCTATTTTTAACCAATTTTTTCCTGCTGTCTTTTCAATCTCATCGACCCATCTTTCTTTCGGTCTTCCTTGCTTGCGTTTGCCTGTTGGTCCTGTCCACATGGTTACTCGTTTATTCCATTTGGTATCTGTAGATCGTGCTACATGACCTGCCCACTTCCACTTCAATTTTTGAGAGTAATGTAATGCGTCTATCACTCTCGTTTTCTTGCGAATGTCGTTGTTTTTGCATTTATCTTTTAGTTTTAGGTTTAGGATACTTCTTTCCATTGCACGTTGACATGTTTATATTATGTTGACAAGTATTTTATTCCTTGTTTGTCTATTGAAGATCCATGTTTGGCAGCCATATGTGAGACGGGGAAGTATGCAGGAATCCATGACTTTCTTTTTCAAATTTAGCGGTAGATCTGCTTTGAGTACCTCTATGTTTCCAAAACTTATTCCAGGTTATAGCAATTCTCCTATCGATCTCGTCTTGATTTCTAGAAATTTTAAAAGATGTTTGTTTGCCTAGGTAGTTATAGTGATCTACATATTCCAGCTCTATGTCATCTACTTTTATTGGGTGTTTTGTGCTATTTGTGCATACCTTCGTTTTTTCAGTGTTTAGTTTTAGGCCTATTTTGTGCTTACATTGTTAATTTCTTGTATCATGGCTCAAGTTTTTTATGTGAATCGGAGAAGATAACAATATCATCGGCGAAGGGAAGGTTATTCAAATAGTTGCCATTGAGATTAACTCCTGCTTTATTCCAGGATAGGTCTTTCATAATGTGTTGTAGTACCGCCATGAAAAGTTTAGGTGAATGAGGATCGCCTTGTTTTACTCCTCTACGTATTTTGATCTCAGGTCCTGTACGATCAAGTTTAACTCGGCTTATGCTTTGTTCATAGATACTTCTTATGATAGCTATATATGTTTGTGGTATTTTTTGCTGTTTGAGAGCTCTCCGTATACTGTCATGGGATATAGAGTCGAATGCTTTTACGTAGTCTATGAATCCGAGATATAGAGGTTTATTGAACTCTACAAATTTTTCAATTATTAAATCTAAGGTGTGGATATGATCTATGGTGCAGAAACCTCTACGAAAGCCCGCTTGTTCTGTAGGTTGCTGTTCGTCTATTTGACCTCCTATCCGTTTTTCTAGGCACATTGCGAAAAATTTATATATCGCAGGTAACAGACTTATAGGGCGATAGTTGCTAGCATTCGTTGGGTCACCTTTTTTGTACAAGAGAATAATTCTTGATTCTGTCCATTTTTTGGGCACGCTACGTTTTTCTAAAACTGTATTAAACAGTTCCATGAGAGGTGCAGCTAATAGATGTTTGCCAAGTTTCAAAGCTTCGTTAAGAATACCGTCAGGACCGGAACTTTTATAATTTTTCAGGTTGTCTATGTTTCTGATGATTTCTATTTCGGTAAACTTATCAACACTTGTGGAGTCATAGACCTCCTCTAGTGTTTGCTCAGATTCCAGAGTATCTATAGTCTGCGCTTCATAGAGGTGCTTATAAAATTCTGTTGCGATATTGACAACATCTTTCCTTGTCTGAATTCCGTGTTTATTTGTTTTAAGTTGTGGTATCCAATTTTTATTTTTATTTAATTGTTTATCGGCTTTTTTGAGACTCCCAGTGTTATTAAGATGCTCCTCTAATATTTGTATTCTATGTTGTTGGTAATCTTTTTTTAATTTTTTGTTTGCATTTTTGAATATAATAATAATAATAATAATAATGGCGTAGGGAATTGACGACCCCATCGCCCGCTGACGTAACAGTTAAGTGACAAAACTGCTACGTCAACGCAGTCAGTCAGCGCTTTGCGAGAGGTGTGAGCGCCGTGCCTCGGCAGAATTCAGGGTGCAAAGGCCCGTTTGTGCTTATGGCCGTCCACGATACGATGCCGGGCCTGGGCGTCTGCCGTTAATGGACGCCCATATTATGGATGATGGAGAAAAAGATAGTGCGCAAAGGGCCGCTGCCTGGAGGTCGCCAGGGCGCGTCTGGAGCTGGCGCTGGACGCGACAGCATGCGGGCCGCCAGCCGAGCGCGGGGTGTTGCAAGACCACCTAGCAGCCCCCCGCATCCATCATCCCCACCAGAAGGCTTAGTGTCGGCTGGGTCTTCTCGGACTCAGCAAGCGGCACCCGCCGCTGGTGGAGCACGTCGCATGCGTTGGTCTAAATCGATGAATGAAAACGCACTGCGGGCGTATTTTAGGGTAAAAGGGGAAGAAACTGGATGTTTGGCGTATCGGGCTCGGATGCATCGCTTTTTTGCAGAGCTGGAGCCATCTCTATCCGTCACTGAGCAAAACCTGGCAGACCGAGTTAGGTACATCCTGCGCTCCAACATATTTGGTGATGCCGAGCTCGAGCGACTACGACGTGAGGCTATTCCTTCATCGAATGGAAATGCTACGGCTGGGAATGCGGCGCCACTAGATGCGCAACAAACTGCATATGTGGATGCTGCCGTCAACATTCCATTTGTGGCTAATTCAGACGATGATGGAATAGTCTCCCACGAACTAGAGAAAATGAGGAGCATATTGGAAGAGTCGATGCTGGAAACGCGCAGCATGCCTCTCGAAAATCGACCGCGACTTCCCCGCATACCCCTTAGCAAGCGAAATCAGGCTGTCGTGCGGGCTCTTAACCCAATGCTGTTGACCTATTTGGAAGCCAGCCGGGACCTTTGCGAGACGGATTCAATTCTTTTTGGCGCCGCACTGGCAGTATGCCGTATTATTGGCGCCAAACTTCCCGTGGCTGGACGTGCTACTCAAAAAAGTAGCGCCATCCCAGCCTGAAGAAAAAGAATTGAGGACCGTATCGCAAAGGCAAGGGCCCTTATCGGCAGACTGACAAGCTTCAGGTCGGGTAATAATAGACCGAGGATTGTGCGCACCGTTAGGGTGGCGTTTGCTGGGACAAATATCAGTTTGTTCCAGCCGGATATCACGCAAAAACTAACGGAGCGCATAGATGACCTGAAGCAAAAAATCGCTGCTTGGGGGAAGCGGATTCGACGATTTAGCGAGAGGTCAAGGCAGTTCAACCAGAATCATCTCTTCCAGAGTGATCAGAAGAGGCTCTATAAATCATTGGAGCGACCAGAGGTATGTGGAGCGGGCCCAGGACCGGATCAGGCTGACACTGTCGCATTTTGGCGTGGCCTGTGGTCAGAGCCCGTAAACCACAGCGAGGGCCCTTGGATGGAAGTTGTGGCGAGCCAGAGTGCAAGTGTTACGCCTATGGACCCGTCACCATAACGCCTGAAGACGTGGCTGAGGCGGTCCGTAAGGCCCCGAACTGGAAAAATCCGGGGCTCGACGGGCTGCATCATTACTGGCTGAAGGGGTTCGTAGTGTGTCACGCTGTGCTCGCCCGACAGTTTCAAGAGGCTCTCGATCAGAAGTCGCTCCCGAGTTTCTTCACTACTGGGATCACTCATTTGGTTCCTAAAGATCAGGATACCACAGACCCGAGCAAATACCGCCCCATCACGTGTCTACCCACCATATATAAGACACTGACATCCATTTTGAGCGCGAGAATCACCCGTCACCTGGAGCTAAATCAGGTGATGTCACGCGCTCAAAATGGATGCCGGGGCGGTGGTCGTGGAACCAAGGAACCACTCCTCATTGACGCGGTCATTGGCAAAGTGATGAAACGCAACCGTCGGAACTTCTCCGCCGCCTGGATAGACTACAGAAAGGCATTCGACTCGGTGCCCCATACATGGCTGAAGAGAGTCCTCCAGCTGTACAAAATTGACTGTACAGTTGGAGACTTCCTCGAGCAGTGTATGGGGCAATGGAGTACGATCCTTTGCTATCTGGGCGAGCGGATGATGACTGCGGAGAACCACATAAGGATAAGAAGGGGTATCTTCCAGGGTGATTGTCTGAGTCCAATCTGGTTTTGCCTCTCCCTGAACCCTCTCAGTACTTTACTGGAGGGCTCCGGGAGGGGATTTCAGCTTCGGAAAGGAGGTACAAAAGTGACCCACCTTTTCTATATGGATGACCTCAAGTTATTCGCCTCCAGTCGCTCCCATCTTATGGAATTGCTAAACATCACTTGTGAATTTAGCAATTCTATTGGAATGGAGCTGGGAACGGATAAGTGTGCGGTCCTCCATGTTGAAAGGGGAAGGGTTGCTAACTCCGAGGGCATAGACTTATCTATGCTCGTCAACTTAAGGATCCTTTCCGGGACTGAAACATACCGATACCTGGGTATGTCACAGAACATCGGTATCGATGAGGCTGGTATGAAACAGTCAGTTTGCGACGTGTTTTATGCACGCTTGACCAAAGTGCTTAACAGCCTTTTGTCCGGTGTGAATAAGACACACGCATATAACGGCTGGGTCATGACTGTCCTCATGTATACCTTTGGCATACTCAGGTGGACTCAGACTGAACTTAACGCCCTGGATAGAAAAGTTCGCACCACCATGACGTCCCACAGGATGCATCATCCGAGATCGTCGGTAATGAGGCTGTACTTGCCGCGAAAGCATGGTGGGCGTGGCTTCTTGAGCGCGCTTACCGTGCATAATCGTGAAGTGTGCAGCCTCCGTAATTACTTCCTGGCGAGATCGGATGATCCATTCTATAAGGACGTCATTTCTAGTGATAAAGAACTTACCCCTCTATCCTTAGCCAACGAGCAATGGCAAGACCCGGCAGTGCAGACAATTTCCGACCGGGAGACCGTATGGAAGGAGAAGGAGCTCCACGGAAGGTTCTACAAGGCTCTACATGAGCCTTTCGTAGACACAGTAGCCTCCCTCCACTGGCTACGCTTTGATCTCTTCGGGGATACCGAGGGTTTTGTCTGTGCAATACAGGATCAGGTTATTAAGACCAACAGCTATCGGAGATACATCCTAAGGGATGGCACCGTGGACATCTGTCGAGCTTGTCGCCATCCCGGTGAGTCACTTAGGCATGTCATCTCCGGTTGTTCGGCGCTTTCTAACTCTGATTACTTGCACAGGCACAACCTAGTAGCCAGAATTCTTCACCAGGAGCTCGCTCTGAAATACGGTCTCGTGGATCGGAAATTGCCGTATTACAAGTACTTGCCGGAAGCCGTGCTCGAAAATGATCGCGCCAGGCTCTACTGGGACCGGGCCATCATCACAGACAGGACTATTCTTGCGAATGAGCCTGATATTGTGCTGATGGACCGGGCACAGTCAAGGATATTTTTGGTCGACATTACCATTCCGTATGACGAGAACCTCGTGAAAGCCGAAACAGACAAGCAAACAAAATATCTGGACCTGGCTCACGAGGTGACCGACATGTGGGGTGGTATGCCGACCGAAATTATTCCTGTAGTCGAGTGAGAAAATTATATAGATACCCCATCAATAATAATAATAATAATCCACAACTATCACACAACGCCATCTAGTCCCAAGCTAAGCAGAGCTTGTGTTATGGGTACTAGACAACTGATAAACATACTTATATATATCTGAATACATAAATATTATAGATAAATTACACCCAGACACAGAACAATGATCGTGCTCATCACACAAACATTTGTCCTGGGTGGGAATCGAACCCACGAACTCCGGCATAGCAGTCAGGTCACTAACCACTAGACCAACAGGCCAGTCACATATTTTACGTGGTAGAGCCATGCTGCAGTCATATTAGTAGTATAGTTGTAGCACGAATGGGTCGGCTCGACCGGGGAAGGACCACGCTCTCACAGAATACCAGCGTGAAATAGTAGCTTAATGCTGCTGTATTTCGTATGGTGAGTGTAGAGAACCGGAGACCCTTTTTACTGGAAATGAGGCATTCCATCTCAGTCCTCATGGGTGACAACGCATCTGCATTTTGATTTGCAATGGAAGATAGATGTAGATGTCTATGGGCCGCAGCAACCACTTACCATCAGGCGGACTGTGTGCTCGTTTGTCACCCTATTCTATAAAAAAAAAAGTCAAATATAATTGTGGTAGCTCTTTTTTTCCTCAGAGTTGAGATGTTTTTTATGTTGAAGTTCTGCACGTCTTTTTAACAATGATTTAGTTTCTAAAGTGATGAAACAGTTCCTTTGTAACGGTTCTTGAGATTTCGCGTGATTTATGCAATATTTTATCAAAGATTCGATTTTTTCATAAAAAGACTCTATGTTGTCGTTTTCTCCAAAGTATAGTTCTTTTGACTTTTGTTCAAGGTTCTGGTATTTATTTTGGGCAACTTTTTCTTTTAATATAGAGTTCCTAGAGCTAAAATATTTTCTCGTTTTTTTCCTGTTTTCCAAGACTTATAGTACCTCGTACCAGCCTATGATCTGTTGGAAATATATTATTATTTATTACTTCTATGTTTGTAAATTGTTTTAAATTGTTACTTAAAATGAAATCGATTTGGTTTTTTGTCTTTTTATTGGGGGAAATCCATGTCCACTGGGATGTTAATTTTTTTTTTAAAGAAAGTGTTTATTATTTGAAGTTTGTTCTCCAGAGCGTATTGAAGAAATAATTCACCCCTTTGGTTTCTTTTTCCATAACAGAAATAAACTATATTCAAGTGTAATAATCGTGTTACAAACTTAAGAAAGATAATTAACGTAAGTGATTCATTTCAAACTATTATATTGTATTTCGTGGCCAGCTACCACTATATTATAGTTGTTACTTGATTGAGTCTGTTGTACCGGGGAAGGACTACGCTGTTACATAATACTAGCGTCAAATAACAGCATGTTGCTGCTGTGTTTCGTATGGTGAGTGTAGAAAACATTATTACTGATAACAAGGCATTTCATCTATACCATCTGGGTGACTGGCGGTCCACCACTGTGCGATTTAAAAGAAGCTTTCATTCCTCGCACAATTTCCTTGTGGAACCGACGACCACCAGAGATTTTTTCGGACCGATACGACTTAGGAACCTTCAAGAAAAGAGCCTACTCCTTCTTAAAAGGCTGGCAACGCATTTGCAATTCTCTTGGTGTTGCAGTTGTTCGTGGGCGGCGGTAATCACTCAACATCAGATGTGCCATATACTAATTTTCCCCCTCTCCTATAACAGAAATTCCATCTAAATCATCAAAATGCATGAGCAGTCCGCAGGGGTGACAACGCATCTGGATTTTGATTCTTAATCGAGAATATATGTAGATGTTTTGAGCCACAGCATTTACTTACCATCAGGTGAACTGTGTGCTCGTTTGTCACCCTCATTTTTTTATAAAGAAATTATATGCAGCGAGGTATTTTTGTTTGCTTGCAGTTGTCTATGCGCTGCAGGAGTCACTTACCAGGTCGACAGCCAATTCGTTTGTTATTTCATTATTCATTATAAAAACAAACTTTTAAACCCTTAAGTTCAAGGATAACACGTATTCCTACACTCAACATCAAATAAGAGTGTGTTAAGTTAGCACTTTTATGTATTTAGAATTAGAATTATGTTATCAAAGTTTTGAAAGTATCCAGATTAAAATAGCCTACTTAGAGAATATGTTACGATCGTCTAATATATTTCATATACATATTATATCAGCTGAAATTATTACCATTGTTTGACTGGAGGATTTTACCTTACAACATTGTACTTAATAAGGAATTAAAAAAAGATGCAAAAATGTATTAAACACAATTATGATTTTCACTATAAAAATTAAAAATCGACTTCTAAAAACAAAAAAGAATAAAATATTGTCACATACTGAAATCGGTGCTAAGGGCTAAGGCATAGTATAGAGAAGAATTGAAACCTACTACTACCTACTTCTAAAGCTATTATATGAAAATTATTTTTTTGTGTTTAGTTAGGTTTGTTTAGCTTCTAAACAATTTTACATTTTTGAGTGGTCTAAAAATATTACAAGTCCAAGGTAACGACTAGAATCTTGTTTGACCTATTCAATTAAATTAAATCTTCATTCCCCTATTTTTCCACCCCTAAGTATAGACATTTAGGGGCTGATTTTGTGGACAAAGACCTCATTCAGATATTCGCATCATCGGTTAATCAGCGGTAGCACAACATCGCTCTCGGTGTTCTGGTGTCTCGGGAACCATTTGACGAATATTAAAATATATAATTTTTTGGAAGTTAACTGTGGAGTAACCCATTGAGCTTATAGTGCACGGACAGTGTCGGCAGTGCTGTTTTGGTCAATCGTTGGGTGTGTCAAAGCAAGGAAGGCGACTCGGCAAGGTCGGTCGAGTGTGAGCTGAGTGAACTTTGTTCCACCACACTTAGAGACTCAGACAAAAATTTAGACCAGCTGCCTATCAAATGTCATCCCAATAGAATCACTCTTGAAGTAAATCGAATTTATTGTTAAAAAAATCATAAAATAGATCGCAACTGACGAAGATATCGCGCTACATACATACAAAAGAAGAACATAGTACAGTCGAATTGAGAACCTTGTCCTTTTTTGATATCAACTAAAATTGTTTAAATAATTACTAATGAATTCTAGTTTATTGCATCAAATATGATATACTGAGAATGATGAACGGACCCTGTTCCGTTTTATAAGCTTTTTGTTCTATACTAATGGCCACAAAAAAGCACACAGCCTAATAGTAAGTGAATGCTGTGACCCATAGACATCTACATTTATCCTTGATTAAAAATCAAAACGCAGATGCATTGTCACCCCTAAGGACAAAGATGGAATGCCTCATTTCCAGTAAAAAAGGGTCTCCGGATCTCTACACTCACCATATGAAACACAGCAGTATTAAGCTGCTATTTTACGCTGGTATTCTGTGAGAACGTGGTCCTTCCCCGGTTGAGCCGACCAATTCTTGCTATAATCATAATATCCCTGCAGCTCAGCGTGGCTCTACCACATTTGCTCTCTCTATCCAAAATTACGCAATTCTAGGCAACAAAATTATTGAAAACCTACCTATATAAACAGCTCGTATAATTTCACGTCTGAATTATTGCTATTCGTGTTCTGAATATTTTAATTTGTATTCATGATGAAATTCAGTAGCTACGCGTTCAACGAGAAATTGTCACTGATGTAAATATCGGTAGATTTGGCATCCATCTATTCCGGATTGTTTGTTCATATTCCATACATTGCTGCAATCTCCATATAAGATAACTTATACCCTCGCGATAGAATTCTGAGGATCCTTTGAGGTCAGGGAGGCCACTATCTTAATCGTTAAGTTCGTGCCATCTATATATGTAGTAACATTAGTATTTTTTTGTATTTATTTGTTCATTATTTCTATATATAATATGGATATATTTATAAATATTGTTTCTGCATCACCAAACAACACAATTTACTGCTTTTTGCGATCCTGTCCATCCAAAGGTTGTCTGGAAGAAATCGCTTTTAGCGATAAGATCGCTCATTGTGACACTTTTTTTTTCTTTCGTTTATGTATTGATTTGGTGTACAATAAAGAATTATCTATCTATCTATCAAGGTGGTATCAATGAAGGCATTTTGTACCACTTCCTGAGATCAAAATGTTTTCCTTGCGGGTAATTGTCCAAATTTCACAAAAAATAGTAACCGGTTGGAACCAAGTCAGGCGAGTATGGAGGAAGACGTATATATTTTATAACCACAGTTGGTGTAATGTTAAAACGGTTTGGTGAAAAGTGTGAAGTCTTGCTTTATCATGATGCATTAATGGCAAAGATCGATTAATGAATTGTCGAGGTTATTTTTTAGATCATTTTAAGGCAGTAAAACTTCAGGCACACGGTTGCCAACCAGCTTGCCAAGCTGTACAATTCAGGCAAATCCACGCTACAACGAGAACAAACGCCTAGCAGTGGCCTTTTACGGGCTGATGAAGAAGATAATAATTTATTCCTTTGTTTTTTATTTATTTATTTTAGAATATGTTGTGTATGATATTATATTCAACATATTTTATTTTATACTATTTGTCATTTTTATATACATATATTTATAAAGCTCCACGAGATGAGAATAATATTTAAATACTCCAAATATCAATAAAAAAGGTGATGGTAATAATTCTATTGGAGAAGGTAACAAACAAAAATATAATTGTTTGGCATTTATATAGTCACACATTGAGTCGTACTTATACCAAAAAAATTCAAACAAATATCATTCCAACTTAGATTTTTTCATATATCGTAGAAACAAATTACAAACAGAAATTTTACATGGAAAAACATCCAGAGAGAGCAATTATTAGCCGACCATACAAATACTTGAATCCTCTTCTAACCCTGTGAATTTGAATTTGTCTTCAGGGCCGTTACTCATCCCACTGCTCCAAGCTAACCACAATTCCCGTCAGATTTACACTATCTCACTGCTGTGTCTACCCTGCATATGTATGTAAAAATCTTTAAAGATTGAATGCTAATCTAGTAAATAATAAGGAGAAAATATAAATTTCCTGAATTTTTGACTTAACTAGATGAAGTTAGAAAGTTTTAACCACTTTTTTCCATCATAATTAAACCGTGATATCGCTCAATGTAACTCTCCAATTAGAGTTTCAAACTGATTCGCGGAAAATTGCTTTACTTTGTAACCAGTGCAAATTATAATTTGGCAAAGTCAGTTTTTAGCTGACTTAAAAAAGAGTAGGTTCTAAATTAACCTGTATGTTTTTGTAGTATTAAAACTTTATTCGTGTTACCTTGTACTTTCTATTTCTTGGTACATTCGAGGATCAAAAAAATATTTTTTTAAAGAAAAATATCAAACTGAATCGAAAGAACTAAAACGAATAAAATATTTTTCATAAAACTAATATCACAAACTATCTTACAATACATCTAATGCTAAGTGACTAACTACAGCTCATATACACCTCTGGGGTCTAAGATGAAATTTCCTACACCCTGTAATTAAAACGACTCTATACCCCTCATACCGGAACACAGCAGTGGCTGAACTGTTGATTGTCGGCAGATATAGGTAGGTGAGTGGTTTGTACCCAGACGAACTCTTAGATAGAAAACGAATCCTACCACGAACTAAACAATAAAATAATGTTCACACAATCAAAGTCGCGGCGACGATTTTTATATAGATACACTATGCATAAGCATCGACTTCACAAGCCATTAGGTGTAAATGATTTCATTTTTTTTAATTCTTCGAAATTGTTTTTAACTTTTTATTAAAATAATATCTTTTGTAGAATACAACACACAACATACAGAAATAACTGAGCATACAGTCCACCTGATGGTAAATGGATGCTGTGGTTCATAGATACCTTCATCTGTTCTATCACGATTAATAATCAAAATTCAGATACGTCGTTATTCCCGAGGACTTAAATGGAATGCCTCTTTACCAGTAAAAAGGGTCCCTGATTTTCTAAAATCACCATATGAAACAATACCAATATAACAGCAGCAATAAGCTGCTATTGTACTCTGGTATTCTGCGAGAGCGTGCTCCTTCCCCGGTCGAGCCGACCCATTCATGATACTACTTTAGTATTAATTTAGTACTAATACAACATAAATATTTTTAACGATATTTTTAACGATATATGCTTAGTCTTAAACACAACGTTGATGTCTTATAATGTGTTATGAATTTAATGTAAATTTTTAAATCATTATTAAATATTTATTTACTTTTGATGTATCTATCGACTGAAGCAGCTTCTTATTACGTAAGTCGTAGCCAAATTTGCAGGAAGTAATCTTGACTACAGTTCCGTTAACAACAACAACTATTCCTCTGGCTACAGTATTGGATTTTATCGAGCGTTCATTCTCTTTGAACCGAGATTAAATACTGATGGTAAATAATACTGCAGTGCATAGACACCTGGAAACAACAAAGAATGGAAAAGGCTACTGATGCATTATTACCTCTGAGGGATAACACGGTATGCCTTTCAGCATGTTTTTATACTGGCTCCTATACCCTACAGACTGGTATACAGCAGCACATGAACTGCTGCTTGGGCAGGCTGTTTTGGGGCAGGTATGAGGAAGGTTGTGTTGCGATTTGGTACACCATTGCCATAAGAATACGACCGAGAGCAGTGAACTGTCAACCTTAACCGTGTCTTTTTTCTTTTGTCACTTAAATGGTTCAATCGAGTGTATTTAAAAGCTTGTGGAATATTTAAAGACGATGGCAGGAGACTTGATGGTATAACTGGTCCCTTGGGAGAGAGGCAAAGCCCTAGTTTGGGATGGTAAGCGCTTGGACACTTTGACAACTTTTCGCCTCAATGCTACCGTACTTATAGCCAGGGCAGCATCAGAGGCGACTGAATTGAGTAAATAGCACAAATATGAATTTTGAGGGGCTGACTACTTATTGGTTATTGACAAAATACAACTAGACATTCATTTACTATTATTTATATTATACTTAATAGTAAATGAATGTTTAGTAAAGTAATGTTTAGTTATTATCGCCTAAAATTATTAGATTATTTCTAAATTCAATTAAACAATGTTTTGGTCCAAATTTATGTTATTAATTACAAAAAGAGAATTTATAATCCGTTTATGTGTTTTCAAAATTTCTTTAGAATTTGACAATTGAGTTTCAAAACGTTTTTGATGAATGGTTTTTGTTTTAACGAGTTTGTAACTTTACAACGCTTATACCGCTCTTACCGATAGCCTAAACAATGTATAAATACACAGTTTTTAAACAGATGTTTTAGATGTTTTATTAGTAATACTCTAATAAGCTATAACGGTAATGTTATGAATATGAAGTCGATAAAACGTAAGTTTTTTTTTACAATTGAAAACACTAGTCGATGAGTTTATTCTTTGTGAGCAGGTGTTTCTGAAGAATGACCCAGTTTGTTGAAAAAAAAATTCCACTTTTAGGTAAGTAGTTTTGATAAACTGGCCTTAAACTTATTTTTGACTATCTAGGTTTATTAGTATTTAAGACTTTAAATGAAAAAAGAATATATTTACTAAATGTCGAAAATAACTATCGAAAGAGAAAAAATAATTTAAATCAATATATATATATATATATATATATATATATATATATATATATATATATATATATATATATATATATATATATATATATATATATAATATGACACAAATATCTCGAAAAACCATTCTTAAAAACAAAAGCTCATCAATTGGATTAAAATACTATTCTGATTTGTGAATTATGAAGAAATCAATTATATAATATGTGGTTGTACGCTGGGAAAAGTAAACATTTCAACAAATCTAAGTGTGTAAAGTGCTTTGAATAATATACCAGAAGTGTACACTTGTCTCCAGTTAACTTTCTACCACCAAACTGTTCGTTTCTCATTGTGCTTGTAATGTGAATATAGTTTTAATCCTTGCGTCATTTTAAGAAGCTTCATTTTTACAAGTTTTTAAAACAAACTTTTAAAATGTACTTGTACTTGTACGTACGTATAATCGCATAGGAGCGCCGATTCCTCCAAAAAATATTCGCTAGGCTATTGAAATTATAACATCTATCGCGTCAACATCTGATTGTCACCACAAACCTGTATTAGCTTGGTTTTGAGACTTAAGATATAGTAACCTCCTTTTACGTTGATCGGATCAACTGAATAGTTACAAATGAAGAAAACCTGGATTAAAATATGATTTCAGGTCGGCAAACATTTCAGTTCCACTCATCATAGATAATGCAAATATCGAAATTTGAAAGTAAAAAATAATTTAAAATTAAACACAATAAATTCCTTGAAATGTTTTATTCAATTTCTTAACAATGTGTTTTGTTGTTCCATGACAATGACAACATACGAGGTCAAAGTGCTTGTGTATAAAATTACCACACAAGCATATCAAATGAGCTCGACTCTTCCTTAGGGCTCTTATCACTTTGTAATGCAAATCATTCTGTTGTCAATTGTGTGATCAAAACCGATATTATCTAGAGTATATATGCAGTTCATATCAGATTTTCTAAATTTATACACCAACAGTGCGTATGTATGCGAACTATTTCAAACTACTTTTGTCACTTTCTATCAAACACTTGTCATTTTGCGAGCAAACCTCTTTATATAATTCTTGATTTACTTAGATTTAAAAAGTGTAAGACCACTTCTCTTTAAATAAGTGTCTGCGACGCATACGTTTAATATAAATTTTAATTTATACGAGCATACATTATAGCTTATCATTGTTGTGATCAATGATAATGCATAATCTATTGTAGGATGACATATAATATATTAGGAGCCACACACTAGTGTGAGTAGTGATCATAGAGCAAGTCTTATCCGACACTATTCCGGTGATATTCAGGACGTGAGTCTGAGCGCGATGAGTGTGGCTCTCCAGCACCTTAAAAACGGCAAGTATCCAGGGGAGGACTGAATCACAGCGGAGATTCTTAAAGCAAGTAGTAAAACGATACTTAAAGTCCTTCAGAAGTTCTTCAATCCCGTCCTCCATGGTTGCCACTACGGAGGTGTTGAGTAGAAACGCTCTTGAAGAACTACAGACCGATTTCCATTCCGAACCGCGTCTACGTGCTTATTTCGAGAGTCATTACGAATAGTCTCGCATGCAGACTCGACGACTTCCAGCCTCCCGAACAAGCCGGTTTCCGATAAGGCTTCAGTACCATAGACCACATACATAGCAAACCCTATCAGAACAGACCCCTAAGAAATAAAACTATAAAAAAGTGGAGGAAGGAGAATGACTCTGCGGGGGTGAAAAAATATATTATAATGTTATATTTCTCATCATCGTGTAGAGCATAGCATATTTTTATGATACAACGAGTGACCTGGACGGGTACAGCTATTGTTGTATCAACTTTGCTGTTTATTGATAAATGTGTCCAACAATGGAAATGAAACTCTTATATACACTTTATATCTATACTGCATCTATATTATGGCTGTAGCACGAATGTGATTCGGCTCCACCTGTGTAGAACTACGCTCTCACAGAAGACCAGCGTAAAATGGCAGCTTGATTCTGCTTTGTTTAGTAAAAATGAATAATTTCTGTATAAAGAATTAATATCGACATAAAATATTTTAATTAAGTAAAATCCATATGAGAATAATATCTTATTCACTCTAAAAAGATCGATATTATAAATACGCAGATTTTTGACAAGAAACGTGGTAAAATATTTCGTACTCTGTTGATAATATTGTTGCCTATATACCTACGTCCAACTGTTGCGCCCAAATAGTGATCAGATAGATTCTGAGTGAATAATACACATGTTGTCTCCAAAATATTTTGAGATAATATAGTGAGAGGTCAATATAAATGTTGCGGACATGTTGTTGGCATTAATTAACGTCGTATTTAATGGGTTGCGGTAGACACGGTATTGATCAAGCTCTTCCCCCTCAACAATCTCGGGAGGAGTGGTCGCGCTCGATATATTGTTACCTCCAACTTACATCAGGGACGACCTAGGTGGGTCTGACATAGATAAACCGCTTTTTGAGTTTCATTTCATTTCAATTGATTTGATTTGACTGATAACATTATTCAATATTATTATATATTTTATTTATTTTTAATATATAATACACTACTACAATACACAATTTCATCTTACCGATTGATATTTTTGTCCGTCTATCATATATTTCGCGTACCACCTTGAGAGGCTCATCAATTTTGTTTCGACTTAGATAAAATGAGAATGACTTTAAGAGGATACCTTGAAAATTAATCGTAGTTTTGGGGGCGTGGCTTATTCCTTTGTCGGTGAAGCTCACGGATGACTGAGGGAGTGTCAAAATGAAAGTGATGCAATGACTTCTTATTACGCAAATTATGAGATAGCTATACCGAGCACACGCTCGGAAAAAAACTAAGTAAGCGCCAAACAACATTTTTATTTATTTTGACAAAACTACGTTATGGATTAAAAAAATAGTTTATGAAAACTTAGATATTATTATTTACTATGCTTTAAAAATAATTCCATGAACTTATTCGTAAAGTTATTAAGCTGTCATGGAAAATGTAACTAATCAGAGCCTACTTTGGAATTTTTTTCTATCAAGAAAATTTCATGATATCGTTGAATAAAACTATTATTTACGGATTTTATCGCGTTTAATTACTTTTAATTTATTTTTATTATTATCCCGACGTTTCGGGTGCTTTACAGCGCCCATGGTCACGGGGGGGACTGAGATGTTTGACGTCCCAATGTCATAGTTAGTCCGGCTACCTTCAGTTTTTTAATATTAATTTTTGGTCCGATTTACGCAAAACGAGCTTATAGTATCATGAAGTCTTGCAGTGGTATGCTTGGGTTTGGGTTTAATTTTGTTAATTATAGGATCCCAAGCAGATGGTAGCACCCAACCATCTTCTCTATTGAAATTTGGATGTTTTTTAATTTCAATAGCCTCGCGTATCATCCTTGGTAGGAATCGGTGTTCTTTTGCGAGAATTTGTGGTTTATCAAATCTAATGTAATGGTGGGGACGATCTTGAACATGTTCGCAGACTGCAGACTTCCCAGAGCGTCGGTGCTTCACATCAGCTATATGTTCCTTCACGCGGGTTTTTATAGATCTCTTTGTTTGACCTATGTAAGAGAGACCACATTCACAATCTAGCTTATACACACCTGCATCTTGTAGAGGAATATTACATTTGATGGATGGTAAAAATTGACTAATCTTCTTCAGCGGCTTGTAGTATGTCTTAATGGACGGGAATGAATGGATGGGAAGTCTGCAGTCTGCGAACATGTTCAAGATCGTCCCCACCATTACATTAGATTTGATAAACCACAAATTCTCGCAAAAGAACACCGATTCCTACCAAGGATGATACGCGAGGCTATTGAAATTAAAAAACATCCAAATTTCAATAGAGAAGATGGTTGGGTGCTACCATCTGCTTGGGATCCTATAATTAACAAAATTAAACCCAAACCCAAGCATACCACTGCAAGACTTCATGATACTATAAGCTCGTTTTGCGTAAATCGGACCAAAAATTAATATTAAAAAACTGAAGGTAGCCGGACTAACTATGACATTGGGACGTCAAACATCTCAGTCCCCCCCGTGACCATGGGCGCTGTAAAGCACCCGAAACGTCGGGATAATAATAAAAATAAATTAAAAGTAATTAAACGCGATAAAATCCGTAAATTATAGTTTTATTCAATGTGTAGTGTTCGCGTAAATTTAAGAAATCATTATGTGAACCAGTACGGACTGGTAATAGCAAATAAAATTCGCCGATTAGAAGATCTTAAAACCAAGCGCGCAAGATATATAACATCTTTAAATTTCTTGAAGAGATGCAGAGACCATAATCTCATTCCTACGTGTGTCAAAATATCAACAAAGAAGGACATTCGAGGAAGCGCTAAGATCTTAAATCAGGCAAGTAAAAAGTTGTTACGGACGGTGATTCAGCAGAAACGGTTCGATTTACATTTCGTAAACAACACCATAGACAATTTGTCCAGTGAACTAAAGACAATTTTAACGACATTTGATTTTAATAATTGCATCGAAACTTTAAACAAACGAGAAACATCAAAATACAATGAATGCAAAAATAAACAAATAGAAAAATATCAAAAATTAACGATCAAATCAAATGCCAAACATCCAAGTCAACGCCAGAACAATAAACAACCGTTGACCATAGACACAAACTATAAACAACGCACTGTCTATAACTTGTCAAAACATACACTGGACGAACCGACAATGAAAGTATTAGCGAAGGGAATGAACTTCGCATTAACTCCGCGAAAAATCCCGTACGAAGAAATTATCTGCAGTGTTGAGGATTGTCTGTTTAAGAATAATATCGGTAAGGAAGATTTGGAGGCCATACGTCAAGATATTTCGTCCTTGTTACGTCGTAGTTCAGTGCCGAAACCAAACCTTCCTAAAGACGAATTTACAGCGCTAAATAACTTACGCAACAGACCAGAACTCACGATTCTCCGCGCGGATAAAGGAAATGCTACGGTAGTAATGGACGCGTCGGAATATAATTTTAAAATACAACAACTTTTATCGGACGAAAGTACATATAAAAAGGTCAAAACAGACCCTAAAACTAACACGCTTAAAACAACTAGCGATTTAATAAAGAAATACTCCGAAAAATTAAATCTCGACGTGAATTCGCTAATACCATCATGTGTCAAACCACCGAGGTTGTATGGGTTACCGAAGATACACAAACCAAACGCTCCACTACGTCCCATAGTGAGCCAGATCGATTCACCAACTTATAAGCTGGCACAATACTTAGCAAAAATACTATCACCACTAAGAGGACATACCAGAGCACACACAAAGGATTCATACCATTTTGTGAGTGAGATAAAAGACCTACATCTCGCTAACAATGAAACTATGGTCAGTTTTGATGTTCAGTCACTATTTACATGCCTACCTATTGTGGACTGCATCTCAATTGTAACTAGGAAGCTAGAAGAAAATAACATGCCTCAAGAATATGCAATACTACTTGAACATTGCCTCACATCTGGCTATCTATTGTGGAAGGAGGAGTTCTACAAGCAAGTAGATGGTGTGGCGATGGGCTCACCTGTGTCTCCCATAGTCGCCGACATATTCATGGAGGACTTTGAGGAGAAAGCCCTTCTTACTGCTCCTGTAAATCCAAGGTTCTACAAGCGGTACGTAGACGACACCTTCACAATTTTACCATCTGACAAAGTAACTGCATTTTTAGACCACCTTAACTCCATAAACTCTAAAATACAATTCACAATGGAGTTAGAGGCAAATAATTCTTTAGCTTTCCTAGATGTTTTAGTCATCCGAAATCCTGATAACACTATTGGTCACACTGTGTATAGGAAAAAGACCCATACCAACCGATATCTAAATGGTGAATCTCACCATCATCCTTCACAGTTAGCTACCGTGGGTAAATCTTTGTTTCAGAGAGCACGAGGGATCTGTGACAGAAAACATCTGGCCGCGGAGCTTCAGCACGTCGAGCAAGTATTGCAAGACAACAAGCTTCGGGTCCCGCGCCTACGTCACAGTGAACGAGTGAAGCCGGCCACAGTCGAGCGCGCGCCTGCTCTACTACCATATGTTAGAGGAGTCACGGACAAGATTGGCTACATCTTGAAGCGAGCGTCCATTAAGACATACTACAAGCCGCTGAAGAAGATTAGTCAATTTTTACCATCCATCAAATGTAATATTCCTCTACAAGATGCAGGTGTGTATAAGCTAGATTGTGAATGTGGTCTCTCTTACATACATAAACATAAACACTCACGCCTGTCACCCAGAGGGGTAGGCAGAGACTACAGACTTCCATTTGGCACGATCCTGACACACCTCTCTCGCCTCCTTCACATCCATACACCTACGCATGCATGCTCGTCGGTTAAGGGTACTCCTAATTTGGCCCGTTTTCAATAAATCGCCAATTTGGTCGATAAATTTTCGCCTAGGACGTCCCTTTCCGACTCTGCCATTCACTTCTGCAACATAAATTTTCTTTGTCACTCTTTCCTCATCCATTCTTTCCACATGACCAAACCACCGAAGCATTCCTTTCTTAATCCTGGTCACAACATCATCTTGCAAACCACACTCTTCTCTTATCACGCAATTTTTCACCCTGTCATTCAGATTCAGCCCTAACATACTCCTTAACGACCGCATTTCTACTGCATTTATTCTACTCTCGTGCTTCTTCTGCCATACCCAACTTTCACTACCATACGTTAAAGTAGGGACCAACACAGCATTGTGAATTGCCATACGTGCCTTTTTTGACACATTTTGACTCTTCACAATAGAGTGCAGGGCCCCATTTACTCTGTTTCCTGCGTTCACTCGTCGTTCTATATCCTTATCATATCTCCCTTACATAGGTCTCTCTTACATAGGTCAAACAAAGAGATCTATAAAAACCCGCGTGAAGGAACATATAGCTGATGTGAAGCACCGACGCTCTGGGAAGTCTGCAGTCTGCGAACATGTTCAAGATCGTCCCCACCATTACATTAGATTTGATAAACCACAAATTCTCGCAAAAGAACACCGATTCCTACCAAGGATGATACGCGAGGCTATTGAAATTAAAAAACATCCAAATTTCAATAGAGAAGATGGTTGGGTGCTACCATCTGCTTGGGATCCTATAATTAACAAAATTAAACCCAAACCCAAGCATACCACTGCAAGACTTCATGATACTATAAGCTCGTTTTGCGTAAATCGGACCAAAAATTAATATTAAAAAACTGAAGGTAGCCGGACTAACTATGACATTGGGACGTCAAACATCTCAGTCCCCCCCGTGACCATGGGCGCTGTAAAGCACCCGAAACGTCGGGATAATAATAAAAATAAATTAAAAGTAATTAAACGCGATAAAATCCGTAAATAATAGTTTTATTCAATGTGTAGTGTTCGCGTAAATTTAAGAAATCATTTCATGATATCGTGTTTTCCTTATATGCAATCTAGGGTCATATAGTCAAAAATCGTATACGAAATTTGGGTTTGTAATCAATAAAACTTTAAAAAATATGTAAAATAGAAAAACCACCAAAATTTCGTGGTCACCTATATACCAACCTATATACCAACACCAGGTTCAGATCACCCTATAGAACGAAGTAGATGACGCTATTTATTACAAAGCAAAACAATTTTAGTGGAAAGAAAATATTGTTTTCGTTTAGTATACTATAATTTAAGCTTTACATATTATCTAAAAATAAGGAATGTAACATTTATTTGCTACAAAATTAAACTTTCATCTTATACTTATAGGTGGTTGAAAATTATCATATTAAATAAATCATTTGCCATAAAATCTTTTGAAGTGTTATTTTTCTTAAACCCTAGGAAATGATATTTTAACTCACAGTTGTAACAAATAAATAAAATAAAATGAAAATCAATTTTTAATTTATGTAACAAGATTACAATAAAAATCCTTAAATAATAAATACTCGTCGCCCGTTCATTCCGACCATTCGGGATTCTGTCGCTTTTCGGCTCATTCTTTCTCAGTTAAAAATGTGCAGTCAATTGTTTGTGATTGATTGTACCGGAACATTCAAAAACAAATGAATGAACCATCAATACTTTTAAGTGCTGGTACACTCAAACGAACGAATCATTCATGATTTATACATGTCTAGCTGGGAGTTACATGTGCATAAATCTCTAAAAAGCAAATATCAATCACATCATTAATCCTCACAATTAACGTAACAGTTTCGTGCCTCTTTCAACTTAAATTTTTTTACTAACAAATTTTGTTTGACGGTGATAATTTGAGAAACGATTGCGTTTTATGTTAATGTTTGTTATAACTAATGTTTTATTTGCACATAGGGAAAATTTGGCCATGGTTACCACGTTTGGCAGGTGGGTTGGTGACTTCCTAGTGGACGTTCTTACGCCGCCAATACATGGTGTATAATTTAATCGAGTTTAATTAATCAAAGCAAAGTATTCGCCAAAATATAAGAAATCATTTTCATTTTAATACTTTACCATACGAGCCTGCACGTCCTACTGTTAGCCAAAGAAAATATGGTTGAGCGTAGAACTCACCACATTTCTGAGAGAGTTATATGTCACCTTCGATTGTTATATTTTAACTGCCTCATTGATCTAGTGGTCTTAAATGCGACTTGCATTTAATTGCCGGGTTTCGAATTTCAGGTTGGGCCCCAAAAATCAGTTATTGGGTCTTTCTCTCAAGAAATTTCCAGTAGTATCCCGAAGTCAGGAAGTTGGTGTAGTTTTAATTTCGCCCAGTGCCTCGAAAAGCACGAAAAGCTTTCGGTCTTGTACCTGATCTGACACAATAGAGATTGTACCTATGTATCGGTTATCTAAAACTATCCAGTGCAGACGCTTAGTCTCCGTTGAGACTGGCCACTGGGATCAGAATTCGGTCTGGAGGATATTAATTAATTTTTAACCCTCATACACTGAACAAACCTATTCGAAATTTCAGATATTTTCATTGTTCTAGGTTCGTGATAAAATCTATATATTAAAAATTATAAGGTTACTCAAAGTTGCAACCGTACTATGGCTGCATGACGAATGGATCTTCTAGCGAAATAGCAGCATATTGCCTGTTCATTTTGTGGCGTCTACCGGAACCCCTTTTTACTGATAACGAGGCATTGGCCTGGTCACCCACGACTAACAAAGAGGAACCTTTTTTGTAGGAGGCCTACCTTACATGTATGTAAATTAAGCTTTATTTATAACTTACTTATGTTATTTATGTACCATAGACGCGTGGTTTTTCGTGGACTAAGCGTTCGCTGTAAAATTTGTAAGTACGCGAGCAACCCGGGTTCGATTCAAGCGAGTACCAAAAAATTCTTAATTACAATTATAAGTGCTGATTTAGTTGCAATTGACCACGATAATGACACTGAAAGAAAATATTTTGAAAATACGTGCATTGTTATTTAAACAAAATATTTCGAGGACATATGAAGGCATCATGTGACTTCCTTGCCCTCAGGAAAACCCTCAAAAATGAGAGGATTCCGGTCTTTAACTTTTTTCAAATTTATATTTTGATTTTAACTTTACATAAAAGCATGTAAAATATTTTTTCAAAGCGGTCACTTGGACCGTGCAATAAATTTAATTTACGCCTATCGAAATTCTCAAAGCCTAATTAAAAACAAGGTAGTCTCAATTCGCAAAGCAATATACGCTTTGATTAAATTTTATTGTTTCCTTAATTTCCATTTCCGCCTCTTGGCGGAATTCTTTTTACAAAAATGATGTTGTCGTTAAAACTAAACGACAAAATTTTCTCATCTCAATATCTCACTAATTTTCATATAGAATGTTTTTTATGTTGGTATTCATGAGGCTTTAACGGCAATTTTTTAAGATCCGGATTAATATTATGTGGTAATACTGCCCTTGATAATCTCTATTACATAACGTCATACCTATGATTCCCTAGAGGGTAAGCCGTTTATAAGTAGCAACGAGCTGTTTGGACCACGTCTACTCAAAAAAAATATGTAGATAGATGTAAAATTGTGAAAGATGCTAGACAATCACTAACCTGATATCCCATTAGTCGCCTTTTGCCCATAAGTCCCACATAAACATGAGATCTGTAAGTCCCTCTTACTACTGACTCTGTTCCTTTAGAAAATGTCTTTTATATAGCATAGGGTGACAAACGAGCACACAGTCAACCCGATGGTAAGTGGTTGCTGTAACCCATAGACATCTACATCTGTCCTCGACTACGAATCAAATTGCAGATGCAGATTGTCATCCGGATGGAATGCCTTGTTTCCAGCAAAAAGGGTCTCCGGTTCTGTACACTCACCATACAAAACACAGCAGCATTAAGTTAATTATATTTTATGCTGGTATTATGTGAGAGAGTGGTCCTTTCCCGGTCGAGCCGACCCATTCGTGCTACAACTATACTACAAATATTACTGCCAGCATGGCTCTACAACGTATCACTTTATTATATATATATATATATATATATATATATATATATATATATATATATATATATATATATATATATATATATATATATATATATATTATTTTCTATAGAATTAGAGAGACATGAGCACATTCGCCGGCTAATGATAAGTGGATGCTTGGCCCACAGAAAACAGAAAAATCAAAATGCGTTGCCACCCCCGAAAACTAGGATAGAATGCCTCGTTTCCAGTAAAAGGGACTTCGGTTTTCTACAATCACCATACGAAAAAAAATTAAGCAGCTATTTTGCGCTGATATTACGTACTAGCGTAGTCCTTCTACGTTTAACCCATTTGTACTACAACCGTAAATTATCAGCATTTTGGCTCTACCACGGATAATCTATTTTCTTTTTTCTTAAAGAATCCTAAGTTGTAGTGACTGGGAAACACTAACTGGTAGATTATAAGATATTTATTAACGCCGCATGATTTTCAATACATTTCACTGATCAAATTAACAAACTGCGAAGCACGTGCCGTCCCGGACGTAATGGATTACATGCATTTTGTAACATCAGTCATATACTCTTAATTCATATGTTACACATGCTGTTAACGATACTTGTACGGTTTTTATTTTTTAATTCTGAAATAGATCAACTTTTTATCATAGATAAATATTTTTATGATCAGCAGAGAATTCTATAACGATCAGCAGTATAACCTATAAAAAGTCTATTCGCTCCGACTTCGGAACACCATTTAACGTAGGTCAAAATTTAATAACTCTAAAACCAAACATAAATAAAATATAATTTTTTCCTTATACTCCTTTCTTCTTAACCAAATATATTAAGTGTATGGAATAAGATGATTCAGCAATTTATTTATAAAAAGTTATTAGATACCTTTTACGCATAAAAGACTGATGAAAGGGTATTTTAAAAAAGATATTGTTAAAAGAAATTCTTGCAAATGGACGCCCCTTGTTGTAAGGTCGAGGAAAAAGTTTTTTCTTATTCTATATACAAAATCAAGACATTTTTTTCCAACGTTTGATTACATTTAACTACGATATATATACTATTTTATTCGATAGCTTGTTGCCATCTTGTAATTAGTGACATAATCCTGTTGCTGTAAAAGTCTTAGCATTTTTGATCAAAAAACGTGACCAGTTGTTTTGAGTCCTTTCTTGATGACTCCAACACCACGTAAAGAATTTTTAAATAGGTTCAGGACAGGTGTAAGGTCGGGACTATATGGTGGATGCATTATCACTTCGCAAACAAGCTCTTTCAATTTTTTCTGAGTGGCCAAAAATGTATGTGGTCTGGCTTTATCAATACGAAAGACCACTTCTTTTCTGTTGATCAATTCCGGCCGTTTTTATTCGATTTCTTTCTTGAATCTTATTAGTTCTCGGCAGTAGACATTCGAATCGTCAGTTTTGCCTGGCTGTAAAAGCTCACAATAAACGATACCCTTCCAATCCCACCATACACACAGTATCAACTTATTGTGTGTTAACCTGGGGAGCTTGAGTTTCCTTTTACCGTATTCTTTTTTACACTTTCTTATCACAGGTGATCCACTTTTTATCACCCGTGATGAATCTTTTCATAACTGGTTCGCTTTTATTACGTTTCAATAGAGAATTGCAAATGAGTACACGATTCATTGGCTTTCTTTCGGCGCGCTCGTGTGCTAACCAAACATCGAGCTTTTTTGTATAGCCAGACTTTTTCAAATGGGTCAAAACTGTTTTTGGTAAATCTTTAATTCCTCGGCTATGGTGTTACCACTAATATACCGATCTTGCTCCCTTTTTTTCAAAAATGGCATTGATTTTATCCGTCGGCGAGGGCGATCAGAGCGTTCTGAGAAAACGCTCGAACCAACTTTGTGCTACTTTTACTGAAACTGCATTAAGTTCGTAAACTACACAAATATTTTGCGGCTTGAATAGATTTTTAGCTTTTTTGTAATAAAACTTCAAAATTTTTCGAATTTCTTCGTTAGATGGAATCATTTTGACGGACAGGAAACAATACAAAAATGGCGGGAAAGTGTGTTTTGTATTTTATTTTTATTTTTCTGAATATTCTTTATGTATTTATAAAACTGTATGTTTTTATAAAACCAGCCAGATACAAACAGTACAACTAGAGATTGATTTTATACAAACAAAATACCAAGAAATTTTTCCCCGACCTATTATATAAGTAACAGTTCTCCGAAACTACGAAAATTCGAAGAATGTAATGTATTGAAATAAATGTAAACATATATTCTCGCGCCTGTCACCCAAAAAAGTAGGCGAAGACTACGAACTTTCATTTGGGTACGTCCTGAACACATCCCTCGCGTCATTCATATCTATTTATCATGCAAGCTCGTCTGTTAAGAGTACTCTTAATTCGGCCCATCTTTAAGATATCACCAGATTGTTCAATAAATATCCGTCTAAGGCGTAATTTGCCAACTCTGCCACCAACTTCCGCAGCATAAATATCCTTTGCCTTGATTAACGGTCGCGCTAATAAGCACTAGACCAATTAGGCAGTAACGGTCACAGTGAGTATATTTGCTGCTGCACAATACTCATATTTGAGAACATAATAATATACGTTTTATCTCCGAAAAGCATTTCCAATTTTTAGTTGTGCGGTTTTAAACCATCCGACTAGTCAAAGCAACATGCACTCTCTTAATAACACTTTTACTTTAAAAGAACATCTGCGGTTATTTGGTGCATTGGCCTCATTTATCACAAAAATTTATACAATATTTTTTTACAATCGTTACTTAGTTTTTTTTTAGTATTTTCGAAGTGAAATGATAAATTAAATATTAAAATCCCTCTCAACTTCATTATTAAATCCTTGTATTATAAATTTGAGACAGCTTAAAATCCGTTAAAATTCCTATTTTTTAATTTTGTACCTTGTCGAAAATTACATCAAAACTTCCTCTGTGTATATCACATACGATCACACATAGTTGACATGTGCATGTAATGCCGTTGTAGCTAAGTTCTTAGACGGTACTTGAGACCAAAATTCATACTCATTTGATCTTTAGTAGGGTTTTAATCTTCCTAGTAATACAAACCATTACCGTTAAAGCCTGAAGTAATAATTGGTTCCCCATACAGTATTTATAAGTGATATATTTGCCACGCGTTGTAGGTTGGTTGGTAATTACAAGTTTTCATTTAATAGTTTATATTAAGGAAGTCGCTGTTGCACATCTGGTTTGTTTCCGGCTATCACTCCTTACTACACCCACGGAAAGGTATGGGCTAGTGGATATTCTCACACTGCCACTACTCGGTCAATCATGTTTCGTTTGGACAAATTAGCAACAACTAAAATCCTTATTCAAATTAATAACTCTCGGCTAAATAATTTGTATGTGTATATATATATATATACGCCGCCAAAGACGTTTACACTATTTCCAACCATACGGCGAGTCATTCGACCACAAGATGGAAATTAAGAATTTAAATGTCGTAATTCTTACGCCTTTGCGAAAAATAACCCTGAAAGTCCCGTACCGCGCAAACTCACTACGCTAGAGCTAGAAAGTAATGAAGTTACTACGAACTCGAGCGCACTGTTCTCAAATTTATTGAAAATCTTCGAACATCCAATCACTTAGTTCTTATATATATATATATATATATATATATATATATATATATATATATATATATATATATATATATATATATATATATATACGTAATATGTACTATTATCAATTTTTTACTTCTCTCACTGCCTTTTCGACGTTACGAGCAGCGGTCCATAATTTTCCCACACATCTTTATATTACAAATATTTCCTGAAATTAAAATAATTAAATAGATAAAACAAGGACTTTTATAGAACAAGGATGAAAAAAGTACACACAGTCCACCTGATGGTAAGTGAATGATGGCCTGATGGCCTTAGACATCCACATTTATTTTTGAATAGAAATCAAAGTGTAGATGCGTTGTTACTCCTGAAAACTGAAATGAAATGCTTCGGTACCGGTAAAAAGGATATCCGGTGCCCCATTCTCATCATAAAAACCTAGCAGCATTAATTAAAATGAACTTAAATTACATGATTTTTTGCTGGTATTCAGGTATTCTACAACCATAATATAGCTGCAGCGTGACTCTACCATGTATATTATTGATGCTTTTTACACCGCACCATTTAAAAAAAATTGTAAATCCAAATGTGCATGCCTTAAGCGCTCATGTTATATGTAATTTTTTTTAAGTATTTTGAATACACACAAGTTTTCACAAATAAATTTATTACTACTATTACTTAAATTTTTCCGATAACTTTATGTCAAATGTCAATAAAAAAAAGTTTGGAAAATTCAAAAGTGCACTCATAATGCTCACATGGTAATAAAAAAAATGTAGAAAAATCTCTCCATCAACAATAGAAAATATTTATTTTTAATTTTACTACGTTATTATTATTAAAATTCAATTTTTTTATTATAGTTAATAGAAAAAAAAAATTACAGAATTATCTTAAAACGATCAGAAATCAAATTTAATATTACTTTAATTTTTAGCTATTTATACTCAGGCATTATCGTTAAAACTATTCTTTTTTACCTGACTCGTTAATAAAAAAATTCTCTTCACCTTTATTTCGTTTTCAAAAACTTTATTATCTAGTCATAACCAGTATTTTAATCCGCCTCGCGCTTTGAGCCGCTGTAAATAAACGACTCAGTAACCCCCTCACGACGTATTTAGTAAAATATATTTTTATAAGGCAGCTCAAGTACCAAAAACTTCGGATATTCTCAGACGAATTTTTTTTATTATAATCAAACAAAATTAAACAAAAAAAATTAAACCGCCATTTACATTCCATGGCTTTCCACATGATAGATGAAGGGATTAAAAAAGATTAAGTTGAGCAACTGATGTTTTCCAAAGTTATGGTGTTTACTCCTCTATGTGGACGTGAGTACCTACGCCATAAGCCACTAAAACCACATTTTTAATTTAAAAAAATGCAATTAATCGATTTAAAAAAAATAAGTTCAACAATCATTTATCTTCCTGACAATATGATTTTTACATCATTTATTTGTTTAATATGACTTCTACTATGTTGAATTCTTGATTTTTAGCCGATAGTAGAATATATCTACGAACTTTGCACTTAAGGGATGCAATAGAATAACTTGCCGGCATCAGTGTTTCCATCTGATTACGGTTTGGGTAACTTCAAGACAAGGCTGAACAAGCTTTTGTTATATTAAGTTTGGTATTCAAAGGCAATTTTAAGCCTAAACTCGAACTTACACTAAATTTTGGGAAACGTACTCAGTACCTTCTAGCCCGAATTTTGGCATTGTGGAGTTTCAGTTTAAGCGCGAGATTACCTTTGAATACCGCCTTAGCATATTACGACTTACCATCTTAAGCTTTAACACTCAAGCTCTGGATTATAAATAGCCAACGTTTTTTATTAGTTAGTAACAAATGGAGTTACCATAGTAACTAATAACTATATACAAAAGTAAAGTAAAGTAACAGCCTATATACGCGCCATTGCTGGGCACAGGCCTCCTCTCATTTCTTAGAGGGTTTTAGGACAAGGAAATGTCGGCCGCGCTGCCTCAATGCGTATTGGCGAACTTTACATGTCTTCAAAATATTTTCTTTCTTATTTCTCAAACATGCAGATTTCCTCACGATGTTTTCTTTCACCGCCGAGTACGCGATAAATCAGCACATAAATCGCAATTAACATTTGAAGATTATCACCCGCACTACAAACCTAATATCCTCTTTGCGATGAATACAGAAACAAATAGGACTCATCTGAATATTGTTCATGTCACCTGGATGTTATAAATCCAATTAATTAAAAAATTGTGTTTCAGTGAAAAACTTTGATGAAGCGTGTTTTACATATACAAAACCTATATCTAATATATTTCCTATGTGAGAGTTCTATGTTGAACCGAAATCGTAGGAAACATTGGCGCTGTCCTTAAATCGCTGGTTTTTGGATGTTGGCTTTATTGCGATTACTCTTTTATCTCGTCACTGGCGTCGTGTCTTAAGTCTAATCCCGATTGGTTTTACTGTTTCATCACATTCGGGAAAGTGAGGACAAATGGATTTTCTCAGTGTAGCTCAAACGCTTACGTCACTGTAACTTGCGGTCATGTCGACACTTAAAATTTCTATCAACAATTTCATTGGGTCCAATAACTTTATGTACTCATATATAATATATTAACATATGTTTACTATAATATCATCCCGTGCGTGTCTTAAGAGGTGACAAAGAGAAACTGAAACTGAGATGGGGCAGCATTATCTTCCTGACAACAACTGAATAAAAATAACAAACTGCTGTTGCCAACCCGCTTGCCAAGCTTGGCAACTTTGATAATGATCTTTTGAGGCAACCTATGGGGGAGGCCTATGTTCAGCAATGGACATTTTGATGGACTGCATAATAATGAAAGAGTCATCAGACATATTTTGACAATAATTAGTAACTGAATACTGCTTCTATTAGTCAATATTGTTATTATTATTTGACTAAATTATATATACCTATATATATGTAGTATATTGATGGCATATGTATGTTTATTGTGTGTATATATATATATATATATATATATATATATATATATATATATATATATATATATATATATATATATATATATATATATATATATATATATATATGAGTACATATGAAATGTGTATTTTTTTTATCACATCAATGTGCCCTTATCATCTTTGTGTAATCCTGTCCATTCACTGCTGTCTGGAAGAAATAAGAAATTGCTATCAGCAATAAGACCGCCCATTGCATACTTCTTCTATATATAATTAGTAATGTTTAAATGGTATGCAATAAGGAATATTAAGTAAGTAAGTAAGTAATAATATAAGATTTTTACTTGATTAAAGAAATATACAATTATTGCTTTATACAAATGGAAATAAAATCTAAGATATTTCGTTAGCGTGATCTCATTTCCCTATCCTCACACGCTCGTGTATCTTCTCTGTGATCGCATCATGTTGAGTCGAATAACTCGTTTTCCGTCGCTTTGAATCTCAAATTATTACCTTTATTTCAAATTTCTGCACGGAAAGCTTTGAAAGTAAATAGTACCTCTTTGCGAACATTCAAAATCATAACACCTAATTTTTTTTTTTTTTTTATAGAATAGGGTGACAAACGAGCACACAGTCCACCTGATGGTAAGTGGTTGCTGCGGCCCATAGACATCTACATCTATCTTCCATTGCAAATCAAAATGCAGATGCGTTATCACCCATGAGGACTGAGATGGAATGCCTCATTTCCAGTGAAAAGGGTCTCCGGTTCTCTACACTCACCATACGAAATACAGCAGCATTAAGCTACTATTTCACGCTGGTATTCTGTGAGAGCGTGGTCCTTCCCCGGTCGAGCCGACCCATTCGTGCTACAACTATACTACTAATATAACTGCAGCATGGCTCTACCACGTAAATTCATATATTATTTTAATAGAACAAACATCATCCCTGCATTCATTTTAAAAATAATGAAATAAGATTTAAAAATGAACAATCGGAAACTGTTTCAAATAGAGTACGGCTTATAATTTTGTTTACACGCTGAATTGCGTTGAAATAGTACGTTTTCAACTATACAAACTATTCTGAAAAGTTTGTTTTATTCCAATTCTTGTTATTTGAAGTAGTGCTAGTTCTTTAAAATTGTACGTCATTAAAAAATCTGTAGTAAACAGTTAATGTTAAACAGTCACAAAAATAATTGAATATATATAAAATGTAATCCTAGCCTGTAGAAACAAAAAACAATCTAAAAATTTGCATAATGCATTTTATATTTAAGCGAACACAACACATTAATTAAAACTTCTACGAATTTCATTACGTCCGTTTTAAATAAACTATTTTTACAGGATTTAAGGCTGCAGTCGTAAAAAGTGACATAAGGAAACTAAAACAGATAATGCCGACCCGCCCGCCCAGTGTAGCAACTAAAGCAAAATCTTTCACACAAAATAATTTGTGCGTGAGGCCTATGATCAGCAGTGAACTTTTATAGGCTAAAATGAATGGATGGAGAATTATGTTACAAATTTTTTTTTAAATTGACGCCAAGAACGACTTTAATTACTGGCAGCGGGGCATTATATCATAAAACTTAGAGGTAACAACGCACCTGTAGCGTTCTTTGTTTGAAATTGCTTGCGGCTCTCCATGGACCACAGTAGCAACTTAACACCAGGTGCACTGTACGTTCGCTTTTACATCTATTTTAAAAAAAATCCATAAAACATCAAAACCCTACGTAAGGCACATTAATATTTTAGATTCTTGTTACCCACACAGCTTGCTAACGATCACCAAATATTAATTTTATAATAAATTTAAGTGAATATATTCCAATATCATGATATAAATATAATTATAAAAAGTTGTGATAATAATTATCTTTATGTCTACATATTTATGATATTTTATTATATGATTTGAGTAGAATCGACGCTACATATTCATTTACTATAAAAGTTTCTTAAAATTATACTACATAACTAATATAAATCCTCAGTTAACCAATCCAATTTTTAAGTAAGACCGAATAACCAACGTTCACTTGAATAGTACATTTTCATCGAGCTTCCATAAGTATGTATTAATAAGATCTATTTCATTAATTCACTGGTTGCTAATTTTCACCACGCCCTCACATAATATCAGCGTAAAATAGCGGCTCCTCGCTGCTTACGCTGCTTACGTCGAGAACCGGAGACCCATTTTACTGGAAACGACGCAATCCATCTTAGTCCTCACGGGTGAAAACACATCTGCGTTTTTATTTTTAGTAGAAGATAGATGTCTTATGGCCACAGCAACCACTTACCATCAGGTGGAATGTGTGCTCGTTTGTCATCCTATCCTATAAAATATATGATTGTTAAATTTTTATATAAACATGTATGAATGGTAAAAAAATTATAATCATTCATCCGTCACAGCCTATAAAATTTCCACTACTGGGCATAGGCTTTCCCCATAAATATACAACCTGATAAATCGTATTGAAAATTAAATAGTAATCAATCCAACCAGGGTTCGCACACTCATAGGTGTTTCTGCCGCCTAAAAACAGTTCACTCACCTAAGTGTTCCAAATTTAAAATTTCAGAAAACCACTATAGTAACAAGCTGTGAGGTGTTTCTAATAATCTTCCAAATAGAAGGTTTCTGATACTTACCATCGTTCTTTTAAATGCAAGCTTCTGATGTTCCTTAGTCCAATCAAATAGGTCAAAGATTTGATTTTTAATGAATAGTAAAGCTGATATCAAAATTCTGAACCTATTATCATGAAGTTAGTTTGTTTTTTTAAGTCGGTTTTAAAAGGTCATATAAAGCGTGTCTCAGCGCCGATTTTAAACTTTGAATATTTATATAAAAAAAACAATTGTGTTTATAATATTTTAATTGTAGTAAATTATAGTACATTAGTGCGAATTTTATGTACGGAATATTACACCGTCAATATGTCTTCCATCACGACGAATGCACTCTTCAAAGCGGACTAACGAATTTGCAGAAACACGCTGCAGAACGTCAATAGATATGGCCCTCACTTCTGTCGTTATTTTAGTCTTCAGCTGCTCTAAATTCATAAGAGGGGTATCAAAAACTCTTGCTTTAAGATAACCCCATAAAAAAAAGTCAGCTGGGGTTAAGTCGGGAGATCTGGGTGGCCACAATATGTCTCCAAAGCGGCTTATGATTTTTCCCGGAAACAACGCTTTTAGTGTGTCCATGGAGACCCTAGCTGTGTGGGCTGTGGCCCCATCTTGCTGAAACCATACACCGGACTCATCAACATCCTCTTCTTGCAGCTGCGGTATAAAAAAGTTATTAATCATGTCGATATACCGCTCGCTCGTCACTGTAACCGTTGCACCTCGATCATTCTCGAAGAAAAATGGCCCGATGATTTTCTTCGCCGATATTGCGCACCATACAGTAACTTTGGGGCTGTGTAATGCCTTCTGATGTTTTTGTTTTGGATTGCTGGGTGACCAGTAACGGCAATTTTGGCGATTGACGTACCCTTCGAGGTGAAAGTGTGACTCATCGCTAAAATAAACATTGGACATCCCATTTTCCACTGAAAAAATCCCTAACATCTTCTGACAGAAAATTTTTCGCTTCTTATAGTCTTCTGGTTTGATTTTTTGAACTATTTGGATTTTATAGGGATGTAGTTTTAAGTCTAAGGCCAAAATTCGTTGAATACTTGAACGATGAAGATTCAAAGAGGCAGCATGTTTTCTAACTGATCGTCGTGGATGCTCCGCGACCGCAGCGGCGACGCGCTCGATGTTTTCAATCGATCGAACAGGTCTAATTCGAGGGCCAATTGAATGTTTCATTAAACATCCTGTCGCTCTGATCTTTTTTACCCACGACTTAATTAACTGAATACTCGGGGCATCACTTAAACGGCGGATTTCATAGCGATTACAAAACTTGCGCTGTGCTTCCCTCAGCGAAAACTCGTTGCAAAAATACGCCTCTACTGCGTACGCGTGGTGCGCGCCAGACCACTGGGACATAGCGACTAAAAAGCCCGCACTAATCACCTACCGAACGCTACCTCTCCCCTCCCGCTAACCCCGCCGGTTGCCGAGAAATTGGTATTTAAAGTTTAAAATCAGCGCTGAGACACCCATTCCGCCTGTGGCACCGCTTCCGAGCGGTCGCATCCAGGTAGTCCGCGCTTTCGTTCCTGTACGGTAGTGCTCTCTCGCTCTCGCGCCTCCGCTGGCCCGCTCGCGCTGTACAGCGCCGACGCAGTGCTCAGTCCGCCGACGGCATCGTTCTCGGACGGTCGCCTCCTGGTGGTCCGCGCTCCCGTACAGTACGGTAGTGCTGTCTCGCTCTCACGCGCCTCCGTTGTCCTGCTCACGCGGAACAGCGTCGAGGCTGCCGGTGAGTCACTTCTAGCTACAGCTCTTACCCCCCTGTCTTCGGGCAGGGAGGTCTGACTGACCTCCGCTTTCATTTTTCATTTTCATTTTTTCATGTCATTATCATTTTCATTATAATTTTTTTTTTCATTATAATTTTCATTTATCATTTTTTTTCTGCACTGTCTCTTTTATTTTCTTGTGTTTTTCTTGCATTTTACTTTTACTATTACGTGCATAGTGTGTTGTAGTACATCCCGCGTTCTAGTCCCTGTTCTACCGAGAGCAGGGACCCGTCCTCATCTTTATCTTTACTAGATTATCTCACTCAACCCAATATGGCCAACTCAAGCTTCACAGAGTCCCCAGCCGCCCTCATTACCCAATACGGGTTAAACGGCAATGAGACGGTCCTCGCCGCCATTGCCACCATCGCCGCCCAGGCTCCCCTCCCTGCCCCTCAGGCACACCGTCCGCCGCCAGTACTAGCGGCATACCTCGAAACGAGGAACTCCTTTGCCCCGCTACAATCAGCCCCCTCAGAAATGGAGTACGCATGCTCCGAATCCTCGGCGTCTACCTCCCGGAAGAGGCCCGCCACTACCTCAGGCTCCGGTTCATCGGAGTCCTCTGACTCCGACGGAACCGGTGACTCAAACTTCACCACCGTCACCTCTAAGCGCAACGGAAAGCGCGCCGCGTTGAAACGCACCCCCCCTACTTCAGCGGCCCCTGCCGCTCCCTCAACCTCCGCAGCCCCTGACGCTGCCCCCGTCCCACTGATGTCATTAGACATCCCCACTCCATCTAAACCAGCCTCTCGTTGTGCCCCAGTGCTGGCGAAGAAGCAAGTCCCGCCCCCTGTCTTCCTAAGAGACAAAGCTAAATTCACCCATCTGTCCAAGACCTGCTACGACGCAGGTATCAAGTATGACCATGCAGTCAACCTCGGGGAGGCGATTAAAATCATCCCAAGCTCGATCGAGGACTTCCGCGCTATAACCCGGCTATTCACAGCCGAAAGGGTATCTTACCACACGTACGCTCTCCCTGAAGAGCGTAAAGTCAGGGCCGTCATCCGAGGCGTCCCCTTTGAGTTTTCCAACGACGAAATCCTTGAGGACCTTAAGTCCCAAGGTTTCCCAGTAGAAGCAGTGCACAAAATGCACAACCGTACGGGCAAGAGATACAACCTTGCCCTAGTAATCATGTCCAACGTGCCGGAGGCTAAAGCCATCTTCCGGCAGGTGCGCACAGTGTGCGGCCTGTCAAGGGTGAAGGTAGAGGCCCCACATAGGCCCGGTTTCCCGGCGCAGTGCCACCGCTGCCAGCTTTATGGTCACGCGGCGGCCAACTGCTCCGCCCCACCCAGGTGCGTGAAGTGCCTGGAGCCACATAATACTAAAGAGTGTCCCCGGCCCAAAGACGCTGAATCCCCACCCGCCTGTGTCCTGTGCAACCAGACAGGTCACTCGGCGAACTACAAGGGTTGCCCACGCGCACCTCAACCTCGCCCCAGTAGGAAAGCTCCACCGCCGGTGAATGACCGCTCATTCCCGGCCCTCCAACAACGGCCCCGCCAGGGCCCTCCTCAGCCTATCCAGGGCTTCCCTCGACCCTCTCAGGGTCCCCCCAGGCCCCCTCAGGGTCCCCCTAGGCCCCCTCAGGGTCCCCCTAGGCCCCCTCAGGGCATAATTCTCAAAGCCAATGCAGCCTCCAGTCTTTCCCTGGAGGCCCTAAAAGGCAGACCCTCCGCGGACAACCTCGTACGCACACGAGGCAGAGCCCACAATAGATGACTACAACACGCTATACTCCGCGATTAGGAATATAGATGTTAGGGAGATTACAGTAATCTCACGCAAACTGCGCGCGGCGAAGTCCCCTCAAGAGCGTCTCATCGCTCTTGCCGAACATAATGACCTTCTGCTAGCTCTGTTGTAAGTTAAGTTAACTTAATTAACTTAACTTCAATGTCTGAGAATAATATTAACCTACGAAGATCCCACGGTCGTATCAAACCTAAGGGTTTATCGCTTGTATCATTCAATATTCGCGGCTTGCGAAATAACCTCCCAGAGCTTAAGCTCTTTCTTCGAAATCGTGAAGTCGATTTCCTCCTCCTACAGGAAACTAATCTTAAAGCTAAGGACACTAGAGGCCTTTCTATTAGAAACTTCTCTTTTCTTCGTAATGACAGACCCGACCGCCGAGGCGGCGGAACGGCCATCTATTACAAGAAGACACTTCATTGCTCGCCCATTTCTACTCCGCAGCTTACCAATATGGAAGCCACGGTATGCAGGCTAGCTATGACTGGACATCAGTCCATCCTCATAGCCTCCTGTTACATCCCTTCAGGAACCTATCCCCTCAAAAAAGATTTTGAAGCCATTTTATCCTTGGGCAATTCAGTCATTATGTTTGGAGATTTTAACTCCAAGCATACTGAATGGACATGCCGCACTACGTCCCCTAGTGGCAAGATACTGCTCGATATCACGCAGTCTCTTGATATCACTGTCCATAGTCCTCTCGGTGTTACTCACTTTCCCGATAACACCGATCACTCACCCGATGTGTTAGATTTTGCGTTACTCCAAGGAGTTTCTCTCAACCTCAGAGCAATCGAGACACTAGACGATCTAGGATCAGACCACCGACCGGTCTCCCTCATTCTTGGCCATCAGCCACCTCCCCCAACACACACAAAAACCTTCACTAACTGGAAGGGATTCAAGGAGTCCCTAGCTAAAGCTCTGGACTCACAGGATTCTACCATCTCCATACCGTCGGACTTAGACAGTCCCGAAAAAATCGACACCGCGGTCGATTCACTCTCCACCCTTATTAAATCCTCCCTTAAGGAGAACGTAAAGGTCGTCCCGGTTGCTAACAATAGTGGGCTTCCCCTACATATTAGCAACCTATTAAAAGCCAAAAAAGCTGCTTTCCGGAGAGCAGCAAAATATCCCACCCCCGAATATAGGCGCGCGGCCAATCGTCTTCAACGAAGACTCCGCTTCCGCCTCTCTTCTTCGTAATGACATGACTCTCTGAATTTCAAGATCTCGAAAAGAGTAAGCTCATGGAGAATATCTCTCCATCTCACACAGCGTACTATCAGATGGCTAGAGCCCTCCGCATAGACGCTATCACCCACACTCCCCCTCTCTCCCGTCCCGACGGCACGGTTGCCTTCGAGGACGAGGAAAAGGCTGAGTGCTTTGCGGATAGCATTGCCGCTCAATGCTCCCCTAGTTCTCAACCTGTCGACCCCTCACACGTCCAGGCAGTGGAGGATGAGGTCCGCCGCCGGAACTCACCCCCTACGGCCTCCGAACCTATCTCTGTGTCCAATGATGAGATTTCATCCCTCATCAAAGGACTTAAGCCTATAAAGGCCCCGGGCGCGGATGGCATATCCAACCAAGCCCTTAAACACTTTCCCGAGCAGGTGTTAACCTTTTTATCTATTATCTTCAACGCCTGCTTCAACCTTAGTTATTTTCCCACTTCGTGGAAAGAGGCAACTGTGATTGGAATTCCCAAGCCAGGCAAACCTCTCAACCTCCCCTCCAGCCATCGCCCCATTAGCCTCCTCAAGGCAATGGGCAAGCTCTTCGAAAGAGTCATCCAAACACGGATGAGGCGCTATCTGTTTCCCACAGACGGTGACCCTCTCATCATTCCCCACCAATTCGGTTTCCGAGCCAAACATTCATGTCCCCAACAAGTTCACCGCATTGTGGAATATATCCTCAGCGGTTTCTATCCTCGACGTCATAAAACCATCGCGGTCTTCTTCGATATAGCCAAAGCTTTCGATAGAGTCTGGCACACAGGCCTCATCTACAAGCTCTACAAAATAGGTCTCCCCGATCGTCTAGTTCGTCTCGTGGCCTCCTATTTGAAACATCGTACCTTTCGTTTTAGACACGAAGGCACGCTATCTTCACAGCGAACTATCAAGGCTGGTGTCCCTCAGGGCTCAGTACTTGCTCCTCTGCTGTACATCCTGTTCACCAACGACATTCCCATCCCGTCGAAAGGTGTTCAACTCCCCTTCTTCGCAGACGACACTGACATCTACCGCAAAGGTGTCTCACTACCCTTCATACGGAACAAGATCCAAAAGTCAGTTGATGACCTAGGAGATTGGTTCAAAAAATGGCGCATCGATGTGAACCTGGAGAAGAGCTCCGCCGTTCACTTCGATTATAAACGACGCCGTCTTAAAAACACCCCTCCGATACGTATGCTAGGGACCCCTGTCCCCTGGCATACGACAGCCAAATATTTAGGTGTCACTCTAGACACAGGGCTCACTTTTAGGCCCCACGTCAAACGAGTCACCCGTCACGCACGGTTTTACCTGAGTAGGCTCAACAGTATGTTGGGCAGACACAGTAAAATGTCCCTTCGAAACAAGCGAACCCTTTATAAGGTCTGTATACGACCCGTCATGTCCTACGCGGGCCCCGTCTTTGCCCACGCAAACCCTAACATTTTAAATGAACTCCAAATAGTTCAGAACCTCTTCTGTCGTCGAGCTGCGAACGCACCTTGGTACGTCCGTAATGCCGACCTTCATCGGGACTTAGAGCTCCCAACAATTCAACAATTCCTTAAAAAACTCTCTGAGAACTTCTTCAAGGCCTCAGAGTCGCACCCAAACAATTTAATTCGTGAGGCGGCTTCTTGTGCAGCCCCACCCCCCTCTCGCTATCGTGTCCGCAGGCCGAGAAACTCTCTCTCGGACCCGCCAAATAAACTGTCAAACGACCTGAACTGCCTCCTGGCGGCTCAGGCCAGTTCTAATTAAATTAATTATTATTATATTAACTAATACTATTTTGCCTTCGTAGGCACTCCCTCAGCGGCTCTTAGCCGCCTGCGCCCTCTTTTCCCAAAAGAGGGTCGCTCATGATAAGGCACAATAGAGCTTAATCAGCCAGCTGCCTGTCCCCAAAGGCGGTTTTTAGGGGGTATCACTTAGGGTCCCCGGTAGGACAGTGAGTCCCCCATAACCACGATAGACCGGCTATCGTGGTATGCGTAATGCATTTTCCGCCTCCCTACGTACAGGGTAGCCCTTTAATTGCTTCGGGCGCAAAAAAAAAAAAAAAAAAAAAGCTGAGACACACTTTAGTTTTAGCTCTCCAAAGACCCATGTCACATTGTGAATATTACCTCATGTACTCAAGAATAAATACCACGCCCTCAAAATATTCGTAATACCGTTGTCAAACAATGAATTTTTCACATAACTCATGCTTCGCCTTTCAGACTTGCTCTGGAATGCCCATTACAATGATATAGAGTTTTGAATAAGGATTCTTTACGTGTAGGTATCGGGCCTCGGGGTGTCCCCCATTGCCCGGGTGTCCTCATGTCCCATTACTATGGGACAGTCATTAGGCCTATTCTAGGCTTGATAGCATACAGGTTATTCCGTAGTGAATGGTTATGTTTTCCGCAGTTATCCAACTACGGAAAAAGAGGTTGTCTGATTGAGTCAAAGTTGGCCTTTCAGCGGCATTGAGGGTTGTTACTCGACTCTCTAATCACATATAGAGAGGAGTTCTCTTGGAAGAGGTCGCCCGTCCGGTGGCCGGGTGTGCAACGGCGCAAAGCCGTTGAGGTGTTCATGTGGCCCGTTATCGGCACGGTCGAACATGCCGCGCGCTAACCGGGCCACAAAGTCGGTGATGGTCTCGACTTTCAGATCGGCCGCTATGACGTCATTCCGGACGTAACGACCTGCTCCGACAATCGTCCTTAATGTCAGATTCTGCTGAGCCTGCAGTCGCCGCCTCAGAGGGTCGCTCAGAAGTGCGTACCAGGCCGGTGCAGCGTAAGTGATGATGGTCCGGATATACATCTTGTATATCCGGAGCTTGGTACGTAGTGGCAGCTTGGATGCCAGAACCGGCAAGAGCGTCGCCCGCGCACATCGGGCCCGGCGGACGACGAAGTCGACGTGCGCGGTCATGCGCAGCGTCCTGTCGATCCTGCACCCAAGGTATGTTACAGCCTTCTGGTACGCAATCTCCTGGCCGTTGAGGGTCAGCGGTGGTGGTAAGTTCCTGAGACGGCGAGTGAGCAGAGCGGTCGTCTTACCAACGTTGACGACCATCCTCCACTCATCCAGCCATGGTGGCAGCAGGTCCAGCAGACGCTGCATCCTGGCAGTGGCTATGTGGGCTCTTCTGGACGAGGTGAAATAGGCGCTATCGTCCGCGAATAGCGCCAGCTCAACGTCGTCCTCCCACTCTTGAAGCCTGCCTGCCAGTGTAGGTATGTCGTTGGTATAAGCCGCGTACAGGACTGGAGACAAACAGCTGCCCTGTGGGACGCCGGCTTTGATGGATCTTGTTGCGGAGACGGCGTCCTCTACGCAGACGTAGAACTTCCTATCTTCCAGGAAAGACGCTATTAGCCGCAATATAGCAGGAGGGACACTGGTCTGTTGTTCCAGCTTATATAATAGTCCTACGTGCCACACCCGGTCGAACGCCTTCTCGATATCGAGAAAGACGCCCAACGATATGCGGCCACGATTGTACTCTGCCGCAAGCAGGTGCAGCACTCTAGTCAGTTGTGTAACTGTGGAGTGTCCTCTCCTGAATCCGTGCTGCTCCGCCCGAAGTTGGATGCACGGACGGAGACGTCTTAGCAGCAATCTTTCGAACAGTTTAGCTATATGTGGTAATAGCGTGATCGGCCTGTAGTTGGCAGCTCTACGCCTGTCCTTCCCGGGTTTCGGCAAGACGATAACTTTGCCTTTTTTCCAGTCCTCCGGGAAGTGGGATGTCCGCAATATCCCATTGTAGAGTCGACCAAGCTCTACTATGACTCTATTGGGCAACTGTCGGAGTGCAGCGTTGGTAATCCCATCGTGCCCCGGCGCCTTCCTCGGTTGCAGGCAGGTTACTGTCCTCCGCAATTCTGCGGGGGAGATGAACCAATCTCCTGCAAGAGGTGGCGCGGGCGACGACAGGAACTCCTGTACGCGACTTTCCTTTCGGGCATGAAGCTCCAGGAACTCCGCACTTGCTGTGTTCGGCATAAATTGCTCCTCGAAGTGCTCGACTAGGATATCCGCTCTGCCCTTGGCATCGTAGCATCGTTTGCCCGTATTATCAGTCAGCGGGCAAACGGGAGGTTTGGATTTGGTCAGCTGTCGGTTTAGTCTATAAAGCGACGCATCTTGCTCTTCCGCCTTGTAGATGCGCCGATCCCAGGCTTCGCCTCTGAAGGCCTGGACAGAAACCGACAGCTCCTCCGTTAAGGTGTTTAGCTGCGTTTTGATCCTGGGACAGCGAGTACGCGCCCAGAGCTTTCTCAGCGCTCTTTTGCGCTTGATCTGCACGCATATCTCACGCGGCAGATCGTCTCGCCTTGTTGTAATCGGGACGATCGTAGAAGCCGCGTGGAGGGCTTCCTTGATGTTGTTAGTAATTCTAGTTGCAGCGGCCTCTACGTCGTCCGCTGTGCATATAGGATGGTGTGCTGGAGGTCTCTGCTGAAGGTGTTGACAGTAGAGCCTCCAGTCGACACGGGTTTTGAAAGCTCTAGGCGGCGCAGTCACTGCCTTTAGGCCAAGGGTTATCAGTAACGGGAGGTGCTGTGAAGGGAGGTCGTACAGCACTTCTACCACTATCGGATAGTTGACGTTCCTAGTGAGCACGATGTCTAATACATCCGGGTGTCTCCTTGGATCGGTAGGAACGTGAGTTGGCTCCTCGGGACCTAGAACGTCGTACTGGTTCTTCTCAGCATCTTCATATAGTTCACGACCCGGCGGGGTGATCACTCTGGACCCCCACGCCGGGTGTTTGGCGTTCAGGTCCCCGGCGATGATCACTGGTGCATCGCCTTCCATTACCGTCCGGATGTCTGAGGGGCAGAATGGAGTCCCTGGCGGGCGGTATGCTGCGTAGATCCTTAGTTCCTCGCCCGCCGCCTCCATTCTTATGCCGATTGAGCGCATTGTCTGGAAGGATGGTAGGTCCAGCTCTTGGTGGACGATGTCCCTCCTCACTAGGACCGCCGTGCCTCTATAGGCGGCCCCTCGAGAAGTGACCTCGTCCCTTCTATAAATGTGGAAGTTTGGCAGCTTTATGCGCGTTTTGGGGTTCAATATTGTTTCGCCCAGCAGTATAATGTGTATGTCCTGTTGCTGGGCGACAGTGCGGAGTTCCTGCAGCTTCTGCTGTATCCCGTCCGGGTTCCAGTACATTAGGCGCAGGTTATTATCCTCCATAATGTCTGGCCAGGAGGTTTGCCAGCGCCTTCATAATCGCTGTTACGGGATCCGTCCCGGCTCTGATGTCTGCCAGGACTTGTGTGCCGACCTCGATGGCAATTCCAACTAGGCGCTGGATTGCATCAGCTGTTTCGAGGCCGGCCGATGGTATTCTCCTTTCTGAAGGCGTTGGTACTGGTCTCGGGCGTTGGATCTCCTGTTTCTGGGTAGAGCGCGCTCTATGTGCAGTTCGGGCTCTCTCTTCTGGTGGAGCCCTCTCCTGCACTCTACCCACGCCCTTTTGGGTGGTCTCCTTAATAACCTGCGCCTGAGCCTGAGGGGCTGTTGGTCCAGGTGTCGGGGTAGAGGTAACAGCCCGAGGAGGCTGCGCCTTCTTCCTGCTTCTCTCCCGCCTCCTCTTTTTAGAGGGCTGCCGTTCTGTGGCAGGGTTGGCGGGAGGCTGCAGAGTCGCCCCGGTGGTTGCCCTTTCCTGTACGGGTTCCACCGTTTCCTTGTGTGGTACGGGTGGGGGGGGGGCTGGTTGCCTACCCTTCCCTGTAATGGTTGCCCACCCGTCTTGCTGGGTGGTCACAGCTTTCGGGCGACTCTGGGGGATCCTTTTCGGGTCCTCCGGGAGTAGCCCCGGTAAGGTTATCCCCTGTCTCCGTGCAGTCCTCCTCAGGACTGGGCAGCGACGGTCGTTGGCTGTATGATTCTTGCCACAGTTGGCACATGTGGGTTCCTCCTCTCTACCCCGAGGGCAAAGGCTCGCTATATGCTCCCCGGCGCAGCGTACACACTTCACCGGCCTGAAGCAATTAGCTGAGGCGTGTCCAAAGGCCTGGCAGCGGTGGCACTGAGCCGGTCCTGCTTTCCTTTGCCAGGCCTCAATGACTACTCCCCTCATATAGAGTAATTCGTCAATCTCATATAGTTTCTTAAGTTGCTCCAGGCTCAAGTGGTCAAATTGGGCAAAGTAGACGCATCCTGGTCTGCCCCTTCGCGGTGGAATCGCTTTGACGTATTTCACCGGGAAGCCCTTTGCCTTTATAGCCTCCTCAATGGTACTGGTGTCGGTTCCCATTGGTAGCCCCCGGATGCCCACTTTGGTGGGCTTGTCCTCATCCGGGGTATAGCAGTACCACGACATGTTGGGTGTTGCCTTGGAAAGTTCAACCATGTAGCGTTGAACAGTCCTGAATTCAGTGGCGCTTTGTGGGGTAAATCGAACCCCCTTCCCGAACGGACGGGCATTCAAAGGGTGGCCCAACATTCTGTTGAGCTCCTTGAAATGCCTCGTCCAGTCCGGGAGGCATTCGGCCACTATGGGCGGATATCTTGCCTTTTCTTGCTGGTCGGCAGGCTTATCTGCAGTCACTGCCGCCGGTTGGGGTCGTGGTACTGCTGGCGCAGCTACCATGTTGGCGTAGCTAGTAGATGGTCGTTGGCCATCATCCAGCGGCCGCCCGGACGGGTTTTCGGTTGTCTTCCTCGGTGACTTGGACGGCGAGTGTCCAACCGATGTATTGGGGGCTAAGGTCGCATAGGTCGTTGTGCTCCACCCGTACGACCCTTCTCCTCCCTGCTCTAGATCCACAGCTTCCATGCTGGAATGGTGTTCATCTGATCTAGGGGGGGTGGGTTTGTTCGGCGATGGCGACTTTGGTGGAGATCTCCTGATTGGTATATGGACTTGTTCCTCCTCGGAAGACGAGTAGTCCGAGGAGTTTGAGGATCCAAGGCATTGCCTCTTCTCCTGGAGCGATGCTGCAGTCTCGGGTGGAGTATGCCTTCTCCACGACTTCTTAGCCCGCTGTTGTAGGGGTACCGGTTCTAGCCCAGTCGTACCTTCAGGTACGATGGGTGAGAGCGCGGTCCTCGGTGCGGGTCCTTTCCCTGGAGATAGGGGTTTCCTGGTGGGGATCTGCGAGTAGGAAGACACTACTCGAGTCCTTTCCGGATAAAAGATGTCCCTGTATGCTATCGGACGGTCCAATGCGCTTGTACGGTCCGGTGGTTTTCTGGTTCTAGGCGGCGGCTCCCCCTTGTCATTGTCCTTATCGGACATGATGGAAAAACCTACCTACGAGTCAGTAGTCTTGATTGGCCCTGTCTAGTTCCAGCCGTTCGGCTTAATGCGCGACGCGGATGGATGGGTGCAATGTACTTGGTGTAGTCACATGGGGCACTGCCTGCCCCTTTTACAACGAAAAGGGTTGAGGTAAGTGCTAGGTGGCACTTTATGACGCGACTAGGCACGAGATGCACGAAACGCATAAAGTGCCAAGAATCACCTAGGGGCCGGTGACCTCGACGCCTCACGGAATCACGGGACTCAACGATCGGCGGAGTATGTCGTACCGGCGGTTATTTGCAGCCACTGTAATACTGCAAGTAACGCACACCTAGGAGATCCTTAAATATCGAACATTACTTAAAAAAGAGCTGACTCACCAACTAACATGACCATAAAGTAACATTCATAATTCTTCAATATACTAAATTTGCAACACCGTAGTGTATAGGGTAATAAATAAACAGAGCACACGTCGAGGCCGGACTGCCGCGCGTTCATCACACGTGTCGGTGACGCGTCATGCGAGATGATACATTGAGCGGTTGAAAAGTATCTACCAACTGTATTTTGAACAGTGGTTCTAACACGCGCTGGTAAATTCGTTGACATAAATATGTACATCCAGGTTTTACAATATAATATTAACAATGATCTGAATGCAGTGTTTCAGTATTTTTTTATTTTAACAAAATACACATTAGACTTTAAATTGCTACCTTTTAAATAAATACTAATCTGCGTGATTGGTTACAATGTTTTATATTAAAAGTAGTGTAAAAACAGTTAGTGTGTAGTGTAGAAGGCACTGCTCTGCTTATAAACAACTGTTCTACGTATTTCTCACCTAAAAAATATTAAAAACGATTTAGTGAAATGCCAAAAATAGTTTAAAACAAAGATTTAATTACAATAAAACAAGTACAAGTGTTATCCAGTGCTAACACTACAGAAGAAAATCTGATCGTAATTCGAAGTGGTTTCGATTTCATCATCAGATTCGAAATCACCCTTATTCATAAAGCGCACTTACATAAGTCTACTTTTGAACATGGACCTCTTCGGGAAATAGGAACAAAGCACGATACTGAGCCCTCTGCATTCATCGACTTCCTGTAAGTTTTATCTGAACACTCACTTCAACCATAGTCTTCTTGACTACGCTTGCCAGTGTGAGGTTGCCAAACCTTTTATTCTTGTTCTGCTCTAGATATCATACAAAATTCCACTTACGCGTGATAAATTCTCGCATCGACACATTCCAAACTCGATACTAAACCTTTTTGCTGCAAAAACAAATAAAATATTACGTGACCGAATTGTCAGATAAAAATACGAATAATTTATGATTGTTTTAAGGAATATTGTGATGGGTTTGATGTCCACATAACTTACGCAAAACCTATTATTGACTATCGATATGAAAACACCCGCAAAATCGCGTACTATTATTATCGATTTCCGCCGGTGCCCGTGACGTCGTTTTGCCAATACGAAACTAGTTATTAGATAGTTATTAGATCTACAATTTGATGGATGATCTTTACTTTGAGGTAACGTTCGGTTTGTTTCCAAAAATCTATAACGAATTGCCTTCAATTTTAAAAATGTAGAAATATAAATATTTTAAATATAAATTTAAAGAACATTTATTAGAGAAATGCTTTTATTTGCTCTTTATTTAGATCATCAACAGACGATACAAAATAGAGAGACAAAAACATGAATTTTTAATTTTTACGATAAAGTTTTAATGGCTTGCCGGATATGTACATCTTAGTGATGTTTGTTTAGTTTCTTCATAAATTGTACAGGATTTAAAAATAGAAAAGCTTTGTTATTATTTATGTTAGATTTTTTGATTGCCAACTCAAGTTTCATATCGTGCAAATAAATATCTTATGTAAGTTTTGGTTTATGCAATATGTACGTTTCATGTGTACAATTATGGGATGTATCTCACACAGTCAAAACAAGTGTGGACAATTTCAACAGAGGTAATTAAACTTTTGATGAAAAATAAAAACTGACTTCAAAAACTAAAATAAAATAATTACCACGTAATATTGCGACAGGTGATCACTCTAACCGTAAATTAGAAGCGGTTGTGAAGCTGAACTTTACTGAAAATTAAAAGTGTTTGTTAAAAATATTTGAAAATTTGTCTTGAGTGTTTAGTAAAAACTTGTTTTTTTTTTTCATTTATTAAAAATCTGAATAAAATAATACTGTAACTCTATAAGCTCTTTACGCAAAATAGCCTGCAGCTGTTTTAGTTACAGCACGAATACTGAAGTAGAACTACCCCCTTATAGAATACCGGTGTAAATTAGCAACTTAATGCTGCTGTTTTTTAAATAGTAAACACTGTGAATCAGAAACACTTTTCACTGGAAACTAGGCATCCCATCTTAGTCCTTAGGGGTGAAAACGCATTTTGGCAAGATGTAGAATTCTATAAGCCAAATCATCCACTTGTCACCCCTATTCAGTAAAAAACTAGCATTAAGAATTAAACTGTGGTATAAATAGCAGTATGTGCCTATCGGAGCTGTAACATCTAGCTTTTGTTTTTAGGAATTTGAATTTAAAAACAAGATCGAGCTACGATCAATCGATATTAATCTAATCTGGGATTAAAACCCAATAACTGTAGTGTATAAGTCAAGTTTTCCAAGCACTAAACCACGTGATAGTCAAAAGGGGAGTTTAAAGATTTGTTTTTCAGAAGAAAACCTAAAGAAAAAAGTTTACTAGCTTTCAAAGTTACGATTATTCCTTTTAAAGCTTTTGATGCAGTTTGCATATTTCATTCTTATCCGTTAAATCCGATATAACAGCATTATTCAAATCCAGACACTTATAGCCCATTGAAAGTAATTTTCTTTTACGCGAGGATAAAGTTCACTAGTTAATGTTAGCCATTTGTATAGATTTATAATTAATTTATTCAAAGTTCATTACATAAAGTTTAGTTATTTGTACGTGGTAGAGCCATGCTGCAGCTATGTCGTAGCTGTAGCACGATTCGGTCGACTCCGCCGCAGATGAACCACGCTCTCAAAGAATACTAACGTAAAATAGCAGCTTAACTCCGCTGTGTTTCATATGGTGAGTAAACTGGAACTCTTTACACCAGAAGCTGCAAAATGCTACAACCAGAAGAAGGCATTCCATCTTAAATGCAGACGCGTTGTCGCAAAGACCAAGGTCTTCATGAACGACCAATACATCTGCATTTTGAATCGTAATCCAATTAGAAAGAATCAAATTCCCAGTAGAAAGAATAAAAAAATATCATTTTTAATATTATATATTTCAACAATTTTCATTCGGCACAATAAACGACTTGACCGATTTTCCTCCAAATTAAATGAGGTCTAAGTTACATAATTATGCGTTAAATGAAACTGGTCCCGTGTCAATATCACTCTTTGTTCTTGAGATACACGAGGCGAAAATTGAATCCGAACATACATACATACGTACATACGTACAGGTGCACACACGGACATCCTATTAAAAATTTCGACACTAAAGACCTTGAAACATGGAGATATGTCAAAATTTCCAATATGCAAAATCGGATCCATGACAATAACTTCCCCTGGGACGTTAAAAATTATATAAAAGCTTAACATCAATGCTGTATTCTTGTCCTTCTTTATTAAATTTAAGTATTGAGTAAAATCCAGTGCTGGACGTGTGCCTCTTCCCTTGTTGGGAGCGTTGGTCTCAATCGTCGTCGGAATGACGATCGCAGTGCCAGACGTTTTACGCCTTTGACGCTGATGCCCGTCTCTGGTCGTCATCATCTATTGGAAGCCATACAATTTCCTCATGCGGGGAGTCGATGGATGCAGGTGACTTAAGCCTATGTGGTGGTCTGTGGGCGAGACCTATGTTTGGTATTGGACTGGGATAAAAAATTAAGAATAGTTACAGCATTTATGCGTCGCTGAGCACGGACCTACTCTCATTTACAAGTGGGTTATGGAGCAGTTACTACGCTCGCACTGGTGTAGGCTGGTTTCATGGTAATTTGATCAAAATAATGTAAGCAAGAAATGGTCCCACGGATGTGTAAAAGTGGACTCGCTCCCACGGACGTGTAAAATTCAGCTAATACGGCAATCCCCTCTCCGCGTGAGAATTGTATGTTTGAACATTAAATTCAACCTATTTTCTGATAACATACTTTGGACCGTCTTAGGTAAAATACGGCTTTCATTTAAACACCCAAAAGCCTATAATATTACACCATTTAAACCTAAAAACAACTGTGCTATTGCTATTTGTTGGCAGAAATAAGTAAATAAGAGGGTAGTACATATCCAGACGGACACTTGTACATAAAAGGAATCCTACCATCTTTAACATAGACCTCCCACAAAGAATGTAACAAGCTCAGTACTGAACAACGTTGCCGGTGGCCTTCGCAATTCAAAGGCGAATAAAATATAAATATGTGTAAGTTCTGTAAGTCACCCCTCAAAATTGGAAAGTACGAGAATATTAGATTGTTGATTCACCGCTTGTTCAAAATTGTACTTAATTTTTGTCTTTGATATCTTTTTAGAAGGAACGAGCTTACAGTCCATCTGTTGCTGTGGCCCATAGGGATTTACATCTCTCGTGAGTTATGAATCAAAATACGGGTGCTTTGTCACACCTTACGGCTAAGGTGGAATGCCAGTTTTCCGTTAAAAAGGGTCTCTGAAATTGTGTGATCCTTACCCGGTCGAACCGATCCATTCGTGCTACAACTATAATATAGCTACAGCCAGCCAGACTCTACCAATTTTATTCATGTATACAATATACGAGTATAACGAAAATTACGTATACAATATATATACAAATGTAGCAACGTACTTCACTCATGTAAATTACTATCTATGAAATTATTTTATGTATCTTTTTTACATTTCTTTTTCATTCATTTAATACAAAACTAAAGACGTACTCAAACCTTAACCGCTTAAATCTCGCTGTGGGCGAATTGAATCGAATTTACAGTTAATGAAACTTTGTCGCGATTTCAATGTAGTGTATCCAAATAGATTAACTGTTTTTAAGATATAAAGTCAAATTAAATTCCTATTTTCAATGGAAACAAAAAGCGAAATGTTTAGTCTTAACAATTAATTTATATAAAAAAATAAGAAAGAACATGTAACGGCACCGTGGCTGTCGACAGAGGTGACAGAGGGAAACAAATCAGGTGCTGGGCAGCAGCAGCTTCCGCAAGATGACTAATAATAAAAAACTGCGGTTCCCAACCTGGTTGCCAAGCGTGAAAACTATGGCAAATATCCCCCTATGAGGCGACCTGTGCTGGAGGTTTGTGTTCGGCAGTGGACTTCAATAGGCTTTAACATAACAACATTTTTTACAATTGAAAGCACTGGTTTATAAGTCAATTCTTTTTGGGCAGGTGTTTCTGAAGAATAACCGAGTTTGTTGAAAAAAGTTCCCCTTTGAGGTAAGTAGTTTCGATAAACCGGTCTTAAACTAAGCGTGATTTTAAGAAGCTTCATTTTTACAAGTTTTTAAAACGTTCTCGTTTTTGAATAAATCTATATTTACGGATTTTATTTCGTTTTAATGGATTTTATGGCAATATACAGTAACATGCATGTCTCAAAAATAATTTATTCAGTTCAGTTCAGTTCTCATTTATTATTCTTGGTCCGATCTACACGATGAATATGGCCACTGACTATAAGACAAGTACTCTAATAGGAGCGCCGATTCCTCCAAAAAATATTCTATATATACAATTTTTTTTTCTATATCATTAGGTTACATTAATTACAGCTGGACACGAAACAGTTCTTGTTAATCGATCCAATTATCTGTTACGTATGGGAATATATACGAATAGAGATTATATTAAAAGGAAACTAAGCGGAATTTTTCCGCAGATTGAAAGGAAAACTCCGGTTGTTGTAATCAATATTAATTCTTTCAAGAAACGCAAAAAAAATACAAATTTTCTAATGTAACGTAACACAGTAGAGGCGATCACGCCATTTAATAAATTATAAGCAACGGCGTATAATTAACCTTCTTAAACATCCTATAGAAAGATCAATATTCATTATCTCGATAGCGTAAAATATTTATTCGTTCATTCATTTACTGAGCTGTGATAGCTCAGGGGCTAAACGCTTGTTATACACTATGAAATTAATAGTTGCAATTTGAAGTGCTGATTAACAATGTGCTCGGCTGTGAAGGAAAACATCATGAGGCAAACTGCTTGTTATCTAAAAATTTAAAAAAAAATCGAAGATGTGTGAAGTCCTACAACACGCGTCGGAGCTGCACGATGGACTATTTCTTGCCCTAAAACCCTAAATAAAATTTCACTTTTTAAAAACAAGGCCAAAAGGCCTGTCCCCGGCGGTGGGGAGTACAACAGAGGCTGTTATCATTAACTTCTTTTACCTGTTCATTAATTAAAGCCCATGAAAAGTCCACTCATGAATATAGGCCACCTTTTTGGAGAGGAAATATTTGCCATTATCATTATCATCATCATTACAGCCCTTCACAAGTCCACTGCTGAACATAGGCCCCAAGTAATGCCACAAAGCACGGTCCTGAGCCACCTGCATCCATCGACTTCCTGCATGTCTTACCAAGACGTCACTCCATCTAGTGGGGGGTCGCCCTACACTACGCCTACCGGTACGAGGCTGCCACTCGAGAACCTTTCTTCCCAAACGGTTATCGGTTCTTCGAGCTATATGGCCGGCCCATTGCCACTTCAGCTTACTAATCCTTTGGGCTATGTCGGTCACTCTGGTTTTACTGCGAATATCCTCATTTCTGAGTCTATCACGCAGAGAAACTCCGAGCATCGCCCTCTTTATAGCTCGCTGAGCGACCTTGAGCGTCCTCATACGGCCAGCAGTTAAGGACCACGTCTCAGATCCGTAAGTCATCACTGGCAACACGCACTGTTTACACACTTTAGTTTTCAGAGATTAAGGTATGCATGACGAGAAGATGTGTCGTAATTTCCCGAACGCTGCCCAGCCGAGTTGAATCCGGTGATTGACCTCTCGGTCGAAGTTGGACTTACCTAGTCGGACTATTTGTCCCAGGTAAACGTACTCGTCAACAACTTCGAGCAAAGTGCTCCCAACAACTACCGGCCTAGGTGTGACATGGACATTAAACATGATCTTTGTTTTGTCCATGTTCATCTTAAGACCTATCCGTTGGGAGAAAGAGCCAACTGTCAAAGCTGAAGACAGAGTGTGGCAACATCGTTTCCGGGACACCTGAGATTCTGAGTAAGATTGAGAGGTTCTATGGGCAGCTGTAAACATCATCGTTCGAGCCACACGCAAGTGTGAGTAACGATCCAAGAGCAAGTCTTATCCGACACTATTCCGATGATATCCCGGACGTCAGTCTGAGCGAGATTAGAATGGCTCTCCAGCACCTTAAAAACGGCAAGGCCCCGGGCGAGGATGGAATTACAGCGGAGCTTCTGAAAGCGGGTGGAACACCGGTACTTAAAGTCCTTCAGAAGCTCTTCAATTCCGTCCTCTCCATGGTGGCACTACTCCGGAGGCATGGAGCAGAAGCGCGGTGGTCTTGTTCTTTAAGAAAGACGACAACGCTCTCTTGAAGAACTACACACCGATTTCCCTTCTGAGCCGCGTCGACGTGCTGTTTTCGAGAGTCATTAAAAATCGTCTCGCACGCAGACTCGACGACTTACAGCCTCCTGAACAAGTTGGTTTCCGAAAAGGCTTCAGTACCATAGACAACATACATACCCTGCGGCAGATTGTACAGAAGACCGAAGAGTACAATCTGCCACTTTGCCTGGCATATGTGGACTATGAGAAAACCTTTGATTCCGTCGAAATTTGTCGGTGCTACAGTTCTTTTTTGCGGTGCCAAATTGACTGTTGGTACATCGAAGTGCTGAAGTGTTTGTACAGTATGGCTTCGAGGGCTATCCGAGTACGGAACCAGAGTTCGAAACCTATCCAACTGCAGAGAAGTGTAAGACAGGGTGATGTTATATCCCCGAAACTCTTCACCGCTGCGTTGGAAGACGTTTTCAAGCTACTAGACTGGAAAGGATACGGTATTAGCATCAATGGCGAGTACATCACTCACCTTCGATTTGCCGACGATATAGTCCTTACGGCAGAATCGCTGGAGAACCTTAGCACTATGCTCAATGACCTCTATGGTGTCTCCCAACGGATATTTGCCACAGTAGTAAATAAATAAAAAAAAATTGAAATACCTGTTTTTGTTAATGTTATAGTGACACTATTATAATTAGTAATACACTTATTACGTGGTAGAGGCACGCTGCAAATAAAACATAGTCATGGAACACCAGCGTAAAATAGCAGATTAATGTTGCTGTGTTTCGTACGGTGAGTGACGCATCTGCAAATTGATTCTTCATTGAGAACAAATGTTGACATCTATGAACCACAGCATTCAATTACCATCAGGTGGTCTGTGTGTTCATGTGTCACTCTTTATTTATTTTAAAAAAAACTACTTTCAAGTAAGCTTAAAATGCTAGTGATAACAGCGATTAATAACAGCCCTCGAATGGCGGATTCGAATTTATTTTCCCTAACAGTCGCTTTACAACCTTGTTTTAGTATTACTGAACATAGGCCATAGATTTCCGCAAGAGGTAATTTTGTATAATTACAACACTTGGCAAGCGGATTGGCAACCACAGTTTTTTGTAAAATAATTTTATTTGTAATCAGAAAGACGCTGCTGTCATTTCCTGTTTCAGTTTTCTTCTGCCGCCTGATACGACCTCCACGGGACAATATGAGTTAGCAGATATTCGCCATTACATGATTTGATTAAGATTTTAATACACTTAAGTTAAAGTTGTAATTATTGTACTGTCTCGTCACAGCAGTTTAGAGATAGGTCTAAATCGGCGTCGTAAAGGTTTAGTCACGGAGGATGGCATTGAAAATAAGTGCGCGTCGAAATTGGACTTTAGACGCAGGGAAATGCTGTGTTGGCAACCAGTATTTTCTGTCGGGAACGAGGCGTACAATGTCCATATATTTTATATTTTGTTTTCTTTTTTGTTATATTAAATTTGACTATATTGTGTCCGCAAAGATAGACCAAATTTAGAGTACCCTTTGCCGACGAGCATGTACGCGTAGATATATTTATGTGAAAAAGAGAAAACTTTACATATTCGATCGCATATTCTATATGAACTGGGATTTGGTCCAAAGATAAGGTAGCACTATCGTAATTCGATAAAATATCCATTTCAAAACGTGCTGCATACATAAAGTCCTAATTTAATAAGGCTGCAGGTAGCTTCACTGCCATAAATTCCACTAAAGCTCCCCTTGGATGCTCCCTGCCGACACGCTGTTACAATAAATCTTATAACAAAGTGATTTTTAATAAATGACCTTAAAACTTATAAAGATTAACGTACAGAATATTTATTCTTTATTGTATTTTAATTTTAGTATAATATTTTACGACAGGTAATTTTAACTTTTTTACAATATTTTATAACTTTTTTAGGCCTATATTCAGCAGTGGACTTGTAAAGGCCTGTAATGATGACAATGATGATGATTTTACGAGAGTCCCTTTTTATAGGAGGCTAGCGAACAAGCACAAATTCTACCTAACGATAAGTGGATACTACGGCCTATAAAAATCGCTTTACTATCTCCAAAATGATACAAACTAAATATTAATAGTATCTCTAATACTTTTTATATATCTCAAAACTTATTGAGTGTCCTACGTATCTCCTATTACCATTAGTTAGATAGTAGTCAAACACTGGCTTAGAATAATTAAATAAAAACTTCATCGAACCTATATTAGGAATCAAAACGGAGGTGCGTTCCCATCCCTAAAGGGCTAAAATAAAATGCCTCGTTACTTAAAAAGGGTTTCCGAGTCTCCTCACTCACCATAACTAACACAGTAGCAGTACGCTGTTATTTCATGTAAGTGTTAGTTCATTTGCCGTAGATAGTACCTACCACAATTAATAATTAAACGATGAAGTTAGTCGGGGTTAATAGTGACATTAAGACGTTAATCACCTAATTTTTTTGTGAAAGTGAGCTAAAATAAAACGCGATATAGTCTGTTAAACAGTTTTATTCCATACATTATTCTATACTTTAGAAAGAATAAATAAGGAAAGAGTGACAAAGCAAATGTAATACAAGTGAGTGACAGAGTGGCGAAGAACGCCTTTGTCAGAACTTATGGACCAAATTGGCCAGTATATAAACCAATCAACCGACGAACATGTATACATATATATATGAGTATGATAGAATCAAGAGAGGTGTAAGATAGGCTCAAATGGAAGTCCGTAGTCTCGGGTTACCTCTCTGCGTTACAGGCATCAAAGTTTATGTACATATGTATGTAAGATTTTATAATCAATCATACAATCACGAATAGGCTTCAAAAGTTCGGAGGTCTTAGATTTGAGGTGTGAAATATAACCACTGATCAGTACCCCAACAGCTTTATTAGTTTGTATGTCACTATGCGGCCCAGTAGATTTAACCCATTACAAAGAGCATTACCTGTGTTCAAATGTAGTACGCCAATACGCTGTAAGTTTTACATATTCGTTTGTCATAGGTGAAGCAATTATCTTGAGACGTTGGTGTTTTAAAATAAATAAAATCCGTAAAAGTTTTATTCAATGTGTAATAATCGTGTACATATGAAATCATGAGTTCAATGTATTTTAACACAAATTTAAGAAGGATAACTATCGTAAGTGCAATTTATTTCAAACTATTTTTTTCATGACCTGCTACCACCATATTATAGTTGTTACTTGAATGAGTCTGTTCGACCGGGGAAGGACTACGCTGTTACATAATACTAGCGTGAAATCGCAGCTTGATGCTGCTGTGTTTCGTATGATGGGCGTAGAAAACCTTATTGCTGAAAACAAGGCATTTCATCCGTATATATACCTATAAGTATGCTCGTTTGCCCCCTCTCCTTTAAAAAAAGATGCGTTGTCACCCGTGAAAACTAAGATGGAATGCCTCATTTCCAGTAAAAGGGTCTCCAGTTCTCTACATTCACCATACGAAAAATAGCCAGCATTAAGCTACTATTTTACGCTGGTATTCTGTGAGAACGTAGTCTTCCCCCGGTCGAGCCGACCCATTCGTGCTCCAACTATACTACTAATATAACTGCAGCATGGCTCTACTACGTATGTATACAGAGAAATTAGAAAAATAATATTTCGAAAACATGTGAAGTTCGCCAACACGCTTCAGGGCTGCGCGGCAGACAATTCCTTGCCTTAAAACTCTTTCAGAAATGATCGGAACCTGTGCCCAGAAGTGGGACGTTATTAGCCTGTGGCTTTGTCTAACTTTAAGGAATTTGTTAAACCTGTGAGTTTTAATGTATAATTTTTCTTACACAGAGGTTTTTCCGTACAAGCGATGTAAGTAAAAAAATTACTTTCGATAAACATTATACTTTTACTCTACTCTATAATGTATAATAAAATTATTCAATATTATTCTATGCTATCCTTTTTATTGCCACACTCTACTTTTATAAAATTAATGATCTGTACAGCATATTCTGTCAAACATGTAATGCATTACCTGCAATTCCATCAATCATATATTGTTCGTTCAGCGTTTGGTTTCGATTCTATAGGTTATTATAGATTACATTTTTATAAAAGTTGTTCACTTTTAAAAAATCTAATATATAATATACCTAACTAAAACTTGTGTTTAACTGTGTATGGCTAAAATGTGTATAACCAAAACATGTGCCAATAATTATACATAAAAAGTTTTAAAATTTAACTGTTTAAATGACACTAGGCTAATGGCGGGGTGCGGACCGCGGTCTAAAAGGTCGTGGGTTCAAATCCGATATTCTACTATCGTAAACCACTCCTTACATAAGCATTTAAGCCAAGAGTGGTTACATATACATACGTACTCTCTCTACTCTCTCTAGCCAAAATTACGCAATTCTAGGCAGCAAAGTTATTGAAAACCTACCTATATAAACAGCTCGTATCGTAATGCATCCTAACCAACATCTATGGCCTCAATTATGATTGTATGTGATGCGTAATTTCACGTCTGAATTGTCGCTATTCGTGTTCTGAATATTTTAATTTGTATTCATGATGAAGTTCAGTAGCTACGCGTTCATCGTGAAATTGTCACTGATGCAAATATCGGTAGATTTAACGTCCGTCTATTACGTAGACGTAACGTCCGTCGCTATATCGTAGTTCGTATATATTCTATACATTGCTGCAATCCCGGGATGAGATAATTTACACCGAAGCGATAGAATTCTGAGGATTTAGACTCTTCAAGGTCCATGAAGGTATTTTGTACCGCTTCCTGGGATCAAAATGATTTCCTTGCGGGTAATTGTCCAAATTGCACAAAAATATAGTAATCGGTTGAATACAAGTCAGGCGAGTATGGAGGAAGACGTATATATTTTATAACCACAGGTAGTGTAATATAATAGTAATATAAAACAACTGTTTGATGAAAAATGTGAGGTCGTGCGTTATCATGAAGCATTAATGGCGAAGATCGATTAATGAATTGTCGATGTTGTTTCTAAGCTAAGCTTAACAATTAAGGCAAATCCTCGCCACAACGGAAGAGGTAAACGCCTAGCGGTAGTCTTACGGACTGATAAAGAAGATAATAATTTATTAATTTGTTTTTTATTATTAAGCTATTGCATAGCTTCTATCGCGGGCCTTGAGTGCGGGAAAATCCAGAAATTTCGTAACGAAAAAAACCTCACGCTCTCCGACGGGCACGGAGGTGTGGTTTGAAGGCCGTGCATTGTCTAACGATGGTCTAAAGTCGTTTCTTTTCCTCAGTCTTTGTTGTCTTTCTCGAAGAGTTTTGAAATTTTGAATATGAATGAACAAAGTGCATTTATTATTAAGGCTGCTTTCTCGCAAAAAGCTTGAAAAAAGCATGCAGATGAACCAACTTTTCGTCGACACTTACAGAGAAATTACATATGAAAGTAAAAGTAAAGTAATCTACATGATCTGATACGTAATTTGGTTTAGCCATAATTTTTCTATCGGTGTCACATAATAAATAAAAAAATACCCAATTCACCTCCAAATCGTTGAGATGAAACCACTTTACTCCTTCATTGTTTATCAAAGGAATATAATAAAAATATCTACTGCTTTGCAATACAAAATAAAATAATCTGGTTTGGTTACTTTTTAGAAATATGTATTATTTTTATGATAATAAATTAAAAATGCGTCCCGATTAAATACTGCGTCTATATCACCCCCGCATTCGTCCACGAATTCAGTGCGGGGCGCATCGTGTTGCTAGGTGGATGTACGCCGCGTTGCGAGAGCTCAGCACTACGAAATAAAATCGTAAAATATTACTGCAAAAAATTAATTTTGTTAATAGTGGAGTAGGTTTTTTTTTTTTTAATTTAAATAAAACCGATGTAGCAAACTTTTAGAATTGTTGCTCCAAGCAAATTTTGCAATCCCATTCTAATGAACGTCAAAATAAATGTAAGAATCATTTATTACTTTTTTATATTGGAGGTGATGACTATAAAATAGGATATTTTGTGATATTGTAAATATATTTTACTACACTATTGGATTTTGTAATTTTGTTTGCTTAATGTCTGCCCTTTTATTTAAGGAACGCAGACAGAAACTATGTCTCATTACTGTTACTACTACGAATACTTCAGCCAACAATGACCTCACCTATAGATTGCCATAAAGGTCAACACGGCTGTGTTACTTTCGGGAAACTGCGACAGTAATTCTTGTCTGATATTCTTCAGAATTTCAGTTCAGACACGTAAAAGAACATAGGAGGTAATAATAACAACCAATTATACTATAGAAATGAGTGGTAGAATCAGCAACTTAGTTTGTCCTCCCCGCTCCCCCTTCCCCGCTTTACGGAGGGAAAATAAAATTTCGAGATTTCGTCATTCGCGCGGCTCGCGGCTGCAGCTCTCAAGACAGAACAAGCAAAAACGAAGCCCCTAAGCTCCCTATTAGATTCATATAGTAATGAAATAGTGTTTTAGTATTAACTGCCGCAATTTAATTGCTAATAGTGTACAATATAGTTATTATTTCGACGTTCTTTAAATTCGTCTTAACCCCTGTCAGTTTAAAATAGCAATTATCATCAATTAAGTTATTAGTCAGACAGATGTCACAGTAATTAATTTTCTTATTTATAGTAGTTCAGTTTCTCCCTCAATAAAACATAAATACAGTCCACTGAACTCTCATCCCCCACAGAGCCACTTCAATTTTATTTATATGTGGTTATGTGGTAGTATAAAGACTTCTAAACATTTTGAGATCTATATTAACTCTTCTCCTTCATCTATATCACTTCGTGAAATCTTATATATCACATGAATAGATAGTACCAGACGCCTCACATCTTTGACCCTTCCTGTTGTCACCGTCAAGTATTAGATATCTATGAGATGGTTATGCTTCCATCTACTAACCGGTTGACAGATTTTGATGAAATGTTTGTGTTTATTTGACTAACCCTGGATGGTTTATATTTACAATTGGAGATAGGTGGTGCTGTGGTTGAAATCCAGAAATCACCCATGCGTGGCGATGTTGTGGAGATCCAGAAATAACCCATGCGATGCCGGAGTGAATCGGTAGTTTATGTATATTTCTAAAATACCTACAATTTTCTCTTGGTTAGTTGAACATATTGAATTATAATTGATTGAGATTTTCTAATAGAAAAAAATAAACGTAGTAGCTTAGGGGCTAAGCGCTTACAGTAAACTTCACCCTACGCAAGCAACCCTGTTTCGGTTATCGCCAGCACAAATGAAATTGTCAATTTTAAATGCCGATTGACCACGTGTTCAGCGGTAAAAGAAAATACCGTGAAAAAACCTGCACGCTGGACTTGTGAAGTCCGTCAGCACGCCCTGGAGCAGCCATCCATCCAACTTTTACAGCCTATAAAAACCACTGCTGCAGATAAGCTTCCCTCGAAAATTTCGTCATATAGGGTAACTGGAGTTAGTAGGGTTGGAAACTGCAGATTTCTATTATTTTGGTTGTAAAAATAAATGTGCTGTTGTCCATCTCCTGTTTTAGTTTTTTTTATAGAATAGATGGACAAACAAGCACTCTGTAGTCCGTAGATATCTACATTTATCCTCGATTAAGAATCAAAATGCAAATATGTTGTCATCCTTGATGACAAAGACGGAATGCCTCGTCACCAGTAAAAAGGGTCCAAGTTTCTCTACATTCACTATTTCTATTTTATGCTGGTATTCCGTGCGAGCATGGTCCCTCCCCGGTCTAGCCAACACATTCATGTTTCAATAATATATATCTGAAGTTGTTTTGTTGCGTAGTCGTGATGTAAGTATATCCACTAGCCCTCATCGTCCCGCGGATATCGTAAGAAGTGACTTATGCAATTATAAGTATTTATTTATTTTATTTATGCAGTATTTCTTTTTCTTTGATATTAATTCAAGTTACACTTTTTGAGCGTGGTGACCGATAAGAAAACAATTTTTTTTCTTTTATTAAATAAATAAATAATAAATGCACTTTGTTCATTCATATTCAAAACACTTTATACACAAATTTTACAAGTACAGCTATTCACTGTTGTACATATATAATTGGTTGTTATTATTACCTCCTATGTTCTTTTACGTGTCTGAACTGAAATTCTGAAGAATATCAGACAAAATTACTGTCGCAGTTTCCCGAAAGTAACACAGCCGTGTTGACCTCTTCGGTCGATCAAAGAGATCTACACCATACTTTATGGCAATCTATAGGTGAGGTCATTGTTGGCTGAAGTATTCGTAGTAGTAACAGTAATGAGACATAGTTTCTGTCTGCGTTCCATAAATAAAAGGGCAGACATTAAGCAAACAAAATTACAAAATCCAATAGTGTAGTAAAATATATTTACAATATCACAAAATATCCTATTTTATAGTCATCACCTCCAATATAAAAAATTAATACATGATTCTTACATTTATTTTGACATTCATTAGAATGGGATTGCAAAATTTGCTTGGAGCAACAATTCTAAAAGTTTGCTACATCGGTTTTATTTACATTAAAAAAAAACCTACTCCACTATTAACAAAATTAATTTTTTGCAGTAATATTTTACGATTTTATTTCGTAGTGCTGAGCTCTCGCAACGCGTCGTACGTCCACCTAGCAACACGATGCGCCCCGCACTGAATTCGTGGACGAATGCGGGGGTGATATAGACGCAGTATTTAATCGGGACGCATTTTTAATTTATTATAATAAAAATAATACATATTTCTAAAAAGTAACCAAACCAAATTATTTTATTTTGTATTACAAAGCAGTAGATATTTTTTTTATATTCCTTTGATGAACAATGAAGGAGTAAAGTGGTTTCATCTCAACGATTTGGAGGTGATTTGGGTATTTTTTTATTTATTATGTGACACCGATAGAAAAATTATGGCTAAACCAAATTACGTATCAGATCATGTAGATTACTAGCTATTTTTTTCATATGTAATTTCTCTGTAAGTGTCGACGAAAAGTTGGTTCATCTGCACGCTTTTTTCAAGCTTTTTGCGAGAAAGCAGCCTTAATAATAAATGCACTTTGTTCATTCATATTCAAAATTTCAAAACTCTTCGACAAAGACAACAAAGACTGAGGAAAAGAAACGACGTTAGACCATCGTTAGACAATGCACGGCCTTCAAACCACACCTCCATGCTCGTCGGAGAGCGTGAGGTTTTTTTCGTTACGAAATTTCTGGATTTTCCCGCACTCAAGGCCCGCGATAGAAGCTATGCAATAGCTTAAAAACTTTTTAACAAAAACATTAAACCGCCGAAAGAACGGAAAAGCAAAAAATAATACACCTTTTTCTTTTACCTTATTAACTAAGTTTTTAAACTAATGTTCATGTACCTAAGTATATATTTTTGTAATTATTTAGAGTTTTTAATTAACCTTAATAACTAGGTTCTTAAACTAATGTACTTAAGTATACCGTCTTCTAACCCTGTGAATTTGAGTTTGAATTTATCTTCAGGGTCGTTACCCATAGCTAATCCACTCCTGCAAGCTAATCACGATTCCCGTCAGATTTACACAATCTCACTGATGGGCTGCCTACACTGCGGATTTATGTGAAAATCTTTAACGGTTAAATGCTAATATAGTTAATAAAAAGAAAAAAAATATAAAGTTTCTGAATTTATAACTTTAGAGGTGTAATTAGTTGAAGATATAAAGTTTGAACAACTTTTTTCCATCATAATTAAACCGTGATATCGCTAAAAGAAACTCTCCAATTGGAGCTTCAAACTGATTCGCGGAAAATTGCTTTACTTTGTAACCAGTGCAAATTATAACTTCGTAAAGTCATTTTTAGCTTACTTAAAAAGACTAGGTTCTAAATTAACTTTTATGTTTTTGTTGTATTAAAACTATATTCTTGTTACTTTGCACTTTCTATTTCTTGGTATATTCGAGGATCAAAAGAATATTTTTCAAAAAAAACTGAATTTAAAAAACTAAAACGAATAAAATATTTTTCATAAAACTAATATCGCAAACTAACTTACAATACATCTAATGCTAAGTGACTAACTGCAGCCCAAGTACACCGCTGAGGTCTAAGATGAAATGCCCTACAGCCTGTAATTAAACCGACTCTATTCCCTTCATACCGGAACACAGCAGTGGCTGAACCGCTGATTGTCGGCAGATATAGGTAGGAGAGTGGTACGTACCCAGACGAACTCTTAGATAGAAAATGAATCCTACCATGAACTAAACGATATAATAATCTCTACACCATCGAAGTCGCGGCAATGATGTCATTTTTTTTAATTCTCTGAAATTGTTTTTAACTTTTTATTAAAATAATATTTTTTGTTTTTATGGATTTCCCCCAATAAAAAGGCAAAAAACCAAATCGATTTCATTTTAAGTAACAATTTAAAACAATTTACAAACATTGAAGTAATAAATAATAATATATTTCCAACAGATCATAGGCTGGTATGAGGTACTATAAGTTTTGGAAAACAGAAAAAAACGAGAAAATATTTTAGCTCTAGGAACTCTATATTAAAAGAAAAAATTGCCCAAAATAAATACTGGAATACCCTTAAACAAAAGTCAAAAGAACTATACTTTGGAGAAAACGACAACATAGAGTCTTTTTATGAAAAAATAGAATCTTTGAAAAAATATTGCCTAAATCACGCGAAATCTCAAGACCCGTTACAAAGGAAATGTTTCATCACCATAGAAACTAAATCATTGTTAAAAAGACGTGCAGGTCTTCAACATAAAAAACATCTCAACTCTGAGGAAAAAAAGAGCTATCACAATTATTCAAAACTGCAAACAAAAATTAAAGAAAGATTACCAACAACATAGAATACAACTATTAGAGGAGCATCTTAATAATACTGGGAGTCTAAAAAAGCTAATAAACAATTTAATAAAAATAAGAATTGGATACCACAACTTAAAACAAATAAACACGGAATTTAGACAAGGAAAGAACTTGTCAATATCGCAACAGAATTTTATAAGAACCTCTATGAAGCGCAGACTATAGATACTCTGGAATCTGAGCAAATACTAGAGGAGGTCTATGACTCCACAAGTATTGATAAGTTTACCGAAATAGAAATTATCAGAAACATAGACAACCTGAAAAATGATAAAAGTCCCGGTCCTGACGATATTCCTAACGAAGCTTTGAAACTTGGCAAACATCTATTAACTGCGCCTCTAATAGAACTGTTTAATAGAGTTTTAGAAAAACGTAGCGTTCCCAAAAAATGGACAGAATCAAGAATTATTCTCTTGTACAAAAAAGGTGACCCAACGAATGCTACCACTATCGCCCTATAAGTCTGTTACCTGCGATATATAAACTTTTCGCAATGTGCCTAGAAAAACGGATAGGAGGTCAAATAGACGAATAGCAACCTACAGAACAAGCGGGCTTTCGTAGAGGTTTCTGCACCATAGATCATATCCATACCTTAGATTTGATAATTGAAAAATTTGTAGAGTTCAGTAAACCTCTATATCTCGGATTCATAGACTACGTAAAGGCATTCGACTCTATATCCCATGAAAGTATATGGAAAGCTCTCAAACAGCTAAAAATACCACAAACATATATAGCTATCATAAAAAATATCCATGAACAAAGCACAAGCCGAGTTAAACTTGATCGTACAGGACCTGAGATCAAAATACGTAGAGGAGTAAAACAAGGCGATCCTCTTTCACCTAAACTTTTCATAGCGGTACTACAACACATTATGAAAGACCTATCCTGGAATAAAGCAGGAATAAATCTCAATAGCAACTATTTGAACAACCTTCGCTTCGCCGATGATATTGTTATCTTCTCCGATTCACATAAAAAACTTGAAGCCATGATACAAGAAATTAACAATGTAAGAACAAAAGTAGACCTAAAACTAAACACCGAAAAAACGAAGGTATGCACAAATAGCACAAAACACCCAATAAAAGTATATGACATAGAGCTTGAATATGTAGACCATTATAACTACCTAGGCAAACAAACATCTTTTAAAACTTCTAGAAATCAAGACGAGATCGATAGGAGGATTGCTATAACCTGGACTTATTCCAGGTTATAGCATTTCAATTTTGGAAACATAAAGAGGTACTCAAAGCAGATCTACCACTAAATTTAATAAAGAAAGTCATGGATTTCTGCATACTTCCCTATCTCACAATGGCTGCCAAACATGGATCTTCAATAGACAAACAAGGAATAAAATACTAACATGTCAACGAACCAAAAGAACCTAAAACTAAAATATAAATGCAAAAACAATGACATTCGTAAGAAAACGAGAGTGATAGACGCATTACATTACTCTCAAAAATTGAAGTGGAAGTGGGCAGGTCATGTAGCACGATCTACAGATACCAAATGGACTAAACGAGTAACCATGTGGACAGGACCAACAGGCAAACGCAAGCAAGGAAGACCGAAAGAAAGATGGGTCGATGAGATTGAAAAGACAGCAGTAAAAAATTGGTTAACAATAGCACGGAACCGAAAAGAGTGGGAAAAGATGGAGGAGGCCTTTACCCAAAGGGGGGCATATTTACTTACACTTATTACTTTGGGACTTTATTTAATTTATGTACTCGTTTATAGGAAATTTCATAGAGAATTCAAAAATGTATATATATTATAGTATTTGATATACCAAAATAAAGAAATTTGCGTTTAAACGGATTGCGTCCAATGCGCCGTCAATTTTATTAAACAGCTCCGCAGTCAACGGAGTATGACGGTTAGAGTCTCCGCAGCTGAAAGGATATATAATTGTTGTACTGTAATTATTTTCTATTAAGGAATAAAGAGGCTTTATTATTATTATTATATTTTTCTAGAATACGACACACAACATACAGAAACAACCGAGCACACAGTCCACCTGATGGTAAATAGATGCTGTGGTCCATAGATACCTTCATCTGTTCTATCACGATTAATAATCAAAATTCAGATACGTCGTTATCCCCGAGGACTTAAATGGAATGCCTCGTTACCAGTAAAAAGGGTCCCTGGTTCTCTAAACTCACCATACGAAACAAAGCAGCAATAAGCTGCTATTGTACGCTGGTATTCTGTGAGAGCGTGCTCCTTCCCCGGTCGAGCCGACCCATTCATGATACAACTTTAATAAAGAAGCAGCGTGGCTACACAACGTATAGTAACAATACAACATAAATATTTTTAACGATATATAATATATGCTCAGTCTTAAACATAACGTTGATATCTCATAATGTGTTATGAATTTAATGTAAATTTTTAAATCATTATTAAATATTTATTTACTTTTGATGTACCTATCGACTGAAGAAGATTCCTATTATGTAAGTCGTAGCCAAATTTGCAGAGAGTAATTCTGACTACAGTACCGTTAACAACATTAACTATTCCTCTGTCTACAGTATTGGATTTAATCGAGCGTTCATTCTCTTTGAACTGAGATTAAATATGCATGACGAATTTATCCACTAGCCAGATTTCGTATTTTTATATAAAATTAATATGACAAACAATCGTACAGTCTACCTGATAGTAAATGATACAGCAGTGCATAGACACCTGGAAACAACAGCAAAAGAAAAAGGCTACAGATGCACGTTATTATACTGACTTATACCCTACAGACTGGTACACAGCAGTACATGAACTGCTGCTTGGGTGGCAGATATAAGGAAGGTTGCGGTTCTTAACCGAGACGGTCTCTCAGAAAAAAAATTAGTTCTGTCACTTATTGTATATGTTCTGTACGTCATTTGTAGACCTCGATTTGGTACACCATTGCCGTCGGAATACGACTGAGAGCAGTGAACTGTCAACCTTAACATTGTCTTCTTTTGTCACGATAATCGATTATATTTAAAACCTTGTGGAATATTTAAAGACGATGACAGGAGACTCGATGGTATAACTGGTCCCTTAGGAGAGAGGCAAAGCCCTATTTGGGATGGTAATTGCGTAGACACTTTCGCAACTTTTTGTCTCAAAGCTACCACATTTGTAGCCAGGGCACCATCAGAGGTGAATAAATATAGTCAATAGCACAAATATGAATTTCGAATGGCTGAGTACTTGTTTATAACATTTTTACTATAGGTCTGTGGGGTCCAAGTGCGGTAAATTTCTTAAAGGGACTGTATCCGCGATTTATCGTCAACGCTGGTGAAAAGGGGGCTGGTACTTATCTCGCTCAAAGGCTAAGTATAGCTATTCTGCGAGGAAACGTAGTCATTGTTATTAAAACTATAGGGGAGCAAGGGGCTTGTTGTAACAGTTTTCATTAAAACTAATATATCTTGAGATCTATTGATTAAAAATCTACTAAATAAAGATGGATGGATACTGTAACTTTTCCTCTACCAAATCAAGTAAAAATAATACCATAACTATTGGTCATTATTTTACAATCAATTATTTTCTAGAAGAAGTGCGGTGTTACAACTTACCTCGTGCTTGGGGCAAGTTGTAACGTCTACCGGGGCAAGTAGTAACGACAAAAAAACGACAATAATACCTCTAATCATTTATTCTTTGTTTATTTTTAACAACATTGACATCTTTCTTAGGTAATTAATATGTAATTCTTATCAAAAATCAACTCAAATACACTTTTTTAGTACTCAACACTTAAAAATTAAGTAATTAACAGTTTTATTTAGTTAAACACCTCCTATAACCATCATGGCACTTTTAAATCACAGTAAGTAATTAAATTATTTATATCTAAGGTATGCTTCGTAATTATCTCTTCTTAATAGCTATCTAACAAAGTATTATACTTATGTAAGAATCAACATTTTGTGGGTTTCATTATAATTAAATTCAGTCTTCATCTGAGCTACAATTAATACAAATAAAAGATATAATGTCTCCTGTAACACATCCTACATGTGCCTACATCTTACAAATGATACACTCTATCCAATCTTCTTTATTTGTATCTGCGTAAGCTTCACCACATACCAGACAATACCACTCTTCTGATTCAGATTCTGAATCTGAACATAAAATCTTCTTTTTGCTCTGCCCACTCCGATTTTATTATTTGTTGATTTACCTTTGGCTTTTCCCTTCCCCTTCCCCTTTCCTTTCCCTTTTCGTTTAATTTTATCATCTTTTTTCTGTTTTTTCTTCATTTTTTCTTCACATTCCTTTTGTAAAGCTTCCTTTTCAGGAGTGTCCCTCAATACTGTAGATTTTTTTTTGCGTCTGCTATTTGTATTAGTTTTTCTTGGTGGCGCCTTTGGTAAAGGTCTAATCTTCAATGGCGAGAAAGTTTTTTGTAGACTTTCATTATTCTTCTTTTTCTCTATGTATCTATAAAGAGAGACGTGACATAATCTGAAAGTCTGACTAGCTTTCCGAATACTGCATTTTTTTCTAAAACTTCAGCTGCCGCTAACTCATACACTTCTTGGCTTTGTGTTGACCGCTCTGACTTTCTTTAATACACCCTCATTCTAAAACAAAGGAAAAAGTAGGTATCTACATCATAACTTGGGGCATGTTGTAACACGTTACAACAAGCCCCGGGATTTTGTTACAACTAACCGTATGGTATGATTTTTAACATTTATCAGGATAACTATTTAAACAATTTAGCAATCATAAAAACTGTTACACATTATCAGAGATAGATAAATTTGAATGGAAATAAGATATAGAAAATTTGAAATCAGTCGATATCAAAAACGCAAACCGAAATTTTACGACAGTACAATTTTATATTACCTGGCAGAAATGAAGCGCGTGCACACTTCGGCTCACTGCGCGTGTCGGTGGGACACTGGCTATGGTAAAATGATGCGGCGCGGTTTATAGGTCAAATCTAGTCAAAGAAATACATTAATAGCGTTTAAGATCCTAGTGAAAAGAGACTGTTACTACTTGCCCCTGTTACAACAAGCCCCTCGCTCCCCTACCGTGGGAAGTGGGACTATATTTTAAAAATTTTAGTTTTATATTATTTTATTTTTAATGAATTAAGATTTATTAAAATCTCTTATATTATGTACTTTTTCCTGCAGACTAGCCATATTATTATAAAAATTAGTTAATTGGCTTAAGCAATGGTATAAAAAGAGTTTTTTCTACAGAATAAGTTCATCGACCGTGACGTCACAATCTTCGTGAAACTTGACATTTGCTGTTAAATTTCGTACGTTTTATTTCACATCAAAGAGATTCAAAGGTCTATAGAGCGTTCATTGGGAACATTGTCGTACGAAAAGTCTGATCTGATACGTTTGTAACGTATCTAACTTTAAACATCAATACCTGTGTTGCAAGTAAAAATAATAAGAACAATCTTAAGCGCAATCGGTATAACAAAGAGGTTTTAAGTATGTTATTTTTCTTTTATAATTTCTTTTATTAATTTTGTTCTAAAATATGTACATTTTCAATAGTGATTCAAAATAACAATTTACACGTGTATGCAGTAATGAGTGTTACCAGGTATCCCGATTTGCGCGTGACGTCTCGATTTTCAAGGGTCTAGTGAAACGTCCCGATTCATCCTTGATCGGGACGCCAAATGTCCCGTTTTTAAGTAACCTTCTTATTCTGTACTTTAATCCATAATTTTGACAGCAAAAATGATTACATCTGTTATCTACTACTACATTAAAATATTTTTACTGCGACATTTTCTCACCAGTCGAAAAAAAAGATACAAAAGTTTTAAACAGAATTATATTAAAATAAGTGATTTGAGGTGATTTTATTATTATTTAATGTGTAGGGCGACCCCCCTCCCCCCCGATCGGGTTCCCGCCTTGTCGTGGCGGGGGGGCTTAGTAGCCGTGGCTTGGTCTCCCGCGGTGAACAAAGAGGAACCCAAATGGCTGGTCCGAGGTGGAGGGCCGGCCCGAGGTGGCCACTCCGAGTGGGCTTGGGAAGCCCGCTTCGGATGTGTGTTGGTGGACTGCGGTGAGAGGTGTGTCCTCCCCACCTACCGCTGCAGCCGAGGTGGAGTCGCGGAGGAAGAGGAGTGTTGGTATGGCGATGCGCCACTCGCCCTTTCCTCCGCGACTCAAACGGGGCCGCACCGTTGATGCGGTGGTGGTGGGGCTGCGGGGGGAGAGGATTGTCGGTATTGCGAGGCGCCGCTCTCCCTACCCTCCGCAGCCGAATCTTGGTTGGCGGCGGAGCCATAGACCAGATCCGCTGCTGGGGTCGGGAAGGCTAGTACTTCTAAGTGCTCGTTTTTCCTGGCCCCATGGCCTTCTTGCATTGGACGCGGGGGCGTCCGTTGCGCAGATGAAATTGGAGGCCGAGAAGGAAGGCGCCCCATGTGTTCTGGTGCGCCTTACCTGTGAAGGAGAACGGGGAGGAATGTTCCTCTCCCGAGGAGGTGCTGCCATGGGGCGGCAGGCGCTGGTGGGGCTGCGGATGTGTGCGAAAGCGTTCCCGTGGCCCTGCCAATAAGCGACAAAGGTGGAACACCATGGGGTTTTAGTCGGTGCGAGTCCGACATAACCCGTACTTGCCCCCGCGAGGCGGGTATGCGTAGGCATTTCCCCATGTTAAAAAAAAAAAAAAAAAAAAAAAAAGGGCGACCCCCCACTAGATGGAGTGACGACCTGGTAAGATATGCAGGAAGTCGATGGATGCAGGTGGCTCAGGACCGTGCTTTGTGTCATTACTTGGGGGAGGCCTATGTTGAGCAGTGGACTTGTGAAGGGCTGTAATGATGATGATGATGATGAAGTGATTTGAAAGTTTTAGAGACTGCGAAAAAAAACAAATAGTACCAAAATGTTTTGGGTTGCCTAAAACGAAAAAACATAGACGAACAATATGCAGTTTTTACGATGTTTGGTTGAAAAGTTATTCGCTCATGAGATCAGACCCGAATAATAATTATAAAGCACAAAAAGGTTACAAAAAACCTATATTTTGCAGTAAAATGGCTACAAATTATGTCTGTCCCGATGAAAACCAAATTCCCGATTATTTTTATCTTCCGTCCCGAAATATTACTTGCTAGACCTGGCAACACTAGCAGTAATTATCTCATCTAACACATACCCTACTCGACTAAACGACTTGTTACTTAAATGTAACAATTAGGTAATGGATTACGGTTTTGGCTGTTTTCCCGCCTCCATTCAATGCAGCTTTCACTGGAGAACATAGGCCTTCCTCATAAATCGCCTCATATTGGGATTTTGCCATAGTTACCACGCTTGGCAAGCAGATTTTCAACCGCAGGTTTTTGTTACTAGTGGAGCAATAGGGTTCCTGGGTAAGAATTCGAAAACGGATGGTCACAAAATGGTTAAGCCACAGGGTCTTGGGCTCGATTCCCGGAAATAGGACCTAAAATTATTGGGTGCGAGAATAACTAAAGTGGACTGTATTTAGTTTGGTCAGCTATAAACCTAACAAAATGGCGGACGTGGCACGTTGCAGGTTTAGGACAATGCACCTGCTATGACTTAATTTACTATATTAGCCGACACGACAGGAGCATGAGCTGCTGTAGGAAAGAACAACAAATGAGAACAGTTCAAAATAGGAACGGGCTTAACTGGAATGCACTGGGGTCGACCTTTGGCGCCACGACGAATTATTTGCACAAGTGCGCGACAAACTGCACTATGTAAGCGGTAAGTACTAAATTGTTCTATGGCTCGACCGCCACAGAGGTGCTGTCATATCCAAAATCACGCACACGCACACACACACACACACACACACACACACACACACACACACACACACACACACACACACACACACACACACACACACACACACACACACACACACACACACACACACACACACACACACACACACACACACACACACACACACACACACACACACACACACACACACACACACACACACACACACACACACACACACACACACACACACACACACACACACACACACACACACACACACACACACACACACACACACACACACACACACACACACACACACACACACACACACACACACACACACACACACACACACACACACACACACACACACACACACACACACACACACACACACACACACACACACACACACACACACACACACACACACACACACACACACACACACACACACACACACACACACACACACACACACACACACACACACACACACACACACACACACACACACACACACACACACACACACACACACACACACACACACACACACACACACACACACACACACACACACACACACACACACACACACACACACACACACACACACACACACACACACACACACACACACACACACACACACACACACACACACACACACACACACACACACACACACACACACACACACACACACACACACACACACACACACACACACACACACACACACACACACACACACACACACACACACACACACACACACACACACACACACACACACACACACACACACACACACACACACACACACACACACACACACACACACACACACACACACACACACACACACACACACACACACACACACACACACACACACACACACACACACACACACACACACACACACACACACACACACACACACACACACACACACACACACACACACACACACACACACACACACACACACACACACACACACACACACACACACACACACACACACACACACACACACACACACACACACACACACACACACACACACACACACACACACACACACACACACACACACACACACACACACACACACACACACACACACACACACACACACACACACACACACACACACACACACACACACACACACACACACACACACACACACACACACACACACACACACACACACACACACACACACACACACACACACACACACACACACACACACACACACACACACACACACACACACACACACACACACACACACACACACACACACACACACACACACACACACACACACACACACACACACACACACACACACACACACACACACACACACACACACACACACACACACACACACACACACACACACACACACACACACACACACACACACACACACACACACACACACACACACACACACACACACACACACACACACACACACACACACACACACACACACACACACACACACACACACACACACACACACACACACACACACACACACACACACACACACACACACACACACACACACACACACACACACACACACACACACACACACACACACACACACACACACACACACACACACACACACACACACACACACACACACACACACACACACACACACACACACACACACACACACACACACACACACACACACACACACACACACACACACACACACACACACACACACACACACACACACACACACACACACACACACACACACACACACACACACACACACACACACACACACACACACACACACACACACACACACACACACACACACACACACACACACACACACACACACACACACACACACACACACACACACACACACACACACACACACACACACACACACACACACACACACACACACACACACACACACACACACACACACACACACACACACACACACACACACACACACACACACACACACACACACACACACACACACACACACACACACACACACACACACACACACACACACACACACACACACACACACACACACACACACACACACACACACACACACACACACACACACACACACACACACACACACACACACACACACACACACACACACACACACACACACACACACACACACACACACACACACACACACACACACACACACACACACACACACACACACACACACACACACACACACACACACACACACACACACACACACACACACACACACACACACACACACACACACACACACACACACACACACACACACACACACACACACACACACACACACACACACACACACACACACACACACACACACACACACACACACACACACACACACACACACACACACACACACACACACACACACACACACACACACACACACACACACACACACACACACACACACACACACACACACACACACACACACACACACACACACACACACACACACACACACACACACACACACACACACACACACACACACACACACACACACACACACACACACACACACACACACACACACACACACACACACACACACACACACACACACACACACACACACACACACACACACACACACACACACACACACACACACACACACACACACACACACACACACACACACACACACACACACACACACACACACACACACACACACACACACACACACACACACACACACACACACACACACACACACACACACACACACACACACACACACACACACACACACACACACACACACACACACACACACACACACACACACACACACACACACACACACACACACACACACACACACACACACACACACACACACACACACACACACACACACACACACACACACACACACACACACACACACACACACACACACACACACACACACACACACACACACACACACACACACACACACACACACACACACACACACACACACACACACACACACACACACACACACACACACACACACACACACACACACACACACACACACACACACACACACACACACACACACACACACACACACACACACACACACACACACACACACACACACACACACACACACACACACACACACACACACACACACACACACACACACACACACACACACACACACACACACACACACACACACACACACACACACACACACACACACACACACACACACACACACACACACACACACACACACACACACACACACACACACACACACACACACACACACACACACACACACACACACACACACACACACACACACACACACACACACACACACACACACACACACACACACACACACACACACACACACACACACACACACACACACACACACACACACACACACACACACACACACACACACACACACACACACACACACACACACACACACACACACACACACACACACACACACACACACACACACACACACACACACACACACACACACACACACACACACACACACACACACACACACACACACACACACACACACACACACACACACACACACACACACACACACACACACACACACACACACACACACACACACAAAATGACGCCACTATGTCTAGCCTTCTATTGGACATGTCCGTGCGAAAAGGGAAATGGAAGTAAAGGGAAGGACATTGCCAGTTAATACAGTAAATCAAATATGCACTTTGGCGCAACCAGTTACTGTGAGTTGTTATCAGGAATATGCTGCAGCCCATCTCCTGGTTCATTTTGCCGTTTATCGTTCGTTAACGTAAGCAAACTGAATTTGTTCCGACAAATGTGTTTAAAACTATGAGCTGTAAAATGTTCTTCGGACCAAATTTTAGTCACGGTAAAATTAGCGGTGTTATAACGCCAACTTGTGAGCTTTAGTCACAAAATTGTTCATAGAATAAGTGTAGAAGGAGGCTTAAGAAAAGATGGATGGACTGTATAAAAGATGATTTATCTAAGAAAGAAGTGACTGAAGAGATGACGATTAATAGAGGACAATGGACACATGCTTTGCTGACTCTAAATAACTTGGAGTAAGGCAGGAAGCAGAAGAAAATGAGTTGAACTATTAAATAACCAGAGACCCTTTTTACTGGATTTTTTAATGGCAGGCATTCCCTCTTAGTCTTCAGGGATGACAATGCATCTGCATTTTGATTCTTAACCGAGGATGACAATTCAAATGTAGATGTCTATACGCCACAGTATTAACTTAGCATCAGGTGGATTTTGTCCTCTTTCAAAAATCTCTATTCAAAAAAATCGGTACGAACATTCTCAAGATGTTAGCCGGACAAACAGACGGACAGACGAAAAAGAATTCAAAATTGGTCGTTTATGTCAGTTTAAAGACTAATTTTCACATCTTTAAGCAAAATATACCTCCCATTTTCATCACACCCGCGAGACGACTTGCAAACAAGGAACTGCTCGTGTATTTTGTGAGTTAAATGTTAGTTAAGATTCAACGTAAATTCAATGTAGGTACGTAAAGCAACGGGAAGTTTGCAGGACTGCGAATGCAGTTTGGCGTAATTAACTAGTTGATTCCATGGGTCCGGGTAAAGTTTCTAGTGAACAGTCAATATTCTAGGAGCGCAAATCGTAATCTAGTGCACTATACACACAATATATAAATTTGTTCCTCTTTTACTTTGTGTATCTGTGTGTCTGTGAGTATATGTGTATCTGTCAGTTTATCTGTGGCATCGTAGCTCTCAAATGGACAAGCCAATTTAGATTTAGTGTTACTTTTGTTTGAAAGATGACTTGTTTCCATAAAATACTATAATATCATAGTATTCCATGTTTGTTTCCAGTAAAAGCCACTCTCACTGCCACTCTCAGCAAACGGAACACAGCAGCTACTATTTCCCACTGGTATTCTGTGAGTGCATGGCCCTGACCCGGTCAAGTGTTTAGGCGCAAGTTGGTGTCGTGCATCAAATTCTACCACTGCCAGTTATTTATTTTTTTACTCATTGCAACAATACCGTGAATACCACACCATTTTAGAGTAATTAAAATTTAAAAAAACTTGAAGACTGCACCTCAATTATAATTGCCAAAAAAGCAAACAGCAAAAAAGAGAAACAGAATATGGTTTCCATAGAATACTATAATATTATAGTATTCTATGCTTATTTCCCGTAAAGGGAGTTATCAGTTACTCTCAGCAAACAAAACACAGCAACTACTATTTCACGCTGGTATTCTGTGAGAGCGTGGTCCTTACCCGGTTAAGTACTAAGGCGCAAGTTGGTATCGTTGGTTCAAATCACCAAGAATACCATAATAATTAAGGCTAATTAGAAGGATAAAAAAGCTTGAAGGCTTCACCTCAATTATAACTGCCGATAACAAGGCAAACAGCAACACTATAAAGAATGAAAAAAATAGAAACAAAATAATAACAGGTAAATAAGATTAATTTGGAATAAATTGATAAAGAGAACTAATATCATCGTATCATCGATTGATAGTTATGGTATTTCAGTTAATTTAATGCTATATATCTCATTTAGCCGTTTAGTGGCATTGGAGAATATTCACTACCCCATACCTATGGGTTTCGTGAGAGGCGACAGAGGGAGACAGGTAGGAGACGGACAGCAGCTTCATCCCGATAAGAGCAATTATACAATAAAAACTGATCCTGCTTAACTGAACCTGAATGGTTTACGCACCAACCTCGGCATATCCCGATGAGTAAAGGAAGAAAAACCATGGTGGTAATGGCGGGGCAGGGGTTGCTAAGAATCTTCAGTGGAAGTTCGGTTACCACCTAAGACAACTCGCCCTGGCAACGTATAATGCATGCACCCTGAGGACTGAAGAGAAGATCCTGGAACTGGAAGAGGAAATAGACAAGTTGCGCTGGCATATTATAGGATTTTCCGAGGTCCGAAGAGAGGGGGAGGACATAGTAATTCTCGAACCTGGCAATTTGTTCTACCACCGGTAGGACGACAATCTGTTCTTACAAAATGTAGGATTTATCGTCCACGAGTCTCTAGTCAACAACGTTGTAAAAATCGGGAGTGTGTTGACGAGGGTTACGTACTTAGAATCACCAAACGGTATTCGCTGAACTGATCCTTAACGGTTTGCGCACCAACCTTGGCATATCCTGATGAAAAAGTGAAGGAAATGTATGAGAATATGTCAAAAGCCATGCATTCTTTCAAAACCCAATAAGCGATGTTGATGGGAGACTTCGACGCAAATCTAGGCACAAAAGAAAGCGATGAGCTAAAGTTAGGAAAATTTGGAATAGGGCAACGGAACCCAAGGGGCCAGCAGCTGGCCGACTTCAGGAAGAAAGAGGAGCTTTTTATGATAAACACTTTCTTTAAGAAGCGGCCCCATGAGAATTGGACCTGGTCGAACCCCTACGGTTAGAAAAAAAGATATTGACTTCATTATGACGAATAGACTCCAACTGTACAATGCCGTCTCAGTGATTGCGACGGTGAAAACTGACAGCAACCACCGAATGGTTAGAGGCACACTGAACCTCAACGTTAAGTTGTAGAGGTCCTGCTTAAAGAAGTTAACGCTCCGTCCCTTCATGCGCTAATCCGAGGTCCCGAAAACTTTCAGCTTAAATTACAACACCGTTCTCAGTGCCAAGAAGACTGCAATACAGTAGATGATATGAATTACAAGCTCGTGGAAACTGTACACGCAGTTAGAGCTAAGTTTTGCAAGACTCACCGCAGAAGAACATAAAAATTCTCCAATCACACTCTTAATCTCATGGCTGTTAGACAGGAAATGAAGCTGCAGTTTTCAGCAGATTCGACAGCACACAGGCAACTGAACATACAGATCGCCAAATACATGCGACGAGACTTACGTAACTTCAATACAGCTAGTATTGAAGATACGATTGTGCGAAACCAGGGCTCCAAAGTCAACAACGTTTTAACATCGATGGCAACATAGTTTCGGGGACACCTGAGATTTCGAGTGAGATTAAGAGGTTCCATGGGCAGCTGTACACGTCATTGTAGGATCCACACGCAAGTGTAAGTGACGCTCCAAGAGCAAGTCTTACCCGACGCTGTCTGGTGATATCCCAGACGTTATTCTGAGCGAGATTAGAATGGATCTTCAGCATCTTAAAAACGGCAAGTCCCCGAGTGAGGATAGAATTACAGCGTAGCTTCTGAAAGCGGGTAAAAAACCGCTATTTGAAGTCCTTTAGAAGCTCTTTAATTCCGTACTTCATGATGGCACTACCCAGGAGGCGTGGAGCAGAAGTGCGGTGGTCTTGTTTTTCAATACAGGTGACAACACTCTCTTGAAAAAGGTCATGGGTTCGAATCCGCCATTCGACTACTGGCGTGAACCACTCGTAACACAAGCAATTTAAGCTTACCACGGGTGGTTAAGGGGAATGTTAATAATGTTCATAACATTGTTAATATTCTTTAAAAAAAAAAGAACCAAAGTACGAAACCTATCCAACTGCAGAGAGGTGTAAGACAGGATGACGTTATATCTCAGAAACTCTTAACCGCTGCATTGAAAGTCGTTTTTGAGCTACTGGACTGGAAAAGATACGGTATTTACATTAATATCTCGTACATTTCCTTCGATTTGCTGACGATATAGTCCTTTTGGTAGAATTGCTGGAGGACCTAAGCACTGCTCAATGACCAGCGTAGTACAGTAGTGTCTACTAATGGATAGGTCTTAAGATGAACATGGACAAAACAAAGATAATGTGTGACGTCCATGTCACACCTATGCCGGTAGTTATTGGGAGCACTAAGCTCGAAGTTGTTGACGGGTATGTTTAGCTGGGACAAATATTCCGACTAGGAAAGTCCAACTTCAGCCGAGAGGTCAATCGACGGGTTCAACTCGGTTGAGCAGCGTTCGCAAAATTACGACACATCTTCTCATCAGCTATACCTCAAAACATGAAAACGAGATTGTATAACCAGTGCGCGTTGCCAGTGATGATTTATGGAACTAAGACGTAGTCTTTCGGTGCTGCCCGTATGAGGACACTCAAAGTCGCTCGACGAGCTATGTGGACGGCTACGCTTGGGGTTTTTCTGCGTGATAAACTTATAAATGAGGATATCTGCAGTAAAACCTGTGTGACCGACATGGCCCAACTCAACGAAGATTTTGGTGACACTTACTTCACAACATGTGACATTACATAATCTCCCAGGTTTGGTTATCCTTTTGAGCATATCACGTAATTCATTTCAGTCACTGTACTAACAATTCATTTCAATGTAGGTATTTATTACCTTTCAGGTTTTCAGCTAAGAGCTCCAGGAGAGATTACATTAGTAAAACTTAACAGTTGATAAGCAAAAGTGGCAATGGGTCGGCCTTATAGCTCGAAGAACCGACAACCGATGGGGTTAATAGGTTCTCGAGTGGTAGCCTCGTACCGGTAGGCGTAGTGTGGGGCGATCCCCCAATAGATGGAGAGACGACCTGGTAAATCATGCAGGAAGTCGATTGATGCAGGTAGTTCGGAACCGTGCTCTTGACTTGTAAAGGGCTGTAATGATGATGATGATGATGATAATGATATTATTTGTTATGCGAAATTTCGCCATGTAGTTGCAGCGTAAGAGAATCCAAATGGGGGTGTGGAAATGGAAGTTTTAAAAACCCCCGAAAAAAAGAGCTATGGATAAATAAGGTTGACAGTAAATTAACGTAATAAATATTTAAAAAAAACACATTTAATTCTTTTACCTTGTTATATTAATAAATCAAATTCAATTTTTAAATTTGTTGGCCAAAATACAAATAATATAAACAAACAAATTACAAGTATAAAACACCGAACTTGAGTTCACGTAAATTGCATTTGCGTGGTCGCATAAACTTTTGCTTGCTCTACTCTATGTTAGTTCACAAACAGCGTTTTCCTTTAGATGAAAATTGAAGTGGTTTAGAACTCCAGTGTGCAAAAACAAACCTCCCTTGTGTCTCCAATCGAAGCCAAACCAAACTAAGCAAAGTATATTTTCATTATTAAAGCTTAGTTGTTATATTTACAGCGAGCGTTAACCATCTGAGCTACCACGGCGCATGTCTATGTAGAAGAATTGAATTGCAGGGCAGGAAAGGGACACCCTAGGCGAAATTTTACTGACCAAATTGGTGATATATTGAAAATGGGCCAGATTAAGCCCTTAACCGATGAACGTGTATGCGTAGGATTATGGACGTAAAGGCGGCGTGAGGAGTGTGTTAGAGTCGGTGCAAATTGCAGTTTGTAGTCTCAGCCTACCCCTCTGAGTGACAGACGTAAGTATCTATGTATGTAATTTTCTTAATAGGATAGGGTGACAAACGAGCACACAATCCTCCTGGTATGGTAAGGGGTTGCTGTGGTCCGTAGACATCTACATCTATCCTCGATTACGAGTAAAAATTCAGATGCGTTGTCACCCGTGAGGACTTAGATGGAATGCTGAAGGAACATCAAACAAAACGTTTAGCTTCATCATTCATAATGCATGAAAATTAGCTAGCATCTGTAATTCCATATGATTAAAATATTGATGAAGACAACAGTTCAAGATTTAATAGGTTTTAATAGGTTTTTGTTAATCTTAATTAAATTAGTACGCTTAATCATTTTCAGCTGCATGACCAACAGGGGGAGGGGAGAATAGTCAAGATCTGGCTTATAATTGTTAAAATCCCACACACGGTGCTAAGACATTGTGTAATACAATTAAGCCTTGACTTCACAATGTGGAAATATTTTACTCTTGTGCTTTGTTTGAAGTCGGTTTTGCTTTTAATTAAAAGTTCCTTTTCAGTGGACTAAGAAATATATCATTATCAATGAAGTCTAAATAGTTTCATTAAAATACTACTCATTATTTCGCCATCCTTAGGGGTTACGTCCTTAGGGACATTTCTTCTCCAAATTATCATTACTTTCTCATAATTTGCAATGCATTATAGCAACATTGCATAATGTTTTGCCTTTAATAATGTATTATATAGTTTCAATCACAAAATGTTTCAGTTTCAAAATGTTTGAGGCATTCCATCTAAGTCCTCACGGGTGACAACGCATCTGAATTTTTACTCGTAATCGAGGATAGATGTAGATGTCTACGGACCACAGCAACCCCTTACCATACCAGGAGGATTGTGTGCTCGTTTGTCACCCTATCCTATTAAGAAAATTACATACATAGATACTTACGTCTGTCACTCAGAGGGGTAGGCTGAGACTACAAACTGCAATTTGCAACGACTCTAACACACTCCTCACGCCGCCTTTACGTCCATAATCCTACGCATACACGTTCATCGGTTAAGGGCTTAATCTGGCCCATTTTCAATATATCACCAATTTGGTCAGTAAAATTTCGCCTAGGGTGTCCCTTTCCTGCCCTGCAATTCAATTCTTCTACATAGACATGCGCCGTGGTAGCTCAGATGGTTAACGCTCGCTGTAAATATAACAGAACGCGAGTAATATATATATATATATATATATATATATATATATATATATATATATATATATATATATATATATATATATATATATATATATATATATATATATATATATATATACTCTCTCATAGAATATAGTTTGCTTCAAAGTTATGACACGTACACTTGATAAAAACACTATAATGGAGAGATAATAAAGCGTATGACTTGGTTAGCACAATAGTAAAGAGAGGTTATAATGCGTACTTGCAAAAAATACATAAGCATTTATTATTGTCTGTATAAAATCTCTACTTACCTAACTCTATCAGCAAGATCCGGAACTTGTGCAGAAACACTGTCAGGATTCATTATTGTTATTATTTTTTTATTATTTATTATATACAAAAAAGCTGTATACACTCAACAAAAATAATCGTTCAATGCGAAATAGAAAGACGAAACGAAAATAACTGGCTTGCTTTCTATGAGAGAGTATATATATATATATATATATATATATATATATATATATATATATATATATATATATATATATATATATATGTAGGAACTTCGTTCCATCCGGGTGTCCCTTGACATCTCACCTATTCCTGGGAATAATGGCGTCAAATTATTGGGTGCGATAATAACGAAAGTGGACTGTATTTAGCGTGGTCAGCTATAACCCAAAAAAAAATAGCGGACGTGGCACGTGGCAGATTTAGGATAGTGCACCTGCTATGACTCAAATTATTATAACAGCCGACACGACGGGAGCATGAGCTGCTGTGGGAAAGAACAACAAATGAGAATAGCTCAAAATGGAAACGGGCTTACCTGGAGTGTCTGTCCTCGCGTTGCAGCTGCGGTGATGCATTGAAATGCACTGAGGTCGACCTATGGCGCCACGACGAATTATTTGCACAAGTGCGCGACGAACTGCACTATGCAAGCAGTAACTACGAAATTGTTCTGTGGCTCGACCGCCAAAATCCAAAATCGAATCCAAAATCACGCTCCAACTTTCACGTTTTGCGTAGCCCCCTCTCATTGGGCGCGCAAAATGACGCCACCATGTCTAGCCTCCTATTGGACATGTCCGTGCAAGTAGGGAAATGGAAGTGAAGGGAAGGACATTGCCAGTTAATACAGTATATCAACTATGCGCTTTGGCGCAACCAGTTACTGTGAGTTGTTATCAGGAATATGCTGCAGCCCGTCTCCTGGTTCATTTTGCCGTTTATCGTTCGTTCATATTCAAATATCTTTTTTTAGACTTATTCTATTTTAAATCTGCGATTAATTTATAGATTTTATAGGAAACAATAAACAGTCATACTTCGAATTAGAACTTTCCCGAAAGTTTTCGCATATCTCACAAACTTCTCATTTCAATAAATCCTCGCTCTAGCGTCCTAAACCGCCGGAACCAAAGGAAACCAACGTTTGAACATTAATTAAGTGCAAGCGAGCTCCGGTCGGACTTGGACAAATGCAATTTACGTGAATTGCAAACTGAATTTGTTTCGACAAATGTGTTTAAAACTATGAGCTGTGAAATGTTCTCCACACCGAATTTTAGTCGCGATGAAATTATCGGTGTCCCATCGCCAACTTGTGAACTTTAGTAACAATATTGTTTATAGACTCAGTGTAGAAGGAGGCCTAAGAAAAGATGGATGAACTGTATTAAAGATGATAACCTAAGAGAGGAGTGAGTGAAGAGATGACGATTAATAGAGAACAATGCAAACAAGTTTTGCTGAACCTAAATAACTTGGAATAAGGCAGGAAGTAGAAGAAGATGAGTTGAACAATTAAATAACACCTTGCACCCTTGTTACTGAATTTTTTGATGTTCTGATGTTTTGATCATTTCATCTTAGTCTTCAGGGGTGACAATGCATCTGCATTTTGATTCTTAACCAAGGATGATGATTCAAATGTAGATGTCTATGCGCCACAGTATCCACTTAGCATCAGGTGGACCGTGTGCTCTTCTGTTATCCTTATCCTTTAAAAAAGTTGGTACAGACACTCTCAAGATTTTAGCCCGGACATACAGACAGACAGACGAACAAGAATTTCAAAATTGTTATTTATGTTCAGACAAAGACCAATTTTCACATCCGTAAGCTAACTATTCCTCCACTTCCATCATATCCGTGAGACAACTTGCAAACAAGTAACTGCTCATGTATTTTGTGAGTTAAATAACAGTTAAGATCCAACGCAATTCAATGTTACCTACATTAAGTACTACGTAAAGCAACGGGAAGTTTGCACGACCGCAAATGCAGTTTGGCGAAATTGACTAGTTGATTCCATGGGTCCAGGTAAAGTTTCTAGTGAACAGACAATATTCTTGTAGCGCAATGTGTATATTACAATGTACAAATTTGTTTCTCTTCTACTTTGTGTCTGTGAGTATTTGTGTCTGTCAGTCTGTTTGTGGCATCGTAGCTCTCAAATGGACGAGCCGATTTAGATTTAGTTTTACTTTTGTTTGAAAGATGACTTGTTTCCATAAAATACTATAATATCATAGTATTCCATGTTTGTTTCCAGTAAAAGCCACTCTCACTGCCACTCTCAGTAAACGGAACACAGCAACTACTATTTCATACTGGTATTCTTTAAATGGGTGGCTCTTACGCGATTGAGTACTAAGGCGCAAGTTGGTGACGTGGATCAAATCCTAACACTGCCAGTTACTTATTTTTTACTCATTGCACGAACACCGTGAACACCATAGTATTTTGGAGTGATTAAAAGTTAAAAACTTGAAAACTGCACACTGTAAAGTGCAACACTATAAAGTATAAAAAAATAGAAACAATATAATAACAGCTAAATAAGATTAATTGGGAACAAGTTGATAAGAGAACCAATACCATCATATCATCGATTGATAGTTATGATATTAGATTTAATGCTTTATATTTCATTTGGCCGTTTAGTGGCGTTGGAAAATATCCACTACCCCATATCTTCCTGTGGGTTTCGTGAGAGGCGACAGAGGGAGACAGGCAGGAGACGGACAGCAGAATCTTTCTGACAGGAGGAATTATATAATAAAAACTGATCCTGCTAAACTGAACCTGAATGGTTTTCGCACCAACCTTGGCACATCCCGATGAGGAAGGGAAGAAAAACCATGGTGGTAACGGCGGGGCAGGGGTTGCTAAGAATCTTCAGTGGAGGTTCGGTTGCTACCTAAGGCAACTCACCCTGGCAACGTATAACGCATGCACCCTGAGGACTAAAGAGAAGATCCTGGAGCTGGAAGAAGAGATCGACAAGTTGCCCTGGCATATTATAGAATTTTCTGAGGTCCGAAGAGAGGGGGAGGACATAGTAATCCTCGAATCTGGCAACTTGTTCTGTTACTTGTAGGGCGACTATCTGTTCCAAGAAGATGTAGGATTTATCGTTCACGAGTCTCTCGTCAACAACGTTGTAAAGGTCGTACTCACCAAATCACCAAACAGTATCCGCTGAACCGAACCTTAGCGGTTCACGCACCAACCTTGACATATCCTGATGAAGAAGCGAATGAAATGTATGAGAATATATCTAAAGCCATGTATTCTTTTAAAACCTTATAATTATCATACATAAACATAAATCATCATACGATGTTGATGGGAGACTTCGATGCACGCACACAAATTTATACGCATTAATATTGTAATATTAAAATATAGTTTGCTTCAAAGTTATGACACGTACACTTGCTAAAGACACGATAACGGAGAGATTATAACGCGTATGACTTGGTTAGCACAATAGTAAAGAGAGGTTATAATGCGTACTTGCTAAAAATACATAAGCATTTATTATTGTCTGTATAAAATCTCTACTTACCTAACTCCATCAGTAATATCCGGAACTTGTGCAGAAACACTGTCAGGATTCATTATTGTCATTATTTTTTGTTATTTATTATATACAAAAAACCTGTACACACTCAACAAAAATAATCGTCGCGACACCACACTGTTCAATGCGAAATAGAAAGACGAAACGAAAATAACTGGCTTGCTTTTATGAGAGAGAGAGAGAGAGAGAGAGAGAGAGAGAGTGAGAGAGAGGAGAGAGAGAGAGTGACAGAGAGACAGAGAAACACGCGCACGCCGCACGGCTTACAACTATAACAAAAAGTGTCATTACAACTTTTGGTCTTAATTTTTTTCCATCTAGCCCCCTTTCGCAATGCGCAATAATTCCTTATTATTTATTATTCATTAATATTTTAATTTTTTTTGGAACGAAGGGAACTTCGTTCCAAAAAAAATTAAAATATTAATGAACGCTAAACGGCAAAATGCTCCTATTACATGAAAAATGACAATTGAAAATGTACATATTTTAGAACAAAATGAACAAAAGAAATTATAAAAGAAAACATAATATACTTAAAACCTCTCTGTTATTATCACCAGCACACGATATGTCGTATTCGTGTGCTCCGGCTAAAAGTAAGTAAATTTCGAAGAAAATATATCGAATGTACTGAAGATGGTTCTAATTATTTACGTGTATTGATATTTAAAACTGGATACGTTATTGACATATAAGATTGAAGTATTTGTATGTCAATCTTCCCAATGGACGCTCTATAAACCTCTTTGATGTGAACTAAATTTTAAGTATGATTTTTTTTGTTTATTTTTTTTTCTAACATTTATAAAAAATATTACATGATTTTATAACTTCACTAAACTTTAATGACAGTTTGTTGACGAATAAATGCACTCTAAGGGCGCCTTCAAATTAGAGGCGTGAGGAAGCGCTGCGGTGGTGCTACCAAAAAGAAGCGCTACAGTGTCGCGACTGTGTCGCAGTAGACGCGCGTCAGTAATGCTTCGGTAAATTGTAGTGATGTTAGTTAGTTTTTGGAAAAAATTTAAAATTTCAAAATATATACAAATAAAAACATGCTGTTTTTTTTAATAATAATAATTTATTTCGATAACATATTGTCTACATTTACAGATAGTGATCGAAGACACCTTTTAAGCAAAAATCTTGCCTGTATTAGGTGCCTTCGCTCTTCCATAGCTACTAGTTAACATAAAGTTTATTATCTATAACAGTATTAGGGGTACATAAAAATATGACCAATAAGAATTGTGTACGCGCGCGCGCGCGCGCGTGTGTGTGTGTGTGTGTGTGTGTGTGTGTGTGTGTGTGTGTGTGTGTGTGTGTGTGTGTGTGTGTGTGTGTGTGTGTGCGTGTGTGCGTGTGTGCGCGCGTGTGTGTGTGTGTGTGTGTGTGTGTGTGTGTGTGTGTGTGTATGTGTGTGTGTGTGTGTGTGTGTGTGTGTGTGTGTTAAGTCATGCCGTGTGTCTAAGAATAATTTATGTTTCCTCGTAATCTAGAGGTATTAAATAGTTGGTAACTATTTTTTTGCATTCGTGTAGTGTTTTATTATATATGTCTACGATTTTATTTACTTTATTATATAGATAGGCCGAACGACTGTTGAGTTGATTTTTAGCAAAGGCGGTTCTAGTTTTGGTAAGTGGAATAACATTTTTTTTTCTTCTAGCTGTAAAATTGTTTGAGACATAAGGTGTAGTTTTATGTCTTTTTAATATAACGCTGAGAATGTACAGCTTTCTTACAGATAAGACATTACAAACAGCGTATAGAGTGTGCGTTGGAAATCTTCTACGTTTAAAGAGCATCACTTTCAGTAAAGCACGTTGCGCACGTTCCAACTCAATCATTTTTGTTTTAACTGCTCCTCCCCAAATGGAAATGCAATAAGTTAGGATTGATTGCGCTAGTGAGGTGTAAATTTCTTTAAAAATATTCCTTCTGGGTTTATGATCAACCCCCCACCCCCCTGGCACTACATGTCTCAAGGTCTTGAATATCCAGATCAGTTTTCTTAATCTGGTAGAGACTAGTTCAATGTGTGAATGCCAGGAGAGCCGCCGGTCTATCACAACCCCCAGGTATTTTGTTTTATCCATTCTGTCTATAGCCGGACAATCACAATTAGTGGGTTCAGTATCAGGATTGCAAGAGTGAATTAATAAATTGTAGTTAGTGTCAGGTTGTAAATTATTTTGAATACTGTAACAGATGTAATTAGTTTTAGCTGTATTCAGGGTCAACAGATTATTTTTTAGCCAGTTGTTAATAAAGTGCAGGCCAGATTCAGCATTATTCTTCACATCAGCCCAGTTTTTCCCGGAAAAAACGACTGCAGTATCATCGGCGTAGGAAAAGATGCGCGCATGGTCAATTTTTAGATTACAGAGTTCATTAATATATACAAGAAAAAGCGTTGGTCCTAACACACTTCCCTGTGGTACACCATAAGATACAGCAACGTATTCACTGATGTAATGACCCAATTTCACTCTTTGCATTCTATCAGAGAGGTAACTCTTAAAGAGAGATAGCGCAACATCTCTGATACCTAATTGTTCTAGTTTTTGGACAAGAATAGGGATATAAACAGTATCAAACGCTTTCTTGAGGTCCAAAAAAACAGTCAGGCACTTGATCCCTTTATCCATCGTCTCAGTAACTAGTTCGCTAAGTGCAGCTATTGCATCTTCAGATGATCTGCCATGTCTGAAGCCAAACTGTGACGTCGATAGAAGCCGATATTTTTCTAAGTAATTTAATAATCTAGAATTCAAAAGTCTCTCAAGTATCTTCGAAATAGCTGGCAGTACAGAAATTGGCCTATAATTACCCACATCATCCCTGTCCCCACTCTTGTATACAGGAGTGACTACTGACTTTTTTAGCGGGGCTGGAAAAACGCCCTGCTCAAAACATAAGTTAGCTAAGTGAGTAACTATAGGTACAATTTCGTGTTTTGCAAGTTTTAAGAACGTGATGGGAATTTTGTCCCACCCAGGAGCGCCATCTGATCTCAAGTTCATGAGTGTTCTTTCGACTTCTTTCACATCAGTTTGTAGCAAAACGAAGGAGTTGCATATAGCAACAGCATTTCTAGTTCCGCGAATTAGATTAGAATAGCCACGAGGATTAATATTTTCGGCAAGATGCTCTCCTATTTTCGCAAAGTAATTGTTAATAAAATTTGCAGATTCAGTTGGATCATTTTTTAGTTTAAATAATGCCTCACTTTCATCGTGTGATTTATTGTTAAAAGTAATGGTTTTTATATTTTTCCACAGCAGTCTATTATTACTAACTGATTTAGTAAGCAAGTCCCTTTCGTATTTCCTTTTAAGTTTTTTAATAAGCTTATTACAGAAATTTCTATATCTAGTGTAGGTTATTTTTAATATTTCATTGTGACTCTCTTTTCGAAGCTGTTTTTGTAGTTTGTTACGATGTTTGATGCATCGTAAAATGCCGGGAGTAATCCACGGCTTTATTGTGCGCTGGCTTCTAGGAATCGAGATATTTATGGTATTCGAATTCAGTGATTCAGTGAGCATAGCTATCAGACGGTAGGATAAAGCCGTTGGATCACTATAAAACAGTAATTCATTAATATTTTTTTGTTGGAGGTCCTTATGAGCTTTAGTATATTCAGTTTTAGTTTTTGTTTTATTAATAGACTTTAATAGTTTAGTCTTAGATAGAGAAAGAACGGTAGTAAAGTGATCTGTGATAGTGGTACGCAAAACCGCTATGAATGCTGAATGTTTATTCTTGTTAATCTTTAGCATAAAGTGATCTAGGCAGTTCTTCTCTCTAGTAGGTATAGTGTGACCCGCTAGTATACCATATGCCAAGAGAGCGTTCAAATAGTTAATTCTATTTTTGTACTCATATGCCGGTTCAATACGTTTGGGTGTAATATTAATGTTAATATCTCCCGTGATTATAATGTTATTTTGATTAGTTAAGGTATCCAAGTGTGAACAAAGTGAGTCTATGAACTCATCAGCATTTATATTAGAAGGGGATCGATAAATACAAAATATAGTGTTATTAAGTACGTCAAGCTGAAGACAAGAAGCGTGAGTAAGACTTATTTCCCTGACTTTTGGCTGTAAAGATTTTTAATATATGTAACTACACCATCATTCTGATTTAGATGGCGTGTCGTTGCATAAGAACTATAATTGTGTAGTTGTGGTACAGGTTTATAAGAGGTAAGTCTACATTCAGTCAGGATCAAAATATCCGCCTCAAAGGGAAGACTAGACAGTGTCAACATCAAATCGTCAAAGTTACTGTAAATACTACAGATGTTTTGGGAAATAATCACAAGACCGGATTCATAATTAACTTTATAAGATGGGAGCTCAGAGCAGTCACACTCAATTGCACGAGAAATATCAATACCGTCTATCACATTCAAATTACGTAGTTGAGGATCACCCATTTGGTGTATACAAAAATGCGAATTGCGTTACTACAGGATCATGGCTAATTGTTATGATATTAGTTATATGAGGAAGGTTTCGTTCTATCAGAATGAAGTAAAGATTTTTTTCGTTTGGTGGTTGTGTGTATAGAGATTTGAATGATGACTGTTGTAGAGGAGTAATGTATGAGGATTTTTGAGTAAATAATTGCGTCTGTAAAGTATGGTAGAAGAAATGTGTGACATATATTGGAATGTTATGCTTAATAATAATTCTAAAAGTTTTTACAAAGTGAAACAGAGACAAAAAATACAAATAACACAATAAAAACGGATGATCAGGCGGAATAACAGAGTTTATCAGTTGGGTGAGCTTAGTATAAACAGTAATACCATGGGTTGGCAGTACATGTTCAGATAGATTACTTGGGGTCCCTGCTGCTGGCTACCCAAAAGTTGGTGTACTTGACTTTCATTACGTATCATTATAATTGGAGAGTTTTCATTCTCTCTTATATATACTTTACCATAGGCTGTCCAGCAGAATTTATAGTTCTTTGACTTGGCCAGGTCACGCGCCAAGAAATGTAAACGCGCTCCTTTAGGGGTTAGATGCTCGGACAGGAATATAGGGGTATCTTCTTGTATTTTAAAGCCGAGATGTTTGGCACACAGCTTACATTTATGTTTGATGTTAAATGATTTAGCTGCTTTTAGTAAATCATTCTTTAGTATGGTCGAACTCGTTTCCACTACAATGGTTGGGCTTTTATTGTTAATGGACTTTGGCCGTACTCTGTAAATATCTTTAATATCCATCTTGGTGATATTATAGTCCAGAGACATGGAGAGAGCGCTAACCATCTCAATAAGATCTTCTTTTTTTTCGTTAGGCTTTTTCGGAACATTTTTAATTTCGAAGCTCGACTTACAATTTTCCAATTGTAATTCTTCCATTTTATTCTCCAGAACAGTAATATAATTCCTATCCTGCTTAACCTGTGTTTCAAGTTCGATTATTCGCTGCCTAAACTCCTCATTTTGTGCGGCTAAGAAAGAGACTGAGCTTTCAATGTTATTATTTGTCTGTTGTATCTCTTTAAGTACGGTATTTACTTGTTTAAGTTCATTGGTTTGGGAGGCAGAAAAAAATGTCATTAACCTAAGCATTTCTTGTTTAAAATCATCCATTTGGTTAGACATCGAATCATCCAATTGATCCCTGCGTCTCTTATTTCGTTGAGAAACAAAGTTTGGAGGCGATCCGTGTCAGAGGCAGATCTGTTGAGTACAGTGTCCGTATGTACTAAGGTAGCAGAGCTGCTAGGAGATGTATTCGCCGCTGCTGATGTCACGGATGACGTAGCGTTGGGGCGTGCGGCCATATTGCCTCTAAGATGGCTTTAGTGCAGACGTAGGTGGTGGTGGTAGCCCTTAATTGGGTGGCGGTGCAACGTGGGTGTGTGACTGTTGTTCAACACAAATAGTGTCGATGCGTTAACGCAGTATTGGTTGTAGTTATAGTTGCGTACAGCAGTAGGCGGAGTACGAAGTACCAGGCGCTCATAAAGTTGAAAGAGGTAATAGAACTGTTTGCACCTTCTTAGACCGCTAATTGGGTGGCGTTGAAACGTGGGGGTGCGGCTGTTGCTCAACAAAAATGGTGTCAAAGCGCTCGTGCAGGAATGGTTGTAATTTATACTTGCGTCACAGCAGTAGGCGGAGCACGAAGTACCAGGCGCTCAGGAAGTTCTGAGAGGTAGTAAAACTGTTTTTACATTCAAGTTTATGCACTCCTATTATTTTGTCCGTATTTAATATCACTGATTGTATTTTAATTTTTAATAAACGAATTTATAATAGCTCCAGAGACACAACTGTTCCTTACGGAGGTCCGAGGGAAGAGGTCCGAAAAGTTGTGCGAGTAAGAAAACTTCTAGTAATATAGCAAACAAATACAAATTCTAAATATTGACATTATTATTTCCACTCGCTATCAATTCCAAATACAACACCCCACCCCATAACAGTGAAACCAAATACAATTTCCAAATATAACTTATATATACTTCAAATATACTTATAAATATAATACAGACGAATATCAGTTTTCCAAATTGTCAAATATCTTTCATGTGTCTTCCATTTTATCCAAAAAATAACTCCCAATTTTTTTAAATCGTAAATTTACAATCAGGTCTACCTTGCCAACTAACTAATACAGGCATATAAAATTTACCTTCTTTCGTTAGCCTGTAATGGTCCGTGGATGGACATGATGAAGTGACTGCCTGTGTTACCGTAGGAAACATTTGGTCTTGATTTTATTAAGGATATTCTATTATTATATTTGTTTTAAGGTAATGTCTTGTAGCTGCGATGTTGCTCCTGTCAGCAGCTGGGTAATTTACATCTGTCAAATACGAGATGTTATACGTACCTCATCTACGAAAGCTACGATCTTTTTTTGTATTTTCCTATAGTTTTAATTGCCTTTAAACACTTGATAGATTTGTTTACGCCACCACACTGTATATATTACAATGAAATGAAAAACCACATTCTTAGTAGAAGAGTGTGGTTTGCAAGATGATGTTGTGACCAGGATTAAGAAAAGAGTGCTTCGGGGTTTGGTCATGTTGGAAGAATGAATGAGGAAAGAGTGACAATGAAAATTTATGTTGCAGAAGTGAATGGCAGAGTCGGAAAGGGACGCTCTAGGCGAAAATTTATCGACCAAATTGGCGATTTATTAAAAATGGGCCAAATTAGGAGTACCCTTAACCGACGAGCATGTACGCGTAGGTATATGGATGTGAAGGAGGCGAGAGAGGTGTGTCAGGATCGTGCCAAATGGAAGTCTGTAGTCTCTGCCTACCCCTCCGAGTGACAGGCGTGACTGTTTATGTTTATATATGAAATGAAAAAAAATGGAATGAAAAATACATAAATAATAAACATAAAAAAGTTTCAAAGACAATTAAACACACAAAATAAATATACAATTCGGTTCATAACAATGAGGCAAACAGCAAAAAAGAGAAACAAAATAAATACAGGTAAGTAAATAAGATTAATATAGAACATGATAATAAGAGAATCAATATCATCATATCAATGAGAGTCATCATAACAATGTGACAGAGGTGGACAGGCAGGACACAGGCAGTATCTTCTTGTTTAGAGCAATTATACAATAAAAAACGGTAGCCAACCCGCTTGCCAAACGTAGCAACTATGGCAAACATCCCCCCATGAGAAACGACACAATCGAAGGGCCCTCAGTCCCCGGCGACCCCGCTATTCCTGGCTACAGTTGCGATCATCGAAACGGCGGTGCAGGTGGTACTAAGAATCTCCTGTGGTGGTTCGGTTGCCACCTAAGACGATTCAACCTGGCAACATATAACGCACGCATCCTGAAGACTGAAGAGAAAATCTTGGGGCTAGAAGAAGTAGTAGACAAGTTGCGCTGGCATATTATAGGATTATCCGAAGTCCGAAGAGAGGGGGAGGACATGGTAGTCCTCGAATTCGGCAACTTGTTCTATCATCACCATCTGTCCCAAGGAGGTGTCGGATTTACCGTTCCCAAGTCTCTCGTTAACAACTTTGTAATGATTAGTCATACAGATTTACGCACCAAACTCGGCACATCCCGATGAGGAGGTGGAGGTAATGTATGAGGATATCTCTAGAGCCAAGCATTCCTCAAAAATCCACTATACAATGTTTATGGGAGACTTCAATGGAAAACTAGGCACAAGAGAAAGCGGTGAGCTGAATGTACGTAAATTGGGAATAGGGCAACAGAACTCAGGAGGCTAGCAGCTGGCCGACTTCATTGAAAAAGAGGGAATCTTTATGATGAACTCTTTCTTCCAGAGCAGCTCCACAGGAAGTGGGCGTGCTCGATACCCAACGATTCGATAAAAAATGACATTGACTTTATTAGGATGATCAGACGCCAACTGTTCCTGATGACTCAGTGATCGAGACGGTGAATACTGGCAGCGATCACCGAATGGTTAGAGGCACACTGAATCAGGTTCCCTGTCCGCGATATAGACACAATAGTTAAACAATAGAAATGTTCATTTGTGATTCATGGGACAGGGAAAAGGTTAATGTTAAGTTGGAGAGGTCCCGTCTAATGAAATCAACGCTCCATCCCCCTCGTACACTAATCCAGGGTCCTGAAAACTGAAAGCTTGAATTACAAAACCATTTCCAGTGCCTAGAAGACAGTGCAATACAGTAGACGATATGAATGACAAGCTCATGGAAACTGTTTATGCGGTTGGAGTTAAGGTCGTCACGGTCTTGCAGAATCTGCCGCAAAAGAACACAAAAACTCTCCGATTACCCTCTTAATCTCATGGCTCTTAGACGGGAATTGAATTTGCAGTCTTCAGCAGATTTGAAATCATACAGGCAGGCAACTGAACTGACGGATCTCCATATACATGCGGCGGGACTTCGCAACATCAATACAGCTCGTATTGAAGAAGCTATTGAGAGAAACTAGGGCTCTAAAGTTTGCCAGAGATCTGTCTGCCAAAATGAGCCAACTGTGACAGCATCGTTTCGGGGACACCTGAGATTTTGAGTGAGATTGAGAGGTTCTATGGACAGCTGTACACGTCATCGTTGAAGCCACACGCAAGTGTGAGTAACGATCTAAGAGCAAGTCTTATCCCACACTATTCCGATGACATCCCTCCCGGACGTCAGTCTGAGCGGGATTAGAATGGCTCTCCATGGTCTCCGGGCGAGGATGGAATTACAGAGGAGCTTCTGAAAGCGGGTGGAAAACCGGTACTTGAAATCCTTCAGAAGCTCTTTAATTTCATCTCCATGGTGGCATTACTGCAGAGGCATGTAGCAGAAGTACGGTGGTCTTATTCTTCAAGAAATGTGAAAATGCTCTCTAGAAGAATACATACTGATTTTGATTTTGAGTCGCGTCTACATGCTGTTTTCGTCTCGTGTTTCTTCTTCTGCTGCTGCTACTGCTGCTACAGCTGCTAACTGCAGAGAGGTTTAAGACAGGGTGACGTTATATCCCGAAACTCTTTACCCCTTAATTAGAGGACGTTTTTAGGCTAGGTTAACATCAATGGCAAGTACGTCACTCACCTTTGATTTGCCGATGATATAGTCCATATGACAAAATCGCTGGACGATATAAGCACTATGCTCAATGACCCTAAATAGTGCCTCCCAACGGTTAGGTCTTAAGATGAACGTGGAAAAACAAAGATCATGCATAACGTCCATGTTACGCCTAAGCCGGTAGTTGATGATAGATGGTCGAACTTGTTGACGAGTATGTTTACCTTGGACAAATAGTACGACTAGGTGAATCAAACTTCGGTCGAGAGCGCAATCGACGGACTCAACTCGGCTGGGCAGCGTTCGGGAAATTAGGACACATCTTCTCGCCAGCTATACCTTAATACCTGAAAACGAGACTATACAACCAGTGCGTGTTGTCAGTGATGACTTATGGAGTTGAGACGTAGTCCTTCACTGCTAGCCGTATAAGGACACTCAACGTCACTCAGCGAGCTATCGAGGGGGCTATGCCCGGGATTAGTTAGCTGAAGTGGCAATGGGCCGGTCATACAGCTCGAGTAACCGACAACCAATAGGGAAAAAAGATTCTCGATTGGCAGCCTCGTACCGGTAGGTGAAGTGTAGGGCGATCCCATATTAGATGGAGTGACGACTTGGTAAGACATGCAGGAAGTCGATGGATGCAGGTGGCTCAGGACCGTGCCTTGCATTCCTTGTGGGAGGTCTATTCCTGAAGGACTGTAATGATGATGATGATATCATTAAATATACGGAATTTTTCCGTGTAATTGCAGCGTAAAAGAATCCAAATGGGAATATGGATAAGAGAAAGAAAATAACTTAAATTGAAAATTTTAAAAGCCCCCGAAACAAAAAGAGCTGATGAATTTCGAACGGTTGAAAATATTTTCTTCAATGAATCGCTAAGAATTCTCTCGATTAAGTCGCATTTTGAACAAAAAAAGCTAAATTTAAATCGGTTCCTCCGTTTGGGAGCTACGATATCACCGTCAGATATACAGAGAAACACAGATACACACATGGGGTTGAAAAATGACTGTCGTGTGTACTATTTTATGAAAATTATATTATTATATTTTTGCCCAGCAATTATGTATCTAAAAATAAGTATGACGGAAAATTTTCGTAATAAATATTTAAAAAATTATTAAATTCTTTTACTTAGTTATATTAATAAATCAAATTTATTTTTAAATTTTTTGACCAAAATACGAATAATATAAACAAACAAATTACAAGTACAAAACACCAAACTGGAGTTCACGTAAATTGCATTTGTGTGGTCGCATAAACTTTTGCTTGCTCTACTCTATATTAGTTTTCAAACATCGGTTTCCTTTAGTTGAATATTGAAGTGGTTTAGAACTCCAGTGTGCAAAAACAAATATCCCTTGTGTCTCCAATCTAAGTCAAACCAAATTGAGCAAAGAGTATTATCATTATTAAAGCTTAATTATTCGATAAATCTATTTTAGATCGCCCAAAATAATGTTCTTAACTGACAGTCTCGCTCCGACTACTGCCTTGTTGGTTTAGTGGTTGGAAGCGTGATTGTTGAGCATATGGTTTCAGGTTCGAATCCCGGATCAGGTCAAAAATGAAATCAAATTTTAGTAGTAGTAACGTGGTAGAGCCATGCTACAGCTATATTAATTGTATAGTTGTGTCACAGAATAGCGTAAAATAGCAGCTTAATGCTGCTGTGTTTTGTATGGTGCGTGCAGAAAACCGGAGACCCTTTTTGCTGAAAAAGACAAGACATTCCATGTTAGTCTTCACGGGCAACAACGCATCTGCACTTTGATTCGCAAACGAGGATAGATGTAGAGGTCTATGGGCCACAGCAACCACTTACCATCGGTTGAACTGTGTGCTTGCTTGTCACTTGCTTTATCCACTGACCTCTATATATACAAGTACGCTGGACTGGCCATACCATACAAAATTACTGTGCCAATTTGAAGCGCCACTATTTGTCGTCTTGAGAACTAAAATTGACATAATATGCCAAAGTCTGTTGTCTTACTTAAATTGTCTTATTTAAAATATTGTACTGTATTTTAAACTTTTAAACTAAAAAACGAAATTATTATGTTGTTTGATTGTGTATAATTTTATTTATATAATAAGAATTATTTTTAATAATTAAGAGAGTGCGTAATCTGTAAAACTAGTTACCAAAAGGAAAGTGTATATAACATTCCACAAGTAAGTGAATTTACAGCTATTATTAAATAAATTTATAAAACTACTAATCCTAATATCATAATTACCAATATGTTTGGCTGTATATTACTGAGTTTTAATAAACAATAAAATTCAATAGGGTTGTCGAGTTCCTTGTCTATAATACTTATCGATGTTCTTTCCTACCCATATTTGTTAACAAACAAAGGCGCCAACAACAGATAATTATCAAATGTTTATTAATTAAAAGGTTTCCAACTGAACCTAGACTAAAATTATGGCTTAAAAGCACAAATATTGTGAATTGGCGTCCGAAACAAAATGACTATCTTTGTTCTAAACATTTCACAGACGCCTGTTTTATTTGACATGAGAACCGCACCACGTTGAAAAACCGACAGTATACCGACAATATTTTCTAGTAGTACCGGTACCAGTAAGTACATATATAAAAGTATTAGATTATTATTTCGAAAAAATTTTATTTCTTCACTTCTCGTTTGCCCCCAAACACAAAGCCCGTAGCCAAGTGTAGAAAGGTAGCCTGATGATGTCAAGCCACGTTGGTTGGTTGTTGGTTAGTGGGCTGCGGCTAGAGGAGATTCCCCTCCCTGTACCGCTGTAGTCGAAGTGGAGTCGTAAGGGAACAGGAGTGTTGGTATCGCGACTTTGGTGAGGCTGCACCACTTGATGCTTCCAATTGCTCGTTTTCTCCTGGCTTCATTCACATATCGGGCTCGAGGAGTCTGTTGAGCAGGTGGAGTCAAAGGCCACTTTTTCTTGCGTATGTGAGCTATGAAAAAGCCTTAGATTCTGTTGAAATTTTGGCGATGCTGCAGTCTCATCAGCGGTGCGAAGTTGACTGATGTTATACCGAAGTGCTGAAATGTTTGCATAGTAGGGCTACTTGGGTTGAATGCTCTAAGGGCCACGATGGCTATCCAATTACAGAACCAGAGTACGAAAAGTTTACCTGGGACAAATAGTCTGACAAGTTAAAATCAACTTCGACCGAGAGGTCAGCCTTGTACCGTATTTTGTCACACTGTCTTATCCCTATTATTAGTTCCATGGACGTTAACTTCTGCTGTCAGCGCCAAAATGGCGTAAATCGAATTGCCTCAACATGTCACGGCTTATAGCTAGTCCAGCGTACTTGTATATATAGAGGTCTTTGCCTTTATCCTTTAAAAAAAAGTACTTGATATTAAAATTTTTCAGTCAATAAATTCTCAGTAGCAACTCGGAAGCAGAAAATTTAAGATGCTTTACCTAGTGCCTCGAAAAGCACGTAAATTCACTGGCCCTGCGCCTGATATCTCTTCGATCGTGTCGGATTGCCGTTTCATCGGACTACGAGAATGAGGGAATAGAGGATGCACATATAATCCTATGCGAAGATAGCACCAGAGGCTGGAATTCAGAGTTACAGTATAGTATAAAATATTGTAGAGAGTAATTTTAGTTTTGTAACCGCAATTTTATACTGTTTCCGGCAATGGACAGCAACGTCTCAAAAGTGTATTATCTAAGCATTTGACTACGGCGCGTCTTCAGTTGCGGCTTAAGAAATGCTTTACGACACAAGAGCTTTCATACGCCAAAAATAATAATAATTCAAAAAAATGTATTTTTACATTTACATTAATTATTTAAAAAAATTAAGTATTCATTTTAAAGTAATTTTCGAAAGAAAATTACTTTAAAATGAATACTTAATTCTTCTCCTGATAAACTGGTATATCAGGTCATAGTCATTAAATATTATATTGCCCTCGGTTAATAATACGTCTGCAAAATTTCACATTATTACGACATCTGAAGTTGGAGAAATCTGAAATCAAAATTCTAGTACATTCTTAGAAATACACAGGTTAAACAAATCAACACGTTTTAATTTTACTGTTTAATTTAAACAAAAATAAGTAAAGGCCCTAACCGTTTAAATTCTCATACAAAAGTTTGGCAGCGGTGGGATTCGAACCCACGCCTCCGAAGAGACTGGTGCCTTAAACCAGCGCCTTAGACCGCTCGGCCACGCTACCGTTATTCTTGCAAACTGAATTGTATATTTATTTTAGAGTCTTTAATTGTCTTTGATACTTCACGATATTTTTATTATTTATTTTGTATTCCATTTGAATTTGATATTTTGTTTTCATTTCAATGTAATATAAACAGTGAAGTAATAAATAATAAATGTTTTAAGAGACAACTAAAACTATAGGAACAGACAAAAAGATATCGTAGCTTTATAATATCTCGTATTTGAAGGATGTACGAGGGTGAATTGAAAAGTACTCGGCCTAACACAGATCCATTCAATTCTAAAAATCAAATCTACCCACATTATTTAGTTCAGTTCAGACTAGTTCATTGTGTGAAGTTCGAAACGTGTGCGATAATTAGTTGTGATTTTATAAATTTATTAACAAAGTAATCGGACATAATTTCCGCGAATGGAGCAAATCGAGCAGCGTGCCGTCATTAAGTACCTCCATAAGAAGGGGCTATCATCAAAAGCCATCCATGATGACATGGTCAGTACATTAGGCGATTGTGCTCTGTCATATTCATCCGTCAAAAAATGGATAGCAGAATTTAAGCGTGGTAGAGAGAGTGTGAAAGATGAACCCCGCTTTGGAAGGCCTTCGACGTCAACTACTGACGAAAATATTAAATAGTACTTGATTTAATAATGGGAGACCGCAGATTAAAAATTAGAGAGATAGCCGAGATTATAGGCATCTCTTATGAATGAACTCAAAACATCATTGTCAACGAGTTGGGTTTCCACAAGGTGTCTGCGAGGTGGGTTCCGCGACTGCTTTCAGTTGAACAAAAAAGGACGCGATTGACTATTTCACGCGACTGTTTGGAGTTATTTGAAGCCAATGCAGATGATTTTTTGAATCGTTTTGGTACTATGGACGAAACATGGGTTCATTACTGTACACCGGAAACAAAACAACAATCAAAACAGTGGAGAAGACCTGGTTCACCACCCCTAAAAAAGGCTAAGTCGATTTTGTCGGCAAATAAGGTGATGGCTTCAGTATTCTGGGACTCGAAAGGTGTGATTATGATTGATTATCTTGAAAGGGGTCAGACTATAAACTCTGATTACTACTGCACCTTACTACATCGTTTACGAGAGGAAATAAAAGAAAAACGTCGAGGAATGCTCAGAAGAAAAGTCCTGTTTCATCAAGATAACGCCCGTGTCCACACGTCAGTACAGTCAATGGCTGAAATTCACAACTGTGGCTTTGAACTGTTACCGCATCCGCCGTATTCACCTGATCTGGCACCATCAGACTTCTTTCTATTCCCTAACCTAAAAAAAGCACTTGGGAGGTCAAAGATTTTCGACAAACGACAAGGTCAAAGCAGCTGTAGACGCATATTTTGACTCTAAGGAAGAATCATTTTTTTTCAACGGTCTAAATGCTTGGAAGGGGAGGTGGCAAAAGTGTATTGAACTTGATGGTGATTATGTAGAAAAATAAAAATATAACTGATTTAGAATGTGTTTATTTTCTTGGTTAGGCCGAGTACTTTTCAATCCACCTACGTAAATTACCCAGCTGCTGACAGAAACAACGTCACAGCTACAAGGCATTCATCAAAATCAAATATAATAATAAAATGTCTATAATATAAACAAAATCAAATTTTTCCTACATTAATACAGGGACATGTTCATCTATGGATCATTACAGGCTAATAAAAGAAGATACATTTTATATACCGATATTTCATTTTATATATAGGACTAAGATGGAATGCTGAATTTATTTCCAGTCTCCTGTTCTCCACACTCACGATATGAAACACAGCAGCATTAAGCTGGAATTTTGTGAAATCGTGGTCCTTCAGTAGCCGAGCCGACCCATTAGTCCTACAACCATATTACAGGTGCAGCTTGGCTGTACCCCGTATATGTATATATAAGTATATATACTGTGCCCGCGAATTCAATGGCGTGGAATAAGTACTTTTTCATAATATTAATCATGATATATTTGTACTTTTTAATAGCGCCAAGACCTATATGATCTGAATCAAAACATTCCGTTAATCTGTTAATCAGACAAATTAACGAATGAAGTAGATAAACCAACCAAAAAAGAATTGGGCAAACTATACGCTTGCGTTTCATATTGTAAAAGAACAACAAAATGACCGCAATAACATAATCCACTATTTGCTCCCTATTTTCTTTAGCCAACACTATGTTCACATACACGAGATAAGCGCCTACCCCAAATAACCTCCTCCATCAATTATTGGTTCTGTCGTATGAGTCACCATATTGCCAATAATATATGATAAAAATATTTAAAATGAAAGTTACTATCCAATGCGCTCCTAAAAATAAGAGCTTAATCTAAAAAAATATTGAATTTAGATATCTATATTATATCTCATCCTGCAAACAAATAAAAATAAAACTAAAATCAACCGAGAAATGCCATTTGACTTGTAAGTGATAGGTATGATCGAGCCTAAAACCTGTTGGATTTTCTGTAAAGAAATGTATATTATTTATTTTAATCTAAAATATGTATTCGTACTAATTTTCAAGTTACAAAAATTATTTGATAATTTTACTCCATACAAATACGAAATTGAAATAAAAATCCTTTCTACGTAATGAAAAGAAGTTACGATCCGAAATTTCCGATTCCGTATGTAAAGCGCTTTGCTCTGTGCGTGTCTGCGCCCTCTTTTCCCCTGCGCCCTCTTTTCCCCTGCGCCCTCTTTTCCCAAAAGAGGGTCGCTCATGATAAGGCACAATAGAGCTTAATCAGCCAGCTGCCTGTCCCCAAAGGCGGTTTTTAGGGGGTATCACTTAGGGTCCCCGGTAGGACAGTGAGTTCCCCATAACCACGATAGACCGGCTATCGTGGTATGCGTAATGCATTTTCCGCCTCCCTACGTACAGGGTAGCCCTTTAATTGCTTCGGGCGCAAAAAAAAAAAAAAAAAAAATCTGTGCGTTCATAGATGAGTGGGCCACTCGGGACATCTTTTATCCACTCGAATGTCGGGGTCTTATGGCGTTTTTTTGGCCACTATGGCGCATCTGTCGAGCACTTTCCGAAGTACTAAGTAAGTATATAACAAGTATACGAAGTATATATATATATATATATATATATATATATCATATATATGTTACTAATAGTTTGCTATCACTCGACGCCATATTAAGGCGTTTGACAGATGCGCATATTATTTGGACGCCAGAATATGGCGTTTGGACAGACGAGGGGCTAAAATATATAAAGAGGATAAATTGGTTTAATACTCAGAGGTATACAAACAATTTGTCGGTAAATGGCAAAACTAAACCAACAACTAAATTTTTAAAGGTATAAATATTGATGTATGTCCAATTTTTGTAAAAATTTAAAAAATTCGTAAAATTGTATGTAAACAAAATAATAAAAAAAGTTTTTGGTAAATCTAAATGAGTATGCCTTAAGCGCTCATATTATACGTCAATTATTTTAAGTATTTTAAATACACACAAGTTTTCACAAACCTTATTACGATCATTACCTTTTTACGATCATTTCTAATTTTCCGATAATTTTATGTCAAATCCATTAAAACGAAGTTTTGAAAATCCAAAATTCAATGCGCATATGATCGTACAAAAATGTGGAAAAAAATTCTTAATCGACAATAGAAAATATTTTTTTAATTTTACTTTGTTATTATTATTGAGACTCATTTTTTTATTATTGTTAATTGAAAAAAATTTAACACTCTAAAAACGATCAGAAATCAACTTTAATACTACGTTAATTTTTAGGTATTTGTACTCAGTTGTGCCTGAGTACAAATACCTAAAAATTAACCGTAAAAACTAGTCTCTTCCTGACTCCTTAATAAATTTTTTCTCATGAACTTTATTTTGTTTTCAAAATGTACGGTAACCCACTAGCGACGGCGGCCGAGCCGAGCAAGCTACGGATCTACAGATGTATACGACAGTGACTTTTAGTCAAGTTTCCCAACTACGAGTTTTGGCGCTGCAGTCGCCTATTTTGACAGATGAGACTATACAATTTAGTATAGCTATGTATAGCTATATATGCTATGTATAGTGATTGTAAGCACACATCCTTCAAATCATCGATATCGATATTTAGTGGTGTTCTTATTTTATCGATATCGACATAAGGGTGCATTATATAGAGAGTAATATTATAATATTACTTAACGAAACAACTAGAGTACATTAACATTTGTTTTTTATTCAGGCACACCAACATCATATACATACATACGTAATCTTAGGATTAAATTAAAGGCACATTTGATTATATAAACCAATGAGAAAATTGTACATAACTTTGTACATAAGTACAATTTGATGAGAAACAGAGCAATATTTATAGTTCAGTAAATAAAGCAAATTAAGGAAATTAAACCACAGGAATCCTACTTAACTGCTTCATATTTTACTTTACAAGTTACTTTTTACACAAATTTTAAAACAACTATAATTCAAATAGTTAAGAATTGAGTATCTACCTTGTATATGATAAGGAACTTTTTACTAGGGTATGCTAAATTGTTATTTGGTCTATATAATATAACATTCGTTTGTTAAGCAAGACAAACATTTTTTTCTAATAGTATATATAGTCTTTGGTGCTTTGTTTCATTACTTGCAAAGCTATTTATGATTCATCCAGGGTAAATCTGGACATTTTTTTACAAAATAGTTTTAATTGTATTAATAAGAAAGTTATTTGTTTAACATATAAAGCTTTTCAAATAGTTCTCTATATTTGACAGAGATTGGACATTAAGCAAGTCTTTGTAAGGCTTATTCACCTACACAGGTATGGTTACAATCTTTGTCAAAATTTTAACAACTTAACATACATAACATAACATAAACACTCACGCCTGTCACTCAGAGGGGTAGACGGAGACTACAGACTTCCATTTAGCACGAACCTGACACACCTCTCTCGCCTCTTCCACATCCATATACCTACACATACATGCTCGTCGGTTAAGGGTATTCTTAATTGGGCCCATTTTTAGTATATCGCCAATTTGGTCGACAAACTTCCGCCTAGGACGTCTCTTTCCGACTCTTCCATTCACTTCTGCAACATATATTTGCTTTGTCAGTCTTTCCTCATTCATTCTTTCTACATGACCAAACCACCGAAGCGTTCCTTTCTTAATCCTGGTTACCGCATCATCTTGCCAACCACATTCTTCTTTTATCACACAGTTTCTCACCCTGTCACTCAGATTCAGCCCTAAAATACTCCTTAGCGACCGCATTTCTACTGCATTTATTCTACTTTCGTGCTTCTTCTGCCACACCCAACTTTCACTACCATACGTTAAAGTAGGGACTAATACAGCATGGTGAATTGCCATACGTGCCTTTTTTGACACATTCTGACTTATCACAATAGACAACAATAACAACTTCTCTTCTTTAATTCCATTTTCTACACCACGTCACTTGAAAAGAAATAAAGAAAGCCCAATATTCATATTTGATTTAAAAAAATGTTTTATTGTTCAGGCATCGTAGGCCCATAGCAGGTTAGTAATACAAACGAAACTTAGGAACTAATGTTAGTACGCGAAACAATTAAATGAAACAAAATAAAAATAAAAATTCACGAAATGCATACAAATTTGATAGATTTATCAAGCTTGCTTTAGTATATGTAGCTTGACAAACCTACCTAGTGTCGGGCCATTGAGCCTCACCGCAAAGACCCTCAGGATACTATTCGAGCTCCCCCTCACTTTACGCATGATCGCGAAGTAGTCATCAGTATGCGCATCGGCGAACATTCCTGATGCACTACAATGAGGTGGAAGCCCCAACAATAACCTGAAGGCATTGTTATATTGAATACGCAGGGTATTGCTTGCCTTTTGGGTATGATTGACCCAAAGGCTGCTGGTATAAAATGATTGGCAGTACACCTTGAACAGTGTAATTTTAACTGGTACAGAGCAAGCAGCAAACCTTCGAGCCACCATATTACCTCTCACGGCTAGCGCCCTGCGTTCCCTTTCGATATCTAGATCATCCTTCAAATCCTCTGTGACAACGTGACCCAGGTATTTAAAATAAGTTACTCTCCGTAACAGTGAACCATTAAGCTTTACTGGAGGAACACATATTGGACTTTTATTTCTACCTCCGAAAACTAACAGTTAACTTTTTTATCCTTACTGCTTTTGTCTACTACTGCTATTGTCTACTATTAAATGATAATCATAAATTATATATACGTATATTAACATTGTATACATCCATTATCAGGAGCTTTCGCAATGTCTTCAGGCAAGGAGTTCCAAAGAAGTGTAACCTTAACAGTAAATGAATTGTTGATAAAATCATTGAAGTGTAGTGGAACTGTAATCTTTAGATTAGATGAAGAACAAAGAACTCTTATCGTGATTTGGGAATAGATATTTAAACTTTGCCTAATTATATCTAATAATAAACTGAATTTATCATAAATTTTTGCTTATGTTATGCTTTTCTACCTTCTGGCAACAAACATTATGAAAACAAGCAATATTCGTGAATTTTATGTTCTTATACATAAACCCAAAATTAAAGAATAAATATATAATGTATGCTTCAGTATTGTATCGATTAACTTTGTATGGCCATACTGTAATGTATGTTTATATATTCTGATGTATTACCTATTCAGATCAGATCGGTACTAAGTTATTTAATAAAATTAGGTATGAAACAGCTTACCGATCTAAATCCTTAAATAAACCTGCCCATAGTTAACCGACCATTGGGTTTGGTATTTCTTCGGTTTCACAGGCCGTTTACTCTAATATATTTTTACTCGAATATACTCAAAAATATTCCATTCCATGGTTTGGTTGAAAACTACTTGGAATATGTGTTTGGATTTTCTTTTTTAATATTACGCCTACAGTAGGATTTTCTCCAGACTTGTGGAAGCTGTTTACGTGATGTGTGTATTCCCATAAGGTTTATCTTAAATTTCCAAATGCAACAAGCATTAGTATTATTGCTTCTTTAATGCACGCTTTGATTTAATGTCGTTGGTCTGGTTTTGTCACTTCTTTTTATATTTATTTTGCTTCTCGGGATTCAGAATTGCAAATAAATTAAATAAAGGCATCATCATATTTTCCACCTGAAATAAATATTAGAAAAATATGGGTAAGAGTATATACGTTGATACTAGGGTTAATTTGCGTTTTTGCGACTTCTTGAAGCTCTTGCTCTCATTCAAGTTTAAATATTTCTATAAAGGGGTTACATAAATTGCACAAGGACACGTCTAGACCATGCCATGTATATGCATTATAATAAGTAATATACTACGGGACATACCGACCGCCCCCCCCCCCCCCCACCATTGTAATCCCTTAATCATCCGCTTTGCAGGTGTATTGATTTGTTTTTCACTTATTACCCATAGAATTCTACAACACATTAGTAATATACATTAAACACTATATCATTATTAATAGTAACACTAGGTTTAGTTGCTGCACTTAAGTTGGCTATACTTATAAAAAAAAAACAAAAACAAAGTACCTATTACCTTAATCGCATAACTATGCGATCTTTGCTATCCAAAGAACTCATAAGATACATCTTTAGTTTGTTTTTAGGGATCCGTAGTCAACTAGGAACCCTTATAGTTTCGCCATGTCTGTCTGTCCGTCTGTCCGTCCTCGCTTAATCTCTGTGACCGTTAGCACTAGAAAGCTGAAATTTGGTACCAATATGTGTATCAATCACGCCGACAAAGTGGTAAAATAAAAATTGGAAAAAAATGTTTTATTAGGGTAGCCCCCCTATGTGTAAAGTGGGAAGTGATTTTTTTTTTAATTTCAAGCCAAACGTGTGATATATTGTTGGAAAGGTATTTAAAAATGAATAGGGGTTTACTAAGATCGTTTTTTGATAATGTCAATAATTTCGGAAATAATCGCTCCAAAAGTAAAAAACAATGTGCCCCCCCCCTCTAACTTTCGAACCATAAGAAAATATGAAAAAAATCTGAAAAGTAGAACTTAATAAGAATTTTCTAGGAAAATCATTTTGAACTTGGATGGAAACAACAGTACCCACTACTGGGAGCAGTTGCAGGAGCGCGGAGCGCTGCTGGAGCGCGAACATAATGGATACCCACCTTTAAACTCATAAGTGGGAACACTTATTGTGACGGACGAGAAACTACGGAACCCTACACTGAGCGTGACCCGACACGCTCTTGGTCGGTTTTTAATTATTTTTTTTTCATTAGAGTTTTCAATAACTTCTATACTCTGCAAGATTATGGAGCATCCTGATTAATGGCATATCCTGCTTAACAGAATGCCCTCCTTAGTGAACAGAGAGTCTTCTAGCGTAAGCCCCACGTGTGTGGCATATGTGCTGAGAAGCATACGTGGGGCAAGGCACTCGAGAAAAGTGGGGAAGCACTTGCTGTTTCCCTTGATGTCTCGAAGGCCTTTGACAGAGTTTGGCACGCTAGCTCTTTGGGTAAGCTTCCAGCGTTCGGCGTGTCCCCTGGTCTGATTGAATGGGTAAAAGAACTATCTGAGTGAACGGTCTCTCCAGGTCGTCGTTTATGGCTGCTCATCCGATCCTATGCCGACTGACGCAAGTGTTCTCTCCGTAACTCTCTTCCTGCTGCATATTAATGATCTGCTTATGCCCGGTATCTATGGGTATGCAGACGATATCAATCCCAACTGGCCCGGGCACTTGATTGGTATATCTGCACAGTTGTGGGCACTTGGTTGGTATCTCTGCACAGTTGTGGGCACCTGGTTAGTATCTAGATACCAACCAAATAGAATAGTTATCGTAGTAACATTATGTCTTGCAGTTTTGACTTTTAGCAATTAGCTACTTCTGTCGCGATGATTGTTGACCCACCAATTGGCCAACTGGTCCTAAACAATAATGCGGTATGACATACCTTACGTGGATTATTATGCTACATGACGGACTCTCATAGAATGACATCAATCATTTTAATCGCATTTGAGGACAGTCAGCATTGAAGAGGTCTCTGAGTTGTTGTGGGATGGCTTCACAAGAGTGACGATATCAAAGGCAGATTTATTTTTTCGTACACGTTACATTTTGCTGCGTAGCAAAAAAAGATGATTTGACGGTCCTCAAAACAGTCGTAAGATATGTCTTGCTGGGACAACGGCTCGCGCATGGAAAAACAAACAAATAATTCTTGTGAATTCAGAATAAATAAATAAATATACAAATATTCATTTCTTTTCGTCTATCTATACTATTTTCGTGTCCCACAATTCAAGACACGTATACAATGCTTTATTGTGCCTATGAACATAAAATATAATTCATCATCATCATCATCATTACAGCCCTTCACAAGTCCACTGCTGAACATAGGCCTCCCCCAAGTAATGCCACAAAGCACGGTCCTGAGCCACCTGCATCCATCTACTTCCTGCATATCTTACCAGGTCGTCACTCCATCTAGTGGGGGGTCGCCCTACACTACGCCGACCGGTACGAGGCTGCCACTCGAGAACCTTTCTTCCCCATCGGTTATCGGTTCTTTGAGCTATATGGCCGGCCCATTGCCACTTCAGCTTACTAATCCGTTGGGCTATGTCGGTCACTCTGGTTTTACTGCGGATATCCTCATTTCTGAGTCTATCACGCAGAGAAACTCAGAGCATAGCCCTCTCCATAGCTCGCTGAGCGACCTTGAGCGTCCTCATACGGCCAGCAGTGAAGGACCACGTCTCAGATCCGTAAGTCATCACTGGCAACACGCACTGGTTGTACAATCTAGTTTTTAGAGATTGAGGTATACCTGACGAGAAGATATGTCGTAATTTCCCGAACGCTGCCCAGCCGAGTTGAATCCGTCCATTGACCTCTCGGTCGAAGTTGGACTTACCTAGTCTAGACTTACCTACATATTTGTCCCAGCTAAACGTACTCGTCAACAACTTCGAGCATAGTGCTCCCAACAACTACCGGCATAGGTGTGACATGGACATTAAACATGATCTTTGTTTTGTCCATGTTCATCTTAAGACCTATCCGTTGGGAGGCACTATTTAGGTCATTGAGCATAGTGCTTAAGTCCTCCAGCGATTCTGCCATAAGGACTATATCGTCGGCAAATCGAAGGTGAGTGACGTACTCGCCATTGATGTTAATACCGTATCCTTTCCAGTCCAGTAGCTTGAAAACGTCTTCCAAAGCAGCGGTGAAGAGTTTCGGGGATATAACGTCACCCTGTCTTACACCTACTGTACAAACTCTTCAGCACTTCGATATACCGACAGTCAACTTGGCACCGCTGAAGGGACTGCAGCACCGCCCAAATTTCGACGGAATCAAAGGCTTTCTCATAGTCCACATACGCCAGGCAAAGTGGCAAGTTGTACTCTTCAGTCTTCTGTACAATCTGCCGCAGGGTATGTATGTGGTCTATGGTACTGAATCCTTTTCGGAAACCGGCTTGTTCGGGAGGCTGGAAGTCGTCGAGTCTGCGTGCGAGACGATTCGTAATGACTCTCGAAAACAGCACATAGACGCGGCTCAGAAGGGAAATCGGTCTGTAGTTCTTCAAGAGAGCGTTGTCGCCTTTCTTAAAGAACAAGACCACCGCACTTCTGCTCCACGCCCTGGAGTAGTGCCACCATGGAGGACGGAATTGAAGAGCTTCTGAAGGACTTCAAGTACCGGTGTTCCACCCGCTTTCAGAAGCTCCGCTGTAATTCCATCCTCGCCTGGGGCCGTGCCGTTTTTAAGGTGCTGGAGAGCCATTCTAATCTCGCTTAGACTGACGTCCGGGATATCATCGGAATAGTGTCGGATAAGACTTGCTCTTGGATCGTTACTCACACTTGCGTGTGGCTCCAACGATGATGTGTACAACTGCCCATAGAACCTCTCAATTTCACTCAAAATCTCGGGTGTCCCGGAAACGATGCTGCCACACTCAGTCTTCAGCTTTGACAGTTGGCTTACGGGCAGACAGATCTCTGGGAAAGACTTTGGAGCCCTGGTTCCGCTCGATCGCTTCTTTAATACGAGCAGTATTAAAGTTGCGTAAGTCTCGCCGCATGCATTTGGAGATCTGTCTGTTGTCTGTTCAGTTGCCTGTATGCTGTCAAATCTGTTGACGATTGCAGCCTCATCTCCCGTCTAACAGCCATGAGATTAAGAGTGTGATCGGAGAGTTTTTGTGTTCTTCTGCGGCGGGTCTTGCAGAACTTAGCTCCGACCGCATGGACAGTTTCCACGAGCTTGTCATTCATATCGTCCATTGCATTGCAATCTTGTAGGCACTGAAAGCGGTTGTGTAAATCGAGCTGAAAGTTTTCGGGATTCTGGATTAGAGCACGAGGGGGACGGAGCGTTGACTTCATTAGACGAGACCTCTCCAACCAGGTTCAGTGTGCCTCCAACCATTCGGTGATCGCTGCCAGTTTTCACCCTTGCGATCACTGAGACATCACTGAACAGTTGGCGTCTGGTCGTCATAATGAAGTCAATCTCATTTTTTGTCGAACCGTCGGGGCTCGACCAGGTCCACTTCCTGTGGGGCCGCTTCTGGAAGAAAGAGTTCATCATAAAGAGTCCCTCTTTCTCCATAAAGTCGGCCAGCTGCTGGCCCCTTCGGTTCCGTTGCCCTACTCCAAATTTCCCTAACTTCAGCTCACCGCTTTCTCTTGTGCCTAGTTTTGCGTTGAAGTCTCCCATCAACACCGTGTAGTGGGTTTTGGAGGAATGCATGGCTTTGGAAATATCCTCATACATTTCCTCCACCTCCTCATCGGGATGTGCCGAGGTTGGTGCGTAAACCTGTATGACCTTCAGCGAATACCGTTTGGTGATTCTGAGTATCAGGTACGCGACCCTCGTCGACACACTCCCAATCTTTACAACGTCGTTGACGAGAGACTTGTGGACAATAAATCCGGCACCTCCTTGGGACAGATGGTCGCCCTCCCGGTGATAGAACAAGTTGCTGGATTCGAGAATCACCGTGTCCTCCCCCTCTCTTCGGACCTCGGATAATCCTATAATACTCCAGCGCAACTTGTCTATCTTTTCTTCCAGCTCCAGGATCTTCTCGTCAGTCCTCAGTGTGCGTGCGTTAAATGTTGCCAGGTCGAGTCGTCGTAGGTGGCAACCGAACCTCCACCGCAGATTCTTAGCACCCCCTGCCCCGCCGTTACCATGGTCGCCACCGTAGCCAGGAATAGCGGGGCCGCCGGGGACTTGGGGCCGTCTATTTGTGTAATTATTCATGGGGGGGTATATTGCCATAGTTGCCGTGCTTGGCGAGCGGGTTGGCAATCGCAGTTTTTTTTTGTCGTACAGTTGCTGTTATCAGGAAGATGCTGCTGCCCATCTCCTGCCTGTTTCCCTCTGTCGCCTTTTACGACACCCACGGGAGGATATGGGGTAGTCGATATTCTTAACCACCACTACACGGCATACGGAAAATATAATTAAAATCAATTAAATAATTAAATTCAATAAAACTACAAATTACACACAAATTTTAAGCACAATGTGACGGTGATGGCTCATAGACATCGTATTCAGGGGCGGCTAGATCAATAAATGTTAAGATGCAGTATATGTTATGAATCTATTATAAGGCGATGGGCTAGGTAAAGTAGGCGATTGGGCAGATCTAGACAATGATTAAGAGCTTGAAATTTTTGAAAGAATGTTTGAATTGTTGGAGACTTTTGATAGGAACAATTTTAGAAGTTTGAAAAATATTTGACCGATTTGTTGGAGCTGAAGTAATTGAAGTTAACTATATAAAAATTTCCATTTTGCCTTCGAAAAGAAAATCTTTTATAATTTTTTCGGCAAATCGGCGTTGATTGGGAACTAATCTATTAAATTTGATTGCCTAACTTTTCGCGATTATGTCTGTACTTACCACGTTCTGGCCATTTTCAACAATTAGTAGTAGAAGCCTGAACGTGAAGTGTCGTACGAATCAGTACGAATTCCGAATAGAATTCCGCCTCTAGGTCCTTCAAAAGAGTCATTGCCAAGGCAAAGTCAGAGCACATAGGCAGAATTGGCGAGAAACTAGTTCGCCTTCCTTCTGGAACCCGTGCATTCTGGTCTCTCGCCAAGGCTGTCCAGGGGAATTTCTGTCAGCCATCTCTTCCATCTCTGCACAGGGAGGACGACTCACTGGCCCATACTGCGAAGGAGAAAGCCGATCTTCTAGGCTCTTTCTTTGCATCTAACTCGACTCTCGATGACGGGGGGAGTACGCCGCCGACCATCCCGCTGTGTGAGTGCTCCATGCCGGAAGTGCAGTTCACACAGCGCTCGGTTCGCAAAGCACTCCTCTCCCTGGACATCCACAAGTCGAGTGGGCCTGACGGAATCAACCCAATTGTGCTGAGGACGTGTGCTCCAGAGTTGGCACCGGTTTTAACGCGTCTTTTCCGGTACTCCTACTCCCTAGGCGTAGTCCCAAAATCATGGAAGACGGCTTTCGTCCACCCGATCCCTAAAAAAGGTGACCGCTCAGATCCGTCCAACTACCGGCCAATCGCCATCACCTCCTTGTTCTCCAAAACTATGGAGTCCATTGTAAACTGCCAGCTCATGAGGTACTTTGAGCATCGCCAGCTGATTAGTGACCGCCAATACGGTTTTCGCCGTGGTCGGTCAGCTGGTGATCTTCTGGTCTACCTCACTCACAGATGGGCGGAGGCAGTAGAGTTCAAGGGGGAGGCATTGGCCGTTAGTTTGGACATTGCGAAGGCCTTCGATTGGGTTTGGCACAAAATGCTTCTTTCGAAGCTCCCTTTCTATGGGCTTCCCGAGAAATTGTGCGATTGGATCACCAGCTTTCTTGCAGATCGGAACATCAAGGTCGTTGTAGACGGTGCAAGCTCCGATTGCAAGCCTATTAATGCTGGTGTTCCACAGGGCTGCGTGCTATCGCCAACGCTGTTTCTTCTGCATATCAATGATATGCAGAAGAAACAGCGACAGATTGCATACCCGTAACATTCATTGCTATGCAGATGACAGCACTGGTGATGCTCTTTACACCGGCCGAGCCAATATTTCTCGGGAAAACGTCTCCGAGTGCCGGGACAAACTTGTGTCTGAAGTCGAGTCTTTGCTGAACAGAGTCTCGGATTGGGGACGACTAAATCTAGTCCAGTTTAACCCCCAGAAGACACAAGTTTGCGCGTTAACCGCTAAAAAGAACCCCTTTGTCGTATCCCCTCAGTTTCAAGGCACTCCCCTTGTTGCCTCAGCCAGTATCGGAATCCTCGGCGTCGACATATCGAGTGACGTGCAGTTTCGTGGTCACTTGGAAGGGAAGGCCAAATTGGCCTCTAAAAAGGTTGGCGTGCTCAGCAGAGCGGGACAGTATTTCATGCCGGCACACCGCCTGCAACTTTACAAGGCGCAGGTTCGGCCGCACATGGAATACTGTTCCCATCTCTGGGCTGGGGCTCCCCAGTACCAGCTCCTTCCACTTGACCGCATCCAGCGCAGAGCGGCTCGAATCGTCGACGACCGAGTGCTTTCCGATCGGCTCGATTCACTGGCGCTGCGAAGAGATGTTGCATCTCTTTGCGTATTTTATCGCATCTATCACGGGGAGTGCTCTGAGGAATTGTTCGGATTAATCCCAGCCGCCAAATTTCGTGAACGCACTACACGGCAAACGTCCCGATACCATCCACACCATCTGGATGCTTGGCGATCCACCACTGTACGTTTCACAAGGTGTTTTCTTCCACGTACAACCTCTCTGTGGAATAGTTTACCACCGGCGATTTTTCCGGACCGATACGACCTGGGGATCTTCAAGAAAAGAGCTTACTCCTTTCTAAAGGGCCGGCAACGCACCCGCAATTCTCCTGGTGTTGCGGTTGATCATGGGCGGCGGTAGTCACTTAACATCAGGTGAGCCGCATGCTCGTTTGCCCCCTCTTCTATAAAAAAAAGGGGGAGAAGTGAAACGTAGAGAAAAGGGACGGATTAGAGAAATTTGTAGGGAGTCAAGCAAGCGCACGCGAGAAAGAGCCGAGAGCAAGTACCGTGTGCGTCTCCCGAGATTCGGTCCGCATGCCGCAAGGCGGGTAGGACCGTGGGATGGTGGAGGGAATTAGTAAGAAGTAAGAAGCATTGACTTATATTAATTCATCATATTGACACGTGTTTTGTTTTTTGCGAGTGATTGTTGTAGATTGAGAAGTCTGATTTTCTGCAATTTCCTGTAAGTAGAAGTATTTTTAACAATAATTTTAAAATGCTGCAAAACTCTTAATCTAAATTAACTTAATTTTTAATTAACTCTACAATTGTTTAATAAAATTTAACATTATATTAAACATTGAAATAATACTAGTTTTTACGGATTTTATCGCGTATATTTAACTATAAATACCCGACGTTTCGAGCGCTTTACAGCACCCATGGTCACGGGGAGGACTTTGATGTTCAACGTCCAAATGTCATAGTTAACAGCGGTTACCGTAGATAACAATTTAACTTTTGTTCCGATCTACACAGTATGAACTTATGGTATCTTGAAGTCTTGCAGTTGTATGCTTGGGCTGGGATTTAATTTTATATATTATAGGATCCCAAGCAGATGGTAGCACCCAGCCATTTTTGCTATTGAAATTAGGATGTTTTTTGATTTCAAGAGCCTCGCGAATCATCCTTGGAAGGAATCGGTGTTCTTTAGCGAGGATTTGTGGTCTATCAAATCTGATGTAGTGACGGGGGCGATCCTGTACGTGTTCACGGACTGCAGACTTCCCGGAGCGTCGATTCTTCACATTAGCTATATGTTCTTTAACGCGGGTTTTAATTGATCTTTTAGTTTATCCTATGTAGGAGAGACCACACTCACAATTAAGCTTATACACTCCTGCATCTTGCAGAGGGACGTTACAATTGACTGACGGTAAAAACTGACCAATCTTCTTCTTCTTGAAGTATGTTTTGATGGATTAAATCCCAACTCAAGCATACAACTGCAAGACTTCAAGATACCATAAGTTCATACTGTGTAGATCGGAACAAAAGTTTAATTTTTATCTATGGTAACCGCTGTTAACTATCACATTTGGACGTTGAACTTCTCAGTGTACATAGTCAGTAATCTATGATCTCAGTCCTCCCCGTGACCATGGGTACTATAAAGCGCTCGAAACGTCGGGGATTTATAGTTAAATATAACATAACATAAAACATTCACGCCTGTCACCCAGAGGGGTAGGCAGAGACTACAGACTTCCATTTGGCACGATCCTGACACACCTCTCTCGCCTTCTTCACATCCATACACCTACGCATACATGCTCGTCAGTTAAGGGTACTTCTAATTTGGCCCGTTTTTAATAAATCGCCAATTTGGTCGATAGATTTTCGCCTAGGACGTCCCTTTCCGACTCTGCCATTCACTTCTGCAACATAAATTTTCTTTGTCAGTCTTTCCTCATCCATTCTTTCCTCATGACCAAACCACCGAAGCATTCCTTTCTTAATCCTGGTCACAACATCATCTTGCAAACCACACTCTTCTCTTATTACACAATTTCTTACCCTGTCATTCAGATTCAGCCCTAACATACTCCTTAACGACCGCATTTCTACTGCGTTCATTCTACTCTCGTGCTTCTTCTGCCACACCCAACTTTCACTACCATACGTTAAAGTAGGGACCAACACAGCATTGTGAATTGCCATACGTGCCAATTCAAATCAATCACAAATCAGCCACACAGGTCGGGTGTGCCGACAAAGCCGCCTTTAGCCTTGACAATGCTCCATCTACATCTTTGTGTTGGAGCATCACAGCAGCGTGCAGTGTCGGTTGCTGGGCAAGAGCTGCTCCGAGAAGCTGGAAAGCTCCTCGTGGGTGTCCAGCACGGAGACGAACTGCACCGGCTGTAGCAAGAGTGTCAGCTCCACTAGCGTTCGTGCTAAGATGCAAAAATAAAAACGATTAATCAACCGTAAGAAATGAAATGGGTTTCTATAATAAAACAAAAACATCCATTTGCACGCGTACCAAAAAATTACGTCGAACGAGAAAGAGTTGTAGACCAGAGCCTGACTGTCTTGTTTACTACCCAGTTGTCTGTCAAATAACAATCATATTAACAACCTCAAGGTCACAGCTAAAACATTAAAAACTTTATCGCTTATTTTCCATTGTTACGGCACAGATTAAATAATGTTACTACGTAAATTACGGTCGGTTTTGGGAACACCGTTATAGAAATCCGCTAGTTTCTTCATATTTCCAATTTCTATGAACCATATTTTTATGACTATATACGTATGATAGTGTAATAGGTAAACCTATTTAATATAAATAATAGACAATAGTGAAAAATAATATAAACGATAATATGATAATTTTTCATATTAACTATAAGGTAAGGCAAATACGCTATAAGCTAAGTACGTCAATTTAAAAACATTATGTCAAGTTTATCTATCATTTATAGGTACTCCAAACACATGATATGTAGTTTAATTCTTATCAATCGGTCTGTATTATTTTGTACTATTAAATTTTCTGTGTCTATGTAGATATTTAATTTCTCTATGTACTATCTGCCAATCAGTATTAAAGTTGAGTATTTTAGCTTATGCGTATAGTTTTAGTATATAGTATAAAAAATTGAACAATTACAATGCAGCCCGGACAGCTCAGTCGGTAGAGCATTGGACTTTTAAGCCAAGGGTCCAGGGTTCAAGTCCCTGTTCGGGCGATGATTTTTAATTAAAAATAAAAAGTAATTTTAAAAGAAAATAGGTTTTTTTTTTAAATAGAAAAATGTTCACAAAGACCTTATGATTTGCGAGCTTTGACCAAAATGGATTCGGAGTTTAATATTTACTTACTCATTATTTTAATCGCTAACATACTCTTTGTATCTTACGGGCAATGTTATGTTGATCTAGAATCAAAATAAAGGTAAGTATTGTGATTCTACAGCTCAACATTCTTACAATAAAATATTAGAAAATATAGGGTTATTCGAGGACAGATGGCCCAATTAAATATTTCCAACTCTCTTGCAGTTTGGAGCAAAAAATAAATAAGAAAGTGAGATATTTGCTGTTAATTCTTTCTGCTAATTATATAAAATTCACTTATTTTTCTACCACCTACGATTTTTTTTAATTTACCGATCAACCCTTAAACTCAAAACCTTACTCGCTTAATTTTTGTCCGGAAGAAAAAAATCATAAAACTTTTTTATGTAAAACTTTAAGCTCTACACTTTGTCATATTTTTTTGGTTGTTGTGTTCAAATTTTTACCATTATCGAGTATTTGCGAAAAAACACTTTCGACAATTTTTTTCAAGCCTTGCCGCGGATCGCATACACGAAAACATTTTCACACGTTGTTTTTGTATCATTAATACTACATTATTTCAAAAATGCCAAGTTGAGTGCAAAAATTTTGATTTCAAGCCTTATTGGACTGGACTATTAGTCGTTATAGCGGTCAAACCACGAACTTACTTAACCTCTCAGACGGCTAGCGTCCAAATTTGACCGCTTCGATATGTCGTCAAAATTCAAGAGATCAAATGTGACCGCACCCACCCACAGCACTTTAACCCATCAAAACTTATGTTTAGAGAATACTTTTCTATGAAGAAGTTTGGCGTTATAGAATCAATATGTAATTTTATGTCCTGTAGTGGAATAAAAAATAAGTTAGTTTGTGGATATTTACTTGTAATCTACGTTATTGTGTTGATTTTTGGATTTTTCTAGTGTTTTATTTGTGTGTTTTAAGTATAGTGTTTTATTATAAAATTGTAATAAAAGTTTTTGTGTGAATATAATTTATGCTTATACGTAAATAAATTCGATATATATATATATATATATATATATATATATATATATATATATATATCGAATTTATTATATATATATATATATAGAAATAATTGTGATTTTCACGCTACCAACATCCGCTTGGTATGTATATTTTTTGTTATCAAAATACAATAAAATCTTTTTGTAATGAAGTAAATCCTGACTTTTGTTTAGACCGCAGGATAGAAAACTTTGTATAGATTTTATAATGCAAAACTTTTTATAGAAAAGTAGGTTCTAAATATAAGTTTTAATGGCTTAAAGTGCTATGGTTTCTGTCGCATGCGACCGCTCGGGATAAACCGGACGCATGCGACTGCATGGGATTTTTATGGGGATTGAAAGGTTATTATTCTCATTATTAAGTTAGTTGTTGACGGGCCACTACGGAACCCTACCTCACCATTGTGCGGGCCCGATATGCACTTTGCCACTTTTTATTTTGTCTCTAGTCGTTACTAAGACGCTGCTGCCCATCTTCTGATTTGTTTCCCTCTGCCGCCTATTACAGCACCCACGGGATGATACGGGATAGTGGATATTCTTATATCACACTACACCGAAATGGGTATCAATAGTCTAAATAAAATAAGAAAACAAACACTAGTCTTAACTGGTTTTTTACGCATTTGATCGTATTTAATTAACTTATTTTACCCCGGCAATACATGTTGGCCAAACCTCAGCCAACGCGATAAAAGACGAGTTCTACAGTCTACACGTTGGTCGAGTTCGAAAGAGGCCAATGCCAAGGCTAATGTTCACGAGTTTTAGTGGAGCTATCCACATGTTGGCCCTAATTTGTCGAAATTGAGAATTGGTACGATATGGACGACGTAGAAGTTATTGCAGCTTCTGCTATTTATTTAATGAGTGCATATAATTATTATGTCAGTGTACCGTGTATCACTGGAAATACGCACTTTTTGTACAATCTTATTTTCAAATTTTGATATGAGTAGGTGTGTCGTGATCTTCTGAATACTGCCCAACCGAGTTGAATCCGTCGATTGGCTGACTTAACCAATCGAACTATATGTCATAGGTAAACATGCTCGTCTACTTCGAGCGTAGTACTCCCAACAACTACCGGCATAGGTGTGACATGGACGTTACACATGACCTTTGTTTAGTCTATGTTAATCTTATGACCTATTCGTTGGGAGCCACTATGGAGGTTAGTGAGTAAAGAGCTTAGAGCCCTTCAGCGGTTCTGCTATAAGGACTCTATCTTCGGCAAATAGAAGGTGAGGGATGTATTCGCCATTGATGTTAACACCGTTTCTTTTTCAGTCCAATAGCTTGAAAACGTCTTTCAATGCAGCGGTGAAGAGTTTCAGGGATATAACGTTATCTTGTCTTACACCTCTCTGCAGTTGTATAGGTTTCATACTGCGGTTCTGCACTGGGATAGCTATAGTAGCCCTACTGTATAAATACTTCAGTACTTCGATATATCGACTGTCAACTTAGCACCGCTGAACGAACTGTAGCACCGCCCACATTTCGTCGAAATCAAAACATTCGTATAGTCCACATACGCAAGACATAGTGGCTGATTGTACTTTTCGGTCTTTAACTGCCACTTTGTCGTACCGATATTAAAATATTGTGACCTTTTGATTAAATTAACGATTATTATAAAATTCTCACCGAGTAGACAATAGACATATTATTAACCAATTTTTACAATATACTAATTAAATGTGCCGCAATTGCCTCAAGAAACTCAAATGATGTATAATATGTATGCGTAAGTCAAATGATGTATGCGGTGCGTGGAGTCTTTCTTAAACTTAATATTGATTCCTCGAGAGTTTAGAAATACATTATATACCTTTATAAAAGACATATTCTATTATTTACTTTTTATATACAGAATCATGGTAGTAAAGTGGAATATTTTTCAGGAAACTAAACTTTAAGCAAAAATAATCGATAAATGATAAAAAATGTTTGTATTTAGTGGCACAGAAACTTGTGATATCACTTTTGTATGTATAAGAGTTTTATAGCAAATTTTACAAGTATCATTTAGTACCAGCACACTTTTTATGTATCGCGTATGGTTTAAAACTAGAAAAACCGCGCTTCGGGACACTCACCCGAGAGAGGAAGGGAGAGTGGATAAAATTTAACTTTGCTCTATAACGTACATATGCCGATAGATAAAAGTACTCCATTAATATTACCAATGTTCCATACATTATTCCATACATTGCTATCTAAAATGCTAGAAATAGATGTCAGTCATGTCACGTTGCACTTGCGGCAGGCAAATGAGTAGCTGCCTTTAAGGTGGCAAGGACTTTATTACCTACCTATACCTACCTGCGTTCTAAAACTGACTGAGAGATATCTTTTCCAACAAATGCATTGACATTTTTTTGTTTAAATTGTGTACTCGTATGCACGTTACCGACCTTAAAATAATTATCAGCCAGTATCGGAATCCTCGGCGTCGACATATCGAGTGACGTGCGGTTTCGTGGTCACTTGGAAGAGAAGGCCAAATTGGCCTCTAAAAAGCTTGACGTGCTCAGCAGAGCGGGACGGTCTTTCATGCCGGCACACCGCCTGCAACTTTACAAGACACAGGTTCGGCCGCACATCGAATACTGTTCCCATCTCTGGGCCGGGACTGAGCGCCAGAGTCTCCAACTCCAGCGCAGAGCTGTTCCAATCGTCGGCGACCGAGCTCTTTCCGATCGGCTTGACCCACTGGCTATGCGAAGAGATGTTGCATCTCTTTGCGTATTTTATCACATCTACCACGGGGAGTCCTCTCAGGAATTGTTCAAACTAATTCCAGCTGCACTATTTCACCATCGCACATTGCGACAAAACTTGCGATACCATCTGGATGACTGGCGGTTCACCACCGTGCGATTTAAAGGAAGTTTTCGACTACCACCAATGATTTTTCCGGACCGATACGACTTAGGCACCTTCAAGAAAAGAGCCTACTCTTTTAAAAAGGCCGGCAACGCGTCTGCAATTCCCCTGATGTTGCAGTTGTTCATGGGCCGCGGTAATCACTTACCGTCAGGTGAGCGGTATGCTTGTTTGCCCCGTCTCCTATAAAAAAAATTAATGATAAAAGTAATACACTATATTAAACGAATACACTATAATAAATAATAAAATATATTAAGATAATACACTATAATAAAATACACTATAATAAATAATAAAATATGTTAAGATCTTGTGCTTACGGGCCTCTCGGGAAGGGGCCCTTCTCGCTGGGAGCCCGTTTTTTTTTTTTTTTTTTATAGAAATTTTATAGAATTTTTTATAGAAGAGGGGGCAAACGAGCATGCGGCTCACCTGATGTTAAGTGACTACCGCCGCCCATGATCAACCGCAACACCAGGAGAATTGCGGGTGCGTTGCCGGCCCTTTAGAAAGGAGTAAGCTCTTTTCTTGAAGGTCCCCAGGTCGTATCGGTCCGGAAAAATCGCCGGTGGTAAACTATTCCACAGAGAGAGAGGCCCGTGGCATTTTGCTCCGCTTTTCATCCTATTGTTACGTCACTGAGTGGTATGTATGCTCGGGTTGAGATTTAATTTAATTAACTTTAGGATTTCGAACAGATAGTAGAACCCAGTCGACTACTCTATTGAAATTAGGTTCTTTTTTGATTTCAATAGCCTTAGAATCATCCTTGATAGTCATCACTATCCTTTGCGAGGACTTGTGATCCTTCTTATCTTATGTAATGGCGGAGTCGATCCTTCACCGACTAATTTTTACTTAAATAACACATAGGCTTTAATAATTAGTCTAAAAGCTATATCACAATAGCTAGTCCAAAAAAATCGCACGGAATATTGGTCAATAGTCGTTAAGCATAATATTTTTATAGGTAGTTTTTACGTATACATTAGAACGGTTATTCCGGTAAGTTGAAAAAATATACGAGCAGCAGATAAGCGTTATGTTTGGTAGGCGCTAGAGGGTTAAATAGTTATTTAACCCGCTAGCGCCTGTAAAAAAAACACTTACTCAAGCCGGATATAAATAGTCTTCAACCCTCTCGCGCCCATTATAAAATTACTTATTCAAAATAATTTCTCATTTGCGCCCTCCTTTCTGCCAAGGAGGGTCGTGTCCGTATACGGCTTAGAGATCTCTAGTTAGACCGTTAAGCCAGTCCCTAAAAGGTGGGGTTTAGTGGGTAAAAGTCTCCACATAACCACGCAGCCGGCTGCGTGGTATGCTATGAACATTCCCCACCTCCCTCCCCCGCTTTCCGGAGGGTTGCCCATATTTGCTTCGGGCGCAAAAAAATAATAATTTCTCATATTTACGCGAACACTACACATTGAATAAAACAACTTTTACGAAATTTGTCGTGTTTAATTTAGCAGCCATGGTCACGGGGGACTGAGGTGACCTTCAGCTTTTCAATTATAGACAGCAATTATAAATTATGGTCCGATCTACGCAGAATGAACTTACTGTGTCTTGAAGTCTTGCAGTAGTGTGCTTAGGTTTAGTTTTAATTTTATTAATTATAGGATCCCAAGCAGGTGGTAATAGTACCCAGCCTCCTTCTCTATTGAAATTAGGATGTTTTTTTTATTTCAATAGCCTCACGTATCATCCTTGGCAGTAATCGATGTTCTTTCGTGGGGATTTATGGTCTATCAAACTATCAAATCTGATGTATGGTGGGGGCCATCTTGAATAAGATCACAAACTGCAGACTTTCCGGAACGTTGACCGTTTTGTTTGCCCTGTATATGAGAGACCACATTCACAATTAAGCTTGCACACTCCTGCATCTTGTATCTTCTTCAATCTCAATCAATTTTCGCGCTTGCAGAATGTTTTAATAGAAGCCTGCTTCAAGATGTAGTCAACCTCGTCTATGATACCTCTGACGTACGCTAGTACACGCAAGACCGTGGCCGGCTTCACTTGGTCACTACGACGTAGGCGCGGGACCCAAAGCTTGTTATCCTGCAGAACCTACTTGACGTGCTGAAGCTCGGCGGCGAGGAGTTTGCTGCTACAGAGCCCTGTAACAAAGATTTGCCCACAGTAGCTAACTGTGAACGATGATGGTGAGATTCACCGTTTAAATATCGGTTCGTATGCTATATCCGCCAGTCATTCACGACGTGACCAGATTGACCAGATCATGGTTTCATTGTCAGTAAGATGTAGGTCTTTTATCTCACTGACAAAATTGTATGAATCCTTAGTGTGTGCTCTTGTGTGTCCTTTATAGTTGTAGGTCAGACAAACAGATTAGCTTTCCTTTGTGCGTAAGCTTTTAATAAAATCTAGTCAAAAGCTTTGAAGGTAGGTATTATTTGTTTTAAGTGAACCAGGTTAGGATTTTTGGTATAAAGTGATGAACACTTGGAAAGTCTATGATATTTAGTAAAATTATTTTCTTTAGATTTTGTTAAGGGATTTGAATGAACAAAAGCCCTATGTCTATCTATGAATATAATGTATGTCATCATCGCGACTAAAATAGCTATTCGCTACCCGTCGCCAGTCTGGGTATATTGAGCAGTTCTCACCAAAATTGTACCGCCTTAAATTTAGATGTCCTTTAAGTTCGTGTTTATTTTGTGACTATATAAAACACCATATTTATCAGATTTTTTTTAAATCTTTTAAAGTCGTATCTATAGATGTAATTAATCACAAATAAAATACTACCAGAAGCGTTTAAAAATAATAAAATATTTATTTTCTAAAACCTGTTTATTTTTTTGTATGGATTGTAGATTGTCCTATCACGTGATTTGAAAATTGATTTTACCAAAAAAATAAAACTTTAGGAGTACATCTTTCCATTTTGATTAATCACATCACTATTTATTTACACAATGATACCTTTGTACATGTATTTACTTATTTAATTTATTAATGTTTTCAATTTATTTGTTGTCCTAGATTTAACTCAATTTTGATTATCAACATTGTTACCATGATATTTCACATATTTTGTAAAAATTACTTTTTTGGATGTTTTAATGCTGTGTAAACATTTTTCTCCATGTCGAAGTCCTTTAATCTTAAATTGGTAGGCTGACATGTATTCTGTGTCAAACAATCCATGCACGAGTGTCGTGGGTACCAATTAAACTCAAACTTGTTACTGGACTTTAAACGGTAAGTACATACTTTATTAAAAAGAACATTTTTCCAATGATTTCTATGTGCATTCACTCTTGTTTCCACTATTTTTTACAACGTTAGCTAATAAAATAATATTTTTAGGCGGTAAAGAATCCCATAACCTCAAATTTTGTTACCTCAATTTTGTTACTTTTGAGTAGGTAACGTATATGTTGATCTCATTGGTAACACAATTGATATCATTAAGGGACGAATACATTAGCCTACTGTCAACGAATAGAAAATATTAGAATATGAAATGTATGTTTAACGTTAGGTAAGTATTTGTTTTTCGCTCTCATATAATCTGCTGAATATATTTAATTGAAATCCAGAATGAATTTCATGTTGGCGATGCCATACATAGTTTTTAGCCATGATTTATTTCAAACAGACTTCCAAAAAAAAAACACTACACATATCGACCACGTATGTTTTTGCTTTTATTTAACTTGCACTGTTCGTATGTAAGTAAAAATATGTCCGTCAAAATTTGCAAACCATTTTTCAATGTTGGTATCCGACTGAGCTAAAATTTTGCAAGCACTTTTAGTTTTTATGACAAAGCAGTTTTTTGACAGATTTAACCCGATGTCACAGACAGGAGTGTCTCCTCATGAAGGAAATGCTTAATGGTTAATAGCAACAGAATGAAATTTAGTATGCGTATAAAAGCTTGCCTGCAAAAAGTATTGTTATATTTAAAACTTATTTTGTTTGTATTGCATGACCGATTTTCATAATTCTTTTTTTGGTAGTAATAGGATATTCCATTCTAACTTTTTATTAAATAAATCACCAAAGTAAATTTAAATTATAATATAGAAAGTTTTTTTTAAATAAAAAATGGTGAAACAAATGTTCAAATAAACGAAAAACAAACTTTAACGAAGTAATACCTCTTCTCCCTAACTTTCAAAAGCGAAGATTTCATTGAAGTCGTGTTTTTGTTTATTTAAACAGTTTTTTATGGAGATGTTATTGTGCTGAATGAAATCTCAAATAAATGATTTTAATTTTAAGGTTATCGTACAAAATGGCACCGCTAACTGCCACGGAAGAAATGAAACGCTATCGAAATAAGCCAGAATAAGCCAGAACAGTTAGAAGAATCAAGACGAAAAAATTTAGAAAGGATGAAGGTTAAACATAAAAAAATCTGAGCTTAGTGACGAAAAACAAAATGGAAAACAAAATCAACAAAAATCATAAAACGTCAATCATTCATTGGAAGAGACAGAAGCGGCAAAGAATCAAGAAAATAAAAAAGATAAAAAAGAGAGCGCGACAAGACATTGAAATATTACAGCAAAATATTATATAAACTACAAAAATTACTTGAAGAAAATGAAAAAAAATCAACAAAATGTAAATCTTACGGAGCACTAAATAAAAGATTGTACAGTATTAAACTGAAAATTATTCTAAAGTAAAAAAAACTAGAATAATATAAATAGCTCTGGTTATTAAACCTTAAATAAATAAATTAAGCCTTAGAAGCATCATTACAACAAATTTATAAAGATTTGAAATGGACATGCAATCGCATAGATTTAGCATTTTTAGAAATTGCTTTTTAAAATATCAACTTCTATATCATCTATACATATTACTAAATCCTTGCATTTTGATGAGAATGGAGATGTATTCTCATTCAAATGAATTAATTAACAACAACAAATGACAGAGTTTTCTTTTATTTAGGGAAATCTACCAGTTTCTAGAAATTAAGTCTATTTCCCGTATGTTACATCATAAATTTTATAATAAAGAATTGCTTATTTTAATTAAGAGTCCTATTATTATTTTCCGTTTATTAAACTAAATCCAATTATTATACCAGTATTCCTAACAATGTAAATGGGCCTTAATAATTTCTTGGTTACCAATCATAATCAATTTTGTTACTGTCCATGAAAATAACGAAGGTTTTTAACTGATAAAAATTTTAGTTTTGGACTTTAACTAATTATATTTACTTATTAATACTTGCCGAAAAATTGTAATTTTATATCATCAAACAATATTTACATTTTATTTTTATTTTATATATTTATACATAGAAAAAAATTGTTTGGTTTTCGTCCTAAGTAACCCAGTTGAAAATGTTTGTATTGTAATTTAAAAATTAGCAAACTTTTACAAGTAAAATTTTTTTGGGGGTTTAAATGCCTTCATATGTAATCATATAAAATATTTAACACGGAATAATCAAAGAACTACATTTAATTAAATGAATTTTGTTTAGTAACAAAATTGAACACGGTAATGCCATGCTCGGAAATAAACCTGTTTTATTCCTAAATGGTATATATTTATTGGTAACAAACATTAAATTACTCAAATTTTATATTACTTTTAGCAAATTCTTTAATAAAATCATTTAAAACAAACACATTTTTAAAGATCGAAAAAAATATTTGCCGTACAAAATTTTTGAGAACTGCTCTATTGCGTCTGGTATAGTTGAGTTTAATATACCGCCCATCTATTGAAAATTATAAGATTTTTCTAGAATTTATCATAGTCACGTCGTCCAGTCCCAATCCTAGTGGAAATCGCCTCTTACACCCTCGGTACGTAGTGTCATTATTTATTCTGTGCCCTCGGGAAGATATAACGCAGCTGTGTATCTTCTTACAACATCACCAATAAATATCATCACGTTTCTTTACAAACTTTTCTTGAAATATTTTACCACCGAGGCTGCATGAGTAGGTTATATAATAATAGTATGTAGTATACATACTATTATTATATAACCTACTTATGTAAAATATAAAATAAAAGAAGAACGATAATATATCGTACAGAAGTTTCACTTCGTAGACCTACTTGTGTACACAACAACACGCACAATTTTTTTTTACCTCCGCATTGGTCGGGGAGTAATAGTATTGTCAGAAACGCGCTTTTCCGATGCTCGTGTCAGTGAGAGATAATAAAACCAAGTAGTGAGTTATAAATAATTTTTCAGTTGAGAATACGAAATTATGAACTCAATTTTGTATAAAGCGCCACGTAGAGAGTTACATATGAACTAACATAAGATGCTGTTTCGTTCCTTAAATTGCCGCGTTAATAGTAGTTCTTACAATGACGTATAGATGGCAGTATTCTGAGTATTTTCTACCATTTTATTTTTTATCATTTGCTAGCTCAAAAATAAAGATGATAATTACAGTTATAAATTCTAATATCAGTTTACTTTACCATTGATGACAGTAAACATTCAATTTATTAACGATAAAAACGAAAGTCTTTTTCGTAGTGGTAGAATTCTTTTACTGCCCTAAGTCCGTCTGGGTCGGCTAGGTAGCACACTCTTACATATTGTTGGTGTAACTGTATGTATATGATAGTGTATAGCCGTAAAACACTAGCGATTGTAAACTTTAAAACTAATTAAATTAACAATGCGGTAAGAGCACAACACGGTGCAAAAGCGGGCGCAGGCGCGGATTGGCCAGGATTGGCTATAATATATACAATATACTCTGTGCACTAACCTCTATAAATACAAGTACGCCACTGTATATATAGAGGTCAGTGACTCTGTGGGATTAGCGGAGCGTTATTTAAACTGAAGGACATCTTTCCTTTTTGAAGTGACGTCTCAACTCTCAACCTTTTACTACGTACCTACGTAGTACTATTATTTATTCTGTGCTTTTGCTCCTATTACCGCCATCTATGGTAGATAATGAGAGATTATTTAGAGCGCATATTTAGCGCGACTCACAGATTACGGGGGTAATCTGTGGCGCGATCAAGGCGCTACTATACTCCCGGCCTTTGAAAGGTTCCCTTACGGAGTGTAGAAGTAAGGAGTACCAACTCCCATAGTAGAATATTTGAAAAAGCGGCCATCTGTAAGCAGTAAATAATAGCTCAAAAACTCTCCACAACAGCGCTGGAGTAGCTACTGGGATGAAATGAACTTAGCAGTTGTCGACGGTTTGAAGTGTGCTGCTAAACTGCTCAGTAGCTCTAAAATGTAAAATAATTTTATTTAGTAAATATAACCTCGAAAAAGTCGTCTATCCCACTAATAATAGTTCTCGGCACGTTCTTTAAAATTTAGCCCGTAGCTATAGTGGCGCCCACCTTATTTAACGGTATTTCTATGGAAACTTTTTAATACAGTCTGTACTCCTTACTTCTACACTTCATAGGTTCCCTTTCGAAATATTTTAAGAGGAAATTAATTATTAATTACTTAAGTGAAAAGAAAAAAAATATAACATATCTGAAATAGAGATATAATGTAAAATACGGATGTGTGATGACTGATGACTAATTAAAATTTGCAAACAAAAATAAAAGTAGTATTACGAAGTTGCTATATTAGTAGCTATTTTCAATAATCACTACTTAGTAGGCAGTGGACACAAGCGTACTACAGGTCTCTTATAGATGCCACGGCTTTTTTAATTTACGAGTATTACACAAAAATACAGTCGGTTATTCTTTATACAACTTTCGCCATACTGCAGGGCAGTTTGTTGGCGAATACATCACCCTCCTACATTTTATGTACCTAATTTTTATACGTGGTAAAGCCATGCTGCAGTTATATTAGTAGTATAGTTGTAGCACGAATGGGTCGGCTCGACTGGGGAAGGACCACGCTCTCACAGAATACCAGCGTGAAATAGTAGCTTAATGCTGTTGTATTTCGTATGGTGAGTGTAGAGAACCGGAGACCCTTTTTACTGGAAACGAAGCATTCCAATCTTAGTCTTCACGGGTGACAACGCATCTGCATTTTGTTTTGTAATTGAGGATAGATGTAGATGTCTATGGGCCGCAGCAACTACTTACCATCAGGTGGACTGTGTGCTCGTTTGTCACCCTATCCTATTAAAAAAAAACTACTGTCCATAAGAATTTGAAATACACATAAACTGTACCCAACGTTGCCAGATACACTGTAATTACAGCATCGAGCATTTAACCTGAAAGGTTCAGGTTAAATGCTCGATGAATTACAGTAGATCTACCGTATTTTCACGCCGTCTACTGGACACAGTATTTTTATAAATACAGTGTATGGAAACACTATTTTTCAACCAAAAACAAAATTTCGTTTTATAATGAAAGCTACTTATGAAAAATATCGTAAATTGGGGAAATCTCAGTATCGGCCGCACCATAGACGTAAGTATTATTCAGGTAAACCATAGACGTATATAAATGAAGTTGGATATGTATCATTTAAATTGTCCGGTATATCGTCTTAGTATTCAGTTCTAAAATATTACGCTTAAATATTTTCTGCTGTAATTTAAATTAAGTTTTGAGTGTAAATCGTGATATTTCTACGGAAAGTGAGAGTGGTCCATCAACTCCTTAAAAAATAAAAATAAAACATTATAAAAAATTTAGAGATCCAAAAGAGCCGTGACGTGCTATTTGTTTAATGTAAGATTCGAAAATGTCCGCAAACAGAGTGGCTTCGAAGAGGCACAGTGAAAAAATGACGGCAACTGTAGAAATTCTCTGCTACCTGACAAGATGCTAAAATCTTTTAACTCTGAAGTTTACAAAATCAATCGTCAGTGACAGTGATTAAACTATTTTGTCTATTAAAATATTGAGATATTTAGTTAGTTTGCGTATAATATATTTAAAATAAATGCATATTTTGGTTCATTAAAAATGATTTCCTTTTAATACGTAATTTAATTACACTGTAAAATACACTGTATTTTTTCATAAAACACTGTATTTTTCTCTCAAACACCGTAATTTAAAGTGGACAACACAGTATTTTCGAAAATCTGATCTGGCAACCCTGACTGTACCTAATGTAATTTAAAATGCAATCCTTAAAAACTTAAAAATAAGAAAATTAAATTTACACTAATTTAAAAGATTTAAACTAATTAAAACTAAGCGCTGTTACTACACACAGTTAAACACATTAAAAATAACAAATTAATTTAAAACTATAACTTTAAGACAATATTAATTATTACACATATAATTATCCAGCAACCACGCTTTCAACTTCTTTTTAAATCCTATACCTTTAAACCAGCAATTCTTGTATATTATATAATAATCGAAATCTCGGAAACGGCTCCAAGGATTTTCATAAAATCAGGGAGTTTCGAGGGTAATAAATCGATCTAGCTAGGATTTATTTTTAGAAAATGTCTTTTTGTCCGTGTTTTCAGGCAATGAAAAACTGCTACATTAAAAAAGGTAAATTTTGATACTGTGTTAATTATCAAAATAGCTTAGGTGCTATGCCTTGGTTCGCGTCCTGTCTGCGGTCCGACTTTTTTCCTTTTATTTCAAGTTCCCTTCTTTTGTGAAAAAATCTATTATTTCGAGCCCTATTTTTAGTATTTTTAAAAATACAAAAATTTTAATTAAACTAATTGCACTCATGATTTTTATTCAAATAACCAATTCAGTTTCTTCTATTATGTCAATAAGATCAAAAAATATTATTTATGTTTCATCAGTATGTAATTTGTATCTAAATTTAATTTCAAAAAAAACCAGGCAAAGCTCGGTCATACAGATACTATTTCTTTATTACCACATTTGTTTTCAGAAAATATCTCATTGAAAATACGTGGTACTAGATATTTTCGTCCTCTTGCCGTAATAATTATTATTAACTCAATGCTTAAAGTATTTCTTTCGCGAAGTACCTAATTCTAATATTTTTGTTAAATGTTCAAAATGTTTTAAACTCTAGATTTAAATTTATCTATTGCAATTAAGTACTTAAATTTTACATGCACAGGTAATATTTTAAAATTTTTAAATAAATTATTTTATGATTTTTGATAGTAGCTACTCGTGCAATTCCATCTGGACCTGGATGAACGTCAATTATAACTCCCGTCTCCCACTGTACCTAACCTGGTGGAACCTTGTTATCCTGTATTACTAGCGCGACTGTACCAGGTTTGATATTTGCGGATTGGACGTTCCATTTGGCCCGCGCCTGTAGTGTGCTCAGATAGCCGATAGCGTTCTAACAAATGTATCGCTCGGTCTTTCACGGGGGCGGCGGGAAAATACTTAAGCAATGTTAAAGTCAAAAAATCAGAGGGAATTAAAGCTAGCGGCTCACTTGGATCTTAGCTCAAAATTGTACTTAAAACTGTGTTCATTTCTTCGTAAGTTAATATCTGTGAGCCAATACATCTGTAAAGATGCGATTTGAATGATTTAATTGATGGTTCCCGTGAACCAAAGTGAGGTGCACTAGGCGGTGTGTTTTTCCATTCTATTTTATACTCATTAAAACTGATGCACTAAATGTGTCGAAAAAGGCACGTATGGCAATTCACAATGCTGTGTTGGTCCCTACTTTAACGTATGGTAGTGAAAGTTGGGTGTAGCAGAAGAAGCACGAGAGTATAATGAACGCAGTAGAAATGTGGTCGTTAAGGAGTATGTTAGGGCTGAATCTGAATGACAGGGTAAGAAATTGTGTAATAAGAGAAGAGTGTGGTTTGCAAGATGATGTGGTGACCAGGATTAAGAAAGGAATGCTTCGGTGGTTTGGTCATGTGGAAAGAATGAATGAGGAAAGAGTGACAAAGAAAATTTATGGTGCAGAAGTGAATGGCAGAGTCGGAGAGGGACATCCTAGGCGAAAATTTATAGACCAAATTGGCGATTTATTGAAAACGGGCCAAATTAGGAGTACCCTTAACCGACGAGCATGTATGCGTAGGTGTATGGATATGAAGGACGCGAGAGAGGTGTGTCAGGATCGTGCCAAATGGAAGTCTGTAGTCTCTGCCTACCCTTCTGGGTGACAGGCGTGAGTGTTTATGTATGTATGTATGTATGATGCACTAAAGCAGAACGATATTGCGTTGACGTTATGAATTTTTAAGAAGGTCGTCAAGATATGATCTCGCACCCCGGAACTTACTGGCGTTATCAAAATGCATCACCGACACAGGTTCTCGGCGCGATATAAATCATTTGAAGGCAGACATGAAAGAATGAGTACTCAAGTCAGTGGTGAGTTCAATGTGAATCGCGCGAATTGTCAAACATATAAATAGGCATATTTATGTACGCTTTGTGGCTACGAACGCCACGGCCACGTCACGGAGTAGTGAACAGCGGGCCTCCGTAATCGCAGCCCGTTTGAACAAACACTTTGGGTACGTACAATTTGATTTTGTTCTGGGGGCAGATCAGCCATAAGCGGACAAATCGATTTGGGTGATGTGCGAAAACAACGATTACATTTATCGATTATCGAACGGATAGTTCGTCTAGCGGTAATAATCCAATACCTCTGTCTTAATAAACTATCTAATAAATTAGGACCAGTATGGCAATGTATGCGATGATAATGATCTACAATGAGGTTCACTACATGATCTTTCCTAGGTAACAAAATAGGATGCCGATGGTGGAAGGTTAAGTTAGCGTTACTAACCATCCTCCAACGCCGATAAGCCCGTTGCGAAGAAACGGATTTAATTTCTGTATGTGTTTCTGACATTTATTTCCCGATTCTAATTGCTTAAATTCTTCGCGGAAATGAGTAATTTGTACAGCGATAAGAAGTTTACTTTCAGCAAATTCCAAATCGGAAGCGGAAATAAAATTACAGACGGTAAATACTTCAGAAATCTATAAATATACACAATTGTGTTCAAAAATTTGGTTCACTTAGAATGTCGAGAAGCGACCTGACACAATAATGTCTTCGGTGGTTGTAGTGAGTGTTATCGATTTCAGTTCTGGAACGTCGTAAGAAGGTCCTGGCTTAAAACACGTTATGGGCGCCAATCAGTCTCGTCCTTTTGTGTCCAGCTAGGACCGCCCATCCATAGTGGATGAACTAAGAGTTGCGAAGGTAATAAACCGCGGGATAAACAGTCGCTAGGGTTGTCACACCCAGGTATATGATAAAAATGATTCGCGGGTAAGAGATTCTGAATTTTGGAAACCCTATTAGCGACAAAAACCTGCAGGCGATGTGGAGATGTGTTAATTCAGTGTAGCGCTACGGTGCAGTCAGAAAATGCATAAATGCGGTTAATGCTACAACGCGATGAATAGCCGTCTGACACAGTGCGTAGTAGCTTTGCAAGTAGTAAGGCAGTCATAAGTTCGAGTCGCTGCGTCGTAATAACTCGGTTACTAGGCGATACTTTGGATTTTGCGCGTACTAAGGTAGTCGTCCGCTTTATTTTTATAGGAATAGGGTGACAAACGAGCACACAGTCCACCTGATGGTAAGTGGTTGCTGTGGTCCATAGACATCTGCATCTATCCTCGTTTGCGAATCAAAATGAAGATGCGTTATCAGCCTTGAGGACTAAGATGGAATGCCTCTTTTCCAGTAAAAAGGGTCTCCGATTCTCTACACTCACCATACGAAACACAGCACCATTAAGCTGCTATTTGACGCTGGTATTCTGTGAGAGCGTAGTCCCTCCCCGGTCGAGCCGACCCATTCGTGCTACAACTATACAACTAATATAGTTGCAGCTAATGATGTATAAACTTATAGATACGTTGTCCGCACTCTAAAATAGAAAGATGAAATGAAGCCAATTGACCACATCGTGCTTAGTCACGCACCAACCTGTCGCTCGACGCTACGTTTGTTTTTAATTTATTATAACGTGATTCGTGTGTGTAAACCTGTGCAAAACATAAAGAAAACATGCCGTCGTGTGTTTTCAGACGATGTACAAATTATACCCCAAAAGTTAAAGACAAAAATGTGTCATTTCATGCGTAAGTTCACAAAACTACCTATTTTCATTTCATTTTATTCGACGACGCCGTCTAATGGCGGCCGGCGCATGCAGCTAGTAGTCAAGCAACAGGCATCCCGCCGTACGGTGTCATATTTTCTTTCTCTTTCTTCATGCGTATAAGTAGTTCTAGTATTTTCGCCGTTTTTAAGTGCCGCGATGTTCGTTCATGACGTGTCTATATATAATACGTCATTGGTTGCAGCATGGTTCTACCACGCAAAACGTTGCCATAGTTACTCGCATGTATATATATAGCGGCTCCATATGCCCGCTCGCTTTCGTCACAAAAACCTAAATGGGTGATGTTGGTATTCTCGGACACCTTAATATGTCGCAGTATTTTTAAATCTGCGATAAGCGGTAACTCTGATTGAAACTGAGACCATGCACTGACAAGATTGTCAGGTGGGGTATCATCCCAATCTCACTTCAATAAGCAAACTTCCTTGATAAGGAGTTTGGCGTATGTGATAACCGGTCCTACTAGGCCAAATACATCCCACAAGCGAGCCACTGTTGATAGCATATTGCGTTTCGTACAAATGCGATCGGATGGTAAAATAGTAAATGAAAAACTATCGCAAGCTGGCAACCATTGCATGCCAAGAATTTTAAGAGACTCGTCTTTCGTCAGATCGATTGGTTTAGCTAACTGATGAGATTCGGGGACATTTTCTTGTAGCTCATGGGAGTTACTGGACCACTTTACCTATTCGAAACCGCCCGATGCGAACATTTTGATGAGCTGTTGCAATGCGTATAGCGCAACATCTTTATTGGGAAAAGAGCAGGCGATATCGTCAACGTGCAGTTGGGTAGTAGCGAATTGCGCAACGAGGGGGAAATTAATTTCCTCGAGTTTAGCTAATTCACGTATGGTTCGAATGGCAATGAAGGGACTAGATCGTAAACCAAAGCAGACGCGTTGGAAAGCAAAATATCTTAGCGTTTCTCTAATATCAAAGCGGTATATTATTTGCTGATAAGGCCGACCATCCTCGCGAATTACAATCAGTAAATACATTTTACGTATATCAGCAGTAGCGGCGATTTCAAAGAGACGAAAGTTTAATAAGATTTCAAATAAATTATATTGTAGTGGCGGTCCGATGTGTAATATATCATGAGTCGGTGAGAGTGCTTGCGTCAAGGACGATGCGCAGTTTGGAAGTGACCTTATCCTCGCAGATCACCTCATGATGCGGTATAACATAACCCTTGCTATAATTTTGTGGTTCCGGAATTTCTTTAAAATAACCTTTAGATAGGTATTCACGGATGACTTCATCATATTGCAATTTAAATTCGGGATTTTTATGAAATTTACGTTTTAAATGAAGAAATCGTTTACCTACGAGCCCTTTGTAAGGAATCTCCTAATAGGATAGTCCATCCTTGAAAGGTAAACCTACAACAAAGCGCCCGGTCTCCTCACGTTGAGTAGTGGCGCAGTAAAACTCTTCGCAACATCTGTCTTGTTCGGAGAAAATCGGGACATCGCTGAGGTCCTCTATCTCAAAAAACTTGCTTAGCTGATCATGAATTGACTGCGGGGAGGAAACGTTGGAAAAAGAAGAGTAGAATACGCCTTGATATGCCTATACAGACTTGACGACTTCCAGCCTCCCGAACAAGCTGGTTTCCGAAAAGGCTTTAGCACCATAGACCACATACATACCCTTCGGCAAATTGTACAGAAAACCGAAGAGTATCTAGTAATCTGCCACTTTGTCTTGCATATGTGGACTATGAGAAAGCCTTAGATTCTGTCGAAATTTGGGCAGTGCTGCAGTTCCTTCAGCGGTTCCAAGTTGACTTTCGGTATATCGAAGTGCTGAACTGTTTGCGTAGTAGGGCTCCGAAGGCCATTCGTGTAACCAGAGTACGAAACCTATCCAACTGCATAGAGGAGTAAGACTGGGTGACGTTATATCCCCGTAACTCTTCACCGCTGCTTTGGAAGACGTTTTCAAACTATTTGACTGGAAAGGATACAGTATTAACGCCAATGGCGAGTAGGTACATCACTCACCTTCGATTGGCCGACGATATAGTCCTTTTGGCAGACTCGCTGGAGAACCTGAGCACTATGCTCAATGACTTCAATAGTGTCTCCCAACGGATTAGTCTTAATATGAACATGGACAAAATGTATAACGGCCATGTCACAACCACCCAAAAGATAGGTCTTAAGATGAACATGGACAAAACGAAGGTCATTGTGTAATGTCCTTGTCATACCTATGCCGGTAGTTGTTGGGAGCACTAACTCAACTCAAAGTTGTTGACAAGTACGTTTACTAGGACAAATGGTCCGACTAGGTTAGTCCATGCTCGACGAAGAGGTCATTCGACGGATTCAACTTGGCTGGCCAGCGTTCGAGAAATTATGACCCATCTTCTCGTTAGGTATATTTCAAAAATTTTACAACCTGTGGGTGTTGCCAGTAATGACTTATGGATCTGAGACGTGGTACTGCTGGTCGTATGAGACTCAAAGTCGCTCAGCGAGCTATGTAGAGGGCTATGCTCGAGGTTTCTCTGCACGATAGACTTAAGAGAATATCCGCAATAGAGTCCTAAAGTAACCGACGTAGTCCAACGGATTAGTAAGCTGAAGTGGCAATGGGCCGACCAATTAGCTTGAAGAACTGACAACCGATGGCGAAGAAAGGTTCTCGAGTGACAGCCTCGTACCGGTGGGCGAAGTGTAGGGTGACCCCCCACTATATGGAGTGATGGTCTGATAAGACATGCAGGAAGTCAATGGATCCAGGTGGCGTGCCGTGCTTTGTGGTATTCCTTGGGGTAGGCCTATGATCAGCAGTGGACTCGTGAAGCACTGTAACGAGCATACTTAATGCCTTAGAGGGCGTTCATTCCTTACGTGAGACAAATGTGGCGTTTTTTCTACACATCTCCTCCCCGTGGTGAGACATCGTGAGATATATTATACTTAACTCAATTTTACACTGTTTCTGGAAAAAAATATTAATGTGATATTTGCCGAGATCCTCCCTCTCCCCCACGTGAGATTGGGTATGATTAGGCTCGAATCCCTCCCCCCTTAAACACCTTATGTAATTAATGGATGTCCCCATATAGCATTCTACCAGTCAACTCTGCGTTAAAATAAAATATGTAAAAGTTGGTAGGTGTTTAAATAATATGTTAAAACAAATAAAACATATTATGTAAATAAACATAAAAATATACGCTCGATGACAATGCAATAATATCGTACCATGGAGCTGATCTGATGATGGACTCGGATGCTAGCCGATAGAATTTCATAATAGTTTTCACTTCCTTAGTAGTATTAGTAATATTATTAATTTATTCTCTGGTATTAATTAATACAATAACTTGATAACCCACTACCTCAGACCTAGTATTCTTGCTAGAATCATCAGAGTTTATGATCAATGGGTATTGCTTAATTCTTTTAAACTCTAAAATTATTTTATTAATTAGATATTTCAAAATGCGAATGAAAATGAATGCACAACATTTCTTCGCACGCAAACTAATTGTAAATGAATAATGGACAGCGTTTTACTCGGTCAACGGACGACCTATCAACCCGGCCAGGGACAGACAACAATTTTTATCGTACAAATCTTATAACTGTACTACCATACGGTCACAAGCCAATTACTTTTACTTTTAAAAATGTAAATTAGGGTTTCTCGGGTGTTACCATCAAAATATAAAACTTAAAATGTGGCGGATTCTGTTTTCACCAGGAAGTTTAAGGAAATCTTCTAAAGATAAATGTTTAAAACCTTTTCTAGACTGGTAGAACTATTTTTATGCTTAAGCGTCAGTCTAGGTATGTACCGCCATTTCGGTAGAACCGCTTTTATCTCTATCTCGACACTAAGGTAAACTGCTAGAGATTACCTCAGACATAAAGTCCGCTTAATAAACATTAATTTTTATATTATGGTAAAGAAATAATTCAACATAATACATCACGGAGGTTTATTGACCTGTGATAGATTTCGGTAGATATAAGTGACCATCACGTGTTTGTACCGTTGTTTATATGATCGCACCTCAGATTCTACTATCAGACGCCGTGCATCGTGCGGGGCGCTTGGGACTGCGAATGCCAATGCTTATCAGACATAGCGATTACGGCAACAGCGATGGAACTGTTTACTGGCTAAATAAAGATTAAGATTGAAATAATGCTTCTCCGGAGGCACTTTCGATCGCCGTCGTCGTAGATGTCCATCCGAATTCAATCATAAATTGAACGTCGTTGTCATTAAAATTCGAATTTCTTGATCAAATGGAATTTTTACACGCGGTCACGCTGCAGCTATATAATGATTGTAGTACGGATGGATCGGCTCGGCCGGGGAAGGACTACGCTCTCACAGAATACCAGTGTAAATGCTGCTGTGTTTCGTATGGTGAATTTAGAAAACCGGAGACCTGTTTTACTGGAATCAAGGCATTCCATTTTAGTCCTCAGGGGTGACAACGCATCTCCATTTTGATTCTTAATCGAGGTTAAATGTGGACGTCTGTGGGTCATGTGGACTCTTATTCTATAAAAAATTTCATCTGTCGTTAACTAGGGACCTTCAAGAAAAGAGCCTACTTCTTTTTAAAAGGTCAACAATGCATCAGCAAATCCCTTGGTGTTGCAGTAGTTCAGGGGCGGCAGTGATTACTTACCATCAGGTGAGCTGCATGCTCGTGTGCCCCCTCTCCTATAAAATACTAATTATGTCTTTGTTTTTTTTTACATTTAATATTACTACTAATTTATGTGTATAAGGATATTATGTGATAGGTACTGTGTATAATGACAGTCCTACAGTTCTTATTTCATCTTTACGACAGTCTGCAATCAAAATGTCTGTAATTTAAAATCAAGAAACTTCAAAGTGGCGAGCTTAAAGCGATAATATTACGTATTCAAAATCACTTCTCGCGTTTAAGAGCTAATAGAACCTCTTCACCTCAAAGTCACTTAATTAGTGCATGATTTCTGTTTTTCGGCTTTTATGACCTAAGTTAAATGTCTTATGGTTGAAACGATTTGTTACGAATTATAAAGAAATCATATCCTTAAAAGTGTTAAACTTGAAATTGTTACAAAACTTTAGCATTATTTTTGAAGCTTAATTAAACAATTCATGATGACACCCATTCCATAAGTTTGGGAAAATTAGGATAATACGAGTACATACAATTTTATACATAATTTAAACTCTGTATGCAATGGTGGAGAAATTTATATTGTGGGTGTAAGGTTATTTATTTAAAAAAAGGAAACCAAATTTCTACCGGCTACAGCTAGACTAATATTGTTAATTTTTGCTGTTTTTGAAGAAGATTGCATATCTCTCGCAGATACGAGTGGTTATGCAAGCTTGTATTCGCCAGTGAAACGTGTAAAGATAGTTGCTTTATTAACAATGAATATATATGAATGAATATAATTCATGAATAAAACATGTTGTTTATTGATCATGATTACAACATGAATAAAATAGTTATCAAGTTTGTTATCAGCATCAAATTAAGAAACCTAAACCTAAATAATTATAATTAAGTAAGAATATTTATAAGGCTTTAATGAAACCAAATATTAAAGGAAATGTTCATAAAGATGGGAAATAATTTTTGCAACTTCATTCATATGGATACAGTGCGATTGTAAATAATTCTATTTACCACCCCATTTCGATTCTAAAAAGCGTTACATACACAAGTGTACCGTTAATTCTAAAAAGCGTAAGGCCGTTTTCTCACTACGCCAAACCAACACGACATCAACACAACATTAAAAGTTGTGTTGATGTCGTGTTGTCCATCCCTTTTTCACTAACACGACTCCAACACAACACGACTGTCACATTTTGTAAAGTTCATTTGTTGAGTATGCACGCAATTATGTGTCCTGCCTTCAATCAACGACAACTGCTAACTATTTTACTATACTTAAGAAGAAGAAGGCGGAGAATTGCCCCCTCCCCCCTCTGGATCCGCCACTGAATATCAGGACCAACTACTCTTCACATCACATCGCAGAACACTCACAATGTAATCTGAACCAAAATATGAATAAAGTACTTACTAAGTTCCTCCTGTTGTTTTAGTTGTAAATTATTGTATTCCAGTTCTAAAATTATTGCGACATATTCCCAAGCATTTCTTCTTATAATTTTTTGTCTGTAATATTCGTTCGATTTATCCCAAAGACACGGTTTACTTTCTACAGCTTCTATTAACGTTGAAACATCGTATTTAAACTTTTTTCCATTATTAATTAGGTTAAATAAAAAAAACAATTTCAAGACACGCGCGAAAATGTTCGAGGAGGGCGCGCACTCGCAAGGAATGTTGTGTTGGTGTCGTGTTGCCTGCAGTGAAAAAGTCCCTATAGAGTCTGCAAGGTGGCTATGTTGTCACAGTGTTGTCACAACAAAAAATTTGATCCGATCTAGCGGACAAGACAACATAGCCGAATTGTTGGTTCAAAGTTGTATTGGTGTTGTGTTGTCCCCGTGTGTGAGAAAACGGCGCATGCATTAGTATGGCGGTTGGAGTTGTCACAACATTATGTTGTGTTGATGTTGCGTTGGTTTCGCGTAGTGAGAAAACGGCCTTACGCTGCAACTCAAAGAGCTGAGTTTTAGCACCTATAAAGTTTATTGACGAAATGAAAAACAAGTAAGTGTAAGTAATCATTTTTTGCCGTTATAGTATTCACATCAGTCAAATCCAGTTCCATAATCTCACCGAAACGAATCAAACAGAATCGATGACTGGCGTATCATATTACGCATCATGATATTTCTTATATTGAATTGAATCTCTTGAATAAAATTCATCAATTCATCAACAATTCTCTCTGTTATTAAAAAGAAAATTAATTCTTATGTATGTAAGGGTAAAAGTAAAAATGAATTGCAATCAGAATCGTTATTTGTAATAATCAATAATAAATTAAAATATGCTAACCTATTCTAAAGTGACTTTCAAAATATTAAATATTGTGATACTTGGCTGGCACTTTCACCTAATGGCAATGATGTAGTTTCACAAAAAAAAATTACTTCAATGTGTTTTGTTAACATGTGTATCTAAGTATAGGAAAATATTACTTACATTTGCCAGACATGTTTTACTAGATGCATTTATTCGTTCAACTATTTATAAGGGCATGGGGACGCCTACTCGATATGACCGAAAAATATCGCATGAAATGTCGGAGCCAAGGGATAAACATAAATTAATTCATTTATAGAACCGGTTGAATTTTAAAAACACAACTCTTAAATCTTTGCGGATAGTGATAGGGTGACCTCGCTGTTTCTTCAATGTTATCTTTTTATCGGCTCCTTATAATAACAATTGTGTCAGTAGCATAGCAATTTGATAATTAAATAGCAACCCTCCTTTTACTTTGGAAACGATGGAAGTAAAAACCTCAATGATCCTAAAGAATAGTTCTTACTGAATAATTAAAATGTAAAACCAAAAATGAAGTGAGTAAAACTATTTTCTACCGTCAATCACTTCTGTCCACCGTGACCGTGTGTGCTGCAAAGCACCCGAAACGTCGGATACTAAAAATAAGTAGTATTAAACGCGATCAAATCCGTAAAAATATTTATATTCAATGTGTAGTTTTAGCGTAAATATAAGAAATCATTATTAACAATGAAGTTAACCGAAGGGGAAAATCGATTCTCGACCAGCAGGCTCGTACCGGGAAGCGGTTAGAGATGCAGGAAATCGTTGCATCTAGGTGACTTAGGACCGTGCCATGGGCCTTGTAGGTGATCTATATTCAGCACTGTATTTGTGAAATGATGCGCTAGGAAGGGCGTAAAACTAAATTGATAATGGACATGACGATATTTTAAGTAGCAGCTTATTGTATAATAACTCATTGTCGATGGTGATACTTTAAGTAGCAACTCATTGTAAACAGCACGGGCAGAGGTACGGGTGCATCACACTTCTCTCATCCTCTACACACTCCACTACGGAATTGTTATGCAGTCACCATTTTTGGGTCCTCGCACTGCATACGTATGTATGTAATTACTTTAAGCCTCGTACGGATGGGACCACTTTATCTAAGTCATTTGATTGATCATTCTCTTTTCGTGATTATGTTCTTTGAGGCCATTCCTTCCTGCGACATAACAATACTCTCTGGGCATTTCTGGTACAGTCATTCAAGCATCTTCTATGTTTTCTGATTAATTATGTAAAGTCGTTACCGAGGAATATTCATTATATAAGAATTTAGAAGAGCAATCTTTCCGAACACAAAACTAAAGTATTAAAACGTTTAACTACTGAAATACATGGTTTAAGAATTTATGGATCTAAGAAAAGATACTTATAACTATAAAAACTTTATTATTATTACTGTCTTGTATATTTTATCGTGAACATATATCTAATACTTCACTCAGATATTTGTTAAATTCATTAAAATTACACAGTGAAAATAGATGTGAGATTTGAGCAAGCTGGTATAGGTATCTCTCTAGCATTTTGTTTTGTTGACTTGGTTTAGAGAATATTAACATTACAAAATTAAATTTACTTACGTGTTTTTGTTTTACCTTATTTGTTTTTCGAGCATATCAAATATTTTAAAATAAAGTAATAACAGACCACGAGATTCCTCTTTGCAAATAGAATTTAAGGAGGAAGCCTGACTTTAACATAAACAATTTTTTGCTAGTAGTAAAGTTTTATGTAATATCTAGCCTATACACTATTATCTATTATGTAAAACCTTTCTGGGCACAGCCCTTCTCCTATTTATAAAATGGTTCTTGGAACAATTATTCCACCGTGCAGTATATGTGGCGGATTATAAATGTCCTCGAAATATTTTATTTCTGAGACATGCAGATTGTTTCAGTGATTTTTCCTTCACCACCGAGCACATGATAATAAAAAATAAATATGTAATGAAACATTCCATTTTTGTTAACGAGAATTAAAGCCGGATTATTCACGTACCCACTGTTAAATTTACGGCAAGCACTTAGCCCGTGAACTGCTACAGTTTTTATTTGTAACAGATCAAATGCAATTATTCATTAATCCAATATTGAATTTCAGTAATTTTCAATAAATCCACGGCTAATAGAAAAAACAACATTCTAATGGCTACGGTCAAACAGATATCAACACAAAGTTTCCTTCAAAATTTTTCGTAATTTAAACGGTTGCTGCGGTCTGCTTTCTAATTTTTTTTTATAACAGTTAAGTGACAAAGGAACTAACAGTCTGCCTGGCAGTAAGTGGCGGTCCATGGATATCTGCAGCCATCTTCAAACCAAGAAAGTTATAATATAGATATAAATTCTAAATACCTAGTATTCGTTTAGTTTTTCTACCTAATAATAAATTTAAAACCTGTTTTTTTTATTTATTTTTTTTATTATTTTTATAATACTTACCTAATCACTCAGTTTTATGATTCTATGTTGTTTGATTAAATTTATTTAACGTTATTGTAATTATAATTTCTTGAGTTATGTATATAAATTCCATGAATCGTTATAACATAAAGACGTTTAATAGTCGCTCAAAAAAAAATAAAAATAAAAAGTTGTGCCCGTCTGCCCAACTTTTTGCGCGACCTCTGCGCACGCGACGCCGCGACGGTCAGTAATCGATCGCGAGACGCGGGTGTTGAGTGACGCGCTAATTGCGTTTCCGATGTTACATTTTTATAAACACGGAACTTATTATCGAATATAATCAATTTTATTGCAGTGTTTTTGGTTTATTCTTATACATACATATTGTCACTGTTATCGTGAAAATAAAATGGTGTATTTAGTGACGTGCAATAAGTTTGTAATCTAATAAACTGTTATTATAACAAAATAGTGATTATTTAGACACAATGTGGTTTTTATGTTTTTTATTTATACCGGCGTACGCCCACGATATTGGAATCCCGCAGAATTTGACCAGGTGTGTTTGTTTATAAACATCATTTTCACATTTAATTTTTTTAATGACTATCATGATTGAAGTTTGAACTACTTATAAACTATATAGTTTATGAATAATTTTGTTGTAAAAAAGAGGTTATTACACAAAAAGGACGTATTGTATTTTTTAATACCTAGGTACCTAATATAATACCGTGTTTAGTCACATTGTTTATTTACCGGTAGATCACTTTTTACCGATGCATTTAAACAGCAGTCGCAGGTCTATTATAACAACCCATACGGGTGATAATTTAAGTTGGTTTATGATTTTAAGTCTGATATTAGTACAGTTTGAACATTCATAAATAGGTTCTCAGTGTGGTACCAATGTTCTAATAATATGGAAATGGAAACTTGAAGTTCCATTCTCGGCGGCAAGCAAACGCATAAACGTATGATTGGCTAAGTAAATATAAGATCCTTCGTCGGAATCACAGAAAATGCATACCTGTCTGCATTTATAGATAGAAAATGCAGAGTGTAACGAGTAATTAGAGATTAGAGAATCGTAATAGGTAGATAGATAGCGCTCGCTGTAAATTTTATAGTTGCGAGCAATCCGCGATTGACCTCACCTGCTTTAAGGATATTGTTAGTTGCTCTTTTAAGGAAAACATCTCAGCAATATACAAATATATTTTGATGATGTGCGAATTCTACCAACACGTATGGGGGCAGCGTCGTGGACACACTCCCTTGTCCTAAAACCCTCCCAGAGAGAAAAGGTCTATGCCTAGTAAAAGGACGAATAGTAGTTGTAACTTTTTAACCGACTTCAAAAAATTGGAGAGGTTCTCAATTCGACTTTAATTTTTTTAATGTGTGTTACCCCAGAACTTTTGATCAAGATCTGACTAGTACCTTTTGATCTAACATTAATAAAACGTATTTAATTGGCTTCGACTATATTCATAATGTTCTCATTTTATTTATATTGTAATCGGTTATACATTTTTCATTGTACCACTTGTAGTTGTTATTATCTTTTTTTACTCACATTTATTGAATATAGGAAACATTACCTCTTCTGTACAAATATTTAAGCCCCCACGGCTCTACATTCAATGCAAGAAGCTACTTCAATAAGTCAACATTATACGGTGATAATGTGCAGTATAATTTTAAACGGTTACTATATTGCTATTGTGGTGACCATAGACCTAGGATTACGCTTACGCTAGTGGCGACGCTGACATCGTGCCACAAGAAATAAACAATGCGAGCAACGACTAAAACGTACTTGTAAATCACGCAATCGAAGTTACGGAACGTCTGTTTTATATATAATAAGGGTGACAAACAAGCACTCAGTCTATCTGACAGTATTTAAGTGAATACTTTCTGCCTTTTAACACTAAACTTCTGCTAATCGAGACTTTGACATTACCCATTATTGATTATGCGGATGTGTGTTACCCAGATCTATCTCAATATCTTCTCGATAAGTTGGAGCGCCTTCTCAACAATTGCATTACATTCATTTTCGGCTTACGTAAGTATGACCATATTTCCCAGTACCGATCTAAGCTTAAATGGCTCTCTATTCGTTAAAAGGCGTAGCTCTCGAACTTTGCAAGTACTACATTCAATTTTAAATGACCCCAATTCTCCCTCTGATCTTAAGGATAACTTTCAATATTTGTAGTTACTAACAATAGAGTTCCCCGTTCCCAAAATTGTCTTAAAATTCGTATTCCACCACATAGGAGTGGTTTCTTTAATTCCTCTTTCACTGTACAGTCTATACTGCTCTGGAATGCCTTGCCTGTTTATATCAAGGAAACTAATAACAAGAATTATTTTAAAAGACTAGTTCGAGAGTTCTGTCGTAAGAATAATAAATACCATCTGACTGTCCGACTATTGTTTTTTTTCTCTTTCACTTTATAAGTAATATTTTGTATAACGTATTTTAATATGTATTGTGTTATTTTATTTTTGTCTCATAATATTTTATTTACTTATAGATTTTGTATAGAAGTACCCGTTTATATATTTATTATTTATCCTATATTATATATTAAGTAAGTATGTATATTTTACTAATTATATATCTATTATATTCATTTGCATTTTATTTTGTTTTATATCCTTATTATTTATTTATGAAGTGATTGATTACACCTGAAACAGTTTCTCAAATCATCCAGGGTTGACTGGCAGAGAATGCCATAAGGCATTAAGTCCGCCCTTTATATCTCTTAGTATATAAGGTGTATAATAAAGATTAAATAAATAAAATACTTTGGCCCATATACATAATATTATACACATTATATCCTTGATTAGGAATCAAATTGCTGATGCGAAACGGAACGAACGGGGCGGCACATACGGAATACGTAGGTTTGTGACGGGTCATTGATTTTATATGGACTTGCTGCGTTCGGAATCCCGAATTGGAAATCCGATATGGAATCCCGAAACCGGATTCCGTATGTATGAGGCCGGCGTAAGGGTGACAAACGAGCACACAGTCCACCTGATGGTATGTAAGTGGATGCTGTGGCCGATAGACTACATCCACATTTATCCTCGATTAAGAATCAAAATGCAGATGTTTTGTCACCCCTGAGAACAATTAAGATGGAATGCCTCGTTTCCAGTAAAAAAGGATCTCCGGTAACACAACTATGGGATAAATGCTAGCACGCACGCAGCACGTTTACACCAAATTACATCATCAATTTACTTAAGTTTCAACTACCCTCATGTTAGCTCTTGTTCTGATTCGAAAGAATGATTTAAATATCTGGATAACTAGCTTAGCAGACATTCCAATAAATACCAACAGCAACACGTCAGTTCTAAGAATATGTCGATTGATAGGCCAACGATCTTATTGTTCAGCAACTCATACAAACAATGTTTACACATATTTCTGTGTATTTGTGAATTTGAGGTAATAACCGAACTATACAACCTTAGAACTTGTCAGATAAGATATATATAGAGGTTCTGCAGTGTGATACCATAGTTAACATGCGCGATCTAGATTTAATACAACTGATCATGAAGTCCCAGTTTGAAAACCGGGTCGGAGCGGAATCCCGAAACGTAATTCCGCATGTGTGTGACCAATCTTAGAAGTGTTTATTTTAAGATTACGATGATCTCTTACGATATCTACTGACAAAACCACACCTAACAAGTTGATTTCAACTCTCAGAAGATTTTTATTGTTTTAATTATTTTTATAGATTTCAATCTGTTCCGCTATACTCACCAATTTTTAAAGTGTTTGCTATGTGGTGGAGCCGTAGAATACCAGCGTAAAAGAACAGCCTGATGCTGCTGTGTTTCGTATATAATTATACAAAAATTAGGTTTTCCATCTTAGCCCTAAGTGGAGACAACACATTGCATTTAGATTCTTATTCAATAATAGATGTAGATGTCTATGAGCCACAGCATCCACTTACCATCAGTTGGATTGTATGCTTGCTTGTCGCCCTGTAAAAAGTCTGTTAATTGCGTAATAGTGGTAGTTTCCGTTTTGCTGCCACGAAGTGCTGGAATGATATACCACCACCGATCAGAAGTACTAAAACAGTTGCTACTTTTAAAACTTTATTAAAGAGTTTCTGATTTCCGTATAAAAATCCAGCAAATATGCATAAATGGTATGATTCAATCTCAATGTTAGTACCGTACATGCACATACGAACGCACTCACACACTCAAACACGCATGCACACATACACATACACATTTTTTTCTGCATACATACCAGCGTTTGTTCATCTCTACACTATCAATGTTGCACTGACACGTGGAATTTTGAGAAAGTTAAAGTCCTTTTTTAAATATTTTTGATAAGATATAAAAAATGTTTTATTTTGATTCTTTTTGTTATAATGTATGTACCAAATAAACTTTTTCTTTCTTTCTAATATATTATTATATTATAATTATTCCGTTCTATCCATTACAGCCTATAAAAGTCCATTGATGAAAAAATGCCTCCCATATAGATTGCCTCATAGGGGAGATATTGCTATGGTCGACATGCTTGGCTAGCGGGTTGTCAACCGCAGTTTTTTTTGAGTTGTTGTCATTAAGGACGCGTTTGCAAATCAACCAAAATTAGGGTGTTTTTCGGTACGTTTTGTGACAAAACTAAACCAAATCAAATATAAGTAAAAACTACCATGTATAGATTGGTTCTTCATCTGCAAAAGTTTTTAACTCTTTTGTTGAAAATAGTAGTTTTTTATATTGTAAAAACGAACTTTCGTTGCCATTTTCGACAAAATTAACGATACCGGCTTGAGTTTCGGTACATGTTTTGGTCTATTATCAACATATTTAAAAAATTTAAAAAATACTATAAGATGACAGACATATTCAATTTAAAAAATTTGTGTTTATGTTTTATCAAAATGTCACAAATAGTCGTAGAAAAAATAAAAACTGATACACATTTTTTCACATATTTTGCTAATATGGATGAATCATAATCTATTTCAATAAGGGCTATTTTATTGTTGGTGCCTGCTTTGATTTATTGTACAAAGATTTCGATGAAACCACAGTCCGCGCTCGGCCGCCGTCGTGAGTGAACACTGTATCGCCTGTTTGCAGCGGCTCATTCTGAAAAGATCGCTGTACATACATAAAATATTAAAAAAAAAACAAATTGGAAACATAGTAGGTACTTGACAAATGATAAAATTATTATTTTTATACTCACAGTTTTTTATTTAGCTAAAAATAAGTAGGATATATAAACTTACCTCTGGACTTGATAGAGTGACCTGAAGGTAACTACTACTGCAATTCCTGGACGAGTGGAACTTGGTGTGGCGAGTTTGGGCTCGTTTTGTTGGTTATGATGAGACCTTACCTCCGGACTTGATGGTGTGACCTGAAGGTGTACTTTCGTGACCGCTATTTGAACTTCTTGCAGAGTAAAACTAGGTTTTTTTTTTAATAGGATAGGGTGACAAACGAGCACACAGTCCACCTGATGGTAAGTGGTTGCTGTGGCCCATAGACATCTACATCTATCCTCGATTACGAATCAAAATGCAGATGCGTTGTCACCTGTGAGGACTAAGATGGAATGCCTCGTTTCCAGTAAAAAGGGTCTCCGGTTCTCTACACTCACCATACGAAATACAGCAGCATTAAGCTACTATTTCACGCTGGTATTCTGTGAGAGCGTGGTCCTTCCCCGGTCGAGCCGACCCACTTGTGCTACAACTATACTACTAATATAACTGCAGCATGGCTTTACCACGTATAGAATATAGGTGTGCCGAGTTTGGGCTTATTTTGTTAGTTATGATGAGACCTTACCACCGGACTCGATTGAGTGACCTGAAGGTGTAATCAGGTGGTTACAAGTGGAACTCCTAGACTAGTCGACCTAGGTGTGACGAGTTTGGGTTCATTTTCTTAGTTTGATGCAACCTTACCACCGGACTTGATGGAGTGACCTGAAGGTGTAATCCAGTGATTAAACTGGAACTCCTAGACTAGTGGAACTAGATGTGCCGAGCTTGGGTTCGTTTTGTTAGTTATGATGAGACCTTACCACCAGACTTGATGGAGTGACCTGAAGGGGTAATTCAGTAACTACTGCTGGAATTTCTGAACGAGTAGTTATTACCACCTAATTACACCTTCAGGTCACTCAATCAAGTCCGGTGGTAAGGTCTCATTGTAACTAACAAAACGAACCCAAACTCGGCACACCTAGTTCTGCTAGTCTAGTAGTTCCAGTTGTAATCACTGAATTACACCTTCAGGTCACTCCATCAAGACCGGTGGTAAAGTCTCATTGTAACTAACAAAACTAACCCAAACTCGGCACACCTAGTTCTACTAGTCTAGAAGTTCCACTTGTAATCACCGAATTACACCTTCAGGTCACTCCATCAAGTCCGCAGGTAGGTAAGGTCTTATTATAACTGACAAAACCGGTTCAAAGTCCAGAGCTAACATCCCACTACCAGTAGAGGGCTTCCAGTGCCAAGCAGTCTCTGGAGCAGGTATTCGTATTTCGTATCTATGTATATTTCTGAGGTATAAGAAATAAAAAACAAATTCAATCTTTCAAATTATCAAAATAATTTCATTTGACTACGATTCTCACAGCCAACCGTGCGCACACTTGTGTGTGTGTGACTTTTGTAAATGTAGTAGTGCGATTCTATACCTATCAATTTTGTAAACGCGTCCTTAAGATGCTGTTACCTGTCACCTGTATCAATTTCCCTTTGTCGCCTCTACGATACGTGCGGGACGACAAGGACGCCACTACACGGATTATATATATTACTGGCTTGCCAGGCAGACGTTGTTCTGCCCTTTTCGACGACAATTTGTCATGTCCTATTAAAAATCCTTAAATTCGCAAAAATAAATTTGTGGGCAAAAAACTATCCTATCTCTCAAGTTGGACCAAACTGCACACGGTGTGCAAATTTGATTAAAATCGGTTAAGTAGTTTAGGAGTCCATCGCGGACAAACAACGTGACACGTAATTTTTATATATTAAGATATGACATTAATAATTATTTCATTTCAGCAGCAGTCCGTGCACAGACAAGAACCACCTTTTCCTCGCTCCTGGAGTTTTAACCGCTGGAGGAATCAATCGGGCGTGCATCTCCAGGTTCTACCCGGAGGGTCCAGCACGTATGGTCATCACGCTCCTAGCGGACAATGGAGAGTCAACAACCGCAGCTAGGGATCTGCTTCCCGGTACGGTACTGAATAAACAGTGCACAGAAGCAATATTAAAAATAGTGATGTACATTCTGTAAATATTAGAAACTAGCAAGTTAGTTATACCAGTTACCCGATTCCAAAGAGCGAGTAATTCCTTCATGGGGATGGTGGTATACGGTTTTACAACAAAGCCCCAGAAAATATGCAGACTTATCTATCAAAAGATTTAAAATATTCATTAAGCAAAAATTGTGTAGTAAGGATTAATTAAAACTACGGATTTTATAGCGTTTAATTTTAATTATTTTCAATTCCCGACGTTTCGGGTGCTTTCCAGCATCCATGGTCACGAGGAACTGAGATGACTGACGTCCCGATGTCATTATTAAATCCGGAGTACCTTCATCTTATTTAATTATATTATATACCTTCATCTTATTTAATAATTTATAGTCCGATCTATGCAAGATGAACTGACTGTGTCTTGAAGTCTTGCAGTGGTGTGCTTGGGTTTAGTTTTAATTTTATTGATTATAGGGTTCCAAGCAGATGGTAGTACCCAGCCTCCTTCTCTCTGGAAATTAGGATGTTTTTTAATTTCAATAGCCTCACGTATCATCCTTTGTAGGAATCGGTGTTCTTTCGCGAGGATTTGTGGTCTATCAAATCTGATGTAATGGTTGGGGCCGTCTAGGATATGATCACAAACTGCAGACTTCCCGGAACGTTGATGCTTCACAGCAGCTATATGTTCTTTTACGCGGGTTCTAATCGATCTCTTTGTTTGCCCTATATATGAGAGACCACAAAGTAGTTACGTTGTACCAGTTCTGGCGCACTTGTAGAAAGGTTGTACCAGTTCTGGCGCACTGAGTCACAAGTACGACGTTCGTCGACTCACGATCCTAAAAAAAAAAAAAAAAAGGTTTTGGCATGCTCTGATCACGAATCTGCGGTCCATTTTTGCGTAGGATGCACGGTTCCGGAGATGTGCAGATCAATTAACTCTTATCTAATTGATATCCGCTTCGAGCCTCCACCGTCATTAGCGCTCCATTGTTCTTATCTACTTATCTATTGTTCATTCAATACCGTCATTATCTATTCTTCCTCAGCGTGGTGATATTGTTATATACTCCTTTGTTCCTATCTACACTAATCTGACTCATTAATAAAACACATTACCCAATTTTGTTAAAATTTTTATTTATAAAATACAAAATCTTATTACTTATTATCTATAAAATAGGAGCGAAACATCTCATCCACTAAAATATCGTTGTACAATGTGTTCCCTGTAAATATACTCGTAAAACTATGCATTGAACATCCCTGAAACTTATATAGCAAATACATTAAGCAATATTCGCCACAAACTGAAGTCCACTCATTCTGAATCCTATCAACATTCCAGTTCCATCTTTTACAATTTCTTTTAAAAAACTCTAGATGATATCGTACAGGTGCCCGTCCGAATGAATCAAAATATTGACCGACGTCATTCGTATCGATATATAAAGCTACCCAATGTGACCCTGGTTTATCATCTGTATCCAAATTGCATATTATATACGTTGGTACGTGGGTGTACATGGGTAGTTTATTGGCAGCATAAACATTATTTTCTAGAGTGGGGTGAATCTTTTTCAGATGTTGTTGTACATCTAGTGTATCCATAATATTACTGCTATTAGTAGATTATTACAGTACCAATCTACTCAATGACTAATATAGGAATGATCAATTAAAGTGATATCTAAATATTAAATTACATTCTTTGTGTTATACAAATCGTATTTGAGTCACCAATACACTGAACAAGACACGACGGGAAGGACGTAGGAATGTAGAGATAAGCAACAGAATGTAAGGTAAGCTTGTTGACGCATAAAGATACTATCAATTCTACTGCAGAAATTCTTTAGATTAGAATTATTACTCACTGGTACTATATAAGACCAAGCAACTGCAGTCATGGAGTTAGTGTATGGTCGTTTGACCGCAGTGGATCTATCAATACTACGTTTGTGTTACTTCAACGCATCAAAGGCCATGGATGTAAGTGTTTATTCTATTGACAAACTTACTTTTCTTTCTGTTATTTTCTTACGTGTGTACGATTTAGTGTTAACAAATTATATTTAAATATTATGTGTGTGTATATGGTTAAGCCGTGGTAGCTCAGATGGTTAGCGCAAAATGTAAAATTCACAGTACGCGACCCGGGTTCGATCCCCGCCGGCACCAATTAAATTGTTAATTACAATTTTAAGTGTTAATTTACCACGTGCTCAGCGGTGAAGGAAAACATCGTGAGGAATGCATGTCTGAGATAATTTCGAAGGCATGTGAAGTTTGCCAACACACATTGAGGTATCGCAGCGAACATTTCCTAGCCCTAAAACCCTCTCAGAAATGAGAGGAGGCCTATGTTCAGCAGTGGACTTTAATAGGTTGTAACTTTAGCTTTTTTAACTTTTATGATTAAGTGTTACCAAATTGATATTAACATGATAACTGTGTTGTTGCAGAAATCATTGAGCTTCGATGAAAATACATATAAACAGTATTACTACTCGCCACTCTCCCCTCAAGAAGAGAGTGATGACATCGTCATTAATAATAACACATGCGATGGTGTAAAAAGAAAATCGCAATCGATTGATCATTTTTTTGAAGCTGAATCTAAAAATAAAAAAGAGGAAGCTGTTATCATCAACCGTAGCACGAGCCGCTAGAGATGGTGTATCATACATTTCTACTAATTCTGACGATGGAGACCAAGCGACGCATCTCATCAAAATTGAAATGTACGATATGAAGAAGCTATCCAAGATTCCAACTCTGATCATTGGAAACATGCTTCCACGAGGATTAAATATTACGTAAAGACTAATAAGGATAGCATCTACGACAACACAAACGCCCTCGTATACAATATTACAAAGACAATAGCAGAAAGTGAAAAAGTTAAAAAATACTTTTTTAACAATGACAGTCATTAGCTGATCATTAGTGAATGTGATTCTGTTTACTTAAATTACAGGAAGACAAGAGCAGTAGAAAGAGATGAGTGTGGCATACGTGTACAGAACACATCATTGAAGAACAAAACTACAACACTGAGTGGAGATGAAAACGAGAAGAATATGCAGTACTCAAGAGCTGAATATCCATTCTTCAGTTCAAAATCTAGCCGGTTGCTCAGTTTCGAAAACTGGCCTCTCGTTATGCGACAGAAACCTGAAGATCTTGCAGAAGCCGGTTTCTTTTATACTGGCCATGCAGACAGGACCAAGTGTTTCCATTGTGGTGGTGGCTTAAAAGATTGGGAAGATGATGATGATCCTTGGCAGCAGCATGTTCAGTGGTTTAGTCAGTGTGCTTATGTAAAATTTAAACTCGAACAGAGTTTTGTATTAGATTAAATAGAATATTTATAAAGAAATAAAAAATAATATATTGCATACAATTTGTTTTATTTAATTTTATAATGTTTCACATAGTTACATACACACAAAATGCATTACACATAACTCATAAAATCTAACACACAACACATATTATAACCTTAACTACTATAGTCTACAGTAACATTTCTGTTTTTATCTATCTCAATAATATTATCAAACTCAGCATAAACTATACAGTTAATTGTTTGTATTAGTGAGGATTCAAATCGTACTTCTAATCTTACACTACCATGCTTTATGAGATTCCAATGAGCTGATGAGTTGGCTGATAAATCAGGAGTTAAGTCAAATGCTAATAGACAGTAACCTCTGGCATACTGTTCACAAGAGATTCCATTTCCTTCATTAAGAAAGTGAATACCAGTTCCCGAGAATAGAGTATGATATGCTGATGTAAATATGCTATTATTAAAAGATGGTTGCAAAGCTTTTGAAGGTATTTGTTGACCATTAAAATATAAGCTGAAAGAATTAATACCATAGTTTTCAAAGTTAAATGGATTTTTAGTAAGGGAACCATTAAATGCAGAATTGTTCACAAATCCAATTATACATCTTTTGGGTACCTGCCCTAAAAATATATTATCAAGAGTTTTTCCTTGAACACCCGATGGAATTGTTAAAACTTTTACTTCAGCTCGAGTAATAGGATATTTAGCAGTGGTAGAAGCTAAAACTTTTTGATGTGCGAGTAATATGCTTGGATTAATTCGTGCTTGTCGAACAATAAGAGTTGCGTCCGTAATGCAAACTTTAAACTTTACATCGTTTGACCCAGCAATTAAATTAAAGCTCTCTCTCGATCGAACCAATTTAACACTCATTTCAACACCATTAATTAAAAATTTATCTTGGATGAAAATGTCACCGTGAAGATGACCAATCATTTCTATTTCCTTACTTTCACTAATCAATTCCTGTCTTTTAACAAATCCTATGTTTTTACCATCCGTAGAATCCATTTTTCCTGCTGTATCATCATACCAAAGACTACAAGTAAGATGAGATTGTTTAGCAGCAGGAGCATAGTTTAAAAGGGTTTCCATGTATGCTCGATATGCATAGGTATTATTAGGTGGTGATACAAGTTTTTGGTTTAAATAAACATCAAGTTGACTAAAAAGTGAATGCAGCCAATTATTTACAGGTGCTACTATTGTAGTAGATATCAAGTTAGTTGAATCTTGATTTAATACTTTTGCCTTTATGTGGAGTAATGTATGAGACAAATCTATGTAGTCATCGCCTGTCCCAGGAACTTGAAACTCGATAGGTCCATCATCACCAAGAGATGAAATTGGTTTATAATGAATCCACAATCCATTTTCAATGCTAGTTTGTGTAGACGGTAGTGCAAACAAATACAATTCTGACTTAACGCACTCGCAAGAATGATTATGAAGGAAAGACATATTTAATTTGAAAATATATCTTTGTTATTTTTTGGTTTTAGACCAAGTTTTTTCGCAGCTTTCACTTTAGCAGTTAATGGTGGAATGAACGAGGTCAATCGTTTTCTTTTAGTTTTATACTCAAATCCTGTCATGTTAAATTGATCAATTTTCTCATCAGCCTTTCGTTTTAAATTCGTACTAACTTGCTTTAGACGATCTTTTATTGAGGCTTCCATAGGACGCGCTTGAACCATATCCGATAAAAGTCCTACTCCAGCGCTTAATGCCTCCTTACCAATCACTCGAGCACCACTTGAAAGTAAAGGTAAAACTGATCTAAATAACCCCCCTAAGAAGCTCCCAATACCATGACCGCGTTGGTATGGTGCACCCTTATAAATTACTCCAACTCCTGACCCAGCTTGATGTGTATAATAATTTTCATATGGACATTTATGATGATCACGAAGAGAATTCATTATAATAATTTTCGGAAATGTAGTTTAATACACACGGTTCCAAACTGGAATGGTATTTTTTGTCCTGTGCTCGATCTTATAACTATTTCCAGCGTATCGAACTCTCTTCGCATAACAGGTAAGTAGTGAGGTTGAGAGAAAACGTGCATTTTATTTGCACCATAAATGTATTTTGTAGGATCTAATGAAATGACTCTTAGTAAAGGAGTCATAACATCACCCACAATCTGAGGATCGATAATGTCACAATATAGAAAGAGTTGAGATGGTAACCCTAAGTGTAAATTAGCAGGACACTTTCCAAAATTTCTCTCTAGGAGATTTTTATTTGGTTCATAACCTAGTTGTAAACTTAATTTGGGTGATAGTGTTACGGATGTTATATTTTTATCCAAAACAGAAATAGACACAAATTTTGTTATTTCATCATAGCGAAATTTCAAGTTCTCTCCGATACCATTTAACACTCTTAAAATATGCTCAACGTTATCATAGTTGGTAGCTGGAATATGTTTTTTGTAGTACACTGTGGATGGTTTATCTTCATTAGGCATTAACATAGATTTTGTAATGTATATAACATTTTCATGATCTTGAACAGTAAACATGGTACATGGATATTGAAACTCGACAACTCCAACCGACCATTCACCTTCTAATTTAATAGCTTTCGGTAATTTCGTTGAAAAATTTGTGGTCTTGTTATCAGGAAAGTATTCCATTGAACTATTGCTGAGCAAAGTTAAATAAAAACTTTCTTTATTCATATTTCTTTTAAACTAGAAGCTAAAATCCAACTGTTAAATTTATCTGGATAACCTTTCCACTTCACTAATACTTCTTTTCTGTTACCTGAGTAACGAGTGTCAATTATTTTATCTATTTTATATTGTGAGGTGGGATTGTAAGTGATTTTCTGTAATTCTCTTTCATAAAAAGTACCAACTATTGGTTCATTTTGTAAATCTGTTATTGTATAAACAACCCATGGAGATCTATCAATTATTGAAGATATAATAAATATTTCATCACTCCAATTTGATTCATATCCTTTTTGGAAAGCATATTTATATTTAGTTATTCGAACATAATCACCAACATTGAAATTTGGTTTAGGATTTTCTAAAGAAAGTTTGTTTGACCGTCTATCATAAAGATTAGTCCAAACTGTCATAATATTGTTGGAATTTACATCGCATGGGCACATCTTAATACTAGAGTGAAAGCTGTGATTGTAAGAGTATATTAAATCTTGTAAAACATCTATATATCTATAAGTATTATTATGAGTGAAATAACGCCACATTTTCATTTTTAGTGTTCTTTGAAATCGTTCAACAATACTGGCCTTAATGTCAGGATTGTTAGTGGTATAGTAATTAATCTTTTTGGATTTAAAGTATTTTTGTACATCTTTTGAAACAAATTCTGTACCTTTATCAGATTGTATGTGAGTAGGTGTTAAATTACTTTCAGTAAATATACTTTCAAAACATTCTTTAGTTGTTTCTGAGTTTTTCTTTTTCATTGGTCTTGCAAAAGCATATTTACTAAGTACATCAATAACACAAAGTATATACTTGAAACCATCATTATATTGAGAATAAGTTCGCATATCACTTAAATCAGCTTGCCACAGTTCATTAATATTTGATAGAATGTACCTATTACGCGGGAATTTTTTTCGAATGGGTTTATGTAATGTGTATGTTTCTTGTGATTTTAACCATTTCTTTACTTGCTTTTTATTCATTTTACCCTTCATGGCTTTTGATAATTTATCAATGCTACCAAAACCAGCGGGATTAGATGGATCATAATAAATCCTGTTAATTTCTTCTAGTACGGGGTCCATTTTTCCCACTCAAGCCTTTTACGTATTTTAGTTGTAGACTTTTTATCTCTACTGCTCGGTGTAGAAAACTCTTGAAATTCAATCTCAGAGGGTTTGTTCAGATCTTTTGCTTGAAGTTGGTTAATAAACTCACATCTCTTTGGATTTCCAATATAAGTAAGTGGTACTTTAATATCTTTTAATGCTTCAGCAAATCTATCCCACCCTACTGGATCACTTCTTTTTAAGGGTCTTAGTGAATCATTTATTAAATCAACAATATTACTTCCAGGAATTTTTTCATTATCAATTATGACTGTACCTTCATTATCCCAATGTATTTTACCTTTACTTGTTTCAACTAAGTTTAATAATAACTGTCCTTTTTTATTATAAGTTTTTGGTATTAAACTGAGTATTTGAGCTGGTGTGTAAAGTGGATTTTCAACATTTTCTTTACTTTTGATGGATCGATTCTCCTCCAACAAAGATTCAGCATCAACTGAAGTTTTTAGATCTCTATCTTTATTTTTAAAACCAATTTTAGACTCGTTTGAATCTTCATTAGATGTATCAGAATAAATTGGTAATCTGAGTGGTTGACGATCCTCTTCGGTAAAATGAAGGTATCTTTGCAGTGTTTGTAAATATAACATCCATTTCTTTCGGTCTTCCGTCTTACTATTCATAATATTTTGCATTTCAATATCTAATCGAGATAAACTACTACTCGTATTAACCTTATTTTCTTGTTTTAATTTTTCAATCAATCCAGGTTCGATAAGTATCATTTTCTTTGCATTTTCCATGTTAACTGGCTAGTCCACTCACTAATCCACTCAATATTGCACCTAATATTATTGGTAAGAAAGCCCCTCCTTTTTGTATAATTATATTTTTTCTTAGTTTATGTTTACACTTACGCACTATTTGACGGAGTATATTTTTGTGTTTATTCAATTTTTGTTTATCTTGATCTTTAAGAGGTACTTTTCCTTGTAAAACGTTATGAATACACTCACAAATACAGTTAATTTCTTCTTCATCACACGTTTTAAGTAATGCTCTTTGATATTTTGGTTTAAGCGTATGCAAAGCGTTTAGCAAATGTTTATGCGTTATGAGTCGACGATGCATCATTTAGCAATGATTTGAAATGTTTGATTCTTGGTGTATTTAAACTCTTTTGTGGGAACGTAGACTGTGCAGAAACCATTAAATGGGAAGACGTTTGTCTTGGTACGACAAAAATCATTGGTATTCTGTTTTAAATCTACCATTAAATATCCATGCGCCTCTAGAGTTGAATCCCTGTAGGCATCTTCAATAAATTTTGGGTTATCTGGTGACACTTGTCGTGCTAAATATCTTATTTGAGTTTTATCTCGAGGGTTTTTAAAATATATTATATAACTTGAGTTTAAGGATATGTCTCTTTGCCCTTTACCCTGATGAAATAAATTTTGTGTTAAATAAAATACACTAAGATTCCTGTGATGACTACCTTTTGTAAATATATCCACAATTCTTCCATCGGACTCTCTCATTAGATCATCAATAATAACAAGATGTGGGTTTTCACCGTCAAACATATTAACATTTGGAATTCCTTGATGGTAGTTAACATTTGGTAAATTATATAAAGGTTGCATTTCATCAAAGCACCATGTGATCTGATTAAAATCACAATTACATATTTCTGTAACTGATTTTATGAAATTTGTTACAAAATTTGACTTCCCACATCCACTTGGCCCCGCCACGATAGCAGTAAACGGATGGATAAAGTGAAACATTACACACGTCTAAAGTACTAAGGGGTGAAATAAAAAATGAAAGTGTTGGTGTTAACAATTAAAATATATTGCACACATTATATAAAACAGAATGATCTGTATACTATTTCTAACACAATTAGTACATCATAATTTTACAATCAACTCAACCTCAAATAAATGCACACACACACGCAAATATAAACAACAATTAACTTAAATTATTTACAATAAAACAACGATTAAATATGTAATAAACTCTACGTCATATTATACTATTATCATTATTTTACAATCGATACAAATTTTATTTATATGCAGACATAAAATTAAAAACTATCAACACTTAACGCAGTTTATAATGACCCCAAGCTAATGTTTCAATATTATTATCTAAAATATGCCTCTTTGTGTCATTATATGATAAACCAATCTTATTTAATTTTTGTGTAAAAATTGTGTGTTTAATTGATTTAAATCTAAGCATACTATAATATTGCACTTTTTTTATTAAATAGAGAAGACTTATAATTATCCATGGTCATCTTTTTAGTGATACATTTATTTACCCCTTTTGCCTTGGCTATAGTCTTATTCTCTAAGTTAAAAGCGTACATTTTGGATCGTAAATCCACAAATTCTTTCATGATTTTACCATTATTTTCATCTTTAAAAAAACCTAATTTCTTTTTATTTAATTTTGGATATTCAAAAATATTATTTGCATCATAAGCTGAGGTATCAAAGTATGTTGAAAGGTCAGGTTTTATATCAGAGTAAAAATCATCTGTAAATATATGATATATTAAACTATCCGTATCTGTATACAATAATTTGATTTTACTAAACTTTTTAACCATATAGTTATAATGAAAATCATACATTAATGTTTTTGAAATATCTAAAATGCAAAACCCTAAATAAATTGGTTTGTTATATATTAACTTTGTTTTTCGCAACTGAACCGCAACTAGGTTTTCCGAAAATACTGAAAGACTATGAAATTGTGGTTTAGCGATTAGATCTTGAGCACCTAAAGCTTTGCCCTGGTTCTCCCAGTATGTAACTAATTTTATGTTAACCCTTTTTTCAATATTCTCCATAGTCTTTCCGAAGACTGAATTATTCATTAATTTATAAAAATCTTTTTCGAAATCTGATTTTGCTAACGTTCTTAACGTGTTTAGATCTGTGTACATCTTCAACCAGCGAGACTGTTTAAATTTTAAAACTCTATGAATTTTAGTTAATTTAACCCCCATTTCTATGCACTGCTTTAAATTTCTGTAATGAATTACATATTTATCTTTATTATTTAAATTTGGGACTAGTTTATTTTCATTAATATTGCCTGCACAAATGTTTTCGGGACATAAAGTAAAGTCCGAATGTAAATCATGAAGTTCATCTGGATATTCCAAATCAACTTCTAAAATAAAAGCGAAGTTCGATGTCTCAGACACATTAAATTCTGTATTCGGATTTACCCATTCGAATCCACCAGTAGGAAGACATTGAGACATAGCCCAACCATATAAATTGTTGGCATCAAAATATGTGATATATGAATTTGGTTTCCCTGCATCATAATCCCCCATATATTTGTTATTAGCTCTAGCATAACGATTACTACATTGAGATACACCACCCCTGATACCTGATCTAATAAATGCAATTTTCTCATAATCTGTTAAAAGTTCTAATTCTATTTTTGTATATTTTAACATTGCATCCCAACTTAAACCGGGTGCTGTGTAATAATGGGCAGGGTCTAAATCATAAGTATTAATACATAACTTTCTAAAGTTTTCAAATACATCGGTTAAAAGTAAAACGTCTGTTTTTAAATACAGGTTTGAATAATCTAGCATATTACAACACCCAAAGTGTTCCCAAACATCTTTAGCATGATTGTAATCATCATTTGAAATATGGGAATCTGTGAGCGAGCTATAAAAAAATTTTTGTTCGGGGAGCGATGTTAGGCTTAAACTATCATAATTAGTCATAAGTTCATATGGATAAACGCCTTTCCGTTTTAAACGAAAGAAATCTTCATCATTAGGATAATTTCTACGTAATTCTTGAAATTGATCATTACTGAGATTTTTGGCCAATTCTTCTAATTTACATGATAAAAACTTAAATGAATCTATGAATCTTAATATAATTTCGTGGTTATTCATTTTTAATTTTTTGGAAAAGGATATATATTTTTCTTTATTTTGAGGGATAACTTCGACTTCACCATCACAAAAGTTTAACGCGTGAACAATAAAATGAGCATCATAGCGACTAAGGTTGTGTAAAAATATTGGTATATAACGAGGTTTTCTGAACTTCGAGCTACATGATCCGTGAGCAACACCTATAAAACTACCGGTGTACCAATCAAAATCATAAAAATGTTCTGCTAACTCTGTTTCACAAATATGACAAATGGTTGCATTTGAAATTTGGTTTTTGTCTTCATTTGTTAGCGGAAGTGGAGGATATTTTTGAATTCTATTTATTTCTTTGAGATTGTTAGATAAACTTTCCATAAACACTTGTGCACAGTTGGGTCCGCAATACGTTACATATTTTGATAATTTATCATCATATGAACATTTTATATAATAACCAAAACTATGTACTTCATGTTTCTGAATATTGTGTGTGAAAGGTTTGGAAGGATCGTTAGAACATGATTCTATTGGTTTTAAAAATGCTTCAAAATCAGCATAAACTACGAATGGTATCTTCAACTTTTTTTCATAACTATCAAATTTAATTTTATCATTTGAAATAGGTTGACCAAACCAATTCTTTTTTTTAAATGTTTCACTGTTTGGTAATTCTGTACAAATGTGGGCACAATCGTATTGTTCATGGTTATTTAAACTTTCCTTAGATGGAAAGTGAAGTAGACATGCTTCGCAAATGTACATGATGTGACCGTCTTTTGAAATTTGTTTACTAACTAACCGCGATAAATTTTTTATGTAACAATAATGATTTTTTGTATCCTTGGAAAAAAATAATAAATTGATATGTCTATCTTTACGACACTTTGTTAAAAATAATGGACCTACTATAGAATTACATCGTTTTTCTTTATTATATTCTAACCCAAAAACATTAATATAATATCATTTAATTTCTCTACTTTTGCTATGTCAGAAATTTTAACTGGAAAGGAAATACCATCAAATTTAAGTTTATTTGCATGTTTAACGTACGATGATACACGATCCGCGTCTTTGTTTACGGGATATAACGCCGAGAGTAACGCCCATTTAAAACAAAAATAATCCTTGCTTTTTACATTTATAACAGCCTTTTTTAATTTTATGTCACGAGGAAGATCTATGTATGAAGTACCGCGTAGGGGGTTAAATTTATTAACATTCATGTCTATAGATTTTATGTTTTTTAGACTCCATCCACTATCTTTTTTTTCAAATGCACTAATTTTAGTAGTAATTGTATCATTTAAAGATGAAAAAAAAATATTTAAGTCATCTCCTTGACAAATAATATAGTTAAGCGTTTGAAAATCGAACGTATCATGAATATCTTTAGTTTGTTGAACAAAATCAGCATGAAATATGAAGTTTACTTTAAAAATTATGTGTTGATGAATACACTCTTGTATTAAAAATAAAATATCATCTTTAATAGAATTTAAAAATAGTTCAGGAGTTTCAAAATTTACCAAAGTCGAACTATCTACTCTACTCTTGATTTTATAAGTTAAAATCCTATTTCCAAAAGCAGATGCAATTACACTAACGTTTGATAAAGAATTATGTGAATTTAAAAGATTATTTTTGTGAACATTACTTTTAAAATGATTAGCTAAATACCGTTTCTTGATAAATATATGACACGTTAGACATTCCACTTAATCATCGTTACTGATACTGTTCCCTGCAGAGGTAGGCGCTTCTGCTTCCGTTGTTGGTTTTTTGATGATCTTGGGTTCTTTGCTGCTCGTTCGCTTCGTTCCTCTTCCAAGTTGTAGTGGTTGACTACTAAAATGTTTAAATTTATTAAAAACTGTACAAGACATTGTGTAAATTATGATGGAAATTAATGTTTATTTTACTTACTTAAACTGTGTTTCAACCATCGCACAGTGATTATACAAATCATCATCATACGATGAATCGAACAGTTGATCCTTCTCCATTTCATCACAAACTTTAGACAACTCCTGATTTAATTCGCTGTTGAATAGTTCCGTATTCTCTTCCATGGTTGTGGAAAAGAAAGCACTGGTGCACACTTCACTGAAGTTTGCCATCCTTATAGTAAAGAAGAAATTAGGTAGCAGAGTAAGTAACAGTTCAGTGTTGGTAGACCAACTGATACCCAAATTTCAAATAATGTCCGATATTTAAGTCTAACAAAGGATTAGAAATAGAATATAATGAGTACACGGAAGTAATTTAAGTAAACAGAATCACATTCACTAATGATCAGCTAATGACTGTCATTGTTAAAAAAGTATTTTTTAACTTTTTCACTTTCTGCTATTGTCTTTGTAATATTGTATACGAGGGCGTTTGTGTTGTCGTAGATGCTATCCTTATTAGTCTTTACGTAATAATTAATCCTCGTGGAAGCATGTTTCCAATGATCAGTAGTTGGAATCTTGGATAGCTTCTTCATATCGTACATTTCAATTTTGATGAGATGCGTCGCTTGGTCTCCATCGTCAGAATTAGTAGAAATGTATGATACACCATCTCTAGCGGCTCGTGCTACGGTTGATGATAACAGCTTCCTCTTTTTTATTTTTAGATTCAGCTTCAAAAAATGATCAATCGATTGCGATTTTCTTTTTACACCATCGCATGTGTTATTATTAATGACGATGTCATCACTCTCTTCTTGAGGGGAGAGTGGCGAGTAGTAATACTGTTTATATGTATTTTCATCGAAGCTCAATGATTTCTGCAACAACACAGTTATCATGTTAATATCAATTTGGTAACACTTAATCATAAAAGTTAAAAAAGCTAAAGTTACAACCTATTAAAGTCCACTGCTGAACATAGGCCTCCTCTCATTTCTGAGAGGGTTTTAGGGCTAGGAAATGTTCGCTGCGATACCTCAATGTGTGTTGGCAAACTTCACATGCCTTCGAAATTATCTCAGACATGCATTCCTCACGATGTTTTCCTTCACCGCTGAGCACGTGGTAAATTAACACTTAAAATTGTAATTAACAATTTAATTGGTGCCGGCGGGGATCGAACCCGGGTCGCGTACTGTGAATTTTACATTTTGCGCTAACCATCTGAGCTACCACGGCTTAACCATATACACACACATAATATTTAAATATAATTTGTTAACACTAAATCATACACACGTAAGAAAATAACAGAAAGAAAAGTAAGTTTGTCAATAGAATAAACACTTACATCCATGGCCTTTGATGCGTTGAAGTAACACAAACGTAGTATTGATAGATCCACTGCGGTCAAACGACCATACACTAACTCCATGACTGCAGTTGCTTGGTCTTATATAGTACCAGTGAGTAATAATTCTAATCTAAAGAATTTCTGCAGTAGAATTGATAGTATCTTTATGCGTCAACAAGCTTACCTTACATTCTGTTGCTTATCTCTACATTCCTACGTCCTTCCCGTCGTGTCTTGTTCAGTGTATTGGTGACTCAAATACGATTTGTATAACACAAAGAATGTAATTTAATATTTAGATATCACTTTAATTGATCATTCCTATATTAGTCATTGAGTAGATTGGTACTGTAATAATCTACTAATAGCAGTAATATTATGGATACACTAGATGTACAACAACATCTGAAAAAGATTCACCCCACTCTAGAAAATAATGTTTATGCTGCCAATAAACTACCCATGTACACCCACGTACCAACGTATATAATATGCAATTTGGATACAGATGATAAACCAGGGTCACATTGGGTAGCTTTATATATCGATACGAATGACGTCGGTCAATATTTTGATTCATTCGGACGGGCACCTGTACGATATCATCTAGAGTTTTTTAAAAGAAATTGTAAAAGATGGAACTGGAATGTTGATAGGATTCAGAATGAGTGGACTTCAGTTTGTGGCGAATATTGCTTAATGTATTTGCTATATAAGTTTCAGGGATGTTCAATGCATAGTTTTACGAGTATATTTACAGGGAACACATTGTACAACGATATTTTAGTGGATGAGATGTTTCGCTCCTATTTTATAGATAATAAGTAATAAGATTTTGTATTTTATAAATAAAAATTTTAACAAAATTGGGTAATGTGTTTTATTAATGAGTCAGATTAGTGTAGATAGGAACAAAGGAGTATATAACAATATCACCACGCTGAGGAAGAATAGATAATGACGGTATTGAATGAACAATAGATAAGTAGATAAGAACAATGGAGCGCTAATGACGGTGGAGGCTCGAAGCGGATATCAATTAGATAAGAGTTAATTGATCTGCACATCTCCGGAACCGTGCATCCTACGCAAAAATGGACCGCAGATTCGTGATCAGAGCATGCCAAAACCGTGCGCCAGAACTGGTACAACGTAACTACTCCACAATCACAATCAAGCTTGTACACTCCTGCATCTTGTAGAGGAATATGACACTTGACGGATGGTTAGAACTAATTAATCTTCTTCGGCGGCTTGTAGAATGTTATATAGAAGCTCGCTTCAAGATGTAGCCAATCTTGTCTGTGACACCTCTGACATATGGTAGTACAGCAGGCACACGCTCGACTGTGTAGTGTTCGCGTAAATATAAGATATCATTTTGTGTAGTAAGGGTTATCAAAAATTGTGTTAGTGGCAATACCACTAGAGTGCATGATTGATAATAATAACTCCTGGGAATGAGATGGCCGCTACCAGACTGTTTCTAAATGTTTTCATTACAACTGTTTAAGATATTATATTGTAATATACCTTTTTTTTAAAGTTCCGCTGGGTTTCTTGCTGGTTCTTCCCAGCATGGAGGTTTTTTTACGAACTAGTTGTATAAGTCAAAAATGGTTTTCAATAAGTATTACATTAATCTATATTAAATAAAGTTATTCTATTTACATTTTAAGCTGAAAGAAATTATCAATATTAGGCATATAAGAAGAAAATTAAATTGGAACACTTGGCGTCAGGGGTTCTAAACTCACTTTATTATATTGTCAAAAGTATAATGAGTTCAGATAGCTGTTCATTTATCCATTTTGTACCTTTTTTATAAAACAAGTGACAAACGACAGTCCACCTGATGGTAAACAGCTACTGCAGTCCGCTGACACATACCATCAGGTATCGTCATCAACTTCGCTTGTCACTTGTTTAATTTAAAAAAAAGATTACTATAGCTCATGATGACAAGGTGGAAAACAGCGCCCCCCGGAACCTGTCCAGGAGGGTAATGTTTATTGTTTACAACTTAACCTATGCTGGCCAAATACGATCTCAGGTAAAAAAAAAGTCTGCTCGATTTATCCAGAGATTTAATGTACGCAAATTCTACCCGCATTGAGCTTCCTTAATTTATTGTATTATGTACCTACATTTGACGGTCATTCTGAGTGAGTAAAACACAATGGAGTTATCCAATACGAGGGTACAATACAGGTGAAGTGGCGGTGTCAGAATATATACTACCCTTTATCGTCCGGTGGTTTCGTAGGAAGCGACAGAGGTAAACCAATCAGGAGATGGGCTGGATCACAGAAAATAATACCTGTGGTTGTCAACCCGCCTGGCAAGCGTGGTAACTATGGCAAATATTCTATGAGGGGGAGGCCTATGTTCAACACTTTGAAAGACTGTAATAAATGAAAGAATAAGACTTTATATTATTCAACAGGTGACGGCGGCTGTCTGGACATATCCGTGCCGTTGCGACCCAACACCAAGGCTGATCTGATTGTCAACATGCGGTATGTAATACAATACCCGTAATAATAAAATGTTATCCCGTCGTGTGGTGACGATGTGAGAGAACCTATCAGATCCCTTATCATATGTCAAAAAGCTTTATTTGTTAGGAAATAAGAAATTAACTTAGTAATTAAGTTATTTGTTAGCAATTAGGTTACTTAACATTATTTACTTCTATTCCTTTAAACAAATTAGGGTACATTACTACAGAAATTATCTCGCCAAACTGCATTCAGTTTGTCGACGAGTACGAGTACACTCTCTTAAAAATACTTATTTTATTATACACCGTCACCTACAATACAAAAATATACGTTACAGTAGGGACTAACACAGCACTGTTAATTGCCATACGTGCCTTTAGAGAGTAAGAGAGAGAGAGAGAGATAGAGTGCCTTTAGAATTTTTGTAGAGCTCCATTTACTCTATTTCCTGCGTTCAGTCGTTCTATACCCTTATCATATCTCCCATCCCTGCTAAATACGCATCCCAAATATACAAACTCATCTACTTACTCGATCAATACAATTAATTATAAAATATTTAAAAAGAATTAAATTGAAGGCTACTACAATGAATTACAAAATAAATTTGCTGACATTTGCTTATGAATAAAAGAATTACATTTATATATAGAATAGAATAGAATAGATGATCAATAATGAACTTCCCAATATGAAGTTCAATGGCGTCAATCCAGAATTATAACTTCAATATTTATATACCATTAAAATGCAATAGGCTTGCATCCTACATCCTGTATACCTTAACAAGTCGTCACTTCATTTAGTGGGAGTTCGCCCTACACTTCTCTTACCGGTACGAGGTATATTCGAGAACTTTCCTTCCACATCTGTTGCTGGTTCTTCGAGCTACATTATAGCCGGCACATTGCAACTTCAGCCTACTAATTCGTAATTCCTATAGGGCACGCGTTTGTCCAGCGGTAGACATGTAAAGGATAGTAATGATGATTATGATAATAATAATAATAATATATTAATAATATTCCACAACTATCACACAACGCCATCTAGTCCCAAGCTAAGCAGAGCTTGAGTTATGGGTACTAGAGACAACTAATAAACATACTTATATATTTCTAAATACATAAATATTATAGATAAATTACACCCAGACACAGAACAAATGATCGTGCTCATCACACAAACATTTGTCCTGGGTGGGAATTGAACCCACGACCTCCAGCATAGCAGTCAGGGTCACTAACCACTAGACCAACAGGCCAGTCCATGATGATGATGATGAATATACAATAAGATATATTGCCATAAAAATAAAAAAAGTTCGATTATTAATATACGAGTCGCTTGATTCCAACTTCTCGTGCAAAATTGCCTAGTAAGCAAAGGCAAATATTTAAAAAAAAATTTGGTGAGTAAATCATATCTGAAGAATGAAACGAATAAGTATAAAAGATGATAAAAGAAACTTTCCCGATATGTAGTTCGATCATTATTATACGAATTACTGATCGTGTAACTAAAAGACTTGACTGACTTGATATTTACATAATATATTTCTTTTTTGAGGTGATTGTTCATAACTACGCTAGCACTGTTATTAACAAATTCTATTTTATGAACTATTTAATTATCCCTACTTTAACGTATGGTAGTGAGAGATGGGTGTGGCAGAAGAAGCACGAGAGTAGAATAAATGCAGTAGAAATGCGGTCGCTAAGTGATATGTTAGGGCTGAATCTGTGTGACAGGGTGAGAAATTATGTGATAAAAGAAGATTGTGGTTTGCAAGATGATGCTGTGACCAGGATTAAGAAAGGAATGCTTCGGTGGTTTGGTCATGTGGAAAGAATGAATGAGGAAAGGGTGACAAAGCAAATTTATGTTGCAGAAGCATTGACTTATATATTACTAGCGTTAGGACACTTGGACTTGGCACTAAAATAACAGTTTAGGGCCAACGCGAATCGGACGACAGTAGTGCGCGCGCATGACAGATTTGCCTGTCATAAATATGTCTAGTTGCGTGGTAGAAAGATGCAAAAATTACGATACAAAGATTAAAAAGGAACGTGGGATATCGTATCATCGGTTAATAACTTTATATTAACTTTGTTTCAATTAAATTATTATATAAACGCATTTTTAAAGCTTTATTTTACAGTTAATTTAGTTATCTTACCAATATTAGGCCAGGGTTGGATTCAGACCTTCAAAATATTGTACATAGAATATAAAATTATACTATTTAAAAAAATATATCACGTTTGACGTTTCATGTTCCTTTTTTCCCATGTCACGCGTCTAGTTTATCTATACGTTACGTTTTTGATGGTTTTATTTTTATTTCTCTTTTATTTTAGTCTAAAGAACTGAGTGTAAGTTAAATTTTGAATATTGGTACCTAATACATTTTATATTCAATAAGGGTAAAATATAAAGAGTGCAAAAAAAACCATATCTGTATATTGAATCTGAAAATCTGATTCATAAAATATTTTGAATTTCTGTTTTCAAATCGATTGCTTCTTTAGCATAGAGTTTTTATCGTGGAAGCCCCTCATTATAGTTGTATTAAGGATGCAACATAAATGCATCGATCAAGCACGGATTGACCAGAAAGGGCGCTAATTCTAATTTTACTAAAAAAAAACGCGGTACTCATATACAATACAGAAATTCTTGATATCGTAGGGTTAATATTAAAATGTAGAAGGACCCAATAATATTACAAGTTGACCTTTATGTAAAATTATGGTATTTTCGATTAGTATTATTACGATACTGTATATAACAAACTATGAAATAATGGTATAATTAGGATAGTTATACTACGGAATCCGACCCTGGTTACTTTGTGTTATGACATGACGTTTGTATTATGACAGATGCACTACAATTTATTGTATGAAAAAGTTATGAGTAAAATATTTAGATGGGCCTATCCTTCCTTTTGAAATCATTGTGCAGAAGTGAATAGAAGAGTCGGAAAGGGACGTCCTAGGCGAAAGTTTTTTGACCAAATTTACGATATATTGAAAATAGGCCAAATTAGGAGTACCTTTAACCGACGAGTATGAATGCGTAGATATATGAATGTGGAGGAGGCGAGAGAGGTATGTCAGGATCGTGCCAAATGAAAGTCTGTAGTCTCTGCCTACCCGTCTGAATGAGTGTTTAGGCTAATATTTCCAATATGGACCATCGATTTCGAAGCCCATATTGGATATTAGATAAGTAAGTAAACACTTTATTGTAGTAGGAATTAGATAATTCAGAAAGTTGCAAATAATAAAATACAAGTATAAAAGCTGTACTAATTAAGAAATACAAACAAGTTACAAACGATGAAATACAAGTACTAAGGTGGAACTAAAATAGAGTAAACTTTATTCTATTTTATATACATATTTAATTGCACTTATCAGCTCTTCATATGCATCTAAATGGTTTGTCATAATTTTTCGTCTCCAAAATTAACGAAATGTACTCGATACCAAGTAGTATTGATACTGTTGATGCGATACTTGGTATCGAGTAGATATCGCTATATAACTTTCAAAATTTTCGGAACCCTACACTAATTGACGTTTGACATCAATCATTTGTCAAATTTATTTTGTAATTGCGTGTTATTTGCCAATTTGTATGACAAGTTAAAAAATATATCTCGTGAACCGTAAGTTTCCGCAACCTAAAACTTTGCCAAACGCTTTCTTTTAGTGAGTACTATCTACAAAAAATATGGGCATTTAAATCGATGGTCCATATTGGAAATTTTAACCGTAATATTATTTTGTTACGGTTTTACTACGGTGTAAGAAGCGATGCTCTTAAATTAATTATTTCATATTTAAGTGACAGAACGCAAAAAGTTGTCATTAATAGTATGAGTTCTTCCGGGTCGATTGTACAAATGGCCGTGCCTCAGCCGTATTTCTAAAATCTATCAATATTTTATTTTTCTTGAGCCAGTCAAAGCCCAATATTAATGGTCTTATTAAATTATTAACAATTAAAGTTTATGTTTTAAAGACTACTTCATCTATTTTTATAGGCAATATGATCATCTGTTGTATTTTTGTGCTGCGCTGCCCAACAGCACCTTTTATTTGCATTGCTTTAACTGGCATTACTGATATTTTGTGATTACCACTTTTAATTTGTAAAAATAAACTCTCTGAAATGCATGTAATATCGCTCCCAGTATCGAGAAGCGCATCAATTTCTTTATCAAATATTGAAACTTTAAGTTCAGACCTCATATTCCCTATAAATTCCTTTTGATATTTATCTTCGTCTTCCTCGAAAACAGTTTGCACGAATAACTCCGTTATGAGCAAATCTGATTTGGTTTTTAAAGTCTTAATTATACTATTTACATTATTGTTATAACCAAGTCCTTCTCTATTAAAAGTTGCTTTTAAAGAAATAGGTTTTCGCAAACCCCTATTATTTTTGCCAAGAGTTTGACCAGGTCTCCAACCCAGCTTTAATAATATATTTAATGCTTTGTTCCCTTGTACATTATAAGGGATCGAACCGGGAACTAGTTCGACCTCTATTGCTCTAAATTTGGCTCGGGAGCCGAAACATTTACTTGTTCGTTAGTGACTTGTATTTCATTCATTTCGTTAACCTCCTTTCTTCCTTCTTCAGGTTTCCACCATGATTTATATGATTGCTGTATTTCTTTTTGTTTTCGCTCAGCTTTATTATTAAATTTTCGTTTTTTCTCAGTATTGTAAGGTTCACGATCTTCTTCCTGTTTATCAATGTCATCTAAATTTCTCAAGAAATCTGTTGTCTCAATTATTGTCTCAATTTTAGCTATTCTCCATAACTGCTGCACTGTTTTAGGATAATGTCTAATAACATCAGCAACTAATTGTTTTTCTGGTATCGGATATGATAATGTTTGTGCTTTTTCAATGACATAAAGAAAATAACCAACCATGGTGGGGTGCGTATATCTACTCCATTTATTTTGTACAAGGAATCTTCTTACTTTATTTTGTTCCTCTTCACCCCAAAATACTCTTAGAAAGTCTGCTTTAAAATCATCAAAAGTTGTCCAACGCACACTATTAATTCGAGCCCAATATTTGGCTTCACCTACTAAGCACTCTTGAGCTATTGATATTTCAAGTCCATTAGATGGGACTTTCTTTAAATAATTGGTGAGATCTTCTAAAAATGTTACTGGATGAGTATTCCCATTTTCAAATTTCGGCTTGTTTATTGTCACATTATGTATATTATATACAATATTCTGTTTAGGGTCAGTAACAAATGAGGTGCTCGCCCCGTACACCTCTTCTTGGTTTACTTTAATTTGGTGATCTTTCGTTTGATTGATAAACTTCTCTTCAAGATCTTTTATTTTACCCTCAAAGGTTTTCACTACATTCTTAATTAATTTTTGAAGTATTTTTAATTCATTTTTAGGCTTAGCCTTCACTAAATTTGAACTTTTCTTTGTTTTAGCCATTTTTATATTTTTATATTTTTCCAGTTTTTTAGCACTGTTATGTCTTTCACTTATACAAATGTTACTGAGTACTTTTCACTTATTTCACTTTTTAGTTTATTTTGTCTTAGTTAACTATGCACACACCATCTATAACAAACAAAAATTATATTAATATTAAAGCCCCACCCCCAGACTCTCAAACACCCCCAGCAAACACCATCCTCCTAGACACCTCTCCATTTCACGGACAACAAATTGTAGGCATAATGCCTACTTCATAATTCTTATAAAGACGACCTTCTTTTTAAAATATATCCTGGTCACGGCACCAAATTGTAACGATCCCCCCCCCCCCCCTCTATTGTATTGCAAAATAAAAATTTTATAATATTAAAAATATCCCCTTTTCAATAACATTATATATATGTGACCAGGATTAATAAACTATGTTTAGATCTTTCTAAAATGATCTCTCTAAAGGTTTAATAATAGGCCGTTTGTAATCTTTTGGCGTGATCGTCTTAGTTAGGACCCTTATTTACGTTGTGTTTGTTTGTAACTTAGTTCTTTTAGGTGTCTTTTGGAAGAATGAATATTCACTAGAGCAATTGAAAGCTGTTGGTAGTGCCTAATAAGCTAAGTGAACCCCGTTCACGAAGACAGGGCTCGAAAAAGGTTAAGAACATAAAACGTCCCTATTCCACTTGTATCAGGTTTACATTATTAATTTATTATTATTAATCCCTTCCCGCTTGGAAAAGGCTCACAATATATTTATACAAAAATACCCGATACAAGGGCTTCGCTCTCCTACATTTATTTAAAAAAATGTAGGGGAGGTACACGGCCCCACACACGCCGTGCACGGTGAGCGCCAACCATTTTGATGCACTCCCCCCGAAGGGAACGCTAATTCGGGAACTGGACCGTAGTCCACAGCAAAATAACTGGCGAACCAGTAAAAGAGGCTTGGCCCCTTGTTAGTGCGTAAGCACAAACATCGACCGAAGTCGCGCATGTCAATGCGTGTAAACGCCATACAGAATACGAACGAATCCAGCCACAGTGAATGTACGTCACACGGTTTAGGCAAATAGGCACACTGGCTGTAAACCCTCCGTGAGCGCCACCACCTGCCAGACCGCCGCTCCTGCAGACGTGATGTAAGTGTATGGCATCACCACCAATTGCATGATCAGCACGGCTACTAGCCGCAGAGCGTGTCATGAGACTACTGCTCACCTCAAGGGAATGGGGTCCCACGTTGTGCAGCTTTCGGCCGCAGCCTTGAGAGTCTCCTCAGATCCTCCCGCCAGCTACCACCCGCATGAGGTCGACACATATGCTCCACCAACCAATACAACGGCAGATATAGCCAAAAGGCAGTTATAAGATAAGAGTAATAATTAGCCATCAGAAAGGGTTTGTGTCACTGACGTTGAGTAAATGCATTTTCGATCATGTTTGTCTCACCCACCAACAAGTTGCCTTCAATCATTCAAAGGTGGGAAAGTTACAGAGAGATAATATTATGTTGTTATATAAAACATCGTGGAGGGCAGACAGTCTGCAGCCCCGCAATGAAGGGACCCGACTTGGGCAAAGCTACTTAGGTGTGAGTCAAACCAAGACGCAGAGAGCGCCATTTAGAATAGCGTCCCACCAAACAACCATCGCAGAGAAGTAATGCTGCAGAACGCAACAAGCATCAATACGACTATCGTCGGGCTTACACCATTCCAAGGTCCCCCATACATCCCAGCAGACATCACCACCCGTATACCTCCATCGTCCAGAACCACAGAGAGCGTCGAATCAGGCGCAGCACACCCGTAGATCCATCACAAGACGCAATACCGCCAGTAGCAGTAAGCATCAATGCAACTATCATACGGATGGCGCCCCCTCACAACACACCCAACATGATCCCTATCGACTTTGGTAACAAAGCTGGTATTGTTGTTAAAAATATCACCAACGTATCATAGTAGCACGCTACTAAGACGCCAATGAACAAAACTCCACGTATCATAGCGCTAATGCACTAAGACATGAAGCTGAGTATGCCTGTTACACTTAAAAGTGCTACCAAACACACTCAACATCCCCATCCGAAAGATAGACGACGCATCGCTATGCGCTACGACGCCGCCCACAAACGGTATGGGTGTGCGATGTCCACGGGAAAGCCGTATTGCTACAACAAACCCGCTTACCACCGACACTAAGATGTTAATTGTATACCTCCATCGACCAGAACAACAGGAATGCGTCGAATCAGGCGCAGCACACCCGCAGATCCATCACAAGACGCAATACCGCATGTAGCAGTAAGCATCAATGCAACTATCATACGGGCGGCGCACCCTCACAACACACCCACATGACTCCTATCGACTTTGGCAACAAAGTTAGTATTGTTGTTATATAAAAAATATCACTAACGTATCATAGTAGCACGCTACTAAGACGTCAATGAACAAAACTCCACGTATCATAGCGCTAATGCACTAAGACATGAAGTTGAGTATGTCTGTTACACTTAAAAGTGCTACCAAACACACTCATCATCCCCATCCGAAAGATAGACGACGCTTCGCTATGCGCTACTACGCCGCCCACAAACGGTATGGGTGTGCGATGTCCACAGGAAAGCCGTATTGCTACAACAAACCCGCTTACCACCGGCACTAAGATGATATGTCTAGGACACATCGGTTAGCGAGTCCAAGTTTACCTCGGACCAATTGCTCGTGAAGCAGCACACACGCCACCATAATATTCCTTTTCAAGTCCCTAATAAGGACTAGTCATTTTGCTACAGTACTAGGAGCAGTCAGTCACCCGACCACCCCATACAATGCTTATGCATCAAGGAGACCTCCTATAATATTGCTTTTGTATCATAGACCTTACTTTCATAAGTCATGTATATATAGGATTCGAACCCATGACCCTACTATTGTAATGCATATTAATCATAGAGACCTTCTATAGTATTGCTTTTGAATCATAGACCTTACTTTCATAAGTCATTCATATATAGGATTCGAACCCACGACCCTACTATTGTAATGCATATTAATCACAGAGACCTTCTATAGTATTGCTTTTGAATCATAGACCTTACTTTCATAAGTCATTCATATATAGGGTTCGAACCCACGACCCTACTATTGTAATGCATATTAATCACAGAGACCTTCTATAGTATTGCTTTTGAATCATAGACCTTACTTTCATAAGTCATTCATATATAGGGTTCGAACCCACGACCCTACTATTGTAATGCAAATTCATCATGGAGACCTTCTATAGTATTGCTTTTGTATCATTGAGTTTAATATCATAAGTCCCTAATATAGGACTAGTCATTGTGCTACAGTACTTCAGGCAGTCGGGCTCCCGACCACCCCATACAATGCTTATGCATCAAGGAGACCTCCTATAATATTGCTTTTGTATCATTGAGTTTAATATCATAAGTCCCTAATATAGGACTAGTCATTGTGCTACAGTACTTCAGGCAGTCGGGCTCCCGACCACCCCATATATATGTACAACTGCAGGTATGTATCTCCGGCACCTCATCCATACAAGACGTCTATACGTGAACACCTTCCATAACTTAGGAAAATTTTCTTTAATACATGAACTCCTTCAACAACTTAGAAAATTTCATCTATACGTGAACTCCTTCCACAACTTAGAAAAATTTTCTTTTATACACGAACACCTCCCATGACTTAAACAATTTTTAACAAATTTCCTAATTATCTTATAAACGTTATTTAACTTAATTTTATAATATTTTTTGACTTGTATTTCTATTATTTATTTTATTTTAAATATTTTTACAAGTTTTTTTTAATAAATTTACTTATTACGAGAAACAATAATTTTGCCTTTAATTTGCTATGTTATTGGGATAATGTCTGAAATATATTAACTTTATGTTTATTAATTTAACTTAATTGCTTAATATATATGTTTTAAAACTATTTTTGACGCCCCTTTATATTGAATTTAATTATTAATAATAATATTGAGCCGTCACACAGTGTTGAAACAGCTAGAATAGTTTACTTTAGTTATTTCCATAGCATTATGTCGTATGGTGTTTTGCTATGGGGACACGCGACTGACACTGAAATTATATTTATTTTACAGAAGAGGGCCATTAGAGCAATATGTAATTTAAAACCAAAAGAGTCACTGAGACAAAAATTTAAGGAAATTAATATATTAACTCTGGCCTCTCAATACATTTATGAAAATGTAATGTACGTACACAAAAGTAAAAGTAGTTTTGCAAAAATAAGTGATATTCATTCTGTAAATACTAGGAGCAGATACAAGCTAGTAGTACCAGTTACTCGACTCCACCGAGTCAGTAATTCATTCTTGGGGCGATGTATACGCTTTTACAACAAAATCCCAGAAAATATACAAAATTTGTCATACGCAAAGTTCAAAAATGTTATTAAACTAAGTTTGTATATAAAGGGTTATTATAATACTAAGGAGTTTATGGATGATAATAACCCTTGGGAAGGGTGATCGCTACCGAGCTATTTCTAATTTGTCTTGTGTTGTTTATTGTAAACGTGATTGTAAGCTATTATTGGAAAAAAATAGTCCCGTTGGGTTTCTTGCTGGTTCTTCCCAGGACAGAGGTTATTTTGCGAACCAGTGGTAAATGAAAAAAGTGACTTTCAATAAGTATTGTTATAATCTACATTGAATAAAAATGTTTCTGTTTCTGTTTAATTAATTGATATTTCTTACAATTATTAAAATCATTGTGATTTTGATATAACATATAATAAATAAAGATAAGATATGTCATCCATAAATAAACGTGTCATTTGCATAAGGTCAATGTCTTGCAATGTTTAACATCAATTAACTCTAAGTCCGCGGCCATCTCCATGATAAAATTTATGATGTTCGCATGACTCAGTGACAAAAATAGTACTACTGAGTTGGAAGTCCTAGATTGAGTACAGAGCGTATAACCACTATTCTTGTACTATAATCTGTGGTATAATTTAAAACTGCACACGTCTGACTTGTATTTTGGAAAGATTTTGTCACATTCATGTATCATGAAAATTAAATCTACGCGTCTTTTCTAATTAGTTTTAGCAGATTTTAGCATTTTTGTGATGCATATTTTACAAAGTGATAAAACCTACCCAAAGGTACAACGGAGATGGTTCCGTTTTAGATGTGACGATCTTTTCTAATCTGAAAACCTTCTCTGGCGGCTTGCACTACTTTTTAATGAAAGTTCCCTTCAAGATGTAGCTAATCATGTCTGTGACTCCTCTGACATGCGGGGTGAAGCAAGCACACGCCCTACTGTGGCAGGCATCAGGCTTTACTCGATCACTGTAACGTCACGGTAAGAGATAGGCACGGAACGCGAAGCTTTTTGTCTTGCAATACTTGCTTGACGTGCTGAAGCTCGGCGGCTAGATATTTCCTGTCACAGATCCCTAGTGCTCTCCGAAACAAAGATTTTTCAATGGTAGCTAACTCTGATGGATGGTAGTGAGATTCATCATTTAAATATCGGTGCTGGCTATGGATGCTGTAAAGCATCCCGAAACGTCGAAAATTAAAAAGATAAGATTAATCGCCATAAAATCCGTGAAATTATTTGCATTTGATGTTTAGTATTCGCGTAAATTTAAGCAATTATAGAATAAAGTTTATTCTGTTTATTTGGTAAATATTCTTAATTAAAAATGTTCTCAAAATTGTTGTGGAAGACCGTATTGTCGAGACCATCGGCTTAGGTGTATATTGCTGATTATTTATAATGCATATTATCGTTAAAATTATACTTCCTGTGCGATTAAAGAATGGGATTGCAAATGGCGTTGCCACTATTCACCTCTCGCTCGCACACTGTTGCTATCTGTGTGTATACCCGTCGGTAAGGATTGCAAAAAAAATACATTGTTGCCAAAATAATGTATATGTATAAAATATGTGCATGCTATAGAGATATGAGTAACCATTTTTAAAATATTTCTCATGTATGTCTGTCCGAGTTAACCATTAAAATGGCTTAACCGATTGTAATAGAACTTCACAAAAAAATAGAGGGTAATACTAGGAGTGATCTAGAGTAAATTTACCCGAAAATTTTTGACACTTTATTAAAATAGAAATATTAATAAGATAAAATTTAACTTTTAATGATTATTTTAAGTCTGAAATCTAAATAAGACCTTATTAATAGAGTGTGAATGTGCCCCCCCCCCAGGCAAAGCCATAGCAGATCGCTAGATATAAATGTTATTTTAAAATTAATGTAGCGCAAGTAGCGCATACAATTCTTTTTAAATATCTTTCCTTCCCATTATTAATAGCAATTTTTCAATTAACCGAATAATATAATGTTATTACGATATACCGGTTTTCGTTTTTGGAACTGTGTATGTTGACGGTACGGGCTCGATGAGCCGCCATTTCTAATCTCATTCTTAATCCGTACGGACTGTACTACAAAAATACTATTAAAAGATTAAAATAACATTATTTTGTTATACGAATATCTTAAAATAAATAAAACACCTCTCCAGTTATTCTAGAAATACAATGATTAATAGAAATTCCACTTTGTATATTTGGTTGTTACTTATGAAATGTGCCAACACGCCGTGAATCTGGATTAAATAATTTAATCTGGATAAATGGAAAATCTTTGTTATCGGTGTGCAGCGTCGTCTCTCGATAAATTGCGAGCACGTCACATAGATCGCCTGGAGTTACGAGGAATTATGCTCTGTCTGAGTTGATACTCTGCTCTGTTTGAGTTTATTTAATACGCGTCCACTTCGACTACGATTTATATTTATATTATTTATATTGCAAAAACATTCAAAAAGTCCGTAAACGATTTCACAGAAGATTTTGTTAGGGGTATATGAGGACTGAGGCACTGACACTTATAATCGACTTCAAACAAGTGGTAAATTCAAAAAATTTGTACAACAGATTTCAATATAAATAAAATGAGAACATCATCAATGTATTCGAAGTCAATTAAATACACAAGATTGTTAAAAAACTACTGGTTGGATCTTGATCAAACTAATATTGGACACATGAGAAGCACCAGCTTTCAAATAAATAAATAATCATCGAAATTGGTTCACTTGGAGAAGAAAGTTTCTCCTTTTTTTGAAGTCGGTTTAAAATAAAGGGAAAATTCTCAATGATTATAAGCTATGACGTCGTTTGTTTTTGATTTGATTTTGCACTGTACTGCAACTGTTCAGTGAGTGATGAGTGTCCAACCTACGTACAGACGAATCATGTTCGCTTTGCATAAATAACAACTTCGAAATGAGTTTTGTTCTTAAAGACTGCAGTAAACACTCCAGAACATCAAAAAAAGTGATTTAATATTTCATTGGTAAGTAAACATTAAAACGTTTAAAACTCTTTGATTTAAAGTTTTTCGCGTTGTTACAATGCTCACGAGAATCAGGCAAATTGTATAATCTATGGGAGTAACTTGTTGTAAACTGCGTTGAACGATACGCTGCCTTGAAATTCCTGGCGCTTATGACGTTTTGGTCGCAAGAAAACTAATCCCTAATGCAAACTAGCGCTGCATGTTTCAATAGTTTGGTTAGACGATGTAACTATTATTTTAGCGCCTTACCAAAATGAAGCAAACTTTTGGTTCGGGGTGTCTGCTCTATACGCTAGTAATATAGTTCCATGCCGTTTAATGACCCTTATTAAATTATACTTCAGAGTTAAATATAAATTTCAAGAAAAATAATAATTGTTGAGAATAAGTTTTGAATGTAACTACTTAGATGACATTCGTGCTTGTGATATTCCTGATGCCACTCAAAGTAGCTCTAAAGTTAGCTTTATACATCTTTTTATCACCGAATGCAATGAATATTTTTAAATAGGATATAATTCAGGCGTGAAGAAAAATATTAATGTAAGTACTTAGACGACATTCGAGCTTTTGATATTCCTGATTCCACTTAATGAATGTACGCGTGTGCGTGAATAATAAATATAATGAAGTAGTTTTTTTTTGCATACCCACTTCATCTATCTATACTATAATAAAACTAACACGACGTCTGTCTGAACACGCATCACGGAAAAACCTTTGAACCGATTTGGATGGGACTTTCACTGGCAGATAGCTGCTGTTATAAGGAGTAACTTAGGCTACTTTTATTTTAGGGTTCCGCGCAAAAAAATTCCACGCGGGCGAAATCACAGAACAGCTAGTTATAAATATATTTCTATGATTAAAAAACGATAAATTCTCAAATTTCTTATATCATGGGCGGCGGTAGTCACTTAACATCAGGTGAGCCGCATGCCCGTTTGCCCCCTCTTCTATAAAAAAAAAAAAAATCTACGAGTCTTAGTTGTTCTTTGCCCGTCGCAGCTACATGGAGGCGGCGTGCACGTGGGAGCGACGCATGACTGTCCGCATAGCGAGCGGACGCGTTATTGCGCTGCACACGGAGCGAGCTCGCTACCGTCCCGGCGACACGCTGCGGGCACGCGCTTTTGTGCTCAAGCCCGACCTAACACCGGCGCACGGAGACGTAAGTTGTTTTTATTTATGCTATGCTGTAGTTATGGATGCCACCCGTACCATAATATATAGTATCGTACTATATTTCAGTCAATTGTACTATATATTATAGAAAAATAGTATTGTATGAAAAATGCTATATTTTTATCCCTAATTCAACTGTCGCGCTTTTTTATATTAACTGTGATTGTAAGTCTGGAACCAGGAAGTTTTACGGAAATATTTTTTATCGCCATGAATGTAAAATTAAAACAAGAATTGTTATTTTACTTTATTATGAATCTAAATTACTTAGACTCCTATAATTATTTTAAAGGTAATAGATAGTTGACGACCAAAGCAAAGAGCAATAACAAATATATCTGGAAAAATATATAAAGATTAAAAATAAATGTGTTTTTTTCTTCTCCTGAATTTCTCGAAAGTACTATATTTTTCCATCTTTTGGGGGGGAAAATACTTTATTTGTTCAAAAAAAAAAATGGTGGCAACCCTAGCTGTAGTTTTACTATTTCACTTATGCCTCTTGTACGTTGTTACTTTTGTACATTTTTGAAAATAGAATAAGGTTGACAAACGAGCACACATTCCGTCTGATTATAAGTGAGATTAATATCTATTCTCGATTAAGAATAAAAATGCAGATGCGTTGTCACCTCTTAAGAATAAGATAGAACGGCTTGTTTCTTACAAAAAGGTTCTCCTGTTCTCTACACTACACTCACCATACGAAACATAGCAGCGCTGTTATTTTACGCTATTATTCCGTAAAAGCGCGGTTTTATCACGGTTGAGCCGACCCATTCGTGTTACAACCATAATTACAGCGTGGCTCTACCACGTACAAAAATGATTATATTATAATAATTTGGTTATATTATGGTTACGCCGTCGTATATCGAAGACAGCAAGATCGGGGTGGTGGTTTCTGTTAAGCCGCTAATGCACGGCATACTCCTTACAGTGTAGAAATAACCCATTATAGAAACTTGTGGGTATTTGTACAGTACATCTTGTTAAACTTTTTGCGCGGAACCCTCCTTATAACCCCCTTATAACATCAGCTATCTCCCAGTGAAAGTCCCGTCAAATTTGGTCCAGCCGTTTCAGAAATAGCCGGAGCAAACAGACAGACAGACAGACAAAAACTTTAAAAATTGTGTTTTTGTAATAGTACCGTATATACTTTCATATCTGACTGCCTCGTTGGTCTAGTGGTTGTAGTAGTGCGACTGCTGATCTTGAGGTCATGGGTTCGAATACGGCCATTCTCTCTGGGGTTGGGCTCATTTATCTGGGGTCGGGCTAATAAATCTATTATTGAGTTCTTCTGTCAAGAAATTCTCAGTAACTGCCCGGAGTCAGGAAGTTGGCGGTGTCTCACCCCCGTGCCTCGGAAAGCACATAAAGCCGTTGGTCCTGCGCCTGATCTCTCTCCGGTCGTGTCGGTTTACCATCCCATCGGATTAAAAAAGTGAGGGAATAGAGAGTGCTCTATGATCTTGGATCACTTGGGCTCTATGATCCTGTCCTGCGCCGATGGCTAGCCTCCGTTGAGGCAGGCCGCCGTGGCCGAAAATCGGTCTGGAGGACATTGTTATTATACTTTACTTATCGTCACGCACAATCCCTAACGGGGTAGCCAGAGAGAACAGATCGCCAAGTGTCACGATCCTTACATACCTCTTTCGCTTCTTTCAGGTTCATTAACTTCTTCATACATGCACGTCTAGGTATCCGAGTACTCTTGACCCTCCCCTCTTCGAGCAATTTGCTCACATGGTCTTCGAAAGTTAGTCTCGGTCTACCTCGACACCTTTTAATATTTACTTTCGCTCTATATATTTTCTTCACCATTCGGTCTTCACTCATTCGTTCAACGTGCCCAAACCATTGGAGTACGCCCCTATCAATTTTTGTGATAAGGTCATCTTTCAATCCTGCCATATTGCGAATCTCTTCGTTTCGCTTTCGGTCGGCTATGGTAACACCACACATTTTACGAAGAGATCGCATCTCCACTGCATTCAACTTGCTTTTATGCTTCTTCTGGCATACCCAGGTTTCGCTGCCATATAACAAAGTCGGTACCAACACTGCGTTATGTATTGCAAGGCGTGCACTCTTCACCACGCCTTGCCTTTTTACTAATGCATTCAGGGCACCATTGACTTTGTTTCCGGCAGCGACACGCCTATCCACATCTAAATCACATCTTCCATCCCGGCTGAAAGCACTCCCCAAGTATACAATTTCATTTACCTGTTCTAGACATTCCTGATTTACCCATATTTCACATTTCGTTCTCTCTTCGTCCTTTTCAAATACCAGAACCTTAGTTTTATTAGCATTCAAACGGAGACCTTTAATTTCACATTCCTCTTTCATACACGTGACTAATGCCTGCAGTTCTGCTTCTGATGGTGCAATAAGCACTGCATCATCAGCATACAGCAGACAATTAACTTTTATGTCACCCAATTTCACACCCAAACAGCTATCTTTCAGCTTCTGTAAACAGCTGTCGAGATACAGTATGAACAGCCAGGATGACATGACACAACCCTGTTTTACGCCCGCTTGGACGCTAAACATGGGTGACAGGTCATGCCCTACCCGCACACGGGCTTTACAGTCATAGTAAAGTGACTGCACAGCCCTTAACAATCGACCATCCACACCATATCCCGGCAACAGTTCCCACATTTTCTTCCTTATAACCTTATCAAATGCTTTCTCCAGATCCACAAAAGCACAGAAAATCCTCTGGTTAACACTCAGAAGCTTCTCCGTGATCATGCGGAGAGAAAACATTTGATCCGTGCATCCTCTTCCAGGTCTAAATCCGCATTGTGCCTCCCATAAGAATCTTTCCGATTTCTCTTGCATCCTGCGTGTCAAAACCTTCGAATAAACTTTATTTGCTAAACTGGTCAAGCTGATCGCCCGATAGCACCCGCAGTCAAAATGTGAACCTTTACCTTTATATATAGGCACAATGACCGCGGATCGCCAATCATCCGGGACATCTCCCGTCCGCCAGCACAAATTGCACAGCAGATGAAAGCTGTCCCAGACGCGAGGCCCACCGTACTTGACCATTTCAGCAGTAACTCTGTCTAGTCCCGCAGCCTTACCACATTTCAAACTTCGAATCGCACGTTCAATCTCTTTCATGCTGATGACCTCAGTGTCATCGAGGTCCGTGTCTGGCGTGCCAGTCACGGCGTCACCCCCGGATCCTTCACTAAGATCATGACACGCATACATTTCTCTATAAAATTCACTCCATCGCTGCATGACGTCCGATTTTTCTGAAAGGACGTCATTGGTTCTCGAAAGCACTTTGTTCATTCTTAAAGCTGTCGCACCACTCCGGGACCTTCCAACCTCTTTCCAGAAGAGTTTGGAGTTTTCCCTAAAGTTGTGCGACAACCTCTCGTCCGCTTCTATTCTACACCTTTCACGTACTTCCTCAATCATTGTTTTTGCATGAACTTTCTGCAGCTTATATCTTTCTTTCATCTTCTCTCTCATATGCTCATCGTTACTAGAGGCCAAGTAGTCTAACCATGCTTTTTTCTTCTTTTTTACAGCTTCTTTCACTTCATCATTCCACCATGCATCTCTTCTTTTACTACTACCTCTTTTTGTCGTACCACATACTTCTTCCGCTGCACTTACCATTCCATCCCTAAGGTTCTGCCATGTTCTCTCCACACATTCTTTCCTGCCATCGATGGTGTCAAGCTTTTCGGCTACCCTCGTGTGATATTTGTCCCTAGTATCCGCTTCCTGAAGCTTCCAGCTTCGGATGCGACAGACCGACTGTGGTTCTGTTACTGCCGTCCGGTGGCGCCAACCCGCGAACAAACCCCTATATCTAGTAATTACTAGATAATGATCCGTTCCCAGGTCAGCACCCCTGAACACTCGTGTATCCATCACCTGTTTTCGCAGTCGGTCATCCACCAGGAACAAATCAATCATACTTCTCGCATTCTTTCTTTCTCTAGTGTACATATGGATCTTCCTGTGATTAAACATAGTGTTTGTCACAAGAAGACCCTTTTCCTTGCATACAGCCAGTATAAGCTTGCCAGCATCATTAACCCTTTTATCGCCAAACTTTCCAAGCACCGACTCGTATCCTGGTCGAGCGATACCTACCCATCCATTCAAATCACCACATACAACAGTTCTTTCGTTTCCCTTAACCAAATCTAGAACTTCTCTTACATTCTCCCAAAACTCCTCCAGCTCAGCCTTGGACGACGAAGCTACCGGCGCATAAACAGCCAAAAGGAATAACTTTGTCAGTCCCGTTTTGAAGCGAACCCAGAGAAGTCTTGAGTTCACAACCTTGTATTCAGTCATAAGATCGACCAACCGGGACGACAACAGCACTCCCACTCCCTGGCAGGCGTTCTCGCTTTCCGGGACTCCGGACCATATAGCTAACGTCCCGTCAGGGAGCTCTTCAGTACCACTGCCTTTCCGTTTGGTCTCCGACATACACACGACATCTAATTCTCTTTCTTTCATTATTTCGATCAACTCATTCGTCTTATCTCTCATGCCCCCTCTAACATTCCACGTGCCAACTCTGCACTCCGTCCTCCACCTTCCGCCGTGTCGGGCTGTGCGTGACGGGTGGCGGTCCCCATCGCCGCTTTGCGCGCTGCATTCCACACCAACGGGGACGAGCTGGTGTGCGTCGCCTTGGGGGGACGCCCTAACCCTCGTTTGCATGGGTGCGCAGCTGTGTAGAATTGCAGCCCTGAAAAGGGCTGGCAGGGGTCGCGACGAGCACGCTTCTACAATGACCCCCATATTATTATATATTATTATACTTTCATATGCAATTAATAAAAAGCTGTTAATTTGACATCACAAACAAACACTTCAATGTTATTTATTTGTGTAGATGCAACACAAATTATGTGTTATTATCATATATCTAAACATTTATCTTCCATCTGTTTCACTATACAGGTTGGCCCAAAAGTCGTGGATCAAACGCAACTAGGGGTTAGATGGGGTCATCAGCTGCAAAAAGTTGTTCTACGGGAGGTCCTTAAAGTCAACCCCTGCAGAGTTATAATTTATTTTGTGTTTTTATGAGAAAATTGACTTTTTTAACTAATTCTTATTAGAATGCCAAAAAATAAACATCCTCTATCTTTTTTATAATTTTCACTAGATTGGTACTGATGAGTCCTTGCGTTAGACATGCTATTTATGGTTGTTTATTGGGTGTGTTGAAGATAATGTTAAGTTTTACGATTATTATTTTTCTCAAATCATAACTTTTTATTTACTTCGGACCCCACTGTGAAAAAAAAAATACTCTGCCGAAAAGTGACCCTGTATTACAAGTTTTGGCGCATTTAATAGGGATTCTGAAAAGGTGTTACACATGGCCATGAGTGGCTCTAATATCTTTCTAGGACGAAAAAACAAAGCAACGATTGTGAAATAATTGTTTTATTAAGCAAAACATTTTACAATAAATGCTCAAAATTCCTGCCTCTGACCATAATACATAATCTGCACCGTCTAATAAAATTCCTACGTAACCTACGGAATGCACTTCTGTTGTTAGTTACTTGTACTCTAGCAAACTCGAGCTTTTGTCGTAGTTCTTGTTCGCTATTGTTCTCTCCTTGGTAAACTATTTCTTTAAAATAGCCCCAAAGAAAAAAATCTAATGGATTTAAATCGGGCGACCGGGGTGGCCACGCAACATGTCCTCCTCGACCAATCCACCGGTTGGGGAAGCGCTCGTTCAAATGATCTCTGACTGCTCGAGCGTAGTGAGGCGGGGCGCCATCATGTTGCAGCCACATTTCTGCTATTCTTTCTTCTGGAACTTCAGCTTCGTTAAGAATATGGTTTAAATTATTTTGCAAAAAATTTAAATACTGAGCACCATTCAGCCTTGCTGGCATTTCATGCAGCACCAACTGCTGGCCAATTATGCTGCCACATGTTAATACCAAACAGATTCTGGAATCGATCATTTCTTATGATATGGGGGTTTACTCTGGAGTAAAAATGTAGATTGTGGATATTGAATACTCCCATTCTTCTAAAAGTTGACTCATCCGTCCATAAAACCTTGTTAAAGAACTGCGGATCTTCTCTGTGATATCTTAGCATCTCTCTACAAAACCGCACTCTAGGTTCATAGTCACCGGGCAGCAAAGCTTGCACCCTTTGCACGTGGTAGGCGTGATATTTTTTTCTGTTAATGACACGTTGCACCGTCGATCTTGGAATCCCGATATTACTGGATATTTGGCGTTGACTTATACTAGGATCCAATCTTAATTCTCTCAGCACTTCATCTTCATTTTCAAATTGCATCACTGGTCTGCCTGCTCTCATAGCATGCTGACCGGGTAAGACTCCCTCCATGTACGAATTATGTACGCGCATAAAGACCCTGTAATCCGGAAAACGATCACGGTTAGGGTAGCGTTGACGATATTCCCTGGCAGCAGCCCGGGCATTACCGTCGCAAAAGCCATACAGGTAATGCATTTCTGCATACTCCCGTTGGGTGTATTCTCTCCTCGCAGCAGCCATCTGTCCACTTTTGTAGCCAATCCGTCCGATTCACACAGCACTGGTCACAGGTAGGCAATCTATCACAAGTCCGAAAAACAAAGCGTAGGTCAAAGGAAAGAAACTGGTCACAAGTCGTCGTAAAACCGAGAAAAAGAACACGTGCGTACCCACAGGCAGGAAGCGAGTTACTAAAGAACACTAAACATTCTAAAGAAACATGCTCACGCGCATCCCCCAGCCCCCGCCCCTGCCGGCCCAGCCTTTTGTTTCCTAGAAAAGATATCGCTACCTGAACTGACGGGCCAACCGGCCTTTTACTGACAAAGGATTAAATAGTTAGTGTAAAAGAGAGGCAGAGAGTCTTTGTCATTAATTGTATTAATTCTAGTTTATTTTTAAATAAGCCTAACCGAGTTTTATGGTTGGGTTAACTTTGGCCTTGCCATGAATAATCGTCCTAAAAAGATATCAAAGCCACGCATAACCATGTGTAATACCTTTTCAGAATCCCTATTAAATGCGCCAAAACTTGTAATACAGGGTCACTTTTCGGTAGAGTATTTTTTTTTCACAGTGGGGTCCGAAGTAAATAAAAAGTTATGATTTGAGAAAAATAATAATCGTAAAACTTAACATTATCTTCAACACACCCAATAAACAACCATAAATAGCATGTCTAACGCAAGGACTCATCAGTACCAATCTAGTGAAAATTATAAAAAAGATAGAGGATGTTTATTTTTTGGCATTCTAATAAGAATTAGTTAAAAAAAGTCAATTTTCTCATAAAAACACAAAATAAATTATAACTCTGCAGGGGTTGACTTTAAGGACCTCCCGTAGAACAACTTTTTGCAGCTGATGACCCCATCTAACCCCTAGTTGCGTTTGATCCACGACTTTTGGGCCATCCTGTATATACGATACGTTTATCATCATCCATTCATTACAAACTTTTAAAGAGACCCTACCAAACGCTACCCATAAAAAACCCATTCTATCAATTACAGCCTATTAAAAGTCCATTGTTGAACATAGATGCTCTATATGCCTCATAGGAAGGACTTTGCCATAGTTGCCACGTCTGGCAGGTCGGTTAACAACCACAGTTTCTTTTTAATATTTTGATTTGTTATTAGGAAGATGCTGTATCAGTTACCCTCTGTCGCCTCTTACTACGTTCGCGGGACGTGGGTAAATGAATATTCTTACAAAGCTTGTGAAAAACATTATTTACTGATGTATAATTTGTGTGTTTCGACCTATAAAACAAAAAGGTAGTAGCGCGGCCGAGCGGTCTAAGGCGCTGGTTTAAGGCACCAGTCTCTTCGGAGGCATGGGTTCGAATCCCACCGCTGCGCTGTCAGTGTTTTGAAGTACAAACAAGTTTTTTTTAAACCCCTCTCGAACGTCGCGGTTTTGATAAGACGGCCGGACAAAGTTATAATAATTAAATTATTGAGGAAGAATAAAAATAATTTTAATTTAATTCACAATATCTGTTATTGATAATTTATTATAAAAAATGTTAGGATCAAAAACATTTATTACTTCATTTACTTCAATATTAAAATGATTCACATGGTATAATTTATACAGATCTTTAATAACATGTGTTCATGGTTCTATAAAATTAGTATAGTTGTTTCCTTTCTGTTATAATGTTTGTAAAATATAAATCTATACCATATTAAGCAGTGGAAATTTTCATGTCGTTATTCTAAAATCGTAATCGGCTTACAATTAACCAAGTCGCACCAACATTATGTTAACCCTTGATTATTAAGTCTATTAAGCGTTTCTCTCACTTACAGATAAAGTTAAAGTTACAGCCTGCAATGTCCCACTGCTGCACGAAGGCCTCCTCTCATTTCTCAGAGGGTTTTAAGGCTAGGAAATGTCCGCCGCGCTGCCCCAATTTGTGTTGACGAACTTCACATGTCTTCGAAATATTTTTTTTCTTATTTCTTAGACATGCAAGTGTCCTCACGATGTTTCCCTTACCGCCGAGAATATGGTATCACACTTAAGGTGATGTGGGCGAAAGCAGATTTTTCACGCTTTAAAAGTGCAATTTTTTGTCATTAAAAACTATGAATTCACATTTTTTTTAAATTCAATATGAAAGTTAAAGATTTTTCTTAGTGAATTATGGTGGCCTAAACACGATTGACACCTTCTTGGCTCGATAGAAAAAGATCGCAAAATTTCCTCAAAATCTACAATTTCAACGTCCACTAAGTGAAAAAGCAGTTTCATTCGAATGCAATGAAATCAATTTCAATTAAATTCAGGCTATGTGTTCACCAGTAAATACGTAAGTGAATTATAGGTTTATTTTTAATAAAAAAGAAAATTGAAAAGAAATATCAAATAAATATGGTGCGATTAAATAGCGCGCGGGCCGACCAAACAGTCCATATAAAGCGTGAAAAATCTGCTTTTTGCGCCAACTTCACCTTAAAATTGCAAAGAACAATTTTATTGGTGGCGGCGGGGCTCGAACCCGGGTTGCTCGAGTACTGTGAGATTTACGGCGAGCGCTAACAATTTGAGCTACCACGGTTCTTCCCACTTATAGATGTGCCTACTTAATCTCAAAAAACTATTTACCCACGCCTCTACGTGTTTTCCGCGGCTCGGGAGGTTATAATAAAACTACAGTTTATAGACGTCCCGGTGCTAGTAACAGGCCTCCTGTCGTTTTTGAGAGGGTCATAAAGCAACTAGTCCGGCACACTGCTCCAGTTATTATTAATGGACATGTCTTCGAATAAATATTTTTACTTCCCCATACATGAAGACTTCCTCTCGATCACGTGATAAACAAGCACTTAAAATTATACCTTTACGTGGTAGAGCCACGCTACAGCTATATTATGGTTGAAGTACGTATGGGTTAGCTCCACCGAGGAAGGACTACGATATTAATACTGCTGTGTTTCGTATGGTGAGTGTAGAGATCCGGAGACCCCTTTTTTACTGGCAACGAGGCATTCCATCTTAGTCCTTTTGGGGTGACGACGTATCTGCGTTTTGCCACAGCATCCACTTACCATCAGGTGGACTGTGTGCCAGTTTGTCACCCTTATTATATGAAAAAAAAAAATATCATTGGTGCCAGCGAACGCTTATCCTCCGGGCTACGGCGACTAGATCCTTTAAATTTCAGTGATTAGGTATATATCTCAGTATATTTACAGGAGTCCTTCTATATTTGTACTAACCATTTACTTACTTCATAAAGCCAAAATACAGTGCAACTTCTGCTGTCTGGTTAGGATCCATCTGTCGATAACACATCGCCGTTCTTTTTGATTTTGATTTTGTCTATAGAGTGCAGTCACATCTTTTATTCCTCTACTTTTATTAAAAAAAATTGTAAAATAAATAAATCCAGTTTGGCTGTATGGAAATAGATCCTTTGCCTTTAAATTATCAGAAAATTTATTAAATTGTGCCCTATTCCCGCTCTCGTAAACTTAGTCTATCGTATTTTAGTTTGAAAAGATAAACATTCTCGCGGAAAAGATTAAAAATAGATCTTATAATGTACATGCATCATTTGGGACATGTAATAAATATAGGTCGTCACTATCTCAAGGAATCTTAAAAATTACACGATTTTATTGTGTTTGTATGTTTTGACTCTCGTGTTATAGGGTAGCGTGGCCGAGCGGTCTAAGGCGCTGGTTTAAGGCACCAGTCTCTTCGGAGGCGTGGGTTCGAATCCCACCGCTGCCAACATTTGTTTTGTACCAACGTTATATTTTGTCCTATCGCTCCTTTACTACAAAACTGATTAACAGTTTAATCATTTTAACGGGTTCGAACTTTGGACTTCCGACCTGATCATTTTGAATATCAACTAAAATCGATTGGTTTTACTTGATACTCAAAAGGTTCAAACGATCACAGTTGGTCGTTCAATACTTTTTATATGTACCTTAGTCATTTAATATATACTAATATACTAACAAACCTAAATATAGCGTCCAGTACTTTCTTCTTTTCATAAATTAAAAAAAAACTGTTTATTAAGAAATGACCTCAATTTGTAATAATTTAAAGCGCATTTTTTTCTGATTACTCATCAATACTTTTTACTTATGTTGATCGCAACCGACGAGTAAACAGCGCGTTTAATGTAGGGTTGCCACACGGTTTTAAATGTACAGTTAAATAACAGTATTATATTTTGTTTCTATTAATTTATAACAATAAGTATTGTGGGAAACGAAAAATATTATATCCAAAGCACCAGGTAAATTTACTCTTTTGAAAAATAGAAAAAAAATCTGGAATACGATTATAAAAGCTCTAAAAAGCCTTAACTTTATTCGTGTGATGTTTTATTGCCGTCTATTTATAAAACATTTGGTAGCCCTGACGTTATGTTGCGGGTAATCGAAATCGTATGTTATACATCATAATTGCCGAAATGGACGGCAATTATGCTTTTTGACAGCTGGTGTGACGGCAAGGATAATTCAAAACGTTTGGTTTTATGTTTATGTAACGTGTAAGTCAATTTTGCACTTTGAAGGATACTAAACTTCAATAAGCGTTCAATTTCTTTTACCTTTTTTTTAAATTAAATCGCATTCATGCTAAAATGAACTTCGGAATTTCTACAGACATAAAAAAGTTGCAGAGAACAACATGAAAGCAACTCTTCATGCTTTGAGCAGTTTGATAGCTATCATTTATTTTCTTTTTAACAAACTTCAAAGAAAAGTAGGTTATTTATAATTCGACTGCATTTTTAATATATACTTTTAGTTAAAGAATTATGTATACTAAAGGAATCCTTTTTTAATATTTCATATTATTTCATATCAGGTTGTTTTGTATAGAATAAGGGTGACAAATGAGCACACAGTCCACCTTATGGTAAGTGGATGCTGTGGCTCATAGACATCTACTTTTATCCTCGATTAGGAACTAAAACGCGGATGCGTTGTCACCCCTGGGGACTAAGATGGAATGCCTCGTTTCTAGTAGAAAAGGGTCTCCGGATCTCTACACTCACCATACGAAATACAGCAGCATTAAGCTGCTATTTTACGTTGGTATTCTGTGAGGGCGTGGTCCTTCCCCGGCCGAACCGACCCATTCGTGCTACAACCATAATACAGCTGCAACGTGTGGCTCTGCCACGTGAAATAGCATATTCCATATTTGCCTACTATGACACCCATAAAACGCAATCACATGGTGGATTCCATTACAACTCACACATCATTACTTTGTTTATTATTCACAACTTTCGATGGATCAGAAATACAGCATAGTAGTTATGAAATATTAAAAAATACAACAACATTTGAGTAGGCAGGTTCAGCAACGTTATACATTAACGCAAGTATATTTGCAAGTAACATTGACATCGTTTTGAAAATCGATCGTAAGCAAATTGTTTGTATTTGCGGAATTAATTCACGAGGCGGCGCGGCGTTCGAAATCCCGATTACTATTGCAATTTTAAAGAAGCGTATGGGTGCACTTAACTGAAACTTAACTTTCGGCCTTTTATGATATGTGATAGCCCCATGCTACAGCTATATTATTAGTATAGTTTTAGCACGATTGGGTGGGGTCGACCAGGGAAGGACCACGCCCTTACATTCTGTAACGAGCGTAAAATAGCAGCTTAATGCTCCTGTGCTTCGTAAGGTGAGTGTAGAAAAGCGAAGTCCCTTTTTACTGAAAACGAGGTTTTCCATCTTAGTCCTCACGGGTGACAACTCATCTGCATTTTGATTTGTAAACGAGGATAGAAATGTGGCCAAATGTCTATGGGCCACAGCAACAACTAGCTTCAAGTGGACTGTGTTCTTGTTTGTCACCCTATCCCATAAAAAAGTTACATCAGTTCAGTAGTTAGCTTGTTTCATACTAGATGGTCGGGATTTGGTTCTGCCTGGAAGTCCACCTGACTATATATCACCCTCTTAACTATTCCTGGCCTATATATCCTAACGTCCATGTCCATGGGCACCCTTCTCGGGTTGCGCTCGGACAGGTATTGGGTCGAGGGGATGTCCCCTCTGCCAAGACGTCCTCGCGGAAGGCACTACCACCCGGGCCTGGGTGCCGCTTTCGCGGTCTGGGTTGGTAACATGCGTTATGTAGATTTATCTCTATCCTTAAAGTTAAAGTTAGTTAAAATTACAGCCTATATACGTCCCACTGCTGGGCACAGGCCTCCTCTCATTTTGGAGAGGGTTTTAGGGCAAGGAAGTGTCCGCCACGCTGCCCCAATGCTTGATGGCGAACTTCACATGTTTTTTATTTTTTTTTTATTTCTCAGACATGCAGGTTTCCTCACGATGTTTTTGTTGAACGCCGAGCACGTGGTAAATCAGCACTTAAAATTACAATTAACAAATTCGTTCGAACCCAGGTTGCTCGCGTACAGTGAAATTTACAGCGAGCGCTAACCATCTCAGCTACCACGGCCACCTCTATCCTTGTTGCTATGTAATGTTACCTATTTCTGTCGCGTAATAGCAGTGCTTGCTTACAAGATGTAAGGCATTCCATCTTAGTTCTCAAAAGTAACAACGCATTCTTGGTTTGAAGTATTGGCTGCAGGTGTCCAAGGGCTGCAGTAGCCGCTTACCATCAGGTGGAGGATAAATAGGTTTGCCATTTCGGTTTTATAAAAATTTTATTTGTTGTGTAGCCATGCTACAGCTATATTATGGTTGTGGTATGAATGGCTCGAACACGCTCTCACAGAAAACTTGGCGTAAAATAGCAGCTAAATGCTGCTGTGTTTTGTATGATGACTGTAGAGAGACCCTTTTTGTTGGATACGAGACATTCCATCTGAATTCTCAGGAGTGACAGCGCATTTTGATTTTCAATCTAGGATATACCTATATATGTGTGTATGCGTGTATGTCTTTATGGGCCACAGCATCCACTTACCATCACGAGCTGGGTTCGATTATCGCCGTATTTCTATAAAAAATACAAAATATGTTCTTCATAATATTATACTTACTGTACAACGTTTGTACAAAACGTAAACCTCACTAGGATTTTCGGCAACATGTGCAATGTTTTATTAGTGTTACTGTCCTGCCTTAAATAATTTTCCATTCAAAGTTAAGTTGGATTTTTTTAATTTGTAGTTAATATATGAATATTCTATATCTTTGTCCTGTTTCTTCGATTACTTTTAGTTCCAACAAAGCACTGCTTGAAGTGTAAATCTATACTTGACACGAATGTATGCCCGAAAAACCTTACATTCTCGACCACTCCCATAATATAGCCTAACAACAACTTGAAAACTATCTAATATTGAAATCAATAATTCGAGAGCTGTTAAAATAGTGATTGCAAAGCAACTGTATAAAGTCCCATTCAAATTCTGCATCGTCAACCTGCAAAATAATTTAACCTGCTCAAATGCGTATCGGAGCTTTAACTAAAGCTCAGTTTATAGTGGACGTTGTATTGTTAGCGAAAGCTTTGGAGCGTTGATCTCAATTTTCATCGAACCGGTCGGCATTAACAGGACTCCAGCGCGGGCAGAGGACCGGTCGTCACACTGGCATACTTTTTGAGTGCGGGTACAGAGTATGACGCCCCCTATATGTATATTATAATTAGTTCGTATTACGTATGTTTTCATTTTCGATTTTATAATTACATTTTTAACTTCCCGCTAAGAAAATTGAAAATTTTCAAAAATAGGGAAGTTATTGATTTCACCACGATCTTCGAAAATCGAGTTTTCATCAGATCTCAACGTTTTGAGATCCCGGGAAGCTATTCTGACTAATTTCACGTGGACGTCCGTACGGATGTATGTATGTATGTGCGTGTATGTAAGTATGTAAACCCTTCATAACTTTTGAACGTCTTGATCGATTAAGATGTAGTTGCGGCGTTCTAAAGATCTCCATATGGAATAGATTTGGTGATAATATGAACTGATTCGGACGAGTATATATAGTACTAGGAGAGTTTTGAGAAATATCAAAAGTAAAAATTTTGAAAAACTGTTTTTGGAATAACTTTTAAATGGCTTTACCGATCGATTTCAAAAACTCATCAGCTGTTAACCTCAAAAAATGATGATGAATGCCTTTTGGAAAATAAAAATCGGTTCATTCCATTCGACCAATTTTTTTTAATACGTGTGTTCTGTCCTAACTATCAACTCCGCATTTGACTCCTTTTTATGTTATATTTTCCTTACGAGCTGACTTTTTTTTTAATTGCCGGTAACGCACCTGCGGTTACTCTGTAGTAGTTGTTGATTGACGGGAGACACGGAAGTCGTCGCTCGTCATCGAATGAGTCATTATGTACATTTTCCCCCTCTAATATAAAAAAAAAATCGAAACCTGCTATTCGAATGAAAACGATTTTAAGACGAGAGAGAGAGGAGAATATTTAAAATATACGAGTCGAAAAAATTCACCAACGAAGAACGGGGAGACTTTTTACTTGAAAGGAATCATTTCATCGTGGGCCTCGGGGGTGACAACGTGTGTACACTTAGATAACCACGGGCCACAGCATCCACTTACCATCAGGTGGACTCTGTGCTAGTTTGTCATCTTTTAGTTTTCATTAATTTTCTTCCTCGCACTTCCTTGTGGAATCGACTACAAGCAGAGACTTAGGGACCTTCAAGAAAAGGGCTTACTCCTTTTTAAAAGGTCGGCAACGCATCTGCAATTCTCTTGGTTCATGGGTGGCGGGCGGTATCACCATTAGGTGAGCCGTATGCTTGTTTTCCCCCTCTCCTAAAAAAAGGATGGAATGCTTCGTATACAGTACAGGGCCTCCGGTTTTCTATAGTCACTAGACAAATCACACAGGTATTCTGTGAGAGCGCGTTCCTTCCACGGTCTAACCGATCCATTCGTGCTACAACCATAATATAGCTGCAGCATGGCTCTACATGGTCTTTTATGGAAAGGGCTGTGCTGGTACAAGCTGAAGTGGCAACTGGCCGACCATACGGCTTGAATAACTGAATGTAATAAATGTAAGCGAAGTATAGGGTGACCACCCACTAGATGAAGTAACGACCTGGTAAGAAGTGCATGGATGCAAGTAGCCCAGCCGTGGCGACAGTGCTTCGTGGCTTTCCTTGGCGGACCTATGTTCAGCAGTGGACTCGTGATGGGATGTAATGATGACGATGTTGATTATGGTATCCAACAGCACACATTAAGATGAATTCTCAAACTAGTTCCCACGATTTATATGAGTGTAAGCAAGTGGGACATATGTGTGCTACTTTTTGCTTTTACGCGTATTTTTCAGTATCAATAGGTTAAGGTTAACGGGACATTTTTGAGTAAACAAATATAAAGTCAACACTTTTGATGTGCACTTTGCTCATTTTAAAAATATTTTGCTGAGTCAGATCGTTCTTTTTTTAAATAACGGTACCTGGCAGCCGGCAGCCAGACATTGCAATGCATGCATTGCAATTTCTTTTTTGACAAGCACATTTGCATATCTCATCAGTGTTGTCGTAGTTCGTAGTGAAACGCATAGAAAACAAACAAACAAACAACATTTTTGTCAAAAATATTCGCAGGTAGGAATGAATGGTATAGAAATTAATTCGGGACAAATAAAGAAACTTTTATTTGTTGTATTCCTTTTAATTTTCTTGTAGAGGGACTTGTTGAAGCGATGGCGTAGGTTTTTTTTACTTTTAAAAATGTTTTGTAAAGGCCAATTTTGAATTGGTACTGGAAAACAGTATACATAAACATATTACAAATTGTATTTTAATCTAACACTAATGCTTATAATGACATCGATAAATTAAATATTGCTCGGAATACCATTGTAAAATATCAGCGTAATACGACAGTAAATAAATAGCCGGAGCTGTACCACATCTAGCCCCTTTTTTGAGGCAGTTACCTACTCTCCATTTGGGCTTTAGTGTTGTTACTGTTTGTGTTACTGTTGTTGTTGTTGTTTAGGGTTGTTTGTAAAATTGAAATGTTTTATTATATTTATTAAACATTGATTTGAGATCTAGGATACTCAAATAATGGAATGAAATTAATAAGTTTCGTTAGAAAATTTGACTAAACATAACTAACGAAACTACCTAATGGTTGTTTTATGGAATGGTGGCAGCGTCTTTGTGATGACAACAGAATAAGTTAATAAAAACTGCGGTTGCCAACACGGCTGCTAGGCGTGGCAACTGTGGCAACTATGAGGCAATTTATGGGGATCCCTCCCCATGTACAGAAGTGAACTTTCATAGGTTATTAGTGAACTTTAGAATATTACCTTGTGCACAGCTTGTTCTTATAATACGAAATTTGCTGCAATGGACGTTAGCGTGTACTTGGATCAAATTATGTTTCTGATTCTACCACACAGATGTTAAATATTAAAATACAAACTGAGAAGAAAGAATCCCTCGTACCACCGGTAAGTGAAGTATAGGCGGCTCCCACTAGTTGTAGTGATGACCTGGTAAGAATTTCTTCGAGTCGTAAAGTTACAGCCGTCCCACTGCTGGGCACAGGCCTTCCCTCATTTCTGAAGGGGTATTAGGGCAAGGAAGTGCCCACCGCGCTGCCCCAATGCGTGTTGGCGAACTTCACATGTCTTTGAAATATTTTTTTATTCCTCAGACATGCAGGTTTCCTCACGATGTTTTCCTTCGCTGCCAAACACGTGGTACATCAGCACTTAAAATTGCAATTAACAATTTCATTGGTGCCGGCGGGGATCGAACCCGGGTTACTTGTGTTCTGTTATATTTACGGCGAGCGATAACACGATAATTACGACTAGAGCCGTGGCAGCTCAGATGGTTAATGCTGATGGTAATAGTGGTCTTTTTTTTTCATTTATTTATCATATGAACAAGCATTACACATATTTGTAGTGATAGCATTTAAAAAAAACCACTAAGGTTTATACTTAAGCTATCGAGAGATTACAATTTTATAAAATAATATAGCGTTATGTTGTATTGCAGATACTATAAAAAGGAAAAACAAACAAAAAACATGAAATAAATATGCAAACAATAAAAAAATGACAAAATACGTTATAATAATTTAAGAAAGTGACCCTTTAGTTTACACCTAATGTTATTTTTAGTGATATTATCCACTAATTCTGATGGTAAGTTATTGATAAGCCGAGGTATTAAGTAGCTACATGTTCTCTTACCGTATGCATTGCTAGCACGCGGCTCGTTGAGACGGTTTTTAGAAATTGCTCGAGTGTTTACAGAATGCTCAATCGGGATTTTTAGCGATTCATTAAAAAATTGTTCTTTTAATAAAATATTTTGTACTTGTATATGTATTGGTAAAATTTTACAATGTTGTTGTGTTTACAACGTCATCCCTGAATTTATTTTTTATTTTATTCGGAACTATAGTATTGAGTATTCTTACTTGTAAATTATGGATCTGGTCAAGATATGTTTTGTAAGTTCGGCCGTAGCTACTTAGCCCGTATTGAATGTGCGACTCCGCAAGTGCATTATATAACATTAACTTTAACTCTTAGAATCGTACTTTGAATAAATCTCATAAAGACTACTTGTACGTGTACGTGTGTACGTGGTAGAGCCATACTGCTGCTATATTATGGTTGTAGCACGAATGAGTCAGCTCGACCGGGGAAAACACCACGCTCTTACAGAATACCAGCGTAAAATAGCAGCTTAATGCTGCTGTGTTTCGTATGATGTGTGTAGATAACTGGAGACTTTTTTACCAAAGTAAAGTTACAGCCTATATACGTCCCACTGCTGGGCTCAGGCCTCCCCTCATTTCTGAGAGGGTTTTAGGGCAAGGAAGTGTCCGCCGCGCTGCCCAAATGCGTGTTGACGAACTTCACATGTCTTCGAAATATTTTTTTTCTTATTCCTCAGACATGCAGGTTTCCTCACGATGTTTCCCTTCACCGCCGAGCACGTGGTAAATCAGCACTTAAAATTGCAATTAACAATTTCATTGGTGCCGGCGGGGATCGAACCCGGGTTACTTGTGTTCTGTTATATTTACGGCGAGCGATAATACGATAATTACGACTAGAGCCGTGGCAGCTCAGATGGTTAATGCTGATGGTAATAGTGGTCTTTTTTTTTCATTTATTTATCATATGAACAAGCATTACACATATTTGTAGTGATAGCATTTAAAAAAAACCACTAAGGTTTATACTTAAGCTATCGAGAGATTACAATTTTATAAAATAATATAGCGTTATGTTGTATTGCAGATACTATAAAAAGGAAAAACAAACAAAAAACATGAAATAAATATGCAAACAATAAAAAAATGACAAAATACGTTATAATAATTTAAGAAAGTGACCCTTTAGTTTACACCTAATGTTATTTTTAGTGATATTGTCCACTAATTCTGATGGTAAGTTATTGATAAGCCGAGGTATTAAGTAGCTACATGTTCTCTTACCGTATGCATTGCTAGCACGCGGCTCGTTGAGACGGTTTTTAGAAATTGCTCGAGTGTTTACAGAATGCTCAATCGGGATTTTTAGCGATTCATTAAAAAATTGTTCTTTTAATAAAATATTTTGTACTTGTATATGTATTGGTAAAATTTTACAATGTTGTTGTGTTTACAACGTCATCCCTGAATTTATTTTTTATTTTATTCGGAACTATAGTATTGAGTATTCTTACTTGTAAATTATGGATCTGGTCAAGATATGTTTTGTAAGTTCGGCCGTAGCTACTTAGCCCGTATTGAATGTGCGACTCCGCAAGTGCATTATATAACATTAACTTTAACTCTTAGAATCGTACTTTGAATAAATCTCATAAAGACTACTTGTACGTGTACGTGTGTACGTGGTAGAGCCATACTGCTGCTATATTATGGTTGTAGCACGAATGAGTCAGCTCGACCGGGGAAAACACCACGCTCTTACAGAATACCAGCGTAAAATAGCAGCTTAATGCTGCTGTGTTTCGTATGATGTGTGTAGATAACTGGAGACTTTTTTACCAAAGTAAAGTTACAGCCTATATACGTCCCACTGCTGGGCTCAGGCCTCCCCTCATTTCTGAGAGGGTTTTAGGGCAAGGAAGTGTCCGCCGCGCTGCCCAAATGCGTGTTGACGAACTTCACATGTCTTCGAAATATTTTTTTCTTATTCCTCAGACATGCAGGTTTCCTCACGATGTTTTCCTTCACCGCCGAGCACGTGGTAAATCAGCACTTAAAATTGCAATTAACAATTTCATTGGTGCCGGCGGGGATCGAACCCGTGTTACTCGCGTTCTGTTATATTTACAGCGAGCTTTTTTACCATAAGAAGATAAATGTAGATACGTATATGCCACAGTATCCACTTCCCATCAGGTGGACTGTATCCACGTTTGTCACTTTTATTTCATAAAATAAAAAATAAATATAAAAGACTAAAATTTAATTTTTCAACATTCCAGATCGATGAGATGTGGTTGGAGGGACCGCAAGGCGCTTGGGATGGAGCTCGTATAGCGCAGTGGGCGAAAGTACGGACCAGGCTCGGTCTCGCGCAGATACAGCACCACATTGATGAGCACGCACCGCCGGGCAAGTGGACTATGAGAGCTAAGCTCGCTGATGGGTCACAGGTAGGTTGAATTATTTTGGTTTTATATATACTAGACGACTCCGTGGCGCAGTGGCTTAGCAATGAGTGGCTGCGCTGGGGGTCTCGGGTTCGAATCCCGCACGGAACAAGTATTTGTATGGCCTATAAATAGTTGTTCCGGGTCTGGATGTTTGTCCTTGTGCAATTTATGTTTGTAAACTGCCCCCACGATACAAGAGAAAATCTTAGTGTAGGGGTAACGTTTTTTAAGAAATAATAAAAAAATAATAAATAATAATACCACATAATATATAAAACTGTGTCACCACATCGTCCCGTGGATAACAAAAGTGGGTAGAGGGAAACAAATCATAGGATGGGCAGCAGCGTCCTCCGAACACCAAAAAAATTAAAACTGCCGTTGCCAACCCGATCGTCAAACGTGGCAACTTTGATAAATATACACTTCACATTTTGAATGACTTCCGGATCGACAATTTATTGTGTTGATTTTGGGATTTTTCTAGTGTTTTATTAGTGTTTTAGTATAGTGTTTTATTATAAAATGGTTATGAAAGTTTTTGTGTGAATATAATTTATCTTTTTACGTAAATAATTTCGAGTAATATATAGAAATAATAGTGATTTTCACGCTGCCGACATCCGCTTGGTTTTTTGTTACCAAAATACAATAAAGTCATTTTGTAATGAAGTAAAACCTGACTTTTGTTTAGACCAGAGGATAGAGAATTTTGTATAGATTTTATAATGCCAAACTTCTTCATAGAAAAGTAGTCTCTAAGTTTTAATGGTTTAAAGTGCTGTGGGGTGCGGTCGCATGCGACCGCTCGGGATTTGACGGACGAATGCGACTGCATTGGTTTTATGGGGATTGAAGGGTTAAATTAGAAAAGCTAAGTTCCATCTGTATTGCATTTATTTGTACAAAATATTAATTTGATGTAGTAATTATTTGTACTTCTATACCTGGTAACCTGGTAAAGATATTAATAAAAAATGTAATTTATAACACTTTTTTAAATGCCGTGGGAAGTGTAGTGTGGATCACGGTATACACCAATATAATACCTATTATAAACCGAAGGCAGTATTAAACAGGACTTGGAACGTAAAGTCTGTCTCTTTTAAGAACGTCATTACAGCACACTGGTGCTGTTTGTTTCGTATGGTGAGTTTAGAGAATCGATACCCTTTTTACTGGAAACGAGGCATTCCATCTCAGTCCGACGAATTTGCATTTTGGTTTTTAATTGAGCGTAAATGTTTATGGGCCATACATTACCACTTACCATCAGGTGAACTGTGTGCTCATTTGTCACCCATAAGATTTGCCAGCCGGCTATTATAGAATAATTTATGAAAAAAACACTACGTATTTTACCTGTATCGTGAGGGCAGTTCACATACATAAATTTCACAAGGACAGTCATCCAGATCCAGAACAATTGTTAGTAAGCCATACAAATACTTGATCCGTGCGGGATTCGAACCCGCGGTCCTCAGCACTGTGACTCATTGCTAAGCCACTGCGTCACGGAGCTGTCTCGCATTTTTGACACTGCTGCATGTCACCTTGGCGAACATTCAAACATGTGATGTCTGCCTCTACAAACCTAATCAATTGACTAGTCAATATCGTAAGATCCCCTTCTATTTATTATTTGTTTCTATTTATAACTCCATTCACATAAATGATACGGTGCCTTCCAGTTTTACCCGTTACTTGATAATCAATGCAATAATATATAAACGACACAAGTTAGCCTCCAATTCGTGAGGATTTAAAACATATTACAAATTCTATGGCCTGTATTTGATTATATTAAGGCCTATTTTCGCTTGAGACATTTTCAAAATAATCTAGTCAAGTGTACCTATTCATTTTAATGTTGGTCGAGTTTATCATAATTAAGTTAAATTGTATGCTGCGGAATGACGACGTAAGATAACAGTCATCATCCATCAATCCATTTCGTTTCGTGGGCATCGTAATCGCAAAACCCAGAAATATCTTAGAATAGTATCATTTTATATATTTCATATAGAATACATATTTGAATTCATTTAAGATTTACCACTAGTTCGGAAATTCATGCTACAACCATGATATCGCTGCAGCATGGCTCTGCTATGTAAAAGTTTGCTTGTAATAAAAGAATTACACAGAGTAACAACATCGTTAAGACTCTTAAAATGACCTAAGCTAGTTACATGTGCGGTACTTTATACTGCGTGAACGAGTAAGGGGAGTTTTAACAGTTATAAATTTTCTATCCTCACTCATAAAAATTGTTTCACCAGGGTGCGACTGCATTCTGGGTGGGTAACTACGAACTGCCACCGTTCCAGTTGACAGTCCGGCATGCGCCAAGAGTCCTGAGGACAAGCGAACGACTCGTTTGGACTGTTTGTGTGAGGTAAGTTTTTTAACCGATTATAATCGATTGCCTCGGTTTGTTAATCATGAGGTCCTGGGTTTGAATTCCGGGTCGAATTAACAGTAGCAGCCTGGATTCAGGAAGTTGGCAGTGTTTCACCCCCGTGCCTCGGAAAGCACGTAAAGCTACGAACAATGCGATTGATCTCTCTCCGGGCGTGTTGGATAACCGTAGCATCAGACTATGTGTGAAGGAATAAATAGTGCACCTGTGCTTGTGCATAAACTCGGGCACTATAATTCTGTCCTGCGTAAATAGCTAGTCTCCGTTGAGAGAGGCCGCTGTGCCTGAAATTTGACCTGGAGGACATTATTATGTGGGTGTCTTCAAGCTAAGAGTTAATAGGTTTCACTTAATCTCCGGCTACACCACTTAGGTGATGGAATGGCTTTTGATAGTTATAAAAAGGTATTTACATATTTGTTTTACTTACGTTCTTATTTTAACTTTAAGTGTTTTAGTACCTAAAAGGAGTGTATGTCATTACAAATTTTCATACGTGGTAGAGCCACTCTGCAGCTATATTATGGTTGTAGCATGAATGGGTCGGCTCGACCGGGGAAGGACCACGCTCTCATAGAATACCAGCGTAGAATAGGAGCTTAATGCTCCTATGTTTCGTATGGTGAGTGTAGAGAACCGGAGACCCTTTTTACTGGAAACAAGACATTCCATCTCAGTCTTCAGGAGTGATAACGCATCTGCGTGTTGATTTTCACAGCATCTACTTACCATCAGTTGGACTGTGTGCTTGTTTGTCCCCCTTAATTCTATAAAACAACGAGGTATTCTATCTTCGTCTTCAATGGTGACAATGCATTTTGATATTTAGGTAATTGAGGATTCAAAATTGTATCTAAAGTACGATACTTTGTTCAACTTACCTTAACATTCGATTTCGCGTCCCATTATATACTTGTATATGAAAATCGATTCATAAGAAGTAAAAATGCACCAGGTATCCGTGGAGCGAGGCGGTGGAGGGCATGCTGGTGATAAGACTGCGCGGGGCGGGGGCGGGGGGCGACGGCGCTGGCGGGCGGCCGGGCGTGCGTACGGCCGTGCGGCTGCGCGCGCCGCGCGCCTGCCACCGCCACGCCGCCGCCGCCGCCAGGGTCGGGCTCGCCGGAACCCACCCACCACAAGTACTCGTGGCGGACTTCAGCTTCCAGGTGCGTGGCTCCCGCAGGAAAGTAGCCTCCCACTATATACTCTGTAATTGTTACAGGGATAAAAACGAACTACATACTTTTTGTTAACAAGAATTACTCCCGTTTCCTCTAGAATTTTCTCCTACATCGTTGAGACAGTAATTAAATTTCATAAAATAACAAACATTTGTAAAAGTTGTACGCTGTTTGACCGTGATAATCTCCCGAGATCTCCCGCCGGGCAAGGTATTTAGTCCTGGAAGTGCCCAACGCATCGTACACAACTATTCTATGTATACCGCAGTGCTTCGGAACTTCGATAGCGTGATTTAGGCTTCGGTGCGTTTCGTTTGTGGCAAGACTACAACGCCGCCACACTTTGTGCTAATAGTGAACTTTATGAAGATATTATAAGAAAATACATCACCCTATTTCGTCCGTGGGTATCGTAAGAGTAAGAGGCGACTATGTAAAAACCATTGGTGTAATCATCTTGTACACCAATGATACAAAATGGTTATGGTATAGTTGTGGCAGTGTAAGAATATTCACTACCCCTTCTCATCCCGTAGGTGTTATAAGAGAAGACACATGAAAACATACCAGAATATGTGCAGCGGCGTCTTCCGAAATTACTCTATTGTGTTACATAGGGCAGAGCTAAGGTCTTTGGTAGCGAATGGACTTTAGCGACAGAACATTGTAATAGATAGGTACTAAAATAAGAAGAAAATTTTATAAAATTAGCAATACAATACTAGTGTTACCTACTTCTGCTGGACCAGCCGATCAAAGTCCACTGCTGGGAAAGGGTCGAGAGTATTAGTCATGGAACAGTGTTAACTAAAAAACATTATGATAAAAGAGTTTTGGGCAGTCAAGCGTTCTTTGTGTTTTTGATGTTCTACAGTCTTCTTTGTTTACAAAACTGTACTCATGTACCGGGTTATTTTGCAATATATAACAAGTTTGCAGAAAAGTTCAAAATAAATAATATAGGTGAATAGTGAAAAAAAATTGATTTTATTAATCTCAAACTTTCTGTCCTTTCTATCTTTTAAATTCAGACTGCGTGGTAATGCATTATTTTAACTGATTGACATTCATAAATATTTAACACCTATTATTTTACTACGCACGCACACATTCTATTCATTCTCTTTGTCGGGAAAATCGTTGTGAATTGAATCGTACACGGATGAGCATGCGTACACGAAGATGTTTCCCATAAATCACATTCAATTTTGTATAATTTAAAATTAAAGTAGAAGCCTTATTAATTTGTATTTTGAAAAACTGCACTAAATATATATCTTTATTTATATAATATTTGAACTTAAATATAAAATTTGGATACTCTTTACCTTAATTATTTTTCACAGGAAGAAGGCACAAGGATTTGGCAGAACACAACGGTTGTCTCTCAAGTAGTAGACGATCCAGTGACCTTAGAATTTCTAACGAAGCATCAAGCGTTATTATCGCCCAGTCTGCCTTACAAGTTGAAGGTAACCATTTTCATGTATACTACAACCCTTACTCCCTGACTCCATGGCAGGAAGTCCTGATCTCTAACCCAATTTCTTCATGAAATTATTCATCATCTTTCAAATGTAAGAGTTCAGTACATCTCCAAGAGTGGCAGCGTATTTATTATGATCGTATTCGCAGGAATCCTTGGGCTGCAGTAAAAACTCACGTTTACGTGGACTGACGTACACAAATAGAAATACGCAACATAAAAAGTTAAAAATATACTGAATATCAAAAATAAAAGTAAATTAAGTATTAAATTTATTGAAATTCAAACTAAACTAGAAAGAGCAAATTTAAAAAGATAACAACGTCTAGCTACTGCTGGTACATTACTAAAAAATAACTAAGAAAAGCAACATACTCTGAATTTGTTGAAAATTTATACACATGATATAAGCACAGTCTACTCAATTACTACTAACAGTCGGTCATCAAAGGCGTCTAGACGGGGCAATCCCGCGCGCCTGGAACGCTCCCGAGCGAGCAATGGTCCCTCGGAAGCGCTACACCCGCTCCTTCAGCTGTCCGCTAGAGTTGTCCTGTCACGCAAACAAATTGAAATGGGTCACACTATATGTGCGGTAAAAACTGTGGATCGTCCTCATTAATAGATTAGGAATTAAAGTTATTATAACCTATTTTTCTTATTTCTGAACATTAATTTTCTGATTAAGGTACTTAATTTGTTTAACGTGAAATAAAATAAAAAATCAATAAAATAAAATAAAAAATTAAAACAAACCGTTTTTTAATTTTTTTATTACTTCCCGTTCTGACAACCCTAGCAATTCATTGTTTATGTCGGCTTCTCCGATAATATCAAATGATGACTGACTGTATGTTCTTCTTCTAGGCTCTCATGTGATCATAAATACAATAAAGATGTACCTACTGGCTGTGCCCGGCAGGCATTACAATGTCTTTTTTGTCATAAAGCTTATTTATTTATTTAATAGTTTATATAAACACATATTTTAATTATGGGAGATTTCAATACCAACTTGCTAAAGGACTCTCCTCAGAGTCGCAAACTTAAAGCCATCATAGACTCGGCAGATCTCTATATTCTACCATCTGGTCCAACTCACCACAACGTGGACACCGAAGATTCATGGTTAGACATCATTTGCACTAGTTCAGCGGATCACGTTTTATATCATGATCAACTGGCTGTTCCCGCGTTTTCTCGACATGATCTTTTGGTCATATCCTATAAATTAATGCCTCCCAAGCCAAAGCCAGTGATTGTGTATTTACGGAATTTCAATAAAATTGACGCCATTCGACTACACCGCGATGCTAAGAATATAGAATGGGGCCCATTGCTGGATGCAAATAATATGGAAGACAAAATTGCTCATTTGAACACCCAAATTCTCAACCTGTTCGATAGGCACGCACCAGTTCGAGCAGTCAGGTTACGCCGACCTCCTGCACCGTGGATAAGTGACGAAGTGCGTAGAGCAATGAGAAGAAGAGATCGAGCTTTTCACATTTTTAAAAAGAATCGGAACAGTACCACCTTTCAACAATATAAGCGAGCACGAAACCGCTGTAATCAGGTGGTAAGAACAGCCAAACGCCGCTACTTCCACAATAGTATTTCAAACTCCTCTTCTGCAGATATATGGAAGTTCCTTAATTCCCTGGGATTTGGAAAATCACATTCCAATTCTCTAATCCCAAATATTTCACTCAATGACTTGAATACACATTTCTCTTCTGCATCACGTCTGCATTTGACCACCAAAGCTACGACTCTCCAGGAACTTAATTCCATGCCTTTGTTATCATGTAATTCCTTCGACTTCAGTTCAGTGACTGACGATGATACTAGAAAAGCCATACTTTCAATAAAATCTTCCGCAACCGGATATGATGAGGTGAGTAGACCTATGATACTTCTCATACTCGATATTATTACTCCAGTTCTCACTCACATCATCAATTTCTCCCTCTCTACTGGTATTTTCCCTAAGTTATGGCTAAAAGCTTTTATCTTGCCTCTTGCGAAGGTACCCAATCCATCCCTACCCTCCCATTTTAGACCTATTTCTATACTGCCGTTTCTTTCCAAAGCCCTTGAATCATTGGTACACAAACAAGTTACCTCTTTCATTTCGAAATGCAACTACCTTAGTACATATCAATCTGGCTTCCGCCCGGGACATAGTACCACCACAGCGTTACTTCAAGTTACAGAAGATTTTAGAGAGGGCATGGAGAGGTCTTGTTTGACTGTTCTGGTCCTTATTGACTTTTCAAACGCATTTAACTGTGTCGATCACGACTTACTCCTTGGATTACTTTCACGCCTAAACTTCTCCCCGTCAGTACTGAACTGGTTTTCCTCTTATCTTCGCGGTCGCCAGCAGGCTGTTCGGGCTGGTCAGGATTTTTCCGACTGGTGCGATCTATATCTAGGTGTACCGCAAGGCGGCATTCTCTCTCCTCTCTTGTTTTCGTTGTTTATCAATCTTCTAACTACCCACCTTCAATGTTCTTACCACCTCTATGCTGACGATCTTCAGTTATACTCACCAGCGTCCTCGGTTGAAATTGCTACCGCTATTGCAGCTATTAATCAGGACTTACAACGCATTTCAGACTGGTCACAGCGATTTGGTATAACGGTAAATCCCAGTAAATGCCAGGCTATTATCATTGGTAGTAGTCGATTGGTGTCACAACTTAACATACCTGATCTACCATCCATTTGCTACGAAAACTGTGTAATTCCTTTCCGCACTAGTGTCAAGGATCTGGGTTTAATAATTGACCCGACCCTTAGTTGGAGGTTACAGGTGTTCGAGATTTGTCGTAAAGTCACAGGCACACTTCGTTCCATCTATCGTCTTAAGTTCTTTCTGCCTCCTTCAACTAAGCTTCTACTCATCCAATCTCTAATTCTTCCATTATTTGACTATGCCGATGTTTGTCTTTCTAATATCTCTCAGGAGCTGCTAAGCAGGTTGGACAGGTTACTTAACAACTGCATACGATTCATCTTTGGTCTGCGCAAATACGATCACGTATCAGAATTTCGCTCCCAATTAAAGTGGTTGACTATACGCCAGCGCAGAGATTTTCGAACGCTGTCCTCTCTGTTTTCAGTTCTTAATGATTCTTCCTCACCCCTTTACCTAAAAGAAAGATTCCAATTCCGCAGTGACACTCATTCTCTCAATCTCCGGTCTTCTCACAATTTATTACTGTCTACTCCTCTCCACCATTCTGGGTTTATGTCAAATTCTTTCACATTAACTTCCATCTCCCTCTGGAACAAATTGCCTGTTGACCTGCGCATAATACCTACTAAAAACGTGTTTAAAAGAAAACTATACGAATATATCCGTAACCAACAAATTTGAGTCCACTTAATTTATATGTTTATAGTTATTTGTATATAAATTTATGGAGATATATATTTATATGTATATGTATGTATATATATGTATATATATATATATATATATATATGTATGTATATGTGTATGTATATGTGTATATATGTATATATGTGTGTAAGTGTATATAATATGTATGTGTATATATATATATTTTATGTATGTGTAGCATGTACATTTTGAATTGAATTGAGATCATTGAGATCATGACAACTTTACTGCCCATAACTCACTCTCTGTTCTACCCAAGGTTAGCTGGTAGAGAATGCCATATAGCATTAAGCTCGCCTTTTGTACAAAATCTTTGGTGCAATAAAGAATAAAATAAATAAATAAATAAATATTTTGGTAGGAAAATGCTAAAAAGACCATATGTACAAAGGCACTGCTTATTCCACGATAAAATTTCTTCCATCACGCCTACTGAAGGATAGTTGAAGAAAATAGAAGTAGTCAAAGTGACTTCCTCACTGAAGGTGAAACCTTCGTAGTAATATTTATATAATTTGTATCGTCATATTCAACAACCTGATAATGATTTCCGAGGTGCTTAAAGAATATGGACATATGACAGCATATTGGGATGAGATGTGGAATTTTTTTGCATCCTATTTTTGTCAAGAGCTCTACTTCTCTCCTGCGGAACTGTTGAGCAGCGCATTGATATAACCCATGAGGTGCGATTGCGCCTAAGCTGAAAAGCTTAAGCATTTGGCTTATCTATCCTAGAACTTGGGGCAATTCATTGAGTCCAGGACCAAAGTAATTGGTTGCAAATGTGCGGCGCTACTTCACGCCTGGACAGTAGCTTACTACATACAAAGCGCAAGTCCGGTCTTGCAAGGAGAACTGCTGTCATAAATGGGCTGGTGCTACAAAATGTCACTTAGCGGCTTTGGACTAAATGAAATGCCTGCTATGAAGCTAATTTGTAATAAAAAATTAATATGGCTTATAAAACATTCTTACTAGTCTTAAACATACGCTCAAAATAGACAGCCTTTCAGTTGTTTTATAACATACATTTCGTATTTCCATAAATTAAGTCCTCCCCGCCGTTTTGCTCTCAAAATACCACGCATTCGAACCAAACGGCTTGCTTCGTCATTCGTAACGTGTACAGCAAAATAATGAAATTATTTGCCTGCATCTATCTGTTTCTTCATCCGATCACAATGTGAGTGTTTTCAAGGCAAGAGGCTTTTCTTTGAACATAGTCAATAATCTTTACCATCCTCGGATGCGTCACCACGTACTCTGTACTACTAGTTAGGAAGCTGTCAAGTATTGGGTTACAATAGTTAAAAATGTATATAACATTAGAATATTAACTACATGTATACTACAATAATATATAATATAATAGAATATAAAATATAATAAACAATTTAACAACAGATTTGACGTTATTGTAATTTAAATATCAGTTTTAATTATAATTTCAATAGAAATATAATTGAAATCTCAGCCATTATTATATCAAAATGACGATGAAGATATCCGAAAAGTGATCTGTTTGATTTTAATAGGACTCTTATCAATTTATTAAGGAGGGCATTAAGGCCTTAATTGGATTTACTTGTCATTCGACAACAACAAGTTAAAATATTAAACATAGAGTTTGTTGATAATTTTGAAGCTATAGAGTTATTTAAAGTTAATAATAACTCAGGCCCAGTAATATAATTAGATGAAATACGTTTATAATTTCACCGTGTAGTGGCGGTGTAAGAATAATAATAATAATAATAATAATTCATATATTTATACATCCCAACCAGATGAGAAAACTATATAGATACCCCACACAATAATAATAATAATATTCCACAACCATCACACAACGCCATCTAGTCGCAAGCTAAGCAGAGCTTGTGTTATGGGTACTAGACAACTGATAAACATACTTATATATTTCTAAATACATAAATATTATAGATAAATTACACCCAGACACAGAACAAATGTTCGTGCTCATCACACAAACCTTTTTCCTGGGTGGGAATCGAACCCACGACCTCCGGCATAGCAGTCAGGGTCTCTAACCACTAGACCAACAGGCCTGTCAACTAATTTATATTCTCTAAACAATATCAACTAATCCATATTCTCCCGTAGGTGTCGTAAGAGGCAAAGGAGAGAAACAATGGAGGAGATAGACAGCAGCGTCTTTCCTCATAACAACTAGAAAAAAGACTGCGGTTTCCAACTCTGTCAAGCGTGTTAACTATGGAAAATATCGCTCCTATAAGACTATCTATCTATATCCTATAAGGCTGTGCTGTTTGTGTGTTCACGAAACGAGCTTGTTCCTTTTTAAAACGTCGCCAGCACATCTGCAATCCCCTGGTATTGTACTTTGTTCCTTTCCGCTCTCTACTGCGTTTTATTTAATATATCAAGTCTTCCCTACCTTAAAGAACGTTTCCAATTTCTCAGCTCCTCTTTTCAGTTCTTGGAGTGAAGCTTTGGAATTCCTTACCACCAACTATAAAACGTGCTCAAACGGTAGACTCCTTTAAAAACCAAGCTAAAAACATTATTTTTCATTCTAAATCATCCCTCCTCCTTTTATCTATTCCTGTCATTTTATGATCACTAGTCTGTCAATTAAGTAAATTCCGGCATGTTTATTAATTTACTTTTTTATTTGTAGATTATAATGTTATACTCTACCCATTAATTAACTTTTAACTTATTTTTATTTCCTATTTAGGCTGTCTGGAAGAATTTGCTGCAAAGCAATAAGACCGCCTTTTGTTTTTCATTTTGTTTGTTTCTTGTTATGTTGTTTTCTTAATGTTCAATAAAGGGTATTGTATTGCATTGTATTTGTTCATGGGCGGGTTACACTTACCATCAGTGAAGCCGGATGCTTGCTGCGACTATTTTTATAGAAGAGGGGCTACCTCTTCTATAAAAAGCTCTAGAAGAGCCGTGGTAGCTCAGATGGTTAGCGCTCGCTGTAAAGTTCACAGTACGCGAGCAACCCGGATTCGATCCCCGCCAGCACAAATGAAATTGTTAATTGCAATTTTAAGTACTGATTTACCACGTGCTCGGCGATGAAGAAAAACATCGTGAGGAAACCTGCATGTCGGAGAAAAAAAAATAAATATTTCGAAGACATGTGAAATTCGCCAACACGCATTGGGACAGCGCGGCGGACACTTCCTTGGCCTAAAACCCTCTCAGAAATGAGAGGAGGCTTTTGCCCAGCTGTGGGACGTATATAGGCTGTAACTTTACTTTAATTTACTACCTCTTCTATAAAAAAAATGCGTGGTATCTATAGCAAAATTTCCCCTGTGAGGCAATCTATGGGGGAGGCAGGAGTTCAGCAGTTAACTATTATAAGCTGTGATCGATTAATATGACAATATTGTGATCCCGCAACAGGTGAAAGCTGTTCGGTGGGACGACAGGCCGGCGAGCGGAGAACACGTGCGCGTTTGCCGTCGCCGCTCGGGCAAGGAGGAAAACGCCACGTGTGTGTTCGCCTTAACCGACGCACGCGGTGTCGCACGAGTCATGTTCACTGCGGACGACGACACCAGCGCTGTCTATCAGTTTGAGGTTCAGTATAAAATTGATATCTTCACTAGAGTAAAATCTGTAGATGAGCACACAGTCCACCTGATGGTAAGTGGTTGCTGTGGTCCATAGACATCTACATCTATCCTCGATTACGAATCAAAATGCAGATGCATTGTCACCCATGAGGACTAAGATGGAATGCCTCGTTTCCAGTAAAAGGGTCTCCGGTTCTCTACACTCACCATACGAAACACTAGCATTAAGCTACTATTTTGCGCTGGTATTCTGTGAGAGCGTGGTCCTTCTCCGGTCGAGCCAACTCATTCGTGCTACAACTATACTACTAATATAACAGCAGCATGGCTCTACCACATAAAAGAAGACTTGCCTTTCATTGTTTTGACAATATCCAATGTAATAAATGTCAGTTCCGACGCAAGCCCACTAGCTAATAATCGATTCTTAACATTTTTACCTGTTTGATTTGCAGACACAATAGTAAGACAATAGCAAATGACCCAAGTGTAGGTTACGAGACAGGGAAAGGGTTAAGGCCTAAATTTCAAAATGTGTTAGGCGCGTTGTGGCCACGCTAGAGCGACTGCGGGGAGCGTAGGCGACCTGCGGAAGCGGGAGGCGTAAAGACGCTGTGCCTTTCCACTATGGTATGCCACGTTAAGGCGGCTGCATGACGTGTACTTTCTTTCTGCTATTTTTGCGGTAAAAAATTACTAGAAGGGAGTAGTTTTTTACACAGTATATAATAGGCAATAATAGTTCGTGATTTAATCTAAAACAGGCATCAGTTTGGTAAATATCGTAGACAGTATGATGAAAGACGTCAATACCCTCAAAAGTTTTGAGAAATATAATATTATGCATATAATTTTCATGCTTACTAGACCATATTGCAGACTGAGATATTATTTCTTTAATAAACGTCTCCGTATTTATGATATGCATCGCGGAAAATCAATACGTTTTGATTAAAACGCAAGGTGCGCGAACAAGTACTGTGTCTTCCGCTGGTCGTGGTCGCTTGAACGAGAGGTGCCTCGTTCGTCTCGTATTGTCATTTTTTCCGCTCATCGCAAACGTAAGACGCGACGCACTAGAATACAGAAATTATAATGCAATGAAATTGGTACGAATAGGTCAGTTTGAAGAATGTGACGGCGCGGCTGCAGGTGGCGACGCGCGTGGCGGGCGCCAGCGCAGCTTTCGGGCCGCTGCGTGCCGACTCGCGCGCCGCGCGCACGCTGCTGCCGCTCTACCTGCACCTGCGTGACCTCTCCGCTCCGCTCACCGTGCACTTCGTCGTACGTACACGCACTCTTGTGAACAACACACACACACACACACATGCACACGCACACGCACCCACACGCACACGCACACGCACGCACACGCACCCTTACGCGCACGCACACGCACGCGCACGCACGCGCACGCACACGCACGCACACGCACACACACACGGACACGCAAACACACGCACACGCACACACACGCACACGCACATAAACACACACGCACTCGTACATAAACACACACGCACACGTACATAAACACACACGCACACGTACATAAACATACACGCACACGTACATAAACACACACGCACACGTACATAAACACACACGCACACGTACATAAACACACACGCACACGTACATAAACACACTCGCACACGTACATAACCACACATGCACACGTACATAAACACACACGCACACGTACAAACACACACACGCACACGTACAAACACACACACGCACATGTACATACACACACTCGCACACGTACATAAACACACATGCACACGTACATAAACACACACGCACACGTACATAAACACACTCGCACACGTACATAAACATACACGCACACGTACATAAACACACACGCACACGTACATAAACACACACGCACACGTACATAAACACACACGCACACGTACATAAACACACTCGCACACGTACATAAACACACATGCACACGTACATAAACACACACGCACACGTACATAAACACGCACGCACACGTACATAAACACACACGCACACGTACATAAACACACACGCACACGTACATAAACACACACGCACACGTACATAAACACACACGCACACGTACAAACACACACACGCACACGTACAAACACACACACGCACACGTACATACACACACACGCACACGCACGCAAACACGCACACACGCACGCACACACGCTCGCACGCACACACACATACGCACGCAGACATACACGCACATTATGTTGTATGAACAGTACTGTGTAGTGATGGTGTAAGAATACCCACTACCCCATAATCATCCCAATGGTATCGTAAGAGGCAACAGAGAGAAACGAGCAACTCTAAGTAAAAAAAACTGCATTTGCCAACCTACTTCCCATTCCCAAGCGTAGCAACATTAACACGAAACAAAACGACAAAATTTCCCCTATAAGGCAATCTATGGACGAGGCCTATGTTCAGTAGTGGACTTTCATAGACTGTAACGGTAACGGTATGTACGTGTACCAATGACTTTTATACATCATTGACTTGTACAGTATGTATTGAAGTACCACCAAAATTAGTTGTTTTATATTTTTGTAACGAGAAGAAAGTATCGCTCTTCTAAACGTTACAATAATGATTTATTATATTTACGCAAATATTGCACATAATAATTTATAATTTGGGTTTTACTGCATTTAATTTAATAAAAATAAACGGGATAAAATCTAATTTAGTTTAAATTAAAATCCTTAAACTAACTTCCATTTAATGGACATTTTAAATTTGTTTTTACTTATTTCGCACGAAGTGGTATGCATACAGTATTTGTATCCATCACGTAATAAATGTTTCATAAAAGTATGCCGGATTTCGGTCATGGCGGCCAGTATCAACAGACACTACTATTACTATAGTGACTAAGTGTATGCGCAAGCACAGGCGTAGAGAGTAATTGTGTTCTGGGGACTCGTCAGTCCATAGGTAATTATATATATACATGTATATATATAAAATAAAAATAGACTGAAAATGACTTTTATTGACTGCACTTAGTGATCGCAGCGCCTCACTGATGGTGTCCATATTTCTGGGACACTATTTTCTACGGCGATCGTTCTCGTGTTCTCTAACCTTCATGATACATACATAATAGAACGTGGGAGTGGGCGGAGCCGGTGTAGCCACCAACATGTCACATGTCACTAACATGTAAATTCACACCTATAAATGTCAACACATCTCATTTGACGTTTCAATCGTTTCCAATTTTCGATTAGTGTGCGCACAGTTTACAAATATATATATATATATATATATATATATATATATATATATATATATATATATATATATATATATATATATATATATATATATATAAATATATATACGTATATATATGTATATATATATGTATTAAAATTTAAACGATATATATTTTTAATGATGATCTTGAACATTAATCAAGTCTTAAATGTGTAAATTCGCTCAGTCTGTCAACACAGCGAATCGGGTTTGTAGTAGTAATAATACGACGTAATTGCTTGTATATGTGCTCCCGACGACACCGATCCTCGTACAAAATAAGGTTGACAACCATTCTATTGTGTATTATAGTATTCTATGCTTTTACATTTCTTATAAGATACCGATAGACTATTAGCGCTTCGTACGACAAAGATGACGCTGTATAAAGCCGAAGCTAGCCGATAATCTCTTTCTAAACTGAATGTACTAATAATGTTGTATGTAACATTTACTACCGAGTATTGAACTTTTGTTTTTTTTTTACTTTCAAGAACCATTATTAATTTTCCAGGTTATAACCCGTGGTGGTATAATCTACCGATGGGGCGCCACGACGCAATGTCCGGTCGCAAGCTCCACCAACCAAATCCAGCCAGCACCGAGGAACAGCACGTGCAACGCCAACCTGGAGAAACTCGTCCCCGACTTCGATCTCAACTTAAACAATCTCGACGTGGATCCCAACCAGCTCGACGTGAACTCTTCAGACTCGTTGCTCGACAGACATTTGCTCAGGGTCGTGTTGCCAATTAAAGTGACACACCAGATGTGCCCAGACAGCCATTTGCTGGCATATTTCTATCACAATGGTGAACTGGTCAGCGCGAGCAAGCATTTCGAAATGGACGAATGTTTTGGCAATAAGGTATAATGTAGATTTTTTTAAAGAACTAGTAACGCTATGAAAATTATTAATTCATCCATCCATAACAGCATATTATCAGTCTATTGTATTAAAATATAAATAATTCTAAATACATATATTTTTTACGTGGTAGAGCCATGCTGCAGCTATATTGTGGTTGCAGCACGAATGGGTCGACTCGGCCGGGGTAGGACCACACTCTCACAGAAAACCAGCGTAAAATAGCACCTTAATGCTGATGTGTTTTGTATGGTGAGTGTAGAGAACCGGAGACCCTTTTTACTGGAAACGAGGCATTCCATCTTAGTGCTCAGGGGTGACAACGTATCTGCTTTTTGATTAAGAAAAGTTAAAAGTGACAGCCTATATACGTCCTACTGCTGGGCACAGGCCACCTCTCATTTCTGAGAGGGTTCTAGGGCAAGGAAGTATCCGCCGCGCTGCCCCAATGCGTGTTGGCGAACTTCACATGATTTTTTTTCTTATTCCTCAGACATGCAGATTCCCTCACGATGTTTTCCTTCACCGCCGAGCACGTGGTAAATCAGCACTTAAAGTTGCAATTAACAATTTCATTGGTGCCGGCAGGGATCGAACACGGGTTACTCACGTTCTGTTATATTTACAGCTAGCGTTAACCATCTGAGCTACCACGGCATTTTGGTTCCTAATTGAAGATAAATGTAGATGTATATGGGCGACAGCATCCACTTGCCATCTAGTGGACTGTGTGCTTGTTTGTCACCCTTGATCTATAAAAAAATACATATTTACTACGATGGGTTCTTATCGAAGATGCTGCTACACATACCCTCTGTCGCCTCTTATGACATCCACAGAATACTCTCGTTAAACGAACCCAGTAAGCTTAAAATGCTTGTTAAAAATGATTCTCCACTGTAGCCGAATGGCGTATTAAATTATTATGACGTCTTAAATCGAATGTTTTAGGTTCTAAAAGGTCGTAAGTTTAAATCCGTCATTCAATTGTCGTTTTTCAGCATTTTTTCCTTCATGAAAAAAATCTTACACATACCCGACACTGGGACAGGGACGGGTTATGTCGGACTTCTACCACCAAAACCCCATGGTGTTCCACCTTCACCGCATATAAGCAGGCCACGGGAACGCGCATACACACATCCGCACCTTTACGGGCCTTCCTCGGGGGAGAACAACTCCTCCCCTATTCCTTTTCAAGCAATGCGTGCTGTTGAATCATAAAGCACTCATAGTAACTGTAGTCTCTCCCGTTGTAGGGAGGTGAAGATCGCAGTAATATTTAAGTTCTGTTGGAAATTGGAATGGATAAGGGGCATATCGGTAGGATTTCTGAAGTCAGGGTAGACTTTATATATATAGCGGGGTTTATGATAACTTCGCGAGGTAAACTTATGTTCTCTTTCTTGTTTTCTTCCTTTATCAGTACTAATTCAACATTTGGACATGGCCTATTGAAGCCCAATTGCAACAAGAAATAGCCATCACAGCTACGTTTGTCACAATATGTTTGCGTGATTTGCGTTGATTAACGTGATTTAGGCATCGGCTTGGGGGGGCAACGACAGCGCCGTCACATCTCGTTTACCAATTAATCACGGAGTGGTGGTGCAGGTGGAAGCGAGCTGGACGTCTCGTCAGAGTGCTCCCGGTGCGCTCGCCACCCTGCAGCTGGTAACAGCTGGGCCGGCGCTGTGCGCGCTGACAGCGCTGGACTCCGCGGCCACCTGGCTGCAGCCGCAGCGCAGCGTGAGAGACGTGCTCGTACACGACCTGAAGCGGCTCATCGACGTGCACAGGAATCTCACGCAGTACGACGCGGCTGCTGAGTGTTTCTTGAGTGAGTGCTAACTTGACGTCTCCTAACGCAGTGACTAAGCTTTGCTGAGGACCGCAGGTTCGAATCCTGCACGGAAAATTTATGAATGATTGTTGTTGTAAAACTTATGTTATTGTTCTTCACGATACAGGAGACAATTCTGTTGTGAGGGTATGTTCAAGCAAAACATTTAAAAAGTTGTAAAGCGTCGTGAACCACTAAACGCAGATATTTATTAAGCTATGGCATAGCCTTTATCGCGTGTTTTGAGCGCGGCGACCGAATTAAGAAATTCCGTAACGAAAAAACCTAAGAACCGAAAACCTAACATCGTCTAACGTTGTTTAAGTTCGGCAGACGTCGGCACGGTGTTTGTATGCGTGCTACTAGACGTACGCGTGTAGACTAGTTGCATGTAAGCATTGATTTATATAACCCAATGCATGTAAATATTGTAAGATGCATGTAAGTGTTGTAAGATAATAAAAATATTTTGAACAATAATATAGTTTATTGCAAGAAGCTTATTCTTTGGATTTATATGAGTCGTCGTCACGCTAGCAACTTTCGTGAATTTAGAGTATTTAATAAACACAGACTTTAATTTCGAAAATTATCGTTTGTCGGAAGAACTCGTTAATTACCATAATCCTATAATTTCAATGATAAAAATTCCTGAATAACCTACAACTATTGTAAGATAATAAAAATATTTTAAACAATATTAGCTTCTCATTTATTCAATAAAGGAAAAAAAATTGTTTTCTTATCGGTCACCACGCTCAAAAAGTGTAACTTGAATTAATATCAAAGAAGAAGAAAAAAAAGAAAAAATAATACCGCATAAATAAAATAAATAAATAATTATACTGGCATAAGTTGAAAAAAGTACTATGCAATAGCTTTACCGCAGCAGTCCCCGAGTGCCACGCATATTTTCTTTTAATTTATAAATTATGTACGATACATCTACCGCAATCGACTACACCTTGTATTAGTCGGCTACATTCAGGTGTATCCGCACTTCGGCTGTTAGCCGTAACAAAAAAGAAAAGGGCAACGAATCAACTTTTCTTTCTGTCTTATCTGACACATTAGCTCGTCTAGATTTTTGTGTGACATTGGCCTGAGATGAACTAGATGGTAGAGCTCCTTTTCTGTCCAAGAATCCGCCTGGGTAGACGGCACCACCTTTTTACATATTGTTACGCCGCGCTCAAATCAGCGCACTAGCGCCATCTAGTGTCAGGAACGAGAGCGAGGGGAGCTTTGCAGTAAATGACATCACAAATCTTTCGACCGACAGCGCCACCCGAAGAACTAAGTTTCTGGAAAATCTACACTCGAATACTCGTTGCCTGGCGCGCATTTACCTGAATGTTCGGGACGCTTCTTTGCTAATTATATAAATAGGCGCTGCAAGATGCGATCGACAGAGTTGAACTCGGCGACACAAGCGAAGCTTCGGAGCGGAATTAAGTGAATTAGTGTGTATAATTATTAGTGTTTTAAGTTTTAATTTGTGTAAAGTAAATTAAAGTGTTAATTTAGGTAATTTTATCGGCAATTTTTATTGTCACGAACCTCAAGCTCGTAACAATGGTGTCAGAAGTGGGATAAAATCATGCCGATTTTACCTAAGGAGGAAACGGAGGGTGTCCGTACCCGAAGCCAACGCCAGCAGGAGACGGACCAACGAAGATTTGGTGGTGCAACGCCGCAGACTACGGAGGGCCAGCCGCCGGCTGCAGGCCCGTCCGTAGCTCCTACATCTGAAGCACCTGACTTAGGTGCTCTGATGGTGATGCTGCAGGAGCAGGCCCGCCGACAGGAGGAGCAGGCTCGCCGACAGGAGGAGCAGGTTCGCCAGCAGGCGGAACAGGTCCGTCAGTTGAAAGAGCAGCTGCAGAGCGGACAGGAGGAACAGATGCTCCTCATGAAGGACCTTCATGCTACCTTTGGGAAAGAGATAAGGGAGGTGAAGGATAGGGTTGCTCAACATGACAACCGCCTGGTGGAAGCTGAAACCCGAATCGAAGAACATGAAACCCGAATCAACCATGTGAACAATCGGGTTGACAACGTGATGCCTGACGTGAAGAAAACGCTGAACGACCTCAAACTTGGGGATGGAACTACAGCTCCCGTAGTAGCAACAACACCTTCGCTACGTGGATTCAAAGTGCCGCCGTTCGACGGGACCTCCTCCTGGTCGGCCTACAAAATCCAGTTCGAGGCCGTCATGGAGGCGAACGGCTGGAATAAAAGCCAAGCCATGACTGCTCTCACACTAGGCCTGCGCGACCAGGCCTTAACAGTTCTGGAAGCTCTCGGTGAGGAAGTGACTTATGAGCAACTCCTTGAGGCATTGGAGGCGAGATATGGCGACGCTCACCTGGAACACGTCTTTCGTGCGCAGCTTAAAGATCGCGTGCAGCGCATCAACGAAAACCTGCAGCAGTGGGCTCTAGAGGTGGAGAAGCTGGTGCGAAAAGCATACCGGTCTGTACCTGCGCTCATTGAATGCAGACTGGAACTGGGAACCTGGTGCAGACATTCATCGACGGCATCCGTGACCTGGAAGTCAGAGCTGCTGTGAGGCTCGGGCACCACGAGACGCTTAAGGACGCCTTGGCCCATGCACTGGAGATGGAAGCTGTGCGGCAGGATCATCGTTCCCATCGCGTCAGTGAGGTTGCAGCAGCTACTGTTCGCGACCGCAACAAAGGATACAGACCAAGGTGCTATGGCTGTGGGGAAAAGGGCCACCTTCGATTCAGCTGCCCTAAGCGAACCGTGGAAAGGAGAGTTGATCGATCTCGAGGGGGTAGTGCAGCTAACGGCACTGCCTGGCGGCGACAGGATCATCGTTCACCTCACGCTAGGGAGCTTACAGCAGTTACGGTTCGCGACCACAATAAAAGATACAGCCCTAGGTGCTATGGCTGTGGCAAAAGGGGCCATCTTCGGTCCAGCTGCCCTAAGCACACCCTAGGAAGGGAAGGTGAACGGTCTCAGAAAGGAAGTGCGGCTAACAGCACCGCCCAGCAGCAGCAGGAATACGACTTTGAGATCGAACATCGCAGCGGAAAATCTCACGGCAACGCAGATGCATTGTCAAGAAGACCTTGTCCTGAAGATTGCAACCATTGTACTAGGCAAGAGAGTAAGGAAGTGGTATCCGTGAGGATGCTCAGGACAGACCACCTCAGCAACGGGTGGAAGGACAGCCTACGACATGCACAGCAGGAAGGTCCGGACATCAAGCCGATTCTGGGATGGATGAAGGCCCGTGCTACCAAGCCTAAGTGGAGGGACGTCTCAGCGATGAGTTCAACCACGAAAAGCTATTGGGCCCAATGGGATAGCTTGCTGCTTCAGGATGGAGTCCTGTGCCGTAAATGGGACAATGGTCGAGGAGACAGCTGTCGTTTGCAAATGGTTGTCCCTAAAGCTAAAGTGCCGAATGTTTTACAGCTGTGCCATAATGGTCGTTCAAGAGTCCATCTGGGAGTTAAACGAACTCTACTGAAGGTCCGAGAACAGTTTTACTGGGTCCACTATCGTGACGATGTGGAGGATTGGTGTCGTACATGTACAAGTTGTGCGGCTGTGAGGGGACCTCAGACACGGAGTAGAGGAGCATCGAAATTGTACAATGTTGGTGCACCACGGGATAGGACATCCCTTGACATTGCGGAGCCGTTACAAAAAGATGCGATCGAGACAGAGTGGAACTCGGCGACACAAGCGAAACTTCGGAGCGGAATTAAGTGAATTAGTGTGTTTAATTATTAGTGTTTTTGACTTTAATTTGTATAAAGTAAATTAAAGTGTTAATTTGGGTAATTCTATCGGCAATTTTTATTGTCACGAACCTCAAGCTCGTAACAATTGGTGTCAGAAGTCAATATATATCGAGTGGGACCCCCAGTAAGGATTCAGAAACGAGAGTGACCACACTTTTGGAAGACTGTCGCAGTGTTCTCTCCCCGAACGAATTGGTCAAGGCGAAGAAGTTGTTACTCAAGTACGCCGATGTATTCTCGTCAAACGATGCTGACATAGGAAAGACTGGCTTAGTTCAACACAAAATAAACACAGGAGAGGAATTGCCTATCCGTCAGCGGCCAGGAAGATTGCCGGTAGCACGTGAAAAGGAAGTGGAAACCATGATTGAGGGAATGGTGAAGGATGGTGTTATTGAACCTTCATCTAGTCCATGGTGTTCACCCGTGGTGCTGGTAAAGAAGAAGGATGGCAGCATGCGGTTCTGTGTTGATTACCGCCGTCTGAACGACGTTACAAAGAAGGACAGCTACCCCTTGCCAAGAATTGATGACACGTTGGACATGCTTACAGGAGTAAAATGGTTTAGCACGCTGGATCTAAAAAGTGGCTACTGGCAAGTTGAAATTGACCCTAAGGACAAGGAGAAAACTGCGTTCTCGACGGGAAAGGGTCTGTGGCAATTTAAAGTAATGCCGTTTGGGTTGTGCAATGCTCCAGCAACGTTTGAAAGGCTGTTGGAACTTGTACTTACCGGGCTAATTGGCGACGCCTGTCTAGTCTACTTGGATGACATCATCATCGTGGGCCGTACGTTTGAGGAACACCTTCAAAACTTGGAACGCGTGCTCATGAAGATTAAGAGTGCCAACCTCAAGTTGAGTCCGAAGAAATGTTCACTATTCAAACGGCAAGTCAACTTTTTGGGGTATGTAGTGTCGGAAGAAGGTATCCGCACGGATCCAGAGAAAATCGCAGCTGTAAAGGATTGGCCGGTTCCAAAAGACAAGACGCAGGTTAGAGCATTTTTGGGTTTGTGCTCCTATTACCGACGTTTTGTGAAGAACTTTGCAGATATAGCCAAACCTCTGCATAAGCTAACCGAGGAGAAGCGACATTTCTGCTGGGATGAAAGTTGTAACATCGCATTCCAGGAGCTCAAGGACCGTCTGTGCAAGACACCTATTTTGGGATACCCTGATGTAAGCAAAGAGTTTATAGTTGACACAGACGCAAGTGATATAGGACTTGGCGGTGTGCTGTCTCAACGTAATGGTGACCAAGAGGTCGTGATAGCGTACTTCAGCAAGTCGTTGTCAAAACCGTAAAGGAACTACTGTGTCACAAGACGCGAATTGCTAGCTGTGGTAAAGTCGTTGCAACATTTTAGCAAATATCTTCTGGGACGAAAATTTCACTTACGAACTGACCATGCTGCATTAAAATGGCTATTGCAGTTTAAAAACCCAGAAGGACAAGTTGCGAGGTGGATTGAACTACTGCAGGAATACGACTTTGAGATCGAACATCGCAGCGGGAAATCTCATGGCAACGCAGATGCATTGTCAAGAAGACCTTGTCCTGAAGATTGCAAACATTGTACTAGGCAAGAGAGTAAGGAAGTGGTATCCGTGAGGATGCTCAGGGCAGACCACCTCAGCAACGAGTGGAAGGACAGCTAACTACATGCACAGCAGGAAATCCGGACATCAAGCCGATTCTGGAATGGATAAAGGCCAGTGCTCCTAAGCCCAAGTGGAGTGAAGTCTCAGCGATGAGTTCGACCACTAAAAGCTATTGGGCCCAGTGGGACAGCTTGCTGCTTCAGGATGGAGTTCTGTGTCGTAAATGGGAAAACGTTCGGGGAGACAGCTGTCATTTGCAAATGGTTGTCCCTAAAGCTAAAGTACCGGATGTTCTACAGCTGTACCATAATGATTGTTCAGGAGGCCATCTGGGAGTTAAACGAACTCTACTGAAGATCTGAGAGCGGTTTTACTTGGTCCACTGTCGAAACGATGTCGAGGACTGGTGTCGCAAATGTACAAGTTGTGCGGCTGTAAAGGGACCTCAGACTCGTAGTAGAGGTGCATTGAAGTTGTACAATGTTGGTGCACCATGGGAAAGAATAGCCATTGACGTGGCGGGGCCGTTTCCGGAGAGTGAAAGCGGTAACAAGTATTTCATGGTTGTGATGGATTACTTCACTAAGTGGCCAGAAGTCTTCGCCATTCCAAATCAAGAAGCTTCAACAGTTGCTGATAAACTAGTTCATGAAGTCTTCTGTCGTTTTGGTGTACCTTTAGAGATTCACAGCGATCAAGGAAGGAATTTCGAGTCTCAAATATTCCAGGAAACTTGCCGAGTTATGGGTACTCATAAAACAAGAACGACTTCTTATCACCCGCAATCTGATGGAATGGTGGAACGATTTAATCAGACATTGGAGAGGTACCTAGCAAAAGTTGTAGACAATCGGCAACGAGATTGGGACAAGCACATACAACCGTTTTTGTTGTCATATCGAAGTTCTGTTCACGAAAGTACAGCAGTGACACCAGCTTTCTTTCTTTGGAAGGGAATTACGGCTGCCTGCGGACCTGATCACCGGGATACCACCTGATGCCCCACGCAGTATAACCGATTATGCAAATGACTTGCGGAACAAAATGAATGACATTTATGAGCACGTCAGACAATCGGGCCAGCAAATGTCTGAGAAAATGAAAACCCGGTACGACCGCAAAATGAACAATAAAGGGTTCAACGAAGGTTCATTAGTGTGGTTGCATAATCCAGTCCGCAGCAAAGGGAAATCTCCTAAGCTTCAAGCTAAATGGGACGGCCCGTACCGGATTGTGACCAGGATCAACGATGTAACCTACCGGATACAGAAAGGCGCAAGAGGGACTCCTAAGATCGTCCACGTGGATCGCCTAGCGCGTTATTATGGGGCCGATAATGCTCGGGACGAGCATGTCTTAGGAGGGGGCAGTGTTACGCCGCGCTCAAATCAGCGCACTAGCGCCATCTAGTGTCAGGAACGAGAGCGAGGGGAGCTTTGCAGTAAATGACATCACAAATCTTTCGACCGACAGCGCCACCCGAAGAACTAAGTTTCTGGAAAATCTACACTCGAATACTCGTTGCCTGGCGCGCATTTACCTGAATGTTCGGGACGCTTCTTTGCTAATTATATAAATAGGCGCTGCAAGATGCGATCGACAGAGTTGAACTCGGCGACACAAGCGAAGCTTCGGAGCGGAATTAAGTGAATTAGTGTGTTTAATTATTAGTGTTTTAAGTTTTAATTTGTGTAAAGTAAATTAAAGTGTTAATTTAGGTAATTTTATCGGCAATTTTTATGGTCACGAAGCTCAAGCTCGTAACAATATTTCTGTTGCCAAATAACAGTGCTTGCACTGCTGTGCTCCGGATTGAAGGGAATAGAAAGGCAATGTAATTTAGCTCTGAGGAATTTCTTCTTAAATCTCGGAGATGTCATCATCTGTAGCCTTAATTTTTTTTTATAGAATAAGAGTGACAAACGAGCATACAGTCCACCTGATGATGAGTGGATGCTGTGGCCCATAGACATCTACATCTATCCTCGATTACAAAACAAAATGCAGATGTGTTGTCACCCGTGAGGACTAAGATGGAATGCCTCGTTTCCAGTAAAATGGGTCTCTGGTTCTCTACACTCACCGTACGAAACACAACAGCATTAGGCTGCTATTTGATGATGGTATTCTGTGAGAGCGTGGTCCGTCCCCCGTCGAGCCGACCCATTAGTGCTACAACTATACAATTAATATACAGTAGTATGTAGTTGTATGTAGTTTCAGCATGGCTCTACCACAGCAGTTGTAGCGGGCACATCAAGTGGACTGTAAGTTCGTTTGCCGTTTTTCTTCATTGAACTGTAGCGAGCAACACAGGATGCAGGCTATAGAAATCTAATATAATTATAGACTCTGAGGCATTTCTTCTTAGACCTTAGAGATGACCATGCATCTGTAGTCTTATTTTTTGAAGATAGCTGCATGTATCCATTAATTGTAATCCTCCGAGTTGAAAACGCATCTGTAGTCTTCGTTTGCGAAGGTTTTGTTTTAAAAATGTTTGAAGTTTTCTAAAGTGCAGCACGTTGCAACGATATTGTGGTTGTAGCACGATCAGAACGGCTCTTTCAGGAACAGATCATGCTTTTACAGAATACCAGCGTAAAGTATTAGCTTAATACTGCCTGGTTTTGTATGGTGAGTATAGGAAAACGACGCATTCCATCTTAGTACTCAGGGATGACAACGCATTTATATTTTAATTCCTAATCGAGTTTTAATATCGATGTCTCTGAGCCACAGTATCCACTGCATTAAGTGGACTGCGGTGGTCGTTTGTTACCCTTATTCTAAAAAAAACAAAGAAGTTGTCTGCAGGTGTCCAGTAGCTACTTGCCATCAGGTGGGCTGTAAGTTGTGGCCACTAGTCATTCATCATTGTACTGCAGCGGGCGAGACAGCAGAGTTGGCGAGTGGTGGTGGTAGTGGTGGGGAGCTGCGGGTGTGGCTGGCCGCGGGCGGCGTGCGCGCGCTGGGCGGCCCGCCCGCCACCTTTCACTGCGACAAATCCGCGCCGGCACCACTGCTCGACCACGACGCCACGCTACCCAGGACCGACTTCTCGGAGGTGAGCTCACACTACCGCACTTCTCATTTCTCAACACCTTATACAAGTTATACGTACTTTGCTACACAAGCAAACTGTATTTTGTGAAATAAAGCCAACTGTATTTTGATTGCAGCACGGATGGCTTATATAAAATAACTCTTATATAAAATAACTGCCACGACAGCCAACACACCACAGTAAATAAATATTATTTTTTTGTACAATAAGAGTGTCAAACGAGCATACAATCCACCTCATGTTAAGTGGATGCTGTGACCAATGGACATCAATTATCGCTTAAAAATCAAAATACGTAAACTTCAGTTCTTTACATTTACCACTAGATAATACAGTAACCGCGGACATAAATCTGCATTTTTTTAGAATAACACGAGGGACTTGAATACTGTTTTTCTAAGCCACTGCTTGATTACTTAAATAGTAAGTGATAATGCAGTCGAAAAATGTATAGCGCACTGACTTAACATAAGCATAACATGATAATCAGAAGGAAAGACACATGTTGGCAACTTAATCCTCTCCTTTGCAGTACGCGTGATGAACGATGAATTGAAAATAAGCATAAAAGGCGAGTTGAATTAAATAATCGTTATCTTTATATGATTAATTATATATAATATTTAAGTCAACCCGCCTTTTATGCTTTTTTTTTTCTGGTTTTACGATTCACAATATATCGAGACACTTCCCTTCACCTCTCTATCATATCACAAGAATATAATAACTCTTTTAGAATTGGAACTTTCTTACCAATTTAACCAAAGCAATAGGAACTATATTATGTAAAGACTAAACTGAAGCATTTAATTAAGCCACTTAGATAAAATCTTTCTGTCTTCGAATCTTATTGTCCACCACAACAAAATACACGTAAAAATACCTACGTAAAGATTTTGCAAAACAAAGTAAAGTCGACTTTATTGCGAGTCCCAAAGATTAAATTCGCGTGGTATTTAAAGCATCTGTCTTAAATTATTAAAATAACTTTATCTTATCCCTACAATAGTGTTCATTTTAATCCATTCAAAGGCATATTAAACATCTAAAGTAAAACATGCTCGAATTTGTTAAAGTTTTCCACTCAATTATAATGTAATTTTCTTATTCTACTACATTTTATCGATTAACTTGTTAGATATTAACATATTTATATCCATACATACGTATAATAACTGTACAAAATATTCTAAGGATATGTGAAGCAACAATTCCTCACTGAAATTTGAAGGGCCGTGTTTCCAAGCGTGACACCATAATAATAGTTAGTTGATGATAATGCATAAAGCAATAGCAATAAAATATATGTAGGTATACTTCTATACATTAATATTATTCATTAGCCTGTTAAAGTCCACTACTGGAGTTGGGCTTCCATCTTCACATTATCGATTGACGATCGTAGCACTAGAGAAATCGTACCTTGGATGCTACTGTCCGTCGCTTGTTTAGATATTTTGCGAAGAAGATAATATACCGCCACCGCCATCTATCGGAATTTGTAAGATATTTGTGGCGTATCCAGGAGTAAGTACGTCTAAGTCTTACGACATCCTCGAGGTGGAATGATAATACATTCATTGAAAATAAAAATATAACTTTCAAGTAAATTTGACGGTACGTTACGTACCGTCAAATTAGTTAAGCAATAAGTTAATTGTACTTTGCCCATAATAATCGCGCAAGAGCAAGCAATAAGTTAACAAAGTTTTACGGCAATCTGATGAACAGTATGGCGGCGCATATAATACGAACAAATAAACATTAATTTTTATGTAATAAAAGATTAAAGTTACATCTTATATACGTTTTGTCAGGCTCTGGCCTCCTCTTTTTTCTGGAAGGGTTTCAGTGCAAAAAGTGGCGATTGCGCTGCCCCAATGTGTGTTGGCAGATTTTACGTTTATAATTTTTTTTATTCATCATGCACGCAGTTTTTTTTTAAATTGTATTTTCTTCAATAATCTTGGTAAGGTTAGTCACCACGCTGGTTTTCCCAAAAGTCAAAAAAGTTGTATGTAAACAACCAGAATGACAATATAATACCAAGTATACACTGACCTCTATAGCGTACTTGTATATAGAGGTCAGTGCAAGTATAGTATTCAGCAAAGAGTATATAAATCACCATGTTTAATATTAACTGAAACGATGATACTACACAACTATACTCTGTCAAATTAAGCTTAATAATTTTGACAGCTCACGCCTATAAGTTTCATATTTTAACTTCCCGCTAAGAAAATTGAAAATTTTCAAAAATCGGGGAGTTATTATTTTTACCCCGTCTTTTGAAAATTGAGTTTTCATCAAAACTTGACGTTTTCGATCGAGTCGATTTATAATCCACTATTCATGAAATTATCGATAGAAACTCACGAAAATTATCAATTATCAGTAAACTCAAAGTTCAACTGGATAACGTTTTGTGAGCTATCACAGTTGTATTAAATCACGAATTAAATTCGGGGGAACTTGCAGGCATGGCTGTGGCGACTGGTGCCCGTGGGGCTGAACGGCACGGCCAGCAGCACGGCGCGCGCGCCCGACTGCATCACGCGCTACGAGGCGACCGCGCTGTGCGTGTCGAGGACGGGACTCGCCATATCCAACCCGGCTGTTCTGCAAGTTAGTATTTCGTTAATAGGTATAATTCGCTCAAAAAAAATCGTCTGGTCCCGGATTCAATTCCTGGGTCGACCCAAAAGTCAAGAAAGATTTTTTGTAATAAAACAATAATACAAGAAAATGCAATCACAATGTACAATCAATAGTACAATAAAAATTTGTATGTATTAAATTCACTTTCAATTTGATTTTTGCCCACCGAAACAGACAACAAGCAACACGAACAACAACAACAAACACACCCAAATCGAAAAAGACAGGCAGCGACTGCGAGAGAAATTCTTGACGATCGTCATCAACCCGTAAAAATCAACTATATAGACGTGAACATCTCTTAAAGTAGACATGTTATAACAATTAAGTTATTATTATTATTACAAGTGGAGTTATGCGACTATGAAATATATGTAACCCAATGTGGACCCAAGTATATAGGCATATTTAAAATAATAACTTTAAGGAATATATATATATATATATATATATATATATATATATATATATATATATATATATATATATATATATATATATATATCATTAAATTTCTAAGAGGTTTATCTTATTAAACTTACATACCCACACGTAGATATGGATCGTGCCTTGTCTTTCAGCGTATCAATAACTAATTACTATAAAACTTATTGTTCAATTAGAATTTTTTTTAATTCCAGGTGTTTCGAGAATTCTTCATTCACGCAGACGGTCCCAAAAAGCTGAGGCGAGGCGATAACACCATTATTAGATATCGTATTTTCAACTACTTGTACGAGCCTTTAAGCGTAAGTAAACACATTTATTTTATTTTAGTTTATTTATGGATTTACTTGTGTAAAGTTTGGATTGGATGAAACATTAATTAAACTTGTAAGCATGAATATAATAGAATATTTACATACCTCCAAAGGAGCTTTTAATCGAAGGACGACAGTGGGAAACCATAAAGATAAACTAAGATCCTAATGGGCCGTACAATGAAAGATTTTATTAATATTACATAGAAACTTAAAGAAAATATAAAATATTTTTCTAAAATATGTATTTAGGCTATGAAGAAGTAGCGATCTCTGTTTGTCGACTGAGAATGCGCCGCACAACTAACCCTAAACCATTGATCCGATCTGAAATGAAGAGTACTACTTACAAATATGTATGTATATATACCCGCTATGAAAATCAATGATTTTCAAAAAATCGGGAAGTTATTGGTTTCACCCCAGTTTTCGAAAATCGAGGTTTCATCAGACCTTGACGTTTTGAGGTCCTAGGAAGCTATTGTGACTATTCCTACGAGGACGTCACGTCACGTACGACGTCCGTGTGCTAGTGTACGCGAGCGTGCGTGTGTGTGTCTATGTAAACCTCCCGATTTGAACTAACTTCGTCTCGTTCGAAAAGGGTTTCACCAAACTTAGATTTCTAATACTGTTTCAACCGATTTAGACCAGTAAATTTAGAGAAATCTCAAAAATAAAATTTCCAAAAAAAATTTCTTGATATATCTTTTAAATAGATGTAACGATCAATTCCAAAATCCATTATGCTCTTAAACATGAAAAACGACGTTGATTCCTGTGAACCGCTTCAAAATCGTTTAATGCATTCAAGAGAATACAATAAGGCGTAAGAATGCTAGGCTTTGTATTGCGTAACGCTAAAGTGTTTACAAATAACCACATTAAGATCCTACTGTACAACAGCATAGTACGAAGCATACTTGTGTATTGCAGTGTATTATGGAGGCCACATTATGCGACACACTCCTTACGATTGGAACGTCTGCAAAAAAAGTTCGCAGCTAATTTGGCCTATCGGAATGGGATTCACAAAAAAATTCGGTCTTACGAAAAACGATTAAGATTCTTTAAAATTTTATCCCTGGAAAATCGGAGAAATTTGCTTGACCTGTCATTTCTTGTTAAAATTTTTAAACAAAAAATTAACTATCCCCTCTTGCTCTAAAAATTTAAATTTCGTGTTGAGAATTCCTCGCGCTCCCATGACTCCACTTTGCCCTCCTTTAGGAAATCTGTCTTAGGCGCAAACTCCCCAATTCCAAGGTTGTGCAAATTGGTCAATGGACATAGTGACAAAGTTGACATTCACGCCGAACCATTTGCCAAAATTAAGAAAGTTCTAGCTTTAGCCTGGTCTGAAACTAACAAATAATAATAGTACATAATATATAGTAATGATAATAATATTTTTTACCATATACTTATTTTCATTATTATGTAATTATACTTCTTTTTATTCGTATTTATAATCTTTCTCGATGCATCTGGTGTTTCCCCTAAACGATTGTTACACTTAGCTACGTAAGTTAGTTCTTAAGCCATTTTGTTTAATACAGTGTAATCAAACATTGATAACCTTAATAACAAAAAGAGAAATCGATGACGAAAATTTCAAAAAAAAGTGTTTTTTTTTCACATTACTTTTGAATTTATAGTTTAATCGGTTTTTTCTTTCATAGATTATATTATTTTTCTTAATCCACGTCTTAAAAATACCTCGTCGATTGCCACCAACTACATCAAAATCGGATGATCCGTTCGAAAGTAATCGTTGTCGAAAAATTTCAAATAAAGTGTTTTTTTTTTAATAACTAAGAAATTTCTACTCGTATCGTTTTTGATGATGTGTTATGAGTTAACTATTAGTTTGTAAAAATATTTGTCGAGCGTCTTGAGATCGAACATAGCGAGAAGCTCCAGGGATTGGCCTGCAGTCAACCGTTTTTCAGATTTTGTTTAATACATACGACAGTGAATATTTATTTTTCTGAAGAAATAACGATCTATTTTCTGTTGTTATTATCTGGTAGGTTAATGACTGTATGAGTTACGATCGCTTTGCCTTCCCTGCACGGTAAAATATTATAAAATTTTATACAAGCAAATGCCTACTTACCTATTGCAGTATATTATATTCTAAATTTATGTACTTAGCTACTTAGCGTTGATAAACAGACATATTATTTTATTTACTCTGAGTGTTGCTTCCGTACTTCTGGTAGAATTTCGAACACAGATTATACTAGTAGATACAAGGTATAGTGTTACCAACTTTACTGTTCAGTTGACAGAGTCGTTAGTGGAGAGCTCACTATTGCCACTTACGAAATTTACCGAGGAAATAGGTGACTACATATTCACAGCACAGCAAATAATAGCTTACAGCGAATGTCATTTATAAAATGGCGGCCTTAGTTCCAATTTTGTTCACGTGAACAGATAAGTTGGGGGCACTGTATGTCTATATTGAGGATAAAAGTGGAGTAAAGTTAATTTATCATAATATTTTTAAAGGGAAAAAGCAAAAAGAAAAAGAGACAAATACATATATAGAATTCTGCCTGCGAGTGAATTAGGTGAAATGCAGTGTAAATTGTTTATTTAAAGGTTTCACTTCTACCGCGTGTGGACTGTACACATGTTCTTTTTTATTATAATTCTAATCAAACGTATAAAATTGCATCGCATCGAAGAGAACATTTAAATTCTATAAAGTACCTATATTTTATATCGAGACAAAGATACATGCGGTTCTGACGCGAAGCAATCGCAACACATCACGACACGCAAATATACATCTCACCATATTAAATGTATGAAACCGATATCGTTCTGATGCGTCACAACACAACACGTCAGACAAATGTAGATCTAGCTTTAGGCTGTGCTCTGCCCAGATAAATACATAAAAGCGTTGTTGCAGGTGGAAATGGAAGTGATATCTGAGGCGCTAGTCGAAGGGCCTCGCATAGAGCGCGCGTGCGTGGGCGCTCGCAGCGCGGTGGCGCGGCGCGCGGCGCTCAGTGTGCGTGCGAGCGGCACGGCGCGTGTGCACTTGCGGGCGCGATCGCTCAACGACACCAGCTGCGGTAACGCACCCCAAACCAAACAAGTCACGTACGTTGCCCTCTTTACAATTCAAATAAAAAGTTGTCTTGCGGTACCGCCAGTGCGGGTGCTTTCAAGCGGGAGGTGCTTTTCAAACTAGGCAAGATTCTTTTTATTTCATTACGCGGAAATAAGCAAATTAAGTTCTAACAACTTCAATACAATGGATTTCCACAATGTAACAACGCCTGATTCTTTTAATTATCTTAAAATAAAAATGCTTTTCAAAATTCTATTTCACAACTATATAACTTTGCTGAACAGAGTCTCGGATTGGGGACGACTAAATCTAGTCCAGTTTAACCCCCAGAAGACACAAGTTTGCGCGTTAACCGCTAAAAAGAACCCCTTTGTCGTATCCCCTCAGTTTCGAGGCACTCCCCTTGTTGCCTCAGCCAGTATCGGAATCCTCGGCGTTGACATATCGAGTGACGTGCAGTTTCGTGGTCACTTGGAAGGGAAGGCCAAATTGGCCTCTAAAAAGCTTGGCGTGCTCAGCAGAGCGGGACAGTATTTCATGCCGGCACACCGCCTGCAACTTTACAAGGCGCAGGTTCGGCCGCACATGGAATTCTGTTCCCATCTCTGGGCTGGGGCTCCCCAGTACCAGCTCCTTCCACTTGACCGCATCCAGCGCAGAGCGGCTCGAATCGTCGACGACCGAGTGCTTTCCGATCGGCTCGATTCACTGGCGCTGCGAAGAGATGTTGCATCTCTTTGCGTATTTTATCGCATCTATCACGGGGAGTGCTCTGAGGAATTGTTCGGATTAATCCCAGCCGCCAAATTTCGTGAACGCACTACACGGCAAACGTCCCGATACCATCCACACCACCTGGATGCTTGGCGGTCCACCACTGTACGTTTCACAAGGAGTTTTCTTCCGCGTACAACCTCTGTGTGGAATAGTTTACCACCGGCGATTTTTCCGGACCGATACGACCTGGGGACCTTCAAGAAAAGAGCTTACTCCTTTCTAAAGGGCAGGCAACGCACCCGCGATTCTCCTGGTGTTGCGGTTGATCATGGGCGGCGGTAGTCACTTAACATCGGGTGAGCCGCATGCTCGTTTGCCCTCTCTTCTATAAAAAAAAATATATATATAATATCTATAACTATGCTAAATCACACGGCTATATACCAGTGTTATATCTGAGTTAAACCGCGGACGGATGGACGGGCATGGTAAAACTATAAGGGTTTTTTTGTTGTTTAACTAGGAATCTCTAAAATATAAACTAGGTTATAGGTTATATATTATAACTAACAACCCGCCCCTAACTTCGCCTAGATTTATAAATGTGGCGTTAGTTAGAAGTAAGATAATCATTAAATATCAATTTTATCAATTTAATTTTTTATAGCATTGGGTTACGAGCACACAATTCACCTGATATTAAGTGGATACTTTGCCCCATAGACATCCAAATTTATCCTCAATCAACACGTTCGCGTGAGCAACCTTATCTCTAAATGTTTGTACTGAGGCGCACCTTTTTACCCATAAAAAGTTAAGCAACGTCTAAAGACGTCCCGCCGTAATACGTATGCCTTAGAACTGTGATATGCGGTGCAACGTTTCTTCACGTCCGACGTTTATACACGTTGCCGCCACCGCGCAGGCCTAATATACCATACTAAACGACACAACGTTCATAGGCGTCAACTTAAATTTAGGAAATTAAAATGATACAACTGGCTTGGCATATAAGTTTAATCAAAAACAGAGGTAGGTAGTTTCTTTACAGACAAAATTAAACTTAATTAAAATCACAACAATCAAAAATCTTTATCATTCTTTATAATTGTACGAGACCAAAATATCTATTACTTTTTATTCAGCCTTAATTGTTTATGTACCTATTTATTAATAATTAACAAACATTATTTAATTATTAGGAAGGTATAGAATATGTAGGCTACAGGTGTGTACCTGTTTGATTATCCCACTCTTCAAAACACGAAGGGCATAGAGCTGGCTTGTCTGGGCACCCTTTGCACCTATAGCTACTTTCTCTTCGTGTCTTATTTTTAGTACACATCTTGCATTTTAAAAATATACTCTTATTAGAGGAAATTTTTTTAGGTATCTTATCAGGCCAGTGATCAGCCGAAATAGATGTTTCTTGCTTATTCGGGGATGGTACGGATTCGGTTCTTACTTTTTGTCGATTATCATATCTATGATGTTTTATTAATTTGTCCGGTTTATCTATTTTCTTCTGGATCTAATTTTAAAAGTTTAAATATTAAATCCTCACGAAAATCTATAAATTCATAATTCTTTTAGCAAATTCTCTTAGCATTACCTTTACGATATTTTTTATAAATATAAAAGCTGTTCCATACTGCTAGGTCTAGTATATGAAAAAATACCTTTTTGTACCACCTCACTGTCTTACTGGGAGATGAATAGTATGAGACCATTTAGTCGGAACGGTCAATACCTGACATATATTTATTATAAATTGAGACTTCCAGCGGTTTAGATTTAGATTCACCGTATCTGTTATGATCGTTAATTATTTTAGGATGGTATAAGGTGGTAATCATGTGTACAGGTCTTTTGTCGACCCATTTGGACACGTACACTTTATTTTTCCGCGCCCAAACATGTCCTTTTTTAAGTTTTTTAGAAACAAATACTTTAGGATTATCTTTCCTGTTTGCTCTTAAAGTTCCAGTACCCGGTTGACCGAGCTTTGCTCGGTATTTTTCGCTCGATTTTTTTAATTCGTGTGTTTTGGAAATTATATTTAGATACAAATTACATACTGATGAATTATAAATAATATTTTTTGATCTTAGCGACATAACAGAAAAAACTGAACTGGTTATTTGAATAAAAAATCATGAGTGCAATTATTTTTATTTAAATTTTCGTGTTTTTAAAAAATACTAAAAAAAGGGCTCGAAAAAAATATATTTTCTCAAAAAAGAAAGAAACTTGAAAAAAAAAAATAAAAAAGTCGGTCGGTCGGTCTGGGCTCGAACCGAGGTTTTACGATTTTGTGACAGCCCATTATACCAATAAGCTATTTATAATCATTATCAAACTGTCAAAATTTACCTTCTTATTCTAACTATATTGTAGCAGTTTTTAATTGCCTAAAAACACGGACAAAAAGACATTTTCTAAAAATAAATCTTAGCTAGATCGATTTATTATCCCCGAAACTCCCTGGACACTAAATTTTATGAAAATCGTTGGAGCCGTTTCCGAGATCCCGATTATATATATATATATATATATACATATATACAAGAATTGCTCGTTTAATAGTATAGGATTGGTATGAGTTTTTAAATCTAATAGTTTTTCAGACAAGGGTACTGAATTATAATAATTGTCCATGAAAAGATGGTGGCCTTTCAACATATACGGCCTCATTAGCCCAAGAACGAGATTTTCAGTTTTCTTTCCCTTATCAGAAGGATCATCAGTCTTCCCAGTATACATAATTATATTCAGCACAAAATATGATATGTAAAATTTTATTCCATATCCTGCTTTTTTGCCTTTCATGTACTGTCTGAACTTTAATCTTCCCCTAAACAACAGTAAAGATTCATCTAATGAAAGCTCTTTTTCAGGTTTATAACAATTTTGAAATATTTGACACATGTTATCTATAAAACTACTGATCTTAGCACTTCCTTTAGCATTTAAGTCTGAAGCGTAAGGACATCTTAGTATTTGTTCGAATCTTCTTTGTGACATAACATACGGAAATATTGGATGATAATACAGAATGTCTGAATAGGTAAACAGTTTTCGTTTTTTAGGAACAGATATTTGTCCTTGTAATAAACACAGTCCTAGAAATTAAAAAAATTCATCTTCGTCAACTTTTCTGAACGAGTATCTACGACTATGTCTTGTCATTGGTCTATTTTTATTGCATAGAGCCTCACCATATTTATTTGTATGTTCGATAAGTTGACTTACAATATGAGATGGAAATAACTGTCTGAATACATCGAGAATCGAAGTATTTTCATCAATATGAAACTGGACGCCTGTTGATGTAGAATTAAAATTGAATTCTGGGATATCTAATGTTGTGTGTTCCCAATTTACAGTAGCAGGTGGTGTAATGGGCCTGTGATGCCTCTCCGATATATTGCTTGGTCCTGGTTCTAGGTCTTGCATTGTTATATTTGAGCTACAATCAGGCTCCTGTTACTCTTCGACCGGTTGGGTAGTATTAGTCTGGAGTATTGATTCCGATTGCATAGATTCACATGAAGTAATAGAATCATCATGACTACATGGAACATCTTCAGTAAGTGTCACATCTAGATACCCATCATAATGAGTCTGTAAAGATTCGGTTTTGTCCACATCAGATGATGATAAGCTCGAACTCGAACTTAAGGTACGATTACGCAATGGAGCTGTATTTACAGGTTGAGATCTACTAGAAGGACGATTATATAACTTACTTCTTCTTGAAGTTCTATTTACGGAAGTGTTTCTGCTGTCACTACTCACTTCATCATTACAAGGATTATAGTCTCCATCAGATCCATACTGACCATCATCACTAACACTGAATGGATCTGGTATCGAGCTTCCCGTCGACGCTTCTTCGAAAAGTCTCATAATACGTTCTTCTTCCTTATTCATCTATAACAATGCAAAATGACACATTTACTAAAGCAAATAGCAAAGTAAATATATATTAAATTTTGATTAAAACCATAACACCATATATTTTAAGATTATTACTATATTCTCACTGGTCAAAATAAGCTAATGTAAATACAGCACAGAATAACCGTTAGCAAATTTTCTTTCAAAATTATATCATATTCTTGCTAGTTATGACGTTGTTTGTTACTCACAAATATGCAAATGCTTATTCTAAATAAGCCTAATAAAAAAAGTTATAATATTTACTGACCTTTTATGAAAAAATATTAGGCAATCCAGATAAGTTGCACGACGTTCACAAATCAAACACGTTAGGTCATCTGACTGCGCGCAGGCCAACTGGCAGTGCGGATAGCGGTAGAAGGGAGGGCGTCATAAGACGTTGCGCGTGTCTGTGCGCGACCTTTGCATGTGTGCGTACAAAACTAGAACGACGTTTTTTTAAAGTCACGCGACGGTATAAGCTACGAAAATTGAATGTGTTGCGGCGCCACTTAGATGCGCCATAGGAATTCGCCTTTCAAATAGACGTCCAAAGATGTTCCGCGGGAATAAATATTACAATCTAGAGGCCGTCCTATGACGTTGCGCCATTTCATAATTCTATCAACATGACGTCGTAAGACGTTGCTCACGCGAACGTGTTAAGAATCAAAATGCAAATGCGTTGTCACCCCTGAGGACTAGGATGTAATGCCTAGATTCTAGTAAAAAGGTTCTCTGGTTGGAGACGACGACGACCTCAGCATTACGCTGCTATTTTACGCTGGTATTCTCCAAGTTTTTTTTTTTTAATTTTGACTCGCCAATTTAAGTTTTATTACAATCGATTCGGCCACTTCGAAAATCAGCTCGAACGGCTGAGAATGTACCGCTGAAACTGATTTTAATTACAAAGGGTTGCGTGAGTGGGTGTTCTTACAAAAAATTGAGTACGTTGGCTTTGTTTCGGCGTTACTAAAATGAACATAGCACGACGTCTATCTTTTTTATGTCCTAGATTTTAGAGATTATATGTACTTTTTCTGTTTATTAAATGTACAGTCAGTATTTTTTCTATAGCATAAGAGTGACAAAGTAAGTACTGTTCTTTAAAACATTTTTGTACGTATATGATTGTAAACTCACTTAGCCATCCTTACATAAATCGTACTATTGCTTTTAATCTCGGCCATAAATTAAAAATATAAGCATTATAGGTAGAAATGGTTTACGATAGAACTCAAATGGCCTTGATCATTAGGGTTACTGTTGCTTATATAATTTGACTTTTTAATACCTTTCTTAATAATTCTATTTTTTTAAGCTTAGGCTACTAGCATCTCTTCCGCGGATTGGCGATCATAGTACTACATGACACTTTTGACTCTGCTCTCCGACTAGTTATGACCCCATAATAAATACATACCCCATAATAATACATAATATAATATAATTATAAAATATTATAGTCTTGAAACTGCTACGTATACCATCCAGATTTTTATTGTTTATATTCTCACAAATGATAGAGTACAAATTACTTGTATCGTAATTGTAGATATATCGTGATGTAGATAGAGTGAAGGAGCATGTAACAAAACCCTTCGAATACCCACCTGAAATAGTAGTGAAACCTGCAAAATAATGAACATGGTGATATTTATTGTTTCAGCGATGAAGTTATAATTGAAATAGAAGTCGAACCTGAAGGCGTTCCAACAGAAGAGCACAGATCCACAATGCTGTGCGCTAGAGGTAAATTCAAAGTACGGAAATAAATAAACCATAGTAACGTGACACGCAATCAATTGTTGTATGAGGCTTGTTACCTTCTTTTTTGACAATCCATCATTTATTTAAAATTAAAGATACGCGTTGATTATAAAAACTAGCGCAATCTATAAGAACTAATTTGTACTACGATTTGATCGATAAGAGCTGCCTAAATGTTGTATCATCTCGTCATTGTCGAATCCTATACCTTTAAACGAGCAATTCTTGTATATATATAATCGGAATCTCGGAAACGGCTCCAACGATTTTCATAAAATTTTGTGTGCAGGGAGTTTCGGGGGCAATAAATCGATCTAGCTAGGATTTATTTTTAGAAAATGTCTTTTTGTCCGTGTTTTTAGGCAATGAAAAACTGCTACAATATCTTTGGAATAAGAAGGTAAATTTTGACAGTTTAGTAATGATTACAAATAGCTTAATTGGTATATTGGGCGGTTACAAAATCGTAATACCATGGTACGAGCCCAGACCGGCCTACCAACTTTTTTTAATTTTTTTTTAAGTTCCTTTCTTTTTTGAGAAAATCTATTTTTTCGAGCCCTTTTTTTAGTATTTTTTAAAAACATGAAAATTTAAATTAAACTAATTGCACTCACGATTTTTTATTCAAATAACCAGTTCAGTTTTTTCTATTATGTCGCTAAGATCAAAAAATATTATTCGAATGTCATTAGTATGTAATTTGTATCTAAATATAATTTCCAAAATACACGAATTAAAAAAAAACCGAGCGAAAAATACCGAGCTGAGCTCGGTTGACCGAGGGTACTGATAAGATTGTTCGAAAACAACAACATTAACAATTATATATTAACATTAACAACAACATTATGTTCATAATGTTAGCTTTATTTACTGACAGATGTTGATTTACTGGTGATATGAGATATCCTGGTTCGCTGAATCGTTTACGACATAACTTATATAACTTTATAAGTCAATGCAATATCCCGTATATTGCATTGATTTTGAGGATTGAGGCCTTTGTTCAGCAGTGGACTTACCAAGCAACATTACCGTACAATCCGAAGGCTTTATTTGTTTTCTAGGATATGAAGACAACTTATGGCCAGCAAAAATATATATGTTGGAGCCGCTTGCTGATTCTGTTCTTCAGCAGGCTCCTCGTTATATTCAAAATCATTTTCGGTGCTTTCCATTTTTAGCACCAATATTAAAGTGATAAGTTAACAATATGAGCCCATATATAGGTATATATGGCTCAATATTACCAAGCTCTGGGGTAACAATTTTATTAAGCGTTATTCAGGCATTTTGTTGAAAGCCTTTAGTTAACAATCGGGATAGGCATCCAATTAACTATCTGTGAACCATCTAATTACGGTATAATCTATTTTGTAGGTACATCGGAACCGGTCTCATCAAACGTGTCTTGGACTTGGAGTCCTCAGCAAATAGTGGCCGGCACTGAAGTGGTCACCGTGTGGGCTGTCGGCGATACCACCGGACCTTTGCTTGCCGTAAGAACACGTTTATTATATGCTTTATTGCAAATTATAAGACTATTTCTATTTACGAATATACGAACTTTGTTACCACGAATTTCTTATATTCGTAGTTATATAGATATATATATAGAACTTTGTTACCACAAAGTTCTTATATTACTGGCAGGTCACTCATATATGCACCAAAATTTGTACACATATGTGTGCCTAAACTTCGCGAATGAAATAAAAAACTCCCACACATATTTACATTTACATTATAGGAAACTTGCCGTGTAAATCTAAAACCCCCCAACATCCCTTGGGTGTCGTAAGAAGCGACTTACAGAGGGAAATAAAAACGGAGATGAAGTACAACAACAGGCCATAGCATGTCCATTATAATTCAATATGATGAAATCCCTGTCAAGCGTGGCAACTAGACATTAAATATTTTTTATTTATTTATTATGACATTACTATGGCGACAAGGCCTTCGGCCCAAAAGTATAAGTCAAATGCTACGTAGTAGAGCCACGTTGCAGCTATATTACAGTTGTAGCACGAATGGATCAGCTCGACTAGGGTAGGATCACGCTCTCACAGAATACCAGTGTACAATAGCAGCTTAATGCTGCTGTGTTTCGTATGCGAGTGTAGAGAACCGGAGACACTTTCAACTGGAAACGAGGTATTCCATCTCTCCGACACGTCTGGAGACAGATCAGGCGCAGGATCAACAGATTTACGTGTTTTTCGAGGCACATGGATCAATCACAGCCAAGTTTCTGATTTCGGGCAGCTATTGAGAATTTCTCGACAGAAAAACCCAATAACTGATTTTGGCCCGACCCAAAATTCGAACCCGGGAGCTCACAACCAGCAACCGCGTTTGTAACAAATAGACCAATGAGACAGTTAACTGATTTCTATAGAGAAATGCAGATTTAATATATATTTAATATATTGTTGTGTGAATAAGTCAACTAGCGCCATCTAGTGTCAGGAACGAGGGCGAGGGGAGCTTTGCAGAGAATGACATCACCGATCTCTCGACCGACAGCGCCGCCCGAGGAACTAAGTTTCTAGAAAATCTATACTCGAGCTCTCGGTACCTTACGCGTGTTTACTTGAACATTCCGGATATTTTGCTAATTTGAATAAATAGGTGGCGCAAGATGCGATCGAGACAGAGTTGAACTCAGCGACACAAGCGACGCTTCGGAGCGAAATTAAGTGAATTAGTGTGTTTAATTATTAGTGTTTTAACTTTAATTTGTGTAAAGTAAATTAAAGTGTTAATTTAGGTAATTTTATCGGCAATTTTTATTGTCACGAACCTCAAGCTCGTAACAATTGGTGTCAGAAGTGGGATAAAATAATGCCGATTTTACCTAAGGAGGAAACGGAGGGTGTCCGTACCCGAAGTCAACGCCAGCAGGAGACGGACCAGAGGAGATTTGGTGGTGCAACGCCGCAGATGTCTGAGGGCCAGCCGCCGGCCACGGAAGCCGGTCCGTCAGCAGCTTCTACGTCTGTGGCACCTGATTTAGGTGCTCTGATGGTGATGCTGCAGGAACAGGCACGCCGATTGGAAGAGCAGCTGCGGGGCGGACAGGAGGAACAGGCCCGCCGGCAGGAGGAACAGGCCCGTCGTTTAGAAGAGCAACTCCAACGCGATAAGGAAGAGCAGATGCTCCTCATGAAGGACCTTCACGCTATTTTCGGAAAAGAGATACGGGAGGTGAAGGATAAGGTTGCTCAACATGACAACCGCCTGTCGGAGGCCGAAACCCGAATCGACCAAGTAAACAATCGGGTTGACAACGTAATGGCTGACGTGAAGAAAACGCTGGACGACCTCAAACTTGGGGATGGAACAACAGCTCCCGTAGTAGTTACAACACCTTCGCTACGTGGATTCAAAGTGCCGCCGTTCGACGGTACCTCTTCCTGGTCAGCCTACAAGATCCAGTTCGAGGCTGTTATGAAGGCGAACGGCTGGAATAAAAGCCAGGCCATGAATGCTCTCACACTAGGCCTGCGCGACCAGGCCTTAACAGTTCTGGAAGCTCTCGGTGAGGAAGTGACTTATGAGCAACTCCTTGAGGCATTGGAGGCGAGGTATGGCGACGCTCACCTGTAACACGTCTTTCGTGCGCAGCTTAAAGATCGTGTGCAGCGCATCAACGAAAACCTGCAGCAGTGGGCTCTAGAAGTGGAGAAGCTGGTGCGAAAAGCATACCGGTCTGTACCTGCGCTCATTGAAGGGAACCTGGTGCAGACATTCATAGACGGCATCCGCGACCTGGAAGTCAGAGCTGCTGTGAGGCTCGGGCACCACGAGACGCTTAAGGACGCCTTGGCCCATGCACTGGAAGTGGAAGCCGTGCGGCAGGATCACCGTTCCCATCGCGTCAGGGAGGTCGCAGCAGCTATAGTTCGCGACCGCAACAAGGGATACAGCCCTAGGTGCTATGGCTGTGGGGAAAAGGGCCATCTTCGATCCAGCTGCCCTAAGCGAACCCTAGAAAGGGAAGGTGAACGATCCCAGGAGGGTAGTGCGGCCAACAGCACCGCCCAGCAGCAGCAGGGAAACGAGTAAAAGCCAGAACTGCGGGGCGGGTGCTGGCTGATGTTAAAAGAGCCCCAAGGATCTCGATCTCACAAACCCATGATGGGAACAGTCTAATCATCAAGGGCGAGGTCAACGGAATGCCGTGTAAACTGACCATAGACACTGGAGCCTCTCGTACGGTTGTTAGTTCCCAACTTATAAGTCAGTTCCTTGGGGACTCCGCATACAACCGAGAACGCATTAATTTGGTAACAGCCACCGGTCAGCGTATACCCGTCCGTGGAGAGAAGGAGATGGAGTTGAAGCTAGGCAACGTGATCTACCTGCATAATGTCATCGTGGCTGATATAATGGACGACTGCATCCTAGGCCTAGACTTTATGAGGAATAATTGTTGTGAGATCGACGTTAAGCAAGGTGTTTTGAAATGTGGACAGGAAGAACTTTTTATGGAAGGTGCGTTACCAGGGAACGTGTACAGCATTAAGAAGATTATTCTTCCGCCAAGATCGGAAACGATTGTTCCGGTTAGTCTTCCCCGAAACGCTGGGCAAGCTCACCGTTGTGTACTTGTGGAAAGGGTAAACAATGACCTTCCATGGAAAGTAGCTCGAACCTTGGTCAGGACCACTGACATCTCAGGAGTACGTGTGCTGAACCCTTGCGACCGGGACCAGATTATAGAAAAAGGCACATTAATTGGTACTTGTGAGGAAGTGGATTGGTTACGTCGGTGCCAATATATATCGAGTGGGCCCCCAGCAAGGACGCAGAAACGAGAGTGACCACACTTTTGGAAGACTGTCGCAGTGTTCTGTCCCCGAACGAATTGGTCAAGGCGAAGAAGTTGTTACTCGAGTACGCCGATGTATTCTCATCAAACGATGCTGACATAGGAAAGACTGGTTTAGTTCAACACAAAATAAACACAGGTGAAGAGTTGCCCATCCGTCAGCGGCCAAGACGATTGCCGGTAGCACGTGAAAAGGAAGTGGAAACCATGATTGAAGGAATGATGAAGGATGGTGTTATTGAACCTTCCTCTAGTCCATGGTGTTCGCCAGTGGTGCTGGTGAAAAAGAAGGATGGCAGCATGCGGTTCTGTGTTGATTACGCCGTCTGAACGACGTTACAAAGAAGGACAGCTATCCCTTGCCAAGAATTGATGACACGCTGGACATTCTTACAGGAATAAAATGGTTTAGCACGCTGGATCTAAAAAGTGGCTACTGGCAAGTTGAAATTGACCCTAAGGACAAGGAGAAAACTGCGTTCTCGACGGGAAAGGGTCTGTGGCAATTCAAAGTAATGCCGTTTGGGTTGTGCAATGCTCCTGCAACGTTTGAAAGGCTGATGGAACTTGTACTTACCGGGCTAATTGGCGATGCCTGTCTGGTCTACTTGGATGACATCATCATCGTGGGCCGTACGTTTGAGGAACACCTTCAAAACCTGGAACGCGTGCTTATGAAGATTCAGAGTGCCAACCTCAAGTTGAACCCGAAAAAATGTTCACTATTCCAACGGCAAGTTAACTTTTTGGGGTTTGTAGTATCGGAAGAAGGTATCCGCACAGATCCAGAGAAAATCGCCGCTGTCAAGGATTGGCCGGTCCCAAAAGACAAGACGCAGGTTAGAGCATTTTTGGGTTTGTGCTCCTATTACCGGCGATTCGTGAAGAACTTTGCAGATATAGCCAAACCTCTGCACAAGCTAACCGAGGAGAAGCGACATTTCTGCTGGGATGAAAGTTGCAATATCGCATTCCAGGAGCTCAAGGACCGTCTGTGCAAAACAACTATTTTGGGATACCCTGACGCAAGCAAAGAATTTATAGTTGACACAGACGCAAGTGATATAGGACTTGGCGGTGTGCTGTCTCAACGGAGTGGTGACCAAGAGGTCGTGATAGCGTACTTCAGCAAGTCGTTGTCAAAACCGGAAAGGAACTATTGTGTCACAAGACGCGAATTGCTCGCTGTGGTAAAGTCGTTGCAGCATTTTAGCAAATATCTTCTGGGACGAAAGTTTCACTTACGAACTGACCATGCTGCACTAAAATGGCTATTGCAGTTTAAAAACCCAGAAGGACAAGTTGCGAGGTGGATTGAACTACTGCAGGAATACGACTTTGAGATCGAACATCGCAGCGGGAAATCTCATGGCAACGCAGATGCATTGTCCAGAAGACCTTGTCCTGAAGATTGCAAACATTGTACTAGGCAAGAGAGTAAGGAAGTGGTATCCGTAAGGATGCTCAGGGCAGACCACCTCAGCAACGAGTGGAAGGACAGCTTACTACATGCACAGCAGGAAGATCCGGACATCAAGCCGATTCTGGAATGGATAAAGGCCAGTGCCCCCAAGCCCAAGTGGAGTGACGTCTCAGCGATGAGTTCGACCACTAAAAGCTATTGGGCCCAGTGGGACAGCTTGCTGCTTCAGGATGGAGTTCTGTGTCGTAAATGGGAAAACGTTCGGGGAGACAGCTGTCATTTGCAAATGGTTGTCCCTAAAGCTAAAGTACCGGATGTTCTACAGCTGTACCATAATGATTGTTCAGGAGGCCATCTGGGAGTTAAACGAACTCTACTGAAGATCCGAGAACGGTTTTACTGGGTCCACTGTCGAAACGATGTCGAGGACTGGTGTCGCAAATGTACAAGTTGTGCGGCTGTAAAGGGACCTCAGACTCGTAGTAGAGGTGCATTGAAGTTGTACAGTGTGGGTGCACCATGGGAGAGAATAGCCATTGACGTGGCGGGGCCGTTTCCGGAGAGTGAAAGCGGTAACAAGTATTTCATGGTTGTGATGGATTACTTCACTAAGTGGCCAGAAGTCTTCGCCATTCCAAATCAAGAAGCTTCAACAGTTGCAGATAAACTAGTTCATGAAGTCTTCTGTCGTTTTGGAGTACCTTTAGAGATTCACAGCGATCAAGGAAGGAATTTTGAGTCTCAAATATTCCAGGAAACTTGCCGAGTTATGGGTACTCATAAAACAAGAACGACTTCTTATCACCCGCAATCTGATGGAATGGTGGAACGATTTAATCAGACATTGGAGAGGTACCTAGCAAAAGTTGTAGACAATCGGCAACGAGATTGGGACAAGCACATACAACCGTTTTTGTTGTCATATCGAAGTTCTGTTCACGAAAGTACAGCAGTGACACCAGCTTTCGCAAACTTTGGAAGAGAATTACGGCTGCCTGCAGACCTGATCACTGGGATACCACCTGATGCCCCACGCAGTATAACCGATTATGCATATGACTTGCGGAACAAAATGAATGACATTTATGAGCACGTCATACAATCGGGCCAGCAAATGTCTGAGAAAATGAAAACCCGGTATGACCGCAAAATGAACAATAAAGGGTTCAACGAAGGTTCATTAGTGTGGTTGCACAATCCAGTCCGCAGCAAAGGGAAATCTCCTAAGCTTCAAGCCAAATGGGACGGCCCGTACCGGATTGTAACCAGGATCAACGATGTGACCTACCGGATACAAAAAGGCGCAAGAGGGACTCCTAAAATCGTCCATGTGGATCGCTTGGCGCGTTATTATGGGACCGATAATGCTCGGGACGAGCATGTCTTAGGAGGGGGCAGTGTTGTGTGAATAAGTCAACTAGCGCCATCTAGTGTCAGGAACGAGGGCGAGGGGAGCTTTGCAGAGAATGACATCACCGATCTCTCGGCCGACAGCGCCGCCCGAGGAACTAAGTTTCTAGAAAATCTATACTCGAGCTCTCGGTACCTTACGCGTGTTTACTTGAACATTCCGGATATTTTGCTAATTTGAATAAATAGGTGGCGCAAGATGCGATCGAGACAGAGTTGAACTCAGCGACACAAGCGACGCTTCGGAGCGAAATTAAGTGAATTAGTGTGTTTAATTATTAGTGTTTTAACTTTAATTTGTGTAAAGTAAATTAAAGTGTTAATTTAGGTAATTTTATCGGCAATTTTTATTGTCACGAACCTCAAGCTCGTAACAATATCTTGTCGGAAGTAATATCATCTATGACACTGTGACTATATAGCTTCACCTGTGTCACAATCCCTCTTTTTTCCCGTACTTTTTGCACGGACGACGATTCTAACAGTCGACGTAGTAAGAAAGAAACTTCTCTATAATTTAACAGCGCTTCTAATTTATTCTTCTGATTGTCCAAGGAGGAACATAATAATAGGTCGGGGGAAAAGTTTCTTCGTGTTTTGTTTGTATAAAATTGAAGAGAAATCTCTTCGGTTTTATAAGTACATATAAGACGTTAAGAAAAATAAAAATATATATAAGTAAAAGACACTTTCCCGCCATTTTTAAATTGTTTTTCTGTCCGCCAATGAAAAAAATGAATGAGTGAATCTAACAAAGAAATGCGATACATTCTAAACTTTTATTACAAGAAAAGGAAAAAGCGACTCAAGCCGCGAAAAAAACTGTGGCGTTTATGGATCTTATACAGTATCAGTGAGAGTAGCACAAAGTTGATTCAAGCATTTTAAGTCCGGGAATTATGATGTCAAAGATGCAGGTCGCTCTGGTCGCCCTCATACGGATAAAGTCGATGCTATTTTTGAAAAAGGCAAGATTAACATATTAGTAAGTACTACTATATAGCCGAGGAATTGCGAATTGACCACAAAACAGTTTTGACCCATTTGAAAACGTCTGACAAACTCGATATTTGCGTAACACACGAGCCCACTGCAAGAAACCTGAATGAAAAAGAAAATGAATCGTGTACTCATTTGCGATTCTTTATTGAAACGTAATTAAAACCGAATCATTTTTGAAGATAGATCACCTGCGATGAAAAATGAATCACTTAGGACAAGAACGTGCGAAAAGATCGTGGTCGAAGAAGCTCCACAGTCTGTAAAGAAACCCGGACTAACACGCAATAAGGCAGTAAGGGCATCGCTTATTATTAACATTTACCTTCGTTTCGGATCTTTACTGCCAACTACTAATGACACTCAAACAAGAAATTAAGAAAAAACGGCCGGAATTGACCAACGGAAAAGGAGCGGTCTTTCATCATGATAACGCCAGACCACACACATCGTTGACCACTAAGCAAAAATTGAGAGCTTGGTTGGGAAATGTTAATGCATCCACAATGTAGTCCTGAACTTTTACCCTCAGATTTTCACCTGTTTCGGTCTCGTCAGAATTCTTTGGGTAGTGTTAGGTTAATATCAAAAGAGGACTGTCAAAACCACTAGTCGTCAGAAATCCCAACATTTCTGTAGCAACACGATTATGTCACCACCTACAACATGGCAACAAATATATTATAATTAAATGTAATTAAACTTTGAAAAAAAAATGTATTATTTTGTACATAAAGTACGAAGAAACTTTTACCTCTACCTATTATTTAGATGTATGCGTGTTGAGTGAGTGTGTAAGTGCGGTGGTGATGGTGTGGTGTGGTGCAGGAGGCGGACGCGCTGGTGGCGTTACCACGCGGCTGCGGTGAGCAGAGCATGGCGCGCCTCGCCACTAATCTGCTGGCGCTGCGCCTGCTGCACCCGCACGCGCCCGCTGCAGCGACGGCCAAGGACCACGTTGCCAGGGGTAACTACAGGCTTAGTCAACAGCAGGTGTTCAGGAGGCGGCCGCGGCGAGCAGAGTATGGCGTGCCTCACCACCAACCTGCTGGCGCTACGCCTGCTGCACCCACACGCGCCCGCCGCAGTGACGGCCAGGGACCACGTCACCAGGGGTAACTACAGGCTTCGTCATTAGCAGGTGTCCAGGAGGCGGCCGCGGCGAGCAGAGTATGGTGCGCCTCGCCACCAACCTGCTGGCGCTGCGGCTGCTACACCCACACGCGCCCGCCACGGGGCCTATGGTTTTAATCATTGCGCACTATGTTCCGGTCAATTATCCGTAACTTCTTTAGTCGACTGCGAGTGGCTGAGAAGACTAGTTCTCTGTTTTTTAAACCGCGAACGTTGACGCTGGCACTGTGACACCGTTTTCGTTCTAAATCACTGTTGTAGTAGTATACAAAGTAAAACATAATTGCAAATTGTAAGCCGTTTTTTATAATTATTTTTGATTATAAAATTATTTTGATGCTTTTAGTTCTTAGTAGCAGGCTTTTACTTTTTATTGAAAGTAATTTAATTTACCCTATTGAGTAGACTAAAATAAATAATTTGTCGTTCTCTATGTCGTCTCAATAATTACATTAAAAACTTCATCTCCTAATTTTCCACTCTTAGTGGTATAAGTTTTTCTCCAAATTTGTATATTACTACTTAAAAAAACCTATTAAATATCATAATATCAAATTTGGTTTACAATTTACGAAAAAATCGCGTAACATGTATATATTACGTAAAATAAGTGGAAATACGTATATTACGCATTCCATCTTAGTCCCCAGGAGTGATAGCGCGTCTGCATTTTGATTCTTAATCAAGGATTAATGTAGATATCTACACAGCATCCACTTACTATCAGGTGTAATGTGTGCTCATTTGTCAACCTTATAATATAAAAAATAAAATAAGAAATTCTATAAAATGGCTAGGTGTGCTGAGTAAAGTGTGGTTTGCAAGATATTGTTGTGCCCAGGTTTAAGAAAGGAATGCTTTGGTGGTTTGGTCATGCAGAAGGAATGAACGAGGAAAGAATGACAAAGCAAATATAATTGCAGAAGTGAACAGCAGAGTTGACAAGGGATGCTCTGTACGAAGGTATATCTACCAAGTTGCCGATATATTAAAGATGGGTCAAATTAAAGGTACCCTTAACTGAGCATGTATGCGTAGGTATACGGATGTAAAGAAGACGAGAGAGGTATGTAAGAATCGTGTCAAGTGGAAATCCGTAGTCTCTGTCTACTCCTCTGGGTGAGGGGCGTGAGTATTTATGTTTATATAATATGTTACTTTTACCTTTTTTTTAGTTAAAGCGTATTCATGCTAAAATGAATTTTCTCCAGACATAAAAAAGTTGCCGAGAACAATATGAGGCTTTGAGTAGTTTGATAGCTATCATTTATTTTCCAATATATATCATAACATAAAACATTTTTGATATGTTTTATGTTAATATATTGGCTGCGTTTGGCAGAAAAAAGCGCTAGCAAGCGCTTGTAAGCAAAATGGCGATCGTGAGCGGTAAGCGCTGTCAAATCGTAAGTAGCTATTTTCCTCTAGGACACGAAGTTAGCTTTAACCGGGGAACCTAACCTAATTTAAATATATGTTTGTAAAGTATTCATATTAAAAACTTACCAATCATGCATTTTAATAACATGTGTATGTTTATTCATGTCATTATATTACTTAAAACTAATATTGCACAAAACAACTTATAAACTCTACTTCAAAACAAACAAATTAAATAAGCAAAAAGGCGGATTTTGTCAGCGCTATTGAAGTTAGCAAACGTGTCCTGGCCGAAAACTGTTTAGTTTCGCCATTTTGCTTACAAGCGCTTGCTATCGCTTTTTTCTGCAAAACGCACCCATTGTTTTGTAGCTTCCAATGATCACGTGTTCCTTCCTTGTTTGTTCAATGAACACGGTCCTGGTGCAGGGTTCACGCGCCAGCTGCAGTACGTGCACCCGGCGGGCGGGTTCAGTGCGTTCGGCGCGGCGGACCCTTCGCCCTCCACCTGGCTCACGGCTTTCTGCCTAAGATACCTGAGAAAAGCTTACCAGGTTGAACATTTGCGTTATGTATATTCTTAAATATTAATATGTTGTTTTAAATCAACCATGTAGTGGCTGTTTCAGATTACCTACTACCCCATAGCTTATTTTCATTTCCGTGTTCAATACTAGTTCGTAGTACTGCCTTGAAACGCACAGGCTTGTTACGCCAACTCCTTTTCCAAATTCGTGTTCAATTTGTTCTAATTGCGCACGGGTTTGCAAAGCAAACTGTTCTTAACACGTTCAAGGCGATGTTTAAAAGATAACCATGAAGTTCGCGCGTCGCCAAAACGCCAGAAGTTATTTACTTTATACAATACAATTTTTTTTATTTGAATATATTACTTAGTTAAACTGCCCCTAACAAACATGGATTTGTGGCGCTCAGTCATTACAAAACCGTGCACGAATGAAGAGGCGTCCTTTAAATCGAACACGTGTTTAGAAAGGCAATTAGCGTAACAAACCCCTGCGCTTTTAAAGGTGACACTGTCTTCTATTGAAAATGGTGAAAGAAATACTCTACCCCATAACGTCCCGTAGATGTCATGAGAGACGATAGACAGAAATAAAACAGGAGGCGGGATATTCCTGTTAATTGTCAAAATAACTAAAAACTGCCGTTGCCAACCCGGCTGCCAAACGTGGCAACTATGGCAAATATCCTTGAGACAATCTATGGGGAGACCAATGATCAGTGGCCTTTGACGGTCTGGAATAATAATGATGAAAATGATGTAATTTTTTTACATTTTCAATATTATTTAAATGTTCAGATGAGTCAGTAAATTTTTTAATGAAATACTCGTTAAAATGATATCTTATTAGATATCTTTTGTGAAGTGTATGATTTTTTTGCTATTTCTTAAAAATTTTGTAACAATGATTTCAAATGGTATTTGGAACGTAAGAAGGAAATAACGTGCTAATATTTAAAAGATTAACGTCATAAATAACACAATTTTTGTTCGGTTATTATTGCATAAAATTATGTCGACCAGAACAACCTTACCTACCATCGATAAATGGCGGTATCCCATCGCGACACATTTCATTCTTACGTTCCAAATACCGTGTTCGATGAGCAAAATTGTCTTGAATAAATTAAAGAATAAAGTAAAGACGTCCAAATAGTAGCTTAATGCTGAAACCGTTTTTAATAGAAACGAGGTATTCTATATTAGTCCTCGTGGATCACAGCGCATATGCATTTTGGTTCTTAATTAAGGATGAATGTAGATGTTTATGGGCCACAGCATCCACTTACATAGCATCAGGTGGCCTGTGTGATCGTTTGTCACCTAAATATTCTATGTCGCGATAGATTGCATGTCTGTCAATGGACTGACTGCGATCACTATTTCGCCTTTAATGTGGGGCGATTATGTCAATTCCCCCTATAGTGGAAGAGCCCTATATTATCCAGCAGTGATCTTTCACAATCCAGCAGTGATCTAATAAAGAAGTGAAAATAAATTAAATTATAGAAAATGATTAAAATTTTTTAAAAAAGAATCTATTTTCCTTAGTTTTCTGAACCTGTCGTTTTGTTAGGCTATAGAAAAGTCCTTTTTGTAAATTCCAGGGGACTAAATAAAGGGCACAAGCCAAATTAGTGGTTTTTTAGAATTTTTGTCTGTCTGTCCGTGTATTCTCGATTTACACAAAAACTACTCAACAGATTTCCATGAATTTTAGTGTGTATGTAGTTAGGGACCCGGAGCAACTTAAAGGTTACTTTTTATCCGACCACGAAACTTCAGAAAAGAAAGGTTAAGTATTTTCGATCGATGTTAATTTATTATTTATACTGATTGTACTATATTTTATATAATTTTATACTATATTACTATATTTTATATAATTATATTATACTAATTGAATATTATTATATTGGTCTATGAGCACTTGTGACTTTGTATTAAATTTATTTGATGTGTGTATGTGTATTTGTGTGATGGATACTCGTTTGTAATTGTGTGTGTGAGTTAATTAATAAATGTGTGAGTCATTTATGATTTGTGTACTTAACTATTGCAAATAATTTTTCTGTATCATCATAAGTTTGTTTTTTTAACCACTTTACTATAATATTTTTACATTGGTAAGTGTTATGCGGGTATAAATTGAGAATTTTATTTAATTTATTATACAGCATAGGACCCAAATAACAGTTATAATTACTAATGAAAAATGGTCTGTACCGGTTTATTTTACATACTTTATGGTCCAGTCTATTTATTGTGAGGCTATGGTCATATTCAAGTTTCAGATGTTGATCGTTTACTGTATTCCTTATGAATAGCTGCCCGACAGAAAGGACATCGCATTCAGAATATAAATCTAGTGTGGGATAGCTAAAAGGTTTAGATGCCATGACTTTTAATATCGCTCGTTGGGCTCTTTCTAGATTTAGCAGATAAGTCTTACAAGCTCCACCCCATGATGTGATACAGTACGTTATTATTGACTCAACTAAAGCGCTATAAACCATTTTTAATGTAATAGCATCATCCACGTTTCGTAGTTTTTTGAAGACGAAGATTAACTTTCTTATTTTTTCTGTTATATATTTTATAAGTGGATTCCAAGTAAGATTTTCATCTAACAAAACTCCAAGATAATGTGTGATTTTAATTCTGTTAAGTATATTACATTGACAGGAATGCCTTTTTAGACATGAATGCATTTTAATTTCGAAAGTTTGTTCAATAGGTAGTGTCCGCTGAATGATTGTAAATAGCATATAATTAGTTTTAGAAATATTAAGTGTAAGCATGTTTTGATTGAGCCAGTTGCTAATGCGACAAAGTCCAAGTTCAGTATTAGTTTTGAACTCAGTCCAAGTTTTACCATGAAAAATTATTGAGGTGTCGTCTGCAAAAGTAAATAATTTACCATTTGTTATTTTTAATTCACAAAGATCATTTATATAATTTAAAAATAACGTGGGACCAAGTACACTCCTTTGTGGAACACCAAATGTGACAGTAGAGTCACCACTGAATTTCCCGTCGATTGTTACTTTCTGTGTTCTGTTCGACAAATAACTTAAATAAGTCCAGTACTTTTACTCTTATGCCAATTTTTTCCATTTTATTGAGTAACAGCGGAACAACAATATTATAGGCTACAAAAACACATAAGTTAGTTTATCAGAATCGTATTAAAATCATACGTCAAGCAACACCTTTTTTATATCTAATCTTTTTTAAAAGCTTATACATACAAGACAATTTTGCTCATCGAACACGGTCATTGAAAATTTATCTGCGTTAAATATTCGGACGGGCGACGGGAAGCAACGATCGTTAATCCCATATATTATTATATACATACGATGTATTCATTGTTGTGGTATATATTGTAAGTCCGTTTGTCAAGCGTGACAATTAAAGCAATTTTTACAGCAGTGGGAAGAGTTTTTTTTAAAGTCGAAATATTATAGGTTATTTCACCTGGTCTACCTATGCCACCGGCGATTGAACGTGCTGAACGTTGGCTTTTGGGACAGCAGATGGAGAACGGTTGCTTCAGGAATGAAGGACATGTTTTCCACAGGGAACTTAAGGTACCAATAGATAGTTTTTTTGTTTGTATGAATAAATTAAATATAAATTAAATGTCTATTATTATTACCCGACTTGCCGCAGAAGGTAATATTTTTCGAGTGTATGACCATTTCTTTAGCACGCTCTGTAGCCTAAATGACTTGATGGATCTTAACATATTGGTACAGTCATTTAATAGTTTTACCAGCAAAGTTTTATATGGTGTCGTTAGAATCGTTTTATTTGTAAAATTGGCAATATATAGAACTTTCTCTTTTCAGTAAACTTTCTTACGCCATCAGGATTGTTTAATTACTGTTTTAATCTTTGGACTTATCATCATTCATCCATTTATATATATTTTATTTGTTATTAACAGTTTTCGTTTATTGTTACTATGCAATTATAGAAACTACTGCACAAGAAGTAGTGGGTTGGCCCTTTGAGACCTCTTTTTACTGGAAACAAGGCATTCTTTCTTACTCCTCAGAGGCGATAACGCATCTACATTTGGATTTTTAATGGAGAATGCACTTACCATTAGGTGGACTATGTGCTCGTGTGTCGCCCCTGTTCTATAAAATAAAAAAATTATCAACATCACTTTAAAATACACCATCGTATGGACTAATGTATGTACAAATACAAAACTTAAAGTCTGGAAGTCTGGAAGCGTGTAAGGTTTAAATAGCTAATATGTTATACTTATTTTAAGAAATTAAGTAAAATAAATTTTACGACGCGTTTACACCAAGTCACACATTTAATTATTATGACGTTTCAACGACAGGGCGGCCTCAACGAAGAAGGGGAAATAGCGAGCGTAGCACTGACAGCCTACGTCATCACGTCGTTAGTGGAGAGTTCCGCAAACCTCCCATTCAGAGTCATCCGTAACTCGCTCTCCTGCCTTCGAGCTTTTCCGCCCGCGAAGTCCAAGACCCATACGGGAGTTTACGCACATTCGTTACTCGCGTACGCTTTTATGCGGCTCAGAAGATATGAAGAGGAATTAAAGAAGACCAACGAAGCGTATTTGTGGGATAGAAGGGAAGTGCCCAGCGCTGGGCTGAAAGAGGATGAAGAGATGCGGGAATTGATGCTGTTGCTTAAACTGGCGAAGAGGAATCGAGATTACGTTTATTGGGAAAGCGGTTAGTTATTTTAATCCGGACTAATTAAAATGAAATTAGATTAAAATTATCTTCGGATAATCTTTAAATTAAGCTAGTTTAATGTATTGTTTCGAGCTTGGGGTTCGTGACAATAAAAACGGCCGATTGAATTACCAAAATTACACTTTAATTATCGAGCACCATTTACAACTTAAACACACTAAATTGCACTACTGATCTCTTTAGTTCACAGTAATATCGCTTCGAAGTATTCGCTTGAATCGCTAATTCAGTACTGTCTTGGGTCGCGGTCAATACCAGTCTTATATGGGGCCTTTTTTACTGAAACATCTAGAATGTTCGAGTATATACCGTTCCCGATTGACTAGATGTAGAAAGTTCTAGTATAGAACTTTGTAGAAAGATCTCTAGTTCTGCTACTCGATACTAGATGGCGCGAATTAACACTCGCCACGTACCAGGCATTAATTATGGCGCGCAACAGTATCAAAAAGAACTCGTTGAGCAATAATTCGAAATAACAACTGAAAACAAAATTCTGTTTCTCACCATGATTAACTTCTACTCTAATTCCAACTCAAGACCTATGGTTGATGACATACTCGTATCCAATAAAACATAAGTTTTCTCAAATAGATGACTGTTTCCTGTATTCCATATAAATCCATAAAATATAAAATTTAAAAGTTAAGGCCTATATACATCCCACAACTGGGCACAGGCCTCCTCTTATTTTTAATAGAGTTTTAGGGTTTTGAGCGTTTTTTAATTTCCGTAGTAATTTTAGTACTTAGGAATTTACTCAGAAAGATGCTGCTGCCCATCCTGTCCTGAGATGTCACGGGGTAGTGAAATCTTTTACACTGTCACTACACGGCAAGCAGACCAAAAATAAAAAGAACTGCGTTTGCCCGCCTGCTAAACTTAGCAGCTACGGCAAAACTTGCCCTGATCAGGCAATCTTTGGGCGAGACTAACATTTGACAGGAGACTTTAATGGGCTGTTAAGAATGATATACGATCATCATTATAACACTTCACAAGTCCACTACTGAATATGATGCATGGTCCTGAGTTGCCTGCATATATCGACTTCCTGCGTATCTTACCAGATCGTCATTCTAACTAGTAGGGGACCACCGTACACTTCGTCTACCGGTACGAGCTATATGGTCGCCCCATTGCCACTTCAACTTACTAATCCGTTTACCTATGTCAGTTACTCTGGTTCTATTGCGTAGTATCGTACTGAAAAAAGTCATTTAAAATTTCAATTCAATTTCCATGAATATATTTATCATTCCTAATTAAGCAATAGTGTAACTCTTCCAAATTTAAAACGATATTTCCACAATTACTTCTTCTTCTGCAGCAACGCACCGGCTACTAGTCTATATTAATAACGTCCTCCAGACCGTATTTCGGTCATGACGGCCAGTCTAAACGTAGAGTAACCACTGTACTTACTACTGTACGAGCTTTCTGTTCCTGAGCAATACTGAGAATTTCGTGACAGAAAACCGAATAACTCTGATTTTGACTCGATCCGGGATTCAAACCGTTCGGCTCATGATCAGCGTTTTGTATGAATGCTTACAACGTCGTACTTAGGCAGTTTGTCGACGTCGATCGAGGCGACGGGGTACGCGGCGCTGGCGCTGTCTCTGTGCCCGCGCGCGCTGCTCAGCGGCTGCGCAGCCGACGCACGCGCCGCCGCGCGCTGGCTCGCGCTTCATAGGAGCGCCGCCGGCGGGTTCGTCTCCACGCAGGTACTGGTACTCACACTAGCAGCCCGTGCTGCAATTTCTTTTCACCTAAACATTCAGAAGTATTTGATTGAAATATACTTTGGAGAGTCGTACCTCATTAATAATAATAATAATTTCTTTATTTGCTTAAAACATGGTGTTTGTAGGTGGTACAGTAAAATAAGTTCACATGTTTTGCTTATAATTAGCATGCAAATTTAAGTTTATAATCAGGTAACATTTATTTCAAAAGGGTCAAATATATTCATTAAAATCAACGTTAACAAATCAATAATTATTAAAGCCTAATGTCAATAAATTCTTCAATGTTTCTAGCTTCACTTTAAATTTAATAAGCCACTTATAAGAGTCTCGATTTGAATAAATTTTCATCTGAGCATTATAGGACGTTGGTACCAAAGACTTCTTTGTGTACACGGGCATTGCGATACTAATACATAGCGAACTAAATTAAAAAAAAGGATTATCAGTTTACTAGTTTTTTTCGGTTACCTTTTAAATATTTTCGCGTTATTCCATTATTACTACAGATGACGAATTTTAACTTGTGATAAAAACAATTGCCACGCAACTTCCCGTCACAAATTATTTTACGCCCTATTAAAGCGTTTTCAAATGCCGAACTACATTTACTTCTAATATTTTCATTTTAGGATACGTTAGTAGCAATGGAGGCTTTGACCGCGTGGTCATCTCTACAACCAACACCGTTTTCTAATCTCACGGTAACAGCAACCAACGGACGGCAGACGAAAACGGTCACCTTGCAGCCGGGAGAGAAGGTCCCTGATATTATGAAAATGGGCAGTGGCGATCAGATTGATATTTCTGTTGAAGGTATGTAAACAATAGATGACAACTTGAATTCGACATGTCAATATATTTTAGCAATTCACGAACGCGTGAAGCAAACGAAAAAAACGTAGCTATTTCATAAAATAAACATATCATTCATTAATTACTCATTCAAATATGTCTCTATTAGGGATGGGCCGAACATGGATTTCACCGAATACGAATATTCGGTCGAAAGTTCGGTAAAACTTTTACCGAACCGAATATTCGTCCGAACATTATCGGCAGCATCACCTCAGTATATACCTAATCAATTTCTGTCGAAACTTCTTACCGTAAAGCGCGCGGGATTAGCGCGGAACCCTGCCACTCACTCCCCCGCCACACCTGACATGCCTTTGTATCATCATCTTGTACTGAGCAAATTGCCGGCGCACGTGCTTATGCTTTGACTATTTTTGGGCGAAAACAAATTCGTAGTGTTATTCTTAGTGAAAATTGATAATTATATGATAATAAGCTCTACTATTTGGATTTATTTCAGAGAAACTGACGACCAAAGTAAAGTGAAATTTACTAATGTAATGTTTCTTTGTTTGATTCAAAAAACATTTTATCAAGCTTTCTATTTGCTATAATTGGAAATGAATCTAAATATATAATATAAAAGTAAAGTTAAAGTAAAGTTACAACCTATATACATCCCACGGCTGGGCACAGGCCTCCTCCGCTCATTTCTGAGAGGGTTTTAGGGCAAGGAATTGTCGCCGCGCTGCCCCAGTACGTGTTGGCGAACTTCACATGTCTTCGAAATTTTTTTTCCTTATTTCTCTGACATACAGGTTTCCTCACGATGTTTTCCTTCACCGCCGAGCACGTGGTAAATCAGCACTTAAAATTGCAATTAATAATTTCATTGGTGCCGGCGGGGATCGATCCCGGTTTGCTCGCGTACTGCAGCGTACTACAGCGAGCGCTAACCATCTGAGCTACCACGGCAATATATAGTATATCTAAAAATAATACCTAATAGATTTAATTCATAAATAAAATATACTTTCAACAGTAAAATTATGAAAGACATGGCATTACTCAATTTATCTGCTTTATATTATTGTTTGAGGAATTTTTTCATGTATATGTATATGTATGTATATGTGTATATATATATATATATATATATATATATATATATATATATATACAGGGTGTTTGGTGGGTGGTCCGACAAACTGAAATGGGAGATAGATGGGTTCGCTAGAAGCATATTTTCTTAGTAATTTTTTTTTCTATCTCTTAGCATTTTTTTAAATTAATTTTTAAAATTTTTTTGTAATTATCCCAATTTTCTAGTATTTTGGTTCAATAACTTCTACTATATCAAGTTTTCTACCATTTTTTTTATTTTTCCTAAGAAATATGATTTTCTTTTAATTGAAAGAAAGATTCAAAGCCCAAAAGGCATAAGAAAAAATACTTACGACACATTAAAAATGAACAAACGAGAAAAAAAATTGTAAGCCCTTAAGTTTCCAGCCACTTAAAAAAATAAATAAATATGTTGAGTAATTTCAAATGGCCATCAAAAATTTTCTATTTCATCCTCTTTCTATCGGTATATCACATGTTACAACTTAACAATAAACGAAATAAAAACTAAATATTATATACTGGATGAGCTTTTTTACCGTCTGGAAAAAAATAGGGTGTAACATGTGAACGGAGTAGGAGCCTATGGCACTGAATTTTACAAAAAAATAAAAACGAAAATTTTGGACTAAAGTTTTGAATGTATACACACATACATTATATGACGATTTTGTATGATAAGGTCGTACATTATATGATAATTTAAAAAGGGTGTGCGTGCGTGCGGGTTTTTGATTTATGAACTTTTACGTCTCACATATACGTCATATATCATATTGATATCAATTAATTATAGTTAAAACAACGAGAACAATTAGTATCTATTTCTTCACGTTATTGCGAGCCTGTGACAGCTTACATGGCGGTTCACAAGGTATAATAATCACCCGAAAAGTCAGCGTCAGTTGTCGAGCGACCCCTTGTAAAACCAAATAAATTTTTATGGAATAATTTGTTTGTATTAAAAAAAAAACTTTATAATTAACCCAAAACGTTTATTTCAAAAATGGCACTGAGTTTTCGTAATAGATAAAGAGGTCAAAACTTAGCGCGGTACACCTACTGTCAGATTTACACACCAGATTCGATACTAGTATTAAAAGCAATAGAAAAGTGAGCTACAATTAAATCTATTATGGGTGCAATAACAGTAACGAGAATCCCCCATAAATGTCTGGATTTCTTTACATGAAGGTGCTTGAAATATTTTACGATATCTTGTAATAGTATGGACTTACCTACTTTCTATGGTGAAGCGGTGTGATCCTTGAACAGCCTCGGGCCGAAGGTTATCTGCTGCTATCTTTGTAATATTCTTCAAATTGGTCGTTATAAACCGCAAATAGGTTTGAATTTACACAATACAATCGAATGTTCTGTACATTAGTTCTGTATGTTATTCGCAAAATCATTCCGAACAATCATGCAAGAGTATAAATTTTAATTATGAGTAGAGAGAGATGAACTTTCCGTACACGCCTTTCGAGCACGTTGTTAAACAGACGACATTCTCAAGATACGAACATGAGATGTCGCTAGTGCAGTGCTCACAGAATCCGAAGTAAATTATAATGCCTGAATAATTTTAATTCCAGGCAGCGGCTGCGCGTTGGTGCAAGCCACTCGCTCGTACAATACCTTGTCCGGCGACTCGTCCGACGGCTCGCTGGGCGTGCACGTGTCGGTGCACACGGACGGCAAGTTTGACTGCGACCACAACACCACGGCGTGTTTCTGTGCCGCCGTCATTGACGTGAGCATTAAACCTCTTTTTCCATCTGTACTTTTTTTACAGAATAAGGAACGAGCACACAGTCTATCTGATGGTAAGTGGACCTTTATGTCTTTCCTCGACTAAGAATCAAAATGCAGATGGGTTGTCACCCCTGAGGACTAAGATCGAATGCCCCGTTTCCAGTAAAAAGGGTCTCCAGTTCTCTACACTCGCCATACAAATCACACCAGCATTGGGCTGCTATTTGACGCTTGATTCTGTGAGAGTGTGATCTTATCCTGGTCGAGTCGACCCATTCATGCTACAACCAAAATATAGCTGCAACATGACTCTACTAAATGGCTGTCTATTGAAAGGGACCGTTTGCAATTTTTCACATACGTATGCTCATATATTTCTTCCCCCAACCTAATCTGCCCCTTTTCAAACCTATTCGCCAAATACGGTGATGGTTAGATAAAAAACATCCTGCGCCTAGTTCCCATGCCGATTAAACATATTACAGTTATCCTTGTGCATTTCTTAAATGTTATTTCCTTCACTTTCATGTTATAGATATACACCATTATTTCAATGATTAATTTATTAAAAATTAGAACTTCCAGATCGAACCAAACTATCTTGACCTTAAACTCAAACACAATGACAAAATTAGAGTAAACTGTATTACGGTATGGCCCTATTACATCGCGTTGCTGGTGGAGAAATATAATAGAATAATTTTTAATTCAATATATTTTACACATGACATATAATTTTACAATAATTCGGTGTTCAAGTATTTGAATTATATTTGTATTTATATGAATGGAATAAATCTACGAGATGCGAGATTTATTCCATTCATATATATATATATATATATATATATATATATATATATATATATATATATATATATATATATATATATATATATATATATATATATATATATATATATATATATATATATATATAAAATTATATGTCATGGGTAAAATATATAAATATATTCCCAGAGGTTATTTTCTTTCATGTATTCCCTAATCTTACTTAACTTCGCCATTCCAAAAAACACAGTGGAATCCATAAGACTTAATTCCTCCCCACTTAAAAGCGCATTAAAATTTAAATGTCAAACATTAGGTTTTGTAAATTTCATACATTTAGTAAATTGTTGCCGTTTAAAAGCTAATTATTTGCGTTAAACCAATGTACTAATTTCGAGAGGGCATTATGTACATGTTTAAACTGTTTTAAGTCGGCGCTTGACCACTATCCCACCTGATGGTAAGGAGTGATACAGTGATACACCAAAGACGGTGAAGCGCACTGACTTAACAAAAACATATTCACTCTTGCATTAATAAAATAATGTAGGTTACATTGTGATGAGATGAAAAGATAGATGCTGGCAACATATTCCACTCCATTGCTGTACGCATGACGAACGATGAAGTAAACCGTTTGGTTCGAATTCATGCTAATTTGACAAAGAAATAATTAATTGATTTCTCTTTGAGTTCAGCAAATAATACTTTACAGTATTTGTCCCCTACAAAATGAGATAAGTCATTTCTATAGATAAGGAACAGTAGGTAACGGCCCAATAATCGAGCCCTGAGGAATACCCATTGATACTACCGATCCGGAGGAACTTTTACCATTAATAAATCTAAACGCGTATTTTTTACACTATAATTTGTAGTTTCATGATGAATAAAGTTGAAGGTTTGGAAAGATTACGAAAAAAACCTAAAGCATCATGTGAATTCTCCCTGTCATTAAAAACATATTTTATAAGTTCAACACCGGTGTCAGTTGTCGTAATGCATAATTTTTGTGGAATAATTAAAATACTTTATAATCGATCCAAAACATTTATTTTAAAAAATTACTGAGATTTGGTAGTACAGAAATAGGTCTAAACTTTGCAGGATTCTGTCAAATTTAGATAAACGTTTAATGTTTCATTAAATCATTAAACACAACAGATTCGATACTAGTATTAAAAATGAAGGAAGACGAGTTGCAATTAAATCTATTGTGGACACAATATCTGTAACGGGAATCCCTCATAAGTTTCTGCTTATCTTTACATGGAGGGACTTGAAATATTTTGCAATATATTTTGGTAGTGCTTTTAGAAATCCGATTTATTTTATACAGGTAAATAACATTCAGGAATCAAATAATAAAATATTAGCCTGCCAAGCGTGCCAAACGGAGACCCTTTTTACTAAAAACCAGACATTCATCACATAGTTGTCAGGGGTAACAACACATCTGCATTTTGATTCTTAAGCAAGGATTGATGTAGATGTATATGGGCTACATTATCCACTTATCATCAGATGTAGAGTGTGTGTTTATCACCCTAATTCTATAATATTTGTATTTGAATCTAAGATTAGGATACTAATTACATTATGTACCTACACAGAATGTAAGTGGGTGATGTATTCGCAAAAGTTACATAATAAACAAACGATTGTATTTTTATGTAATAAAAAAATAAAAACAAATATCGCTGCAGGCTTGCGTGGTGTGGACTGGGCGGTTTCCGGAGATGGCTCTGCTGGAGGTGGCGCTGCCGGGCGGCTTCGGTGCGGACGCGCAGCTGCTGTACGCACAGCTGCAGCAACACATCTGTACGTACACCGCCCTCTAATTATATTTATAACAAATACCCAAATACTACTCTATGTTAAGAAGTCGTTAAGTCTCGTGCTGTCTCCATCGCTTTAAGTGAAAGTGTTTCAAGACAGCACGATACTTAACGGCATCTTAACAGAGAGAGAAAGAGAGTATTTGACCGTGTAGTAGCGTAGAATAAGCGGCTATGAACGTACTGTGAACAAAGCAGGTATAAATCGCGGCAGTCACTATTACCCCCACCAGGTCCAATCAACAACATATCATACCTGTATACAACTATTTTAGTAACCATCCCCGTTCAATATGTTGTGGCTCATTTTGCCTTAGTTTTCTTGTCTCTTATTAGTTTGCGATGATAAGCTAAGAGTAAAAGACGACTTCAAAGAACTCAAAAAAATATTCTTCTTAATATGAAAATTGTAGAAAATCGGAGACCCTTATAATTGGCAATGAGGTAATCCATATTAGTCTTCAGGGGTACCAACGCATCTGCATTTTAATTCTTAAGGCCAGGTTGGACAATTTCTCGTATTTCAGACACGATTTTGATGCTCACGAAGTATTGTTAAGCGAAATCGTATAATATTTTTCGATAATATAAAAAGGAATGTTATTGAATTATATTCTTAATCAGCTATACTATTATAAAAATTCTTTATTTACTGACAACGAGCAAAGACGTTTCAAATGATATAACTTTTTGTCCAACGAATGTCGCCACGCTTACTTCGTGCTGGACAATATATGCATGCAGAGAAGAAAGACAAAGCTTTTCAACGCGGGAAATCCTCAACCTAATCAAGGATTTCGTACGATTATGTACAAAGTCAGCAAAATTGCTTTCCGTCTTTGTCGCATTCATTACTTTACGTCCAATTTTCGCCCACGTAAAACGTGGGCTCATTATTAGTCTTAACTAATCAATTTAAGTATTTTGGATGTTTTGCAATAAAACTCTTTTATTTAATAAATTTGTTTGGTGAACTGTACGAACTTTTATGCGTGGTAGAGCCATGCTGCAGTTATATTAGTAGAATAGTTGCAGCACGAATGGGTCGGCTCGACCGGGGAAGGACCACGCTCTCACAGGATACCGGCGTCAAATAGTGACTTAATGCTGCTGTGTTTCGTATGGTGAGTGTAGAGTACCCTAGACCCTTTTTACTGGAAACGAAGCAGTCCTCACCGGTGACAACGCATCTGCATTCATAATCGAAGATAGATGTAGATGTCTGGGCCACAGCAACCACTTACCATCAGGTGGACTGTGTGCCCGTTCGTAACCCTATCCTATAAAATAAAATAAAACAATCCCGTAATAATGAGCAAATTGAATAGATGTGAACTATGTATTTATATAAATCTATTTGGTCCTTCGAGCTGGACATTTAACAGTAACCTATGAATTCCGTGTATTTATAGGTTTCAAGTATGTGCAGATTTGATGTTTACTAATTGATACTGTACGTTACCGGACAATATATGTAGACTTCTAAGAACATTTATTTATTTGTTTATTTATATAGGTAACATTAATTTTTTATGCGTACATCGTTTCCACTGCACCAATCTTACCATCAAGTGGATGTGAACAAAGATAGCTCGTTACCTCTACTTCTTTAAAGAAAAACTAATATTTATGCATTAATCTACGTTAGTGCTACGTCGCATTGAGCTATCCAGTAACAGTGGCAAGGCGACCTTGTACCTGGGCGACCAAGTGGGTGGAGGGGAGTGGGGGGGTGGCGATGGGGGCAGCCGCTGCTTCGCGCTGCACGCCGTAGGACCCAGCGCCAGGACTAAGCCCGCACACGTCAAGCTCTTTGACTACTACCGCCCCTCGGTTAAAGATATACAGGTCAGTGTTGTTTAGTATTGGACTCGTACTGTTGTGCTATTGCCAGTGTCAAGTAATAAAAAACGAAAACTGTGCGTGTAATTGTGTACACACGTACGTGGTGAAACTTCTTTACAGGGGCAGACCAATACCTGTATTTGGTGTGGACCAGATGAATTTCGAGGTCCCTGGCGTCTATAATAGTATGTAGATTTCTATTACAATCCAGTCCTCTGCTGAACATATGCCTCCGCAACGTTTTCCACGGTCCTGAGCCACCTAAATACATAAACATCCTTCATGTTTTACCTAGTCGTTCGGCCTTCACTCAGACTCAGGAACCTTCGTACTCCATAGGTTGTCGGTTCTTCGAATTATGGCCGGCCCGTTGCACATTTTTTTATAGCATTAGGTGACACGAGCCCACAGTCCACCTGATGGGAAGATGATGCTGTGACCCATAGAAATCTACATCTATCCTCGATTAAGAATCAATCAATCAGATGTGTTGTCACCCCTGAGCACTGACACGCAATGCCTTGGCTTCCGGTTCTCTACACTCACCATACGAAACACAGCTGTATGAAGCTGCTATTTCACGTTGGTATTCTGTGAGAATCGTGTAGTGGCGGTGTAAGGATATCCACCGCCCCGTATCTTCCCGTGGGTGTCGTAAGAGGCGACAGAGGGAGACAAATCAGAAGATGAGCAGCATCGTCTTCTTAATAACGACTTAAAATAAAAAACTGCGATTTCCATCCCGGTGGTCAAGCGTGGAATTATGACAAATATCCCCTCAATGCGATAATCTATGGGGGAGGCCTTTCTTTAGCAGTGGACTTTAAAAGGTTGTAATGGTAGCGGAGCGTGGTCCTAACCCTGTCGAGCTGATCCAATCGTGCAGTAACCTAGTATAGCTACATCGTGGCCCTACCACGAATATAAAAAGTTAAAGTTACAGCCTGTATATGTCCCACTCCTGGCACAGGCCTCTGCTCATTTCTGAGGGGGTTGTAGGGCAAGGAAGTGTCCGCCGCGCTGCCCCAATGCATGTTGGTGACACACATGTCTTCGAAATATTTTTTTCTTATTTTACAGACATGCAGGTTTTCTCACGATGTTTCCCTTCACCGCCGAGCATGTGGTAAATCAGCACTTAAAATTGCAATTAACAATTTCATTGGTGCCGGCGGGGATCGAGTCCGGTTTGCTCGCGTACTATGAAATTTACAGCGAGCGCTAACCATGTGAGCTACCACGGCTCTTTACCACGAATATAATTACCACTTAAATAGTCACGTAACGACACAAGACGTTAAAGTGTCTACGTGTATACAACACCTTATACTGTAATACTGTTTGTGCGTACATCATTTGAAAATTATCCCTCCTGACGTTTTCAATGCCCTTCCCACCTTCACTCGTGAGTGCTGCAAAGTACTCGAATCGTTGGCAATTTGACAATTAATAAATTAAACACGCTAAAAGGTTTTAAAAAATCAATTAATTGTGTAAACCTAAACAAGTAAACCATTGTATCATATTATACTAATTTATTTCTGAGTAATTAACACCTTTAAATGTTTTAACATCCAGATGTACACAATACCTGAGGATTGTCCAGCGCGCATAGCACACGAAGCCAACGTATATTTACCTACCGACAACCTTTTCAACAAAGCAAAATCACTCGAAACAGGAGAAATCCTCATCAGCAACGAGTTCTCTTTCGAAGACATACCCGAAGGCACGCCATTAGAGGACCCCATTTACGAAAACATGGAAGAGAAAAAGGACATAATTGACATAAGCAAAATGAATGAAAATAGCCTTCATAAATATACCTACGCGAACATAACCGCTTTAAATATCATACAGTCGAAAGAACATTTACAAAAACAAAATGGCGGAAAGCATCCTAATTTAAATTTGTATGAAAATGCCAATTCCAATATTAAATCACAAGCCAACGATGAAAAGTTTGAAAGTAATAATAATAGCAGCAAGTTAATCGATTCTTATTTAACCGAAACTCAAATTGATGACAAAGAAAATCAAGTTTTAAACCAATGTCCTAAAGTAGTAAGTGAAAAAAATCGAGAACATTCGACCTATGGTGAAAAGTTTGAAACACAAAATGACGGAACTGAAATGGAAGATAACGCCAAAGTCGACAATCCAAATTTATCAGATTTCCACGTGATTGATTCTGAAAAAGACCTGGAAGTTCCTTCCGGGATGGAAGGACCTTTGCCATCTGTGGTCTTACCACCAAAAGATTTTATTTTCAGATTAAATCAACCGGGTAAGATATTTATTTCTTGGCTGTAGCTGTAGGTCGTTACTGAATCCATATAAATATTATAGTGTTTAATACATATAGCAGTCTATATGATGGTATCTAGCTACTGCATCCTAAAAGGTAATATTTTAGGATGCAGTGATTAAACAATAAAAAAATTGCCGTAGAGTTATTACTGTGAAATTTTACGTCTATTTTTCTTATTTGCTCTTCTTGTATTCTATTCAACTAATTTCATTCATCTCAACTTTATCGAACATTCATGATAGGAAATTGAACCTCTTATGCACGAGGAATCCTGTTCAGGGGTTAAAGTACCTAAAACATATATTTTGTATGGTTCGTGAGGTTAATGTGGTCATCCGGTTAATATGGGTTCTTTCATATATCTGAGAAACTAATTCCTTGTTTGCATAGATGGCTCTGTGATATGATAGGTCTTCATCGGTCAATCAAAAAATAAAGGGTCAAAAGGGCGCTGCTTTATCGACGCCATTTTGATAATTGAAATTATAGTAAATATTTTAGTCGATTTTAGTATTGTGTATTATATTTAGTTTTTTAAGGTCTATTTTTAAAGTGTTCCTAATTATTTCCAAAGCTTGTTTGCTATTTTTTCTGAATGTATTAGTTATAGTATATGACTTCGTGTTTTTGTCTCTATCCTCCTCCTACTTTTGGTTTAATAGGGCGACGAAACTTAAGGTGACCACGTACTTTATTTTCAAATGATTACAATAAATAGTTTTGTGTAATTTTGAAATTTTCTTATACCAAAATAAAGTTTAAATTAGTCCACTGACATCCGAATGAACTTAAAACAAAGGCCACAGATGCAGTGTTATTCTGAGAATGGAGATGAAATGCCTCACAGCCTGTAACCATATAAACTCTCTTTACCCTGCAGACCGGGACACACTGCAGTGCAAACACTCTATGGCCTGTAATTATACTGGCACTCAGATAGAGAGCCTAAAGGTGACAACGCAACTTATGCCTTTTTCTGTTTAAAACTGGCTTCAGGTATCCATGGACTGCAGTAGTTACCATCAGTTAGACTGTAAATTAGTCTGCGTTCCGAAATAGAATCTAGTATACTGGTCAACGCAAATGACGTCATAAATCGACGCCATACTGGTGATTCGTTTCAAAACACGAGCCAATATATTATGACATCATACATTTGCGTCATATTGGAAAAGTGTTGGCGATTATTTTATATCATTTTGTGCTCCAAAAGTTATTATCCATATCCTGTTTCAATTAATTTGTTAAGAATGGAGATATCACCACTTATGTTACTGAGCCGTGTCGCTATTGAAAGTCATTCTGATTCATCTGATAGTGATACTGATGACGGTAATTTAGTGCTTGACTGTTTGAAAATTGTTTTAATATGGCGGCATATCCGACACAATATGGCGGCGGCACGCCAGTACAATATGGCGTCAATTAATGACGTCATATTATATAATATTTCGGAACACAGAATCAATTAGGGCTAATATTCTTAAGCCCACCGGATATCGCTAGTTGGAACTGAGATGAATATAATATTTGTCACGTGGGTGGTCGCACACAGTGTAGTCATCAATGAGAAGTTACGATTTAATTTCAAGATTTTCTAAAAGTTTTAATTAAAAATTTCTATTGTATACAAGGTGTAAGTGTAAACACCGTTGTCACTAAAACCATAGGTGAAAAAATATTTATCCGAATTTTTTAAAAAAACGCTATTTTCTTTCATAAAATCTAAAAAGTTTCTGTCCGACACCGTCAGTAAACTCGTGTATATGATACCCTATGTGCCCGAGTGACAATATCACTGTAAAGATCACCGCCCGCCCTAGCTACCTACACAACATTCCAATAAAAACACAATAGGTACACATAACCTGTGATGTAACTTTTCCTTCATACTTTCATCCTGGCTTAGGACGGGCGAAAATTGAGGAATTAAGGAAAAATTGAGATTTTACTTTAAAAAAAAATGTTGTTATTTTTCATTGAATTTACGTTCTATAAGTGAAAACAAACCACTGGTTTCAAGAATAACGGTGTTTACACTAACAACCTGTATATACACAAAATAATGCCGTATTCTTTAAATTTTTTTTACACATTTTTAACTTTTTTCTTATTCTTTTACTTTTAGCAATAACCGTAGTTTGGTGTATCCATTTATAATCTAATTGAAATAAAATAATAGTAATATTTCAGAAAAAACATTAATCTATACTTGTTTTCAAAAATTAACTTTCCCGCTAAGAAATCTGTCAAATATTTAACCTCATTCCTAAGTGACGCCGCCCTGGTGGCAAAAAAAGTCATAGATGCCCTCAGTGTCACTCCAGTTTCATATAAACTAAACTTGGAGGCACAAACAAGTACGGAGGGTGGTGCCACGCAGACAGACTTAGGCAGAAAAGTTGTCCCACCACAAAGAAAACCGCAATTATTTCAATGAAAATCCAAAATGCGCCTCCTCTAAAATGTATGTAGGCGGTGTACTAGTGTAAAATATATTATGTCCTGCAGTGATACACGCTTAATCTGTACCTTTGTTTTTTTATTTACAGATTTTTATACAGATCCGTCGTCTTACGAACGTAATTGGAGGCCATTTCACCCATCAGCGTACAGTCAAGGTATTAACGTCAAACGAAATATACGACACAGAAGAAAAAGGAACTACATACAGGGTTGAAACAGGATCCATAATTTGTCAATATGTAATTATATGATCCTAAAATAACTTCGAAATACGCCAGTAGTCAGGGCCTTCATAATTTTAGCATTTTTAAAAATAAATTAGTAAGCACGACAAGAATTAACACTGTCAACACCCTCAATTTAAAAATGTATAATTAATAAGGATATTATGCCATGATGAGCGATCGGCGATATCATATTCAAAAATAAGTTTAAAGTTAAAGCAGTTTTTATTGCAAGCGGCTAAAGGTTGAAATTTAAAAGCAAGAGAAACGTGCCTCATTTAGAATTAAAAAAAATACATTTAAAAAAATGTAAATGCCAACACAGCTTACTACTACAATATTTTCTACTACTGCAAAATTAAGTCCGTTGACGTCTTTTGACAAAAATTAAAATCTATAATTATCTATCTAGATTCTAGATTGAACGTAACATCTCCCTCACGGACTGAGGCTAGCATAATGAGGCATCTAATTATTAATTAAATTGCCGATCCCATTTACATACTTTTTATAAAATTACAAAAAGAAAATTAAAAGTAAATAAGCCTAGTGTAAACACAAGACAAAAAGAAAAGAATGGGGTAAACATAAATCCACACAGATAAATTTTAAGTATGTAATTGTAATAAAAAGTAAATGTATTTAGTGTAAAACATTCTGCTCAAGATCATCTAGACTGACATTTTATATCACTATACAGGATGAAGTTATTCTTAAATCATTTATAATTTGCTTTTGATCAATTAGTATTAATTATATGTAAGTATTTATTAACGTAATTCTTTAAGACTGAATGGTATTGCCAGCATTTTGTTATAAATAAAAATATATTCATTTTTTTATTATTTCTTTTCCCTACAAATGCCAAGCCGTTAGGCAGTGAACACAGATAAAACATGAGGACACTCCTTACGCCAAAAAATGATCCAACGCAATATGAGCTGCGATAGGCGTAGCTTAACCATTGCAGTGATTAATTATAATAAGTAACGTAACTACTGGTAACTATCAACCTACTAGATATTCTAATAAAGATATTGATTAATTTGCAACCTTCCGTTAACTATAGTCAACCAAATCTAAGAAACACCTTTTGACGTTTCACATTTATCATTCCGCAATAACTTTGCACAAGCGTACTCACATGATTTTAAAATAATCTTTTACGTAAATCCAAAGAATTACGAAGTTATCTATATTTCATTAGAACGTTTGTAGTTTTTTAACACTAACTAAAATTCAAATCTTTCAAACAAATCAAAATATTAAAAAAAATAACCAATATCAACTTTCTTACTCTCTCTCTCTCTTACTTTCTACTTACTTACTTCTGATATGTCGCTATGTACCTTACCGTAGTGTTTGAATGATTAAAATTCATTGTTATGCGAATAATCGGCAAAAATATTCAAATAATCGTAAAAATATACAAATATTCGACTCATTAATTTTTTTAATTAAATTTTTATTTTTAAAATTTCTGAAATTGCGTGGATCGTGAATAAAACAAGTTTATTTTTTTTACTTTGTCAGCGTAAATTTGTGTAGGCAAAAAACTTACATGCGAGGCAGCGTTTAAAAAACCACTACGTAATTCCAATCTCCCGCCATTTTGGGAGCATACTGTGCGTAATTTTGTGATTTTGTGTTTGTCTTCTTATTTTGTTACTTGGATTTAACTTTTTGGACGGTGTCTTCTATATTCTTTGAAGCATGTGCTCATGTTACAAAGGATGATTGGGCAAAAGTAGTAGAAAAAACAAAAAGATTGATTATGGATGACTTTTAAAAAGACATTAATTTTAAATGCTGGTGGAGCGACGAGCCTAAGGTTACCGAAGTCTAAATCCCCGGTCGAACCTTAAACCTATTACGCGAGATATTAACCAAAGTGGACTGTATCTGCGAAATGCTTCTACGCTTACATAAATGGCGACTATAACACGCGCTACAATGCTCTCGCTCTTCCCTAAAAACGAACTATTATTTGCCAAATCTATGAAAGGAATCCTGCTTGATTAGGAGAAAATAAAATTGGAGCGGATTAACTATTAAACACAATTATATCAAGCAGGAACTATTATTAGGAATGTTCACTCACCGGGGTATTTCTTCCATGCTGCTTAGGCACTATATTGCTGCGACTTCTGGAACTTCTTCTGGGTAGACTCTCTGCCTTTCTTGTTCGATGACGCGTCGGAAGAGAGTGCGGTGCGCGACTATTTCTCACACGAGGTGAGGCGGGTTTCCTGGAGCTCGACTGCTTCCAGGCTAAAGCGGATATACTTCTACGATACTATTGTCTTAAGCGGTGTGGTTCCAACGACGAGCGCGGCGGGAAGACTGCGCGTCGGCCGCGCGTGCCTTTTATTCCTTCGGTTGTGATGATTACGTAATATTCTAGAATCATCTTCTTTCCCCTCCCACCCCACCACCCCGATGTGTAGATAGGTTGGTTGGCATGCTTAGTGCAATAAGTCTGACAGCTGTCAACATGTGTTTCTTAGATTTGGTTGACTATAAATACAATGATGTGTCTTACTTGGATAGAAGAGCACCTCCCGCCCTCCCTCAACTCCGTCACCACTAGTCCCAGCACCACTACTCCCAACACCACTACTCCCAGCACCTCTACTTCCGGCACTACTACTTCCAACACTACTATTCCAGGAAAGACACACCATCGACGATAATACGACACATGTTTCGCCTCTACACGAGGCATCCTCAGGTGATGTAGATTCTACGGAGGCTGACCGCGAAGTATTACTAAGTGCTACTTAATTGGAAATAGTGGTGCCGGGATTTGTGGTGTCGAGTCGTGGTGCTGAGACTAGTAGTGACGGAATTAGTGCACGCAATTGAGGGAGGGCGGGAGGTGCTCTTCAATTCAGGTAAGACACATCATTGTATTTAGTTAGCAGAAGGTTGCAAATTAATCAATATGTTTATTATAATGGATTTCCGCAAAGTAACGCCTGATTCTATCAATTATACTAGATATTTCGCCGTCACTCTGTCCAACTGATGACCCTGCTAGTAGTGAAAACGAAAAAAAGCGAATATCGAGTGCGTTCATTGTTAACTGTTTCTTTGCCAACCTAAATGCCAAAGCCAAAACTTTAAACTATTATATTAAATTAAACTTTATTTATCATTATTATTTAAGTGTTTATCATTTTGCATAAATAAAAGCACGTGCGGATTTTTTTTTCAAAATGAGTAATCTTTCGTGGTGGAGCCACGCTGCAGTTATATTTACGTTGAAGCACGAATGTATCCGCTCGATCACGCTCTCACAGAATACAAGTCCCTAGTATGATAACGTACTATTATTCGAACTCATTTAAATTCTGAACTCTCGAAACCGTAGCTATTTTTTTTAATATCTTTATATGTGTGTATGTATCTATCGGCACTCACTGGTAACGGTTGATCGTAGCTCGATCGTGTTTACTCGATCCGAATTGGCTTGAAACGAAAAAACCCTCATTTGGAATCGAAAACTGAATTGTGCTCGAAAACAATTTCGGGATTAAACTCTCTGAATGCTAGTCTATTAGGACTATAGTGAACGAGGAAGGTTCGTGTGTCGAGTGGTCAATACACGAAGCTTCCGGCAGATGTTCGACAACTGGTTGCAGCGTAGAATACCGCGCTAAGATCTTATAACCATTATCGCACGGAAGATAATAAAATTCGGCAACGTTCTCTACAAAACGAGGTTAAACAATGCATAGCCGAGTTAAGAAATGATAAATGGGAAAAGCACAAATATGATAATAGATGGGGCACGTCGTACCCGTAGGCGGGCACGACGGGTTCCAGCACACACCGCGTACCTAGGCGGTTCTCACCGCCCGGAACATCGACCGACACGACAGTCGTAGGCGGGGGTCCGCACTCCCCCACTTAGACAGCGGTTAGATAGATCAAAAACTCCACAGAGGCGACATGATGATTGGTAGCAATACCAAATCATAAACCATCATTATTATCATCCTCATCACCATTGCCTTTCCGCCTTGCCGCGAGCCTTGAGTCAGATGAAGGTGCAGGAGCCGCATAGGCTAACAGCACAAACATCACAGAAAATAGCTTACGAGTATGTGCGCAAGCACAAGTGCACTCTCTAATCTCTACTCTACTAGCAATCGGGAAGCGTTGTCTGATCAACAGTCTGTTGACGAGTTTGCGGAGTATTTTTATTCTGTTTATAGTTCAGAGCATGGAGGTTAGAGAACAGGAGAACGATGGCTACATACTAAAGCATAGTCCGCCTGTCCTTGAAAATTTGTAGAATTTATAGCAGCGCTGCCGTCGGTGAGTAGTGGCTTCGAAACTTCCACTACTCACCGACAGCAGAGTTTATGAGTGTTTATGAGTACCTACTAGTACTCATAAACAGCTAACTAGCTGTTTATGAGTACTAGTAGGTGAAGTTAGTTGAATAATGTAAAATTTTTATTTGCGACATTGGTAAGAAAATTTTCATGCTCCGTAATTTTTTAATTTTTGACAAAAAGAAACATTAAAAAATGGAGAAATATTTTATTGTGCGTGGATGTCATGTTTTATTGTGCCTGCTGTACACCTTGTTTAATTTACGTTGGGAATTAAAACGGTTACCTGATGACTGGTGTAAAGCAGTTATAGTACCAATATATAAAGGAAAGGGGTCACAGCAGAACTGCAAAAACTACCGTGGTATCAGCTTGCTTAGTATTGTGGGTAAACTGTATGCTAAGGTGTTAATTTTTTTGCTTTTTTTGCTTTTTTTGTTTTCTAATATTCGTATTTATAATAACATGTCTTAGATTTTAAGAGAATGTTGTACACGTCTTTTATTGGCGTACATACCAGGCCTTTGTTTTATGTAAGATTTGCATATAAATGTATTGTGTGTTATGCTGTTGATGTGTCATAATAAATAAATAAATAAATAAATAAATTGAAAGAGTTATGAAAGAAACCGATGGAAAAATTTGGGATGTGCAAGCAGGTTTTAGAAAGGGAATGGGGTGTACAGATCAAGTCTTCTCCATGCGCATGATTGCGGAGAAGTTTTTGGCCAAAACCCAGAAGGTTTTTTGTGCGTTCATGGACTTGGAAAAGGCTTATGACGGAATGGACAGGAATGTGTTATGGCAAACACTGAACTCATATGAGTTGAGCGCTGTTTTGATACAGGCATTAAGGTCTCTTTATAGGGACTCTGGTGCTTGTGTCAGGATCAATGGGGTCTACTCGGACTAGTTTGGCATCCAAAAAGGTGTCAGAGAGGGCTGTGTAGCTTCCCCTTGGCTGTTAAACCTATTTATGGACAGGTGTTTGCAAACTTTGAAAGATGAAAACTTTGTAAGAATGGGCGAGTTAACCGTCAAATGCCTTTTGTATGCCGATGATCAAGTCATATTTGCGTCATCGGCGGCTGAATTGCAAATGATGGTTACATTAATGAACTGGGCATTAAAAGAAAGGGGAATGAAAGTGAACGCATGTAAGACGAAAGTGATGGTTTTTGAAAGAGAATAAAGCAAAACGGTATGTGAAATAAGAATAGAAGGAGAGTTAATTGAGCAAGTGGATGAGTTTGTGTATTTGGGATGTGTATTTAGCAGGGATGGTAGATATGATAAGGATATAGAACGACGAGTAAATACAGGGAATAGAGTGAATGGGGCACTACACTCTATTATGAAGAATCAGAATGTGTCAAAAAGGCACGTATGGTCATTCATAATGTTGTGTTAGTCCCTACTTTAATGTACGGTAGTGAAAGCTGGGTGTGGCAGAAGAAGAACGAAAGTAGAATAAATGCTGTAGAAATGCAGTCTTTAATGAGAATGCTAGGGTTGAATCTGAATGACAGGGTGAGAAATTGCGTGATAAGAAATAAATGTGGTATGCAAGATGATGTTGTGACCAGGATTAAGAATACTTCGGTGGTTTGGTCATGTAAAAAGAATGAATGAGGAAAGAGTGACAAAGCAAATTTATATGCCAGATGTGAACGGCAGAGTCGGGAAGGGACGCCCTAGAAGAAAGTTTATCGACCAAATTGGCGATATTTTGAAAATGGGCCACGTTAGAAGTAGCCTTAACCGACGAGCATGTATGCGTAGATATATGGATGTAAAGGAGGCGGAAGAGGTATGTCAGGATCGTGCCAAATGGAAGTCCGTAGTATCTGCCTACCCCTCTGGGTGACAGGCGTGAGTGTTTATGTATTATGTTATGTACGATAACGGTAAACCTACCAGAAGTGGTGAAGGACGCTAAGTGTTTATTGTTTGCTGACGACCTCAAATTATCCCTTGCGGTAAAAATGGGGATGACTGTGTCAGACTTCAAAGGGACGTAGACAGGGTTGGAGCAAAGACAATCTCTTGCAATTTAACAGCTCCAAGTGTGTGTTAATTACCTTTTCTTGCGCACACACTCCTATTTTACACAGTTATCACATTGACGGGCTGCTGATGACGAGGGTCAGAGAAGTTAAAGATTTAGCAGTAACTTTTAACACAAAGCCTACTTTTTATGATCACATCATGAGCATCTGTAAAAAAGATTATAGAAATGTAGGATTTATGTTTCGTACAGTGAGAAGATTCACAAAAATAAAAGCGATTATCGCCTTATATAATGCATTGGTGAGAAGTCAACTTGAATGTAATGCAGTCATCTGCTGCTACGCATGAAACTAGTATAGTCTCATGCTAGAGCGAGTACAAAATAAATTCATTACATATTTATATATGCGTTATTATGGTGTCTACCCAATTTACCCTTTAATGTTTCCAACTTTGTTTAGGTATATTAGGTATGGTAGGAATTAATGAACATAGGGTTAGGAGGGAACTCGCGCTTACCTCGTATATTTTTAGAATACTGCAAGGAAAATTGTATAATGCTGAAATATTAGGGCAGCTTAATCTGAGCGAGGTCGGACCAACCTTTTGAGTGAGGCGCCTCTAACACGAGCACTCCGCACGCTCAACTTAATACCTTGTCTAACGAACCTGTTTTGTTGTACTCGGAGTGAATTCACAAAGACAGCATTGTTAGTAATTTGTTACAAAAATTAAATAATCAATACAAATCGGTTAAACCATTGATTTATATATTACACTAGATCAGTAATAACCGCGCCAAAGCGTTGCCACTGCACATATGGCCACAGCCATATTCCTAGCTAAAGTCAGTTCAGTGTTCAATGTGACGCCGACAGAGTTGAGCCGCGACAAAAAATGGATAAATGCGTAGTGAAAGAATGCTATTCAAGGTCACAAAACGTAATAAACCAAGCGGAATCATTTTCAACACATAATTTTTAGTTCTTGTTTTCATATGAACGTAAAAAACCTCAAATAATTAAATAAAATTATTGCATATTGCCATTTAGGTTCAATGTTGTCACTTTTCCGCATTTGTGATTATCCTACATTAATGGGAGACTATATTAATGGAGTAAGTTAATTTGTTACCTATGATTTTAAATATTTTGGAAATATTATAATAAATACTACGTTTTAACTTTTATACGAAATAATTAACTATTCTTATTTTAGTTTATTCATGAATTATCTATTAAATATATTTTATTACCTATTTTATATTAATAATTTTATGTTAATTATAATTTCATATAAATTTTATATTAATTATATTTTGTTACCTATTTTGTATTGTTTGATTTATTAGTACAATAAAAATACTTATAAAAATGTTTTGTTTCATCATTATGTTTACTTCTATTCATCTGATAGGCTTTGTATCCTTTTTTTCTAAGGGAACGCAATAAAGAATTTAAAATAAAATATACCTTGTTAATATAAAAACAATCAACTGCAGCTTAAAAAAACTCATTTTTATTGCGTATTTTAGGTAAAATTTTATATAGTAAGCCACACCAACCTGCCATTGTATTTGTGTGTCTATCTTTATTTAATCTTAGCGACGATATTGTTTTCGCAACTTGTGTAATGAGATAGATATATGTTTATTTAAAAATTTTATTAGTTTCAAAGCTACGTCGTCGCGTGTGGATAGTGGTTACACTTTTTTCGACGCGCGGTAATGTAGTTTGCTCCTCCAGTGTTGTATAACTCAATGAGTTAGACAGCTACACTATCGCATTAGGAAATTAATCCTGTAATGATAGTTGTAAGTTTCAGAAATAAATAAATAAACAATAACGTCAAAGTTTTAATGTCAAGTAACCAAGTGTAAATTTTTAAATCTAATTGAATTCGAATAATTATATGATTTATTAATTGTGTGTAGTTGAAAAGGAACCAGGGGGCGGAAACGTTCGGGCTCTGAAACAGAAGAGAGGAATCGAGGCTTCTCTCGATCCGGCCTCCTATCACGCCTACGTTGGGTTCGGAAACAACGTATGTGATCTCCGCAAACGGAGTAACACACAAGGGCGATAACCTCTTCCTTTTCAGAAAATAGGTTCAGGCGGGGATTACGGGTCTTCCGAAGTCGTCCCGGTCCCAACGCCTTAATTCTTCGACGTGGACTGTATAATTTTGAGGGATGAATTTCTTGGGAATAAAACAGCAATTATCTTCAAACCGTTCCGTGAGAGAGTAATCACTTTCCCTATCACTTCCCTACACTTTTTCTTCTTATTGACTGCTGGTCTTGCACTTTTTCCCGAACTAATCCCGAAGGATTCCCGAACGAATTGCAGCCAGTTTGTCGTCTGATTGCACCGAGATGCAATACAGGTATCGGGCCTCGGGGTAAACCCCATTGCCCGGACGATCCTCATGCCCCATTACTATGGGGCAGTCCTTTTCTTCACCTATTATTGTAGGTGGCTTCTTTCTGTTGCCGGAGTATCCGTATGTGGTAGTATTTTTCCATAGTCGTTTACCCGACTATGGAAAATTAGGAGGTTGTCTATATCCAATTTGTATGGTGATAGTTTTTCCGTAGTTAACCTACTACGGAAAAAGAGAGGTTATCCGGTTGAAAGTCAAAGTTGGCCTTTCAGCGGCATTGTGGGTTGTTACTCGACTCTCTAATCACATATAGAGAGGAGTTCTCTTGGAAGAGGTCGCCCGTCCGGTGGCCGAGTGTGCAACGGCGCAAAGCCGTTGAGGTGTTCGTGTGGCCCGTTGTCGGCACGATCAAACATGCCGCGCGCCATCCGGGCCACAAAGTCTGTGATGCTCTCGACTTTTAAGTCGGCTGCTATTACGTCGTTCCGGACGTAACGACCTGCTCCGACAATCGTCCTTAATGTCAGATTCTGCTGGGCCTGCAGTCGCCGCCTCTGGGTTATGCTCAGGAGCGCGTACCAGGCCGGTGCAGCGTAAGTGGTAATAGTCCGGATATACATCTTGTATATCCGGATCTTTGTCTTCAGTGGTAATTTGGATGCCAGGACCAGACGGAGCATCGCCCGCGCACATCTGGCTTTGCGGACGACGAAGTCGACGTGCGCAGTCATGCGCAGCGCCCGGTCGATCCGGCACCCAAGGTAAGTCACGGCCTTCTCATACGCTATCTCCTGGCCGTTGAGAGTCAATGGTGGTGGTAAGTTCCTAAGGCGACGAGTGAGCAGAGCGGTTGTCTTACCAACGTTGACAACCATCCTCCACTCATTTAGCCATGGTGGCAGCAGGTCCAGCAGACGCTGCATTTTGGCAGTGGCTATATGGGCTCTTCCGGACGAGGTGAAATAGGCGCTATCGTCCGCATATAGCGCCAGCTCAACGTCGTCCTCCTATTCTTGCAGCCTGCCTGCCAATGTTGGGATGTCATTCGAATATGCCGCGTACAGGACTGGAGACAGACAACTGCCCTGTGGGACGCCGGCACTGATGGTTCTTGTCACGGACTCGGCGTCCTCTACGCAGACGTAGAACTTCCTGTCTTCCAGGAAAGACGCCATTAACCGCAACATAGCAGGGGGGACACTGGTCTGCTCGTGTAACTTATATAGTAATCCTGAGTGCCACACCCGGTCGAACGCCTTCTCGATATCGAGAAAGACGCCCAACGATATGCGGCCACGATTGTACTCTGCCGCAAGCAGGTGCAGCACTCTAGTCAGCTGTGTGACTGTAGAGTGACCCCTCCTGAATCCGTGCTGCTCCGCCCGAAGTTGGATGCACGGACGGAGACGTCTTAGCAGCAATCTTTCAAACAGTTTAGCTATGTGTGGTAATAGCGTAATCGGCCTGTAGCTAGAAGCTTTACGCCTGTCCTTCCCGGGTTTCGGCAAGACGATAATTTTGCCTTTTTTCCATTCCTCCGGGAAGTGGGATGTCCGCAATATCCCATTGTAGAGTCGACCAATCTCTACTAGGACTCTATTGGGCAGCTGTCGGAGTGCAGCGTTGGTAATCCTATCGTGCGCAGGCGCCTTCCTCGGTTGCAGGCGGGTTACTGTCCTCCGCAGTTCAGCGGGGGAGATGAACCACTCTCCTGCAAGAGGTGGCGCGGGCGACGACAGGAACTACTGTACGCGACTCTCCTTCCGGGCATGAAGCTCCATGAACTCCGCACTCGCTGGGTTCGGCATAAATTGCCCCTCGAAGTGCTCTCCCAGGATATCCGCTCTGCCCTTGGCATCATAGCAACGTTCGCCCACACTGTTGGTCAGTGGGCAAACCGGGAGGTCTAGTTTTTGTCAGCTGTCGGTTCAGTTTATAGAGCGACGCATCATGCTCATCCGCCTTCCATATGCGCCGCTTCCAGGCCTCCCCTCTGTAGGCCTGGACTGCCACAGACAGCTCCTCCGATACGGTGTTTAATTGCGTTTTTATTCTGGGGCAGCGAGTACGCGCCCAGAGCTTTCTCAGCGCTCTTTTGTGCTTGATCTGCACGCTTATCTCACGCGGCAGATCGTCACGCCTTGCTGTTATCGGGACGATCGTAGAGGCCGCGTTGAGGGCCTCTTGGATGTTTTTAGTTATTCTAGTAGCAGCGGCCTCTACGTCGTCCGCTGTGCTTATAGGCATGTGTGCTGGAGGTCTCGCTTGCAGGTGTTGTGCATAGCGCCTCCAGTCGACACGTGTCTTGGTTGCTCTGGGCGGCGTAGTCACCGCCTTTGTGCCAAGGGTTATCAGAATCGGGAGGTGCTGTGAGCTCAGGTCGTATAGCACCTCTAAGAATTGCAAGAAAACTCGTTTTCTGAGCTACCCCTGAGCTATACGCGAAAGTGAGCCGCGCCATTTGCGCGCTCGCGCAACTTAATTACATCAATTTGTACTATCACTCTCTCACGGTTTTCTCAATTATTTATTTTGTATAAGACATACATTTATACAATTTACTTATAAAGATAGCACAAAAAAATATCTTTACTTCGATATACGTTACATTTTCATATTACAAAAAACCTTTTATTTATTAAACAAAATATGCATATTTTACTCACATTGAACAAGTTGAAATTTCTTAAATATTTAACATAGAAAGTTAAAACAATGTTTTCCACTTGAAATTATACATATCTTAACCAATACAATAGTTTAATTTACATTTTCTCTATTCATTTCACTATTAAAACACTTTCAAATTTCTTATACAAAACTATCATTATTTCACTTATTCACAGGAATTTTCACATAAAAATAACACAGAATTCACATAAATCGCTGAAATTGCAAATATTTAAATTTCACATATTTGGCCTCCTAAGCACGTGGCCAGCGCGCGTCTATGAGCTCACACTATTTGAACAACTAACTTTTGCACGGCTATCGACTATCAGTAAAAATGGAAAGTTTAGTATACACTGATAACAACAATACTAGGTGAATAACTGCTTCTACATAATTCTCAAACTGTAGGAAACTATTTCTAATCAGATTCTTATCAGTTATCATGTCTCTTATCAGATAACATAGACCAAATATTTCATGAATTAATGCATTGAAAATAGACATTTGTTTTCATACAAAACATATTAAACACATATAAGACATTACTTATGCAATCAATTTCCATTAATTCTACTTATGCACAGCGATCGTCTCGACCGGGGAACAAATCCGGTCTCTAACTTTATTTTAATATTCCTTTAAATTAACATCATTGGAAAGATGATTTCAACCGGGGAACAAATCCGGTAACATAATTTATATCTTAAAAATTCCCTATATGAATTTATTAAGAGATATTACTAAGAAAACGATAAACTATTCCGGCCTGGGAGTCGAACCCAAGACCTTCACATCATTAATTCGATATTTCTTTAAGCTTGAACTAAGCATTTTCTTATTAAAATATTGTTGCTCGATAATTTGCTTTTTAGAAGCTATTCGTAATCGGTTAACTAATAAATTGAAATATTCTTATAGGCGCGTCGCCAACAATCTCCCCCCCGTATCGTATCAGCACCATCATTTGGGAGGCGTCGCGGGTACCAGGACTATAATTCTGGATGTAGGTCTCCTCAAGATACCTGTGCTAGTAATGACGTCAACCACTCTGGTGTGACCGTCTGGTCCCGGTAGCGTCCTATTAATCTTGCCTTTTGGACACGTATTTCGTGCCAACGAATGATCTATTATCAAGACAATATCACCTTCTTTAGGCTCCATAAACTTTAAAGGTGGTTCATTGTGAGCTATTCTCTCCAGAGCAAGATTTCCTTGCGGCACGTTCTGCGGTTTTGACCTGTATGTCCTGCACCACTGACAATGATGTGACACACTTCGTACTACATTACGCAGGTTCAAGACATAAAATCTTTGGTTCACCTCATTCATCACCGTCTGCTGATTGGCATGTCCAAAATGATGATGAACTTCTCTAATCATCATTTTAACGATTTCATGTTTACCGTCTAATACGACAGGTTTTCTACTTTCCTCAGTCAAATTAGACTTAAAAGGTAAACGCCCATTTAAACGGAGTAAGTTATCTTCTCCTATTTCCATAGATAATTTACTTAAGCGTGAACTTCTTTCAACGCTTTTGCCTGCTTTCAAGCATTTTATTTCCAAATGAAAACACTCGTCTTGAACGAACTTCCAAATTAATAATTCAACCTTTTTCAAGAGCGCTATGTCCAACGCGCTATCGGGTCCTTTAACCGACTTTGCTAAAACTTCGTTGGAACACATAACCGACTTTTCGGCTACGTGGTCGGGCCCTTTAACCGACTTTATTAAACTCTTGAATTTTTCTACCGCTTGTAAGGTGCGTGTAGTTGCCCCAAGGAATTTCTTAAAGCTGCTAAATCGTCCGTAGTCGGGTAGACTTAACGGTTCTTGCTTTCTCAGCGCATTTATGCCTTTTGGCGATTTTTCTTCACCTATTTCTAAGCGATTTATGGTGTCCACTTGTTTGGGCCATAAATCAGGACTTTTCCTGAGGAATTCAGGTCCTTGAAACCAGCGATGACTTACATCGAAGGTTGAAGGAAAATTTCTAGTGGCGTCGTCTGCCACGTTTTGTGACGTTGGAACCAATCGCCATTCACATGGTTTACTGTGATCTTCGATCTCAGCCAATCGATGAGCAACGAATGGTTTAAAAGCGCGAGGATCTGACTTAATCCACGCTAACACTGTACGTGAGTCTGTCCAAAATATTCGTTTGGATATCTCGTACTTGCTCTCTTCAATAACTGATGCAGCCAGTCTGCTGTCCATAAGAGCTGCTTGTAATTCAAGCCTTGGAATCGAAATTGGTTTCAGCGGCGCTACTCTTGCCTTTGCGGCGATCAGCGTAATCCGCCTTTCTCCTAGCTCGTCCGTGGTGACGTAATACACCGCGGCAGCGTATGCTTTTTCACTAGCATCCGTGAAGGTGTGTAACTCTCCCTTGCCGACGCCTTCAGCAACGGGTCTAGGTACTTCTAAATGACCTAATTTCTTCACTTCCGATATCCATTTACAAAATAACACGTGTAATTCGTGTGAAACTTCTTCATCCCAAGAGATGCCCGTCCTCCATACTTGCTGGATCAGCGACTTCCCTTGTATCGTTATGGGTGATGCGAGTCCCAAAGGATCGAAGACTGACATCACAGCACTAGTTATTTCCCTCTTCGTAGGCGGTCGTAAACCTTCCATCACCTCTTCCGGTGTGTTACGAAGACTTATGGAGAAACTTATTATATCCCGTTCGATATTCCAAATCAAACCTAAAGTGCGCTCTGTGTGCTCTTTATCTCCCAGCGAAGCATTGTCGCTCTTATATTTATTTTCCATTTTACATAAAACCTCGGGTCGGTTGCTAGCCCATCCCCTCAGTTGGAAAGAAGCACGTTTATGTAATTCATACATATCGTTTACTATCCTTTCGGCCGTCGTCACGTCGGGAAATGCCTGTAGATAGTCATCCATATAAAAATTGCTTTCCGTAGCGGAAGCTGCTTCTGGATAGATATGTGCGTTGTCCTGCGCATTCCTATTTTTCACATACATAGCGATGCATGGTGATGATGCCGCTCCAAATATGAGTGACGTCATTCTATACTCTTCCGGTGGCGCGTCACGATTGTGCCGCCATAAGAATCGAAGGCTATCCGTGTCTTCTTCCCGGATTTTCACTAGCAGGAACATTTCTTTAATGTCTGCCATCACTGCCACGCTTCCTTCTCTGAATCGTAGCAGAACTCCAAACAACGACTTCAATAAGTCTGGTCCGGTTAACAATGCATCGTTAAGACAACGTCCGCCCGTCCTTGCGGCGGCGTCGAAAACTATTCTTATTTTCTTTTTTTGTGGGTGGGTCACTGCGAAGTGAGGAAGATACCACGTGCTTGGGGAAATGGAAATATGGTTCGCTTTCTCTGCGTAACCGTTAACGATGAGATTTTCAATTTGCTTCTCATATTCCTTTTTCAACTCGCTATTTTTGTCGAGCTTCTTTTCGATATTAAACAGGCGACTTTTAACCTGCGCTCTATTCGACGGCATGCACTCATTTAATGTGCGCCATAACAAAGCAGTCTCGTACCTATTATTAGGTATACGACGTACCGTTTTGCTCAAAATATTCAAAGCTCGTTCTTCTGGGTCGTTTGCGGGCTTTCTCGCAGACACTCCCAGAGATTCCAAACTAAAATAATCTTTTATTAACTTATCCATGTCTTTCTCTTTCTTGGTGGAAATGTGGTTAACAATCTTGATTGGTTTGATGCCACCCGATATGTGACCATGTAAAACCCATCCAAGTTTGGTGAGCGATGCTACAGGTAGGTTCTTACTTCCTGAAATTAATTCACGAGTAACTATGAGATGCCAATTGTCCCGGCCAATTAATATGGTAGGTCTGGACCTCTCATACATCAACTCGTCCTTAATCGGTGTCAAATGAGAACACCGTTGCAATAATTCTCGACTTTGAATAAAACTATTATTTACGGATTTTATCGCGTTTAATTACTTATTTTATTTTTATTATTATCCCGACGTTTCGGGTGCTTTACAGCGCCCATGGTCACGGGGGGGACTGAGATGTTTGACGTCCCAATGTCATAGTTAGTCCGGCTACCTTCAGTTTTTTAATATTAATTTTTGGTCCGATTTACGCAAAACGAGCTTATAGTATCATGAAGTCTTGCAGTGGTATGCTTGGGTTTGGGTTTAATTTTGTTAATTATAGGATCCCAAGCAGGTGGTAGCACCCAACCATCTTCTCTATTGAAATTTGGATGTTTTTTAATTTCAATAGCCTCGCGTATCATCCTTGGTAGGAATCGGTGTTCTTTTGCGAGAATTTGTGGTTTATCAAATCTAATGTAATGGTGGGGACGATCTTGAACATGTTCGCAGACTGCAGACTTCCCGGAGCGTCGGTGCTTCACATCAGCTATATGTTCCTTCACGCGGGTTTTTATAGATCTCTTTGTTTGACCTATGTAAGAGAGACCACATTCACAATCTAGCTTGTACACACCAGCATCTTGTAGAGGAATATTACATTTGATGGATGGTAAAAATTGACTAATCTTCTTCAGCGGCTTGTAGTATGTCTTAATGGACGCTCGCTTCAAGATGTAGCCAATCTTGTCCGTGACTCCTCTAACATATGGTAGTAGAGCAGGCGCGCGCTCGACTGTGGCCGGCTTCACTCGTTCACTGTGACGTAGGCGCGGGACCCGAAGCTTGTTGTCTTGCAATACTTGCTTGACGTGCTGAAGCTCCGCAGCCAGATGTTTTCTGTCACAGATCCCTCGTGCTCTCTGAAACAAAGATTTACCCACGGTAGCTAACTGTGAAGGATGATGGTGAGATTCACCATTTAGATATCGGTTGGTATGGGTCTTTTTCCTATACACAGTGTGGCCAATAGTGTTATCAGGATTTCGGATGACTAAAACATCTAGGAAAGCTAAAGAATTATTTGCCTCTAACTCCATTGTGAATTGTATTTTAGAGTTTATGGAGTTAAGGTGGTCTAAAAATGCAGTTACTTTGTCAGATGGTAAAATTGTGAAAGTGTCGTCTACGTACCGCTTGTAGAACCTTGGATTTACGGGAGCAGTAAGAAGGGCTTTCTCCTCAAAGTCCTCCATGAATATGTCGGCGACTATGGGAGACACAGGTGAGCCCATCGCCACACCATCTACTTGCTTGTAGAACTCCTCCTTCCACAATAGATAGCCAGATGTGAGGCAATGTTCAAGTAGTATTGCATATTCTTGAGGCATGTTATTTTCTTCTAGCTTCCTAGTTACAATTGAGATGCAGTCCACAATAGGTAGGCATGTAAATAGTGACTGAACATCAAAACTGACCATAGTTTCATTGTTAGCGAGATGTAGGTCTTTTATCTCACTCACAAAATGGTATGAATCCTTTGTGTGTGCTCTGGTATGTCCTCTCAATGGTGATAGTATTTTTGCTAAGTATTGTGCCAGCTTATAAGTTGGAGAATCAATCTGGCTCACTATGGGACGTAGTGGAGCGTTTGGTTTGTGTGGTTTGTGAGTGAGATAAAAGACCTACATCTCGCTAACAATGAAACTATGGTCAGTTTTGATGTTCAGTCACTATTTACATGCCTACCTATTGTGGACTGCATCTCAATTGTAACTAGGAAGCTAGAAGAAAATAACATGCCTCAAGAATATGCAATACTACTTGAACATTGCCTCACATCTGGCTATCTATTGTGGAAGGAGGAGTTCTACAAGCAAGTAGATGGTGTGGCGATGGGCTCACCTGTGTCTCCCATAGTCGCCGACATATTCATGGAGGACTTTGAGGAGAAAGCCCTTCTTACTGCTCCCGTAAATCCAAGGTTCTACAAGCGGTACGTAGACGACACTTTCACAATTTTACCATCTGACAAAGTAACTGCATTTTTAGACCACCTTAACTCCATAAACTCTAAAATACAATTCACAATGGAGTTAGAGGCAAATAATTCTTTAGCTTTCCTAGATGTTTTAGTCATCCGAAATCCTGATAACACTATTGGCCACACTGTGTATAGGAAAAAGACCCATACCAACCGATATCTAAATGGTGAATCTCACCATCATCCTTCACAGTTAGCTACCGTGGGTAAATCTTTGTTTCAGAGAGCACGAGGGATCTGTGACAGAAAACATCTGGCTGCGGAGCTTCAGCACGTCAAGCAAGTATTGCAAGACAACAAGCTTCGGGTCCCGCGCCTACGTCACAGTGAACGAGTGAAGCCGGCCACAGTCGAGCGCGCGCCTGCTCTACTACCATATGTTAGAGGAGTCACGGACAAGATTGGCTACATCTTGAAGCGAGCGTCCATTAAGACATACTACAAGCCGCTGAAGAAGATTAGTCAATTTTTACCATCCATCAAATGTAATATTCCTCTACAAGATGCAGGTGTGTACAAGCTAGATTGTGAATGTGGTCTCTCTTACATAGGTCAAACAAAGAGATCTATAAAAACCCGCGTGAAGGAACATATAGCTGATGTGAAGCACCGACGCTCCGGGAAGTCTGCAGTCTGCGAACATGTTCAAGATCGTCCCCACCATTACATTAGATTTGATAAACCACAAATTCTCGCAAAAGAACACCGATTCCTACCAAGGATGATACGCGAGGCTATTGAAATTAAAAAACATCCAAATTTCAATAGAGAAGATGGTTGGGTGCTACCACCTGCTTGGGATCCTATAATTAACAAAATTAAACCCAAACCCAAGCATACCACTGCAAGACTTCATGATACTATAAGCTCGTTTTGCGTAAATCGGACCAAAAATTAATATTAAAAAACTGAAGGTAGCCGGACTAACTATGACATTGGGACGTCAAACATCTCAGTCCCCCCCGTGACCATGGGCGCTGTAAAGCACCCGAAACGTCGGGATAATAATAAAAATAAAATAAGTAATTAAACGCGATAAAATCCGTAAATAATAGTTTTATTCAATGTGTAGTGTTCGCGTAAATTTAAGAAATCATTATAATTCTCGACTTACTGACTGCGGAGAAAGGTTAAGTGACTTAATTGTTTGTACACTTATCTCCTCTAAGTCAAGTAAATGCCTTTTATCTTAACGTTTAAGCGATACGAACTGTCGTCGTTAATTCGCTTACCTCCCTCGGCTTCAATACGTAATTCTTCTTTACGTCCGCGAGGCGCCAACTTCTGAGCCATCCACTCCTCTATGAGTGTCATGATCGATCCTTCATCCAGAAGAGCTGTTGTCTTGACCTTTCCTCTAGGTCCATACAACTCGACCGGTATAATTTTCAAGTATGCACATGCCAGTGCATTTACTGTACTAACAGTTGTAATTTGAGCCTCTTTACCCCCCTCATCCCCTTGCGGCGAGGTATTTTCATTGGGGTATCGGTGTAGCATTCGATGATGTGACATTCTACATCCCTCTACACCACATTTTTTCCCTTTGCACTCTAACCTCCTATGGTTAGGTGACAAACATTGGAAACATACTTTCGCTTTTTTAACCGCGTCCCATTTCTCGCGATTATTCATGTCCTTAAACTTGTAACAACTCACTATAGAGTGTTCCTTGTTGCATATAACACACTTATGTGTTACCCGACTTACAGGCTTGTCCTGGTTTATCATAACCACTTGTCGGTTGTGCCCTTTATTATTTCGGCGTTCTAGACGCTCGCTCGTATTACTTCGGCGCTCATAGCGCTCGCTCTTGACACGGTTACGTACACACCCCTTTGCAGTGTGTACAGTTTGCTTCCTGAATTCAGAACGCTTCCGTTTTTCAGGCACACTTTCTTTGTTTAAGGACGTTCCAAATTGTTCACTCAATATATTTAAAAACTTGGCCATCTTCTGTAACTCTGGCTCCAAAGGATGCTGAGCTCGATATTCAAACCATTTAAATTTAATCATAGTACCGATTTTCTCCACTATGCGGCTTACTAACTCCAGTGAGTATAAATATTGTGGTTGGTTCAACGCTTGTATTGTGGCAACCACGTTCGTAATACGACGTGCAAAAGATCCTATGTTCCGGCAATCTTCTGCCAATTTTGGCATACGCTTTACATTCTCGATTTCGGCTAGAATGATCATCTCAACCCTACCGAATCTTCTTTCGAGAGCGTTCATTATTTCTTCAGGTTCACACAAAGTAAACAACAATGACTTAACCGCTTCCTTAGCGGTGCCCTTTAATGCCTTCCTAAGGCGTGCGACATTCTGCACCCCTGCAAATTGGCTTCTTGTATCTTCAAACACCGTTTTGAAAACTATCCATTCACCCGGGTCTTCATCGAACACCGGTAATTCCTGGAGGAAATGAAGCTGGGAAGACTTATCTTTTCCCGCTATCTTTATTGCACTCAAAATCGCTTCGGTCAATTCTGACACCTCACTCGCGTGTGTTTTCTGTGCATTTCCTTGGTTGCGCTCGACCTCCGCCCCTTTGCGGCGTGATCCTTTACACGCTTCCTTATCGGTAATATCGGGTTGCGTTACACTAACCGGCGCGCTCATTATGGTGTGTTGAACCCAACTCCTTACGAAAGGTTCCACCTGAGTATTCCGCTCTTCATCATCCTCACTCAAGTCGATCTCGTCTTCTCGGTTGAGTCGTGCCAACTCCAATTGAGACTTGGCTAAGGCAGCAGCTGCCTGTGCTCGTTCGAGCTCTGAGCGTTCGAATTTAATCCGCGGCTCTAATTCGGCTTTCAGCCTCGCCGATCGCGATGACCTACTACCTCTCTGTGACCCTTTGTCACTAGTGTGCCCGATTACTGTCCTTGACGATGCCTCTTCTTCGGTCCTTTGACCTACTTTTTCGGCTATCGTTTCGCTCCTGGATATAACGGATTGTTTTGCGGTGCTGGCCTGCGTACCACTGGTGTCCGTCCTGTTGCTTGTCGTTGCCATGGACGTCTCTGAGTCCCACGTGCATGTGGACGTATCGCTGGTGGCTCCACTTGAAGGAGTTGATCCACTCGAAGCAGTAGCTGTGGTCGCTCCAGATGGTTCCGCGTCTTTAGCTTGTCTTGAGAGCCCTGTTCTTGTCCTGCTTCCTTCGCTCCTCTCTGTCTGGTCTTGTGCCCTCTTCATCTTGCAGGAAGGTGATTGTTGGCCTACGGTCCCTAACTGTCCCTACGGTCCCTACAACCCCTTACCTACAACCCTTCTACACCCCAACCTAACCCCACTACCCCTCCCCCACTTTATCTCCCAACCCTACAACCCTACTACCACCCTAACAGCCCTATCAGCCCTATCAATCCTGAACGGGGGCCTACCGTGATGGAGTCGTGCAGGAATGGAATGGAGGAAAGGTTTAGGAACTGTCCCGCCAAGGAATATGACGAAACAGTCGAGCGGTAGTGCAAGCGCAGTCTCGCTCGAGAGAACTGCTCCACCCGAAGGTGTTGTGCCAGAGCCCAACCGTGTGGCACCGTTAGGTGGTCGGGATGTATGCTGCGCTTCGTCGCCCAGTCGCCGGTGACGCCTCGTCCAAGCGCCCTCCTCCGGCCGCGATGCAGTCAGGTGCCCACGAGCACCCTCGCCTGGCAGCAGCAGCGGTGGATGCTTCCTCTTGCAACCTCTGATGACCCGACAGGAAATGCCGGACACGGTCGTCCGACAGGAAATGCCGGACACGATCGTCCGACAGGAAAATGCCGAGCACGCTTGCTCGACAGGAAAAATGCCAAGCCCTGCTTGGCCACGATGAGTGCCTTCACAAGACACCTGCGCCTAGCTGCGATACGTGCCCCATGCGAGCACACGCCCCAAGCCGCAATCCCGGTTTTCTTTCTTCCGGTAGTTCCAGGTCCAGTCCTACTGCGCTGACCTGGTCTTCTGGCCTTTGGTCCTGTTGTTTCAGCTCAAACCTCCGGCTTCCTTCGGTTGCTGATCTTCACTCGGCTCCGAAGGTCTTCTTTCTCTATAACCAGCAGTCCACTGCTGGTTCCTTGATCCTGGCTGCGAAGGACCAATTGAAAAGGAACCAGGCAGCGGAAACGTTCGGGCTCTGAAACGGAAGGGAGGAATCGAGGCTTCTCTCGATCCGGCCTCCTATCACGCCTACGTTGGGTTCGGGAACAACGTATGTGATCTCCGCAAACGGAATAACACACAAGGGCGATAACCTTTTCCTTTTCAGAAAATAGGTTCAGGCGGGGATCACGGGTCTTCCGAAGTCGTCCCGGTCCCAACGCCTTAATTCTTCGACGTGGACTGTATAATTTTGAGGGATGAATTTCTTGGGAATAAAACAGCAATTATCTTCAAACCGTTCCGTGAGAGAGTAATCACTTTCCCTATCACTTCCCTACACTTTTTCTTCTTATTGACTGCTGGTCTTGCACTTTTTCCCGAACTAATCCCGAAGGATTCCCGAACAAATTGTTGATTGTCGTCTGCTATGGGACTACTTTTGTTTATCCCATGCAGGTATCGGGCCTCGGGGAGTCCCCCATTACCCGGGTATTCCTCACGGCTCATAACAATGAGCCGGTCTTGGGAGCCGTACCAGTACGGCATTGTTGGTAATCTTGGTTGGCGTATTGCGCGCCACCAGGTCGGTGCTACCGGAGGGTCGGCCGCCTCGAAGCCCCGCGGAGTCCCGAGGGTAGGAGTCGACGCAGGGCCAATCTTGCCGACAGGAGGGCGTTCCAGCTGCTCCGGGCCTCCAGTGCTCCTTCCTGGCTCTAGTTGAAGGCCTGGTATTCCTAGGCAAAAAGTTGGCGTGTCTCGCGCCTCTGGGAAGGGAATCTGCCGAAGGGTCAGCAACCTCAAGTCCCGCGGAGAGCACCTCGACGCGGAGCCGATGTCACCAACAGGCGCGCGCACTTGGGCGCGCCGGGCCTTCGGAGTTCGCTTCCCAGCGTGTAGGTGATGCGCAGCGTTGGGTGATCTTCATCCCGGGTGGGGTCAGGGGCATCCTCAAGGCTCCACGCAAGCCGAGTTGGCCCCACAGCGCGCGCACCCACTGCGAAGCGACGCGCTGTACTTCTCCCACCCGGGCGGGAGTCGACGACCGGCGGACGTGACCGCTCACTAGCGCGGTCCGGACGAGACTAACAAATTGCAAGAAAACTCGTTTACTGAGCTACCCCTGAGCTATACGCGAAAGTGAGCCGCGCCATTTGCGCTGGTGTTAAAGGATTGAGGTTATTGGGGTCTGAGAAAAGCGGGGTTAATGGCCTAGAATTAAGAATTGTCTCAATTTGCGCAAATAAAGTAGATAACTCCTCAAAGGTAAAATGTTTGTCGCCTAATATTCTAGTTGCGTGGTACTTTGCAGATTTGACACCTGCCTCCCAAAGTCCGCCAAAATGCGGAGAATACGCAGGTGAAAATTTAAATTGTATGCCTTCGTCAGCAGCAAAACCAGATATGCTTTCACAGTTCAATTTTAAAAAATTTGTAATTTCATTATTTGCACCGACAAAATTTTTACCATTGTCACAATATAATTTAAGAGGCTTTCCTCTTCGGGATATAAAACGTCTTAAACATAATATAAAAATATCGGTAGTTAGATCGCTTGCTACTTCAAGATGCAAGGCCTTTGTAGTGAAACAAATAAATAAACATAAGTAACATTTTGTTATTTTGCAACCGCGACCTTTACGGTCAGTAATAAAAAATGGCCCAGCAAAGTCCACCCCGCTTATGTGAAAGGGAGGATTTGGAATGACTCTAGTAGCAGGCAAATTACCCATTATAGGATTAAAACACTTCACCTTTATTATTTTACACAGCTGGCAGTTGTTGACAGTTGATCTTGCCAATACTCTACCTCTTAAAGGCCAAAATTTGTTTCTTATATCGGTAAGTAAAAATTGTGGTCCACAATGTAAAAGTTTTTTATGATAATGAACAAATAGCAATTTACAAAAGGCATTTTTTGTTTCTAATAAAATTGGATACTTTCTTTCGTATGCTTCATTAGAGTTTTGAGTACGGCCACCAACGCGAATTATTTCCCGTGCATCTAGAAATGGACTTAACGCCAATAAGCTGGACTTAGGTGGTAAGTTTCCCTTAGTTTTTAAAACCTTAATTTCATCTGCAAAGCATCCGTTCTGATGTTGTTTTATTAAGATTTCTAAAGATGACTCTAATTCGCTGATTGTTAAGGGACCAGTGAATTTGTGTTGTTTATGCTGTAAATTTTGTATAAAACGAAGAACGTAAGCTAAACATCTTTGTAATGTTGTGAATCTTGAATATCTTTCAACATTTACTATCATAGACTTGCTAAGAGTTAAAGTAGTATTTTATGAACATTTAGATTGTCGTGCTGTTGTAGGTTGGAGTGTAGTTGTAGACTGTAGCGTAGTTGTAGACTGTAGTGTAGTTGTAGATTGTAGTGATTTAGTATAAGCTTTCCTTTCAGGTAAACAAGAAATATTTTTTATATTAACATTTTTAGGCCAATTACATGAATTCTCGGTTAAAAACGACGGTCCTTGCCACCAAAGCGTGGCAGAATTAGTTTAGGGTTTAAACCACGTGAGGCTAGATCTGCTGGGTTTTTATCTCCAGGGACGTGCCTCCAAACGTCTGAACTAGTAAGTTCACTTATTTCACCAACGCGGTTGGAAACAAACGGTTTCAAATCGCATGGTTGAGAAGATAACCAACCTAAAACGACTGTTGAATCAGTCCAATGATAGACTGAACGAATTTTGTAACTAAGGGCCTTTAACACCTTAACACTTAATCGCGCCGAAAGCAGGGCAGCACACAGTTCCAATCGAGGTATTGTCGTCGGTTTAACTGGAGCAACTTTAGTTTTCGCACAAAGTAGTCTGACGAGAACATTACCTGAACTATCAACCGATCTAAGATAGATTGCAGATGCATATGCTGCTTGTGAAGCATCAGAGAATGTATGTAAGTCTATCACCACAGGTTTATTAATGAGAACGCATCTTGGTATTTCAATGAACGATACGCTGTTTAAATTATTTATAAAATTTTGCCATTTTGCCTTTAATACATTATCCACCGAATCATCCCAATCAAGTTTTGTCAACCATAATTTTTGTAGAAATTTTAGGTAATTCATATAATATTGCGGAAAAAAGAAAAAACCGTGAGAGAGTGATAGTACAAAGAAATTTGTACTATCACTCTCTCACGGTTTTCTCAATTATTTATTTTGTATAAGACATACATTTATACAATTTACTTATAAAGATAGCACAAAAAATATCTTTACTTCGATATACGTTACATTTTCATATTACAAAAAACCTTTTATTTATTAAATAAAATATGCATATTTTACTCACATTGAACAAGTTGAAATTTCTTAAATATTTAACATAGAAAGTTAAAACAATGTTTTCCACTTGAAATTATACATATCTTAACCAATACAATAGTTTAATTTACACTTTCTCTATTCATTTCACTATTAAAACACCTTCAAATTTCTTATACAAAACTATCATTATTTCACTTATTCACAGGAATTTTCACATAAAAATAACACAGAATTCACCTTTTTTACACGTACAATCAATCTGAAATGGTTTACAAGTCATTACATACATAAATCGCTGAAATTGCAAATATTTAAATTTCACATATTTGGCCTCCTAAGCACGTGGCCAGCGCGCGTCTATGAGCTCACACAATTTGAACAACTAACTTTTGCGCGGCTATCGACTATCAGTAAAAATGGAAAGTGTAGTATACACTGATATCAACAATACTAGGTGAATAACTGCTTCTACATAATTCTCAAAGTGTAGGAAACTATTTCTAATCAGATTCTTATCAGTTATCATGTCTCTTATCAGATAACATAGACCAAATATTTCATGAATTAATGCATTGAAAATAGGCATTTGTTTTCATACAAAACATATTAAACTCATATAAGACATTACTTATGCAATCAATTTCCATTAATTCTACTTATGCACAGCGATCATCTCGACCGGGGAACAAATCCGGTCTCTAACTTTATTTTAATATTCCTTTAAATTAACATCATTGGAAAGATGATTTCAACCGGGGAACAAATCCGATAACATAATTTATATCTTAAAAATTCCCTATATGAATTTATTAAGAGATATTACTAAGAAAACGATAAACTATTCCGGCCTGGGAGTCGAACCCAAGACCTTCACATCATTAATTCGATATTTCTTTAAGATTCAACTAAGCATTTTCTTATTAAAATATTGTTGCTCGATAATTCGCTTTTTAGAAGCTATTCGTAATCGGTTAACTAATAAATTGAAATATTCTTATAGGCGCGTCGCCAACAGTAGTTATTTATAAATGTTGATTTCAAATACCAAATTGTAGCTATTCCTACATTCTACTTTTTAATCTGTGAATAAAATAGATTGTTCTCTTCTTAAGACTTGACCTATTTCGACGATGGACAGCCTCAACGTCACAAGTAACAATGGCTGCAAAATTGGACACGGAAAAAGTATTTATAAAGAAGAAATTAATGTTATAGTCAGCATTAGTTATGATTTTATTTTTTATTCATGCATTACATTTTATACGTGGTAGAGCCACGTTGCAGCTATATTATAGTTGTAGCACGAATGCTCGAACAGGGAAGTACAACTACTTACCTAGTACTATTATTTATTCTGTGGTACCACGCTCTCACAGAATACCAGCATAAAATAGCACCTTAATACTGTTGTGTTTCGTATGGTGTGTGTAGAGATCCAGAGACCCTTTTTTACTGGAAACGAGGCATTCCATCCTAGTCCTCAGGGGTGACAACGCATCTGCATTTTGATTATTAATTGAGGATAAATGGAGATGTCTATGGGCCACAGCATCTACTTACCATCAAGTGGTTTATTCTATAAAAAAACATTACTATCAAAAGTCCATGACTAAACATAGTCCCCATAAAATGCCTCATAAAGGGGATATTTCGCACAGTTGTCACGCTTGGCAGTTGTTTTTTTTTAAATAATCGGAGCTGTCATCAAGATGATGCTGCCTATCTCCTGTTTTAATTTTCTCTCTATCGCTTCTTACGACACCCACGGGATATGGGATATGAATTCTCTTGAACCGATATGGAATAGTGGATTTTCTAACACCGCTACTACAGGACGAGTTTATCATTTAATAGAGTCTATTAGTGTTTCATTTTTTATAGAATAATGGTGACAAATGAGCACACGGTCCACCTGATGGTAAGTGGATGCTGTGGCCCATAGACATCTACATCTATCCTCAATTAAGACAGAATGCAGATGTGTTGCCACCGGTGAGAACTAAGATTGAATGCCTCGTTTCCACTAAAAAAAGTCTCCGGTTCTCAACACTTACCAAGGGAAACACAGCAGCATTAAGCTGCTATTTTACGCTGGTATTCTGTGAGAGCGTGGTCCTTCCCCTTTAGATCCGACCCATTCGTGCTACAACCATAACATAGCTACAAAATGGCCTATCACGTACAAAATGGCAATGCAATAGTAACGGCGATTATATATTGATCTGATGAACAACCATTCCCTATAAAAGTCATTATCAACTTCACCAGCTCCAGCCTCATGGTTAGCAGTGGATCAACAGTCCACTGTTAGAGTAGGGCTGGATAACATTTATTCAGTCCTTAATGTACACAATTTGTCGTGTGCCGTATGAGAGATAGAGTGATATCATCCCGTGGGTGTCGTAATCATAAAACGCGACGGAGAAAAACTGAAACAGGAGACAGGCAACATCAACCCGCCTGCCTAGAGTGGCAGCTATGGCAAATATCCCATATATCTATAGTGGAGGTCTATTTTCAGCAGTGGACGGGCTGTAATGAATGAAAAAGTGAGAAAAATACACGGTTCTTTTGAAGCAAGGCCTTAAATAAAATTAGCATTTAATGGAATTGTAGCACGTATATTGAAACTACAAAACAGAATTGCAAATTACTATGCATATTCAGTGTACCTACGCCCGTGTGTGTGCTTCGCCAGGGGCTGAGGGAAGACAGGAAGGGGCTCGCGATGACGCATTGGCGCAAATCAAAAAAATTACTCATTCTATCAACGGAAAGAAAATATTAGATGGTAATAATATGGTTATGAAGTTAATAAATAAGGTTACTTACTTATAACTCAAAATAGGCTCTGTGATACGATATCTCTTCATCAGTCAATCATCAAATAATAAAGGGTCAAAAGTTCGCTGCTTTATGGACTATATTTTGAGCTTGATATTTTGGTATTTAAATAGTTTTCCCTTCTGGTTGAGCTGTATAAGTATATATAAATGGAAATGATAAATATAAATTTTTTATAGGATAGGGTGACAAACGAGCGCACAGTTCACTTGATGGTAAGTGGCTGCTGTGGCCCATAGACATCCACATCTATCCTCAATAACGAATTAAAATGCAGATGCGTTGTCACCCGTGAGGACTCAGATGGAATGCCTCGTTTCCAGTAAAAAGGGTCTCCGGGTCTCTACACTCACCATACGAAACAGCAGCATTAAGCTACTATTTTACGCTGGTTTTCTGTGAGAGCGTGGTCCTTCCCCGGTCGAGCCGACCCATTCGTGCTATAACCATACTACTAATATTATAACTGCAGCATGGCTCTACCACGTAAAAAGTTCACGTCTTATTAAAATAGCATAGCACATAAAATAGTGTTGCCCTTCGTACCCGGATCGAAGGAACCTGAAAATGGTGGAGCTGAGGTTCCCGGTTCGATTCCCGGGTTGGGCCAAGATCTATTATGCGAGATTGTACTATATGTGTGGAAGTCTACAAAATATGTGTTTTGGCGCAACCAAATTAAATACCTACGTTTTTTTTAATTTTCCTAAAATCTTACCTCAAGGTGTTCTAAAAGTTTGTGTCAAAATAATGGTTATTCCACATGGTAGTGGAAAAATTGTATACAAAACAACAAAGTTGTCTATTTATCATTGTGTATAGGGGTAATGTAATTATATGTAATTCGCTTCACGTTAGCGCTGAATTAAAAGGTTTTTTACCACCATCGATTATACGTATAAAAAGGTTTCAAATATAATTTTCCTGCATTTTAATGCGCAAGTGTTTAAGGAATTGACTATTAAAATGTTGTGTTTTTAACGCTGTATACTTTAGTTTTTTTTTCTTATTGCTTCTAACATACCCATTATAACGTCCTTTAGGCCGAATTCGGATTCGATCATGCCTCAACTATATGCGAGCGAATGAATGTTATAGAATAATAGTGTTCTATAGTACGTACGTAAGTACCAAGGGACTACATTATACCACAGAATAAATAAATTATAATTTAATGACGCGGGACAGGTTTATGGATCACAAGTGTGCAGGCACTTGCTATTCCCTCACTCCCATAGATCGACAGACTAATAGTCAGACGGTAATCCGACACAAATATAGTGAGATCCGATTTCCGTGAGTCCCATCCAAAGGCTTCACGTTTCCAGAGGCACAGAGATGAAACAACACTAAAATGTTGACTCTGGGCTAATACTGAGAATTTCTTCATAGATAACACAACCGATTTTAGGCTGGATCATACTTATTACTTCAAAAAACTTGCCTATGTTGAGTTAAGTTTTTTTGTCATTCATTGTCATTGATTTTTGTTAAACCTACTAAACCTACTTAGTAAATATTTTAGCCGATTTTAGTATTATGTAGTGTAGTTAGTTTTTTCAAGTTTGATTTTTCGAAGTGTTTCTAATTATTTCCAAAGCTTGTTAATAATTTTTTTTTCTTAATATATTAGTTATATTACACACATTTTTGTTTTTGTCTCCGTCCTATTCCTAGTTTTAGTTTTAAAGGGTGGCAAAACTTAACGTAGCCGTATTACTTTCACGTACGTAGCTTTTATAACAAAACAGAAACTTTTTATTCAATGTCTATATACTGGGTGATTAATTTACCTTCTGGAATAATAGGGTGTACCTAACAGATGAACTGAGTAGAAGCCTATGGCACTAATATATTACAATTTTTATTTTATTTTACATTAAATTATTATGACATTGATCTATCAATTACCACTCATTAGGAACAAAATTTCGGTACTAAAAAAATAACAAGAAAATTTTTGAACTAAACAACGAAATCAATTAAAACTATCAGAATTAAATAATACGTACCCAATAATTAGTAGTATTTATTGATAGATCAATGTCATAAAATTATATGCATGGGCATGCAACTCAGAACATTATTTTGAGAACAAATTGATATCTTTTTGTGCTGCCATCTTTCGTGTGGGGCATGTAAACAAAGACTTACTTTTATCGAACTAGAGGGCACATTTATGTATTAAGTCTATGCAAAGGAAACAATCCATGTGCTATACATACGCAATAAACAATAATGGCGGTCGCTAATCACTAATAGTAAAGCTTAAATAGAAATCAATTTAATATTATTCCGATTTCTAGTGCATTTATATACTGTGCTGTGTGTGTATTTAGAAAGGATAAAACCGATTGTGAAATTTACAATAACTACCGCATTTGTGATCGGATCTTTGAGGATCGTTTTTTATATCCTCGAACCAAGACTTCCCAGACCCCAGTCTTGAACCTTGGTAAGTCTATTAAAAGCTTTCTCACTGTCATGTTTAATAGCAATTCTTTTAGCAGTAAGCCCTAGATTATAACGCAGGGTAAGGTTTACAATTCACACACTGGCTTAGCAATAAAAGCTTATTCACTTTTATCGGTTTCTTTGTTAAATATTAAGCTTTAGTCGTATTTTTCATTAGAGTTATGTCATGTGTCCCCTCTACCAACTCTTTTTTGGAAATGTGGAAAGTATACTCAATGGTAGCATATATAATGTAATTAAAAGGAAAACTATCGCAGCAAATTAGAATTAACAAGTTGGATTAGTAAAAATTTTGTTACAACTCCATAGAAAATGACATAAAACAACATTATAACTTTGTAATGCTATTGTGAACTGTAAGAAATAAACATTTTATGAAGAAATCTTACTTAATTACTACTTTCACTTATTTTTTAGTTGGTAGTTATTGTTGTCCCTTTCAAAGTACTCATATAATGAAATAGCCTCACACAGTTTCATTTGTAATACTCTTGGTTTATGCGGGTGACCCACAGTATAATTTAGGGTAGTAACAGATTACCTAATTGGTAAAGTTTTCGATTATTACTTATAACATTATTTTGAATGATTTTAATAGAAAAAAAAGCATGTATCACAATAAAAAATATCTACATATAGAGTGTAACTTCATCTTTTTGTAAATTTTAAGTATTTGACTGCTTTATTACACACCTTAATTGCACAGATCGGCAAAGAGTGCCTACTTAGTGGTAATGATTCTTGTAATAATAAAATAGATTCTGTAAACAGTTTTTATAAATGCAGAAAGTTTTTAAAACCATTACCTTGGCAGAGGGAAATAACCATGCGGGGCGAGTCCATTGGGTTTAATGGTTTAAGGTGTGGCCCGCCACGCACTTGGCCGGTACTTTTTATTTTTTATTTTGTGATGTGAATGATTACAATGAAAATACATTAATTTATTCCTTAATATTATAATAACACTTGAATGCCTCATTGGTCTAGTGTCGTAAATGCAATTGTTGACCATGAGATCCTGGGTTGGGCCAAAATCTGTTTTTGGGTATTTCCATCAAGAAATTCTCAGAAGCAGTCTGGAGATAAGAAATTAGCTGCGTTTCACCCCTCTTGCCTTGGAAAGCACGTAAAGCCGTTAGTCCTGTTTTCTCACTCTCCGGTCGTGACGAAATACCATCCCATTGGATTATGAGATGACCTGTGCTTGCACATACACTTGGGCACTATAAAATTTGGTCTGGGGGACATTATTATTATTATTAAATCTGTAGAAAAGTTGTGTCTGTAATTCTAAAATATTTTTGAAAAAACAAGTCCAAGGGACTAAGTAAAAGGCATTGAAGCCGAGGGGGGGGGGATTTAAATTCATCATTGTTTTGTTAAAACTAATTTTAATGATGAAAGAATGTACATATTAACACAATTTTTTCCAAATTTAAAAAGGTTAATAAAAAATTGATTTTAAGACAATTTGGTTATTGATACCTTTTTTATGGATACATCAGAAGATACACCTGATATAAAAAATAGCAGGCGATTATAGACATAAGATATTAATGCAATTACGAAAAACTTCATTCACATGTTCCTATAACATATTATATCTATGCCAAATATCAATCATCTATGTTCAATAGTCTTTGAGAATTCAAAACCAAATCTTTGACAAACAGACATAAAGAAAGACACACAGCGAGGTGACTCTAATAGTGATTGAATTTTGCTAAATTTAGAAGGAAACAACATTTATCAATGTTGCTTAATTAAAACCCACGCGAGCGAAGCCGCGGGTAAAAAGCTAGTAATTATGATATATGGTATGTAGCAGTGAACAAAACAAGCCCAAGAGAGTTTTATGTGTTACTCATATACTTTCACTACTATTACAGGTTGAGATGCTGAAACATTAGGAATTGAACCCACATCACTTATACCGGACGTACTTTCTTCACAAATTTCTACTACAAGATCACACGATAATCGTATAAGAGGTATTTAATTTTTTTTTTTTTAAAGAAGAGGCGGCGTGGAAACGAGCATGCGGCTCACCTGATGGATAGTGACTACCGCCACCCATGTAGGACCACAACACTAGGGGCATACGCATTGCCAGCTTTAAAAAAAGAGTAGGCTCATTTCTTGAAAGTCCCAAATTGTATTGGTCCAGAAAATTCTCTGGTGGTAGTATAATATTGATAAACTCTTAATTATTGTAACTATATTCTATTACTATACCAGCAAGTGTGCGATTAGTTAAAGATTTAGTGACTGGAATTTAATAATGATAATGTCCTCCAGACTGAATTTCGGTCACTGCGGCCAGCCTCAACGGAGACTAGCCATCGGCGTGGGACAGGATTATAGTGCCCAAATGTATGCGCAAGCACAGGTGCACTATCTACTCCATCACTCTCATATTCCGATCGGACGTAAACCGACACGACCGGAGAGATATCAGGCGCAGGACCAACGGCTTTACGTACCTTCCGAAGCACGGGGGTGATATACCGTCAATTTTCTGACTCCGGGCAGCTATTGAGAATCTCTTGATGGAAAAACCCAATAATTAATTTTTTCGCCCGACCCGGGATTCGAACCCAGGACCTCATGATCAGAAGTCGCGCCAATACAACTACTAAATCAACGAGGCAGTCAATTTTTAAGGCTGGAATTTACTATAATAATAACAAGTACAACATTAAGATTTAATATCCTGAGAATCTTTTTATAGCTGAAACAAGTCAAAAGGCTTTATATCTAAACCTGGCTCACAACTCACTAGGTAAATAACATGTGGGGTAGGCAGTTGACCGAAATTATTCCTGTATCCAAACCTAGGAACGGGTTAGTCGTGGTTGCACCTTGCTTTTGTTGCATCTGAAATAACTAGAACTTTGAGAGGAAGCACTCCAGACTCAAAACTCTTGCAGATATAACTTCAAATTTTTGTTATCACTGGTCCGCAAGCCATGCAGTAGGAATCCTACTTTTTTGCACTGTGCACACAGCAGCGCTGTGCCAGCTCCAAAAGCATTCTAATAGTATATTGCATAATATGTATAATATCATTACAATGCAGAAGTTAGAATTAAAATTCTTTAAAAAAGAGATTCCAATACAATCAGGTCTATGCTGTCATTATTTCATCTGATCTCTATATGATTATCTGTTTGGCATACTTTTTTCAGATACATTGATTAAAAGAAAATGTACAGATAAAACATAAAGAAAATGTTAAACAAAATAATGATTTCAAAAAACAAAATAGAAGACAAAAAAATCAAGTAACAGCAGCAGAAAAAATTGAAGCTTTACAATTTTGTGCAAGTGTACGTATATATATTTTGTTAAATAACATTCAATATTGAAATTATTTTTTGTAAGATATCTTTTTATCGCATATTTAGTATTTACTTGTATTTCCTCTTGTGTCAAACATTTTATTGCTTCTTATTATTTAAAAAGTGCTCATAACATTTTATTTCTTTGCAGAAAATAAGTTACTGCCACAAGAATGTGAAGATACGGCAGATATACTACTCCTGTTTGATCAATTGTTTGATTCTTTTAATGGAGGTTCGTGTAAGAAAACATACAGGATCTATAAAAATTGTGTAAAACCAAATTCATTGTTTAAGTTAGTAGTTAAGTGTTATTTTGTCATTATTGATTTTAATATGTCTGCCTTTTAATATTTTATTGCACCATCTCTTATGCAATCTTTGAGGGTCTGAACTATGTACAATTAACTTGATCAACAAATTTATGATAAGGGTCCTTACTTTTTATGTTTATGTCATGTTGGAAATTTTAATTTGATATTTATTAACAATTTAATGACTTGAAATATCCCATTTAGGGGGAATCATTGGTCAAATGTTTTTATTTATTTTTGTTATAATCTCCTCTACACATTATGAAGTTCTGTGAAAGTTGCGAAAACGTTTTTCTTGAAACTACAAATTTGATGTATTTGTTTGGTGTGGGGTTGTCTTACAAAGATCATCATTACAACTATTATATCAATTACATACTATATTAATTTTTGTAATTGCTTGTATGTGTGGTCGTAATTACGTCAACGGAAGTGCTATTCTATTGTATATTAAAGTATTCTATGGTATGTTATAATACATATATGAAATGCTCATTTTGTAGAAAAAAATATATTGATTTACACATGTAAACAATGGTATAGTGGGCATAAGAAAGTCACTTTTGTAAATTATTTGTATTTTAAAAAAGTGTAGTTATTACACACATTTAAAAAAATAGTTATGTTACCAAAATATAATAACGTTATCAAGTACATATTTTTAAGATTAATAATGCTGCTCCAAAATGTATCTTTTAATATTAAGTAAAAGATGCAACAATTAATTGATACCAATTCTTAAAATTATCGAAGAGGAGCAAACCTTTGGAGAGGATTCGATTATCAGTGTGCTCTTAAATGGGAAGTAGTTGAGTCTTTCTTGTGGATACCACTGTTTTTCTTGGTATTACTATTGGAGCCATGCGACTGACATTGAAGCCATATTTGTTTTATATAAGAGTGAGACGTACGTTCAATTTATATTATTAACTTTGGCATAGCAATATATTTATGAAAATGTAATAATATAATAATAATAATAATAATACAGGATCAGGTTAGTAAGACCAACAACTATCGGAGATACATCCTAAAGGATGGCACCGTCGACGTCTGTCGAGCTTGTCGCCATCCCGGGGAGTCACTTAGGCATGTCATTTCCGGTTGTTCGGCGCTTTCTAACTCTGAGTACTTGCACAGACACAACCTAGTAGCATGAATTCTACACCAGGAGCTCGCTCTGAAATACGGTCTCGTGGACCGGAAATTGCCGTATTACAAGTACTTGCCGGAAGCCGTGCTCGAAAATGACCGCGCCAGGCTCTACTGGGACCGGGCCATCATCACAGAGAGGACTATTCTTGCGAATAAGCCTGATATTGTGCTGATGGACCGGGCACAGTCAAGGATATTTTTGGTCGACATTACCATTCCGTATGACGAGAACCTCGTGAAAGCCGAAACAGATAAGCGAACAAAATATCTGGACCTGGCTCACGAGGTGACCGACATGTGGGGTGGTTGGCCGACCGCAATTATTCCTGTAGTCGTCTCTGCGAATGGGCTAATCCCAGTCAGCCTCTCGGGTCATCTGAGGCGACTGGGACTCCGTGACGGACCGCTCCGGGCTCAAATGCAGAAGGCAGTGGTCCTCGATACCGCCCGCATCATCCGTCGGTTTCTTCCCCTTTCCCCCTAACCCTCGGCCGTTTGGTCTCCCCTGCCGAGGGCTTCCATCTGGTTGGATCTTTATTTATTTGTGTATTTTTGTATTTATTTTATTTTATTGATATTTATGTATATTTATCTTTTCATTTTAATTTATAATTATATATTTATAGAAACCAACCAGATGAGAAAACTATACAGATACCCCAAAAATAATAATAATAATTCATTACTGACATTTTCATAGTTCACATACTTTTTACAAATATATACAATACATTATGAGTACCAATTTGAAATGGGTAGAAACCTGCTTCTCCTAGCTAGGTTTACTTAGTAACCTGTATTTAGGAGAACAGTCCCATCTCCCCTGTTGATGAGGAATACATAGTTGTATTGTTTAAATTAATTTAATTTTTGTATAAAGAAATCATAAAATTTTATAGACATAATAAGTGATCTCTCTCTCTCTCTCGCTGTGTGTGTGTGTGTGTGTGTGTGTGTGTGTGTGTGTGTGTGTGTGTGTGTGTGTGTGTGTGTGCGCGCGTGTGCGTGTGCGTGTTATGTTATGTTATGTTAAATTTGTTTTATAAAATACCTCCTTACTTTTTTATGTTTATGTCATGTTAAAAATTGAAATTTGCTATTTATTAACAATGATTTCAAATATCCCATTTCGGGGAAATCATTGGTCAAATGTTTTTAATTATTTTTGTTATAATCTCCAACACATGAAAAGTTTGTTGTTTGTTCAAGTTTGCTTGGTGTGGGGTTTTCTTACAAATGTCATTATTACAATTATTACATTATTTACATACCTGCATTAATTTTCATCTTTTTATAACTCGTAAAATAAAAATATTTTAGTTTTCAATCTCTGAAAATTTGCTAACTGCCAAAATGTGAGCGGTAAAATACCTTCTATTTACTACCTCTTCGTTTGGAGTGGAGGTTATTTTTACCAGTAAATAATCCAGATTTTATAATATATTATTAGCATCTTGCTAACAATTTCTTCATTCAACTTCCATCTCTTTTTTAACTTCCTGAAATCTCATTGTAATAGGTAAAACTTTGTTTCACAGCATATACGTTCCGAGTTATGTTTTAGACACTTTTTATAAAATCTTTGATTAAAGGAATTAAACAAAATCAAACAAAACTGACTAACAGAAGTTATTATAACAGCCCCGAATTAGCACACGTAGCATTGGCCGCTCCCCGAGCATAACACCTTGCACGGCGATAGATCTAATACAGGTTTTTCCATTGCTGCTTATAAAAGTCCATTGCTGAACATAGGCCTCCCCAATAGCCTCATAGGGGGGGGGGGGGGTATTTTGCCATGTTGCCATGCTTGTTAAGTTGTAACAGTTATTATTCTAAGTAGACCATTTTAAATTTATTCATACTCGTGTAATTGAAGTGTTTGTCTGTACGTAAAATTGAAATAACGGACTTCTGTTAAACTCAGGGGGTTATTTGAATACTGAGTGCGCGAAAAGTGACGACTAAAGGCATGGCGGGTCGAACGATGAAGTAGACAGTATTAGTGTGGTTCGAAAGAAACCAAAACAAAATGGCGGACGTGGCACGTGGCGGACTTTGGACAATATACTTGCTATGAAGTATCTTTGTTCTCTTGGGGTAATTAAAAATGTTTTGAAAATAAAATCAAAACAAAGTTGTTAAAGACAAATATTTATTGAACATTAATTATTAATATGTAAAGACTTATTTGCACAAAGTCAAAGACAACCTAATACACGTTGGTTAAAATTCGTGCTTTACTCCTAATTTTAGGTATTTTATCAGGTTACACTTAGGTATATGTCAGCTTACTTATGCATCATCCAGTAGTTCATTTTCTCCCACATCACTATCTAAGAGCAATTATAAATGCTCCCATTTAGCAGTTTACTACGTCATGCGTATAAATCTTAATTCTTTTGAAATAAAATTTCCCCTTTCGATAAGTGTAAAATCAAATAAAGAGAATTATTTTTTATTTTAAATTTCAAAAGCATTCTTGCTGTCTTTGTCCTATTAACTTAATTATTGCTTACTTTAGTGTTAATTGTAAATTGATCATAGACACCATTTAATCATGTTTGTTATAAATCTTTTATTATATATATTTTTTAATTACTGCCATCGTAGCATTTTTGCAAAATCCATAACTAGTTGAAAGCTTAATATGAACTTTATCTCCTTTATCATCAAACCAAAACATGTTCATCATATTTTCACTCTTAACATTCTCAGTCTTCAAAACCTATGACATTTGCATTGTAATGTAGTGAGGAGAACACTAGCATCTCATCAAACATTAAGAAACACAAGCACTTTGCCATGCTCAAGTCTTTCATTTGCTTAAATATAAATAAGTTTATGCCTGGCTTAATTAGTATTTATTTAAGGACATTTTTAATGTCCGTTTTGAGTAAAGTGAACAATTTACCTAAGAATATATATCTTTTAAGGCTTTTTTTGTTTTTATCGACGTGGCCAAACAATTTGTCTTCGAAATTGTACCATCTTCCACGATATTCATATTATACTGTACTAACTGCACATTCAGGAATATGTGGGTGTGCATAGTCAATGATATCAGTTTTATTGAAATATTATTTCTTAGTATTATTTTTGTTGCTCTATGTGATTATATGGTACCTTCCACAATTTATTAGATTGATTACAGTTTCGCAAATGGTTTGTGAGGTTGTATTATGTATGAGTATGTTATAATACATATATAAAATGCTAATTTTGTAAAAAAAATATATTGATTTACACATTTACAATGGTATAGTGGGCATAAGAAAGTCACTTTTGTAAATTGTTTGTATTTTTAAAAGTATAGTTATTACACACATTAAAAAAAAGTTTTGTTACCAAAATATGATAACGTTATCAAGTACATATTTTAAAGATTAATAATGCTGCTACAAAATGTATCTTTTTATATTAAGTTAAAGATGTACCACTATTAACAATTAATTGATACTAATTCTTGAAATTATGGAAAAGAAGCAAACCTTTGGAGAAGATTCAATTATCAATGTGCTCTTAAATGGGAAGTAGTTGAGTCTTGTGGATACCACAGTTTTTCTTAGTATTAGACATTGAAGCCGTATTTGTTTTATAAAAGAGAGCCGTACGTTCAATTTATATCTTAAATTGTAAAAGTCGCGTAGAGAAAAATTTAAAGAAATAAATATATTAACTTTGGCATAGCAATAATGTATGTACAATAATGTATGTATTGTTGTACATATATTATATATATATATATATATATATATATATATATATATATATATATACTAATGTATGTATATATATATATATATATATATACTAATGTATGTACATAAAAACATAAAAAGCTTTCATAAGAATAAAGATGTTTATACTTTAAAATCTAAGAACAAACATAAGCTTGTAACACCAGTTACTAGACTCCACTGAGTCAGTAGTGCTTTTATGGGGCAACATATACGCTTTTAAAACAAAATTTCAGAAAATGTACAAAATTTGTCAATAAATAAGTTGAAATGTTTTATTTAAGGAAAAATGTACAAAAAGTGTTATTATAATATCAAAAAATACATCAATAATAACCCCTGTGATTGAGGTGATCGCCACCATGCCTGTACTATTAAAATTTATTTAAAAAATGTATAAACAAAATGATTGTAAAGTGAAATATGTTTTAAAAAAACGTCCCGCTGGGTTTCTTGTTGGTTCTTCCCAGGACAGAGGTATATGTAGTAAATAAAACATGACTTTCAATAAGTATTGTGTAATAATCTATATTTAATAATAATAATTCTATTGTATTGTATTCTCTGTAACATAATATATTTCCTAACTTAACTAACCAGTTAAAAAGAATGTGTTTAAAGAAATCAATTGATATTGTGCAAATATTGTTAAATTTAACACATCTAATGTTATTAATTTAGGCAAGAAATTTTTAAACAATAAACATTTTAAATATATCCGGTTTTTATTTTATTAATAGGAACTAGCAATTAGCACAAGAAATATAAAGAAACATTAATTACATTGCAGCACTTGTGCAATGTAATTAATGGTTCTGAAAATATAAAATTGTAAAGTGCAAATAAAGGGCGGGCCCAAAGCACTCTTAATTTTACGCCACCTGACGGTTGGGCACGGAACTTAACGTAAATAAAACTTGAGTTGCTCATCTATCTCTAGTATATAGGCAGTAATCTATGATTATATGTAAAATACCAGTGTCATAGGCTTCAATTCCGTTCACCTGTTAAACCATAGAATACTATAATAAACAATAGAATGGCTGTCGACCTTATTTTATACGACGATACACAAGCAATACATACAAGCAATAACGTCGTATCATCACTACTACAAACCCCATTCGCTGTGTTGACACACAGATTTTAATACATATTTATTTGTAAATAGCTTGCAATTTGGCATTTTCTAAATAATTTGCATGGAAAATTTGGCAACGATTGTAACGTCAGAACACATCTCGGGTTGACGTTTATACGTGTGAATTGACGTGTTAGTAACATTTTAGTGGCTACCGGGCTCCGCCCACTCCCCCGTTCTATTATGTATATATTATAGTATTCTATGTGTTGCACCCTATTTTTTCCAGGCGGTAAAAAAATCACCAGTATTAAAATCAAACTTGCTGTCCGTTAGTCTCGCAAAATCTCGAAAACGGCTGAACCGATTTTGATAGAAATGTGTTTGAATGGGTCGCAGGGTGATCTAAACGATTCACAATTGGATCCGGTAGGTGGCGCTGTCGTCGAGATTCAGAAATCACCCGAACGTAGCCGAGGTTACAAACAGTACTTACTGAAAGTCACTCTTTTGTTTGTTACACAATTAATCAACACAAAAGAAATTAGAAATAGCTTGGTAGCGACCACCTCATTCCCAGTGGTTTATTACAACTCGATTACGAATCAAAATGCAGACGCGTTGTCACCCGTGAGGAATAAGATTGAATGCCTCCTTTCCAGTAAAAAGGGTCTCCGGTTCTCTACACTCACCATACGAAACACAACAGCATTAACCTACTATTTGACGCTGGTATTCTGTGAGAGCGTGATCCTTCCCCGGTCGAACCGACCCATTCGTGCTACAACTATACAACTAATATAACTGCAGCATGGCTCTACCACGTGTATATGATGTATATGTAAATAATATGTAAATAAAGCCATGCTCAGTAGGTACTTACAAAATTCATTTCAGAGACAATAGGCCTACATTGCATCCTCTTCGTTGAAATTATACAAACATTTTGCAGCAACGTACCTACCTAATTTGAAATGAACGTGATGGTAAGTTCGAATACGGTAGACAAAAAACATGTCAGGACTGGCGAAGATAAGCATCGAAAATACTTATCAAATATACATCAGACATCTTGACCCACAAAATATACTTTTAACGTAAACACGCGGTTAATTATGTAGGACTATAGCGTACTACATATTACGTACTTCATTATTACTTTTCCTATAACTTTCCCCATCTACCATTTTCCTAATACAAACTTGATATATTACCTATATATTCGAGTATTGTATCAGAGTGCTTAAAATAAATATATTTATGATAACGCCCGCATGGCCAGTTTAAATACCCGCAGCATCCGGTTTGATAAAACCAAAAAGTGGATGGCTATGAAATGCACGAAATAAAATACCTACATGTTTTTCCAAACAATAGAAAGAGGAACGATGTGCTTTTGTATAAATGTAGAGAAACAATGCATTCGGATCATAAATTTAAAACATGTACGGCTCTAAATTATGTGGGTAGCTATATTCGTATTACGTAATATAATATAAATATTAGTAGGTATATACATATTTCTAGAGTCTTCTTCTAGAAGTGTAGTGGCGACGTAAGATAAAGAAATGCTAGGTAGCTAGGGGTACCTAATAGGACTTCTTTTTTGTCTAGGAATCCGTCTCGGTAGGTATACCACTCTCTCTGTCTCAGTCTATTTTAGTCGCCTAGTGGAAGTTCGTACAATGATATGTTCCGGTCTGAATTACACATTGAGCCAGTAGGTATAATTAGACTATGAGGAATTCTATATTAGTCCTGGGAGGTGACAACGCACCTGTAGCCTTCTTGGTTTGAAGTCGGTTGTGGTTGTCCATGGACTGCAGGTGCAGTAGCCACTTACCACCAGGTGGACGTTAAGCTCGCTTCTTACTAAGTTTTATAAAAAAACTGAAATAGATTTTTTACCAATAGAGATTTATAATACTTATTGATAGTCATTCCTATGTTTAACTAGCTGTTCCCCGAGACTTCGCCCTCGTGGAATTTAATACAATGTCATGGGCATTAATTTTTTTTTGCGTGGAACCCTAATACTTTTTTTAAATGAAAGTAGCCTTTACTCCTTATAACATCAGCGATCTGCCATTGAAAGGCCCGTCAAAATCAACATTGATGATGATTACTATATGGTGGTGAAGAGCGCCGCCGCCGCGGTGTCATGTGTAAACCCTTACTTATGATTTTCTGTTTTAAAATTAAACGTCATTCATAATTTTTCTTTGACAATTATAAGTAGTAAACTAATCATCAGTGACAATGACTTTACTAATTGAAAGCCATTGCCTTGTAAGAAAACATACAAGGAAATATCTTTAATTATCCTTTCTAATATTAGTTACGTAGAGGAAACCTTATATTGATTTTGTTTAAGCTCGCGAATATATAGGCCAAGTTCGTAAAGTAAGTCGGTCAAGGAAACCATTTACGTTAGGCTTGTGTTAAACTTATAGAAAAGGATTTTTTCCGAACTGCCTATATTTGTTTGCTTCACGAACACGTGTATTGTTACTACACAGTGTCCTTAGACTAAGTTACCTGTTAAAGAAACTATATCAACTGCAAGTTGTACTTTTTATAACAAGAGAACTGGTCGTTTTCTCGGTAATAGGTCGAGTCAAATGATTTAACGAGAAGCCAGCGATCTTCTTGGCACTATGCCTCGGAGAGTAGCACAGTTTTAGAATTTTATGATTTGTACTTGTACAGCTATTATTGAAACATTCTCTAATAACCGTAAAACCTTTATAATGAGTAATGCTTGATAGCTTAGCTTTTAATCTAACGGCCGCGAGTTTGATTCTCGAACATATTTGTCTATGATCCATAATATGTCCAATTTACGAGTATTATACATAATATATCATCACGATTAGGAGCCGAAGTGCGGTTACATCTGTTTAACTGGTTACAAAATCGTGTAGCCGATTACTTATTTGTCCGAATAATTTAAAAATAATATAAATGTCCGCGACATTGTCGCACATTAACCATTCTTAACTTTCGTTTATATATGTCTTGATAAGCGTTTTCGTATTAGTGACTAATTTAACAAGCCAGTTCAATTAACCTACTGTAGCTGATATTGCTAATAGTCTGAAGTAAAGAATAGTCAGAAGCCATATAATTTTAATTATTATTCGGACTTTACTATATTTAGTTTTAACCGCGAGCATCCTGCCACACCTAGATTTAACCATTAATAAACCGAAAACAATTAAGTTTAACCAACCGCCCAGGTAGAACCACGCTTCCGCTTTTAGTCGTAACATATACCTAGGTACATTAAAACAAGAAATTCCTATTTGATAGGTGACTTATTAACAAAGACAAAATTTAATCTATAAGATCCTTTAACTTTAAACTACATAATATAGAGAATTAACATGTACCTACGTACACTATATACCAGTCCCTGAGGTTAAATTATTGCAGCCTTATTTTTAAGCAGATAATCAATCTAATCAAATCCCTACTACTATATTTATGTGGCATCCATGCAGCAAAAATTCATACCTACAAAATACTAATGAGCGAAATTACCACAGGAATACTAAAAAAAATTTTAAAAAAAATTAAAAATTGGGTTAATTTCATTTACTTTTTATTAAAAATTTACTTTTATTAAATTTGTTTTGTTAGTTCTAAGTTTTAATACGAATAACTAATGTACCTATAAAAAATTTAATTAAGGTTGATAGTGCAAAATAAAAAGCCAAAAGTTAGCAACATTTTAATATATATTTTTATTCAAATTAATTCAATCATACATTACAGAATACTTGGATTTTATGTACGTTCTTTAAATTACAGTAATAATAATTACAAAATAAAACTTATTCATGTTAATCATTACATACATATAAAGAATGATTTTCTTTCATTCGCTCTTTCAATGCCATATTATATGGACCATAGAATTTCTATGTTTCACTGTAATATTTACCATAGTTTGAGCAACACTCCACATATTTAATTGAAAAATATCGAATATATTGTGCTCTATGCTCATAAACACCGCGTTAAAGCTATGTGGACAATTTTTTTAAATTAACTATAATTAAATGCACCATTAGAACCTACTTTTCCATTAATGTTCATATACCTCACATAGCACTTTGTTATGCAAGCAATATTCCAAAACTAATGCAAATAATACTGACGATGAAATATATAGGTTGGATGGAATTATAGTTGTGACTCGAGATATTTACTTTAGGGATGAACCTTGACACATTCAAATAAATTTCTTTTAATTGACACATGTTGACAAAAGAATTTCGAAAATTAATTATATTGCTTACACAACTATCTATTAATTTTTGCAAATGTTACTCTAATAAAACTCAAGATAAAATATTAATCCTCAGGAGTACTCCTACCACCAGAATCCACTATGGACCTACAAACAGAATCTAAGTATAGGTTCTGGTCCGAGTACATTATTTACTAGTGGTAAAACTACCAACAGAAACCAATGTTTGTCCAATACCAAACATACATCTATTGCAAGAATATTTAATGCAACAAATATTTAATATGCAGCAATCAGTATTTTGTAATAAGAGTAACAAAACGCATAAAATTCAACAGTTACAATAGCGATTTCTCTATATACTCATAGATAAATACGCGCCGGGTAAACAGCCCTCGGAGCCAGCAAACATTTAAACAAGATTTATTCTTATGAGAGTATGTACAGAGGCATGGAGCGTCCGCTGCTGCTCAGAGCGCAGCGGCGGGACATCATTGGCTCTTCAACTCCTTACCAATTGTGTAGGATACAAGACGGGCCCAATCAATCTTACTGCGAGTTACTGGCAATTGCCTTCTTAATGCTTTGAACGTGGTATCGCTCATTGTCTTGTAATTATCTGAAATGGCTGTTTGATACGCATTTTCCGCATCACACACTAATCGAACAAATTCTTTTGCTGTTGCAGTTTCCCCTGACATTATCAAAGGCGCGCGAACTTCTTTGGAGCTCACCAATTGTACATTTCCATCCTCATAATAATGTACTTGAACACGCAGCATACCACGTAGCTCCACTGCACCAACACCTACAGTCAGCGACCAAACGGAGCGCCACCGGCCGTTCCAATAATTTTTCGGCTGGAACTGATGGTCTTCGATACACGCCACTAGAGATATGGTACCAGAGTCAAGAGCTCGGCCTACGACTAAACTGGCGCCATGCTTGTAATGAGCTGCCACGTAGGCTGTCAACTCTTCATCCAATGCCGCTCGCCAAGGCTCGGCCACTCGGTCCGGTTCATACGGTTCGTACTCCGACGCTTCTTTGCGTAAATGATCATACTTAAACGATCGCTTGGAACGGGGATCAAAAAATCTGCCACCACCGAGTTCATTATGGTCAGTTATGAGGGTGTGTAGTTCAGAACCTTCAAGGCGCACGGGCGTGAGCTGATCTTTATTGTACTGCGCGAATGCTCCACTGGCGCCTTCCTTCAGTAGACTATCATTGTTTAGAAGTACTCTAACGTCATTGAATACTTCGTTAAACTCGCCTGGTGGTGAATGTAGTATGAAATCTGAAACAATTTTAACTTTTTCCTGATCACTAATCACTTCGTCACCGTCCGCCGCCATTTTTGATACTTTGACTTTTTGACACTGACACAGATAAAAAATAAAATAGTATCAGGACGATTTTTTTAAATAAATTTTGGGCTTGGCTGCTTAGTCTTTAAGCTGTGTCTTCATTTCAAGAATCAGGACAAATAACTACAGGAATATAGAATAGTAACTACTCTTCGAGATTCGATTTGAGACAAAATACGGAGGGTAAAGGTAAGGAGGGTCCTCCTCTTTTTACGGAAAAGTGTCCGTCGAGAAGCGTTCAATTAGGGTGGTGCTTCGGTAGCAAGGGGGCATATTTTAAGGATAGCTCCATAAATCATTTATCAAGATTATAGAGATTTTATACGTGGTAGAGCCATGCTGTTGGGGTAGCACCACTCTCTCACAGAGTACCAGCGTAAAATAGAAGCTTAATGCTACTATGTTTCGAGTGGTGAGTGTAGAGAACCGGAGATCCTTTTTACTAAAAATGAGGCATTCCATCTCAGTCCTCAGGGCTGGGAACGCATCTACATTTTGATTTTTAATTGAAGATAAATGTGGATGTCTATGGGCCACAGCATTCACTTACTACTTGACTGTGTACTCGTTTGTCGCCCTTATTCTATAAAGGCGACAAACGCCCTTATATTAAAAAAGATAATTATATAAGTGAAAAATTAATAACTGAATAAATAATAAGCCATATAAATTTATTTTACATATTGTTGGTCTGAAAGGAGCAGTGGTAGCTCAGATGGTTAGGAAATGTAATATTAAAATGTAATATTAAAGTAATACTAACGTTGTACGCGAGCAATCTGGACTCGGTCCCCACCGGCACCAATGAAATTATTAATTGCAATTTTAAGCGCTGATTTATCACGTGCTCGGCGGTGAAGGAAAACATTGTCAGGAAACCTGCACGTCCGAGAAATAAAAAAATATTTCGAAGACATGATGTGAAGTTCACTAACACGCATTTTAGGCAGCGCAGCGGACACTTTCTAGCCTTAAAACCCTCTCAAAAATGAGAGGAGGCCTGTACCCAGCAATGGGACTTAAATAGGTTGTTACTTTTACCGTTGGTTGGAAAAAAGACGGAAGCTGAGACATATCATCTTCTTTAATTTTTAAATTTCGCTCACTTGGACAACTTTTCACTTTAGAAACTTTTCCCATTATTGTTCAATTATTTTTAATATTACATATTGTTTTACATATAATTACATATTGTATTACATATTGTGAAGATAAAATATAAAAATGAAGATTCAGAAAGAAATGATAGGCTCAGAAGGGCTAGAACCCAGGGCGGTAAAGCCAGTTAATTAAAAAAAGAATTAAGTTTTCATTTTTACATTTTTGTCAATTAGTGTTGTGTAACATCTTTTTCGAAAAATATAAATTTTAAACACTATGTCGTTACTTACTTATAAGTACTATGATACTCCAGAAGGCCAAGACATATATAAGAAAGTCTTTGTAACCTCGAAATATGCAGTTCTGACAGGTCTCGCTAGTGCTACCCTGGATGTGCTTATGTTCTCACACCCTAAGGGTTTCGTGAACACTACGGGCCGATATATGTTTTATATCGGTCCCCTTGTCGGTATGGCATCAGCATTTACCGTAACTACAAATGTCGCCCAAAACATTCGAAACAAAAACGACGGTATCAACTATTTCTTGGGAGGAATAGCTGCAGGATCGATTTTCGGTGCTTGGTTGAGATCGGTCACTGTGGCCGTACCAGCGGCTGTCGTTCTTGGCGCAGTTGGCTTCGTCAAGAAGTCTGGAGTAGACAATGGCTGGACATTTATGCCTCAGTTGCCACCTAGCGCTACAAAAACTATTAAATCTGCGAAACATGACTGGACAATGGTAAAAGATATTGAAGAAAATAAAACATGGACAACAGGTATGACTTTTACAGTATTATATAGAGCCATGGTAGTTCTAGGAAGGTGTGATTACTTAGAGGGTGCTAATATCATAATGATATCAACAGGAATCAGAGCACAATTTTTGGCACATAAAAAGTATATAATTATAAATAATGAATATTATTGTGTAGCGGCAGTGTAAGAATATTTTAACCCTATTTCTTCCCATACTTGTTGTGAGAGGCCAACAACTTGAAAATAGAAAAACTGCAGTTGCCAACCCCCCTGATATGTGTGACACCTATTGCGAATATCCCTATGAAGGAATCTGTAGGGGAGGCCTATGTTCATAGTAGACTAATGGGCTGCAAAAGTGATGATAATAATAATAGAATGAATAAACAATAAATATATTGGATGTGTCTTATGTGTGTGGAAATTGTGGGATCAGCTTTTAAAATTGGAATAATCTAAATTAATTTTTATATAATTTTAAATTTAAATGTGATGAATGTGTACATTCATATTTGTTTTTAGTTTTGCCAAGAAGAACAAGCTAAGGCAAGTTTTTTGAATAATTATCTATACCTGTTTGTAGTATGTATATTGTTGGGATGGGCTAAATATTTACATGACCAGGTGAGCATTTATCTGGGGGCATTTTGCAGGCCATGTTGCCTGAGAGCTGCTTGGGGCACAAGCACACAAAATTAAAACATATCATTTAACTCCAGACCAGAAAAATCCAGTGAGCAGTCTTATAAGAGATTTTATAGTACACAATAGTAAATCAAAGAACTTCTGTGGCATCGTAGCTCCCAAGAGGATGAAAGGATTTAGATTAGTTTCCTTTTGTTTGAGAGCAGGCTTGGAGAGCTTTATAAAGATAGCAGTGAAAAGTCAGCAGAAACCTTAAAATTCTATCCAGGAATTTGTTGCTAATTAGTTGCCAAAATTGCGATTTTGTTGCTTTAACCAGTTTTGAGAAAATTGATTCAAAAACTTTAAATCAACCCTGCCGTAGTGGATAAAATGGGATAATTTGTTGCTGAAATATAATGCAAAATAATATAAAATATTTAAAAAAAAATTGAAATAAAAAATTACTAGAAATCAAGTTATGCTTTAATAATGGTTCTGAAGTTCCAAATTTGTGCCGGATATTGCTGCTGATCAATAAATAGATCAATAGCTCCTCAAGAACCTACAACAACATAAAATTGCATCAAGTAATAACTTACAAATTAAATGTGTACCTGCTAGGGTACTAGAAGCAGCAAGTCATAATGACCCAGCGACATAATAAAATCGATAAGCTGAGCTGCCTTTAAAAAAATCCATGAATATAGTATGTACACAAATAATTACTAACTCATTACTTGGTGAAGCACATCGATTGATTTTATTTTATTGCTGGCTGTTTATGACTTGCTGCTTCCATAATTGAACAGCAATAAAATATCTGCTGTCTATCTTAAATCTCCCGTATAGGCAGCATGTACACATAATTTGTAACTTATTACTTGATGCAGCTAATCGACCGATTTTATGTTGTTGTAGGTTCTCTAGGAGTTATTGATCTATGTATTGATCAGCTACAATATACTCATTAATTTGGAACTTCAGAACCATTATTTAAATATATAACTTGATTTTTAAAAAAAAAAATTTATTATATTTTGCATTATATTTCAGCAACAAATTATCCCATTTTATCCGCTGCGGCAGGGTTGATTTAAAGTTTTTACTGGTATCTTAATGTAAAGACAGCATTAAATCAATTTTCTCCAAACCGGTTGGAGCAACAAATTAGCTACAAATTCCTGGATAAAATTTTAATGTTTCTGCTGACTTTTCGCTGCTATATTTATAGAACTCGCTTGGAGAAGTTTTGAAGTAACATAGTAAACTTCCATCACTTTCATATCAAAATAATCCCGATTTTTTGTATGAAACATTATTTAACCTTATTTGCAATGAATTTGATAATACTTTTATTTCTAAAACATTCTCAATTTGCAAGGCATTTAATGAATGGGCGACAGTAGGAGTCCATAAGAGCTGACAAAGGTTATATGAATTTTACCATGAAAGATCATATAATCCTCGCGTTAAATTTACGGAATATGCTAAAAATATTTAAAAGAGTGTGCTCATATAGCCAAGGCTTTGTATTTGAGCCACAAAATTAGAACGGCTTCTAATAAAATTAAAATGACATGGAGTATGGTTAATAGTGAAATTCGTAAGATCAACTTTCGCAATTTAAACTACCAGTTAAAGGTTCTCGAGTGGCAATCTCGTACTGGTAGGTGAAGTATAGGGCGACCTCCCACTAGTTGGAGTTCCTGTTCTTATATGATCACGCACAAATCTGCTTCTGTGCGCAATATTCGCTGTCCAACGTGCGGTGCCGCGTGATCATTTTCAATCAACTTTAGTAGTGAATGATTTAAATGTACTTATCTAGTCCATTTATGTTTCAGGTGCCCAGTAAAGAAGAGAGAATAGTCCAGATGAAAGTAGTGTGTACATATGATTGATTTATATTAAGTGATGTTAAAATAAATAATATGAAAAAGGCTTACCTATTGTTTAGTATCTAGAAATAACCAAGAATATACTATTCTTATCTTCATCCTGTAAACCGTTTGGTAGCTACGTAAGAGCATCCATCACCCATTTCATTACATGGATGTCGTAAGAGACTACTATGGGAAATGTCAGAAAAATCTTATGGTTTCCGATAGATGGATAGGATGGTGGAAAAAACCCCGCCCACAAAAATATGAAATATAGATTGAATAATTATTACTGGTATTTTAATTGTACATTCCTCAATGTAAAATATCCCAGCAACATGTGAGTAAGTATAAAAAACTAGTCTCTTATAGCCACAAGTATTGAGAAACACTGAACAAAAAAACATGGATTTTATCCAAGTAAATTTGTATATATTTATTCGTTTGCTGTTTGTGTAATGTTGTATTCATTTTATTTAGACATCTGTTTATTTAAAGATATATGGATATATTTATTCTTAACGTATTATTTCCCCTTTTTTTCTAATTATAAAATATCTAAAAGCTAAAGCTAAGACTAAAAGCGTCTATTACTGAGACAATTTCAGTTAATTAGTTATATCTTGGTGTGAGACTCCTGGAAGATCAACGATGCTTAACCCTAGACACCTAACGTTTGCCTGCCCCCTATAAACCCTAACCATTCGTCGATTCGACGAATACTTTTTAGGGTGTTTTGATTTCAAGTTATAATATAACTTTTTGTTATATGTATTGCACATATACTAGGTCCAACTATTATTCTACAAAATGAAACAATGAATTTCTGTATAGTGGCTTTTTTGTTTCTGAATTGACTAAGGCCTCCTCATCACAAGAAGAAAGCATGTAAACCATTTTCGAAGGTTTAGGTTTGTACGAAAGAAGTATAATGGGTCCGTCATACACGAACATTGACGTATTGACCCTTCTGGTTCTGGTTCCATTACTCGTTCTGTGGTTCTTCAATTCATCCGGGATTTCTCTTTTATTAGATCGTAATGTCCCCACAATTGTTAACTTGTAAGGTTGTCGAAGTAACTGTTTTGCAAGTGGTACTGAGGTGAACCAGTTGTCCATGGTAACGTTTCTGTTCGTGCCGTGTATACTGCGAGTAAGTTCCTTTACAAATTACTCTCCTAAAGGTAAACCTCCTGTATTGGTTCCTTTTCCAAGATACGGCATACAGTCCAGCATGTACCTTGTGCCACTGTCACACATCATTTCTAACTTGACTCCATACTTAGCGGGTTTGTTCGGAATATACATCCGGAATTTGCACCTCCCCCGGAATGTCAGCAGCTGCTCATCTATTGTAACATTTGTGCCAGGAACATAATTTTGACGGCACTGAACCATAAACAATTCCCATTTATCCCTTATAGGCGTAAAGGGATCGTCTTTTTGCCGTTGTAAGCGAAATGTTTTATCGTCGAAACGTAAACATCGCAGAAGGAAATCGCACCTCTCTTTACTCATACACGATACATATCTTGTACTAGAATATTCTGTATTAAACAGTTCATCAAGGGTCAGATGATTGTCTTTTAGAGCTGCAGTTAACACCAGGATACCCAATAGAGCTCTGATCTCCTCTCTGCCAGAGTAGTTTTGCGTAGAAGTTATTTGCGCATAGATCTGTTTTTTATCGCAATCTCTGTGTTTGTCCATTTTACAACCTCATCTTTTATCTGATCAGTCATGAACCGATCAAATAGCGATACTGGATCGACAATATCCTTTAGTGCGCGAGTTGGTCCCCTGGCAATACGTACAATATTTATTGTTGCTGTTCTGTTGCTAGAACGCCCTTTGCTAGTTGCCCAAACATGGCGAGACCGACTGCGGACCGTACCTGTTGAGAAGGACAATATACTTGGATCATTACCCGAACTCGCTTCTGGATGTGGATGAGGTGTTTGTGGTTCCAGCACATCATCCATCAAAGCAAGAGAAATCTGCTCTTGAATAACTTCATCGTCGGAAGAACCGTAAGACTCCTCTGTCTGATTATCACTTTCAACAGCATCCACCTCCAGGTTATCTTCAGTTTCGCTATCAGATAATTCCTTCGAAGCACTGAAATCTTCCTCTTCTAATAAGAAACGTGCTATATGTTCGTCAGGTAGCGTTTGTCTTGAAGTCGTGATAAAAACTGCAAGAAAACAAAAACAAAATTAGTTGCGAAAGTATACACAAACCCTAACCATTAGTCGAAACGACGAGCACTATTGTAATATCTCGAAAAATATTGTACTTACCTGCTGGACCCTAACGCCTCCCAGAAGAGCTCGGTTAACAATGAGTTGACGGTCAACGTTGCTATGATCGCCGCACGCTCCGAAAAAAGACAGCGAATTTTTTGTCACGTACTCGTCAAATCGACTAAGGTAGGTGTCTAGGGTTAATAGAAAGTTATCGAAACGTGCGTTGGGCTGCACTATGCCCAAGTGAGAGCGAGCGCGCAATGTCATTCTCTGTTTTTCGCACACTAATTATTGGACCGAGTGGCTACGCCTGCTGAGATTTTGCGTTTTTATAAAATATTCCTTAACGCAATAGTTTATAGATTAATCTTTGTTGCATGAATGCTAGAGATATTTGTAGGCGTAATTGTGTATTTATTGTTTGTCTATGTGTGAGAGCTACGACCTGGCGACACCCGTCCCGATATTAAAAGACCGTAGACAGAGAAACCTATAGACAAATTGACGCCTTCTTTCGCATTCGCACACGAAAAAGATAGATTTATGCATACGTCTTGCATAGAAATGAGATAGAGCGGTGTGACAGTTTGCTAAACAACTTTAACAGCGTAGCGATTTAAGGAGTTTACAAGTTGGTTTAAGTGAGAAAAAAGTGTTTTGTGAGCTTAAGATTGTTGTATCTTGTTCAGTTCAGTTCTTAGAACAATTAAATTTTTTATCTAAATGTGTTTAAAAGTCATAAAGATTATTGTATAACCTAAAAATTCGTTATCGTCCTTTCTCACTCGAGGCCAAACAAAAAAACCGGCACGGAGAAGGGAACAAACAATCACACCGCACTATCTCATTTCTATGCAAGACGTATGCATAAATCTGTCTTTTTCGTGTGCGATTGCGAAAGAAGGCGTCAATTTGTCTATAGATTTCTCTGTCTACGGTGTTCAGGCTGTGAGTATTCAACCAATGGCACAGAATAAATAATAGTACTACGTACAAAAGTTGCACTCCTTTGATGTTGACTGCTTGCCGACGTTTAATAGCCTACATACCTAATTATTATTAATTAGATAAATCGCGCACGCAAGCAATATAAAACTTTATCGCTGCGCGCGAGTGTCCATATTACTTTGCATCTTTTCCCCTGCCTACGTCATGGCTGACTTTCCGTGGTTACTAAGAGATGTCAGTAAAGAGTAAAAAAATAGGCACATTGCAAAATGTTAAGTTACTTAGGTGAAGTACCTATGCCGACTATGATCGAATGACCATATTTTCGCACCAATGCATGCAACTTGCAAGACACTTTTTCTAACGATAGGTAAGTATGTCCTATCATTTATTTTGTCTCTTTTTGTTAGCACCACGTGTCATAATAAATAACTTTACGTGGATATGGTATTACCTGCGCCACTTTAAAATACAATAATGTTAGTGTGTAACCTGTCTATCCTTTTTTATAAGTCTTTGATACTACTTAGTTAAAAATCTTTTTAGAAAACAAAGTTTTAATTTTGTGTTATTATTACTTAATATATTTTAATTACAAAAGACAAGTATAGGTATGTAAGTAGATACTTGAATAGTGAAATTTCTTTAATAATTAATTTATTTGTAAATATTTGTTGAAATAGTTTTTGTTGTGTTTATAGTATGTGCCAAATCGATTGCGAAAAACGGTAAATGGCCTTTCGGTTGTTTAACCGGGGGTTACAAACATTCAATATATAGGCACATTTTATATGTGGTACTTTCTTTTTTTATAGTGATTGATATGATATAATATATATATATATATATATATTAACTATTATTAAAAAGTTATGTAAAAGATCACTGTAGAAGAAAAATCATCTATTGTTATAAAGTACTTTATTCATTTAACAACAAAAAGTATAAATTTATAACACATATAAAGATTCGAGTAATAACGACACCGAATAAGTAGGTACGTACTTACAAAAGATAAAACTTTGTATTCAATATTATAATATAAGAACTTTATTTTTATTCGGTGCATGTGGACCGGCCTAAAAAAGGTGACGCATCTCTGGCTGCCATTGTCACGTTTCTTTTAAAACGAACTGACCTAACGCGAGTTTTGTTTATTTTAAAGGGATGAATTTGCAAAAGCTCAATATGGTGATTATATTGCTTCAAATATTTTTTATGTGAAACTGTTATTAAATGAATTGCTGCGTTAATTACCATAAATTGAAATATAAAATATAACACATTTTTCGCGATGTACCAAAAGATTTCATGACGTTTATAGGAACCACAGACAATATTATTTAAGAAAAAAAACATATGTGCTGACCTAGAATTGCGAATAATATCTATATTTAAATATTGTTATCACATCTAAATTGAGATTTTGTAAGTTACGCCCTTTGACACTGGACCCATATCTGAGATCATTGTCCGTTTTTCTCAATCGATTTGGCACATACTGTATGAATTATATAGTGAAAGAAATATATAGTATATTTAATTGTAAAATAAAATAGTTCAAAAAGTTTTAATATAATTTAAAAATTATATATATATTATGTATATTACCTATTTGATCAATTGTACACAAAGTCGTTCCTACTATAACTGTTACGTTGATGAAGTGTGACAAAAAGTCGTTCCTGCTATAACTGTTGCGTTGATAGATGCTAAATGACCAACAAAAGGTTACAGATATATCATTCTTTAAATAACAGAAGGATTTTAGTAGGAAGTTATGAAAGGTGAATTTATTTCATTTTTAAGTACTTAGAGCAAAAAAGAATTAAGTAATAATTTTAATTACCTTCGTACTTTATTACAAAACTTAGTTGAAAATTACTTCACTATCCAAGTATCTACTTACATACCTATAGGTAATTGTATTTTGTAATTAAAATATTTAAATTATAATAACACAAAATACTGAATTTTAAACATTGTTTACTAACAAGATTTTTAACTAAGTAGAATACGATTACAATTCTGTTAGGAATCGTATTTGAGGTATATTTTTTGTTGTTTTTCCGAGCCAAGCATCGCGATTCCAGACGAATGACCTTGCAAGTTGCATTCGTTGGGCATCGCAGAACTCACATAGGTGCGAAAATATGGTCAGACGATCATAATCAGAATAGGTACTTCACCTAAGTAACTTAATTAATTAATTTCGCAATGTATTTTTTTACTCTTTATTGACATCCCTTAGTAACCACAAAAAGTCCGCCGTGACTTGGACGGAGAAAAGATGCAAGCTAAATAAAACTTTATCGCGTGCAGCGATAAAGTTTTATTTAGCTTGTGTGCGCGATTTATCTAATAGTCATTATATTATTAGGTTTTTGTAATAATAATTATGTAGACTATTAAACGTCGGCAAGCAGTCAACATCAGAGGAGTGCAACTTCTGTGCGTAGTACTATTATTTATTTTGTGCCATTACAATTAATCAAATAGGTAATATACATAATATATATAATTTATATTTTATTTAATTTTTTTTAAATTATTTATATATAAATTACATTTAAACTTTTTCAACTATTTTATCTTACAATTAAATATACTAAATACTAAACAGAAACTATTTCAACAAGTATTTACAAAAAATAGTAATGTAAACAGCATTAAAATACTTTAACATTCAATCGCCAACAACGCGCTAACCCCGACTGCGTATTGTATGTATGTTACCCTGGGTGCCTCGCGATTGTAGGTGATTATTTCACGCAGGTAGCAAGAGTGACAGAAGGCTGCCAATGGTTTAATACTCAGTGTTGAGGTCATTGGTTCTGGTAATGTGATATTGTATATGTACTATGTATTGTAAACATGTAATATTTAAAAAATAATTGTATTAGAGATGTACCAACTCGAAAGAAAATCGACTCGAGTTGAAATTCAGGTAACTCGAATTGAAATCGAGTTACGCAATTCAAATTTGCTGAACAAAGCTGTGTCAATTTGTCACAAATTATTTTTATATTTGTTCTTTTATCCAACACAACTATTATTACTAAACTTAATAGGTGGTTATATATTTTTGGACTGCGTATCAAAAGTCTTCATAAAATAATATTACTAACGTTATGACATGGGTTTTAACGTTATTAATAATTTATCTATCATAAATTATACTAAAGCACTTATTAATATATGTGATTATGATATATAACATAAATTGATATTGCATAATATATCAACAAATTGCTCGAATTAGTAAGTCGAGCTCATCACTAAATTGTACTATTTACAGTCCCTGAATCGTGTGCTTTTCAGCACCCATGGTCACGGGAGACTGGAACATGGACACGATTCCTTCTTCTGATTCCTAACAATATTATAAATGGACATGTTACCATCAAGTTATTATGAAATAATCTTTTGCAATGATGATAATTTTAAACCTATCTATATAAAACACACAAATGTAGCAAAAACCTACGTTTGCTATTGGCTCTATACCGTCCAACCAATTTTGATGAAAATTTTTGTGTGTTTTTGAATGGATTCCTAGACGGTTTACATTTACATTTGGACCTGGTAGATGACACTGTTGTCGAGATCTATTAATCACCAGTGCGAAGCCGGGGCGGATCGCTGTTAATAAATACAATCGAACTATAGGTACCTGTGTTTTTGTAATCTTTACACAAAAAGTTTAAAACATCTTACTTCCTTACTATTTATCAGTGTGTAATAACATAGATGAGCATGATATTACCTAGTCATTTTGATATGTTATTAGGTAACCAGTCATTTTTCTCCCATTGACTGCCTCATAGGAAGGATATTTGCCACGCCTTTCTACCTCAGTTTTTTTATTTATCGTTGATAAGTAAGATGGGAGATTTAGATTTACCTGGAACAAATAGTGCGACTAGGTAAATCAAATTTCGACCGAGAGGTCAATCGACGGATAAAACTCGACTTGGCAACATTCGGGAGTTTACGACACATCTCGTCAGGTATACATCAAAACTGTAAAACAAGATTGTACAACCAGTGCGTGTTGCCAGTGATGACTTATGGATTTGAGACGTGTTCCTTCATTGCTTTCCGTATGAGGACGCCCAAGGTCGCTCCTGCGAGTTATGGAGAGGGCTATGCTTGGGGATTCTCTGTGCGATCAACTTAGAAATGAGGATAACCGTAGTAGAACCAGAGTAACTGACATATCCCAACGGATTAGTAAGCTGAAGTGACAATAAGCCGGCTATATAGCTCGAATATGGAGTGTAGAGGTAACGAGTACAGACTGTATAAAAAAGTGTCCGTAGGAAACCGCTAAATAAAGGTGGCGCCACTGTAGCTGCAGTCTAAATTTTTCAGAACTTTTTATAATTTTTTATTGCACAGACTTTCACCATAATTCTTTTTACAATAATTATTTTATTGCTTTCAAAAGTTTTATTTTCATAACCACTCTCAACGAATTTTACGGCGATTTATCGTACCCAGCTACTCGAGCGCTGTTGTGGAGATTTCTTGAACTGTAATTTACTACTTACAGATGGACACATTTTCAACTATTCTCCTATGGGAGATTGTCCTCCTTACTTCTTTACTCCATGAGCTCGAAGAACCACTACAGTAGGGATGTTCGATGATCATCGATGTTCAATGTTTATTGATATGATTTAAATCATCGATGTTTTAACATCTATGTTGCCAGTTGCCACATGTGAAACATCGATGTCAATGAACCCATAATCGATTATTGGAAGGTTATTTTCAAAAGATTTCTCAACTCTTTATCAACAGAAAATCAGATTGAAAGGTACTACTTTGTCAAAATTAATATCTCTTCAATTAATAGCAAAAAATATTGGACTGTATAACAAACGAACTAGATATTTGTTACTTCTTCCAACGAATTGGAACTAATTACTGTTTTAAACTAAGTACATTGTTTACTAAATCCTTTATTTCATTGTTAATATACCGTAAACAACACATCTGTTTAATTATTCATCTAATTCTTACCTATTAAATACATGTGCGAAAAACATCGATGTTGAGCTATCGATGCCAACATTAACGTAGTCTTCGATGTTTCAAACAAAGAGAGGTTTTAAAGTATACCTCGTTCTCGGTAGACTAAGTGTAGGGCGACCCCCACTCACAGAGTACTTTTTATATATAGGAACCCCCACTAGATTAAGCGTGGTAAGACATGTAGGAAGTCGATGGATGCAGGTAGCTCAGGACCATGCTTTGTGGTATTCATTGGTAGTGGCCTAAGTTCAGCAGTGGCCTTGTGAAGGACTGTGATGATGATATAAGAACAGTAGAAGTTATTGCTGAAGATATGGAGTAGTGGATTACCTTAAGCTATCATTACTCGTCGAATTCACCTCCTCATTATCCAATACTTTTTAGTTCAATTTATTTTTACCCATATAGGCATTTCTCACCATTCCTTTCATTTAATTAATTCATTGTCCCCTGTCCATACCACAAAATGTTTATTACTCTATTTTTCAAAATAAAGAGGGACACACGTAAAACACAGTGTAAAAAAAAGCAAAATTTAAGTTAAATTTATATTTTTTTTTACAATTAACAAAACAAAATTGAAGCAACTTATAACAAAAATGCTATTGTTAAATGTATAAATAAATCTATTTATTTTTATTAATAACAATTTATCTAAGAGGTGTGAACTGTAAAAAGGAAAAAAAGGAATGTTCAAGCGTCGCAATAAATGAAAGGTATTTTTGCAATTGTTAGGAGGCGAGCAAAAGAACATTAATAATGGAACAAGAAGCCAAGTCATTTTAAATTGTTTTTTAAAATAAAAAATAAACAAATTTAGTACATACACAATAATAAACATGTGACCAATAAATGCATAATATTCGCTACCGCAATCTCACACCTGTGCATTAATAACCTACCGTCTAATTTCATGTTCAATTGAACTTTGTAAAACTTTATCCGCTAATACGTTTTAGATGTCAGTAATATAATTAGAGGTTGCAATTTTCGTTCTTTAAATTTCATAGACACAAGATCTATAAAACTTTAAAACTAAATGTTTGCCTATAATATTGCTCTATAAAGAAGTTTCACAATAATATTTAAAAAATTCTTCAAATTCACAATAGTAAAAATTCTAACATTACAAAATCGTCTGATTGAAACGTTGTATGTATATAATTAGAAATATTTTAATACTATAAATTATGACAAAACAATAGATACATAGCAGATTCCAATATGAACGAATAGCTAATAAACGTTTGTGACAGAAATGTACACAGATCATAAATAGATTTGAAATTAACGAATACGAGATCCGCTATTAACAAAGATATTTTTAAGCTAATAAAATTAACTACAAATAGATAAACATCAAGATCTAGATGTGAAAATATTTGAAAAGCTAGAAGTAATATTTGGCACACAAATACAATGAACACCGATAATAATAAATTCGTATAACTCGATTTCACTTCGCAAAAATTTTCATACACAGATGTATTTCCAGTAAATACAAATAATATTGTATTGGAACATAACCGACAATTTTTACATTAACATGATCTGTAATTGGATATTTCTTATTTCAATTCCTTTATTCTATTTTAAATATTGTTAGCAACAACAATTGTATATTAATGTGTGTAATATTATTCAAATGTAAAAAAAATGGATGTAAATCAACAATCCAGTAAGAACTTTCGAGACTTAAATATTAAAATATATGGAGCGAGCAGAACTAAGAAGCCAGAAAAAAGAATACCAAAGTACAAGAATAGCCAAAATCCAATATTCTGTTTTAAATATGTTGTTATGCTTATTAGCATATATATATACATACATATATATATATATATATATATAGCAAAATGCTACTCGTGAGCACTGCTGACTGAATATTGTTTATTACTTTCTTCTTCATATATTAAAGAGAGGCCAAATTAAGTGTACTTAACCGACGAGCATGTATGCGTAAGTATGTGGTGTGAAGGAGGCGAGAGAGGTGTGTCAGGATCGTGCCAAATGTAAGTCTGTAATCTTTGCCTACCCTCTGGGTGACACGCGTATACTTTCTTTTTTCCGTAAAGGCCCACTGCTGGACGTACGTTTTTCCTATTATCAAATATTTATGAAGGATTTGCCTTAATCATCGTCACTCTTGGCAAGCGGATTGATGATAAGTCACCGCCATCTATCGGAGCCAGATTTATCTGGCATTTCTCACAGTTGCCTATTACGAAACCCTTGGGACGAAAGGAGTAATGGATTCTATTACAGTGCCATCACACGGTATAATACGTTTTTACTTATTTGCTATGTGTCATTAGTTTTCCTAATTTCAGTTATCAGTTCTATCAGCTGTCTAACATTTTTTGTCAAGGCAAGGTAATATACCGAAGCTGTATATTAGCTTGCCAAAGACCAGATGGACCGATACGACTTAGGGACCTTCAAGAAATGAGTCACTTACCATCAGGTGAGCCGCATACTCGTTTGCCCCCTCATCTATAAAAAAAACCACCTAGTAGGTCTTTTGAGTAACGTACAAATGCGCAGGGGGGGGGGGGACGGTGAACACGCGATTGCTACATCAATTATTCGTCATAATCTATTGGAAATTCATGTGAAAATTCTACAACGTTGGCAAGGGACGTCTCTAGACGAAATTGGCGATATATTGAAGATGGGCCAAATCAAGAGTACCCTTAACCAAGGAGCATGTACGCGTAGGTACTCCACTCCAGTTAGTAGCGTGGAGTTGTTACTCTACACTACTGACTCTGTGCTTAAGACTCGTGCCGCTATCTTTACTTGGTTGAAAATATCTCTAGGGCTGCGCATTTTAATTATTTTTAAATCTGATAATAGATATAAAAACCGAAAGCAATATTGTTTATGGGCATACATAATATGCTTACGACAGTTATTTTTGTGTGTTAAACCTCATTTTGTATTTAATTAACAATAATTTAACTCCTACAGGTTAGATTTTAGTACAAATTCGAAATTAAAGTACTAATTTGACTTATGACAAATATTTTAAAAACAGCTATCAGTTCATTTTACTTCTTTAACATCTGTCTTCTTGGGTTCATTCTTTGGCTCATCTTCTTCCTCTTCCTCCTCTATTTCTTCTTCGATTTCTTCTATTTCTATCTCTTCTTCAATCTCCTCTTCTTCAATCTCCTCTTCTGATAGATCCTCTTCTTTCTGTATGCAAATATTAAACAGTTTCAGTTTAATTAAAATGAAATTAAGAATGTATTATTAATACCTATACTGAAATCTTTAAGCATCACTCTTATTGCTGGACAAGAGGAAGACCTCTTTTCAAATTTTGAAGATTTTTCGTAATTATCCAGTTTAGCGCTCAGCGGATTGGCGACCGCAGAACCACACAGCTGATATCTTTGTCGCATCATCCAGTCATTTTGATTATTATGTGAGATGGTTCGCAAAAGTGAGATAAAAACTATGATGTCATTACACTATATTTTCATACAACGTATACAGAAATATTTGTTTTGGCCGCTAATAAAATGTATTTCAATTGATTAGTGTTACGAGGGTGGATTGAAAAGTACTCGGCCTAACCAAGAAAATAAACACATACTAAATCAGTTATATTTTTATTTTTCTACATAATCACCATCAAGTTCAATACACTTTTGCCACCTCCCCTTCCAAGCATTTAGACCGTTGAAAAAAAATGATTCTTCCTTAGAGTCAAAATATGCGTCTACAGCTGCTTTGACTTCGTCGTTTGTCGAAAATCTTTGACCTCCCAAGTGCTTTTTTAGGTTAGGGAACAGAAAGAAGTCTGATGGTGCCAGATCAGGTGAATACGGCGGATGCGGTAACAGTTCAAAGCCACAGTTGTGAATTTCAGCCATTGACTGTACTGACGTGTGAACACGGGCGTTACCTTGATGAAACAGGACTTTTCTTCTGAGCATTCCTCGACGTTTTTCTTTTATTTCGTCTCGTAAACGACGTAGTAAGGTGCAGTAGTAATCAGAGTTTATAGTCTGACCCCTTTCAAGATAATCAATCATAATCACACCTTTCGAGTCCCAGAATACTGATGCCATCACCTTATTTGCCGACAAAATCGACTTAGCCTTTTTAGGGGGTGGTGAACCAGGTCTTCTCCACTGTTTTGATTGTTGTTTTGTTTCCGGTGTACAGTAATGAACCCATGTTTCGTCCATAGTAACAAAACGATTCAAAAAATCATCTGCATCGGCTTCAAATAACTCCAAACAGTCGCGTGAAATAGTCAATCGCGTCCTTTTTTGTTCAACTGAAAGCAGTCGCGGAACCCACCTCGCAGACACCTTGTGGAAACCCAACTCATTGACAATGATGTTTTGAGTTCGTCCATAAGAGATGCCTATAATCTCGGCTATCTCTCTAATTTTTAATCTGCGGTCTCCCATTATTAAATCAAGTACTTTTTTAATATTTTCGTCAGTAGTTGACATCGAAGGCCTTCCAGAGCGGGGTTCATCTTTCACACTCTCTCTACCGCGCTTAAATTCTGCTATCCATTTTTTGACGGATGAATATGACAGAGCACAATCGCCTAATGTACTGCCCATGTCATCATGGATGGCTTTTTATGATAGCCCCTTCTTATGGAGGTAATTAATGACGGCACGCTGCTCGATTTGCTCCATTCGCGGAAATTATGTCTGATTACTTTGTTAATAAATTTATAAAATCACAACTAATTATCGCACACGTTTCGAACTTCACACAATGAACTAGTCTGAACTGAACTAAATAATTTGGGTAGATTTGATTTTTAGAATTGAATGGATCTGTGTTAGGCCGAGTACTTTTCAATCCACCCTCGTAAATATCTACTTGACTTTTTCAAACCAAAATACCCTTCCACGCGGTAAAATCGCTGTTTAATGAGGGTAAATAATAAGACTAAGGTGAACCTATTTGTCACCATCAGTGAAAAGTTGCCTTACTTAAATTTTATTTTCAAAACTATACCTCAGTGCGGTATTCTTAAATATTTTTTCATATTTTTACTTTTTTTAATTCTTCCACATTTAGGTATATTCGTAGCTTGGTTTATCTTTATAACTAATATTTCAGAAAGAAATATTAATCACTACACTTATCTAACAAATAACGCTGACCGTGCAGAAAAAGTCGTGGATGCGCTCAATAATGTGGTCTTTTTCAAACGTTGAATTCAATATTTTTGTTTTTATTTTTTTATAAAATATCAGTGCCATAGGCTTCTACTCCGTTCACTTGTTATACCCTATTTTTTCCAGACGGTAAAAAAGGTCATCCAGCGTACTATTTTGATTCTCTTAAGCCACCACTATATATGGTGTATTAATGTGTTTATTTCTAACAAGGTATTCCGCCCTGGCGTGGGTAGAATCTATCATTTATAGACGGCGTGAGTATATAGTGCCGTATTGGATTTCAGATAATGAAAGACCATTTATTTTAACAACTTTTCTTTTTCTTTTTTTTTTCAAAAATCTTTTAACGAGTTTTTCAGGTTACCTTTGTTCAAAAACGTTTCCAGTATACTGCCGAATAAACATGACGTCATTAATTGACACCATATTGCACTGGTGTGCCGCCAGCATATTGTGTCTGATATCCGGCCATATTAAAAAAAAAATTAATTGCGTGTACGCTGAATGAAGCACGCTAGAATTTGTTTTTATTTATTCAAATACAAAAAATTATAGAATAATTGCTGGTTTCTCCATTAGGAGGATATAATGACTTTTGGAGCACAAAATGACAAAATAATCAACAACACTTTTCCAATATAACGCCAATGTATGATGTTATATACTGTCAAATGTTTTGAAACGAATCACCAGTATGGCGTTGATTTATGACGTCATTTGCACAGGACAGTACACTGGGTTCTATTTTGGAACATACGCCAGATAAAAGAAAGCCTAGATCACTTCTGGCATTGCTCTCGATCTGTTTGTGGAGTTACATTACAATTGCTTCAGCCAAACAGAAGATTCACCAAAACACACGGACAGACAGACAAAAAAATTTAAAAAACGATTTTCATGTCAAGCAAATAACTAAGCTAGGGGCTCAATATAATGTCCTCCAGACCAAATTTCGGCCACGGCCAGCCTCAACGGAGTCTCCGTTGAGGCTGGCCGCCGGCTTGCAGGGTAGTGTGCGCAGGAATTGCATAACTTAATTCCTCACTCTCCTTTCCACCATCGGACAACCAGACGTTCGACCAGTTCCCAACCTTTCGCTGTTGACTTACCACGCATTTGAACCTAGCGGTTTGCTACATCGTTTGTCATGCGTACAGCAAAGGAGAAGAATAAGCTGCCAGCATCCGCCTTTCCATCCTATATTATAATATCCTCCAGACCGAATCTCGGTCACGGAGGCCTGCCTCAACGGAGACTAGCCATCGGCGCAGGACAGGATTGTAGTGCCCAAGTGTATGCGCAAGCACAGGTGCACTCTCTATTCCCTCACTCTCATAATCCGATGGAACGGTAAACCGACACGACCGGAGAGAGATCAGGCGCAGGACCAACGGCTTTATGTGCTTTCCGAGGCACGGGGGTGAGACACCGCCAACTTTCTGACTCCGAGCAACTTCTGAGAATGTCTTGACGGTAAAACTCAATAAATAAGTTGTTGGACCGACCCGGGATTCGAACCTAGGGCCTCATCGTCCGCAGTCGCACTACCACAACCACTAGACCAACGAGGCAGTCAAAGTTAATATAAGACGGTAATTTCAACAATATAGACACTTTATTTTACCGAATAAATACGTGATAGAGCCTTGCTGCAGCTATATTATAGTTGTAGCACGAATGGGTCGGCTCGACCGGGGCAGGACTCCACTCTCACAGTATATCAGCGTGAAATAGCAGTTCAATGTTGCTGTATTACTTATGGTGAGTGTAGAGAACCGAAGACCCTTTTTACTAGAAACGAGGCATTCTATCTTAGTCCTCAGGGGTGGCGACGCATCTGCATCTTGAATCTTAATCGAGGATTGATGTAGATATCCTGATATTGCGGTTGATCATGGGCGGCGGTAGTCACTTAACATCAGGTGAGCCGCATGCTCGTTTGCCCCCTCTTCTATAAAAACAGCCACAGTATCCACTTACCATCAGGTGGACTGCGTGATCGTTTGTCACCTACGGGCGAATTATACGTGTATTGAATACGTTCAATTTAAAAAAATAAAACATTACCTCAGCGGGCGGTTGAGTCACGGCGCTGGCAGTTGTAAAATCATCCAGTGTTGACTCTGGAATGAATTTGTAATTAAAAAGTTAAAATATATCACAAAACAGTATACCTACGTGTAAATAATTAACGAACGAATTTAAACACACCAATTAGAACATTAAATGTAAATAACAATAATAGACGGTTCAGAGAGAGTTGATAAATATTATGAAATCGTCTCGCATTAGTGACTATCGCTTGAGTATCGCGTGCTTGTGTGACGAGCGTCGCTTATCGCCGCAAGCAACAGTTTTGTGGTAAGAGGCTCGCTGTTGTCAAGGATGAAACCTGGCCGGGGGCTCTATTTATTAAATATCCGCAAAAATAATTAGCGGGCCGCAATTTGTAATGAGTTAAGCAAACCTGCTTTTTTATCAACTTTTTCCGAATAGACCTTACAAGCACAGAAGTTTATTTATTTAGCCAAACCTCTTTTAGGAAATTAATAATTTCATATTTGCATCAATTGAAACGAATGGCTTGCTTCTTCGTTTGTAATACGTTCAGCAATGAAGTGTTCTTACCTGACGAGCATGTATGCGTAGGTATATGGACGTAAAAGAAGCGAGGGAGGGGTGACAAGAACATGCCAGACGGAAGTTCGTAATCTGCCTAACCCCTCTTAGTGACAATCGTGTTTATGATGATTATAACTGTAGTGTTGTGTCTATACAATAGATTCAATACACTGTCTCATATACACAAGTAGTGGGGGGTAACACGTCATTCGGTTGTTGCACTGAGTGCCGGCGGGCAGTTGCCTTGTGGAGCGCTCCGAGGTAGGACGTGTACCCAGCAGGACTTGGTGTTATAGTGAGCCAGTGTTAAGTGTAGTGAATATTATTCTATAAAAGTTCTACAAGTGGCGACGAGGTAAAAGAAATGGGTATAAATTAGAGTAAATTAAATGATAGTTAATTATAACGAAAGAACTATTTCAATTATCTTTTACAAAAAGAAAAGAGGGTGAATAAATAAAATATTCAATATTACTAAGAATTACTTCCGGGCTTGAGAATTTTTAAATAATATATTCATTAAAGTATAAATTTTAGCTTCTTTAAAATTAAAATGGAAGGATTTATCATATATATATATATTTAAATTGCAATAAAAAACTTTCATTTGTGTCTGATTACATATCACATTTTTAGTCTGTGAATTTAAATACCCGGGTACTAAATTATAGTAAACGCTAATGCAATTACTACACCCATATCGTTCGTATCGTTTCGCAAATAAAGTGGAGATATTAATTTCCATTAAATTGAAAATATTGATTTCCATTAAATTGGAAATACTGTTTTCCATTAGATTGGAGATATTGATTTCCATTAAATTGGAGATACTGATTTCCATTAAATTGGAGATATTGATTTCCATTAAATTGGAGATATTGATCACCATTAAATTGGAGATATTGATTTCCATTAAATTGGAGATATTGATCACCATTAAATTGGAGATATTGATCACCATTAAATTGGAGATATTGATCACCATTAAATTGGAGATATTGATCACCATTAAATTGGAGATATTGATCACCATTAAATTGGAGATAATTGCAATTATTTTCAGGTACCCACCGATTCGGGATGTCAAATTTGTTACCGTCACCGGAAAAACTAGAGCTAGATGGAGACAGCACGTCAGTAGGCTTACGATGGGAGAAATGGAAAAGATCCCTAAGAATTTATCTTGAAGCAGCCGATATACAATGTCCAAATAAAAAGAGAGCAACATTGCTATTGTTAGGCGGAACCGGGCTTCAGGATATATTTTACAACTTGCCAGACACTAGCGCAGTACAGGAAGGAGTAGATAGTTTTGAACTGGCCATAAAAAAGCTCGATAACTATTTCCTCCCTAAACAAAACAAGACTTATGAAAGACACATTTTTAGTTCAATTAAACAAGAAGATAGTGAACATTTTGAAAAATTTCTTTTAAAATTGAGGGATCAAGCTAAAAAATGCAAATTTGACAATCCAGATGATCATATTATCGATCAAATAATAGAAAGATGTACATCTGTAGAGCTCAGAAAAAAGATCTTAACAATGGGGGATGCAGTGACATTAGACAAGGTGGTCACAGAAGCAAAGACATTAGAGGTAGTAAACTATCAACTAGAAAGCTATGAACGGAAAGAAAAGGCCAGCGAGATAAATTCAGTCACAAGTAAGAATAGAGACTATACTTCGAAGTGGGAGAAAACTGAAATGAGATCAGAAAATTTTAAGTGTGGAAGATGTGGAAAAGCAATGCACAATATTGGGGAACCAAAATGTCCAGCCAAAGAAAAAAAATGTCACGGGTGTGGGAAGAAGGGACACTATCAAAGATGCTGTAAAACAAAGATAAACCGATTTAAAAGGAGAATAGAACATGACCAAGAGGAAGACATAAGAAATCATAGAAACAAAAAACCCCGTAGGGATTCTACAGTCAATACTTTGGAAGACGATGATTTTCAGTACATTTTTAATGTAAATGACGACGCAACCATAAAGTGTAACGTAGGTGGCGTCGATCTACAAATGTTAATTGATTCGGGTTGTAAAACAAATTTAATAACTGAAAAAGCATGGGAATATTTAAAAATGAATAAAGTTAGTTGTAAAAATCAAACAAAGAAACCAAATAAAATATTATTGGCATATGGCAGTAGCATACCCTTAGATGTAAAAGGTTCATTTGAAACTGAAATTAGAACAAATGGAAAAACTGATCCAAGCACTATTTATGTCATACAAAACGGATCCCGGAATTTATTAGGAAAAGATTCAGCAATGCGCTTAGGAGTTTTAAAAGTGGGCGTTGGCATTAACCACGTTGATCAAGCACTAATCAAGCCGTTTCCAAAATTTAAAGATGTTTTAGTGCAGATTCCGATCAATAAATCCATAAAACCTGTAATTCAGCCTTATCGTAGAATACCTATTTCAATCGAGGAAAATATAAAAAGGAAGATAAAATAGTTATTAGATGCCGATATTATTGAAGAAGTAAATGAACCATCTTTATGGGTGTCGCTATTGTACCAATATTAAAAGATAATGGAGATATACGCCTGTGTGTCGACATGAGGCGAGCTAATACAGCAATTCTCAGAGAAAACCATCCATTGCCTAGTATGGACCACTTGCTGCCGAAAATGAGAAAAGCAAAGTATTTTTCAAAACTAGATATTAAAAATGCTTTCCATCAAGTTGAGCTGCATCCCAACTCTAGATATTTAACCACCTTTGTAACTTCTAGTGGACTTTACAGATATAAAAGACTTATGTTTGGAGTCACATGTGCACCAGAGCTGTTCCAAAAAATCTTAGAAAAAATGGTAATTAAATGTGAAGGTGTTATTAACTTTATCGATGACATTTTAATTTGGGGCAGCAGTGAAGAAGAACATGATTTGCGACTATCACAAGTATTGGATGTTTTAAATGAAAATAATGTCCTGCTCAATAAAGATAAATGTTTGTATAAAGTGCAAAAAGTTAAATTTCTAGGACACGAATTAACACCAGATGGGGTAACACCTCTACCTAAATATATCAAAAGTATAACCGAATTTAGAGTACCAAAAACAATTGATGAGTTACAAAGTTTTCTTGGTTTAGTGAATTACATAAACAAATGGATTCCTAAATTAGCTACAATTAACGAACCATTAAAAGAATTACTTAGGAGGAAATTAGGAAAAAAGGCTAACATAGAAAAATACTGGACAGAAAAACAGGACCATGCATTTAGGTGTCTCAAAGAAAAGTTAACAAAAATAGAAACCTTAGGATATTATGACGTCAAAGACAAGACCCAAGTTATAGCGGATGCGAGCCCTGTTGGATTAGGAGCTGTTTTGGTACAAACTGATGAAAGGGGTCCCAGAATCATTGGTTATGGGAATCGGACTTTAACAAATTGTGAACGAAAATACAGCCAAACGGAGAAGGAAGCCCTTGCTCTTGTTTGGGCTATCGAACACTTTAACACGTTTCTGTTCGGAAAAGAATTTGATTTGATCACTGACCATAAGCCATTGGAATTCCTATTTAGTCCTAAGTCAAAGCCATGTGCCCGCGTCGAAAGATGGGTATTGAAATTACAGGCTTACAGATATAAGATAAAATATAAGCCAGGAAATACAAACATTGCAGATCCACTATCACGATTATGCAGGGAAACACATGTACAATCTATACAGGATGACTATGTATGCCAAATAGTACAATTAGCAAAACCACATGCTATTTCTATGCGAGATATAATTGCATACTCCGAAAGCGACTTAGAAATAACGAACGTAAGAAATGGACTCCATAAAAATCAGTGGGATGAGTCAATTAAGAACTTTAAAATTTTTGAAAATGAACTTTGTTTTTATGACAATATTCTCTTGAGAGGAAATAGAATTGTAATTCCAAACAAATTAAGGAAACAAGTATTAGTGGCAGCCCATGAAGGTCACCCTGGGATCGTGTCCATGAAAGAACGCTTAAGAGCTAAAGTCTGGTGGCCAAAGATTGATAAAGATGTCGAGATGTTAGTCAAGAGCTGCAAAGGGTGCACTCTTGTGGGACTGCCAAATCCACCTGTACCTATGAAACGGCGGGAACTTCCATCAGCACCATGGGTCGACATCGCAATGGATTTGTTAGGACCACTACCAAGCAACGATTACCTTCTGGTAGTAATTGACTATTTCAGTCGTTACAAAGAAATCAAGATAACCAAAATCATCAATAGTGTACAAATAATAAAAAATTTAAAAGAGATATTTAGTCGCCTCGGCTACCCAGTTTCAATTAGTGCAGATAATGGGCGTCAATTTATTAGTGAAGAATTTAAAAGCTTTTGTTCTGAGTGTGATATTAAATTATTAAATTCTATACCATATTGGCCCCAGATGAATGGCGAAGTAGAGCGCCAAAATCGTGACATATTAAAACGACTAAGAATCAGTCAACTTGAAAAAAAAGATTTGAAAGAGACATTGTATGAATACCTGATGATGTATAATTCTACTCCACATTCAGTAACAGGGAAATCACCATCAGAACTTTTCTTTAATCGTCAAAACAGAGACAAAATACCTATGTTAAAAAATATCAATAGCGAAGAAAACTATTCAGAATTAGGGACCGAGATAAACTACAAAAGGAAAAAGGTAAGGAATATGGAGACCGGAAAAGAAGAGCAAAAAATTCTGAAATAATAGAAGGAGATAAAGTTTATTTAAAACATATGGAAAGACCAAACAAACTAACTACTAACTTCAGCCCTACCCCGCACGTTGTAGAGAAATCGGTAGGTGGAGATATCACAGTGAGAAATGAAGAGACCGGACAAAGATTACGGAGAAATGTTATGCATTTAAAGAAAATAGATGGAATATGGAACTCTATCCGTGATGAGACCACATCATCCTCAGAAGGTCATGAAAGGGAAGATCATAACGATGCAAATTAAGTTAAATTTATTTTTTGATTTTGTATTGATTCAAGAAATAAGTCCATTATTTAAATCTTATTTGGATTAAAAATGTATTTCAATTGAGTAAAAAATTCTTTCGTAAGGAAGGGATGTAGTGTTGTGTCTATACAATAGATTCAATACACTGTCTCATATACACAAGTAGTGGGGGGTAACACGTCATTCGGTTGTTGCACTGAGTGCCGGCGGGCAGTTGCCTTGTGGAGCGCTCCGAGGTAGGACGTGTACCCAGCAGGACTTGGTGTTATAGTGAGCCAGTGTTAAGTGTAGTGAATATTATTCTATAAAAGTTCTACAATAACCCCTCTTAGTGACAATCGTGTTTATGATGATTATAACCCCTCTTAGTGACAATCGTGTTTATGATGATTATAATTTACTATTTCGGGCTACATCACCATTTACCATAAACCAGCAAAGGCTTATAATAGTTATGACAATATATTTAACTACCATGTAATGTTCTGTTACTTCTTTATCGAGTGTATTTTAATATTCTATATTATATCTTAATATTGTACTGTGAAGAAATAAAATAATTCTGTAACAGCGCCATCTACACGGTTTGTTAAGTACTACTTAGACACCCGAAGCCGAAGTAATATAATGTAGTATTTGACGTTATCGCCACGTTTGGATAGTGGATTGGCGATCGTTGCGCTTCCTTAACGATGCTTCCGGCACCCGATATACGTATTGTATATCGGACAAATGAAGGGGACTCCGCTGCCGACTACCGTCATCTATCGGATGCCATATATTCTTTTAAGTCTATCCTATAGTCGCTTCGTACGAAATAGAAACCGTATAAATTTTCATTTCACGCTTTAGTTGAGTACAAAATTTCAATAAACATTGATTTTCAAATTAAAGTATATATTCGGTAGTATTTACCAAATAATTACTCAATATGTATTACATTTAAAAGTAAGCCGTATTATGTATTACGTTAAAGTTGAACTTTGATAAACTGTATACTTAATTTCTAGTTAAAAAAAGAATGTCTTAATGTACTTTACCAGGATCCCTTTCAGGCGTCTCGCGTGGTGTGTCCTGTATAAGGGACAGCGTCATTTTCCCACTGACCACCAACTGGAAAGTAGGTTTCATGTTAAGAAAAAAATGATTAATACCTTTTTGTTTTTAGTGATTGGTGAACAATACAATTGTTAATGTATTATAGTGTCAAAATTTTACAACAGCATTTATTACCAGATGGTTTTTCTGTGTAAATGTCGATTTCTGTAGTAACTATTGTACGTGTTTTTAGCAAAATATATATGTATTTGTAGCTATAACATTATCGATATCTTTTTATTTATTTTAATGTTCTTTTGATCACATCGTCCTGTTCCATTCAATAATAAAATTATAGGAATGTAACGATTACGATAACGATATATCTCGGGCGATATAATCGATTAACCGATATATCGGTATAGCCAATTTTATACAACCGATATCAAGAGTTTGAGAAACGCTCGAAACGAACAACACACGCGCGACGTTCTTGGCTTAGTTGCCTCAGTGTCCGTCTCATACAAAATGATTTGCGTAACAAATTATCTGCTAACGATTTAACAAACTTTAGTTTTCTTAACAAATATCTACCAAAAGTTAACTTTAATTACCGACCTTATCTTTTATATCAGTTTACCACTTTGTGTTGAACCGAAATGAAAATTACTTTCTTAATAAGCGCTTTCATTGCTTAATAACATTATTTCATATAAATAAATATTTTCCTTGAATTTCGAATTTTTTAATAGAAATTTTGATTTCACATTTTTCCTTCTCAAGATTCAGTCTATGATAAATAAAGGTAACTTTTATGCATAATAAATAATATTATTCATTATTTATTTGTTTTTTTTTCTATTTCTACTAATCTACGGATAAAGGTATCGCGATCAGTATCGCCTATTATTTACTACAATAATCAGTATCGTATCGGTACAATTTTGTATCGTTACATCCCCATAAAATAATATATTAACAAAGACTCTGTGCAAGCAACACGTGCCACCATAAATAATCATTAATCACACATAAGGAATAAGTGGAATTACAAACAATCACACCTATTTCCTAGACCGATGTGTCGAAATGTGACTATAAACTCGTTTATAAATCTATTTTTTATGGTCTTGTATTCACTTATTTATTTATACATTACATAATTATAACATCATTACAGTTTTATTAACCAAAGCGATGCTATAACTAACCTTTATAAAAGAAAACTATATACTATTACATAATATGTAACTATCAACATGAATATAAAAAACATACTACTTAAAGAAATTAGAATTTTCAACGCATTTTTATGCTGCAGTTATGAATATCGTCTGATTGCATGTAAATATGTCAACCGTGCCCGTGGGCAGCGTTCGGGAAATTACGACACATCTTCTCGTCAGGTATACCTCAAAACTTGAAAACTAAGTTGTACAACCAGTGCGTGTTGCCAGTGATGACCTACGGAACCGAGACGAGGTCCTTCACGTATGAGGACGCTCAAAGTCGCTCAGCGAGCTATGGAGAGGGCTATGCTCGGGGTTTCTCTGCGTGATAGACTCAGAAATGAGGATATCCGCAGCAGAACGAGAGTGACCGACATAGCCCAACGGATTAGTAAGCTGAAGTGGCAATGGGCCGGCCATATAGCTCGAAGAACCGACAACCGTTGGCGAAAAAAGGTTCTCGAGTGGCAGCCTCGTACCGGTAGGTGAAGTGTGGGGCGACCCCCCACTAGATGGAGTGACGACCTGGTAAGACATGCAGGAAGTCGATGGATGCAGGTGGCTAAGGACCGTGCTTTGTGGCATACCTTGGGGGAGGCCTATGTTCAGCAGTAGACTTGTGAAGGGCTGTTATGATGATTAAATGACGATGACAACCGTGTCTCCACCGGGGAATAGTCTCACAGAATACCAGCGTCAAAAAGAAGCTCATTGCTGCTGTATTTCGTATGGCCAGTGTAGAGAACCGGAGACCCCTTTTACTAGAGTCGAGATATTTCATCTTAGTCCTCAGGGATGGCAACGCATCTGCATTTTGAGTCTCAGGCGAGGAAAGATGTATACAGGTTGGCCCAAAAGTCGTGGATCAAACGCAACTAGGGGTTAGATGGGGTCATCAGCTGCAAAAAGTTGTTCTACGGGAGGTCTTTAAAGTCAACCCCTGCAGAGTTATAATTTATTTTGTGTTTTTATGAGAAAATTGACTTTTTTTAACTAATTCTTATTAGAATGCCAAAAAATAAACACCCTCTATCTTTTTTATAATTTTCACTAGATTGGTACTGATGAGTCCTTGCGTTAGACATGCTATTTATGGTTGTTTATTGGGTGTGTTGAAGATAATGTTAAGTTTTACGATTATTATTTTTCTCAAATCATAACTTTTTATTTACTTCGGACCCCACTGTGAAAAAAAAAATACTCTACCGAAAAGTGACCCTGTATTACAAGTTTTGGCGCATTTAATAGGGATTCTGAAAAGGTATTACACATGGTTATGCGTGGCTTTGATATCTTTTTAGGACGATTATTCATGGCAAGGCCAAAGTTAACCCAACCATAAAACTCGGTTAGGCTTATTTAAAAATAAACTAGAATTAATACAATTAATGACAAAGACTCTCTGCCTCTCTTTTACACTATTTAATCCTTTGTCAGTAAAAGGCCGGTTGGCCCGTCAGTTCAGGTAGCGATATCTTTTCTAGGAAACAAAAGGCTGGGCCGGCAGGGGCGGGGGCTGGGGGATGCGCGTGAGCATGTTTCTTTAGAATGTTTAGTGTTCTTTAGTAACTCGCTTCCTGCCTGTGGGTACGCACGTGTTCTTTTTCTCGGTTTTACGACGACTTGTGACCAGTTTCTTTCCTTTGACCTACGCTTTGTTTTTCGGACTTGTGATAGATTGCCTACCTGTGACCAGTGCTGTGTGAATCGGACGGATTGGCTACAAAAGTGGACAGATGGCTGCTGCGAGGAGAGAATACACCCAACGGGAGTATGCAGAAATGCATTACCTGTATGGCTTTTGCGACGGTAATGCCCGGGCTGCTGCCAGGGAATATCGTCAACGCTACCCTAACCGTGATCGTTTTCCGGATTACAGGGTCTTTATGCGCGTACATAATTCGTACATGGAGGGAGTCTTACCCGGTCAGCATGCTATGAGAGCAGGCAGACCAGTGATGCAATTTGAAAATGAAGATGAAGTGCTGAGAGAATTAAGATTGGATCCTAGTATAAGTCAACGCCAAATATCCAGTAATATCGGGATTCCAAGATCGACGGTGCAACGTGTCATTAACAGAAAAAAATATCACGCCTACCACGTGCAAAGGGTGCAAGCTTTGCTGCCCGGTGACTATGAACCTAGAGTGCGGTTTTGTAGAGAGATGCTAAGATATCACAGAGAAGATCCGCAGTTCTTTAACAAGGTTTTATGGACGGATGAGTCAACTTTTAGAAGAATGGGAGTATTCAATATCCACAATCTACATTTTTACTCCAGAGTAAACCCCCATATCATAAGAAATGATCGATTCCAGAATCTGTTTGGTATTAACATGTGGGCTGGTATAATTGGCCAGCAGTTGGTGCTGCATGAAATGCCAGCAAGGCTTTGGTGCTCAGTATTTAAATTTTTTGCAAAATAATTTAAACCATATTCTTAACGAAGCTGAAGTTCCAGAAGAAAGAATAGCAGAAATGTGGCTGCAACATGATGGCGCCCCGCCTCACTACGCTCGAGCAGTCAGAGATCATTTGAACGAGCGCTTCCCCAACCGGTGGATTGGTCGAGGCGGACATGTTGCGTGGCCACCCCGGTCGCCCGATTTAAATCCACTAGATTTTTTTCTTTGGGGCTATTTTAAAGAAATAGTTTACCAAGGAGAGAACAATAGCGAACAAGAACTACGACAAAAGCTCGAGTTTGCTAGAGTACAAGTAACTAACAACAGAAGTGCATTCCGTAGGTTACGTAGGAATTTTATTAGACGGTGCAGATTATGTATTATGGTCAGAGGCAGGAATTTTGAGCATTTATTGTAAAATGTTTTGCTTAATAAAACAATTATTTCACAATCGTTGCTTTGTTTTTTCGTCCTAGAAAGATATTAGAGCCACTCATGGCCATGTGTAATACCTTTTCAGAATCCCTATTAAATGCGCCAAAACTTGTAATACAGGGTCACTTTTCGGTAGAGTATTTTTTTTTCACAGTGGGGTCCGAAGTAAATAAAAAGTTATGATTTGAGAAAAATAATAATCGTAAAACTTAACATTATCTTCAACACACCCAATAAACAACCATAAATAGCATGTCTAACGCAAGGACTCATCAGTACCAATCTAGTGAAAATTATAAAAAAGATAGAGGATGTTTATTTTTTGGCATTCTAATAAGAATTAGTTAAAAAAAGTCAATTTTCTCATAAAAACACAAAATAAATTATAACTCTGCAGGGGTTGACTTTAAGGACCTCCCGTAGAACAACTTTTTGCAGCTGATGACCCATCTAACCCCTAGTTGCGTTTGATCCACGACTTTTGGGCCACTCTGTATATTTATGGGTCACAGCATCCACTTACAATCAGGTGGGATGTGTGCTCGTTTGTCACCCTTATTCTATAAAAAAATACGTCAATATCCTGTGAGATTATATTAACAGTACCCGGCTGACCGAGCTTTGCTCGGTATTTTTCGCTCGGTTTTTTTTTAATTTGTGTGTTTTGGAAATTACATTTAGATACAAATTACATACTGATGAAATACGAATAATATTTTTTGATCTTAACGATATAATAGAAAAAACTGAACTGGTTATTTGAATATAAAATCATGAGTGCAATTGGTTTAATTTAAATTTTCGTGTTTTTAAAAAATACGAAAAACAGGGCTCGAAAAAATAGATTTTCTCAAAAAAGAAAGGAACTTAAAAAAAAATTAAAAAAAGTTGGTAGGCCGGTCTGGGCTCGAACCACGGCATTACGATTTCGTGACCGCCCAATATACCAATTAAGCTATTTGTAGTCATTATCAAACTGTCAAAATTTACCTTCTTATTATAACGATATTGTAGCAGTTTTTCATTGCCTAAAAACACGGACAAAAAGATATTTTCTAAAAATAAATCCTAGCTAGATCGATTTATTGCCCCCGAAACTCCCTGCACACAAAATTTTATGAAAATCGTTGGAACCGTTTCCGAGATTCCGATTATATATATATTTATATACAAGAATTGCTCGTTTAAAGGTATAGGATAGCTTGTAACACAATGGTAATTGAGTAAGTTTCTTCAGGCACGAGGAGTAACGGGGGACGGCGACAAGAACACACGTGATTATTAAGGTGGGTCTATGCTAGAGGAGCCAAGCACGAGCTGAGCCGTTCTACTCGCGGTGTCAATGTGACTGACAACGAGCCTACGACGTGCAAATCCTCTGTGTTCGTCAATAAGCCGACAGTAGGCGGAGAACTGTCGAGCACGAACCAAACGCTCGAAGCGAACTCGTTCGAGCCTTGTAAGTCGGTCCACACTACACTACCTTTAGGTACACGTAACGAGCACATCTCGATGATATTGCCATCCACTTAATACCTCCCACACATATTTAATAAGCGCGATGTCTCTCCTAACACTCAGGCTGCTGTAACCAACCATACCCAGTACAAATAGACTTGGATACATTAGAGGATAGCTAGGATAAATTTCGTAATACTTTAATTGACACTGTATTTGCACTGACAAGTTTAGTTCTTACGAGATCATTAAATAAAATTCTAATTGTAAGTGTATTCTGAAAATCCCTGTACTGCCTTAAGATAAAGCCGAGATTCATAAAAAATGTTTTGCAAATATTATTATTACTATGTGGTATTAGTAGTGTATTCTCATCTGGTTGGGCTGAATAAATATGTAAAAGGAAATGATAAATATACATAAATATATATTTCATATACCAGCACAAATAAATAAGTAATACATAAATACATAAAAGCCCAACCAGATGGAGCCCCTATTACTATTTATTAATACTATTGTTATTGGGTGCGTTTGGCAGAAAAAAGCGCTAGGAAGCGCTTACTAGCGCTAAAATAGTTTTCGGCCAGGACACGATTGCTACTTCAGTAGCGCTGACCCAATCCGCCATTTTGCTTATTTAATTTGTTCGTTTTGAAGTAGAGTTTATAAGTTGTTTTTTTTGCAATATTAGTTTTAAGTAATATAATGCCATGAATAGACACGTACATGTTATTAAAAATTCATGATCGGTAAGTTTTTAATATGAATAATTCACAAACATATATTTAAATTAGGTTAGGTTCCCCGTTTAAAACTAACATCGTGTCCTGGAGGGAAATAGCTACTTACGATTTGACAGCGCTTACCGCTTACGAACGCCATTTTGCTTACAAGCGCTTGCTAGCGCTTTTTTCTGCCAAACGCACCCATTGTTATTAGAATACCAGCGTAAAATAGTTGCTTAATGCTGCTGTGTTTCGTATTGTGAGTGTAGAGAACCGGAGACCCTTTTTACTGGAAACGAGGCATTTCATCTTAGTCCTCAGAAGTGACAACGCATCTGCATTTTGATTCTTAATCGAGGATAAATGCAGATGTCTAATCAAAATAAATAAAAAAAAATACATAATTTGAACCGTTGAAAGTTCAAATATTTTATTGAAGTAAGTTTGTATAAAAGGGTTATCTATTATAATATTAAGGGATAATAACCCCTGGGAATGAGGTGATCGCTACCAAGCTATTTCTAATTTCTTTTGTGTTGATTAATTCATGCCAAATAATGCCTCGTGCATTCCATCTCAGTCCTCACGGGTGGCAGCGCATCTGCAATTTGATTTGTAATTGAGGATGGATGTAGATGTCTGTGGGCCACAGTAACCACTTGCCATCGGGTGGACTGCTCGTTTGTCGCCCTATCCTTTAACAAAAATATTACAATGTGCTCGCGAAAATTAAGTTTCGGGACCATTTCGACGCCTAGATATCTGACATATGTCACGTGCGGGTGCGTGATTTTAATTTATATTTATTTGCAGAACAAGAAATATTCGAAGCACGTGCGTGTACTATGTGTCTCTGTGATGTGTGCGTGTATCTGATCTTCACATCTTAAATAATTCATAACCAACAAAACATACACGGTTAATGTTTCTTTGCCTAATACAGTTAGATAAGTGAGAGTTCAGGGGACCGCGATATCTATTTTGCTTATGGATGTTTCTCAATAATCCGAGTTTCTAGCTAGAGGTACATAAGTAACCGTCTCTTTTATATAGGTTTATAAAAAATACAGCAAATGTGTAGTGATAAACATATATATGTATTGTATATTATTTATGTATCGGTATTAATCATGAGAATTTGACAAAGATGATACAAAAAGAATACAAAAAAAATCATACACTAATATTTGCTTAAAAATTCCTTTAAATTCTTTTTTTTTGCGATTTCCCGCACTCAAGCATTTTCACAAGTTTACTACTTAAAAACGTCTTTTTGATTTTTTCGTTTTAAGATTATGAGTAAGTGCCAACAAGTTCCTTCGCAATTGGTACTTATCAAGTGTAGTAAGTTCGAAAAATAAGTCTATACACACGCATTCAAATGGAATACGATCCGAAAACAATGTAGGTTAGTTCATGGAAATTTACGAATAAATCATAAATAGCATATGTTAAATACGCTCAAAAGATGCTTATTTGTAGAAGTACGGGCAAGTAGTCTCAGTTATATGAAAAACTACTTTCTCTTATAGAGGTTTAGAGGGTTAAAATGACGGGACCCAGAAATTACTCTCATTTACAGAGTTTTCTGGCTTACCCAGTTCTTACTCACTCAGATTTGACTGGAATACCTAAAAGTAACGCAGTTTGAAACTCACAGTGTGTAGTCGACCTCGATCAGAGTAATTTCGCGTTTATTAAGCCGCGGTCGTGTAACGTATGTCCTTTTATTGTCACCTCTGGAAATATTTGTGATTGAACACATTAACTCACCGGCGCGTTCTTGGTGGGCTTCGGGCGATCCGTTCTGTTCTCGGCGAAATCAGTTACGAGAACGCGCGTCTGTTGGGGAATCTCTGTCTCTAGGAATATCGATTTCACTTCCTCTGCTTCGTGCTGGAAAAAAAAGTTTCTTAAAGAATATAAAACAAATAAGTGATAGAAGAACGCGAACTTTTGAACCCTAATACCAGTTATCGAGACAGATGATGTGCTACATCCAACCCAAAATGGTGTCCATGAAAAGATGTATTTATTATGAAGACATCCTTTTTAGAATGAAGGGGACAAACGAGCACCCACTCCACATGATGGTAAGTGAATGCTGTGGCGTTGTCAACCCTGAGGACTAAGATGGAATGCCTCGCTACCGGTAGAAAGGGTCTCAGGTAGTCTCTAAATTTACGCTGATATTCTGTGAGATCGTGGTCTTTTCCGGTCGAGCGGATCTATTCGCGCTACAGCCATAATACGGCTGCAGCATGGCTTTACCACGTGGTGTATTATGAAAATTTTTGTACCTTTATATGGTCTTAACTAAACTTAAATTTTTGTTAAGTTAAGATACACTCGACTATGTCGACTAAGTCTCTTATGGTATTAGCATGTATAAATCGCGACACGTAACTCTAGCGCTGAACGAAGCGTGGAGGGGATAGCTGCGAATGTCGTATCAGTACTGGGAATGGAACGCGACTGGAGAGCCAATCAACGCGTGCGAACCATACGCACAGCCAATCAAACGCAATAATGTGCAATACGGCCAATATGCGCAATAACGGTCACCGCTAGACTTTCGTGTCGCGAGTTGTAACTGCTACTACTCGCGGGTAACTGCTTAATGCAAATGTGGTGTTACTTTTAAGATCTCACCGTCGGTTTTTGTACGTGAGTGGGTTGTGCTGGTGGTGGGCGTTGCGATCGTGGCCACTCGCTACCGTCCGCGCTGTGCGTTGTCACCTCCATACCGACCACCTGGAACACCCACATCACAAAACACCGATATTTCGGGTTACCTACTTCCTTTGTCACGTGGTAGCGGAGGAAGAGAATTCATCACCCATTCACAGGTTAGGGCCCATATCCAAAAGTGAGCTCTTATGGACCGTTGATGATGAAGGACTCTCTTTCTGACTAGCAGTCCATCTGAATAGGTAGGTTTTACTGTAACGCTGCAGCAGTATTATGGCTGGGTACTTATGAGGCGACTCAACCCGGGTACGGGTTAGTACTCTCACATAATACCAGCGCAAATTAGCAGCACTTTACTACTACTTTGTTTCTGAAACTTTGTTGTTACCAAAAACCCCTTTTACTATAGGCGTTTTCCTCAAAATAATTACGTATCTACATCTCCATTCGTAATCGGGGACAGATGTATATATCTATGGGCTATATCATCAGCTTACCATGAGGTGGACGGTGTATCGTTGGTCGCTAACGTAAAGGAAAACTACATTTTGAGCTATTTTATTTATATAACGAAGGCTTTGTTTTGGTTTATGGGGTAAGAAAGCCAGATTTTTTAATTAACCTGAAGTGTCATACGAACTTTCAGTTCACCCGATGGTAAGTGATTACTGCAGTCCGTGGCCGCCTGCAGCTAACTTCATACCATGAATGTTACAGATGTGTTGTCACCCCTGAGGACTACGACGATGGTATGCCTCAGAGCTAGTAATCATACAGACTCTCTCTTGTCTTTGCTGTGTCTGCTATTAGGTGACAGAAATAGCTAAGGGAATGGTACCTACCCAAACGGACTCCTAGGCAGTCCAACCGCCTAGTGAAGTAAAGAATAATTACAGGTTTTCATTTTAGATCTTGGAGATAACTACATGGAGAGGGCCACAGTATCAAATTTAAGTTTTAATATAAACAGGTGGACATCAAACTCGTTTGTCACTTTGCGGATGGTACAAAACGGAATATATCCAAGCATTTAATCAAACATTCTAATATTAATGTTTGTGTTGTTTGTTGTTATTTTAAAACGATTCATCATCATCATTATTACAGCATAAGCACACTGCAGGATATAGGCCTACCCTAAGAAATGTCACAAAATACGGTCCTAAGCCCCCTGCATCCATCTACATTCTACATTATCTAACATGACATATAGTGGGGACCGATCTATAATTCACGTAGCAACTATGACACACATCCCTTAATGATACACAATAACTATTAAAAGAAAATCGAACAAGAATAATTTTACGGGTTTTATTACGTTTATATTTTCCTTTTTTATTCGCGAAGACCACTATTACTTAATATTATATTTAACTATGACATCGGGAAGTAAATACCTCAGACGTAAACACCTCGTGACCATGAGTGCTGTAAAGCACCCGAAATTATTATGATCAATAGAAAATATTTTTGAAGTAGTGTGGTGTGGTATATTGTATAAGTATACAAATAAAAATAAAGGGAGAACCTATTTACTTACTTTAACGCTCGAGCTTTCTTTTTCTTCATCCTCCTCTTGGTTACCTTTCGGTGTATCTTCCTGAAGAGCTTCTTCTAAGAGTTCCGGAGTGGACTGCTTTTCTTCGTTGATACCTTCTCCCCTTTCCTGTTTTATAAGCTCTTCAGTGGTTTGTGCTAACTTTTTTTCTTTCTTCAGGTCTAGACCTTCTGATAAGGAAATAAGATCAACATTTTCGTGATTTCTTCTGTCTCTATTTATTTCTGAGATTTCTTCTAACTCCGGCTCTGAGCTCGATTCATTTTGTTCTGTGATTTGGTCATTTAGATTAATTCTATTATCATCTGTATCTATGTCTTGTTTCAATCCTTTAGTATATAGTTCCTGTTCACACAATGTTTCTATTTCTGCAGTTGCATCTTTTAGAAGTTCAATAGTTTCCCTAGACGATTTTTCTGACTCACTTACAACTTCAGATTCTGGTACCGAGTCTTTCTGTAGTGAATCTATATCTTCATGCAATTGCTCAGTTTTAATTAATAAACCGTCAGTGACATCTTGGTCAATAATAACAGCATCATTAACATTTTTTTCTGTTTCAACCTCTTCTTGTGATTGCGGTAGTGGTTCTGATTCTATAGATGGTTCCTTGTGCTCTGTTAACGATTCCTTTGGCAGTTGTAATGGCACTTTCTTATGGTCTACAGGGCTTTTCTCTTTAGGCTCCTGGAATTCACTAGCTACGATGTGGACCGGACCACTATTAAGTAGAATTGTTCCATTGGTGTATGGACGAGCATGGTTATCCTGTGCATCCTGAAAAAGAAAAATAATGTTTTTTTGGCATATTTGACTTGTTAGTAGCAAGTACAATAATAAGGAGGGCAGCTACAGCTACTTAAAACCAAAATTAGCAAAGGTCTGAACAATAAAAAAAAAACATTTAAATGCATGTCTTTTCAGCTTATGGGTCATAATCATAAGCGATTTGAATACAAGTAGTAAGATTTCCTTAAAATTCATAAATGTCACATGTTGTACGCAGGTTTCATTTAAAAATAAAATAAAAATTCGGTAACATTTATGAATTTTTAAGTACTATCGCTAAAACAAACAATAATGTTCCAAGCAAATCTAAATCTACCAAACAAAGTCTGCTTCTAAAAACAAAAAAAAAATAACACGAAATAAAGAAAAATTGAATAATTGCCAAAACCAAATTGAAAATAAAGACTAAAGGAGTTAAACAAGTTAATTTATTTTTTAATGTAAGATCTCTATTTAATTTAAGAAATGTTTAATATTTGTTATTGCTTAGTTTTTTTTTCGTTAGACAGAGTAACTCGGTGCAAACAGTCAGGCGATGGCGGCAAGGACGTCAGGTATAGATAAGACAACAAAAAATGATAATTGACATACATGCAAAGAAATATTACACCAATGAAAAAATAAAACTAAATGAAATTAAAAAGAAAGTAAAAAAACTCATTCTCATAATAAATTCATTGTTGCCATTAGATGTGTTACATTTACAAACTCCATCTTATTTTTTGTCATTTTGATAATATTTGTTAGCTATCTATAAGGCCCTGCATATTTATATCCACATGTGAGATACATTAATAAACAGTAATATTGATTAATCATTTACTTATAATGATTATTATTGATACCAAAGTCGAGGTTCGGTGTTTAGAGTTCGGTGTTCGAGGTTTAGTGTTTCGAGCCAAGCGACACAGCTCGAATAGTAAATCGACATCTGTTGATCTTGGTCGATGTGTCAATACAAGCGCATGCACCTTGGCCGCTATTGCATCGTGAAATTTCATTATAGATCTGCATTTATGTAATTATGTATGTAGTTGTGTTCGAATGCAATCTATCTTCCATCCTCCACATAGCTATTATTTATTATATTCTTGTTTGCTCGCGGGGTCAATAATGCTTTCTTCGGAATTCTACCTTAAAAGATACAAATTTACGTGCCAAAGCCAAAAATATGTATACTTAAGATATTTTTAAGTAATTACGATTCTCAATGACATTCCTTCGATGTGCCAGATACGTATTACGGTCGTGCTTTGCATTTTCGATTAAGTTTTGATTGCAGCAACCGTTCAAAGTGAATAATTAATACTGATACCGTTATGCAAGCTAGCCATTTCATTTTAATGAAATGCCCTCACTGAAATCTTTATTTTACAGTATATTCTTATACATATTATATTAACAGAGAAATGAAACAAAAATTGTTACACGTACTACACGTACGTAGACTGACGTTATTATCCTTATTTAGTAAATGTTCGAATACTGTGTTTCCAAAAAAAATATAGTAGACTTAACTACATACTACATTTCAATATAGTAAGATTCCTTAAAAATATTGGTTTTAAACATCATCATTAAAACTTTTCACAAATCATTGCTGAATGGAAAAAGTTGGTAACCCTATAGGTAACGTCCATGTCATTGTTCAGAATTTTCTGATTCTATTTCAGATTGTCAGACGAGAAAGTGAATAAAAATATTTTATATGGTGGTCTAAAGTTCAGTTTCTTTGGTAAAATTTATTGAAATTTATTTACTTAATTTGTAGGTACTTTTAATGGGTTAAAGCATTTTGTATAAAAAAAAACTATGCTGCGTGTACGTTCACTTTATAAACACACATGATTTATTTTCTGAATACCTACGACACCTTACGAATGATATAAATTTGAATTTTCTCCTTTAAGACATGACTACAGTTTTAAGTGTGAGGCTTCTTCCACGTTGATGTTTAGCGTTAAAAAGAATTAAATGAATGGTGTAAAAACATAAAGACGGTAAATATGAAATCGAAAAGCAAAAAAAAAGAAATTATAAAGAACTCTTAAAACGAACTCTATCAGTATTACACTTGCATATTTTATACATATATTACATTAATATACTTAGTATTGTTGTGTTAACTACTACACGTTCATCCATTCCATCCACAATAACATGATATACTACTCTGTGTAAAAAGTATCGGGAATATGTCAATAAAAAGACCCGCGTAAAAGAGGTCGTTCTAATTTTTTTACTGCATGTTGGTACACTGTACTAATTTAGCGCGCAAAGTTTGAGCGGGATCTGTCATTTAATTTGTTTTAAACTACACTTTTTGTTGGTCATAGTTTTGAGTTCTCGGCGATTTTTACAATGGAAAATATTGTTGAACAAAGAGTGTGCCTTAAATTTTGCGTTTCGAATGATATTTCATGTGGTGAATCACTAAAAATGTTGCGAAATACCTACGGCGAATCGTGTATATCGAAAACAAGGGCTTATGAATGGTATAAGGCTTTTAAAGAAAGCCGAGAAGTAGTAGTAGACTTGCCTCGTTCTGGTAGACCTTCAACCGCTACGACCAAAGAAAACATCGACAAAATCAAGAAGCTAGTGCTCGAAAATCGACGTATGAGTCTGAGAGAGTTGGCTAGTGAGGTGAACATTTCTTTTAAGTCCGTCCACAACATTCTCATTGACATTTTAGGCATGAAACGCGTCGCCGCTCGACTAGTTCCAAAAGAGCTCAATTTTGTTCAAAGAGCGCAGCGAAAGCATGTCGCTGAAGACATGGTTTCCCGAGCTTCTACGGATCCGACCTTTATGAAACGTATAATAACTGGCGACGAGACATGGGTTTATGAGTACGACATGCAAACAAGCCAACAGTCTTCAGAATGGCGTCTCGAAAACGAGCCGAAACCCAAAAAACCGCGGCAAAGTCGCTCCAAAATCACAGTGAATAAAGAATATTATTTAGGCGCCATGAAGCGTTTGCGTGTAAGTATCCGCCGAAAACGTCCAGATTTGTGGCAACACAACTCATGGATGCTGCACCATGATAATGCACCATCACACACAGCCATTATAGTGAAAGAGTTTTTTGCGAAAAATTCAACAAAAGTGCTCGACCAAGCACCGTATTCACCTGATATGGCTCCGTCTGACTTTTTTTTATTTCCCAAGTTAAAATTACCACTTCTAGGAAAACGTTTTGAGTCGATAGAAGCCATAACAAAAAATTCGCTGAATGAGCTAAAGGCCATACCGCAAATAGCCTATGAAAAATGTATGGAAGACTGGGTGAAGCGTTGGAGATGTTGTATTGCAAGCGATGGGGCCTCCTTTGAAGGCGATAAAATAAATTTAGATGAATAATTTGTATTTTTTGTTTTATTGACAAATTCCCGATATTTAGTATACAGAATGTATTACACAACGAAAATAATGGATGAGTATAAACTTTCTTACTTTGAAAAAATAAACAAAGCGGCCGTTAGGAAAAAAAATTTGTAATTACTTGTATTTAATATTTATTGATAGATTAATTTCATATTACATAAAAATATCCATATCATAGGCTTCTACTTTTTTCACCTTACCATTTTTTCCAGTAAGTAAAAAGTATATAATTTAGCTATCGAAGTAGTTAAGGAGAAACGACATAAAAGTGCATTTATATGGCGTATTGGTCAAACTTTAAAATTTAGGATGCTCCAGATTGTTTGTGTTGTTTATGCTTTAGTGTGTATGGTATGCAAGTGTAACACTGGTATGCGTTCGTGTGGACTTCTCGCAGCATGCAAAGACCTGACGTTGCTGGTTCTGAGCGTCGCTCGCCTCCATCTGCTGTTGGACCTCCGCTACCAGGCCAGAGATGGCCGTGACAACTGTACGCGACAAAGGTTGTCGTTAATTACGTTGCTTTGAGTAAAACTTTGTATGCTTCAAAATATTAAATGTGATAGGTAACATTGTTATTTTCAGGCACTTTTAGCTTCATTTCGAAGGTAAAAATGTTTGAAGTACAATAGTTACGAAAAGAGACTCATCAAAAGCTCTTGTCAAAATAAGAGGTAATTCGAAATAATTCGAATGACCTTTGTTTATTTGAAAGTTAAGTCTTTTCCTTTTAATTTTATATTTATTATAATCAGTCACTATTTAAATTACTTCTTACGAATCAAAAATACATATTATGTAATTTTAATTTATCAGGAATTATTAAAATAAATGTATAAATAAAAATAAAAAGGAACGACTGAAAATAAACCATTATGAAAACATAGCGAAGGACGCTAAGACCAAAATAACTGGTTCATCAGGCGATTGAGCGTGCACCCTTGGACCGTAGCCAATTGTTCTTATAATGTATCATAATTAATATTATACCGCAACGTATCCAACAGACTTTTAAGTCAGTAAATTGTGTTTGAAATCACATGCAAAATATTTCTATTATACCAAATATTAAAAATATAAATATTTTTCCCTCTAGTTTTGCAACTATCAAAGAATTCTGCCATCAATTATTTCATAAAAGTCACACAGTGTCAACAAATTAAATTTTATCTATTGATGTTATTACTTATTACTTTGTTAGGCCAAAAGTCAAATAGATAATTTTTCAGAACCTTCAAAATCTCTTTTGGCGGTTGTCAATGTGATACGCTAATATAATATAGTGACTTCTGACTTAGACACATCATATTAAAATAGGCTTCCGATGTACGATGAAGCGTATTAACTTTATTAGATAATAAGCTAACTAAACGACTACACATAAAATATGCTAATGCAATACTTGCAAAAAAAGTAACACAGATAATAATCAAAATAATATGCCAGTAATTATTGATAGTTACTTAATATTAGATTATATTCAAAGGATTAATATTAAGTATTAGCCAAAAATTTCTAATAACAGTAACAAATAGTTAATTGATTAAATTAGGAACAAAATTCAAAATAGTTTAGTTTCCATTCATATGTTAACAACTGGGTAAGAACAGAATTTATTATAGGAAGTCAACCTGCAAACTAATTTCGATCATAACAGGTGAAAACGGTCCACAATCGTCCAGACAAACACATTCATTTTGGTCCTGCGTGCAGTCAACAGTAACCCAAAATTAAAAGGGCTTAACCGTCACCATGCCGCAAGCTACTACGGTAGAAAACTCTAACTAAACAGCACGCATATTTGAACGAAAGTCTTGCTTTGTGTTGGACTGGCTCATATATTTTTCTTTTCACTCTTCATTTTTAACAGATGACTTTCAAAATATATACTCATATGACAACACTGATCATGATCACTGACGCTTTATTAAAAATATCATTCATAGAATTATTGTTTTATTACGTCAACCAAAATACGAAGCCTGCGAAAGAATTTTCTTTACGTATTAAAAAAAAATAGAAACACAAAATAGGCATAATAATAGTTGCAAAGCGTTTGATGCGTTCGGTTACAATTCTGCAGAGTTTGCAATTATTGGTATATAATCTATCAGTTGAGAAATGCTTACGTCCATCTATTGACTGTTTTTAGGGTAGTAGTAGGCCCCAACACAACAAAACTATTCTCATTTAATGTGACTTTCAGATTTCGGAACGGTCAATAAAAGTTAGCCAAAAAGGCAAAATTTTAAAAGGCCACTAACCATTATTGTGTTTTAATGTTTTAAACCTACAGCTTAGTAGTATGGAAATTTTTATATATATATATATATATATATATATATATATATATATATATATATATATATATATATATATATATATATATATATATATATATATATAAATGTGTGGTGGGCGGTGCGTCAACGTAGCGAGGTGAAAGTCCGTATAAAACGAAGAACGATAAGGAAGCGAAGAAGACACAGTCAATGCTAATATGTCATTTATAAACTGTTTGGCGAGAAGATTATCCATCAATTTTTTGGATTGATATTAGACATCGGCTTATGTTTTGGGCCAAGATAGGGTAATGAAATTAGTAAGAAGACAAAATATCAAATATTTGGTCAAAGTTACCAAGCAAAACTTCGATTCAATGAAATGTACTAGGATGAAGTTTTATCGAGCAATATAAGGAATTTTGTTAAATCATATTTTTACTGACTGGTTTGCCTTCGAATGAAAATTAAAATAAAGTTCTATTTAAAACATGTTTTCGGTGATTTTATTTCCAAATTGAGAGCAGTCCAACACGCAACAAGGGGGTACCGCGTCGCGACGCGCCAGCTGTCCGACGATCCTTTGCATTGCGCGTTCAGTCTCCGCTAGGCGTGCCCGTAACGCCTCGAGCTCCACGTCCCCTGAGTTATACTGCTATTAGAAACTAATCCCGATCTTTAATAACTCCCCTTAAATCTAACTTTTGAATGTACTAGTTGAATATCTCTTAATACCTATTACGACATTAATACATAATAAATTATTAATTAACACCTACAAAATACAAATATCCTTAGAGGATATCCGGGCAGCATAAAATTTAAATATAGATTTTAACGTTCTATTACTATCACGCTGAGCCAAGCCAAACAACTGAGAGATACAACTGCTGCTCGGACTTATTATATCTAGGAAAAATTGATGGAACCTGTATTCCCTTGTTTCCTCCTCTACGACTGGAACGATTTTCTTTATCGATATGAGAAGTACATATTCTGACTAAGTATGTAGGTTTTTCCTTAGTATTTTATGTTCGTCAAACCTGTTTGCTGGATGTCTAATAATGGCAGCGTAAGTTAGCAGATTTTGTAATTTTAGAAGGACCTTGAAGGTAGTTTTTAGATCTATAGGAAAAATAAGACAGGAGCATAACGGTATTAGATAAAGATTGCATCGTAGAAATATTAGCTCTAATCCCACAATCTAAGGAGGAAACAGGGAAATACTTTTGTGTGGACTAAACGCCGGATGTCCTCATAAGGCTATAATTGTAGCCTCTCATTACCTTTTTTTTGAGATTTCGTTAGCAATTTCGAAAAGAAATGTGACTTATGGGATATATAGAATAAGTCTTCAACTCCTCCAAGTCTGAGGGGACATACGTTCTATACTTTACGTGAGCAATTCTTATAGATAATAAATGTATTTAAGTAATTAATTTCTTGGAAACGGCTCTAACAATTTGGAAGCACCTAATTTTTAAATTTTCAAGATTATCTAGGTAGGTTTCATCCCTGGGATATTTTTCCCAACACCGAGCTAAGCCCAAATATTGCTAGCGCAGGTTCTGTATTCTTAAAAAACGCAGCAATATTTTTAGATTTTTAATTGTCTTGCAAAAACGTTCAATTTACTATTAAACTTTTTAATTTGCCCTCTATATTTACTACCATTGTACTAAAAATATTAAAATGCCGCCCAACTTATTATTCTTAAATTAATATCGATTCCCACAAAAATATAACATTGCGAACATAACGATAACATGTTCTTTTTCCTGTTTGCATAGTTAGAAACAGCCAATTAAAAAAAAACTAATTAACACGTTATCAATTAACAAATAAATGTCATTAATGTATACTTACTTGCGTCCCTCTCTTTCGGTCCTGTTCGTGCAAGCATTGAGGATAACTTTTTAATTAAATAATACAACTATCGTCCAGTATTTATGTTAATAAAATAAATACAAATATTATTGAAAACCATTTTTATCACAAATTCCATTTTCCGTGTTTTCCATCATCCCTGATCAGACAAAAGTTATCGATCATATTACTTGGCTTAATAAATAAGTTAAACAATTGAGTTATTAAAACAACTGTTAGATCTAATTTGTTTATGTTGTGTTTTATTTTATAAATAGCTATTATCTGACGACTAAAACATCAGCCCTTAAACAAGTGAAGATCAAACTTATATTTTCCAATTAATAAAATCAAAAGTCTATTCTGTCAACATTAGTTTGTATTTCAAATGACACACCAACAAATAAGAATAAACAGACTACATACGTTTCAAACGACCATGCTCAAATAATTGTCAATAAATTGTCTGTTTTAGGTGCGTATTTGTGCGTATTCACATAATAAGTTGAGCATAGTTTCTGCGTCACTTAAAATGTACCTAGAGTTGTCTTTCTTTGTTAGCCTTCTTCAGTAAAGCCGGTTTTGCTACTTTATATTTTCATTTTCATTTATTACTATTATTATCTCTATTATTACTATCGAGTTCTAAGTAGATTCTATCTATATTATCGAATATTTTATACGTTAGTGTGATATAATTCTCTGAAAAATACGGTAGAGCCACACTGAAGCTATGTATATAATGACTATAAACAACACAAGTTTCAGAACGTGGTAGAGCCATACTGCAGTTATATTAGTAGTATAGTTGTAGCACGAATGGGTCGACTCGACCGGGGAAGGACCACGCTCTCACAGAATACCAGCGTGAAATAGAAGTTTAACGCTGCTGTGTTTTTTATGGTGAGTGTAGAGAACCGGAGACCCTTTTTACTGGAAACGAGGCATTCCATCTTAGTCCTCACGGGTGACAACGCATCTGCATTTTGATTCGTATTTGAGGACAGATGTAGATGTCTATGGGCTACAGCAATCACTTACCATCAGGTGGACCGTGTGCTCGTTTGACATCCTCTACCTTATATAAAAAAAAACGGTACGTTTCTACTACGGAACTACCGCAATCTAAAAGTATATCAAAATAAAATATAGCAAAAAACCGTCACTAAAGGGAATGAAGGACTTCATATTAGGTTCATTTTATCCGATCCGACTGATAACGAATCTAGTGGTCCTTTCTTTCAAAAAAAGACCATCATTACTGCCATCTAAGCTGTGGTAGCTCGGGGCCAACCCGGTTCGCTCGTCGCCGGCACGGATTAATTGCAATTTTATGTGCTAATTTACGACGTGCCGAAAACGACGAAAGGAAAAAACATCGCAATGAAAACTCGCATGTTCCAAAATTCCAGTCCGATCTAATTCTTCATAAAATATTTCAAGGGCATTTGAAATCAGCCAACGTACTGGAGCAGAGAGGTCTTAGTTCTATAACAATAACAGTTGATTTAAACGCGCGAAAATAGTCATAATAAATAATTATTGTTTATTTAGATTGTATTTTTAATCGAGTACATTTTTTAAATTTTCGTTTATTTTGCATATGTGCTAATTTAGTATAAAATTATTATTAGCCATAATAACAGGTGTACGGATTGCAGTATACAGTTCAGTTGAACATAGTGAGTGTTCGGAATTCCACGTCTAGTGCGCGCAGTACATATACGAGTATATCGATGGTTGTAACTTAGTTTACTAACCTTATTACTGCATTCCCAAAGTGAGTCACAGACTACGCAGATACGACAATATTTTATCTGCGTATAAAAACGTAATTATCTGAAAGTATCACATACTACGCAGATATGATAATACATGAAATGATACATTCACTCGAAATCCTTAAAACTTACTAGACGTTATATTAGCAGATTGTTTACACACAGTGTTACCTACAATTGTTGGCACACGTTGCTTATACTCGTAGATTTGCTACAAGTCGTCAGAATAGGATTCAGATTTTGATTTTCATGCAGGTGTTGCTTAGCATTTACTAAAGAGCGAAGAAATTGGATATAAAGCTTAATAAGGACCGAGGCGAATTTAATTGTATTTCCAGCGACCACTCTTATTTATGTGCGGATATATTTGAATGAGCAGATAATATTGTCACCATCTTTTAATATAAGTGGGTGCTTCAGATATTTAACGATAAAATATAAATTACATGCGCTGTGTGTTAGTTCATTGAATTTCATAAAGTGCGATACTGAAAAATACGCGCTCAGATACAGATATCTTATCGTATCTGCGTAGTGTGTGACTCGCTTTATTCCTAATGCCGAAAACAGGTCTTCACAAAGATCTAAAATATCATAAAATATCCGCATGTCTCACGCTACATAGTCGTAGAAATCTTTTGTAATAATCCGAAATCAACTGAATTGTCTACCTTCTCTTTGCTTATTTTTATCACTATTTACATTTTTTGTTTTGTTGTGTATTTTTACTTTATCAAAGTAATTTGTGAACTAAAACCCATTACCATAGATTCTATATCATCATCATCATCATTGATCAAGAAGGGCTATTGCAAGTCCACTGCTGAACAGTGGTCTGACCCCAGGATAGTTATAAAACACATAGCTTTTAGCCAATTATATCCGACCTGTATGTACACAACCTTAGATTCCGTTATAACAATCTTTAAATAATCAATATTTCATTGAACCAGCAAAATTATTTTAATAATATTAGACAAAAACCCAAGCGTTCTATACGCTATGATCTCACCTAGCTTATCCGGCGAAGACCTGGAGTCGTCTCGGAAGACTCTCCTCCTAAACTGAGGGTCAGGCGAGACACTGTCGTATGGTGAAATTGTGCGCTTGAACAGGATCTGGGAATTGGAAAAACGTAGATAGAAGTTGTCACACTCTTACATTCAGTAGACAATAGACAAATCTTTATTCCGAAATAGAACACAGTACACTTTTACTTCTCCTTCTTCTTCTTTCAACTTCTCTAGCCAGTAAAAGTCTACTGCTGAACGTGAGTCTCTTAGGCCGTTATGATCGTCACGCTTGGTAGGCGAGTTTCGATCGCAGGCACAACCGCATGAAAAAAGGCCTTATATCGAACCACGAACTGTAACCGTAACATTCATATAAGAGGTACAAAATCGAAAACTAGACTTAGTTGGATACTTGTGCCAGAAATTTAGTAGTATACAATGAAACTCGGCGGGCGAAACCGCTAAGGCTTCATAAACTAGACGGCAGTTACAACTCGCGGCACGTAACTCTAGCGCTGAACGAAACGTGGAGCTGCTAATGTCGTATCAGTACGGGGGGCGGAATGCGACTGGAGAGCCAATCAGCGCGTGCAAACGATACGCACAGCCAGTCATACGCAATAATGCGTAATACCAACAATTATTCGCAATAACGGTCAACGCTAGACTTTCGTGCCGCGAGTTGCAGCTTGAATAGACATCCACCTTTAATACACTCACAACACAGTTACTATAACGACTATCCCATCTGATGGTCAGTGGTGATGCAATAATACACACTAAGATACGACTCCTCTAGCCCGCTCGACGGTGATTCGAATTCCATACGACATAAAACTAATGCTCATGAAGCGGTATCGCCATTTACATTTATTATATAAACGATTGTATACGGAGATCCTTCTGGTTGATCCGAATAGTCGACTTGAACGATACTCACGAGAAAAATAGAGTAATTGAGTTTCCAACGCCACCACCTCATGGCACATTAAAACCACACTAATAAAATCAGCAGCCTAAATCTAAATTCGTATAAGAGTCACATACCTTACTAAGAGTGTAGACGAAGAACACAATGATACAGATGGTGTAAATCGGCATCACGAATCCCATGGAGGATTTGGGAGCCGGGACCGGGCCCCCGGGCGAGCCGAGCGGGGGTCGCATGCCCGGAATCGGTGGGGGCTGCAATAAGAATAGTTATTATTAAGTATAGCTATATTAAAAATACTATTTATATTTGGTATCCTTTCAATATATTATAACAAATAAAATAACGTAAGATTCTCGACTAAAAATAATCCATCATTCATTAACGAGTTACGAAACTAATAATTTTTCTACAATATTAGTAAAGCAGTTTATTTAAAATAGCTAAACGTCGCAATATAAACTTTATCCGAATACCATTATCTTTGTATATGTATACTTTATATATATAGTACCCGGTTGACCGAGCTTTGCTCGGTATTTTTCGCTCGGTTTTTTTTTAATTCGTGTGTTTAGGAAATTATATTTAGATACAAATTACATACTGATGAAATACGAATAATATTTTTTGATCTTAGCGACATAATAGAAAAAACTGAACTGGTTATTTGAATAAAAAATCATGACTGCAATTAGTTTAATTTAAATTTTCGTGTTTCTAAAAAATACTAAAAAAGGGCTCGAAAATATAGATTTTCTCAAAAAAGAAAGGAACTTGAAAAAAATATTAAAAAAAGTCGGTCGGTCGGTCTGGGTTCGAACCATGGTATTACGATTTTTGACCGGCCTGTATACCAATTAAGCTGTTTGTAATCATTAATAAACTGTCAAAATTTACCTTCTTATTCTGACGATATTGTAGCAGTTTTTCGTTGCCTAAAAACACGGACAAAAAGACATTTTCTAAAAATAAATCCTAGCTAGATCGATTTATTGCCCCCGAAACTCCCTGCACACAAAATTTTATGAAAATCGTTGGAGCCGTTTCCGAGATTCCGATTATATATATACAAGAATTGCTCGTTTAAAGGTATAGGATATTGAATACCAGCGTAAAATAGTAGCTTAATGCTGCTGTGTTTCGTATGGAGAGTGTAGAGAACCGGAGACCCTTTTTACTGTAAACGAGGCATTCCATGTTAGTCCTCACGGGTGAAAACGCATCTGTAAGGCCACAGCAACCACTTACCATCAGGTGGACCGTGTGTTCGTTTGTCACCCTATCCTATAAAAATAAAATAAAAACATATAATTCTTCTCACCGCGTGTATGTGATTGTACTCCTTATCGGCTGGACCGATTTTGATAACATTTTGTGCATGTGATTACTGATTAAGTTGATTTGAGAATGGTGTACATTCACAATTGGACCCGGTAGATCGAAGTTGTCTAGATCCAGAAAACCAGAAATCGCCCGTGCAAAGCCGGAGCGGATAGTTCGCAATATACTGGACGACCTTTTTTACCGTCTGACAAAAAATAGGATGTAACATGTGAACGGAGTAGAAGCCTATGGCACTGATATTTTACAAAAATAAAAACAACAATTTTGAATTAAACGTTTGAAAAAAAATTTTTGAACAATGTGTTAAAGTAAAATAAAAATAAGTGAGGAGTTAGCACCAAAGGAATTGTGGTTGTTAGTTATTAGTGGAAGTAAAACAACAAATGCTCTGATGGTAATAAAAAGTACACCATATAACGTCTATTTTGGCGCCTTTTTTATAAGAAAGATTATCGACTCACGCTGGGTCATAATAATTATCATCACAGTCTATCAAAGTCCACTGCCTAACACAGATTACCTTGGTAGGAGAGACACATCTGGCAAGCAAACTGGCAGATTGACACTGCTGAATGCTATTTTGAAAACCTCTCCAGATTGCGAGATCAATTCTCTGTTATCACTGGAAAGGATTGCGGAAAGAGCAAAATATTTATTAAATAGGAAATATTTTATCGTTTGATCGTTTTTTAGGGTTCCGTAGTCAACTAGGAACCCTTATAGTTTCGCCATGTCTGTCTGTCCGTCTGTCCGTCCTCGCTTAATCTCTGTGACCGTTAGCACTAGAAAGCTGAAATTTGGTACCAATATGTGTATGAATTACGCCGACAAAGTAGTAAAATAAAAATTGGAAAAAATGTTTTATTAGGGTAGCCCGCCTATATGTAAAGTGGGAAGTGATTTTTTTTAATTTCAACCCTAACGTGGGATATATTGTTGGAAAGGTATTTAAAAATGAATAGGGGTTTACTAAAATAATTTTTTGATAATGTAAATAACTTCGGAAATAATCGCTCCAAAAGTAAAAAACAATGTGTCCCCCCCTCTAACTTTTGAACCATAAGTTTAGAAAATATGAAAAAAATCTGAAAAGTAGAACTTTATAAGGACTTTCTAGGAAAATCATTTTGAAATCGGATGGAAACAACAGTTTTTGTACAAACTCATAAGTGGGAACACTTATTGTGACGGACGGGAAACTACGGAACCCTACACTGAGCGTGGCCCGACACGCTCTTGGCCGGTTTTTCTTAAAGTGAAATGGGCGCCAAAAGCAGATTTTTCACGCTTTATAGGTGCGCAGAAAATCTATTTTTGTCATTCGAATTCACATTTTTTTAAATCATTATGAAAATTAAAGATTTTTCTTAGTGAATTATGATGGTCAAAACACGATGGACACATTTTGGCTTGGTACTAAAAGATCGCAAAGTTTACTCAAAATCTACAATTTTAGGTACGTCCATTAAAGGAAAATGCAGTTTCATTCAAATGTAATTAAAGCAATTTCAATTAAAATTTAGCCCATGTACACCAGTAAATGCATATGGGAATTATGGGTTTATTTTCCGATAAAAGAGTATATTTCATTTTAAAATGAATTATCAAATAAATATAGTTCAATAAAAATGCGCGCGGGCCGACCAAACATGAGCATATCGCCGCTCCTCACTCGGGACCACGATATTATTACGGCTTAAGGTTTCGGAGCCAATGCCACAGTAAAGAGAAAAAATAACTTTATATGTTTATAGTTATTTGTATATAAATTTATGGAGATATATATGTGTATGTATATATATATATATATATATATATATATATACATATATATATATATATATATATATATATATATATGTGTGTGTGTGTGTGTAAGTGTATATAATATATATGTATATATATTTTATGTATGTGTAGCATGTACATTTTGAATTGAATGTGATCATGACAACTTTACTGCCCATAACTCACTCTCTGTTCTACCCAAGGTTAGCTGGTAGAGAATGCCATATAGCATTAAGCTCTCCTTTTGTACAAAATCTTTGGTGCAATAAAGAATAAAATAATAAATAATAAAAAAAGACTATATTACTAAAACCTTTTTGGAAATATCTCTCATAACGACACCAACACTTAGTACAGAACTGAACTATCTTATTGATTAAAAATTTAAAAAATATAACTTTTTTAATCGCGTTTGATGCGTCGATTGCGCGGACAACCGGGAGACTACGGCAAAGACGTAAGCACTGGTGTGGTGACTGGTGAGATAAAATTTACGACATCTGCCTCATGGCTTCCTGTTGCTGGCGTAAACAGAAACCATTAATTGGCGTATGATATAAATTCACTGTAACAGAAAGTGAAACGGTCATGAACGAAAACACGTAAGTGCGTTTCGGCGTGTAGTTGTCGGTATGATTTCAATACTTCAGTATGACTAAATAATTTAAAAAAAAAACACTTAATTAACAATAACTTAAAAAAATACAGTCACGATTATTGTAATTATAAAATTAGGTGCTTAATGGAATTTTAAAAATACATGTTTCATCGTTTTTTTAAAGATTTGTTGAAAAAGGAATACGTACTCGTACTCGCGCAAATTCACACAGATTCGCAAAACAGTAGCTTCTCAGATAACCGGCAAGGATCCCTAAGTTTATATTTTTAAAACCCCGTTATAATTTATTTTAAAATTTCCACTTATAATAAAAGAACACAATGTAAAGTCAAAAGTCTATATATTTTTTATAGAATAAGGGTGACAAGCGACTACACAGTCGACCTGATGGTACGTGGATACTGTTACTATATTTATTCTCGATTAAGAATCAATATGCACATGCGTTGTTACCCCTGAGGACTAAGATGGAATGTCTTGTATCCGATAACAAGTCTCCAGTTCTCTATATCCGTTGTGGACTTCATGTCCACAATAAGCCGCCATATTCGAGTACTAAGAAAAAAATTAATCCAATGCAGGGTCATCCTAAAATGGCATATAGCTAGTGTAGTGTTAATACGACTATACGAAAACTAATATTTATATTATTTACTACTATAAAATAGTCAGTTAATATATTATAAAGTAATCAATATATTGCGGCCAAAAACTACTGACTTATATATTACTAGCGTAAGGACCGGGCCAACCGAACAACTAAAACGGACCTGTGCGTTGGCCCTAAAATTACAGTTTAGGGCTAACGTGAATCGGTCGACAGTGGTGCGCGGGCAGTACAGATTTGCCTGTCACAAATATGTCTAGTTGCGTGGTAAAAAATGCAAAAATTACGATACAAAGATTTAAAAATAACATGGGATATCGTATCATCGGTAAATAACCTTATATTAATTTTGTTACAATTAAATTATTATATAAACGCATTTTTATAGTTTTATTTTACAGTTACTTAGTTTATTTACGTTACCAAAACTAGTCCAGGGTCAATGCCAGGCCAGGTACAATGGAAAATAAAATTACACTATTAAAAAAAAATTATATCACGTTCGACTTTGTCTACAGTCTGTTAGTTTACATACAGTCGCCTTTGCGTCACCGCATCTTGTAATGCTGCGGCTACACTAACGAGCAACGTCAATGCCCATAAACGCAACAATTATTGCCTTAAATTTAACGCGATAAAATGAGTGGCTACACTTGAACGGTCAACGTCGTTTCCCGTTGAACGGCATTAAATTTGCCGTTGAACGGCGTTAAATTTGCCGTTGAACGGTGTGAAATGTTTCGACCGGCGAAGGACCACGCTCTCACAGAATACCAGCGTAAAATAGTAGCTAAATGCTGCTGTGTTTCGTATGGTGAGTGTAAAGAACCGGAGACTCTTTTTACTGGAAACGAGGCATTCCATCCTAGTCCTCACGGGTGACAACGCATCTGCATTTTGATTCGTAATCGAGGATAGATGTAGATGTCTATGGGCTACAGCATCCACATACCATCAGGTTGACTGTGTGCTTGTTTGTCACCCTATCCTATAAAATAAAAAAATAAACAAAGAAAAAAGAATACAAAGAAAAAGAAGTTGGTGGATGCTACAAATGCACAAGAAACGTACACTGTAAATCTATTTATGTTTTATTTTTTTTCCCGCACCCAAATTGCACTAGAAAGACGTCCAATGGTTTAAGCTAAATAATAAGACAAACGTAAATATATTTGAATGAAATAATAACTAATAAGCCAATCATAAATACTGGTCAAGTGCGAATTAGATACACGTACCCAGGGCTTCGTACCACTGTACACTATGAATTTTGCCCTGCAAAAATTGTTTTCTTTCTCCTGTCTATTGTTCCTGGTTTCATACCGTAAATTAAAGTACTTTTGAAGTATTTTTTTAATTAAATCTCGAAAAGCTTTTTCATTACTCGACTCCATCGCAGCCATACGTGCAACCCCGTGGCACTCACCGTGCACAATGATGGCCCGGCCACACTAAGGAGAAATGCCGTTAATTATCGCGTTGATGGACGTTGAATTTAGGTGTGGCTACGAATTAACGCGATAATTTTCAACGGCATTAACAATGCCGTTTCCCGTTTGACAATAACTCGAGTGTCGGTACATCAAAGGATTAACGCGCGAATTATCGCGTTGAAGCGGCCACACTACGTTTGTCTCATTGTGCACGGTGAGTGCCACGGGGTTACACGTATGGCTGCGATGGAGTGGAGTAACGAAAAAGTTACAACGTTTCTCGAGATCCTGCAAACAGAGCCATGTTTGTGGGATCCAAGACTTAAAAGTTATAAAAATCGTACATCGCAGTATGATGCTTGGCGACGTATTTTGCAACTGCAACCCTTTCAATCATCAATTGAAGAAATTAAAAAGAAAAAGGAAAGCCTAATGGGTTATTATAGAACCCATTTAAACAAATATAAAAAGTATTTCAGGTCCGGAGCTGGCACAAAGGACGTGTTCCTACGAGGGGTTTATGAAAGTAATCACACATTAAATTATTCTTTTTCTTTGTATTCTTTTTTTCTTCGTTTGGCAATGATACAATATATTCATATAATAAAAATTTACACTCATCAAATATAGAGTAACTGCGTCAACGTCCATCTTGCTTGAAATTCAAGGAACATTAAAAACATTTAACGCCGTTCAACGGCAAATTTAATGTCGTTCAACGGGAAACGGCGTTGACCGTTCAAGTGTAGCCACTCATTTTATCGCGTTGTTTAAGGCAATAATTGTTGCGTTTATGGGCATTGACGTTGCTCGTTAGGTGTAGCCGCAGCATGAGACAAACGTAGTGTGGCCGCTTCAACGCGATAATTCGCGCGTTAATCCTTTGATGTACCGCCACTCGAGTTATCGGCAAACGAGAAACGGCATTGTTAATGCCGTTGTCAAATTTACGCGATAATTCGTGGCCACACCTAGATTCAACGTCCATCAACGCGATAATTAACGGCATTTCTCCTTAGTGTGGCCGGGCCATTAAAGGCGCCGCCGGGACATCAAAGGTCGCCGCCTGCGATGTACAGGAGGATTTGGCATTTTAAAACGAAGCGCCGTAGTGAAAAGTTCTTTGCTACCTAACTTGTGTTTATTATTTACATTCCTATTTTATTACAATAACCATAAACGTAAAATAGTATTCTATTTTATTCTTAGAATAGAAAATATGTATTTCCCAAACATAGCAAAAAATAATAAAATAAAAGCAAAATAATAAGACACTATCTTAGTAAACAGACTTATACAGTATTATTTATGAGACAAGTAAGCGAATATTTGGCTTAATAAATATAGTACGATTGTGCATTCCGTAAGCTTTACACAAACTAATCTCATAAAATTATCGTTTTAAAAATAATTTACATCATCCGTGAGCCAGCGCTAAAGCAACTTTTATAGATAATCTGCTATACATAATTATTATATTATACAGTAATTAATGTAAATAATTTGAAACGTGTAAGCTTTTTCTAGACAGCATTGATAGCAAATAAAAAGTTATTTCAATGGATTTAAATGACACTTAAAGACGGGTTGACATTTGTGGAGGCCAAGATGATCACATGATACAATTAATTAAAGATAAACAAAGAGAAAAATATTCGTAATCACTCGACATTACATGTACTCAGACATGCAGTTTTCCATAAGTCTGAGATAGTAAGCATAAAATAAAGAGATGAATAGAAGTGAGGGTAGTAATTATTCTAAGATGTCTCGAATCTGTTTTTCGTAATTATTTCGCTAGAACAAGCAAAAACGAGTACTCTGCGTTGAACAGACCAGTAGTATAAATGGTATTTTATGCCGTTGGGCAAGGAGAGAGTATAATGTGATGTCGATACACTATGAGTGATCGTTACCGTATTACAGTATGGTCGAATAGTAATTGTGCTACCTACGTTGAATGTGTAGAGCGTGACGCTGTTTTATTGCTGTTAATGATTAACTGCGTAAACAAGAGAGTAAATACTGCTCCCGCGCTATATTAATTTTAACAATAAACTCTTATTGTGTTTTAAGCACTCACGATGTTTTCCTTTACCGACGGGCACGTGGGAAGTCATCGCTTAAAATTGTAACTTACAATTTCATTAGTGCCAGCGGTGATCTTAATAGGGTGGCGCTGTGTTGTTAAAGGGGGATGCCCATATTAGGCCATAGAACGCCCAACAATGTGCATTTGTTAAAAAAATATATCTTTATTTATGGTTATTAATCGCGGTATTCATTTATCCTAAAACAATGGGAATATTTTTGCACAAATTAAAAGTACCGAAAAGATAAAAATAAAATTAGGTAAATACGTAATTCATTAGTCTGTGAATAAAATAAAAAATGTTGCCAATCACAAAAATCATTAAAAAATCGATTCCCCTTTTCGATCGATTACTTATGGTGTCATTATTACAATGCTTATATGATCTTTCGATAATTATTACGATGTTATGATATAGGTTTAAAATAACCGTTGACAATGGATATTTATCCAAAGCAGTCGATACGCAACCGTTATTAACCAAATGTTTACCGACTACAGACGAAAAAGGATGGTTATGTTTTTACTGAGTGTGCGGATTAGGCTATGTTGAATCGTTTTTTGCTATGGTGCTTAAAACGTAGGATGCATTTTATTATTGAGGGAGCTACTATCAAAGAATATTTTATTCGCTTAACTCGTAAAGTACTTGACCAACTTTAAGAATTCTTTCACCACTAGATTGTTATGTATAATTTTAGATATCTAATATAGGGTTAATTTTATTATAGAGGGCGCCACTTTCAATGAATACGTTTTTTGGCTAATCTCAAAAATTACTAGACCGATTTTGAAAATTCTTTCACCATTAGATTGCTAATGAGGGCGTTAGCTGTGTGATAAATTATATTATTACAATAAATAATTGTGAGATTAATATTTTCTAAATAAATAAAACTAAATACCTACCTAAGATGTTCAAATCCAATTATTATTTTTACAATTTAAGAATCGTATTTACACACTTTACTTACTCAGATTGATTATTATAGATAAAGAGGTAATAAACCTAAAGTAAAAGAGCTCCGCTTAAACGAAAAAACTATTTATTAGAATAAAACTAAATGTTGAAAAAAAGTGGCTCAGTGCGAGTCGGACTCGCAGGCCCATGAAGAGTTCCGTAGTAACAAGCATATATTTTAAATCGAGTCAAAATACCACTATCATTATCGCCAGCAACAAATTATTTTGTTTTTCATAGTGTTTGTATAAATAACAAAGTTGTTTTTGCGGTTCCTTAAAATGTGCTACTTGTATCAAAAAAAAAGGACTATTATACATTAAAGGGGTTTCTGTGGTTTATTCATTACCAAAGAGAAAAAAGTTATTGCGCAAAATAGGTTTTTATTAATTTCAAGTCATCAAAAGCGGCAGTCAACCGTTAAAAACTAAAACAACCGTTGTTATAGGCTCGGTTGAATTCATTGACAACCTTCACATTTATAGTTATGATAATTAAACAAGCGAATTACTAGCTGATTTACCAAGAATTTTTTAGAGTATAACAAAACGCTACTGCACAAGTTAACTGTTATTCTTATCTGTTTTTAACATAACATTTAAAATGGAATCATGTTATGATAATTCAAGAAGTTAATTTCCAGCTGATTTACCACGAATTCTCTAAAGCATAACAAAACAATACAGCACAAGCTAACTGTTCTTAAAAATACATTTGAAATAGAGTTTCAATAAATAAAGGAAATTATATTTTACAAAGCGTGCAGAACTTAAAACGCGTCAAAGATTATTCTTTTTATGATATTATTAATCGAATAAAAATCGATATCATTCCATAGATTTTATGACAGTTAAGTGGCAACATCGTATCCGACAGGTAGGCCGCTGTCACTGTTATGTCACAAGAATTAAATTACGTGTTATCGTATTATTTCTCTAGTATATAGTCAGTAATCTATGGTGTTATTGTTTTGTTTTAAAAGTAAAATGCAATTGTTGATCTCTCAACAATTGGTTCGAACACAGCAGGTAAATAGTTGGTACATATCACGATGTGGTATGTCTTCCTCTAAGAAATGCTTTATAACTGAGTTTACTTGAATAATATCAATATAATAATTGTAGCTTCTTTATTAGGTACAAGTTTCGAGTACAGTGAACGTGTAGTGTGGCACTCGCAAAATGCACCAATAGTTCGTCTTGAACATCTATACATCAGCTGTGGCACTGACACTTATGAGAATAAGATCACACACATTGTTTGTCTTCGATTTTCCACGTGAGGAATTATTTGCGCTACGTGAGGTAAGTGTTTAACATGTTTAACATTTCAATTTATTAAATGTGATCCATATATCTGATAATTACACATGTTTTTACACTGATTGTATATCAACTCAAGAACTTGTTTTATTTTTTCACATCTGCCCTAGCTATATCTGACAAACATACTAGCTTATTTATGAGATTGACCAGTTTTATCAACTACCAAGAAAGGAGACAGTTGATTTTTCATTGTTTTTGGACTGCTGGTAGTCTGTCAGGCCTTAATTATTAAATAATATAGGGCATTAAATCCGTCCTTGTGCAGTAACATTTAACTTGATAAATATTTTATTTATATTTGAGTTTGAAATAAATCTATTTTATTTTTATTTTTTCACTTTGACTTCATTTTTTGTATTTTACATTATTTCAGTTGTCATGCCGTGTATATCATAATTGCTGGCAATGAACTGATAGAACAGCATCATGTTCAACTGCAGAACGGGAACCATCTGAATCATCTAGTCCGTCCTCGTTGCAATCTGAAGTGAGTAATGTATTGCACCCAGAACAACAAAGCTTAGATCATACATCACACAGTGTACTGCTAACTAATTATATAAAAGCACAATGTTTTTTACCAGGTTGTAACAGTTCCATCAGCATTGCAAGTATGTCTCTTTTGTGATTAACTACATTTTGCGATAACAAACATACATAGTGACAAGTACTATGTATGTGTGTTATACTTGGTAGAGCCATGCTGCAGTTATATTAGAAGTATAGTTGTAGCATGAATGGGTCGGCTCGACCGGGGAAGGAGCACCCTCTCACAGAATACCAGCGTGAAATAGTAGCTTAATGCTGCTGTGTTTTGTATGGTGAGTGTAGAGAACCGGAGACCCTTTTTACTGGAAACGAGAAAATGATCTTAGTCCTCACGGGTGACAACGCATCTGCATTTTGATTTGTAATCGAGGATAGATGTGGATGTCTAAGGGTCGCAGAAATGTCTCCAGCAGATGGTGAATCTCAATTAATGACAAGATATGCTAATAAATCCAGAGCCGTGACTATGTGTCGATATGGGTAGTAGAGGTGGTGAATGGCATTTTTAAAACTGAATTTAAAATATTTCATCAAAATTACTTTAACAGGGCTTCTACACATTTGATGATAGACTGCTGTGGCTTCTGCTATAGTTAATAAATTCCACACAAAAATAAGGGACAGGGATGATGCGGCTCAAATACTTGAAATAGTTCATCAAAATATGGAGACAAATAATGATTTTTCTGAGTATGCTAGGGAAAACAATCTAAATAGAGCTAGGGCAGGCAGACTTTAGAAATATAAATGTAGACTTTAAAATGTTAGGGAATTTCCTGTTTTAACTTACAGCGACTTAATATTAATTGCTTGTGTCACATACCAATTAAAGCAAGCTCGCTACTATTATGGTGAGCATATAAGATTTAATGGTTGCTACCGGATAGAACTCTGTAATAACCAGAGGAGCAGCATTATGGAAGGAATAAAGTTAAGCCCTAGCTGATCTTTACTTAGGGCTAGAATTGCAAGTCATCACTATTAGTCGTAAAGTGTATTTTATTATATAAATTCTATATAATATCTAATATATAAATTCTTTTTTAGGAAGGAGGCTTGGTACTACCACCTGCTTAGGACCCTGTAATTAATGAAATTAAAAACCCAAGCATACCACTGCAAGACTTCTAGACACAGTAAGTTCATTCTGTAGATCGGACAATAAATAAAAATTAAAAATCTGAAGGTACTCCGGGTTAACACTGACATTGGGACGTCGGTCACCTCAGTCTGCCGTAACCATGGGTGCTGGAAAGCACCCGAAATGTCTGGAATTAAAAATCAAAGAAATAAAACGCGATAAAATCGATAAAAATAGTTGTTAAAAAAACTGCATTTGTGAAAATAAAAACTTCAAATATTTTCAAAACCCCGACTTTTTTTAAAGCAATTCCTTTACCATTTCATTGTTTTAATTGCATATTATCATATCTATATGCTTTTATATGTGGGCACTCATGGCCGAAGTGTCTATGAAGACTGGTCATTCCCCTTTTCGACGAGCACTTAGATTCTACGAGTAAACTATACGACTCTACATGATACATTTTCTTACTGTATAAAATGGATTTTATGCAATGATTTCAAAAGGAAGGATACGCCCATATAAACATTTTACTCATAACTTTTTCATACAAGAAAAAGTAGCGCATCTGTCATAAAAGTCATAATACAAACGTCATATCATAACACGACGTATCCAGGGTCGTTTCGTTTCGTACTATAATTGGCATTCTAATTGTACCATTATTTCATAGTTTGTAGTATCGTAATAATACTAAGCGAAAATACCATAATTTTATCTACAGGTTAACTTGTATTATTATCGGGTCCTTTTACTTTTTAATATTAACTCTACGATATCGAGAATTTCTGTATTGTACATGAGTACCGCGTTTTTTTTAATACAATTCGAATTAGCTACCTTTCTGTCAATGTCAATCGGTGCTCAATACAACTATAATGGGGAGCTACCATGATAAAAACTCTAAGCTCTACGCAATCGGTTTGAAAACAGAATTTCAAAATATTTTATACTCTTTTCATTTTACCCTTATTGAATATAAAATATATTAGGTACCAATATTCAAAATTTAACTTACCTATACTAAGTTCTTTAGACAAAAATTAAACAGAAATAAAAATAAAACCGGAAAAAACGAAACGTATAGATAAACAAGACGCGTGACGCCAAAATCCCGGCACAAATGGAAAAAAAGGAACATGAAACGTCAAACGTGATGTAATTTTTGAAAAATAGTATATCTAACTTTATTTTCCATGTAAAATATTTTTGAGGGTCTGAATCCAACCCTAGCCTTGGTAACGTAACTAAACTAACTGTAAAATAAAACTTTAAAAATGCGTTTATATAATAATTTAATATTAACAAAATGAATATATTAAAGTTATTTTACCGATGATACGATATCTCATGTTCCTATTTAATCTTTGTATCGTAATTTTTGCACCCTTTTACCACGCAACTAGACATATTTATGACCGTATGTCGACTAAGTCGCGTTGGCGCTAAACTGTAATTTTAGGGCCAGCGCACTGGTCCGTTTTATTTGTTCGGTCGGCCCAGTCCTTACGCTAGTAATATATAAGTCAATCATTTTATGACGTTTAATTTTACTTGTTTGTTTTTCACTTCGGACGTTCGCCATAGAATCTTATCTACGACTCCTTTGACATATTATTGTAGTACAAACAGGCACGGCCGCTCCGCAGGCACACGCCTTTTTTACATACTCGTTCTGTGTAACCTGGCGTGGGACACGAAACTTGTGGTCGAGCATAATTTGATTGACGTGTAATTTATTAAAGTCACAAGTTTTTGACAGTTCATGTTCGCCATATTCATTTATGCCAACGCCATATATTATTTGCGCAAATATGACAAATTGATTAAGATGTATTTGTGAAAAACCGACGACTAATTTAGGAGTTACTGGCGGACGCAGTCACGGGCCATACACACATGTTTACGTAAAAAATACTTACACTCCTTTTGGGCACACAGTCTGATAAAAGGACATAAATTGCAAGGCAGTGCGGTATCATCAAAAAATACTAATTATGCATCTAAAACCTTATTAGCGTACAATTTTAGACTCCGCTTACTGCTGATGTTTTGAAAAATATACATACTTGAAATTCTTTGTGCTAAGAATACCTAGAGTGCGAGATAGTTCTCAAGTAGTGACGTGTACTTCAGACGCAGCATCTACAAAAGAATAGAGACAGACGAAACTCTACATTTCTCACATGCTAAATAAAAGCGTACATTGTCTAACTATACGGCTTGCAACTACGGATTTAGAAAGATATATGTGCTTACACAGACCGTCATAGTTTCAAGGTGTAAATTATAATGGCATTGCCAATTAGTTACATTACTCGTAGAACCTAGTGGGCGTCTTCAACCAATATAAAATAATAATAATAAATAAATTTATTGCCTCTAAAACACACAGTTACATTAACGTTAAAACAAAAGAACATTATAACTATTTGAGACAAAAGGAGACGGCTCAGCTTTGTCTGTAACGAGATACAGATCTCATACAGAGCTGTTTTTCAGCCGCTCCCTCCTCCCTGAGGTGTTGTGCGGGAGTCCAAAGTAGCAGGCTCCCCATTTACGTGACTTATACTTTTAAACTACGTATAAAGTAATTAAATATGATAAAATCGCAAATACAAAAAAAAAAGATTAAAAACATTAAAGCCAAAATAAAAACATTTAAAAATATGTATAAAACAACCATTACGAAATGAACTAACAACAGATTCAAAAACAACACAATGACTAGATTAAATAATGTACTAAGTAATGTGATGCAACAGTAAATGAAGGTTTCCTTAAACTGATACGCTGCAGTGTGGGGGAGCTAGAGATGCGCGATTATAATAATGATGCTAATGAAATAATAATTCGAATATTTGAATTATTCAAATAATCGTTAAAATTTCAATACTAATTATTAAAACTTCAATACTAT